>CM068367.1:1328328706-1329768706 GCA_034769895.1 Magicicada septendecula | reverse complement strand
GTTGTTGTGCAATCAGATCGTTCAAATTATTTGCTCAGGAGTAGTAAACCGCTAGTTGAACTTTGTCTGGCAGATAAGGCCGTGCATTGCTGTGCCAGGATAACCTGTTCGTCTTATCTACATTCCATCGAACAGCTGCCCCCTTATCTTTGCACATTGTATGTTTTGATTTTGCCATCGGTCGTAATATGGCCTTACTCAGAGACATTGATCAACTGCGAAAGCACGATTTATTATTTGAACTAAGGGCTCGTGGTGTCATAAAAAACGGGACAGTAGGGGAACTGCGGAAATGCCTACGTAATGTAATGCATGAAGGGAAGACCCCCGACGCTAAATACCTCGAGGGGTTGGACATTTCGAACGAGTGCAGAGAATGTGACTTGATATTGGATATTTTGGATGTCGACCTTGCAAACATCGGCGAGTCCCAGTGCCGAACCGACCATCAACGGCTTACAGCCAGGTGTCGGGCTTTTGAGGGCCGGTTAAAGTTGTTAGAGTCTTGGGCGGAATCGTCGGGGGACGTAAACTCCCGGAAACATATACTCTCTATAGGGGAAAAGGTTAAGAGGGTTTTGGCGGACAGCGAGACTTGCCCCGTTGCGGAAAACGAGGTGGGCCCGCAAGAGTCAGCCCCGCCGGGTGGCAGTTGTTCTGACGCTGGACCACTTATTCAATTTGAAGATAAGGTGGCCCCATTAGGGAGTGCCGTTCCCGGACTCGAGCGGAACCCTTTCGTGAGCGAAGCAAACACCTACCCTTCGCGGTTGCCTGCCATCTGTTGTTACAGCAAGTTGCCTCACGCCCGCGGTCTCCCTAAAGCAGACGGTTTCTGTGTGGAAACTCTGCTAGAGTTTTTTAAAACCGCTATGAGACTGAAAAGGTGCTTTCCGGTTTCGGGGGCCGGGTTTCTGGCGTTGCTTATGCCTTATTGTAATGGGGCTTTGGGTGATCGACTTGCCAAGTACCTGGCGGCCGATGACTTTGACCGTTTTCACCAGGAGGCCCTGGAATATTTCTTTCCCGATCGGTTGTTTTCGTCCTTAAAGCAGAAGCTGTTTTTAAGACCCAAGAGCGCGGAGAACCTTTGTCGACTTATATCTCCGAAATAAAAGAGGCGGCCCAGGTGCTGCAACTACCCGTGACTGAGAGGGAAGTAGTTGATAACATCGTTTCGGGGCTATCCGCCCAAACGAGAACCTGTCTCATGTTCTGCAGCCGCCCGTCCACCTTTGCCAATCTGGACAAGATCTGCGTAGAAGTGGCGAATTTCCAATTCACCGAACGGACTACCGCGTATAGAGGCCCTGCTGCCCCCCCCCCAGCTAATGCCGGACCGCGTGAGGACCGGAGGCGGTGTTACCATTGTAAGGAAGAAGGGCACGTGAGACGTTACTGTCCCCGTCTGAAGGCTACGCATACAAAAAAACGCGTATTAAGACAGTACGGTCAGCAACTGCTTCTCAACCTTCTGCCCTAAGCCTGACCTGACTGGCCGTGACCGCGTTCCCTTCCGGACTGTTTTCACCCCAATCTGTTACCTGTGCAAAAAAAAGGGGCACTATATCTGGCGGTGTCATTCGCTTGTCGACAAGGCGTCCAAAAATAATCCCTGAAAACGTCGTCGCAAGACCAACGGAAGAATGAGCCGAATGTTGACTCAAAGAGTCACTTATCACGACTTATATATGGAACATCTGGGGTCCGGAAAAAACTTAGCGAGTTTGTTTAAGAACAAACTGTTTTCGCCCCAGGTGGAAGTAGTTTTTAATGATAGAACCGTGAAAGGTCTGATTGATTCCGGGTTGGTACGTACAATTATGTCGCGTCGGCTGTTCGAGAGCATTGGAGACCGTCTTGAAGTGGACTAACAGTGCCGTAGTATGCAGGAGTGCCTGCAATGGCAATTTGAAGATCAATTTGGAAGCCTTGTGCCAGGTGAAAATCGACGCGTTTACCTGGAATTTCCCCATATTGGTCGCCAACGGCCTTGTCTTGCGATCTCATACTCAGCGCGGATTTCATCCATCACACCCATTTGGTGCTGGATATTCACCAGGGCGTAATATATTTTAAATTTCGCCCGAAGAATCTTATTTCTCTGTGCGACCGCAAAAACAATTCTGAAGGCTGTCACTCTAACCTTTTAGTAAAAGAGTCCTTTGATGTCAGGCACCTCGATCGTGAGAAGGCCAACGAAGTACTTCAGGTGTGTCGCCGTCATAAAAACGTTTTGACCAGGGAGATGGGCCGGACGGACAGGTTGACGTATGATATAACCTTGCTGGATAACCGGCCGGTCAAGGCCCATCCCTACCAGCTCGCCCCTCCCAAAATGAAAGCCATGCGTGAGATTACCGACCAGTTGGTTAAAGAGGGCGTGATCAGGCCGAGCGTATCCTCTTATGCGAGTCCTGCGTTTTTGGTCTGCCGGCCGGATAAAAAACCCAGGTTAGTCATCGATTATCGTAAGCTAAATAAAAATATTGAAATTGAAGCGCAGCCATTACCGAACATCCATACCTGCTTCCAGTGGTTTTCCGGCGCAAGGTATTTCAGCATGCTGGACCTCTCTAACGCGTATTTCCAGATCCCGCTCTCTGAAAAATCGATGCCCATTACGGCTTTCGTCGTTCCATACGGGTTGTACGAGTTTTGTCGGGTCCCCTTTGGGTGAGTACCGGCGCGCAGGTGCTTACTAGGTTGTTGGACACGGTCTTGTCTGACATAAAGTACAGGTTCGTGTTCAACTATCTTGATGACATTATTATATATTCCAAATCGTCAGAGGCCCACGTCCGTCATGTGGACGAAGTGCTCACGAGGCTGGCAAAAGCCAAGCTCACGGTTAACCCCGAGAAGGTACGTTTTGGAGTCAAGCAGATAAGCTTTTTGGGACACCTTGTGTCCGAGCAGGGCGTCTGCGTGGATCCGGATAGGACCCACGCCATTCGGGAGTTCCCGCGTCCCAAGGACGCCAAGGGCGTAGCTCGCTTCATCGGGATGGTGAATTATTTCTCCAAGTTCATTCCTAAATTTTCGGAAGTCGCGGCACCCTTGAACCGGTTGAGAAGAAAGGGCGAGAAGTTCCTTTGGGGAACCGAACATCAGGACGCCTTTGTGGCCTTAAAAGACGCCGTTACCCAGCCCCCCGTCCTGCGCATGGCAGACTTTGACAAGACATTTATCCTCAAAACCGATGCAAGCTCTTGTGCCCTCGGCGCCGGGCTGTTGCAGGAGATCAAGGGGGTGCGTCAGACTATCGCGTACGCCTCCCGCGTGCTTACTCCACAAGAAAGGAGAGCGTCGTCCGCATACGAGTCCGAATGTTTAGCAGTTATATTTGGGTGGAGAAGTTCCGGCAGTACTTGGAGCACCGAGAGTTCGTATTGGAGACAGATAATCAGGCGCTCTCGTGGCTGTTTTCACATCCGCGCCAGTTAGGCAAGTTAGGGCGCTGGATCACCAGACTCACTTCGCTGAAGTTTGAGGTGCGCAACATCAGGGGCACGCAGAATCCAGTAGCCGACGCCTTGTCTCAAATGTTTAACGTGGAAAGCGATAAGGATACACCAGCACTGTGTGCTGGCGTCCTATCCAACTTTCCTTTACGTTTCTCCGACCTGCGTCAGCTGCAGCGCGAGGATGACGATGTAGCGAAAATAATAGAGGACGTTGAGTCAGGATCGAGCAAGGACAAATACTGTCTGTCGAAGGGGGTTTTATGTACGACAGATAGAACGGGTAAGCCTCATAAGATTTACTTACCGAAGGCGGTAAGGGACATGGTCTTTAAGTATTTCCATAACTCCCTCATGGCAGGGCAGTTGGGGGTTTTTAAAACGAAAAGTAAAATCTGCAACCAGTTCTTCTGGCCCGGTTGTCATAGGGATGTGAAGGGAATGGTCCAGCGTTGCGACGTATGCCAAATGAGTAAGCCCGCCCGAAACACAAAAATAGGTTTTCTGTCATCCTCAGTGCCGAACAGACCTATGGAAAAAATTCATATTGATTACATCGGCAAATTGCCCCGGAGTAAAAAGGGAAATCGATTTATCCTGGTAGCTGTGGACTCGTTTTCGAAGTTTTGTTGGTTGTGTCCTGTGCGCGATTCCACTTCGGCGGCTACCGTGCAGGCGTTGAACACGTATGTTTTTCAGAATTTTGGCTTTCCTAAATACATGATCTCGGATAACGCTACCTGTTTCAGCTCTCATGTGTTTCACAATTTTTGTTTTTCCCACGGCATTAGACACAGTACCTTATCCCCTCATCTCCCTCAACTCTCGCTGGCGGAACGCTGCAATCGCAACCTGAAAGCTTCCCTTATAGCTTTCCATTAGGGGAAGCAGTCCTCTTGGGATGAGTCCCTGCCCTGGCTGCAAATAGCTTTTAACTCTGCAAAGCATGAATCCACTGGAAGAAGCCCGTTTGAGGTAATGTTTAAATTCGCTCCGTCCACTCCCCTGACCTGCGCGTGGGATATTCAGAGCCTTTTGCCCGAGGCAGCGGAAGATATTCAGGTAGTGTGGCAGTCGGTGAAGTCCCACTTAATGAAAGCTCACCGCCGTGCTACTAACGCGTACAATAAGGATCGTCAGGCTTGTCATTTTAAAATAGGCGATTTGGTGTGGTGTAAGACCCATCCTCTTAGCTCGGGAGCAAACAAACTTACAGCTAAGATGATGCTCCGATGGTCGGGTCCCTTTCGTATTATCGATTTCCTAACTCCGGGGACCGTGAATTTGGGACACCTGGAGACCCTGTCTCACGTGAAAAAAGGTCATGTTAGTTCCTTGAAACCCGCGTTTCATGAAGATGGCTACCAAGCCTCGGACGCCGCCGTGTCGGCATAATAAGAATTTTTCCTTGCGCATTCAGAAACTAAATTGCCACATCGCCTTCACTCCCCTTGCTGGGTGAGCGACCGGAGACTGATCACCTCCTTGTCGTTTGCTTCCGGTGTCGAAGCGTTGTTGTGTACAGGCGGCGTTTCTAAGGAGACTGAAGGCGTCTCTCGAAATTGTCCTTAGTTAGCGGCAAACGCTGTACAGAGTAATTGGAATGATCCAAGTTGGTGTATGTAATGTGTAGGGTTTATCGAAGTCGATTTCATTTGATAGTGTCCCGAATTTTCCCCGCGCACGGGAGACCTTTTGCCGAGACACTAATCCACGGGATGCTGGTTTAAAGGATACCCATTTATGAAGTGCTTGTCCGAGATACTTCTGATTAACAATTGTTTATGCCTTATTGTTGTTGTTATATTTATTGTTGTCGTTTAGTATTTATTGGAGTAGGTGTTCGCTTGTATCATTGTTGTTAACGTAATAGAATTGTGGTTATATTTTCTTGTTGGTCACGGAGTTATTGGACAGTTCATGTCCTTAGGGGAGTGTTGATTGTTAATTTGATTGTGGGTGATATCTTAATTTTACGAGAAACCTTGCATGGTCTCTTTTGGGTGCTGTTGACGAATTAAACCTTGGACAACCGCCATTACTGCACTCGACGGTTGCCTTTTGGGGGGGGAGTCTGTTGCAATCATTCGTCTTCTGCTGAATGCAACAATCCGCGAATTGTACCTTGCCCGACGCCCTGACGTCACGCCCTCCCTTTTACTAACCCTATCGTTTGTTAAATCTCGTCAGTCTCCCATCAAACGCTGTCAGCAGAGCGGCCCGTCGCCGGACTTTCGTCAAGTTTGGGAGCCTCAATAACCAAGGTAACTATGATTGTTTTTGAGCTATCGTAAATCAATGCTAGTGGCTAATAATTTTGTATATTACGTTTGTAACAATAAGAAGAAAACTTGAAATAGATGTAAAAAGATTGTTATCCATAACCAACCAAGACGTATCTTGTCTGTAATAGTCAGCCTCGCCTAAAACTAAATTTCAGTCAGTCAACTTGATGAAAAGACCTAAGATATGTAAAGTTCAGTGTCAGTACTCGTTATATATGTAATTTGAAGTCGTAACCTTGTAATACAATTTTGTAATATTGTAAATTGTAACTACGCACTATATGAATGCATGTGTGCGTGTTAATCGAACGATGTGGGTATAAAGTGTACTAAAAGATGTGAAAACTTTCAGTTCAAAACTTGGTTCAACGTTCCGGACCGAAGACACGAGAACACGAACTTCGTACAGTTTTTACACGATGGTTCAAAGCAGGTACTGAGGAACACGCAGCTGTAGCGACCAGACACAGCAGGTTGCAAAAGGACTTATCTGGATTGCCAAGTAATATTTTTACCTTTAATAACTTACGGTGGCAGTTGCTGCATAATCACGAAGGAAAAGCGAAACAAACTAGTTACTCATCCTAAGTGTCAGAAACAATTTTATAAACTTTTGTGATAGATAACAGTGTCAGAAATTTATAAGTAGATCACAGTGTGTACGCTGAACACCATTTTGTAAACTAGCATTGATTTATGTGACACCCCATACTTAGCATTTAACATTTTCTATACTGTTTTTCAAAAATAAATTAGCTCAGTACTGACCGTTGCTGACTGGCACACAATTAGATAAATTTAGAGGCTCGTAATGTTTTTGAAATAAACGGGTCGCATCCGGCTCTACTCACAGATTGACGCATTCAACAATTTCTTTTACTTGCACCTCCTCCCTTTATAGAATTATGTTAATTATAGAAACACTTGAGGAATAAGTTACAACACTGAAAAAGTGTCTTAAGCATTTTGATGGATTTAGATATTATGTTATGTTTTTTGTGTGTATGCGGGGCACTTCCGGGGCCTAGCAGCGGGAAGTGCTACAGCAATCTATCTTCTTACTCAATTCTTCCTTATTTTTCGTTAATTGTTCCATCATATTTTTCTGAAAATCCTCTTTTAACGATTCTATATTTTTCTGATTGTCTTCTTTTAATTCCTTGTTGCTGTCATCTATTTTCTTATTTAACTCTCGGGTATCTTCCTTCAACATGAATGGATGTTTTTATTTAATGATTCTACATTTTTATTCAAGGTTTCTTCCATCCTTTTCCGGTTATCTTCCGTTTTCTTATTATTTTCCATTATCGCCATCATTATCTCTTGTAAACTTACATCCCCTGTTTGTGCGGGTCTGTTAGGTTCTGCGAGAGGTAATACCACTTCTATATCTTTCACCAGCGTCGCTTCCTTGTCGTCCATGTTAATTTCCTTCTCCACTTCCGCCGCGCGTTTCTTACATGTCGCTCTCCGATGCATCTTCAGTTTTAGTGTATTGCATCTGCCACAAAAATTAGGTTAATTAGATTAAAAATTTTTTTATTAGTTTAATTTTTTACCTAATTAAAGCCTCGAACGTAATTAGGTTGATGTTTTCTACCTAATTCGATGCTCGCAGGTTGGGCGCCATGTTGTAATAAACTGTGGTTATGTGTACATAATTAATTAATGATAATTAATGAGGTTGAGGTCGAACCTAATTAGATGCCTCAAACGTTGTTCATCAATTTGTAAAGAGACGAAGTCCGTCTCGTTTAAAATGTTATAAATATTTGTTATTATTATTATGGAATTCGTATAGTTATGATGTGTTGTGAGTTCGGTTGTGAATTGTTTAATCTGAATAAATTGATTCTTCAGTTGTCGCTGAGATGAACCTAGAGGTGTGCCCCTTCACTGAAAACACATAAGTATCGTAGGTATAAAAATACGAGGGGTAACCCAAAAATAAGGTCTCCATATTTTTTAAAAATAGAAAAAAAAATTTATTATAAAAACTTTTTACATGGTTGTGAAGCATAAGAACACACTATTTTTCAATATAATCGCCGTTACGTTCAATGCATTTTTCAAGCCGCTGTGGCAGTTTTAGTATGCCAGTGTCATAGAAACTCGCCGCCATGTCATTGAGATAGCGTTTGACCTCGTCTTTCACCTCGTCATCGTCGTCGAATCGCATTCCACCCAAATGTTCTTTCAAATGTGTAAACAAATGATAGTCACAAGGTGCCAAGTCCGGACTATAGGGGGGGTGGGTGATTATGTCCCATCCAAATTGGTTCAGAAGATCGGCGGTTGCGCGGGCGACATGAGGGCGAGCATTGTCGTGAAGAATGGACACGCCCTTGGTGAGCATTCCTCTTCTCCGGTCCTGAATCGCCCGTTTGAGTTTTTTGAGTCTCACAATATGCGTCTGCGTTTATTGTGGTCCCAGTAGGCATGAAATCGATCAACAATACACCTTTCCGATCCCAAAACACAGTCGCCATGATCTTGCCGGTAGACTGTGTTTGTTTGAATTTTCGCCGCCTTGGCGAAGTTGGATGCCGCCACTCAAGTGATTGTCGTTTGGATTCAGGTGTGAAGTGGTGAACCCACGTTTCGTCACCTGTGACAATGGAATTCAAAAAGTCGTCTCTTTCGACTGCATAGCGCTCAAGAAATTCGCGGGCAGCTTCGACGCGTTGCCGTTTGTGGTCTTCTGTGAGCATTCGCGGAACCCACCTTGCGCACACCTTCCGATTTTTCAACTTTTCAGTCACAATCCTCTGAATGGTGGATTTTGAAACGTCAGGAAGGAAACAAGAGAGCTCGTGGATAGTGATCCTCCGATCTTCACGCACGACTTCGTCAAGTTTCCTGATCGTCTCGTCTGACACTGACGGTCTCCCGCTTCTTTCATCATCATGAATTTCTGTACTACCAGCTTTAAACACTCTACACCACTTGCGGACGTTTTTGACACCTTTTGCGTTAAGAAATCGAATGACTTCGCGAAGTCCGCACTTGGCGGGAACAGCGATTGGGAGCTCCATTCTTAACAGCTGTCAAGCCAAGCCTAATCGACCGAGCGAGCTCAGCGACCGCTTGTTTGAAAGAGGGGAGATGGCCGCACACAGCAGTGCTGCCAACTGCCGCCCAAAATATTTCCCTGCAGCTCTAGTTCTTTGGAGACCTTACTTTTGGGTTATCCTAGTACTTACTTGTGACGGTTGAGTACTAGTAATGTTGAAGTGTATTACTAGTGAGAATCGTTCAATTCAAATTCTTGCCGCCACCTCTATTACCAACGATTGCTGTTGTTCACTTAAGCTGTAAGTCTTATTCTAATACAATGATGGTCAAACTCGGTTATCGGTTATGAATTGATTTTTTATTGGTTGAACTCAAGAATAATTGTCATGGTACAATAATATTGTTCATTTGCTCTTAAAATTTTAATATTGAGTATGGACTCTTTTAAATAAATATATCTCAGGGTGGCCAGACTGCGTCTAACCATCAGTCGGTCTGAATGTAAACAATTTCGTTACTTTAATTCGTAAATAAAGCAGGTTCTTTTAGCAAGATACACATTAAGTTAACAAAATGTAATACTATAATAATTAGCATTCGGAGAGTGAAAATATTATTAGGCTCTTTAACAAAACATACACATTTAACACGTGATTATTATTGAAGTTTTTAGGTTAACTACGGTTCATTGGAACCTAGCTTTCTTAACAGAAAATAATGAAAATTATCTTAACCATGCTAACATTTCCGTGTATTACGGTTATACAAGTGATCTATTGAGGAACTTCATCACCTACCTTCTTGGATTGGCTATAAACAAAGTTAACAGGTTACTGGAAATGACCCCTTACTATGGTTGGGGATTTCTATACATTTTAGTTATAATCTTAAGGTTAATCACAATATACTACTTAATCTACTATAGTTCACTGTTTCTCTTAAGTTCTCTATTGACTATTTAATGTCTTGGAATTAGCCAAGTTCCTCGAATTAATTATAAAAACTTTATGCTGGTTGTTGCTTAAATATTTCACTTTTAATGGTTTAGTTCCACAATTAAAATAAGATATTTGCTTTCAACAATATTAATTAATTACTTTCGCTTATAGCGTTCTTTAATTAGTAGTTTACTATTTTTAAAATATTTATTTTATGTGCACTGATACTTGCGTATGAAGTCGTTCTAGTCGTAGCACTAATTATAAAAATTTCTTCTGTTATCGGAATGAAAATAAATTTGATTTATTCATTCCCGTTCACTACCTATGCACATATACTCCCGTTATAGGTCACTGTTTAAATAAAACTTCACTTGCCCATATACCCGACCTAACCTCAACCTTGTGTTTCGAGGTTAAACGCTTTCATCAGTTGTCTCAGTTGTCGGCTTGTCGATTCAATACTTTTTGGTTATTTTGACCAACGTGAAGTCTGCGTCGAAGCTTGAGATGAACTGATGGTGTTACCTGTGTCGAGATTCCGTACCTTGTAATTAATAACGGGCCTTGATTGGCTAATTGTTCTAATTTTCGGGTACACTCGGTATATCTCGGCAAAATAGACACTTAGCTTGGCGTCCGTCTTAGGGTTGGAGGCTCCGATTTTCTGGTTTCCCTTGTACGCCTGTAACGGGGCAAATAAAGCTGAGGGTTTATTTTTTTATTTTTCATAATAATTGTAATAATCTGGGGCCAACTCGGCTGGGCAACATTTTTTATCACAAAAGCTTGATTTGTTTAACACCCTGTGGTTAGCTCGGTGTCAGGCCGAGCGAGGTACGAGAACAATTAAGAGTCTGGGAATGTGTATGAGCGCGCGAGTGTGCCGCCTTTTGCACAACGTGAGAATCACGTACATACATTCCATAGTCACACATACGATGGAAAGAGCCAATCAGCGCTCGAATTTACGACCACGTGGCCAGCGAGACGGGCTGCCGAGCCACCCACGCTTCGCTTGACGCTGGATATTGAAAACCAGTCTTCAACCTGTACAGTCTCGGATGAGTTCTTGGTAGGCCGAAAAAGTATTAAAGTAGGCCTACCAAGTAGTATAAAATGTACAACCAGTGTTAAATAATGAAGTGACGATTAAATGACGGTAAACTCTGGTTGGAGTGGAGAGTGTTTAGTGAAAACAGTTCTGGACAACATCGTGTACAACATTTGGATATTACGCAAATAGGTAACAAGTGTAAAGACAGATTCATTTGGCCAAAATATTATAAATCATTAATGAGCTCATAAATAAAACGGGGGATGAAATTAAGTAATAGAGTGAGAGTGTGTGTGTACGTAAAAAAAAAAATAACAGGGGAAAATATAAAAGTAAGAGTACTGGTTTATAAGTAGGGGTTCGTATAATATGATACTAGGTAATAGATGTTAGTACAAAGAAGTACTTAAATTTGAATAAAGGAATAAGATTTGTTTTAACAGAATATAAACATGTGTTAGTGTAGTTATTTCGTCGTTACCATTTCCTAATGTTCTGTGCTGAAAAATTCGTCTAAACGCTCCGTGGAATTTTCTGAATTGGGGGGAAGTCAGATTGCAAAATTATTCCGTTTTAATTAAGGAAGCATATAAAAGTTTTACATATTTTAACTTAAAAATATGTTGGCGGCCCTGAACTTCTGTTGGTGTTTTTTAAAAGGTAAGTAGCGAAAAAAGATCACAAGGTAAGGTTCTGGCAGAGTATTATATTATTTTATTTATTAGGAAATTTGGGTGTAACGCCACAATTGGCGACTCACTGCCAGGATCCTGGTGTAACTTTATACGAGGTAGACCTGTTTTAAGCACAGAAAATAGGATTTGGGTAACGGCGTAAGTTGTGAAATTATTGTATATTTACGTTGAATAAGGTTTTGTTTTGGTAGCGTTATTGTGTTTACTTTTACATTGAGATAGCGATTTTATGTGTGGGGTATTTTGATTTTATGTCTATAATTATTGAGTAATAGACGGGTTATAGTGGGTGTTATATAAAGAGTTATTATATAAATAATTTTTTAACATGGCTGAGGCGCAAGAAACCAAAATAGGTAGATCATGGGAGGCATGGGATACTGCGGAATTCCTGCAAGAGTTTAAAAGGATAATGGAAAGAATGACTGAGGATGATTGGCGTAAATTCAATAATGAGCTTAGACCAATGGAAGAACAAAAAACGGGATTATATGCTTTCTTGAACGAGAATAGTGATGACACTAGTAAACGAAGTAACGAGGTAAGTGAAGGGGTTAGTGAAAGTAAAATAGTTGAAGTGGTAGTGTTAGAGAATAAAACAGTGAATAATGGTTATAATACTGAGAGAGTAGTGGTGATAGAAAATGGTACAGTTACGTGAGTGTAACGAGAACAAAAATAGCGAAGGTACAGAGAATAAGGTAAGTAAAGATAGTATAAATGGAAATAACAAAGTAACAGACGACGTTGGTATAAAAACAGGTGAGAAAAATGGTGATATAATTACGAATAATAACGCAGAAAGGCACTAACAAGCTGTTTTCCTGGCCTAAGACTGCATTTTTCAAACAGCTTACACTTACCAATGTTGCCATCATTGAAGTAGGTTACTGCTTCACACGCTCCAAATTTCAGTGTGTTTAGTCTAACAAATGTTTTTTTGGGGACTAAAGTCCAGATAACATTGTTTTGCGACTCATTTACATTCTGAGTTTTACCTTTGACACATTTTTCTAGTAGTTTTGGATCTGCAAGGGCTTTGAAGACTGGTTTTATATGAATCATTATGCCTTCTGGAAGATGAAAGTGTTTTGTATGGTCGTAGGCTTCGTTATTTTGACTTGCTTTGCGAAACTTACACCATGTGTCCTCCGTACCTGGGCATAGGGAATGATGGGGCTTCTCATCAGATGACAATAAATGAAAATACTCTGCCCAGACTGCAGCCTGCATTTCTTTGACAGAGGACAAGTTTCTCAATATGGCAAGTTTGTAATATTCTTGATCTGCAGAATTGCTACATTTGTTAGTCGGTTTTTCCCCAACTTTACTACCATCTGGTAATACCGTTTTTTTTTTGCTTCAGAGTTTTCAGTCTTGATCCCATTCTCTTTTGAATATGCCCTACACATTCAATTTTTTGGATTTTCACATTTTTACCATAAGGCACAGTACTGCAAACTTCACTATAGGCTTTAGAATCACCGTCGCCTAAATATTATAAATACCGGACATTATAATTTGGTACCGACCTACCAAATATATTCACTGCGCCGGTAACCTCCATCATACCACTGCTTCCAAAGAAGTTTGCCAAACAACTCTTTTGATGGTGTTTTTCTAGTCTGCCAGGACAAGTGCAGTACTTAGATAATACATCGATATCTAAAACCTTCCCAGTGTCCAGAGAGGTGAGAGAAACAATTCCATTCAGGGACGTGTAGCCCCGTTTTTGCCACGACCCGTCGACAGCAACTGCCAAATCCCGAGAGTTTTCATTTATAACTACAGCATCTTCCACTGCATTTTTCATAGATTCTTTATAAACAGTATCTGACACAGAAGCTAAGAACTCTTCATACCTAAAGTATCTGTGGGGGGGGTGGACTGAGATTCATTGCTGCACACATCATATCAGCACCCGCTTTACCTTTACCTATGAATCTGAGCCCGTAAACCAAACGAATATTCAGATCATACAATGTAATTGTTTTATCTTTTTTATCTTTTTTCTTTTCATATTTTATTTCAATAGATACACAGTTTGTACTCATCACTTCATGTTTGCATACATCACATTGAAACTGTAGCTCACTAGCAAGGCCTACAATTGTTCTTCGCTTTATTGTCAAGGTGTTGAAACATGACCTACAAACTCCTATTTCCGCCAGAGACTTTTGTAATCTATCAACATCTACAATACCATACTGAAAATCTTCATTAAATTTCTTATAGTACTGTAATCCTGAACTTATTTTCTTACTTGATGAAGAACTAGGACTAGGTTGTTGGTTTAGGTTAGGTGGCAGGTCAGGAGTACATTCAACTAAAGTAGGCCTAGGCTTCTTTTTCCAAATTACTCGTTTTTTGAATACTTTCGTGGACCTTGGCATGTTTCCAGCACTATTCTACAATAATCACAAAATAAATTGTTTTATGAAACGAATTTCACTTCATACTCACTAACTGCAACATTACTTCCATGATTACAAGCAGAAGAAAACATAACATAACCAAACAATACACTGTCAGCTGATGTTGCTGGTTGAATTTCAACTTTAGCAGGTTAACCAACGTATAAAAACAAAATAGATGAACTAGCTAGTTGTAATTATGTCAATAGTTGGACAGCGACAAAAACCTTGAAGCTCAGTGCAAACTACGCTCAGTGTGCTGCAAAAACTGTGAAACTAGACAAATAAAATTATTTTTTTTTATTATTTCCCGTTGTCATAGAAATATAAATCATACATCATTTTAAAGGGGATATTCTGTAGTACAATATTTAGAGTAAAAAAACAAAAATCAAATTTTTTAAAATTTTGTGTGCAGTGACCCCCTAAGACAGTCAGTGTTAATTTTAAATGGGTATTAGACAAAATAAGAATTTCTGGAATAAAAGTAATATAGAAATGGGGTAGTAGTAGGGATACAGTGGCGAGAGTTAATATATGTCGAGAGAGAAAGGGAGTGATGAAAGTGGAGAGTAAATAGGTGAGAGCAGGGTACATATATTTTGTAGTGAGGGTGGAGGTGTAAGGAGTACTCAACGCAAAGTGTTGTGGCGGGTAGTAGAGGGTTTTAGGGGAGTGACTGCCGTGGAATGGGAGGGGCAAGAAATTATGAATGTGAATTACAGTTGAGGGAACACACATCCTAGGTACAAAGAGGGTATCAGGTATTTTGTAATAAGAGGAGAATGATTTAAGTTGAGTTAGAGAATTTAGTGGAGGTAAATATTTTTGAGAGATTGTTGTCACCCTATGTAAATCCGTTAGTGGTTGTTAGAAGGAAGAAGGGGGGTAAGGTTATATCTAAATGCCCATTCAATAAATCAAATCGTTGTGAAGGACTGAGAATCACCTAAACCAATTAATGATGAAAATACTTAATAGAAGTTCATAATTGAAATGTAATAATAAATGTAACAAGTGAAAGAGTTAATAGAATTTGAAACTAAACTTAAATTTGAAATGCTTGTAAATTGTATTCAGAGGCAAATGAGATGTTTATTGTAATGGAATGAGGTATGTTCTTTATGAATGTTTATGTTGTATTATGTTTACTATGTTAGTATAGGAATTTTAAACGTGTATTATATATAAAATATATTATTTACTTGTGATTCCCCACTTTCGGGCGGTCACGGAGTCACCGAACCCTGACCATGGATTTGGATTATTGGTAGCATGTGTGGTTAGGCAGATTGTACCCGAGCCATACTTGCTATTATTTTCAAAATTGGTGAATTTAGAAATTAACCAGGGGGTAAATCAGCGGAATCACCATAACTTTGGGACAGCGGCTACCATCGAATGGGATGGTAGACTGTATAAGGGCATGTAACTAAATTTTAGTAGGATTACTGGTGTCCTCGGATATCAGTAATGCCGAATGTTTTGTAACGCCGAAGCAAGAACGGTGTAGGCAGCGTCTACACCCTAAAAACTTCAGTTCTTGTGGAGGCAACTGGGCGCTACAGTCCAGGGGGGGCCATAGTGTGTGTGGAAGAAGGTTTTTAAATTGTTACTAAATAATTTCTGATTGAATAAAAAGAAGATAAAATTGATGATTATTGCAATGGTGCTGAGAATAGTGGAGTAGATTGTTTGCTTATCTGTGTACTGATTGTATTGAATAGTTTGCTGTTTTATACCATCAGACCTTGTATTGTGTATAGATGGTAATAGAAATCTAACTTGGTAACTAAAATCAAAATGGAATTTTAATTGGAGTTGGTAAGTGAAGTTGAATTATTTTGGAGTTTAAATTTTTTATTTTGTTTGTTGTGTCTAACCTAAATGGTAAATGTGTACTGTATAGGTTACAGAAGTAAAAATAATATGGAAAATATAATACAGAAAAATATAATATGTTCAGGTTAAGGATACATGTGTTAAGAAATATTGTTTATTTAAGTAGATAATTGAGATACAACCAGTACTTTGCTAAAATGCAAACCAGTACGGCTAAGAGGAAACAAGTCAATTAAGGATGTGGTATGTTGAAAAGCCAGTAATTGATATTTTTTATTGAATGTTACAGAGTTTGGTGATACTGTAGCGGGTGCCTGTCTGACTTTGCGGTGTTGGGATCTCGAGAGGAAAGTCCAGTAGAGTCATTCAGGTGCAGCCGCAGTCACCAGACTAGGGGGGTAAGTTACCCATGATTTTAGTAAGGATTTAAGGGGGGGTTGGCGCCATATCCTAGCTGGTCCTCTTAGGTTTTTTTAGGCAATGAGAGTTTTTCTGTTTCGACAGAAAACCTCTCATGGGGGGGGTATTGTAAAGGGGCAAATAAAGCTGAGGGTTTATTTTTCTATTTTTCATAATAATTGTAATAATCTGGGACCAACTCGTCGGGGCAACATTTTTTTATCACAAAAGCTTGATTTGTTTAACACCCTGTGGTTAGCTCGGTGTCAGGCCAAGCGAGGTACGAGATCAATTAAGAGTTTGGGAATGTGTACGAGCGCGCGAGTGTGCCACCTTTTGCACAACATGAGAATCATGTACATACATTCCATAGTCACACATACGATAGAAAGAGCCACTCAGCACTCGAATTTACGACCACGTGGCCAGCGAGACGGGCTGCCGAGCGGACCCACGCTTTGCTTGACGCTGGATATTGAAAACTAGTCTTCAACCTGTACAGTCATTAATTCAACCATAGTCTCGGATGAGTTCTTGGTAGGCCGAAAAAGTATTAAAGTAGGCCTACCAAGTAGTATAAAATGTACAACCAGTGTTAAGTAATGAAGTGATGATTAAATGACGGTAAACTATGGTCGGAGTGGAGAGTGTTTAGTGAAAACAGTTCCGGACAACATCGTGTACAACATTTGGATATTACGCAAATAGGTAACAAGTGTAAAGACAGATTCATTTGGCCAACATATTATAAATCATTAATGAGCTCATAAATAAAACGGGGGATGAAATTAAGTAATAGAGTGAGAGAGTGTATGTGTACGTAAAAAAAAATAACAGGGGAAAATATAAAGTAAGAGTACTATAAGGTTTATAAGTAGGGGTTCGTATAATAAGATACTAGGTAATAGATGTTAGTAGAAAGAAGTATAGAAAAATAAGAGAAAGAAAGAAGTAATTAAATTTGAATAAAGGAATAAGATTTGTTTTAACAGAATATAAACATGTGTTAGTGTAGTTATTTCGTCGTTACCATTTCCTAGTGTTCTGTGCTGAAAAATTCGTCTAAACGCTCCGTGGAATTTTCTGAATTGGGGGAAGTCAGATTGCAAAATTATCCCGTTTTAATTAAGGAATCGTTTAAAAGTTTTACATATTTTAACTTAAAAAATATGTTGATGGCCCTGAACTTCTGTTGGTGTTTTTTAAAAGGTAAATAGCGAAAAAAGATCGCAAGGTAAGGTTCAGGCAGAGTATTATATTATTTTATTTATTAAGAAATTTGGGTGTAACGCCACACGCCGACGGGCTTGCAATTAATTCTTTTATTTATAATTTAAATAATTCACTTATAAGTGCACTGATTTTTTTTCCCGTACTCTCATCGTTTTTGTCTTTTTCCCACGAGTATTTTGACTACCCTCACCATATAGTTCTGTTAGGGATTAATAAAATTAATTTCTTATGAATTAATTACATCTCTTATTTTTTATCTTATGCTAATTACATTGTTCATTTTGTGATAATTAATTATCATGCTTATTGAGTCATTATTTATCGCCCCACCTCGTTAGAGTTTTAGGTTGTAATTAGTTAGAATTGTCATATTTCGTTTAGGCCTACTGCGCGATTTTTCTATGTTTTTATTACTTTCTTATATTAAATACAATATTTTTCTTCACTTTTGTCCTTCGTGATTACTTATCAATACTGTACAATAATTTTTCTCATATCATTATTTAGTTATTACTATGAATTATCTATTTTTCTTTGACTAGACTCTTGGCCTATTGTCATTCTAAGTGTTATTTAGTTAATTTATAATATTAGTGTTTTGTAACACATCTTTGTTGTGGCCTATTTATAATGAACTTATCATTACCACTTCTGATTGTATCAGCACTAGCTATTATTGTTTTATTTTACTTTAATCACATTTTTTCTGATTATTGTTCAGTATACTTGAGTGTTACATTTTCCTTATTTGAATTTTTTCACACTTTATCTCTTTATTATATTTATTCTACATCAGTGTTCTTATAGCAATTTTAATACTTGGCAGTGTTTGGTTCTGCTTTTATGTTTTGACATTTGTTTGAGTTTACTTAAATTTCTTGCATCTAGTATCAGTTAGGGTTTGCTTATAATTTACATTATTATTATTAGTTTGATGGCCATAAGCATTGATTTGGCTCACATGAACGTTATTATGTCTTATTAATATCAAGGGTTGAGTCCCTATTCTTTTATTACAGTTTTATGTGTGATTTTTGCTGTCCCAGGTACACATTCTATTGGTACACTTGGTTACATTAATTTACATTTATTCTGTACTTAAGTTCCTTTATGCATTTACCAGTGTGAAAACATAGTCCTTTGTAGCTCTTATTTTCGTCTTAATGTATTCTAAGTTCTGATCCAAACTCATCGTACAATCCTCCACATGCAGGGAATCGTGGACAAGTGTGACCAATCCACCTCCACAGCCGTATTCTCACGATAAGTTAATCATTTGAAAGTTCTTGAATTTAGGATGATGGCGTTGTTCGATGGTAGTGAGGACTCCTGTATGCAATGATCCTTGCATTACGTTCAGTGATCACTCTCTTCAACTCCTCTGCTTTCCCTCTCAACTCCGTTCCATCCCACGGCTACTTTTGCAGCTAGAGCCAGAATTGGCCATATCGTCACTGGGCACTACCTGCACCGTTTTGGCCTGAAGGATACATCAATCTGTGAAAACTGTGGTGGAAAGGAGGAAACACTGGAGCATATCCTGATGCGGTGCACCTCTCAAAACCCAGCAATAGAAAACCTGAAGATCTTGGTTGGACAAGATGGAGGTTTGGAGAGCATTCTCAAAAGAAGAGAAAACTGGGCACAGGCTGCTGCAGCGTACAATGGACATCGGACCATTGGGGTCCCATAATCCCTGGAAGTCCGTAAGTAAGTTCCTTTATACTATTACTTTTTGTACATGGAATGTTCCTTACAGTCTCTAGTTAGTTTACACTCCAATACATTTTAATTTGACATCATTCCAGACATTGTTTTAACTATTTTATTGGAAACTTGTTGGCCAGATTAGGTTATGTCCTATCTTGGTTTCTCAACAATGGCTGAATCTCAGATTCTGTTTTCTACACATTGTATGATTATTTACTTTTACTTAAAGTTGATTTTTTATTGTTTATGATGATTTTCCTTTTTTGTTATTATCTCAACCTTTATTATTGAGTAATAGTTGTCTTTGATAATCTTATTTCTACTTCACAAATGTTATTAGTCCTTTGGACATTATCTAGTTGTTATTTTTATATATTATTTAATTATACATTTACAATTCTTGTACTCACTCTCCCTCTTAATTTCTACTCTCAATATTTTATTTTCGAGTTCTGTTTATACCGTCAAGTCATTGAAGTCATTTTATTAATAAGTTTATGTCAGTGTGAAGTCACAGCTTAGGGTTTTAAGTCAAGTTTTTTAACTCACTTTTATTTTCTTTATCATCAATAATACTTTTATTTTCATGGTGTATTTTATCCTTGTCTTTATTATTTCCTTTTGGTATCAGAATTGAATTGGCTTTTCCCTAATTGTACTGATTCTTCCATCATACTTAATGAATTTCTTGTTATTATGGTTGTCATTGTTCTCTTCTCACTGTCTGATCTATTGGGTAATTGGGTACGTGGTCTTGTCGTTAGTCGTGTCTTCGTTTCTTCAATTATAATTTACTTATTAATTATAGTTTAGTTTATTCCCCTATTTTAGTCATAATACATTCTATGTTCATGATTGCATGTTCATCTTTTGTTGATTAATTTGTTTTGGGTAGCTTCTAATCCGTTTGTTATACATTGGGTTCTGGGTGTGTTATATGTACCATTACAATATCTGAGCACACCCCATGCCTGGATGAGACAGAACAGCCTATTCCTCCAGAACATCATGGTGGTTACTAGTTTGGTTTGACCAGAAATGGACCTTTCACAAGCCACACTGATGAGAGCGGACTTGTCCACCGATTTTCAGATGACAGAACATATATTTAGTCGCCGTATAATCAGAGACAGTTTAAAATGAAGACATGTTAGACGGAGCTAGCTAACATATCTGTGGAGAATTACATATGTTCTCCTATAGACAGAAGGGTCAAACTTACTGGATACACACTGGTCTATAAAGGATACAGGAAGTTAATGGTACAGGAAAGAGATGAGTTTGTAGTATATTAGATAAATTCCATGGAATGCTGTTACATGTGGAAGTAGTGACTGGTGAAAAGGATAGGACAAGGGTGATATAAATGCAAACCAATCTCTTAGAAGGAGAATACAAGATGAAGAGGGACAACAAGAACAAGAAGATATAAAAGTATGCATTACCTCAATTATATCAACCCTTGCAGTATTGAAAGATGGCGTGAGTCTGAACAAATTGTACAAGCACTTCTGTACATATAATGGGCGTGTTGAATAACGTCTTAAAGATAACATAATTTGCTCTTCTGTAGCAGTGCCAGCTACCTGAAACAAGAAAGAAACACATTGACTTTCCAAGGATATGTTACCTTGGTCTAAGTCTCACAAATTTTGAAAACTACTTGTAAGGTGTATGTAAATTAAGAAGGTGTAATGCTTTAATTACATAAAACTATAATTATAAATTTTGTAAATATTCCCATTATTTATACTTACAAAATGTATCTCAATATAAAAATTTACATTTAATATAAATGACAATTTTCTCTCAGTTCATTCTTTTAAGTTAGGAATGTACGTTGTCAAGTATAATAGTAAGAGGACTATGTAAAATGAAACCACACGCTTCTTTTAATTGTTCACAACATTTTGTAAATTGGTTTCATTAAAAAGACCTACCTTTGTTAATTTATGGCACAATTTATTTTAAAAGAACATACGTCAAATTTTTTTTACTTTACATAAGGTTTTTAAATCAACATATTTCAAAGACGTTACTCCTCACAAAATCCAAAACCACCAATAAACCAGTATTTCACACACACACACACACACACACACACACACACACACACACACACACACACACACACACACACACACACACACACACACACACACACACACACACACACACACACACACACACACACACACACCAGAATTAATAATGTTCATTTTTAATTACCTGAAGATATGGATTATAATCTGGGTGTCTTGGATTTATGAAACAGTCATCAAAACATGCCTCGGAATGAACAAGACCCAGAAAAACTAAATTCGGATGACTTCGTACAAAGTTTCTTAACTCTTTTCTGCCAATATCATCTTTACCTGTGGACAAACACATTCATTAACTGTTAAGAATATATGCATGTACAAAAAATACAGGAAATCAATTCTTCAATCCAAACAACTTGTCAAGATTACCAAGCAATAAGCATGATGTACCCATGAACTACATTACTGAAACGCTGTTAGGAGTATTACATGCAATGGTTATACTGTAATCCTTTCGTTTTGACACATGTAGTACAATTTCCATGCAAAAGACAGACATTTATCTTGCACACATGTACCATCACTTCTGTACATTATGTCTTCACTAGCACATCATTCACAGTGTAGTTCTACGAAGTGTCTTAGTGCCAAATTGTTGCCAGCCAGAGAACTCAATAGTTGCTGAAGATATGTTGATACATGATGATCATAAAAAATGATTTGATGAAACAATGATCTTGCCATTGACAACATACTACACAACACAGCTACACTGAAAGATGATGTAGAGATGAAGAGTACACAGATAACATGAACAGCAAACAAGTGGTGAGGCTAAATAAGCTTAGCATCAGGTTAAGACTTCCTAAGTTGCTGGATAGCAGCAGCGATAGATTCGAGTCAAACACAATGAAGATGTATTTGTCTGAACGACAAGCCAATTACAGCAACTGAAAAATATGCAGCAGTTTGTAGTAGCAGGCAACCAGATCCCTATGGAACAGTATCAACTAAGAAAAGGATCACCACGGAAGACGACTTCCACAGATGCAGTTGAAACGTCTGGAGTCTTAAGAAATGGACACTGGTTCAACAGCCCAGAAGTTTTACCTACTAATGAGACTGGCTATGAAAACTTAACCAATCTTCAATTATTACTAATTAACAACTTCATGATTGTTAAAAATTATTTTAAAATGTACAGTTGACAGTTCATCTCCTTAACTGGCTTTATAAGACTGGTGCCCCTCCTGATTCAAAATTCAACCTTTTATCCATTATTTACACTGATAAATGGTATACACAATTTCAAAAGTTAACAATTATCTTATTAAACTCTCAAATTGCACCAAATATTGTACCAATAACTTTTTATTTAGTATAATATGAATTAGTTTACGGTTGTTGTTCACTATTCCCGCCGTTCTCTCCCGCTACGGCGTCCAGTACCAATGACGTAACTCGGAGCTGCCAACTGTCACTCCGTCCGCTTTGCTGTGTTATCGTATCTTTTAATTAAAACAGTAATAATAATGCAAAAATAAAACCAAACAGATGTACTCTTTCAATCAATCTTTATTCAATTGAAGGATTGATCAATTATGTTTCTCGTTTTTCTTTATTTTAAATACAAATTGTGACAAATTATGTCGTCTTTGTTCATAAGTTGGTAGTAACTAAATAACTGTACTGGAATCAGCCAAGACAATGATGCTCGTTGTTTTATTTCTATTAAATAAAATAATCTCAGGGCGTATTCGGTTCGAATATTATGGTTAAACAATTAATACAACTCTTAAAATCAAAATACAAACTTTACAAGATAAGGATATAAAAGGGTTTTGATATTTATAGTGCAAACTAGTAGTCGTGTATGTGTTGTTCACAGTTATAGGTTATGAACAGTTTTAGATATTTATTAGTTGTCTTTCAGGTTTTATGGTATTCAAAAAGGTGTACTTATCAATTTGTGTTATCTTCAAGTGTTCTTTAGTGTTGGTGTATGTTATAGTGTATGTGATTTTTATTATTTAGATTTCTAAGTGGTTCGTGTGCTCATATGTGATTGTTGTGTTAAATAAGGTTAAAAAATTATTCAGATTCACCCAGATCCTCTTCTTTTATTCGTTCAGGACGAAGATGGGGTCCAAATCTTCTTTCATTCTTCTTCCGGGATTTGAATTCTTGCGAATTGGTGTCTTGATGTTCTTGGATTCCTCTAATGTTCTTCAATAACTGTCCTGATTCGTTTACTATGTTTAGTATAGGTTTACTCTATTTAAAATATAATTAACTAAGACGTTATAAAAACGCGTCTGTTCTTCAATGATGGTTGTTAAAGAAGTCTTATTTTATTTATCTGAATTTTCGGTTGCTAAGGTAAAACTTGAAATCTGGTTGGTTGATTCAGATATACATTGTCATACAAATTCATTGTTTTATTGTATGAACTTGCCCAAAACTTTTAAATTAGTAAAACTCTGTTATACTAATTGGGAATTTAAAACTAATAGCATCATTATTTTGGTTTTAACATTTGTGACACATAGACACCAAACATGCTTATTTTTGCTTAAGAAATTCTGATGTTACATTTTTGCTATTTGAATTTTCTTAAATAATTTAAAACTGATTATTTCGATTCCATATTTACTGTGTATACTATTAATTATAAACCTATCCATATTACAACATTTGTTTTATAAAATTCTAAATGTATTTCCTAAAATTTACAAAATTCCAAAGTTTTTATAGGCCTAGGTCTTGACATGTTAAATTTCTATTTTCTGTTATTGTAACACCTATTAACTATGCAACTACCATCAAAACTACTCCCTATAACTCTATTAGTATTATTATTTAAAATTACAACAATAATTATTACTGGAACATTATTAAAAAACATAATTAATATTTTGTGATCAAACAATCTGTATATGCCTGGTTACATAAATCCTGCATAAGACATATCATCCACTTATTACTTAACAAAACTATAACTAACATAAACACAACTTTATTCTTACTTTTGAACACTTAAATAAAAAGTTTAAATCATTTAATGATGATTTTCCATTTTTTCTATTTTTCTTAGGCAGTTCAGCCATTGCTGTACTAGGTACTTTTACTGTTTTTTCATCTTATATACATTTGATAATTATTATTTGATTGTACAGTATTTATCTTATAACATTGGGTCCACCATTATTCACACTATTAAATGTATGTTTCCATGTATCTATAATGATTGTGTTCTTGTATTATTCAATTATATTGGTTAGTTAACATTTTGGTATTATATTATTTTACATTCTAATGTATTTGGGCCTATTATCCCTCAATTTGTATTTTGATTATTATTATATTATATGATACTTTTAACAAAACAATTTGTTTACTGATGGTAATGGTCCATAATGCTGTCTGGCTTTGTAAGTATTATTATTGTAATTATTTGGATTTTATCTCATCATCGGGGTATTTTACATCACTTTACCTAAACATTAATTTGGGTACGGTCAGTTATAGTCTAAGTCAGTTTAAATTTGTCATTTGTTCATCTTCACTATCATTTTTAAAAGATATGTTTCTTCTTGTTAAGTTTCTTATCCACGATCTTCATTAAATCTGGTATGATATCAAGCTATGCCAAAATGTAATGTTACAATATTTAGCTAAATTGTGATTACAATGAGCATAGTAATAGGCCTACTTCAGCTTAGATCCATTTTTTTCTTGACTTTGCCTTAACAAAGTCTTGTATAATTTCTTCTAAATTAAGCGATTCAAGTATCTTGCTTTCAATATTCAACCTTGCTAATGAAGATTATCTCTCATCTCCCATAGTTGAACTCAACATATCTTTAATGCAATTTAATACAGAAAATCATCTTTTAGATTCTCAGTTAGCTATTGGTATCGTAAAAAGTAGACAATAAACAATGTATATAATCGGAAAGACATCAATCATTTTACAATCAATAATCCAGTTTAATACGTTGAGTGGACAAACTGTAGTATCATGGAATCTATCATCTTCATTCGAACGATTTAGAAAAAAGACCTCTTTCATGCAATTTTACTCTTGGCACAGAGTGCTTTCCTTCTATTAGAAGGCCGTTATTTAAATCTTTCAAGTACACTTCTAAGAGCTTTCACTTGATTTTACAACTTGACACTCTCCATGGCTAATAACTGCGTAAGAAAAACAAACAATTATGTAATGTGATCATATGCTTTGCTTAGTCAATTCAGCTGGATGGTGCCTCTTCTGACAGGTGAGGCCCTGGGTCCCGGTGCTGCAGCATACCCTAGCGTTATGGATAGATAATCCACCACTGTCTATAAGCATGTAAGCTTCTCAGATAATGAAAACTGTATAGAAAATGTTTCTATTTCAAATACTGAATTCAGGCACTTTGAAAATAATGATATAAGGAAATCCACAGGCAACGTATTTATTTGTCTACATTCCATTAAATTTACAGTCAATATATATATACAATTCATTTACAAACTGGCCAATTTAAATTCTGTAAATTTAAATAATTAGGACAGGCTTACATACAATAGCAGGCATGTATGAGCCTGTGCATGCTGAATGCAGTGTACAAGTAAACATTGATCTGTCATTGGTAAATAGGCTCAAACAACAATGAACATATGGAGTTGTATGTATGCTTGTGCCTGCACGCACGCACGCACGCACACATATGCATGCGCACTCACACACACACACACACACACACACACACACACACAAGAGCTGTGCAATTTTTATCAGAATGAGACAATGATGTATTTATTCATTTATTTATCAATCTAATTCTTGGCAAGATTGACTGGCATGTAAACAAATATTTTAATGACTATTCTCTCTTACACCAATATCAAATAAACTACTTTTATTCAATGATCCAAAATTCATTTATGGGTACGTGTGTTTGCATACACTACGTGTGTTTACAGCTTTATAGCATTTACTTCTAATATGTTATAAAAGAAGTTGTTAGGGCTCTGATGATCATGATGCAGGAGCCTACACATGGATTCACAAAAGATCAGTGATGTCCTCACTAAACAATGTTACGTCTTGTATCTATTGTATCTACCTAACTGTATACATAAAGTACAAATGCATTACTCTCCCACAAGCAGGAGATGATTTCAGCCATCCAGTAGAAGTCTCAGTAATGGAGAGTGGGAACTTTTCTACTTTCCTGGGACTTATGTGATGTAGCTGCTAATGGGATAGATGTAGAAGGACTATCCTCAAAGTGACTAGTTTTGCCCTACTCCCTATGAGTGAAAGCTGTGTGTGTGTGTGTGTGTGTGTTTTGCCATTAATATTTAGACACCTTATTCTCCAATATCTCTTCAAGAGTTTGGTGTTTACCCAAGATTCACTCCTTTTACTTCCATGTTCCATAAGGAAATGGAAGTATGGTGATGGGGGAAAAAATCGTGTTCGAGATAACAACTGATTCTGATTCTACTACCCTTAAAACATGAAGAAAACGTAATTTTCCAAAAAGTGTCTGTGTAGAATTTTTTCTATGACGAACAATAACTGCCGCAAATTTAAACAGAATCAAATAATTTTTGGCATATGTTCCTGAGTTGCAGAGGACTCAAGGCCTCTTGATTTTGGTGAAGATCGGTTAAGGGGAAGGGGTAGTTTACCTGCAACGATTTATGTTTTAACAAGTGTAATTTTTGCTATGGCGAACAATAACTGTCACAAATTCAAACAGAATCAAATAATTTTTTGCATATGTGCCTGAGTTGTAGAGGACTCAAAGCCTATTGCTTTTGGTGAAGATTGGTTAAGGGGAAGGGGTAGTTTACCTGCAACGTTTTATGTTTCGACAAGAGTAAAGTACTTAATTTTCATAAATCAAGTATCCTGAAAAGAAGGTCATAATAATCCACTATAGAAAGGTAGATGCAATATCTATAAATGATAAGGGTTGTTGAAGGAGGAGGGGATAATTTTGTATGTGTGTACTACGTTATTGGAAACACAGAAGTAGTTTGTTGTTAAAATTCCTTCCCGGGCTGTTTGGTCATGGTCCAATGTTTTCTGCAAAATCAGACATTTCAGCAGTGCCATCGACTGCCATCATCAGTGAAATTCGAGTGCGCTAACGTGTGGTGGTATACGTTAGTGACCACAGTACTGTGGTTACGGCTGAAGAAAGAAGAAGTTTCTATGGAAATATTTCATTTCGAAAATTATTTTAAATGTAAATCTTAGAACATGGAAGTCATGCATGGTTCTCCATACCAATATTTTATTTTTCCCACCAAACTATCTGGTCCTTTCAATTTGGTTTGTGCTCAGTACTAGTGGTATCACAGGTCAGTTTGTAGAATTTATGTAGGGTCAGTGTGAAAAGTCCATTGGTGGGGAGAAGATATTTCACAGATACATTTCATGCTTCATATGGTTTCTTCTAATGGTCACATAATTTGGGAATTTGTGATCTCTAGAGTTGACCTGATTTTCCATTCTGTTGTGTTAGTGATGGTGACTAGTGTTTTGGTGTCTTAAACTTTATAGTATGTCCAGTTTCTGTTAGTGCTCACTTGTTGTTGCCATAGTTCATTCATGGATTTCATGTATTCGTTCCTCCATTATGTGACCCTATGGTTCGTGTACCCAATGCGTAAGCTACTTTAGCCTGTACAGGATATTTGATATATGGCTATGCGTTTGTTGGGTATGTGCCATTTCAATAGCCAATCATGTTATCAGGAAGCCAAAGAAATTATATAATCTGTCATACAACAAAGTACAAACTTTGTTGTCATACAACAAAGATCTTAGATCTTACAAATGCTATGTTTTCTGCATTGATATTCTACGGATAGGTTAATATAGTACGATAATCATTGAAACCAAATATACTCTAAAAAAATAAAGTAAAAGTGATTAAAAAAAAGATTAAAAATTACAATCAGAATTTAATTATCTTCATAAAAGTAATTTATTTAATAGAATACATTACATGTGACTTATGCTGTGTGCTTATCTAGAAAAGTGACTTCGGTGATAACACATCACTAGAAGATGGTTCGAGTTCCTTTTAGGAACTGGCAGACACTTCTGATTATGATTCTATAGCATCCTTAAGTTAATTAAACCTTATTTAAAAGTATACAAGCTCTTGGAATTTCAAGAGATTCTTAATTTGGTCACAGATTTTAAATCTTCTATAAATGAAGTGCATATGAGAACAGCAATGTTGAAGAATGTAAGCCTGTAGTTATGAAGCATATATTAAAGAATTGTTCCAACAAAAAAATATTGAGGCTTCTATAAATATAAAATAGATACAACCTGCTTCATACCTTTTTAGAATTAATCACATACTGAAAAACAAAATGTAATGAAATTATCAAAGTAGGGGACAACAGAAGATTCTTTAAAAAGTAATGTCTTGTAACGGTACAAATAGGTCCATATAGGGATTTTGGGTAAGCAACAGAGATAATTTTATTGTGGATTGAAATTTTGTATGTGTGAGAGTAAAGTTTTCCCAAACATATGAAACAACGCAGAAAGTCATAAAGGGTCAGCGTCAAGGTCAGTGGCGTACGCGAGAAACTACAGCTATTCAGCTGGAACAAACGAACGATTTTATGTAAAACTTCATCAAAAGAACGTCAGACGTAATTGCTGCACCTCAAAAAACAAACACGTCACCACCAAAAACAATAGGATCGATGACGCGACAAGCCTTCCACTTGGGAAATAAGCGCCATATTGGCATTCTCAGTCGACTCGTACTCTTCGTGCGAACTGCACGTTGTACAAATTGCTGGCCAGCAAGTATTTAAAAGGAACAACAAAATGTAATCAAATATGTGAAATTAAAACTATTTGCAAACTAAAAAGTATAAAAGTAACGTAGAGTCAGTGGGTGCAGTTTAAAATGAGAAACAGTTAATAATTCGGCCAAACACCAGTTGAACCATGAGGGACGCCTGACTCGATCGTCAATCCAGCAAATTCAGGGAAGTAGACACTTTCAAAATATCAACTACAAACCCATTAATCTTTGAGCTCAAGTAAAAAATTCTAAAGATGTACCGTTAAAGTAATTTATGTGGGAGCAAGTGTGTGTGTATGTACCGGTACAGATAAAATCACGAGCATTGGTTAACGTTACGTGATTCATGTAACTTCATAATAGAAATTATTTAAAACTGCAGTAATGGTGTAGATTCATTTAAATAAGTAACCAGAATAAATTGGAGTTAGAATATATGTTGTGTAATGTATCATACGGAAGGCTGATGTAGCGTAAATATTTTGCAGCCATTTTGTATTTGTATTTGGCAAAGGAGGAAGACTCCATCTTGTTTTTTTTGTTATTCAAATATTTAGAAATTCCGATCATTAAAACACAAGTTTTACCAAATGATATCAGAGTCGATTATTTCTCAATAACCATTCCGTCTCTAGCTCGTTTAAAAAGAATCCTGGAACCTGAACGTAAAAAATATTATGTTGGCACAACACCACATGGCGATTGGCGGAACCAACATGGTGAACAAGTAAATGTTGACGAGAAACTTATGAAAGGTAAGTCAGTGATAATTTCATTTCAAAAGTGTGTTAGTTAACAAATGGCGCCTGAACAGGGACTATGTATACATTTCAGTAAAGAAGTTAGTTAACAAATGGCGCCCTTACGGAGGGACTTTATATAAATAAACATGCGTACAGAAACAGAATGGTTGTTGGAAATGGGTAGGTAATTAATACGTAAATAATAAGGTTATGTTGTGATATGTAACTATATATAGTATATGTTAGATATATAGTAATATTTTGAAAAGAAATATATTTAAAAATTTTTTGAGATGGCAGAGAATAACGAAAATGTCAGCTTAACTGACATTGAAAACGAAAGCCAAATAAATGTCGAATTAAGCGGAACTGAGTCGAAAATTATGGATGAATTAATTCATTCAACGCCAGTCCCGATTAAAAAATCCGAGGATAATGAAATGATAAAAATGATGCAATTGCTTTTCAATGAACAGAGTGTAAAGTTAAATAAATTTGATGAAAAGTTTAATAAATTTGATGAAAAATTTGATGAAGTAAAAGATGAAATTAAGAAACGAAATTTTAATTTTAATAAACAAATAAACGAAATGAATGCACATTATGAGGATATGCAAGAACAAATCATAGAAACGATAGATCAGGTGTTCGAGAAACAAAATGCATGAGTAGATGACATAATTAATAACTTTAAAATGAATAAAATAGATAACAATTGTGAGATTAAAATGGGGGTAGAGAATAGTAAAGAGACCAATCAATTAAATGAAAATAAGGACGGTCAGTTAACATATAAAGACGATAAGGTAAGTGGTGAGGAGAATTACAATGATATAATTAAAAATAGTGGTGACGAAGTTTTCGAGGAGATAGAATATAATAATGGAATGTTAGTGTGTGTTGATGAGTTAAAGAGAGAATGAAGAGAGAGTATAGAGGTAGAGGGGTTGCAGGGGGTAATTTTTCCCGTGGTGTTGTTGGCGGTGAAGAAGGGTCTTCACGAGTGTATTTGGGAGACATATGGTCTGCAAATAGTTGTCCCTTGATTTTTTGTGCATCTGATAGGTGGTGCAGTAATAAAGTTGTAGTGCTCCCTGCATATATTGAGAGAGAGAGGTATGGTGATAGGAAGATAGAGTTGTTTGAGGTTGGGAGAAGTTATGCAGAATTAAGAGAGAGAGCGAGTAGAGAGAGAATTAATAATTATAGTGAGTACTTACCTTATACTGAAACGGATGTAGCAGCTGTAGTTGACGAATTAGTAACTTACCTGACGGTGACAGAAAATACTAAAAGAGAAATTATTATACCCGATGTCGACAGGAATTTTGAAATAATGGTATGCGATAGTATTTGTATTATCAATAATATTGATATAATGGAAAAAAGCAATGAGGATGATTGTTATAATTATGATAATAGCCATATGTATTCAATTGTAAATAAATGGTGTAGTAATAAGATCAGACTATTATATGATGATGGAGGGTAGATATTGTGTTGTTCATGAACATTTTAAATATTTTAGTTTATGGTGATGACCTTGCTAACTTATGAAATGAGGTGTGGTAAACAGAAAATTAATGACGAAGAATTGTAAATAAATTTATAGTGAAATTAATTGTGTTTGTGTTGTGTATTATATTTTATGTAAACTATGTATGTAGGTAATAGGACTTGCTTTAATAATACTTATAACATTTTTTTTCTCAGGCTAAATAAATAATGAGAGTCTGTAATAAATGAATTGTAATTGTTTTGGAAGAAGGTAATTAAAGTAATGTTGTGTTTAAATAACTAATTGAATTAAAAAATTGTTGGAGATTAATTAATTAATTAATGTTGTGACGAAGTTAAATAATTTTCTGAGATTTAGATGCAATAAAGAGTAGTAAAAGATTAAACATATAATATGTTTGGATATTGGGTTATATTATGATGAGGTAAGGGATGAATTTTCTAAGGCAATTGTCAATGATGATGTTAATGTAAAATGTTATAAAGATGGAGCTTGGGTGATTATTGTTTAAATAAGGCATTTGAGTTAGTCAAAGTTAATTTAAATGGGTGTTAGATGAAATAAGAATTTTGAAATACAAGTAAGACAGAAACAGGGTAATAGTAGGGACACAGTAGTGGGAGTGCATATATGTAGAGAAAGTGAGTAATGTAAATGGTGAGTAAATAGTTGATGGTGATATTTTGTAGTGAGGGTGAGGTGGTGAGGAGTGATCAATGTGCGTCGTTGGGCAGGTAATTGTGAAGAGTCGAAGAGTGCTTGCCGATATTTGGTGGAGGGCAAAAGGTTATGAATGGAATTGCCAGGTTAGGGAACACACATCCTAGTTACAAAGAGGGTATTAGATATTTTATTATAAGAGGAAAATGATTTAAGTGGAATTAGTGTTGAAGGGGGTTATTATTGAGAGATTGGTGTCACCCTATACGAATCTGTTAGTGGTTGTTAGTAGAAAGAAGGTGAGTAAGGTTATATATTATAATGCCCATATAAATAGAATCATAGTGAATAACGGAGAGTCACCCAAACTAATTAATGATCAAAATGTTAAATAGAAAATTCATAGTAGAAATGGAATAATAAATGAAATGTGATGTAACATGAAGGTTAATAATAAATTTGAATTTTTTTTTGAGAATCTAATGGTACAATATATGTTAAATAAATTAAAGGTTGATGTAACAGAGTTAAGAGAATGTTCAAGTTGTAATATTTATAATTTTATATACAAATTATTTAAATGTGAATTGTTTATTGTAGCAGTAAGCTTGTGTTGGGTTTTATGTAAGAATTATATAGATAGATTGTTTTGTTGATTCTATTAAACTTAATTAGTTGTTTTAAATAGTATTGCATTAGTATAAAGATTTATATTTCTTCGGTTGAAAGGGAAAAGAGTTAAAATATTATCGATTGGAGTCGAAATTTTGATAAATATGTTGGAATGAAAAAAGAGAACGATACATCTATAATAAAGCTTGTTTTCATCTATGTATTAGAGATATTAGGAGTTAAGGAAAAACCAATGCTTATTAACGTAAACCAATGTAGCTAGGGGGAAACAGATCAGTTAGTGATATGGGATTATACAAGGCAACTATTTGATTTTTTATTTCAATGTTTCAGAGTTTGGTATGCTGTGGCAGCGGTCCTGAGCTGGCCAGCGCGTCAGAGCAGGAACGTCAAGTGCCTGACTGGCCTTGCGGTGTTGGGATCTCGAAAGAGAAGTCCAGTAAGGTCATGCAGGTGCTGTCACCATCATTGGACCAAGGGGTAAGTGATTGATATTCTTTTTGTATAAACAATACAGGGGGTTGTGGCGACATATCCTAGCTGATCCCTTTAGGAAGTATGAATGAGTCAATGAGAGTTTTTATGCCTCGTCATAAAACCTCTCATTGAGGGGGTATTGTAACGGTACAAATAGGTCTATATAGGGATTTTGGGTAAGCAACAGAGATAATTTTATTGTGGATTGAAATTTTGTATGTGTGAGAGTAAAGTTTTCCCAAACATATGAAACAACGCAGAAAGTCATAAAGGGTCAGCGTCAAGGTCAGTGGTGTACGTGAGAAACTACAGCTATTCAGCCGGAACAAACGAACGATTTTATGTAAAACTTCATCAAAAGAACGTCAGACGTAATTGCTGCACCTCAAAAAACAAACACGTCACCACCAAAAACAATAGGATCGATGACGCGACAACCCTTCCATTTGGGAAATAAGCGCCATATTGGCATTCTCAGTCGACTCGTACTCTTCGTGCGAACTGCACGTTGTACAAATTGCTGGCCAGCAATTATTTAAAAGGAACAACAAAATGTAATCAAATATGTGAAATTAAAACTATTTGCAAACTAAAAAGTATAAAAGTAACGTAGTCAGTGGGTGCAGTTTAAAATGAGAAACAGTTAATAATTCGGCCAAACACCAGTTGAACCATGAGGGACGCCTGACTCGGTCGTCAACCCAGCAAATTCAGGGAAGTAGACACTTTCAAAATATCAACTACAAACCCATTAATCTTTGAGCTCAAGTAAAAAATTCTAAAGATGTACCGTTAAAGTAATTTATGTGGGAGCAAGTGTGTGTGTGTGTACCGGTACAGATAAAATCACGAGCATTGGTTAACGTTACGTGATTCATGTAACTTCATAATAGAAATTATTTAAAACTGCAGTAATGGTGTAGATTCATTTAAATAAGTAACCAGAATAAATTGGAGTTAGAATATATGTTGTGTAATGTATCATACGGAAGGCTGATGTAGCGTAAATATTTTGCAGCCATTTTGTATTTGTATTTGGCAAAGGAGGAAGACCCCATCTTGTTTTTTTGTTATTCAAATATTTAGAAATTCCGATCATTAAAACACAAGTTTTACCAAATGATATCAGAGTCGATTATTTCTCAATAACCATTCCGTCTCTAGCTCGTTTAAAAAGAATCCTGGAACCCGAACGTAAAAAATATTATGTTGGCACAACACCAGATGGCGATTGCCTGAACCAACATGGTGAACAAGTAAATGTTGACGAGAAACTTATGAAAGGTAAGTCAGTGATAATTTCATTTCAAAAGTGTGTTAGTTAACAGTCTTTCCTTAAATCAATTGTACCATTTAATTATTGTCATTTTTGTTAGGCCACATTTTATTGATTAATGAACCTAATTTAAGTTAAGAAGGTTTGTTTCAATTTTATATACTGCAGAATGCAATCAGAAAACAGGAAGTTAAGTTCTTGCATTATAGCAATGCTGACATGTTTCATTCATCTGTATAACACTTCCTGTACCATTCTAATCAAGAGAGTATCCTACAACAAAATTTAATATTACCTTGTCAACTAGCTAACCCAGCCTACTAACTGAGGTGTAGAGTTGGTTGTACCCACAATATGACAAAATTAATGTAGAATAAAATCTATTGTGTATAAAAGCAAGACATTTTAGAAAAAAAAAACATACACAATAAACACGGCTAAATTACAAAAATGATAATACTGTTACAATGGTCTACTTGATCGTCGTAGGTACAGTGGAAAACAAAATACAAGACACCAATTAAGTCACTAATCACCAGCTTTAATTTTTACAGTTAAACAGTTCGTAATTAACAACACAGTCTCCTACAACAAATCAAATAAAAATTGTTCACACGCAATAAAATGTCACTAATATTAAACACAATTGTATTACAATTAAACCGCCCGATTATAAACTGCAAGACTTCACTAATAACCACTTGAACGTACACAGTAATATCGCCCGATAATAACTCGAACCACAATGTAAATATATCGCAATATTGCAACTATACTGAATACCAAGGCTGCTGCCCCCTCTATTTATACCCCCGCTTACAGACGAGAACATTCCTAAATACGCATTATCTCTACTACGGCGTAATTAATTGCGGCCTTGACACAGTGCGTGCTGCTTCTGGCACTGTCTAGCAAATGCGCCGACAATCACGTATGCCTCACAAATTAGAGCGAGATTCTTCTGGAACATTCGATAAACACGTAGACTGTTCTGTGATGTCGTAACACTGCCCCCTCCTTAAGCCTGTTCGTCCCAAACTGGCAAACCGTCTCTGAAGTAATACTTAGTTAGGCGATCTAGGTGGACGACCTTGAACTTTTGCTGTCCTTCCTGTTGAATCCGATAAACAACGTTGTTGATTCTTTTTTTCACAGTATAGGGGCCTTCCCAGTTAGTTTGCAACTTAGGTGAGTGACCACGACAGCGCTTTGGGTTGAACAACCAGACCTGATCTCCTTCTTGGAAACCCACACTATTGCTGCGAATGTCATACCGAGTTTTCACTGGCAATCTTCAGCTGTACTCTTATCAAGCGATTCGTTTCTCGCAGTTGGTTTTCTAATTGTGAGGAATAGTTCTGTGGCTCTTGGGACTGAGTCTCAGGTGATCCGAACATCAAGTCCCCAGGAAGACGAATCTCCTGCCCAAACACCAATTTTGCTGGTGTCATGTCGATTATGTTGTGTACTGATGATCTATACGCCATGAGGAATAGTGGTATATGTTGGTCCCAGTCTGTTTGGTTCTCGTCAACAGTCTTCGAAATATGCTGCTCAAGCGTCCTACTGAATCTCTCAATCATCCCATCCGACTGTGGATGCAAAGGCGTTGTCCTGGTCCTTCAAATTCCGATTAGACGGCATAATTCTTTAAACACTTCTGATTCGAAATTTCTCCCTTGATCTGAATGGATTTCCATAGGGGCTACCTTAATGGCAGCAAAAGTTGTGAACTAACTGCTTTGCCACAGTGGTAACCTCCTGATTTGGAATCGCGTAGGCTTCCACCCACTTAGTAAAGTAGTCACCTACAACCATGACGTACCGGTTTCCATCGTCAGTAACTGGGAATGGTCCAGCAATGTCTATGGCAATTCTCTCGAAAGGCAGTCCAACGTTATACTGTCTCGTTTTTCCCCTGCTTCTGGTTTGCAAGCAAGGGCCCACATATTTCACATGTCCGAACCAATTCCTCCACGTCGTGGCGAAGATGAAGCCAATAGAATCGCTTCCGTATTTTGTCAAGGGTTTTGTTAATGCCAAGATGGCCTCCAGATGTTCCATCATGCATCTCCTTCAAAACAGATTGTACTTTACTTCGGGGAACTATCAACTGCATGACCACCTCTCGTCCATCTGCACTTTCCCAAGCCCTTTTCAGCAATCTATTTTCTAAGGTAAGAGATTCCCCTTGTGCCCAGTAGGCCTTCAGCACTTCGGAACCATGGCAGATATCTTGCCAATCCGGGCGGCGACCTTCCTCTTTTGCTGTCAAGATCGGTCCGATGTCTTCATCAGTCATCTGTTCTTCTTGTTGGCAGTCTTGCGTTGTCCAGCCGTCTGCCAGGAAATCTACAGTGACGGCTTGAACATGTTCACTTGAGTTTTGTTCTTCCTTTTGTGGCAATGTCAGCAGTCTTCCAGGCACGGTCTTCATGATAAGCCATCTGCATTGTGACTGTATAAAGTGGGTATAATTATTTTAATATTGTGCAATAATACGATCTATGTAAACTGAATAAAATATGACTTTCGAAATTGGAATGGTACGAATCAGCCAGTGTGACGTAGGCATTACCGTCACAAAAATAAATATACCTAATATGGGCACGAATTTTTAGTGGTCCGATTGACGTCAGAAGAATATCACAAAATGAACACGTGTTTTTAATACTGAAACGAACTCCGAGTTTCTACAATGTTCTAGACGTTTTGATATGACCTGGTCAACGAGGAAGGGGTACCATGTGAACAGCTCCTATAGTCTACAAACACCCATTGCCAATGGCGCACTTTGATCAACATCTCCAAACCGTACAGTTGTGTTAACCCCAGTCTGTGGACAAAGTCGATTTAGGTCTTTAAAAAGTGAAAAATGTATTTAAAACCAGTATAAGTAAATCTCTGCAAGTGTCAATGTAATTGAAAAGTTAACTAACAGTTTCGAACAGTTTTCGTGAGTGTTGGAGCAAAAAGTTTTGAACGAGCCATGGTGCAAAATATGGAATAACTGCTACAACTAAGTACTTACAACTAGATCAACTGACCGACGAGTAATAACTATATATCTATTATTCCAATATTGCATTCAGAAAAATGAGATCTCAAATTTAAAGGGGGGTTGTAAAGGAATGAGAGATAGAGAGTGAAACCGAAGTACTGGTTAGCCTTCCTTAAAGTTAAGTAAATTTAATTTGATATAATAATGATTATGTATGTTCATTGTGGTATGATTTATTAATCACCAAGTAAATAGGGGAACACCCTTTGAATTTATAAAATGAAAATAAATAATAAGTTCAATTTCACCATGACCACGTGTCTAATGTAGTTATTGTGCCGAAACCTAGTCTGTTTCCATTGTCAAAATCTCGCCTAATCGAATCTTAGAATCTTCTGAGACAAGAGAAACCAAGTGTTTAAATTAAGTAAGCTTCATTTAATGCCCAGAAAATGAGATGGTTTGCATATGTTAACCGTAAACATGCTGGCAACCCTGGAATCGATTGATGAAATGTTAGGTAAGTGCGAGAATTAAATCGCTCAGGTAGGTAATATTTTGGGCGGGAATATTTGAAAGAGATTAATAACATTACAGCATTAGCATGCAGGCGTCCCTGCCAGTGTTGTACCTTGAACTTGTACTCTTGCAGACGTTCAAGCCACCTTGCCAACTGTCCTTCCGGATTTTTAAATCTCAAAAGCCATGCAAGCGCGGCATGGTCGGTACGTAGTGAAAACTCTCTTCCATAAAGGTATTTATGGAAGTGCTCCAACGCTTGGACGATTGCCAGCAACTCTCTCCTTGTAACGCAATAATTTCTCTCCCGTTTAGAAAGTGTCTTGCTGTAATATGCTATTACTCGTTCTTCACCGTTTTGCACTTGAGACAAAACTGCTCCTAGACCAGTATTGCTTGCGACAATGTACTTCCCTTCGGAAGCTGGGAAAGCAAGGATTGCCTGCGAACATAATGCAATTTTCAAAGTCCTAAATGCTTGATCACACTCTCTCGACCACTGGAAGTTTCATTTATTTTCCATTAGCTCATGTAGTGGTTTAGCAATAGTAGCGAAGCCTTTCACAAAACGTCTGTAATATGAGCATAACCCCACAAAACTCCGAACTTCGTGTTTACTCTTCGGCACTGGCCAGTCTCTTACGGTGTCTACTTTATTAGGATCCATGCTAAAATCCGTTGCCGAAACCAGATACTGTACTTCCTTCTGGAAAAGAGAACACTTCTTCGGGCTCAGCTTCAGTTGGGCACTTGATTTCTAGTTATAACCTCCTTAAGGTTTTCCAAATGGTCTTTGAAAGTCTTCCCAATGACTATGACATCATCTAAATAAACAAGGCAAGTTTTCCATGTCAGGTCTCGGAGTACCAGGTCCATCAATCTTTCAAATGTTGCAGGTGCATTACAGAGTCCAAATGGCATGACGTTAAATTGGATAAGCCACCTGGGGTCGAGAAAGCGGTCTTTTTCTTGTCTTCTTGATGAAGATCCACTTGCCAATATCCACTCTTCAGGTCCAATGTGGAAAACCACTGTGCTCCGGACAACATGTCGAGCGTATCGTCAAGTCAACGCCAGGTAATGGATAGCAGTCTTTCTTTGTAATGTCATTTAACCTCCGGTAGTCTATGCAGAAACGCAATACACCATCCTTCTTTGCTACCAGCACTACAGGAGAAGATCAAGCACTTGACGAAGGTTCGATTACTCCCTCTGTCAACGTGTCCTGTGCGAACCGAGACATTTCCTCTTGCTTAGATAATGGAGGCCTTCAAGGAGGTTGGCGTATCGGTGTTGTGTCCCCAGTATTGATGCGATGTTGCACAAGAGAGGTTCTTCCAGTGACTGTTCCCGAACTGCAAAACAATCTTTGAATTCATGTAAAAACTGTCCGAGTTCTTTTACCTCACCACTTGAGAGGTCGTTAGAAGATCTGTTCAATAATTCTTCCAGTTCCTCTGGTAATTTGGAATTATCAGAAGCACTGGATCTTCGTTGCGTCATTCCGGCTACCCAGGCCACAGGAGTCAATTTGCCTAGGAGCGTATTGCTTTATAAAGTGACAGCTTCATCTAAAATATTCGCCACTCTAATAGGTACATTTCCGGTTTCGTCAGGTTTTAGTAAACTTCTGGCAATTAGTATGCCCGGTGTGCTGACTATCTGGGGTTCGAATATAGAGCACTGGTTGCCCCTAGTATCTACCTCGGTTCTAACCATGATGATCTTTTCGGAGTTTGGCGGAACAGTTATGGCCACTTGGTTTATGACGTCCATCGATTTTTCTGATGTCGTGGAGAGCATTACCTCTTCTCCTCCGATTCTCAAGACATCGTTTTTGAAGTCGACTATAAATCCATATCGACTTCATAACGTCCACACCAAGCGTTCATAATGACCACACCAAGAATTGCTTCATTCACAATGTCTGCAACAAGTACTTGATGATTAAACTCAAGTCGACCAAGGCGTAGGTGTATCTCCACTTTTCCAAACACTTTTACAGGCCGTACAGTAGCTGTTCGCAAGCTGCAAGAGCACCAGATTGGCTTGAGATCTTTCACCACGCTGGGGCACACAATAGAAACTGTTGCGCCTGTGTCAACTGTGATCGAGGTTGGCCTTTCTTGAACAAATCCGGTAACTACCAAGCTCCCGCTGTTTTTCTGAAGTGTAGAAATTGTGTATTGTTTAGGGGCTTCGTTCCTCCAGTTAGTCAGCACACCGACTACTGCTCATTTCCCTGCTGCTGAATTCTAACCCGACAATCTCGTTGTAGTTGTCCAGGTTTCCCACATCTATAACACTTCGGTCTTCCATCCTTTCTTATTTTATTCTGTGGCGCCGACCGTCGAGTCTCTATTCCTTGTTCCTCTTCCTCATCGTCTGTGCCGTCACGATCTTTTAGCGCGCACACTTTATAACTTGTCCAACCAGACGCTGATTTGGTGGCCTCAAATTACAAAGCATGTACCAGGGCGCCCGCACTGTTCTGGTGTTGTAACGGGAGAAACTAAGAGGGTTTAATTTCATGATTTTTATTGTAACAATCTGTAGCAAACCATGCTAGGCAACACTTTTTAGATCACCCAGTGTGTGACTTTTGTGAACACCCGGTAGCCAGTTTGGTGTCATGCACGACGGAAATTATAACATTGGAATGTATAAGAGCGCGCGTGTGTGCCGCCTTTTGCAACGTAAAATTCGCCCACATGGACTGCTTACCGTCTTTCACGAGATATCGAGAAAGGCGCGAGACATTCACCAGACAATCAGAGAGCAAGTTGATGGTGAAGTGAGGTACACAGAGGGTGTTCTCGCCATTTTGGACGCCCCAGTTGACTAAAATTCTTCCGACCGCGTGGTCGGAAAAAGTAGTGCTCGCGAGCAAGTGTAAGGTCGGCCGAATAAAATATTATTTAATTAATATGAAACAATAGTTAAACATGTGATCAGAAACAATCTACAGTAGTATTGAAGTTTAAGCAGTTTTAAAACCTAATTTTGGAATGTTAAATAAAAAGTGAATCAAGTGGTGGTGAAACAGTGGGGAGACATCTACAAAATGGCTAAGTACTATTTATAATCTAATGACTAAACTTCAGAAATCGTTCATTTGGGGCGTTTAAAGGCAAAATTCATATTTAACATAATAATAAAGAGATCTCTAAGAGCAGGGGGGGTGTAAAGTATGTATAAAGAATGAAAGTGTGAGCAAATGAGCAAATCTGGTTTGTCAAATACAAATAAAAGGTATACCGCTTAGTTGATTTAGTAAATTTTGTTTTCTTAACTGTTTAACGTATAATATTATAGCGAGTTTGATCAAGCAGAGAATTTGATGAACTGTTAAGAGTTACAAACAGAGAGTAATTAACTTTTAAATGAATATAAATAAAATGGGTTAATAGCGTAACCATGCGTTAAATCAATTATTATGCCTAATTATCATCACCTGTCCTGTATAGAAAATCTTGCCTAAAACGAACCTGGTAAGTAATTAAAGTCAAAAAGGGGAAAGTGTATTAAGGTTTCCATATTTATCCTTTTAAAAATATTGGTGGCGACCTGTAAGTAATCTTGGAGTCTTCTGTTTTGGTAAGTCAGGGTAAAGTGTAATCAGGGCTAGTGCGTAAAAAGATCGCACGAGGTAAGTAGAAGTCACGTGGGGGGATTTGAAAACGTAATATTGTTACAAATGGCGTAACCCTGCCAGGATAACTCAGATGAATTTATTCATATGGGTTTAGGCCTGATTTGAAGTACGAAACAGGTGGTGATAACAGGTGGTTTTTGTAATAGTAAAAATCACGAGATTTGGGATTAGAGGTTAAGACTTAAAATACTGTGAGTAAAAGTTACGAGATTTTGTTTAGATAATAAATAAGTAATTAATTATTTGATTAAAGAATAATTAAATTCATAAAAATGGAAAATACAGAGAACGAAGTAAATGTGACTGACTCAACTGTCATGAATGAGTCAGAAATTCAGTCAATGACCGAGTCAGCTGTTATGAGTGGGTTGGAGGTTCATTCAACTCCAAATGCAATCCAAGTCAGCTGTTATAGATGACTCTGGGATTCAGTTAACCCCAACCTCAACTAATAAAAATAAACAATCTGATGATAATGATATAATGAGTGTTTTACAAGCAATATCTAGGGATATTAATGAAGTAAAAAGTAATTTCACTGAACAAAATGTAAAACTGAATGAATTAAATAGCCGTTTTGATGTAAACGATAGTAAGTTCGATGAACAAAACATTAAATTGAATGAATTAAGGGGTAATATTAAAGAAGTGAAAGAACAAAATAATGAATTAAAGAATAACTTTAGCGAATTGAAAGAACAAAATAATGAATTAAAGAGTAATGTTAATGAAATTAATAAACGTTTTGAAAATACCAATGAAAAATTTGAAAGCAAGTTTAACGAGTTAAATGAAAATTTGAATAGTTCATTAAAGAACATGGATGACAGAATTAATGAAATAGATAATAGTATGACAGAAAAAGTCGATAAGCAAATACATGATATAACAGAAAATTTTGAAACTCAAATAAAGGAATGTAAATCCAATACTGTAAACAAAATTGAAGAAATTAATAAACATATTCAAACATATGAAATCAATATTAACAGTAAGATTAATACAATAGAAGATAGTTATAAGACGTGCCAAGATACTGTAGAGATGATAAACATAAATAGTATTCAGTCTGAATGTGTAAATAATAACAAATTCAGTGTAATTGAGCAAAGTATAAATAATGTTAAAGATGAATTAAGTGGGGCAATAAACCAAAAGTTAACCAGTGTTACGGAACGAATATTGATTACACGTGACATAAACAACGATATAGAACTAGAGTCATTTAGTTGCGAGAGTAGGGTAGTGCACCCGGTACAGTTTTTGAATCACGCGAGGGAGTACAGTAAATTCAATAATAATGGTTGGGAGGTGCAGTTGTTGAGAATAGTCAAGTGTTTTAAGGGAAGTTCGGCAATATGGGCGGAGGCTCACAGAGCCGAGTGGGCAAGTTACGAAGATTTTGAACGGGCATTTCGGGGAAAATACTGGGCAGAAGAAGACCAGGAAATATTAAAGAGTCGAATAATGGGGCCGGGTAATTTTGGAAATCACAATAACAATGTCACGATCTATGTTATGAAGATTTACAACAAAGCAAAATATTTAGAGCCTCCGTTACCATTTAAATCATTTGTAAGACACATCAGTAAGCATCTACCCCGGGAGGTGCAGATCACACTCATGACTAGAGAAATAACCAACATAAATGAATTAGAAAAAATTCTGGACATTTTTCAGAACATAAGCGACAGGGAGGTAGGTAGGCGTCAAAACCCATCGATGGTACATAATAACGGAAATAATATTCAAGTGAGGGGGTTAACGACCGGACATGGAGGGACGAGAATAAACAATAATAGTAGAGACGAGGGTTGGAGGTGATCGTCATGTAAATGTGAAAATTTTCCGGGAAGAACGGTATGTTACAGGTGTAATAAGACAAGAAGTGAACAACGGAGAGAATCAGGAATAAATCAACACAGTCAATGCCAAAGAGGAGCAGAGAATAGCGGTGGAGCACCTGGAAGCAGCAGAGATCAGGCCAGATGTCACAGTGGATACTCACAGGACAATACCACCGGCCGAACGGAAAATTGAGGCAGACAATGGAAGAAAGGACCTCACCATTGTCCACAGATAGCAACAGGGTCCAGGAAGTAAGTAACTATCAGAGTAATGTGATCAAGACAGACATAATTAGGGAGCTGCTGGAAGAAGACAATGCAGAGATCGTGGAACCAAAGACCGGATTAACAGAGGTAACCATCACCATGGAAGGTAAGAATTTTAAAACATTGATAGATACGGGGAGTGAAATATCTGTTATTTCAGAAAATGTACTGGGAGAGTTAAAAGAAGTAAACAAAAATATTCCATCATTACCAGCTGCAGGTGTTACAGTAGTGGGGGTTACAGGGGTGAGAAGTAAGCGGGTAACCAAACAAGTTCAGTTAAATATATTTATTGACGGGGTTGAATTTGAGAATACATTCTTAGTAGTAAAGGGGCTGAGTTTAGATGTAATTTTGGGAAATGATTTTTTTGAAGAGCCACAAAGCAGTAATTGATTTTAATAAACGGGTGGTGGAGTTAGATAATGAAAATAAACCGGTTAGAGTTAGTTTTGAATGAGTGCTAGACAAGGTAAGAGTTTTGGGAATGAAAATAATACAGAAACGTGTAGATAATAGGGACACAGAAGCGAAAGTGAATGTATGTCGAGAGAGAGAGAGAGAGAGAGAGAGAGAGAGAGAGAGAGAGAGAGAGAGAGAGAGAGAGAGAGAGAGAGAGAGAGGGGGAGGGGGGAGAGAGAGAGAGAGAGAGAGAGAGAGAGAGAGAGAGAGAGAGAGAGAGAGAGAGAGAGAGAGAGTGGAGAGTGAAGAGAGAGAGATAGATGAGAGTAATGATAGAATATGGGAGGACAGGGAATATAAATTTTGTAGTGAGGGTGGCGTTGTAGGGACTCCCCAACGTAAGGCGTTGTGGCGGGTCGTGGAGAGTTTTAAAGAGGTGTTTGCAGTGTTACCTGGAATGGCCAGGAACTATGAATGTGAGTTGAAGGTACGGGAACACACACCCTTTATGCAGAGAAGTTATCCGGTGCCATATTCGAAGAGGAGAGCGGTTCAAGTAGAGCTGGATAGAATGTTGGAGGGAGATATTATTGAGAGGTCGGTGTCACCCTATTCTAACCCGTTAGTTGTAGTTATCAAGAAAGAGGGGAGAGTAAGATTGTGTCTAGATGCCAGGAAAATAAATCAGATTATTATCCCTGACAGAGAATCACCCGAACAAATAAATGAAATATTATAGAAGTTTAGTGGGGTTAGATATATGACGTCACTAGATTTAACAGCTGGTTATTGGCAAGTCCCGTTAGCAGTAGAGAGTAGGAAATATACGGCTTTTCTTTTCAACTGCAAGAACTATCAGTTTAAAAGATTGCCTTTTGGGCTCAACACTAGTGTAGCACGTTTTATCAAGTGTTTAGATGAGATATTGCAACCTAATGACTTAGATTTTTTAACTGTATATGTTGATGATATTTTGATAGCTTCAAGAACATCTTGAGTACGTATTAAATAAATTACAGAGAGGGGGATTGACAGTTAATTGGGAGAAGTCGAAATTTTTACAAACGGAAATACATTTTTTGGGCTTTATTATTACGCCGGAGGGAATTCAAGCTAACCCTGATAAAGTAGAGGCAATTATGCGTTTCCCTGAACCCAAAAACATCAGACAGTTACAGAGTTTTTTAGGCTTGTGCAATTTTTATAGAACATAAAGAACATTATAGAACATCAAAAGAATTATGCGCAGGTAACGTCAAGGTTAAGTTCAGTACTACAAAATAACAAACAGTGGAAATGGGGAGAAACAGACAGGAAATAATAAATTCAAGGAAATAAAGGAAACATTTTCAAAAATGATAATGATGAACCATCCTGATTTTCAAAAACATTTTATTTACAGACTGATGCCAGCAACATCGCCCTTGGAGCTGAGCTGTACAAGAAGATAACGACCGGGAGCATCGGACTGTAGCTTTCGCCAGCCGATCTCTGTTAGCAGCCGAAAGAAATTACATGACTACTGAGAAGGAGCTGCTGAGTATTGTGTTTGCTGTAGGAAAATTCTGAACGTACGTTTTAGGGAACAAGACAGTCATCCGGACCGACCATAAGGCATTGTCTTTTCTGAACACATGCCGATTGACACACAGCCGACTAACCAGGTGGGTGCTAGCCTTACAGGAGTACAACTTTTCATGGGAATATATTAAGGGAGTAGAAAACAAAATACCAGACACTCTTTCCCGGGTAGATGTTGAAGAAAATAAAACAGGGAGGGACTTAAGGGGAAGTAGAAATTTTTCGATTAAGTAGGGGAGATAGACTTTTTGGAGAGGAGTTAAAAGACGTTCAAAATATGCAAAGATCTGACATAACGCTGGGTAAAATAATTGAAAGTTTAGAAGCCAATTTAGATGATCCGGGGTACAGACAATATTTTCAAATACATCAAGGGGTTTTATTTAAGAAAGTAGATGGGGTGAACGGGTTAGTTGTGCCAGATGGGTTGGTAGATAAGATAGTATGGAATTGTCATATTAGGTATGGGCATTTTGGGGCTAGGAAATGTGTTAAAAGAATCGTGCTTATTTAAAAATATGGAAAGGCGAGTTAGAAGATTACTACGGGGATGTGATTTATGTCAAAGATCTGTGGTTAACTATCGTTTAGAGGGAGGGTTAAGGTTTATTCAAGTAGAATGGCCTTTTGATTTAGTTGCAGTGGATTTGTACGGACCGTTACCGAAGGGCAGAGGGGGAGTCATGTATGTTTTTGTGGTGTTAGATATATTTTCCAAATTTGTCAAACTGTACAGTATAAAAAGGGCAACAAGTAAAGTTCTGAGCGAGAAAATAACAAGGGATTACATGGTCAACGTGGGAAAACCAAAAGTAGTACTTTCTGATCACGGACCACAATTCATTAGCGGAAAATGGAGACATACTTTAGGTACCCAAGCATATGGCAGTATACCATCCAGTCAAATCAAGCCGAAAGGGTGATGCGTGAAATAGGTAGGATTTTTAGGGCATACTGCCATACCAAGCACAGTGAGTGGCCGATGTATGTAAAGAAGATAGAGGACTGGTTGAATAGTACCACCCATGAATTCACCGGGTTTACCCCTTATGAGTTAATAAAGGGGACACGCCCACCTAGAATTTTAGAACAACTTTTCAATTATCCACCTGAAATTAAACAATAGATGTAAACATAAAACTTAAACTCGCTAATGAGAATTTATTGACTAAAGGGGAAAGTAGAAAACGGCGCCATGATGCAAAAGGTAAATGGACCAAATATGAGGTAGGTCAGTTGGTGTTGGTAAGGAGGCATGATTTATCCAATGCCCAAGATAAAGAAATTACAAAATTCTTTTTGTTATATGAAGGTCCATATGAAGTCATAGAAATTAAAATGGACAACACATAATATGTCTTACAGAATGTAACAGGACATTTAGGCCTACCTGGGACAATATAAAATTTATTATATTTTGATAAAAATAATATTTGGTGATGTAATGCTAATTTTGAGGAAACATAAAAAATAATATGAAATATTAATTTTGGGGAAAAAAGGAAACAAACTTATTTTCATGAATTATACAACGCAATAGACAAACGTGCGAAATTGTGCCAAGGTCAGTTCCAGTGAGAAGCAAAACAGCTATTTTTAGATGAGTGACTAACATATTATGTAACAGAACAAATACGATATTACGTCAGATCATATGTCACGCTGGAATGCATAAGAGTGTCAGTCGAACTCACATATTGGCGTAGTGATACAAAACTAGAACAATAAGATTTGGTCATGTAACCCACGACCACTTCAGAAAATAGTCCAGTCCGCCTCGCCCCAGTTCAAATCTGCTATTTGTACCGGCAGGTCGCAGACAAAAGTTCCGGAACGAAAGTGCGGGCCCGCAACTCAAACAAAATGTGATTTATTCAAATTTATAACATTAACAATCATGAAGTGACAGTTTCGGTGATATGTAAAAACAAATTATCAGTAATAGAAATGTGCGTGTGAAATGAAGGCAAATACGTGAGGAGGCTGGACTATGAAAATACCACGATTCAGCTAAGTAACCTACAAGAATAAAAACCAAAATTTGCAATTAGGGCTCATAAAATTCAAATTTAAATATTTTAATAAAAATGGAGATCTCTTAAAGTCATGGGATATATGTGTGAGTGTGTGAATGCAAGCACTGGTTTCCGTTACATAAGTTAAGTTGTAGCGAATTATTTTATATTTATATTTTATTTTGAATATTACTGAAACAAAAAATGTAAGACAGGAAGAAGGAAGATTTTGTTTGTAATGATGGGGTTGAAGGGAATATATAAAGTTTTTTTATTTTGATTGAAAAAAGATAAATTTAATTGGATTTTATAATTTAATAAAGTAAGATTGATTTGAACATTAGAAAATGAATTATTAATTATTCCAAGCAACCATCTTGTTTTCAACTCGTCCAATTCGAATCCTGGATACGGTGAGTAAAAAATTTAAGTTGGCTATATAACAACATGGCGGCACTAGCCGTAAGTGTACAAAATGTAAACAAAGCCAATTCATAAATTTATAAATAAAGTGAATTAGTTTGTTAGTTAACAATGGCGCCCGAAGCAGCTGGACCATTTGCACAAATAAAATTATGCAAATGTGGACCTGTTGGAGGAACAATATGGTTGTGGGGAATTGGTAGGTGATTAGAAACATAAATATAAAAAATGAGGTTATGTTGCGAGCATATGTAATATAAGTAAATATAATCTCTTGTTAGAAAAGAAATTGTGATACTATATGTTAGTATTTTGAAAAAAAAAAAAAAAAAAAAAAACAGAGTCCAGAATAGTATAGATTCAATGAAACAGAAAGTAGTTTCAATGAGAAGTTTGATAAACAGAATAGTAGATTCAATGAACAAAATATTAAATTTGATGAAATTAGAAACGAAATTAAACAACAGAGTTTTGATTTTAATCAGCATATTAATAAGATTGATACACGTTTTGATACAATTAAAGAACAGATATTAGAATCAATAAGTAGCAATTGCGAGAAAAAGATTGACGAAATGAATAAAAATTTAGAAGGTAAATTAAATCAGATAATGAATAAGAAGTTAGGTGACAATGTTATAGTTATGACAAATATTAATAATGACAAAAAAGTGGAAGAGGTAGTATTAGAGAATAAAATATTGAATAGTGATGATAATGATGTTAATTACAATTCTGAGAGTATAGTGGGGGTAAAGAATAGTGGAGAAACAGATAAATCCAACGAAAATAAAGACGGTCACATGACATATAATGAGGTAAGTAGGAGTGAGAATTACGATGATATAATTAAACATGTGGTGTTAGAGAGTAAGGTTGTGAATATTGATAGTGCTGATGAAGTTTTAGTGGAAGTAGGATGTAATAATGGAATGTTAACGTGTGTTAATGAATCAGAGAGAAAGTGGAGAGAGTGTATACAGGTGGAGGGTTTGCAGGGGGTAAATTTTTCCCGTGATGATGTAGTAGGGGGTGAAGAAAAGGCTTCACGAGTATATTTGGGAGACATATGGTCTGTAAATAGTTGTCCCTGGATTTTTTGTGCACCTGATAGGTGGTGCAGCAATAAAGTTGTAGTGTCCCCTGCATATATTGAGAGAGAGAGTGTGACTTGGTGTTATGGTGAGAGATATTTAGAGAGAGAGAGTCGCGTGTAGATAGAGAGATAAAATTATTTAAGGTGAATAGAAATTATGAAGAATTTGTGGAAAGGCTAGATGTAGAGAGAGCTGGTAATTATATAGAGTACTCACCTTGTATTGAAACTGAGGTAGTAGCAGAAGTAGATGATAATATTGACGAATTATTAACTTACCTGACTTTAAAAGAAAATACTAAAGGAGAAATTACCATACCCGATGTCGACAGGAATTTTGAAATAATGGTATGCAATAATATTTGTATTATCAATAGTATTGATACAATGGAACAAAGTAATAATGATGACTATTATAATTATAATAGCCATATGTATTCGATTGTAAATGAATGGTGTAGTCATAAGATCAGATTATTATATGATGATGGGGGTTAAATTAAAAAAAATCAGTGAATGGACATTTTAAATATTTTAGTTTGTGGTAATGACCTAGCTAACTTATGAAATGAGGTGTGGTAAACAGAAAAATAATGACAAAGAATTGTAAATAAATTTATAGCGAAATTAATTGTGTTTGTAAAGTAAAATGTATTTTATGTAAACAATGTGTGTACGTAGTAGAAATTGATTTAATAATAAGAATAATATTTTATCAGACTAAATAAATAATGAGAGTTTGTAATAAACGAATTGTAATTGTTTTGGATGAAAATAATTAAAATAACTTGTGTTTTCAAGAATTAATTGAATTAAAGAATTTGAGATTAATTAATTAATTAATGTGGTATAAATAAATGTTGATAATGAATTTAAATGATTTTATTAGATTTGAACTTGATAATAAATAGTAAATGATTACACATACAATATGTTCAGGTATCGAGTTATATGGTTATTATGAGTTAAGTGATGAATTTTCTAAGGTAATTGTCAAAGGTAAAATGTTGTAAAAAGGTTTGGGTAAGGATGATTATTTAAATAAGGCATCTGAGTTAACAAAGGTAACTTTAATGGGTGTTAGTTAGAAATAAGAATTTTGGGAATAGAAATAAGACAGAAACAGAGTAATAGTAGGGACACAGTAGCGACAGTGCATATATGTAGAGAAGGTGAGTAATGTAAATTGTAAATGGTAAGTAAATAGTTGATGGTGAATTTTTGTAGTAAGGGTGAGGTGTAGGGAGTGATCGTGTGTCGTTGGGCAGGTAGTTGTGAAGGGTCGAAGAGCATTTGCCGATATTTGGTGGAGGGAAAAAGGTTATGCATGGAATTGCCAGGTTGGGAACACACATCCTAGTTACAAAGAGGGTATTAAGTATTTTATTTTGAGAGGAAAATCATTTAAGTGGAATTAGTGGTGAAGGGGGTTATTATTGAGAGATAGGTGTCACCCTATACAAATCTGTTAGTGGTTGTTAGAAGGAAGAAGATGAGTAAGGTTATAAATATAAATGCCCATTCAATAAATCGAATCATTGTGAATAACTGAGAATCACCCAAACCAATTAATGATGAAAATGTTAAACAGAAAATCATAGTTAAAATGTAATAATAAATGAAATGTTATGTAAAATGAAGATTGATAACAAAGGAAAAAATGTTTTGGAAAAGTTAATGGTATAGTAGATGATAAATAATTGATGGCTAATTAATAAAAGTTCAATTGAAATTAAATGTAATGTTTATAATTTTATATGCAAATTTAAAGAGGTAAGGTGTGTAAATTTTGGTTAAATTTAAATGTGAATTGTTTATGTTAAGGAAATAACAACAATGTTCATTATGAGTGTATTGTATGTATTATGTTAGTGTATGAATCTTAAAAAATATGACCAAACATACACGGTTTACCATCTGTGAATTGCAGTAGCAGTGTAAGTATAAACCTTGTATGTCTTTTAGTAGTTTCCCTACCTTTCGGGCAGTCACGGCTTCACTGAACCCTGACCATGGATTTATAATGTAAATATATTCTAAATTGGTGAACTTAGAAATTAACCGGGGGGTAGCTCAGGGGAATCTACATAACTATGGAACAGCAGCTATCATCGAAGGTGGTGATAGTGCCGTATTAAGGGTGTGTGAATCATTATAGTAGGTTTACTGGTGAACTCGGACATCAGTAATGCTGAATTTTTATATAACGCTGAAGCAAGAATGGGGTAGGCAGCGTCTACACCCTAATTACAATTCAGTTCTTGTGGATGCAACTGGGCGCTACAGTCCACCATCAATCAACAATAGTGTGTGTGGAAAGGGAGCTGGCCGTTACAAGCCAGGGGCATAAACAATAGAGTGTTTATGCAACCAAGTAAATGTCTTGCACGGTTTACCCGTGAGGTGATTTACCTAATTGTAACTGGGTAAAGGGGGGATATTAGATTTTGATGTAGAAGGAGGTTACTAAACTGTTAGTAATGAGTTACTGAATATTAGATTGAATGATGTAAATGATGCAGAATATGTAGTTGATTTTATGATGTACTTAAATGATTGTGTTGATTTGAGATGTTTTGATGGAGATGTTTAACAAAAGCTGAGATAGATATAAGCAAATAATTTGTTATTGTGTAGTTGATTTAAATGTGTTTAAGAGAATTTTAATAATGAATTTAAATATTTTAAATGTAATTTGGGTGCTGAGAGATGTTTGTAATGATGTAATGGGAAATGTTTATTTAAATTCTGATGGGAATCAGGGCAATAATTTTGAATTTGGGGGAAAAGTTAACAAGAGAGAGTTACAGAATGATGTTAAGGAAGTTTATAAATGTATCATGTTACTTTAAGGGTTCATATATACATGTGTTAGAAGTTAAGAGTTAAGAAAAACCAGCGCTTCTTAACGCAAACCAGCACAGCTAAGGGGAAACAGATCAGTTAGGGATATAGTAATATACAAGGCCACCATTTGATATTTTTAATTTGATGTTTCAGTGTTTGGTGATGCTGTGGCGGCAGTCCTGAGCTGGTCAGCGCGTCAGAGCAGGAGCGTCAAGTGCCTGACTGGCCTTGCGGTGTTGGGATCTCGAGAGAGAAGTCCAGTAAGGTCATTCAGGTGCGGTCACGGTCACTGGACCAAGGGTAAGTTAGATATTTTTTTTGTGTACACCGTAAAGGGGGTTGTGGTGACATATCCTGACTGATACCTTTAGGAAGTATGAGTGTGTCAATGAGAGTTTTTATACTTCGGCATAAAACCTCTCATTGAGGGGGTATTGTAACGGGACATTTAGGCCTACCTGGGATAATATAAAATTTATTGTATTTTGATAAAAATAATATTTGGTGATGTAATGCTAATTTTGAGGAAACATAAAAAATAATATGAAATATTAATTTTGGGGAAAAGGAAACAAACTTATTTTCATGAATTATACAACGCAATAGACAAACGTGCGAAATTGTGCCAAGGTCAGTTCCAGTGAGAAGCAAAACAGCTATTTTTAGATGAGTGACTAACATATTATGTAACAGAACAAATACGATATTACGTCAGATCATACGTCACGCTGGAATGCATAGGAGTGTCAATCGAACTCACATATTGGCGTAGTGATACAAAACTAGAACAATAAGATTTGGTCATGTAACCCACGACCACTTCAGAAAATAGTCCAGTCCGCCTCGTCCCAGTTCAAATCTGCTATTTGTACCGGCAGGTCGCAGACAAAAGTTCCGGAACGAAAGTGCGGGCCCGCAACTCAAACAAAATGTGATTTATTCAAATTTATAACATTAACAATCATGAAGTGACAGTTTCGGCGATATGTAAAAACAAATTATCAGTAATAGAAATGTGCGTGTGAAATGAAGGCAAATACGTGAGGAGGCTGGACTATGAAAATACCACGATTCAGCTAAGTAACCTACAAGAATAAAAACCAAAATTTGCAATTAGGGCTCATAAAATTCAAATTTAAATATTTTAATAAAAATGGAGATCTCTTAAAGTCATGGGATATATGTGTGAGTGTGTGAATGCAAGCGCTGGTTTCTGTTACATAAGTTAAGTTGTAGCGAATTATTTTATATTTATATTTTATTTTGAATATTACTGAAACAAAAAATGTAAGACAGGGAGAAGGAAGATTTTGTTTGTAATGATGGGGTTGAAGGGAATGTATAAAGTTTTTTTATTTTGATTGAAAAAAGATAAATTTAATTGGATTTTATAATTTAATAAAGTAAGATTGATTTGAACATTAGAAAATGAATTATTAATTATTCCAAGCAACCATCTTGTTTTCAACTCGTCCAATTCGAATCCTGGATACGGTGAGTAAAAAATTTAAGTTGGCTATATAACAACATGGCGGCACTAGCCGTAAGTGTACAAAACGTAAACAAAGCCAATTCATAAATTTATAAATAAAGTGAATTAGTTTGACAGTTAACAAGAATCAAGTGACGCGGGAGATAGTGGGGTATAGATAATGCTACGAATTTAAAGATTTATAGGTCTAATTAAAATATATGTATAACTAATGTATGAATTTACTTGCATACTTAACTGTTTTCAGAAGGCACTCTCCCCCATTTTCGGCCGATCGCGGCCTCACCAGCCCTGATCGTGGATTTCGGCTTTTTAGGGGCGGACCATGGTTGGAGCTAACCTCATATATGGTGTGTGACAACAATGATGGTCCTCCTCTACAAAATTGGTGTAAGTAGAAATTATTAATTTTGAAGGGAGGGGGACCCCTAAACATCCCTTGAGTAGACGATAATGTCATAAGCGAATTGTGTTGGGCACTGCTCAAGATTAAACATAATTTATTGATATTATATCAGCAGTATTATTAAATGAAAACTTAACTAAGGTTGTGAAATATCAGTTAAAAAAAAAAATTTTTTTTTGCCCTGTCAGCCGCCAAAGCGGTGGCGATACAAACTGATTATTGCAGAGTCGGGAGCACCCCATGGAGTGTACGGGTGCATTTAAAAAAAGTGACTGTCTGGGTGGAAAGAAAGAGAAAAATATATTTAATTTTAACGTCTTAGAAAATATAAGAGCATGTATGTATAAATAAATGCATATTTTTGGGAATTTGGCTCAACAGCCAAGGGTGGGCATTGGCTAGTAAAGTAAAGTAAAGTATATTTTTGGGAATGGTAAGAATTGATAGCAGAAAGTATTGTGTAATTCATAAATAGTCAAATCATTGTGGAATAGATACCCGCTTTATAAAGTTTAATAGTACATATATATATTTATGTATAAATCAAGACATATTTTGAAATAATAATTGTGAATTACAAAAGTAATAATAAACAAGTATCTTGTGTACATTTTAAATAGATTATATTCTATGTGAAAGCAATTGAGCTAGTATTTTGTACCCGCTGTTTGTAATGAGTAGTAAAGACATAGTGTAGTTATGATGTGACAATGAGAATGTGATAGAAGATGGACATTAAACAGTAATGTTTGTGAAGTTTAGTCAAGATCAGAACTGAAAAGTTTATAAATTTTATTTGAGTGTTATACAATTGTGTATAGGTATAAGAAATATATTAAATGTTGAATATTTTAGATAGATTCCCCATTTTCGGGCGGTCACGGTTTCACCGAACCCTGACCGTGGATTATAAAATTATTGGTAACATGATGTGGACAGGCTTATTGTACCCTGACCATACTTGTTATAATTTTCAAAATTGGCGACTGTAGAAATTAACAGGGGGGTGAACAAGGGGAATCTACCATAAACTTGGGAACAGCGGCTATCCATCGAATAGGATGGTAGACCGTTTAAGGGCTTATAAATAATTTTTAGTAGGATTCCGGGTATGTGCATGCAGCAGCTTCAAATTGGCGGAGGTACGTTGCCCAGTGACTGCTTCCATCAAAGGTTGGAGCTTTGACATGAACTGTCCCTACTGCAGGCAAAGTGACTTTCTCTATTAACTTATTTTCTGCATCTTTTTCTGTCTTTATCATTGATACAGTCTGTTCACAAAGTTGTTTTGGTTATAACTTCAGGCACTGCTCAACTTCATTTTTAATCTGCTCTTTTATATTTGTAATCGAGTCTTCTATTTTTGTTGACATAGCTTTTTCCACACTTGTGACTGATTTTTCTACTTCAGCTATTTTATTAGACATCGATTCTTGTACATCTGATATTTTAGTAACGTCTTTATTAAGCTCACCTCGTAGGAGATCCAATTCTGTGGTACTATGTTTTGAATCTGCTTCTGCTCCTGTATTAATGCTTTGATGTCTTCTGTTTCACGCTTCCGTTCCTCTGCCTCCTGTTGTCGTCATTCCTCTGTCTCTTTTCTTCCCTGCATGCGTTTTTTATCCTGTCGTTTTTCTGCTTCTTCTCTTTCTTGTCTTCGTTCTTCTTTTTGTCGTCTTTCTGCTTCTTCCGCCTCCTGTCTGAGTCTTTCCTCTGCTCACAGCAGAAAGGTTTTCTGTCTCTCTTCCGCCTTCTCTGCATCCTGTCGTCGTCGTTCCTCTGTCTGCAACAACAGCGCCTGGAAATTTTCCATCATCTGACTGGCATCCATTGTTTTCCGATTAATTACGAATTACACTTGTCTTGTACAAAGTGTCCACTGTTTCCACTGTTAACCATTCTATCCCAGTTCTGACACCCCTGTTACGACGGTCTACTGGATCGTCGTAGGTACAGTGGAAAACAAAATACAAGACACCAATTAAGTCACTAATCACCAGCTTTAATTTTTACAGTTAAACAGTTCGTAATTAACAACACAGTCTCCCACAACAAATCAAATAAAAATTGTTCACACGCAATAAAATGTCACTAATATTAAACACAATTGTATTACAATTATACTGCCCGATTATAAAACTCAACACTTCACTAATAACCATTTGAACGTACACAACAGTAATATCGCCCGATAATAACTCGAACCGCAAATAAATATATCGCAACTATACTGAATACTAAGGCCGCTGCCCCCTGTATTTATACCCCCGCTCACAGATGAGAACATTCCTAACTATGCATTATCTCTACTAGGGCGTAATTAATTGCGGGCTTGACACAGTGTGTGCTGCTTCTGGAACTGTCTAGCAAATGCGCCAATAATCACGTATGCCTCACATATTAGAGCGAGATTCTTCTGGAACATTCGATAAACACGTAGACTGTTCTAGATGTTGTAACAATACTTTATTACAAAGAACGGTGATATACTGCAATCATTTCTCCCATATGATGCATGTTACTCTACGTTACTGTGTTATCCTATATATAATTAATTAATGAAAAGACAATGTTTATAGTATACGATAATTAAAAGAAAGAGATAATTATTTTGCAAACAAACTGAAGTCCCTAACACAAATAATTGTAACGATTATATAATTCTTGGTGATGGCAAAAAAAATCGTGTTCGAGATTATTGCAGATTCTGATTGTACTACACTCAAAACATGAAAAAAAGTCGTTTTTCGAAAAGTGTCTGTGTGTGTGTCTGTCTGTAGATTTTTTTTTGGCAAACGATAACTGCCGCAAATTCAAACAGAATCAAATAATTTTTTGCGTACAGCCCTGATTTGTAGAGTACTCACGACCTATTGTTTTTGGTGAAGATCGGTTGAGGGAAAGGGGTAGTTTACCTGCAACGGTTTTTTTTTTATCAAGGGACTTTTTTTTTTTTGGCAAACAATAACAGCCGCAAATTCAAACAGAATCAAATAATGTTTCGCATACAGCCCTGAATTGTAGAGTTCTCACGACCTATTGTTTTTGGTGAAGATCGGTTAAGGGAAAGGGGTAGTTTACCTGCAACGTTTTTTTAACAAGGGTATTTTCTATGGCAAACGATAACAGCCGCAAATTCAAACAGAATCAAATAATTTTTTGCATACGTCCCTGAATTGTAGAGATCTCAAGGAATTTCGATTTTGGTGAAGATTGGTTAAGGGGAAGGGGTAGTTTACCTGCAACCTTTTACGTTTTAACAACAGTAAAGTACTTGAAAATTCATTTAAACGTTTTGAAACAATGGTAATTGTTAAAAATAAAATAATTTTGTTGCCAGGCAATAAAATTATAATTTTTTCATTTTAATGTAAATTATGTATGAGTTAATATACATGTATAAAATAATATATCGTTCGTGGCAGGTAAGCATATCTCAGTTATGTAATGTTTACGTTTCCATTTTATTATTATGACTACAGCAATAAAAAGGCAGGGAAGACACACACACACACACACACACACAATTCGCGTTATTTCTGGCCTCACTCATGTTTATTTTGATGTGAAACATCTATTGGCACGCCTTGGCAGTAAAACCAACTCGTATGCTGTGACGGCAAACGGCATGACGCTCTCTTATGCCGTCATGCCCCCTCTACGCCACCGCTCTCGACTCTCTTGTGTGTGCATGCGCGTATACTATACACTTCGTTGCTTCTCTGTGTGAGTTGTGTACTGCGTGTGCCTTTCTATTCGACTATAGTATACTTGACGCGTTCACCGCTTGTATACACACTTTGTATTTCTTTGGCCATAATATTATTGTTTTTGAAAGGACATTGTTAAGTGCTTAAAAGTTTTAGAATCAGTGACAATATTATTGAATCGAAATATGAGTGACAGTGACGATCAAGTGACCAAAAAGAAACAAATAATTAATGATGATCAAAGTGCAGGCTGCAGTAAAATGTGTAATACGTGTGCACAACGTTTGCTTTACGAAACACAATCTACCGATTCAAACCAAAGGTTAGTAAATCATCTGTTAATATATTATTTTATTACTATTCTATTTTATTTGTTCATTTGAGGTTAGAAATGTGTTTACTGATGTCAACAAGCGGTTTATTTTCAGTGCATGCGTACACAAAACGCGAGATATATACATCCACGTGTTTTAACTCCTTTCTCTCTGTGTGTGGCTTCTATTTTTATAAAAATTTAAAGCTAATAAAATTTTACTTTATTTTTTCAGTACACAAACAACGCAAGAGAAAGGTGATATTATAACTGAAACTAACAATGACCAAAATACATCTAATTCGAGGCATATCGTACCAGCGAGGTATTGATATTTTTTTTATCTTACATTTTATTATTACAAATATTTATTTAGTAATGTTTTCATTATTTTTAAAATATTATATTTGTAATTTAGAGTGGACAATAAGGCTGCTGAACGTAGTCGTTTGTATCGAGAGCGACACCGAGAAGAGATCAATCAGCGAAGAAGAGACATCAGGCAACGTCAACAAAATTCACACCAAATCCATACTGTATCTAATGTACAGAACACAGATGAAATTGAACAAATTACTCAAGCAACATCGAATAATCAACTAAGTTTAAATTCACATACACAGAGACAACAACGATACTATGAAAGGCACAAAGAAGAAATAAACAAGCGCAAAAGAGACAGTAGGCTAAAGCAAAATATTTCACAGTCGATTCCTACTACCGCAGCTGAATCCTACTCTCATCACTGGCAACCCATTAAAGTGAATGACAAACTACTCACCAGCTCCAGAGATATTGCTAAGGCATTAAGTAAAAATTACGCTACAATAAGCAGACTCCGTGTAAACGTGAATGAGCGGAAATCTATCTCCGACATTAAAGTTTCCTCTTGTCAAACCGAACAAGACTTCCTCATCTTCAACAAGGACTTTTCCCTAGATGAGCTCTCTCTTGCCATCAACTCGCTAAAAAAAGGAAAATCTGCCGGACCAGACGAGGTCTTCCCGCCTTTCATTAAGAATCTTGGCAAGAAAGCACTAAAGACTCTCTTAAAACTAATCAACCTAACGTGGAATACACATGTGCCCCAGCAATGGAGAAAAGCCGAAGTATTATCAATACTGAAAAAAGGCAAGCCTGCGAACAACCTAAATAACTACCGCCCTATTTCACTAACTAGTGTCTGCTCTAAAGTTACTGAAAAAATGGTCGAACTCAGACTCCGGGAATTTCTAGTCTAAAGGAGCCATTAGCGACTGCCAAGCAGGATTCCATAAGCACAGAGCAACCATGGACCAAGTTGTAAAGTTTACTCAGTCGGTAAAGGACGGTTTCCACAGAAAACAATCCACTGTGGCCGTCTTAGTGGACTTTAAAGCTGCATATGACAAGATCTGGCGCGGTATGCTTGTTCACAAACTTAAGAAACTAGGAGTAAACGGGAACATGCTGAAGTGGATACAAAGCTTCCTCTCGCAACGCTACATACGCTGCAGATTCTTTAACGCAACTTCCCCATACAAACTACTACGTCAAGGTTTGCCGCAAGGGGCGGTACTGAGCTGTCTCCTTTTCAACGTAATGATAGACGACCTTAAGAATGCATTCCAAAAAATACCAGGAATCTCATTCCTCTTCTTTGCTGACGATGTCCTGTTGTGGGCTACTGGAAGCAACGTGAACGCCCTCGTAGAAGCTCTAAACAAAGCTCTTTTAAACCTCGAAGTATGGTCAAGCCTCAACAAAATGGAAGTTAGTACCGATAAGACAGTGTCTCAACTCTTCACCATGTCCACTAGGGCCCCGGTAATCAATTTAAAATTCATGGGATCACCTCTAAGACAAGTATCGCTGTCCAAGTATCTGGGAATCAACCTCGACAAGAAACTATCTTTCAGCACCCATGTCACAAGTACGGCCGAGAAGGGTCAGAAACGTATCAATCTTCTCAAGAGACTAACTGCTACCAAGTGGGGAGCCACTCAAGATGTTCTATCTACAGCCTACAAAACATACGTCCGTCCAGTACTTGAATATGGCTCGGAAGTCACCTCACTTGCTAGTAACACCAACCTAAAAAAATACGACGTTGTCCAGAATAACGCTCTAAGAATTATAACCGGAGGAGCAAAATCAACCCCAATAGCGGCCATGCAACTTCAAACTGGCATCGAACCTTTAGATAGCCGGAGGGATAAATGCACGCTTAAGTTTTGGGAAAGGGCTAAGAGAGTGGATGGGAATCACTGGAATGGATACAAAAGTGCAACCCAACGACTCAAAACCCAAACTTCGCCTCTAACTCACGCTGAAGCTCTTATAAGCAAGTACCAACTATCACTGGACCGTCGGGCTCCCATACAGTACTACAATGCAGTGGCAAACGCTTTACCCGCAAAGCGGCTTGACCTAATCAGCCTAACAACCAACAAGGCCGAAGCCAACCCTATCGAGCTCAAGTCGTACGCCATAGAAACCATCAACCTTAGGTACCCTTCGAATGATTGGCTCCACATATACACTGACGGCTCATTCCTGCCTGAAACGAGGGGAGCAGGCGCGGGATGGTTTTGTAGCCTCTTTGAGAATTCAACAGCTGTGGGAAGAAACGCTAGTAACTTCGATGGTGAGGTGTGCGCAGTCTATGAAGCTTCCAACCAGCTACTAGCCAAGACCTTAGCACCAGGAAAAGTGGTATTTTTAATCGACTCCCAGTCCACAATTCTTGCGCTCACCAGCAACGCTCCCACCGACTGCCTGAGAACAATTCAGTGCCGCGCGAAACTTGCAGAGCTGATGTCAACCAGATGGATCGTTACCCTACAGTGGGTGCCAAGCCATGTAGGTATTCCTGGCAACGAAAGAGCCGACATCAAAGCCAAAGAAGGAGCAGAATCGGAGCAGCCGGACGTGCCGCTTACTCTCAGTAGAGCCAATAACCTCATCACCTCAGTTATAAACACCTCCACACAAAGAACTCTAAAAACCCTGGGTACTGGTAAAAAGTGGGAAAGTCTTGCCACTGTAGGACCAATACCGAGACACCTGGACAGAGCTGAGGCCGTCGCCCGTTTCCGCCTTACTACCGGACATGACTACTTGCAAGCTCATCTACACTGCATCGGCCTAGCTGAGAACGAAACCTGTCCGCTTTGCAACTCCGGAAGAATGGACGGAGAACACTTACGGGACTGCCAAGCACTCACGTACCCGACTGACGACATAACCAATCGCTACTGGGAGGCTCGGCGTCGAATGGTTGAAGAACCACGTACGGGCGTTGGCTAAAGTAAAGTAAAGTACTACCGCAGCTGAACGTAATCGTAATTATCGAGAGCGAAACAGACAAGAAATTAAGGAGCGGAGAAGAGACAGCAAGCTACGTCAACAAAATGTACAGCGAATACATACAGAATGTAATATAAACAACATAGACGCTATTGAACAAATTACGAAAGCAACACCAAATGACCAACAAAGTTTGAATTCTTCGAATGATAATATCATACAAGAAATAGCACATAATTTCACCAGCACTCCACAACAGCACAATACACAACATTTTGAAGAAACACAAAATGACAGGGTTCAAACAACAACAGCAGCTTTTCAGACAACAGAAGGTCAAAATTCTAATTCTTACAGTAACTTTCATTTACATAAATTCGCTCACAAATACTTTATCGATAACTTTAAAAATAATCAGTTCGGACACGCTTGCTCAATCTGTGATAGACTTTGGTTTGAGAGAGATTTGAAGAAACCTACATCTGCACATGAAAATATTATTAACAGAATAACTGATATACAAGATATTTCTACACTTAAAATTTGCTCTACGTGTAAATCGGCTCTTGATAAAAATAAAATTCCTAATTTCTCAGTTTATAATGGTTTCCGCTATCCTGAAAAACCGCAGTATTTACCAACGCTTGATTTTGTTACTGAAAGACTTCTATCTCCTCGTATTCCTTTCATGCAAATAAGGAGATTGAGGCATGTTCATGGGCAATTTGGAATATATGGACAAATAATCAACGTTCCTGTTACAGTTGATACAATGGTAAATTCTCTTCCAAGAAATATCAATGATGAGCATAGCGTTTATGTACATATTAAAAAAAAAATTATTCATAAAAGTAGTTTTGTTCATGGATTAGTTAACATCAAATCAATTAAATTGTGGCTACAGCACTTGCTTACTACACCTTTATATCAACATTATAAAATAACAGACAACAAATCATTTTTTAATCAAGATATACCACGTATTTCTCAAGAAAATATTGATGATTTTAGTGAGAGTATTGATATTGAAGAAAGTCTTACTGCGCAGCAACAAACTTTAATATGGAATGAAGAAAAATACTTAACACTAGCGCCAGGACAACACAACACACCACAGAGTTTACTATTCTACGAGCATGCTGAAGAATTGTCATTTCCTAGTATTTATATAGGACAATTGTGACGTCTCCCTTGTTAAGACAACACAAAAGTCGGGAACTAGTTCAATTCTTTACCAGTTAATTAAACTAGCTGCCGTTGTTAGTAAAACATCCTTACCAACAAATTACAACACAATTATGACATAGGAAATTGACAAGGTTTGCACAAATTTATTCACTCACTTGGTGTTAGCGAAAACATCTCTTTATTACTATTCAAATATTATGTTTGACTTTGTTTCTTTTTAAAGAAAAATTTCTTTAGTAAATTCTGCTTTTAATGCTTTGAAGATATTAAGTTCATTATTTCTTTTATCTCAAAAATACTCATCTAGATGTTTGTTTTAAATACCTCGGATCCGGGTCTGAACTTTCTCAAAATAATTAATTTATCACAAACTTCAACCAAATTATTGGAAGAATAATATTGGTGGTACTCTAAATTATTATCTTACATTTATATATAGTGCTGTTACTACTACTTCATTACAAAATTTACAAATCTGATAATTTCTTCTTTACATTATTAAAGTTCTTTAGTGTTCTTTTGTTACTTCTCTTATTGAAACGAAAATTTACAAATGTTGTGTTTGGATATCACCTGAATTTAATATGAGGTTGTTGTTGGGTCCTTGGGGGGTCATCTCCTGTCGTCTTCTAGGGTGGAGTACATGGTTCCTCTTGAAGCTACATCGGGTTGATTATATCTGCTCTCGACGATCGGTTTTTTTTACTTGAAGTTCATACTGTTGTAGTTTGAGTTTTCTTCGTCCGGATTTTGTAGTTCACATTTTACACCTTAATTATAGTTCTTACTTTGCAGTACTAAAGTCTGGTAGTTACATATCTTACAACTTACAGTTTTATATTTTTAAAAGAGATGTGTTGGCTAATTTTTCCTTTCTGTATATTCTTCCTAACTCTACACACACTACATTTTTGAAAATAAAATCATCTTACACTGGATATTCGTTTAACGGCATACACTTACGTGTATGTAGACAACACAAAACTCACATCTTTTCATGTCGAAGTTCAACTGGCGACTGTGCGTATAGTTTAGGGGCGAGGGCTCAGTTAGCTGGTGCGTATTTACGCACTAAGAAAATAGTTCGTACTTTTATATATTATTAATTATTCATTAATTAGAATGTAAATACTTTATGTTAACTTTATTACGACTTAGAGATTTCTTTATTTATACAGTCGCATTTTTAATAATTAAAGTAATTATTATTATTATTCTTTACTTAATACCTTTCTTGGCGTGTTGGTACTGGACAATTTCAAGTTGATTCAGAAATCTGGGTATAGGTAAGGGTGGATAATACTCTTACTTATTAAAAATAAAAAATTTTTGTTTGTGCGATTTTCGATGTTTTAAAATCGTCACATCCTCCTGCACTTAACTATGAAAAACGGGGTGGTGGAATATTAATAGAAATCTAATAAACAATTATATTTGGACACAGAATTCCATACTGAAATTTCTCTCTCTCAGATTATTTCTATTCTTCAATGGATTATCTTACACTTACGTAACATCTAAATTATACTACATCTACTATACATAAAATACACAAAACGTAAATCTACCTTATTTTAATTCTTACATCTACTACCGGTTTTTTCTTGAATTGGTCACTCGTTTTACGGAGTTATACTCATGAGTATGTTACTAATAATAATCACGTATTGTAATAACAATCGAATTACTTTTAGTTTACAGCGCTAGGGATTATTTTTCTTTCTTTCTTTCTCTCTCTTCATCATCGTCATCAGATTTCTCATGTATTATATCATTCTCGCAGGACATTAGCTAAGGTTGATCAGGCCTCGCTAGTATTCGTACGAGGGGTTTTGAGTTTATACTCGCTTACGGTATAGGATGTTGCACAATCTTATCCTATTTCGGTATAAGTATATACAATATATTTTATTCTTAATACTTAGATAGTATTCTAGGTTTTCTATCTTTCTCGTAGTCTTTCTTCTGTATTTTGACACGAAAAACATTTTTTTATTTGAGACAGGTGGCTTCTGCGAACGTAGTTTTCTGTATTGGGTTCATACAGAGATACAGTAACGGGGGTGATGAACTTATGAATTTGGTAGGGGCCACACCATCGATATGATAGTTTCGAAGTGGTCCTATCAACTGCTTTACTCATAGGATGAGTTTTATACATTACTAAATCACCTATTTTATACTTTATTTGCCTATTATTATGCTCATGATACTTCCTTGATTTTTGTAAATTCGCTCTCAAATTTGCACGAGCTTCGTTCCATATTTTTCGTATGTTATTCCCATTTACGTCGCGGGGTAATAACTCATTGATTTTCCACTTTGTGGTTAAAGGATGGTTGGGTTTGTACTTGTACAGTAAATCAAATGGTGTTGATTTATGACCTTCATGATACGCTGAATTGAATGCAAATTGTATCCACGAAATATTTTGATCCCAGGTTGTCTGGTCTTTAGCATGATAAGATATTAATGCTGATTTCAAGTTACGCAAGTATCTTTCTGCTAGGTTTCCTTGCGGTCTGTACTCGGTCACGGTAATATGATTTATACCTAATTTAAAACACATGTCGTTAAATTCTTTTGACTTAAACTGGGGTCCATTGTCAGATATTAGGTTTAAAGGTGTACCATAATCTTTAAATAGTCTTTCTTGTAGAATTTTAATTGTCGTAGATGCTAATGCACGACGCATAGGATACATCCACACGAATTTAGTGAAGGAGTCTACACAAATTAACAGCATAGTATTTCCGGATTTAGAGCGGGGATAAGGTCCAGAATAGTCTATGTATATTTTCGAGAAGGGAGTGGTAGGTATTTCGGAGATTAATTTTCCGACTTGACTGGTTCTTGCTGGTTTGCTCAGGGCACAAATTTCGCATTCTTTCACGAACTTTTTTATTTCACTATTCATGTTTTCCCAGTGGTATTCCTTGCGAATACGATGTATAGTTTTCCTAATTCCCATATGAGCTCCAATTGTCGATGAATGGTAGTAGTCCATTAACATGGGTTTGATTATTTCCGGGGCGATTATTCTCAGTAATTTTCCGTTTGCCTTTTTAAAACAAAGTACTCTTTTACTCAAGGTATATTTGTCAGAATTATTTCCTTTTTCTATTTGTTCTATTATTTTGCACAATTTCGGATCTTGTTGTTGGTGATATGCTATATCCTTAAATGCAAGGGGAAAGTTAGTAATTAGTGTATTAACGGTAGTGGTTTCAATATTGTCTTCTCCAGATCTTGTATTGGGTAGTTGGAACATGCGGGATAGAGTATCGGCTACTACATTTTGAGTACCATGAATATGTTGCACTTTGAACTTGTAGCAATTTAATCTTAACACCCATCTTCCGATACGACCTAACTGTTTTGGGTGATTCAATAACCATGATAAAGCTTGATTATCGGTTTATAGTAGAAATTCTTTGTGTTCCAAAAATGGTTTGAATTTATCAAAGGCGAATACTACGGTCATTCAGGTGCATATGTAGACAACACAAAACTCACATCTTTTCATGTCAAAGTTCAACTGGCGACTGCGCGTATAGTTTAGGGGCGAGGGCTCAGTTAGCTGGTGCGTATTTACGCACTAAGAAAATAGTTCATACTTTTATATATTATTAATTATTCATTAATTAGAATGTAAATACTTTATGTTAACTTTATTACGACTTAGAGATTTCTTTATTTATATAGTCGCATTTTTAATAATTAAAGTAATTATTATTATTATTATTCTTTACTTAATACCTTTCTTGGCGTGTTGGTACTGGACAATTTCAAGTTGATTCAGGAATCTGGGTATAGGTAAGGGTGGATAATACTCTTACTTATTAAAAATAAAAAATTTTTATTTGTGCGATTTTTGATGTTTTAAAATCGTCACACAATTTCGACAATTTAAAGATGGAGTCACAGTTACGCCATTTATGATGGCATCTAGCGAACTACGACGTCAAGATCGCAGAGGAGTAGATCCATACCATTTGTTATATATGGCTGTAAAAATAATGAGACTACGAGTTCGTGACAGCTTGACTATAGCGTTTAAACATGTTGGTACGGATACTAACATAACCAAGGAACAGGTGCAGTCTGAAGAATACACTAATAATTGCATTGAGTCTAATTTAGCTTTTTTACGATCAATACCTAATTCTGTCTGGTACTGGTCTGAAAAAAAAGAGATTTATTTGCAATAATACGACAGATAGGAAAGCCAACTGCATTCATGACACTAAGTGCTAATGAAATTGGGTGGCCGGATTTATTGAAACTGTTATATACTTTAGCCCATGGCAGAGAAGGTATTCAAGAATTCATTGCATCAGAATTAAGTTTCATTGAAAAAAGTTCATTAATTAACAATGACGCTGTAACATGTGCTATTTATTTTAACAAAATTAGTCAACGTGATTATGACAATATTACAATCAAAAAAATTCAGTCCTTTTGGAAAATACAGAGTTATCAACTATTTTAAACGAATAGAATTTCAACATCGAGGAAGCCCCCATGCTCATATTTTGTTATGGCTTGATAATGCGCCAGACGATATTCTTGGAAAAGACCAAGATCAAGCAATAGAAATGATTGACAGCTTAGTATCAGTATCCTCGGCGGAAGCATCAGGAAATATTAAACTAATCACTCATAAACACACCTTCACATGCTACAAAAAAGTCACTGCTAATTCACGACAAAAATGCAGATTTGATGCACCATTTATGCCCTGTAAATATACAATGATTTTGACACCAATGGAAAAACAGATCCAAATTTCAAAGAATACTCGAAACGTTATGCTGAAATTAGAATGAATTTAGAAAGCAACGAATATAGCAGTTTTGATTATTACTATGAAAGTAATAATATTCGGTCAGATGAAGAATACAAAAACATAATCAGATCGGGCATTACTAGACCACGAATTTTTTATAAACGACATCCTTCAGAAAAATTGCACAATACATTTAATCCATTTGTTTTTAACGTATTAAAATCAAACATGGATTTCCAGATAATCACTGAAGAATATTCTTGTGCTGTGTATGTTGTCGAGTATGTAAATAAGACGAACAGAGGAATTAGCAATTTACAACATAACATTACAGTAGTTATGAATGAACATCCAGAATTCGACATTGTTGAAATAACTCGTAAAATGAGTGTTGATATGCTGAATTCTGTTGAGATGACTAGTCAAGAAGCCGCTTGGTGGTATCTTCTTAGAGAACCAATGTCAAAATCTTCAGTGGTAGTTCAATATATCAATACTTGTTGGCCAATCGAGCGACAAAGAATTAAAAAAACATTAAAACAAATAAGTGAATTTGATGATGACTCTACTGACATTTGGAAGGAGGATTGGTATGAAAAATATCAAAAATGGCCAGACGATTTGGAAAATGTTACTTTAGCACAATTTGTTTCTAAATATACTAAAAACAATAGTGGAGTTTATGTAGAACGAAAACAGCCACGGATTATTCGTTACAGAAACTATGATATTGCTCAGGACTACAACGAGTACAGAAGGGAAATGGTGACTTTACATTTGCCATTTAGAAATGAGGATACGGACATTTTAGCAGACATGAAATTCATTACCATATATGATGAAAACGAAAATACTATTTTACAAAGACGAAAAGAGTTTGAGTCTAATGTTGGTATTCAAAAAACTATTGATATATGCCGACGACTATGTCGCCAAGATGATCAATTGAATGATGACGAGTTAGAAATTCAAGACGTCGCTACAAGATTTCCAGAACCAAATCCTTTTCAAGAATTATATAAAAACCCAAATGCTGCGGTTAATGAAGATTTACGTATAGCTACACTTAAAAGTTTAGGAGCAATTGCTAAAAGAAGAGAAAATATAATGAACTTTGATCAATTTTGTGACCTCATGAGAAGTAATAATGAAAAACTAAAAAATTTACTTTTGCACGTCATCCATCACATTTTATCTGCAGAGAAATTGCCTTACAAATATTTTTCACTGGGCCAGCTGGATGCGGAAAAACTTTCGTTATTAAATTGATAATAGAAATATACAATAGATTCTCAAATAATGACGGTTTCTGCAATGCATACATTACGTGTGCTTCCACTGGCAAAGCTGCAGTAGCCATTGACGGAACTACAGTTCATACAGCATTAAAAATATCATTATCTAAACTACTTCCATTGTCAATGGAAACGCCACAACAGTATCGATGTTTATTTAAATACGTTAAAGTGTTAATAGTTGAAGAAATAAGTATGATTGGTGCTGAACTTTTAAATCAAATTGATTCAAGGTTAAAGCAAATAACTGGAAATTTTGACAGTAACTTTGGAGGACTAGACATCATTCTTATTGGAGACTTGCGAGTCAGAGCTACTCCAATTTACAAGCAGCCAACACAACGAATGGTTGGACCTTTCCTGTGGCGAGGATTAAAATTCTACGAATTAACTCAAGTTATGCGACAAACTAATGTAATTTTTGCTTCTATCCTTACAAAAATTGGTAATGGATCCATTCTAGATGATGACGAATTGGCCATTATCGAGTCAAGATTTTTTACGAATGAAGAAGTTACACAGCACTGCCCAAATGGGGTTCGATTATTTCAAGAAAATGCATCGGTCAATGAATACAACGTATCTATTTTGCAACAAGCTCAAGATAAACATGTTTCCATTGCAATAGATATTATTAGTGGCTGTGCTAACCATGAACAGGAAGGATTTGTGAGGCAAACATTACATTAAGATGTCAGTGATTGACACAGGTGGATTGCCATACGAAATTATTTTTGTAATTGGAAAACCTTACATTATTACAACAAACATAGATGTTACAGATGGATTAGCTAATGGTGCTGTTGGAACTTTGGTTCATATAGAACAGAATGAACAAAATGAAATTACTCGTGTATGGCTGGTTTTTCCTGATAAAAGAACTGGTACAGTTGCCAGAAAAAAAGCTGCTGGATTCATTGCAGAACACAATATCGATAAACGAGCCATTCCTATTATACGTCGAACTACAAGTATTCATCTTAACAACAACAAAACAATTGTGGGAAAAAGAAATCACTTTCCTACGATATCCGGATGTGCCATGTCTATTCATAAGTCTCAAGGAGCTACATATGACGAGATAGTCTATGAGTATAGTAAAACTCATTCTATTCAGTTATTATATGTCGCTTTATCGCGAGTTACTAGTATTGAAGGTTTGTTCATATGTAACCGTAATGATGATTTAAGATTTTACCATGGAAGAAGAATTCATCCATCAATTTTGTCTTTGCAAGAAGAATTTAAAAGACTATCCTTGAATAGACTTAATACTTTGCAAGAAATGATTACTAATTTCATTACATCGAGAGAGGGATTGACAATATTAACTTTAAACTGTCAAAGTCTCAAAAAACATGCTTCAGATATGCAAGATTCTGTTTCTCAAAAAAGTGACTTTTTATTATTATCAGAAATATGCCTTTCCTAATGAAAAAGACGTTCAACTACCTGATTTCGATTGCATAGTAAAATTTAAACGGGAAGATGTTAGAGCTGCGGGAGTTGCGATATATCAAAACAAAAACATAGCCCGAATTACTACGACGAATATAGAACTTACAATATGAAATACACGTGAACTTAATGCTACCCAAGCAGCTATTGGTGATATATGTGCTTCTCAAGTTAAAATGGATGATGGGAGAGAATTCCTTATGGTGTAGCGGGTCGATTTTTGGGTGTTTTTGTTTTAACCGTTTGGGGTATATATATATTTTTAGTCATTTCGGTTTCGGGCGGGTTTGTATAAAATAATGTAAAAATGTATTATTGTGCAACGTATTTGTCCGTATAACAGACCAGTGTTGAGAAACAGTTGGAAACAAAGCGAAACGCAATCAGTGGTGTAACACGGCAGAAGAATTTACCTCCACCAAAATTCTAAGAACTTTGCAAGTGTGTCGACGCACAGGCGCGAATACCCACGCAAGCGCGCTCAAAAGGACGCTCTCAACAAAAAACAAGATGGCTAGAGCGAACAATTTATTCATCGCCCCTTTGGCATCACTCAAACGTCCGGCCCACTTAAATGACGTCAGCCAATGCCTACAGAAGATCATATGCGGCATTGACTCAAAAAAATAACATGCAGAGCATGGGCTGAAGCTTCGGCGACGACGCCCAAGGCAGTGAGTTCCAGTGTTGAAAACTGGGGAGAGGAAACAGAGAACCAACTTCTGCCCAGTACCTCTTACCAACCGACCGCATGCGGTTCGTCTAAATTTCATTAACAGTTTTTGTCTTTAGGTCGGCCGACCTCACAGTTAAAATTTGGAACGTTAATCAACAGTGTACAAGTGAAATAACAACAGTAATGAGTGAGCATGAATGAAGTAATAGTTTCGTTTCTTTTTCGAACATTTGAAAGGGGACTTGGCACGGACGCGATGACCGCGTGGTCGATGTGGGGGCTTTATCATATGAAGATGTGTTAGGGGGTTTCTGATTTTGTATAGAATGTGAAGGGGTTTTTTAGTTTGGTATAAATGTGAGTGTGGCAAAGCTGGGCGGCTTTATGTGTTTATCTGTGTTTGCCTTTTATGTTTGTCTTAGAAAAAATAAGGTAAGCCGTAGATTGTAAGCCAGATTACAACAGAGTCACGTGTTGCACAACACCTGAAACATGTATTTACTAAATGTATTGTTCTTAATTTCACTAAAATGACAGTAAAACATTAAATGGAAATTCTCTTCATATAAATGTGTTGTGCAAATTATTCTCACAACCTTAAGAAATTACGTCTGCATCCCAAACATACGTATGACGCAACCTTGAAGCCACGCGATGGTAAGTAGGAGTGGATTAACATTGATTTTAAATTAATACGATATCATTTAATATAGAACGTTTCATTGGCGCCACGAAAGGGACGAATTTAATAAAATAAATTCCATACCTATAAATGGGATGCAATCGTAATTTGGAAGTTGTGTGAGAATACGCAAAAGATACTTATGTAAAGTTAAGTTACGCTAAGTAAGTAAAGAATATTTAAAATATAAATATATATTTAAAATATATATTATTTATATTGTAAACAGAATAAATACCTAAAAATAATAATAATAATGGAAAATACAGCAGAGAACGGAGTCGATTTGTCCGACTCGACTGTGATAAGCGAAATAGCTGAATTAAATGAATCAGCTGTTGTGAATAGTTTTGAAGTACATTCAACGCCGAATGTAGGTCAAGGCGACAAAACTTTGAACACAAGTAGTATAAATGAAAAAGATAGTACAGATGATTCGGGGATCCAAACGACCCCAAAATCGAATAGAGAAAGTAAAAATAATAATGGTGAAGTCAGCTTCACTGACAATAAAACAGAAAGTCAGTCGACACCAGTCCCGATTAAAAAATCTGAAGATCAAGATATAACGAAAATGATCCAATTTCTTTGTACCAGTTTCAATAAATTTGATGTAAAGTTAGACGAACAAATTAAATTGAGCAATGACTTTGACACCAAATTAGAAGTACAAAATAATAAATTTGACGAGTTAAAAAATCAGAATAATGAGTTGAAATATGAGATCCAAGAAATTAACAAACATTGTGAAAATACCAAAGTAGAATTTACCAATAGAGTCAACCAAGTAGAAACCAAGTTAGATGATTCAATGCAAAAGGTAGAGGTTAAATTTACTGAAATAGATAGTCAGATAAGTAGAGTTGAGAAGCAGATAAATGAGAATAACGAGTATTTAATAAGTTCAATGAATGAGCATAACAATGACATAGAATCTAAAATTAATAAATGTAGTATTGAAACTGAATGTAAGTTGAATAGTGTAGTAATGACAGTTGAAAAAATCAGTCAGAACTTTGATGAACATCAAAATAAGATAGAATCTAAAATAAATGAAATTGAAAATAATTATAAGACAGAAATACAAGCAGTAAATGAATCTATCGATGTGATAGCAAAGAATAACGTACAGTCTGAATATAGTAATGACAAAAAATTATATTCACTTGAACAGAATATTAATAATATGAGAGATGAATTAAGTGTAGTAAAAAATCAAAATGTAAACAATGTTACTGAACGCATATTTATGACACGTGACACAAACAATGAAATAGAATTAGAAACTTTTAGTAATGAAAATAGGAGAGTGCATCCAATGCAATTTTTAAATCGAGTACGAGAGTTTGACAGATTCAATGGTAGTAGCTGGGAGGTTAAACTTATAAAAATTTTGAAATGTTTTAAAGGTGATTCAGAGATATGGGCGGAGACGCATCGAAACGAATGGGAGAGTTATGGAGATTTTGAAAGAGCATTTCGGAACAAATACTGGTCGGAGGAGGAGCAGGAGATACTGCGAAGCCAAATAATGGGAACTGGGAGTTTTGGAAGAAACAGCCGTAGTATTACAGTATATACGATGAAGCTGTACAACGAAGCGAAGTATTTGGAACCACCGTTGCCATTTCAGTCGTTTGTACGCCACGTTAGCAAGCACCTACCAAGGGAGGTGCAGATCACATTGATGACCAGAGAGGTAAGCGACATAAATGAATTAGAAAAAATATTAGACGTTTTTCAGAATATTAAGGACCAGGAAGACAGCAGACGCATACAACAAAATAATATACAAAATGGAGGTAATTATGTACCAAGAGGAGGACCAAACGGAGGAACCACACACAATGGTCGAGAACGGGACAGACGATACCCAATGTGGAAATGTGACGGGTGTCTGGTAGAAAATTATGCTGATCGTAATTTTTGTTATAGATGTAGAAGGGCGAGGCCCGGACAGCAGCCGAGGACACCACCGAGGTTCAACAACCCACAGCAGAGGAACGGTGAACGACGAGTAGAGAATCTGAGAAATGAAGGAGGAAATCAGCAGATGGGCAGAGTATACACGCCCCGTAACGCAGACGCAAGAATGGGAAACTAAGGAGGACAATGGATGAGGAGGCCCGGCCATTGTCGAGGAATAATCACGGGGTCCACGAAAATAAATACAGGAATAACACGATTCACACGGACTTGGCCACAGAATTGTTGGAAGAAGAGGAGACGGAAGCGAGGAGACAAGAGGCGTGGTTGACTGAGGTAAAACTGGAAATAGAAGGTAAGTCAATCTTGACACTTATAGATACAGGTAGCGAAATATCTGTAATAGCAGAACATGTACTCAATAAATTGAAAGAAACTAACAAACATATTCCGTCTTTGCCAGTAGCAGGGGTAGCAATTGTAGGTATTACGGGTGTTAGAAGTAAACGGGTTACAACACAAGTCCAGTTGAACATGTTAATAAATGGGGAAAAATATGAGAATACATTTTTAGTTGTAAGAGGTTTAAATTTAGAAGTGATTTTGGGTAATGATTTTTTAATAAGAAATAATGCGGTCATTAACTTTCGAAAAAGAATTTTAGAATTGAGTAATGAAAATAAACAAATAACAGTTAATTTTGAACGGGTTCTAGACACAGTAAAGATTTCGGGTATAAGGGTTATACCAGATAAAACCATAAATAGGGATATGGAATTTAGTATACATGCGTGTAGAGAGAGTGTGAGTGAAGAGAGGGGAGATAGAATATGGGCCGAAAGAGAGGTTAAATTTTGTGGGGAAGGTGATGAAATGGGGAGTTCTCAGCGTAAAGCGCTGTGGCGGGTAGTTGAGGATTATCGGGGAGTGTTTGCCGGGGAACCAGGAAGGGCAAAAGGTTATGAATGTGAATTAAGGGTGAGGGAGCATACACCATATGTCCAACGTAGTTATCCGGTGCCATATTCGAAAAGGGAGGCTGTACAGTCAGAATTAGATAGGATGTTAGCGGGGGATATTATAGAAAGGTCGGTATCAACTTATTCCAACCCTTTAGTAGTAGTAATCAAAAAAGATGGGAGAGTGAGGTTATGTCTAGATGCCCGCAAAATCAATCAAATAATCATTCCAGACCGGGAGTCACCAGAAGCGATAGAAGAGATTTTTCAGAAATTTAGTGGTGTGAAATACATGACTTCTTTAGACCTGACCGCCGGATACTGGCAAGTCCCGTTGGCAGTAAATAGTAGAAAATATACAGCGTTTTTGTTCAACGGAAAAAATTACCAATTTAAGAGACTACCGTTTGGTTTGAACACAAGTGTAGCTAGTTTTATTAAGTGTCTCGACGAAATTTTGCAACCACATAACTTAGATTTTCTAACCATATACGTAGACGACATACTAATAGCTTCTAGAACATTTGAAGAGCATGTAGAGCATTTGGAATATGTATTGGAGAAATTATATCAGGGAGGTTTGACGGTGAATTGGGACAAATCAAAATTTTTGCAAACCGAAATACATTTTTTAGGTTTCATAATAACACCTACAGGAATACGTGCTAACCCGGATAAAGTAGAATCCATCTTGACATTCCCGGAGCCAAAAAATATAAAGCAGTTGCAAGGTTTTCTTGGTCTTTGTAATTTTTACAGGAAGTTTCAGAGGAACTACGCCCAGACGACGGCCCGACTCAGCGCAGTGTTGCAAAAGAACAAGCAATGGAGATGGGGCGACAATGAAAGAGCAGCGTTCAATGACATCAAAATCAAGTTCGCAGACATGATACTAATGAATCATCCCAATTTTAATAACAAATTTTATTTACAGACAGATGCTAGTAACCTAGCGTTGGGAGCAGAACTTTACCAAGAGGGCGAGGAGAAGGAACATAAAACTATCGCCTTTGCCAGCCGGACATTGCTAGCCGCTGAGCGCAACTACACTACCACAGAAAAGGAGCTCCTCAGTATAGTGTTCGCCGTGAGGAAGTTCCGAACGTATCTGCTGGGTAACAGGACCATCATCAGGACGGACCATAAAGCGCTATCGTTCCTCAATACTTGTAAACTCACACACAGCCGGATTACCAGGTGGGTGTTAGCTCTTCAAGAGTATAATTTTTCTTGGGAATATATCAAGGGTGTAGAGAACAGGGTGCCAGACACACTATCACGAATAGACACAGACAGAAATAGAACAGGTAGAGATATTAAAGAGATAGAAATTTATAGACTATCCCGGGAAGATAAACTTTTTGGGGAGGAATTAAAAGATATAAATGTAATGCAAAGAGCTGATAATAAATTAAATAAAATAATTACTAGTATAGAATCAGATATAGACGAATTAGGGTATAAGCAATATTTTCAAGTGTTCAAAGGGAGTTTGTTTAAAAAAGTAGAGGGGAGAGAGAGAGATTGGAGGTTAGTCATACCTGAAGGGTTGATAGAGAAAATAGTGTGGGACTGTCATTTTAGATACGGGCATTTTGGGGCACGGAAGTGTGTGAATGTATTAAAGGAATCTTGTTTATTTAAGAACATGGAGAAACGAGTCCGAAGAATACTTAGAGTTTGTGAGTTATGTCAGAAATCCAAAGTTGTAAATTATAGGTTAGAGGGAGAACTAAATTATATTAAAGTAGAAAAACCATTCGATTTAGTAGCTGTAGATTTGTACGGCCCACTGCCGAAAGGTAGGGGTGGAGTGATGCATATTTTTGTTGTACTTGATACTTTTTCTAAATATGTCAGGCTATATAGTGTAAAGCGAGCCACAAGTAAGGTGCTGAGCGAGAAAATCACACGCGACTATATGATCAACGTGGGAAAGCCGAAGGTGATATTATCCGACCACGGTCCGCAGTTCATCAGCGGAAGATGGCGCCAGACTCTTGGATGGGAAGGTATTATCCCAAAGCACACTGCCGTATATCATCCACAGTCGAATCAAGCTGAGAGAGTCATGAGGGAGTTGGGCAGAATTTTTCGAACATACTGCCATGCCAAACATAGCGAGTGGCCACTCTATGTGCAGAAGATTGAAAACTGGCTAAACTGCACCACCCACGAGTCGACGGGGTTCACGCCTTATGAGCTAATAAGAGGAAAGCGTCCACAGAGGATTCTGGAACAACTAATTGAATATCCACCGGAAACCAACACTATCGGTAACGATGTTAAGCTGAGACTAGCCAATGAAAGTCTGTTGACAAAAGGGGAGAGGAGAAAACGGAACCATGACATGAAAGGTAAGTGGACGCAGTATGAGATTGGACAGCTGGTATTGGTACGACGACACGATTTATCAAGTGCACAAGATAAGGAGATCAAGAAGTTTTTCTTATTGTACGAGGGGCCGTACGAGGTAGTGGAAATAAAAATGAAAAATTCATATGTGTTACAGAATAGAGAAACCAGGGAGATAGTGGGTACGCACAACGCTACAAATTTGAAATTATTTTGGTCAGCATAAGTATTTTGTTAATTTGTAAAGGTATGAATGTTATTTAATTATTCTTTTATGTTTTTAGAAGGGCTCCTCCCCCATTTTCGGGCGGCCACGATCTTACCAGTCCTGGCCGTGGAATTCGGAAAGCGGAGGCGGGCCATGGTTGGCAGGATCTTCCTTCGGGCGGTGAAAACAACGATGGTCCGGCTCCACCAAAATTGGTACAAAATAGAAATTTAACCCCACATATTTGAACGGGGAGGGGGACCCCAACAGGTACGTGACTCGACTTAAAATTTTTTAATACACTCATGGTGCAGCGGTTTTGGTGTGCCTGTCACGTGCCTGCACTGCCTTAGAGTGTTTGTATATAATGGAGGCTGCATTAAATAAAAGGCAGTGCATTCAAATTAAATTTTTTGGTGTCCAGGGCAAAATTAAAATGGAGCCTTTGACAATATTTTCTGATTGGCCTGAAACGACGAGTTTTGGGGCAAGACGTTTTGGACCACGGTAGAAAGCGGGGTAGAAGAAATGGTAGGAGAGGGGAGTAGTGTGTTTTAGAGGGGGGACGTGAATTCACGTAGTATATCTACCTAGTTCCAATCCGTTTTGCGGCGAAACCCGACTTTTCGGGCGGTTACTGTCTACCAGCACTAATCTTGATTTTGGAATGTTAGTCAGCCTCCAGTGTAAATAGATTTTTGAAAAAAAAAAAAAAAACCCCAAAATAATTTTGGATGTGTATAATTTTAAATTTAAGATATAATTTTTTTATTCTAAATTTTTTAGCATTAGGTGACCAAATATAATTGTTAGATTGTAGTAGTAGTGGGTGTAGGAACGTTTTGAAGAAAGGTGCAGTAATATAAGAACTTGTTATCAATACAAGATGTGGGGATAATTTTGGGGGGGTAGTTTGGTGCTCAATGAAGGGACATAACAGTGTAGTGTGGAACTGCTATGGGGGAAGGTTGTAGATTTTGTATTAATTATTTTATGTTACTAATGGTTAAGCTTCCATATAGAGTGGGTTAAAAACCCCACCTAAATTAATATTGTCATTTAAATATAAATTCGTAAATTTAATATTACGAAAGATATTTTACTTGTGATTCCCCAAATTTTCGGGCGGTCACGGCCTCACCAAACCCTGACCGTGGAATTGGTTTAGCTTTAACAGCTATGGTTGGGGCACATTACGATTACGCGCTGACCATAACTGGCCATAGCTGTTATCGTTGTAAAGGTGTATTTTGAAATTGATGGGGGGTAATAAAAAGGGGAATCACCAAACTATGGAACAGCGGCTGCCACTCTGTTCGAGAAGGAACAGCAGAGCCAGGTGGTAGATCCGTTTAAGGGTGCATGATTATTAACGAGAACGTTTTGATGTTCACAAATTTTAAACTTAACAGCGGAAGCAGAGACACGGAGAGGTAAAACCCTGCTCCAAAATATACAGTCTCTGTGGAAGCGAAAGGGCGAAACAGTCCTCCATAATCTGAAATAGAGTGTGTGGCTGGGAGGTGACGTAAAGGAGTCACGAATTTTAAAATCTTATGACGTAACAGTTTTGCTTATTCAAGGTTTAATCTAATCAAAAATGCTTGTGCTCTGTCCACATAATTATATGCTCAGACTCGTAAATTAAGGTGTTCATACTATAATTTTAAAGGTATCATTTTATTGTTGTGTGTTAGATATAGTTGTTGATAAAATGTATTTTCATTATGTGTGTAATTTTTTTTCTAAGCCAATCATTAGACGCCTGGTAGGCAATCAACATAATAGAAGTAAGTGTTGATAATGTATTACAGGTAATTGTCCAATTTTGAATGGTATTCATGGTATTTTTATTATGTTAGGATATCAGCTGATCAGCAATACCATGTCACTGGTATATTGGTTTATAAATGTTACAAGTAATTAATGTTTAGTGTACTACAGATATTTTGAAGTAAAGATAAAAAGAGTATGCAAATTAATAAAAGATAATTCGTGGGTGATAAATGTTTTATGGGACATGCAGACCTGTCCAAGTTGAATTAAAAGCTGAATGTGAAATGATGGAGATGAATATAATGTAATGTTGTTTTGAGTTGATGTGATATAACAGAGTTGGTGAAGTATTAATGTTGACACAGTGGTAATGGAGACTTTATGTAGATTTTGAATGATATATTGTTGTTTTTATAGTTAATGAGGTTATTTTGTGTATTTGTAGTAATGTAATGAGATTGAGATTTTTTGGGGATGGCAATTTTGTATTAGGGGGTAGTGTATTTGGGGAGTCCGCAACAAGGGTTGGGACGGGATTAGAATAGATTTTAGTGGGGAAGGGGCCGCCTTAGGTAGAATCCGGGCCGCCAAATAAGGGAAATGAGTTTTGGGTAGGGGAAACACGTATCCTATATGTACAAAGGGTTGGAGAGTATTTTTTTTATATATGTAGAGAAGGCGGCGTTTTGAGTTAAATGGTAAGTTGTGGACTAGAGTGTTTTGATTAGTAGATATTTTTGATAGAGATGGGTGTCATGATAATTGAGTTGATGAATATTAGAGTCAGAGGGAGAAAGTTTATATAGGTATAGAAATCTAATACAGAAAAACGAGAATAAATAATTTACATCACCCCCAGTAAGGTAGAATTAACTGTCAACTAAAGAGAGGAATTTATAATAAAGAAGGTACAATTGTTTTTTCAACCAGTGACAGAATTTTGATAGAAGTGAAAATAATGTAAAGTCAAGACGTGTTTATTTTAAATGATTTAAATGTCAAGTTGATGATTAATTATATTAATATTTGTTCGTTTTAAATATTTTGTTTATTATGTTTTGTATTTCAAGGTAGGATATTGAAAATGTTCAAGGTGTTTTCAGAAATTATACATAACATATGTAGGTCAAGGGTTTTGGACTTGACCTAGTTATGATCAGCTGATGAGTTCATACACCTACTAAGCTTGTGTATAGTAGGAAGCTAATTGTGATTTGTTTGTTTAATAAATTCAAACCAATATTTGAATAATTTTAATAAATGTTATTTAATAAATAAATTTAATAAATATTTAATGAATAATTTTTTTTTGAATTTTAAAATTTTGAAAATTTTAAATTTTTTTTGGAAAAAAAAAAAAAAAAATTTTTTTTTTGATGTTTCGCCTGCCAGCGAGTGAATATTTTGAGTAATGATCATTTTATTATGTATGTATTAATGATGTTTCTTTTATTGTATTGCTTTATATTGGTAGGCTATAAATTGTTCTCATGCTAGAGTAAGGATGTATTTGTATTAATAGGAATGTTTAGGTTAAGTCATTGAAACAAAAATTAGAAAAAAGAGGAAGAGAATTTTTTGATAAACGATTATTTTTTGAATTTTGAATTTTTTAAATTTTTGATAAATTTTAAAAGAAAGTTTTATTCTTATGTGTTATGGTAATATGTAATGTTAGAGTGTGTGAGCCCAGTATTTGCCAAAGGCAGCCCAGCTTGCAAAAAGGGGATCCATATCGGCGGAGGAGCTGGAATGATTTTAGCCAGGGACCGAGGATTTTTGGGGGTAGCATGTTAGAAGGCAAGGTGGGCTGTGGTGCGAGTCTGATCGATTTCTCGGTGTTGGGATCTCTAACGGAGAAGTCCAGTGATCTCGTTCAGATGAGTCCATGGTCGCTGAGCCAGGGGGGTCGTGTACCCATGAGATTATGAACCAGGGGGTTGTTGGCACCAGTTCCTCACCGGTCCTCTTCGGGGTTTATCGATGAGATTTCTTCTGTCGTGGACAGCAGCATTCTCATCGAGGGGGTATTGTAGCGGGTCGATTTTTGGGTGTTTTTGTTTTAACCGTTTGGGGTATATATATATTTTTAGTCATTTCGGTTTCGGGCGGGTTTGTATAAAATAATGTAAAAATGTATTATTGTGCAACGTATTTGTCCGTATAACAGACCAGTGTTGAGAAACAGTTGGAAACAAAGCGAAACGCAATCAGTGGTGTAACACGGCAGAAGAATTTACCTCCACCAAAATTCTAAGAACTTTGCAAGTGTGTCGACGCACAGGCGCGAATACCCACGCAAGCGCGCTCAAAAGGACGCTCTCAACAAAAAACAAGATGGCTAGAGCGAACAATTTATTCATCGCCCCTTTGGCATCACTCAAACGTCCGGCCCACTTAAATGACGTCAGCCAATGCCTACAGAAGATCATATGCGGCATTGACTCAAAAAAATAACATGCAGAGCATGGGCTGAAGCTTCGGCGACGACGCCCAAGGCAGTGAGTTCCAGTGTTGAAAACTGGGGAGAGGAAACAGAGAACCAACTTCTGCCCAGTACCTCTTACCAACCGACCGCATGCGGTTCGTCTAAATTTCATTAACAGTTTTTGTCTTTAGGTCGGCCGACCTCACAGTTAAAATTTGGAACGTTAATCAACAGTGTACAAGTGAAATAACAACAGTAATGAGTGAGCATGAATGAAGTAATAGTTTCGTTTCTTTTTCGAACATTTGAAAGGGGACTTGGCACGGACGCGATGACCGCGTGGTCGATGTGGGGGCTTTATCATATGAAGATGTGTTAGGGGGTTTCTGATTTTGTATAGAATGTGAAGGGGTTTTTTAGTTTGGTATAAATGTGAGTGTGGCAAAGCTGGGCGGCTTTATGTGTTTATTTGTGTTTGCCTTTTATGTTTGTCTTAGAAAAAATAAGGTAAGCCGTAGATTGTAAGCCAGATTACAACAGAGTCACGTGTTGCACAACACCTGAAACATGTATTTACTAAATGTATTGTTCTTAATTTCACTAAAATGACAGTAAAACATTAAATGGAAATTCTCTTCATATAAATGTGTTGTGCAAATTATTCTCACAACCTTAAGAAATTACGTCTGCATCCCAAACATACGTATGACGCAACCTTGAAGCCACGCGATGGTAAGTAGGAGTGGATTAACATTGATTTTAAATTAATACGATATCATTTAATATAGAACGTTTCATTGGCGCCACGAAAGGGACGAATTTAATAAAATAAATTCCATACCTATAAATGGGATGCAATCGTAATTTGGAAGTTGTGTGAGAATACGCAAAAGATACTTATGTAAAGTTAAGTTACGCTAAGTAAGTAAAGAATATTTAAAATATAAATATATATTTAAAATATATATTATTTATATTGTAAACAGAATAAATACCTAAAAATAATAATAATAATGGAAAATACAGCAGAGAACGGAGTCGATTTGTCCGACTCGACTGTGATAAGCGAAATAGCTGAATTAAATGAATCAGCTGTTGTGAATAGTTTTGAAGTACATTCAACGCCGAATGTAGGTCAAGGCGACAAAACTTTGAACACAAGTAGTATAAATGAAAAAGATAGTACAGATGATTCGGGGATCCAAACGACCCCAAAATCGAATAGAGAAAGTAAAAATAATAATGGTGAAGTCAGCTTCACTGACAATAAAACAGAAAGTCAGTCGACACCAGTCCCGATTAAAAAATCTGAAGATCAAGATATAACGAAAATGATCCAATTTCTTTGTACCAGTTTCAATAAATTTGATGTAAAGTTAGACGAACAAATTAAATTGAGCAATGACTTTGACACCAAATTAGAAGTACAAAATAATAAATTTGACGAGTTAAAAAATCAGAATAATGAGTTGAAATATGAGATCCAAGAAATTAACAAACATTGTGAAAATACCAAAGTAGAATTTACCAATAGAGTCAACCAAGTAGAAACCAAGTTAGATGATTCAATGCAAAAGGTAGAGGTTAAATTTACTGAAATAGATAGTCAGATAAGTAGAGTTGAGAAGCAGATAAATGAGAATAACGAGTATTTAATAAGTTCAATGAATGAGCATAACAATGACATAGAATCTAAAATTAATAAATGTAGTATTGAAACTGAATGTAAGTTGAATAGTGTAGTAATGACAGTTGAAAAAATCAGTCAGAACTTTGATGAACATCAAAATAAGATAGAATCTAAAATAAATGAAATTGAAAATAATTATAAGACAGAAATACAAGCAGTAAATGAATCTATCGATGTGATAGCAAAGAATAACGTACAGTCTGAATATAGTAATGACAAAAAATTATATTCACTTGAACAGAATATTAATAATATGAGAGATGAATTAAGTGTAGTAAAAAATCAAAATGTAAACAATGTTACTGAACGCATATTTATGACACGTGACACAAACAATGAAATAGAATTAGAAACTTTTAGTAATGAAAATAGGAGAGTGCATCCAATGCAATTTTTAAATCGAGTACGAGAGTTTGACAGATTCAATGGTAGTAGCTGGGAGGTTAAACTTATAAAAATTTTGAAATGTTTTAAAGGTGATTCAGAGATATGGGCGGAGACGCATCGAAACGAATGGGAGAGTTATGGAGATTTTGAAAGAGCATTTCGGAACAAATACTGGTCGGAGGAGGAGCAGGAGATACTGCGAAGCCAAATAATGGGAACTGGGAGTTTTGGAAGAAACAGCCGTAGTATTACAGTATATACGATGAAGCTGTACAACGAAGCGAAGTATTTGGAACCACCGTTGCCATTTCAGTCGTTTGTACGCCACGTTAGCAAGCACCTACCAAGGGAGGTGCAGATCACATTGATGACCAGAGAGGTAAGCGACATAAATGAATTAGAAAAAATATTAGACGTTTTTCAGAATATTAAGGACCAGGAAGACAGCAGACGCATACAACAAAATAATATACAAAATGGAGGTAATTATGTACCAAGAGGAGGACCAAACGGAGGAACCACACACAATGGTCGAGAACGGGACAGACGATACCCAATGTGGAAATGTGACGGGTGTCTGGTAGAAAATTATGCTGATCGTAATTTTTGTTATAGATGTAGAAGGGCGAGGCCCGGACAGCAGCCGAGGACACCACCGAGGTTCAACAACCCACAGCAGAGGAACGGTGAACGACGAGTAGAGAATCTGAGAAATGAAGGAGGAAATCAGCAGATGGGCAGAGTATACACGCCCCGTAACGCAGACGCAAGAATGGGAAACTAAGGAGGACAATGGATGAGGAGGCCCGGCCATTGTCGAGGAATAATCACGGGGTCCACGAAAATAAATACAGGAATAACACGATTCACACGGACTTGGCCACAGAATTGTTGGAAGAAGAGGAGACGGAAGCGAGGAGACAAGAGGCGTGGTTGACTGAGGTAAAACTGGAAATAGAAGGTAAGTCAATCTTGACACTTATAGATACAGGTAGCGAAATATCTGTAATAGCAGAACATGTACTCAATAAATTGAAAGAAACTAACAAACATATTCCGTCTTTGCCAGTAGCAGGGGTAGCAATTGTAGGTATTACGGGTGTTAGAAGTAAACGGGTTACAACACAAGTCCAGTTGAACATGTTAATAAATGGGGAAAAATATGAGAATACATTTTTAGTTGTAAGAGGTTTAAATTTAGAAGTGATTTTGGGTAATGATTTTTTAATAAGAAATAATGCGGTCATTAACTTTCGAAAAAGAATTTTAGAATTGAGTAATGAAAATAAACAAATAACAGTTAATTTTGAACGGGTTCTAGACACAGTAAAGATTTCGGGTATAAGGGTTATACCAGATAAAACCATAAATAGGGATATGGAATTTAGTATACATGCGTGTAGAGAGAGTGTGAGTGAAGAGAGGGGAGATAGAATATGGGCCGAAAGAGAGGTTAAATTTTGTGGGGAAGGTGATGAAATGGGGAGTTCTCAGCGTAAAGCGCTGTGGCGGGTAGTTGAGGATTATCGGGGAGTGTTTGCCGGGGAACCAGGAAGGGCAAAAGGTTATGAATGTGAATTAAGGGTGAGGGAGCATACACCATATGTCCAACGTAGTTATCCGGTGCCATATTCGAAAAGGGAGGCTGTACAGTCAGAATTAGATAGGATGTTAGCGGGGGATATTATAGAAAGGTCGGTATCAACTTATTCCAACCCTTTAGTAGTAGTAATCAAAAAAGATGGGAGAGTGAGGTTATGTCTAGATGCCCGCAAAATCAATCAAATAATCATTCCAGACCGGGAGTCACCAGAAGCGATAGAAGAGATTTTTCAGAAATTTAGTGGTGTGAAATACATGACTTCTTTAGACCTGACCGCCGGATACTGGCAAGTCCCGTTGGCAGTAAATAGTAGAAAATATACAGCGTTTTTGTTCAACGGAAAAAATTACCAATTTAAGAGACTACCGTTTGGTTTGAACACAAGTGTAGCTAGTTTTATTAAGTGTCTCGACGAAATTTTGCAACCACATAACTTAGATTTTCTAACCATATACGTAGACGACATACTAATAGCTTCTAGAACATTTGAAGAGCATGTAGAGCATTTGGAATATGTATTGGAGAAATTATATCAGGGAGGTTTGACGGTGAATTGGGACAAATCAAAATTTTTGCAAACCGAAATACATTTTTTAGGTTTCATAATAACACCTACAGGAATACGTGCTAACCCGGATAAAGTAGAATCCATCTTGACATTCCCGGAGCCAAAAAATATAAAGCAGTTGCAAGGTTTTCTTGGTCTTTGTAATTTTTACAGGAAGTTTCAGAGGAACTACGCCCAGACGACGGCCCGACTCAGCGCAGTGTTGCAAAAGAACAAGCAATGGAGATGGGGCGACAATGAAAGAGCAGCGTTCAATGACATCAAAATCAAGTTCGCAGACATGATACTAATGAATCATCCCAATTTTAATAACAAATTTTATTTACAGACAGATGCTAGTAACCTAGCGTTGGGAGCAGAACTTTACCAAGAGGGCGAGGAGAAGGAACATAAAACTATCGCCTTTGCCAGCCGGACATTGCTAGCCGCTGAGCGCAACTACACTACCACAGAAAAGGAGCTCCTCAGTATAGTGTTCGCCGTGAGGAAGTTCCGAACGTATCTGCTGGGTAACAGGACCATCATCAGGACGGACCATAAAGCGCTATCGTTCCTCAATACTTGTAAACTCACACACAGCCGGATTACCAGGTGGGTGTTAGCTCTTCAAGAGTATAATTTTTCTTGGGAATATATCAAGGGTGTAGAGAACAGGGTGCCAGACACACTATCACGAATAGACACAGACAGAAATAGAACAGGTAGAGATATTAAAGAGATAGAAATTTATAGACTATCCCGGGAAGATAAACTTTTTGGGGAGGAATTAAAAGATATAAATGTAATGCAAAGAGCTGATAATAAATTAAATAAAATAATTACTAGTATAGAATCAGATATAGACGAATTAGGGTATAAGCAATATTTTCAAGTGTTCAAAGGGAGTTTGTTTAAAAAAGTAGAGGGGAGAGAGAGAGATTGGAGGTTAGTCATACCTGAAGGGTTGATAGAGAAAATAGTGTGGGACTGTCATTTTAGATACGGGCATTTTGGGGCACGGAAGTGTGTGAATGTATTAAAGGAATCTTGTTTATTTAAGAACATGGAGAAACGAGTCCGAAGAATACTTAGAGTTTGTGAGTTATGTCAGAAATCCAAAGTTGTAAATTATAGGTTAGAGGGAGAACTAAATTATATTAAAGTAGAAAAACCATTCGATTTAGTAGCTGTAGATTTGTACGGCCCACTGCCGAAAGGTAGGGGTGGAGTGATGCATATTTTTGTTGTACTTGATACTTTTTCTAAATATGTCAGGCTATATAGTGTAAAGCGAGCCACAAGTAAGGTGCTGAGCGAGAAAATCACACGCGACTATATGATCAACGTGGGAAAGCCGAAGGTGATATTATCCGACCACGGTCCGCAGTTCATCAGCGGAAGATGGCGCCAGACTCTTGGATGGGAAGGTATTATCCCAAAGCACACTGCCGTATATCATCCACAGTCGAATCAAGCTGAGAGAGTCATGAGGGAGTTGGGCAGAATTTTTCGAACATACTGCCATGCCAAACATAGCGAGTGGCCACTCTATGTGCAGAAGATTGAAAACTGGCTAAACTGCACCACCCACGAGTCGACGGGGTTCACGCCTTATGAGCTAATAAGAGGAAAGCGTCCACAGAGGATTCTGGAACAACTAATTGAATATCCACCGGAAACCAACACTATCGGTAACGATGTTAAGCTGAGACTAGCCAATGAAAGTCTGTTGACAAAAGGGGAGAGGAGAAAACGGAACCATGACATGAAAGGTAAGTGGACGCAGTATGAGATTGGACAGCTGGTATTGGTACGACGACACGATTTATCAAGTGCACAAGATAAGGAGATCAAGAAGTTTTTCTTATTGTACGAGGGGCCGTACGAGGTAGTGGAAATAAAAATGAAAAATTCATATGTGTTACAGAATAGAGAAACCAGGGAGATAGTGGGTACGCACAACGCTACAAATTTGAAATTATTTTGGTCAGCATAAGTATTTTGTTAATTTGTAAAGGTATGAATGTTATTTAATTATTCTTTTATGTTTTTAGAAGGGCTCCTCCCCCATTTTCGGGCGGCCACGATCTTACCAGTCCTGGCCGTGGAATTCGGAAAGCGGAGGCGGGCCATGGTTGGCAGGATCTTCCTTCGGGCGGTGAAAACAACGATGGTCCGGCTCCACCAAAATTGGTACAAAATAGAAATTTAACCCCACATATTTGAACGGGGAGGGGGACCCCAACAGGTACGTGACTCGACTTAAAATTTTTTAATACACTCATGGTGCAGCGGTTTTGGTGTGCCTGTCACGTGCCTGCACTGCCTTAGAGTGTTTGTATATAATGGAGGCTGCATTAAATAAAAGGCAGTGCATTCAAATTAAATTTTTTGGTGTCCAGGGCAAAATTAAAATGGAGCCTTTGACAATATTTTCTGATTGGCCTGAAACGACGAGTTTTGGGGCAAGACGTTTTGGACCACGGTAGAAAGCGGGGTAGAAGAAATGGTAGGAGAGGGGAGTAGTGTGTTTTAGAGGGGGGACGTGAATTCACGTAGTATATCTACCTAGTTCCAATCCGTTTTGCGGCGAAACCCGACTTTTCGGGCGGTTACTGTCTACCAGCACTAATCTTGATTTTGGAATGTTAGTCAGCCTCCAGTGTAAATAGATTTTTGAAAAAAAAAAAAAAAACCCCAAAATAATTTTGGATGTGTATAATTTTAAATTTAAGATATAATTTTTTTATTCTAAATTTTTTAGCATTAGGTGACCAAATATAATTGTTAGATTGTAGTAGTAGTGGGTGTAGGAACGTTTTGAAGAAAGGTGCAGTAATATAAGAACTTGTTATCAATACAAGATGTGGGGATAATTTTGGGGGGGTAGTTTGGTGCTCAATGAAGGGACATAACAGTGTAGTGTGGAACTGCTATGGGGGAAGGTTGTAGATTTTGTATTAATTATTTTATGTTACTAATGGTTAAGCTTCCATATAGAGTGGGTTAAAAACCCCACCTAAATTAATATTGTCATTTAAATATAAATTCGTAAATTTAATATTACGAAAGATATTTTACTTGTGATTCCCCAAATTTTCGGGCGGTCACGGCCTCACCAAACCCTGACCGTGGAATTGGTTTAGCTTTAACAGCTATGGTTGGGGCACATTACGATTACGCGCTGACCATAACTGGCCATAGCTGTTATCGTTGTAAAGGTGTATTTTGAAATTGATGGGGGGTAATAAAAAGGGGAATCACCAAACTATGGAACAGCGGCTGCCACTCTGTTCGAGAAGGAACAGCAGAGCCAGGTGGTAGATCCGTTTAAGGGTGCATGATTATTAACGAGAACGTTTTGATGTTCACAAATTTTAAACTTAACAGCGGAAGCAGAGACACGGAGAGGTAAAACCCTGCTCCAAAATATACAGTCTCTGTGGAAGCGAAAGGGCGAAACAGTCCTCCATAATCTGAAATAGAGTGTGTGGCTGGGAGGTGACGTAAAGGAGTCACGAATTTTAAAATCTTATGACGTAACAGTTTTGCTTATTCAAGGTTTAATCTAATCAAAAATGCTTGTGCTCTGTCCACATAATTATATGCTCAGACTCGTAAATTAAGGTGTTCATACTATAATTTTAAAGGTATCATTTTATTGTTGTGTGTTAGATATAGTTGTTGATAAAATGTATTTTCATTATGTGTGTAATTTTTTTTCTAAGCCAATCATTAGACGCCTGGCAGGCAATCAACATAATAGAAGTAAGTGTTGATAATGTATTACAGGTAATTGTCCAATTTTGAATGGTATTCATGGTATTTTTATTATGTTAGGATATCAGCTGATCAGCAATACCATGTCACTGGTATATTGGTTTATAAATGTTACAAGTAATTAATGTTTAGTGTACTACAGATATTTTGAAGTAAAGATAAAAAGAGTATGCAAATTAATAAAAGATAATTCGTGGGTGATAAATGTTTTATGGGACATGCAGACCTGTCCAAGTTGAATTAAAAGCTGAATGTGAAATGATGGAGATGAATATAATGTAATGTTGTTTTGAGTTGATGTGATATAACAGAGTTGGTGAAGTATTAATGTTGACACAGTGGTAATGGAGACTTTATGTAGATTTTGAATGATATATTGTTGTTTTTATAGTTAATGAGGTTATTTTGTGTATTTGTAGTAATGTAATGAGATTGAGATTTTTTGGGGATGGCAATTTTGTATTAGGGGGTAGTGTATTTGGGGAGTCCGCAACAAGGGTTGGGACGGGATTAGAATAGATTTTAGTGGGGAAGGGGCCGCCTTAGGTAGAATCCGGGCCGCCAAATAAGGGAAATGAGTTTTGGGTAGGGGAAACACGTATCCTATATGTACAAAGGGTTGGAGAGTATTTTTTTTATATATGTAGAGAAGGCGGCGTTTTGAGTTAAATGGTAAGTTGTGGACTAGAGTGTTTTGATTAGTAGATATTTTTGATAGAGATGGGTGTCATGATAATTGAGTTGATGAATATTAGAGTCAGAGGGAGAAAGTTTATATAGGTATAGAAATCTAATACAGAAAAACGAGAATAAATAATTTACATCACCCCCAGTAAGGTAGAATTAACTGTCAACTAAAGAGAGGAATTTATAATAAAGAAGGTACAATTGTTTTTTCAACCAGTGACAGAATTTTGATAGAGTGAAAATAATGTAAAGTCAAGACGTGTTTATTTTAAATGATTTAAATGTCAAGTTGATGATTAATTATATTAATATTTGTTCGTTTTAAATATTTTGTTTATTATGTTTTGTATTTCAAGGTAGGATATTGAAAATGTTCAAGGTGTTTTCAGAAATTATACATAACATATGTAGGTCAAGGGTTTTGGACTTGACCTAGTTATGATCAGCTGATGAGTTCATACACCTACTAAGCTTGTGTATAGTAGGAAGCTAATTGTGATTTGTTTGTTTAATAAATTCAAACCAATATTTGAATAATTTTAATAAATGTTATTTAATAAATAAATTTAATAAATATTTAATGAATAATTTTTTTTTGAATTTTAAAATTTTGAAAATTTTAAATTTTTTTTGGAAAAAAAAAAAAAATTTTTTTTTTGATGTTTCGCCTGCCAGCGAGTGAATATTTTGAGTAATGATCATTTTATTATGTATGTATTAATGATGTTTCTTTTATTGTATTGCTTTATATTGGTAGGCTATAAATTGTTCTCATGCTAGAGTAAGGATGTATTTGTATTAATAGGAATGTTTAGGTTAAGTCATTGAAACAAAAATTAGAAAAAAGAGGAAGAGAATTTTTTGATAAACGATTATTTTTTGAATTTTGAATTTTTTAAATTTTTGATAAATTTTAAAAGAAAGTTTTATTCTTATGTGTTATGGTAATATGTAATGTTAGAGTGTGTGAGCCCAGTATTTGCCAAAGGCAGCCCAGCTTGCAAAAAGGGGATCCATATCGGCGGAGGAGCTGGAATGATTTTAGCCAGGGACCGAGGATTTTTGGGGGTAGCATGTTAGAAGGCAAGGTGGGCTGTGGTGCGAGTCTGATCGATTTCTCGGTGTTGGGATCTCTAACGGAGAAGTCCAGTGATCTCGTTCAGATGAGTCCATGGTCGCTGAGCCAGGGGGGTCGTGTACCCATGAGATTATGAACCAGGGGGTTGTTGGCACCAGTTCCTCACCGGTCCTCTTCGGGGTTTATCGATGAGATTTCTTCTGTCGTGGACAGCAGCATTCTCATCGAGGGGGTATTGTAGCGGGTCGATTTTTGGGTGTTTTTGTTTTAACCGTTTGGGGTATATATATATTTTTAGTCATTTCGGTTTCGGGCGGGTTTGTATAAAATAATGTAAAAATGTATTATTGTGCAACGTATTTGTCCGTATAACAGACCAGTGTTGAGAAACAGTTGGAAACAAAGCGAAACGCAATCAGTGGTGTAACACGGCAGAAGAATTTACCTCCACCAAAATTCTAAGAACTTTGCAAGTGTGTCGACGCACAGGCGCGAATACCCACGCAAGCGCGCTCAAAAGGACGCTCTCAACAAAAAACAAGATGGCTAGAGCGAACAATTTATTCATCGCCCCTTTGGCATCACTCAAACGTCCGGCCCACTTAAATGACGTCAGCCAATGCCTACAGAAGATCATATGCGGCATTGACTCAAAAAAATAACATGCAGAGCATGGGCTGAAGCTTCGGCGACGACGCCCAAGGCAGTGAGTTCCAGTGTTGAAAACTGGGGAGAGGAAACAGAGAACCAACTTCTGCCCAGTACCTCTTACCAACCGACCGCATGCGGTTCGTCTAAATTTCATTAACAGTTTTTGTCTTTAGGTCGGCCGACCTCACAGTTAAAATTTGGAACGTTAATCAACAGTGTACAAGTGAAATAACAACAGTAATGAGTGAGCATAAATGAAGTAATAGTTTCGTTTCTTTTTCGAACATTTGAAAGGGGACTTGGCACGGACGCGATGACCGCGTGGTCGATGTGGGGGCTTTATCATATGAAGATGTGTTAGGGGGTTTCTGATTTTGTATAGAATGTGAAGGGGTTTTTTAGTTTGGTATAAATGTGAGTGTGGCAAAGCTGGGCGGCTTTATGTGTTTATTTGTGTTTGCCTTTTATGTTTGTCTTAGAAAAAATAAGGTAAGCCGTAGATTGTAAGCCAGATTACAACAGAGTCACGTGTTGCACAACACCTGAAACATGTATTTACTAAATGTATTGTTCTTAATTTCACTAAAATGACAGTAAAACATTAAATGGAAATTCTCTTCATATAAATGTGTTGTGCAAATTATTCTCACAACCTTAAGAAATTACGTCTGCATCCCAAACATACGTATGACGCAACCTTGAAGCCACGCGATGGTAAGTAGGAGTGGATTAACATTGATTTTAAATTAATACGATATCATTTAATATAGAACGTTTCAATGGTTGTTGTGTATATTTCACCAAATCAAAAAGTCACAGAAATCATAAAATTTTTATACCGTCGTTTACTCATATATATAGTCGCGAAGGTTCAAGGATTTTAGGAGATAATTTAGACGAACTTCCGATGATTTTAGCAGGAGATTTTAATGTTAATTTTGCAACAAATGATTCAATTCCTTTGACAACAATCCTTGAGCAAACATTTGATTTGAAAATCAATAATAAGCGCCAACTGAACCAACAACTAGATATGGAACGACAATCAATGCTGTATTTTCAAGATACCTTGATAACATCACGTCTACTACTTTTGTTACATACTTCAGTTATCATCGGCCGATCATTTCTTTAATACCGTCTAAAACACCTTCAACAGCTACTATTACAGAAATCACAGAAGATACGTCAAATAATATTCCGTAACTGCATTGTAAAACAGTCTATATTAAAAATATTTACTTCTCTTGTATTTATATTCTGTAATTATTATTATAATTAGAATAATAAGAAAAATATATTGATTTTATTAACGAAACTCTTGTATTTATATTCTGTAATTATTATTATAATTAGAATAATAAGAAAAATATATTGATTTTATTAACAAAACTGTTTTTTTTTAATTTATTTTACTCCATATTTCTTTATTGGTTTTCATTAATTATAAATTCTACCATCAACTTTGATGTTTCACATCTGCCGGGCGTCCCGTGACGGCCAATTTTTTTTCTTACATTTGCACGCTTTTTAAATGGAAAGTGCCGAAACCCACACCAACATAACGCGTGCAAGCCGAAAAAATGGACATCAATTTGCTTCCTGTGGATCGCTGGGCAGTGTACTGCACGTGTTTACAGAGGAACGATTCATAGACAGATTTTTCGTCTTTAGGGAATGAACCCTCTGCAAGAATTCTGAGGGTCCATGAGTGACTTCGGAGCGCTCCTTCTTTTTCGCGTGTTTGTTCTGTAAAACATACACTGTAAATTCGCAGCTTTACTCTAAGTAACGCTCAATAGGAAATGTTGAAAATTTTTGTCCACGGTGTACCCTCATTCACACTAAACCTGCTCTGATGTTTTAATTACGGACATCATAATATTAAAACTTTGGAAACTTGAGCACTACTTAATGGAGATCAATTATTAACTTATACAAGCCATTAATTTTATGCATATTTTTTATATATATGTGTACAACGTTATTGGCAACAAAGAGGTAGTTTTTGTTAAAATTCCTTCCCGGGATATTTGGCCGTAGTCCAATGTTTTCTACAAAACCAGACATTTCGGCAATGCCATCGACTTCCATCATCAGTGAAAATCGAGTGCGATAACGTGAGGTGGTATACGTTAGTGACCACAGTACTGTGGTTAAGGCTGAAGCAGTAAGTAGAAAGAAGTAGTTTCTATGGTAATATTTCATTTCGAAAATGATTTTAAATATAAATCTTAGAACATGGAAGTCATGTATGGTTCTCCATACCGATATTTTACTTCCATGTTCCTTAAGGAAATGGAAGTATGGTGATGGCAAAAAAAATCGTGTTCGAGATTATTGCAGATTCTGATTGTAGTACACTCAAAACATGAAAAAAAGTCGTTTTTCGAAAAGTGTCTGTGTGTGTGTGTGTGTGTCTGTCTGTAGATTTTTTCTATGGCAAACGATAACAGCCGCAAATTCAAACAGAATCAAAAGATTATTTGCATACAGCCCTAAATTGTAGAGTACTCACGACCTATTGTTTTTGGTGAAGATCGGTTAAGGGAAAGGGGTAGTTTACCTGCAACGTTTTATGTTTTAACAAGGGTATTTTCTATGGCAAACGATAACAGCCGCAAATTCAAACAGAAGCAAAAGATTATTTGCATACAGTCCTAAATTGTAGAGTTCTCAAGACCTATTGATTTTGGTGAAGATCGGTTAAGGGAAAGGGGTAGTTTACCTGCAACGTTTTTTTAACAAGGGTATTTTCTATGGCAAACGATAACAGCCGCAAATTCAAACAGAATCAAATAATGTTTTGCATACAGTCCTGATGTATAGAGTACTCAAGACCTATTGTTTTTGGTGAAGATCGGTTAAGGGGAAGGGGTAGTTTACCTGCAACATTTTTTTATCAAGGGTAATTTTCTATGGCAAACGATAACAGCCGCAAATTCAAACAGAATCAAATAATGTTTTGCATACGTCCCTGAATTGTAGATATCTCAATGACTTTCGATTTTGGTGAAGATCGGTTAAGGGGAAGGGGTAGTTTACCTGCAACCTTTTACGTATTAACAACAGTAAAAGTACTTGAAAATTCATTTAAACTTTTTGAAACAATGGTAATTGTTAAAAATAAAATAATTTTGTTGCCAGGCAATAAAATTATAATTTTTTCATTTTAATGTAAATTATGTATGAGTTAATATACATGTATAAAATAATATATCGTTCGTGGCAGGCAAGCATATCTCAGTTATGTAATGTTTACGTTTCCATTTTATTATTATGACTACCGCAATAAAAAGGCAGGGAAAACACACACACACACACACACACACACACACACACACACACACACACACACACACACACACAATTCACATTATTTCTGGCCTCACTCATGTTTATTTTCTTACATTTGCACGCTTTTTAAATGGTAAGTGTCGAAACCCATTCCAACATAACGCGTACAAGCTGAAAAAGTGTCCAGCGTGGATAGTGATTTGCTTCCTGTGGATCGCTGGGCAGTGTAACTGCACGTGTTTACAGAGGAACGATTCATAGACAGATTTTTCGTCTTTAGGGAATGAACCCTCTGCAAGAATTCTGAGGGTCCATGAGTGACTTCGGAGCGCTCCTTCTTTTTCGCGTGTTTGTTCTGTAAAACATACACTGTAAATTCGCAGCTTTACTCTAAGTAACGCTCAATAGGAAATGTTGAAAATTTTTGTCCACGGTGTACCCTCATTCACACTAAACCTGCTCTGATGTTTTAATTACGGACATCATAATATTAAAACTTTGGAAACTTGAGCACTACTTAATGGAGATCAATCATTAACTTATACAAGCCATTAATTTTATGCATATTTTTTATATATATGTGTACAACGTTATTGGCAACAAAGAGGTAGTTTTTGTTAAAATTCCTTCCCAGGATATTTGGCCGTAGTCCAATGTTTTCTACAAAACCAGACATTTCGGCAATGCCATCGACTTCCATCATCAGTGAAAATCGAGTGCGATAACGTGAGGTGGTATACGTTAGTGACCACAGTACTGTGGTTAAGGCTGAAGCAGTAAGTAGAAAGAAGTAGTTTCTATGGTAATATTTCATTTCGAAAATGATTTTAAATATAAATCTTAGAACATGGAAGTCATGTATGGTTCTCCATACCGATATTTTACTTCCATGTTCCTTAAGGAAATGGAAGTATGGTGATGGCAAAAAAAATCGTGTTCGAGATTATTGCAGATTCTGATTGTAGTACACTCAAAACATGAAAAAAAGTCGTTTTTCGAAAAGTGTCTGTGTGTGTGTGTCTGTCTGTAGATTTTTTCTATGGCAAACGATAACAGCCGCAAATTCAAACAGAATCAAAAGATTATTTGCATACAGCCCTAAATTGTAGAGTACTCACGACCTATTGTTTTTGGTGAAGATCGGTTAAGGGAAAGGGGTAGTTTACCTGCAACGTTTTATGTTTTAACAAGGGTATTTTCTATGGCAAACGATAACAGCCGCAAATTCAAACAGAAGCAAAAGATTATTTGCATACAGTCCTAAATTGTAGAGTTCTCAAGACCTATTGATTTTGGTGAAGATCGGTTAAGGGAAAGGGGTAGTTTACCTGCAACGTTTTTTTAACAAGGGTATTTTCTATGGCAAACGATAACAGCCGCAAATTCAAACAGAATCAAATAATGTTTTGCATACAGTCCTGATGTATAGAGTACTCAAGACCTATTGTTTTTGGTGAAGATCGGTTAAGGGGAAGGGGTAGTTTACCTGCAACGTTTTTTTATCAAGGGTAATTTTCTATGGCAAACGATAACAGCCGCAAATTCAAACAGAATCAAATAATGTTTTGCATACGTCCCTGAATTGTAGATATCTCAATGACTTTCGATTTTGGTGAAGATCGGTTAAGGGGAAGGGGTAGTTTACCTGCAACCTTTTACGTATTAACAACAGTAAAGTACTTGAAAATTCATTTAAACTTTTTGAAACAATGGTAATTGTTAAAAATAAAATAATTTTGTTGCCAGGCAATAAAATTATAATTTTTTCATTTTAATGTAAATTATGTATGAGTTAATATACATGTATAAAATAATATATCGTTCGTGGCAGGCAAGCATATCTCAGTTATGTAATGTTTACGTTTCCATTTTATTATTATGACTACCGCAATATAAAGGCAGGGAAAACACACACACACACACACACACACACACACACACACACACACACACACACACACACACACACACACACACACACACACACACACACAATTCACATTATTTCTGGCCTCACTCATGTTTATTTTCTTACATTTGCACGCTTTTTAAATGGTAAGTGTCGAAACCCATACCAACATAACGCGTACAAGCTGAAAAAGTGTCCAGCGTGGATAGTGATTTGCTTCCTGTGGATCGCTGGGCAGTGTAACTGCACGTGTTTACAGAGGAACGATTCATAGACAGATTTTTCGTCTTTAGGGAATGAACCCTCTGCAAGAATTCTGAGGGTCCATGAGTGACTTCGGAGCGCTCCTTCTTTTTCGCGTGTTTGTTCTGTAAAACATACACTGTAAATTCGCAGCTTGATAGGAACGCTGCAGCTAGGAACACTGTAGCAACGCTCAATAGGAAATGTTGAAAATTTTTGTCCACGGTGTACCCTCATACACACTAAACCTGCTCTGATGTTTTAATTACGGACATCATGTAACGGTACAGAATTGTGTGCTACCCCAGTTTCAATTTTATTTTAATTTAAATCAGTTTTAATTTTCCATTGTCAGCATACACCTGTGAGGTGCCCCAGTTTAACCAGCAATACACTGTTAGCATAAACAACTGTCTAGACGTATTACGTAACCGCCCCAGCAGCAGTCCTTGTGAATCACAGTATGCAGTTTGTCATCACAGAAGCAACAACAGACAGTAAAGTGTAGCATACAGTTCTATAAGCGAAAACAGTGGCCTCGGGCGTGCAAGATAGGCCTAAAGCAAAAGGGCCTATCTAATAAAAACATAAAAGCAGTTCCATTGCAACTCACGGCCGAGCGGCCAGACAATCAGCAGACAGTTACAAGTTAACAAAAAACGGTAGCCTCGGACGAGTTCTTGGTAGGCCGAAAAATACAAAAGTAGGCCTACCAAGTATTATAAAATGTACACACAGTATTAAATAATAAAGTGATGAGTAAATGACGTAAGGTAACCATAAACTGTGTTCGGAGTGGAGAGTGATTAGTGGAAACAGTTCCGGACAATATCGTGTACTACATTTGGATATTACGTAAATAGGTAACAAGTGTAAAGACAGTTTCATTTGGCCAAAACATTTTAATTCATAATGAGTTCATTAAGCAAATAGGAGGTTCTCAAAAATAAATGTAAATTGAGTGAGTGTGTGTGTGGGGGTTATAAAAAGTACTGGCTCACTTAGAAAGATTTAGTAGTAGTCTAAACAAAATTATTGGAATAGAATTAGTAAAAAGTTATAAATATAAAGAACAATAATAATCAATGATTGAATAAATTAAAAGGTTCATTCTTTTATAAACATGTGTTAGTGTAGTTATTTCGCCGCAAACCATTTCCTATTCTATGCTGAAAACCTCGCCTAACGTTCTTTTGGATTTTTCTGATATATAAGGGTAGTTAGATAGCGGGATTTTTATAAGGGCAAGAGTGTTTAAGTTTATATATTTATCTAAAAAATATGTTGGCGACCTGGGTAATGATAAGGTAAGTTTAAAGGGGAATGTGACGGTAATTACAATTCTGGCAGCAGTGAGCAGTAAGTATTATTCTGAAATCTTCTGATAAGGTAATATATAATAAAAAGGTGAAAAGTCAATACCTTCACAATCATAATATTAAAACTTTGAAAACTTGAGCACTACTTAATGGAGATCAAACATTAACTTATACAAGCCATTAATTTTATGCAATTTTTTATATATATTGTACAACGTTATCGGCAACAAAGAAGTAGTTTTTGTTAAAATTCCTTCCTGGGATGTTTGGCCGTAGTCCAATGTTTTCTACAAAACCAGACGTTTCGGCAATGCCATCGACTTCCATCATCAGTGAAAATCGAGTGCGATAACGTGAGGTGGTATACGTTAGTGACCACAGTACTGTGGTTAAGGTTGAAGCAGTAAGTAGAAAGAAGTAGTTTCTATAGTAATATTTCATTTCGAAAATGATTTTAAATATAAATCTTAGAACATGGAAGTCATGTATGGTTCTCCATACCGATATTTTTCATGGTCATCAACTACAAAATGAAGTTCCAATAGTTAAAAATAATTTAAAACAAAAAACCATTACACAACATTAATTTCTGCATAAGTATTAACTGGTTTACAATAAAAATTAGTAAGGTACAACAAACCTGAGATGTCCAATGCTGTTAAATGTGGCAGACCACATGGGCTGTTAAAAAAATCGTTTGTTTTTGAGCCGATTGACACAAACATGTCAAATGGATGATTATCTCTCTCTTCCGACATATCTAGTGTCCGTAATTCTCTCATATCAATTAGTACTTCCTCTTTGTTTTGTATCTGTTAACAAACACACACAATCTTACAATACTACATGGCTCTGGTACTTAAAAGATATAGTTTGTTAGACCTATGATTATTATTTGATTACTATGGACTACGATCTCAGGCAACTCAGTAAAAAGCACATGACAGATAGTACACTTTTTTTATATGCAGTAGGTGGAACTTAAGGGAAAAGCATATACCAATCTTGAACAGCAACATGCTTACAATGTACGAGAGTGATTTGAAAAGTTCGCGGTCTACCAGAGAAACGAATGTGTGACGTTTTTGTTTTTTACCGCATCGTGGCATCACACTCGCCCCAAGAACAGCTGTGAAGCATCAAATCATTGTTGCAGAAAAACAGCTGTATAAATAAGGTTATCTCACACCAACGCTGAAAATGGAGAAAACTGAACATCGTGCAGTGATCAAATTTTTTGTTAACAAAGGTTTAATGCCAACAGAAATTTTTAATGAGATGAAGAATGTATTGGGTGATGCTGGACCTTCATTTACTACAGTGAAAAAAATGGGCTGCTGAATTAAACGTGGTGATGCAAGTTAGGAAGACGGCCCGCGTACTGGGTGTCTGAAAAGTGCCACTACACCAGAAATCATCAATAAAGTGCACAAAGATCGCCGTTTGAAGGTGTCTGAAATTCCTAACACTATGGCCATCTCAGATGAAAGGGTACATCACATTCTTACTGAGGAATTAGGTATGAAAAAGCTGTCTGCAAGATGGGTCCTGCGTTTATTGACAACTGACCAAATACGCACGTGAATGCTATCTTCTCAGGACTGGTTGGACCGTTTTAAGAAAAATCCGACAGATTTTATTCGTAGATTTGTAACAACTGATGAAACTTGGGTCCATTACTTCACTCCAGGAACAAAACAATAGTCGAAACAATGGATGCACAGCAATTTGCCGCCTCCAAAAAGGCAAAATCAATTTTGTTGGCTGGAAAGTGTATGGCTGCGATTTTCTGGAATGCTAAGGGAATACTGTTAATAGATTACTTTGAAAAGGGTCAAACGATAAATGGAGAGTATTATGCTAACCTATTGGGCCAATTAAATGAAAAAAATTGAGAAAATAGAAAGTCATTTACCATCAGGATAACCTATTGGGCCAATAATTAAATGAAAAAAATTGAGAAAAAAGACCAGGTTTTGCAAAGTCATTTTCCATCAGGATAATGCTCGCCCTCACATGCGTTGTGTCTATGGCAAAATCACAGAGTGGAAGTACGATCTGTTACACCATCCGCCTTCTGTTTGTCTGATTCAGCACCATCTGACTTTCATCTATTACCAATCATCAAAAAATTTCTTGGGGGGAGGGGAACGATTTTCCTCAGATGAAGAGCTGAAAAATGCAGTAAACAGTTATTTTGAGGACCTAGAAGAATCGGACTTCCTCAATAGGGTAAAAGCGCTGGAGCATCACTGGACTAAGTGTATTGAATGGAGACTATGTTGAAAAATAAAAACGATTCCAGAAAGAAAAGGTAAGTCTTTCATTATCAGGCCACAAACTCTTCAAATTGCCTTCATACTACAAACATTGTAATGGGGCATTTAGTATGAAGTTTGGTATACAAATTGTTATGCTTATGTAACTTGAGAAAACATTCTGGTATCCACTGACAGTATGCAGTTTGCATGACTCGATCAAGGCTGAATGATTCATGATGATATTATGTTTGAAGCAAATTATAATTTGTGAGTTTATTCAATAAAAGAAACACTGACACTATTTACTAAAGATTATTTCCTTTTCTTTTTTAAGACAGAATTAAGTAATAGCAAAATCCTAGTTTGAACAGTGGAACTGTCTTTGTGGGGAGACAGCAGCAAATACGAGAATACACAGTATTATCCTGGTCTTGCAGTTAGCAGACATGTGTCTTCTGCAGTTTGCAATGTTTATATATCTGTAAAGATAGTCAGTCTCATGAAACATCAAACAGTGAGCACATGTGAGGCTTACATTTCATAGTGACTCCCTCCACATCAGCATTCCCCTCTGTGCTTATGTGCCTTGCACATTCTGATGCCTTTAGCTTTCAATTTTACTGTACATGCTTATCTATTTCGACTTTTCAGTACTGAGCACTATGAAATCAGTTTGTTATTTGCACATACAGTACCGTTTTTCAAATTACAACAGTTCATAAGTTAATAATTTGAAGGCACCCCTTTCTCTCCCTGGCACTGTACTCTTTGTGAGCCTTGTTCTATTTGGTCCATGTTCACTTATACTCAGAAATTATGAAAATGATACTATAAAGCAGCTGATCCCAAACAGTGTTGTGGATCTTAAAGCTGCTGCAAAATTAATCATGAGGTGCCATTAAATTTTTGTGTTACATCATTATAATGTAAATATTCTAGTATAAATGTCTACAATAAGTTATTTTTTTCACCCTGTAATTATATTTTCTCTGGTCATCGCTCAATGTTAAACTGAGTCTAATATAAAATCGGGTGTGCCATAATATTTCAAAGAATTTTGAAAGAGTGCCTAGAAGCCAAAATGTTTGAGAATTGTTACTCTAAAGTAATAATTTCAACTTCCAGTATATCGTTTCTATTATATCCTACAAAATTATTTGAATATAATAATTGTTTTTGCTTACATCTGCTTACCAAAAAAATTGATTTCTACACCACAACAGCATATCAGAAAAACAGAGCATAATATACATGTACATTTCTCGGGACATTTCAGTATTACACATGTACTGGTAAAACAATTTGAACTGGTAAAACAATCTTGGTAATGCTGATTTTTAACTGTTGATCTTGAGAACAAAACATGTAAAAATCTAAAATCACTATTTAAATACTGGTTTGTCGTTCAGAATGAACTACAAAAACAAAAGTAACCTTAATGACGCATTAATATTTGTAATATTGTAGTTAATGTTAGTAATATTGTTGGTACTGTAAATAATAATTTCAAGATTTTTAGCATACACTTCTTGTACACTATATAAGTATACTTTAATATTTTCTCACCTTTAGGTTATACATAGCCAATGATTTTAACCGATGCCGACATTTCTGAAGAGGTGATATGTCGTCTACCCTTGTATTTGAGATGTCTAGACTTTCTAGAAGTGGTAAATCTTCTGCCACAATCTCCAGACCGTGTTTGTTAAAATCGGTGTTACTAACATCTAATGACTGAAGAGCACGCAGCTTAGATAATGCCACTACAACACAGCATCTGCAGAAATAACATTAATTTCATATTTATTATTACAACAAACAGTAATCAGATTAAACAATCCATAAAATAATATTGTGATATACGTATTTATTAATTACTTTGGAACAGTATTTTTGCAACCATTTAGAGCTAATTGTCTTCAGTAGATACAACAACATATAAATATATTCACATAAAAGCTTGTATGATGGATGAACCAAAAATGACTAAAAATTGAGTGCAGCATGCAAAGTGGATATAGTTGTGTAATGCTCAGTGTTACAAATCAACCCTATACTGAATCATTCTGTCTAAGTGTCATTCTAGTCTGATACATACTTTTGGTGCAGCTTTTTTCTGTGTGTAATGATATTTCACTATATTATACACACTACAAAAAGTGTGTATGAAGTTTTTTGTGATGTGAAGGGAATAAACTGTAGAACTGTCTTTAGGCTTCAGCAAACGTATAAGGAAGGATCTTCCTGTTTACTGCACGTTTACAAAAACAGTAAGTATGAAACAGTTTTCAAACAAGGTTAGGAACAATGATTAGCAAAAACCTTCATTTAGCTGAAATTACAAAAATCTTTATGCAATTATTGAAGGTGCACTGTTGATAAGGTTTCTGGTGTGTCTTTGAGTTTATGTGAGCAAATCTGACACAAACAGAACTTTTCAAAATTAAACACTGAAAGAATTGTTGTACCTCATTTGCTATCACACCCAAAACAACTATCGCCTGAGCACAAATGAAGGAACAATCCTCGACCCATTATCATTGCAGAAAATGTGATATTTTCTGTTTTATATTATAAATCAAATTATTTATTATTAACTATCATTTACTTATATCTTCTACTTTATTGTTATTAGAAATAAAAATATACAAGTTGTTTTATACCATTAATGTATTTGTGTATAATTGGGTACTATCGTTACATACTGACAATTTGTAAAACAGCACTGCTCATCGCAGTCTTCGACTTAAACATACATAAAAAGTAAGATTTAAATTAAATTTGGGTTATGTTTTAATGATACAGCAAATTTAAATGTATAAGATAATGTTATTTAATGTGTGTGTGTGTGTGTGTGTGTGTGTGTGTGACAATGTCAAATCCACAAGACAGAAGAATTATCTTAGGCCTTTTACTAATTACACATGAAACTACTAACTTTGGCCCATCCATGAATGCACTGTGTGCTACATTCAGCGTGCGAAGATTTTGTAGTGTCCATTCTCCTAAACAGCCAATGAGATCATTTACAGTAACCTTTAAACCACACGTTTCTAGCTCTGCTATTTTGTGGGCTTTTAATACTCTTAATCCGCGTGTAGATAAGTTACTGGCATCTGGAATTGAAACTCTCCTGAAATAAATAATGTATTATTATATTAATGACACAATAATTTCTATTGTTTAAGAAAATTGCCATTTTACTATCACTATCCACATTTATTCAAATGTAAAAAAAAAATAAATAAAAATGCAACTGTCCTAATTCATTTTACTAAAATTCTTAAATTCTTTGGTCCTAAAAGTTATTAGTACCCTATATAAATCATGATGTCAAGTTGCAGGTATGTTACATTTTAGGTTCTTGTCCAATATGGAAAAATTCTATAGTCCTGATAAATCTTATGCACTTTTATGTGTTATTTATTTTATATAATGTGAAATACTCTCAAACAGAAAGAGAATCCTAAATTTCAGAAACAGATTTATATAATATAGCAATTCAGTTTTTAAAATTTCATGTTTCTGGATTTCCTATCAATATTAATTTTCATACAAAAAAAAAAGAAAATGTACTTATGGTATGTAAAACATCAACAGAACTGTTGAGGTAATGTATCAATTGAAGTCAGTTCCCTTAACTCGTTACCACCACTGACTCCATGTTGGTGAACATCAAAGACAGCTTGTAATATCTATATTTAATTTTTGAATCAGTAAGTATGCTGGTACAATATAAAAAGTAATTTTTTACTTCCATGTTCCATAAGGAAATGGAAGTATGGTGATCACGAAAAAAATTGTGTTTGAGATAAAGGCTGATTCTGATTGTACTACCCTCAAAACATGAAGAACAGTCATTTTCCGAAGTGTCTGTGTGCCTGTGAGTAGAATTTTTTTCTACGGTGAATGATAACTGCCCCAAATTCAAACAGAATCAAATAATTTTTTGCATATGTGCCTGAGTTTAGAGGACTCAAGGCCTATTGATTTTGGTGAAGATCTGTTAAGAGGGAGGTATAGTTTACCTGCAACTATACTAAACTATTGTTTAGTAGTCGAAATGTTGTGTTATAAGTTCTAACAATAGTAGTTGTTTGACATACGCCTTCTGATAAGATTTGGAGTTGTTTAGTGAAAATTCAGTTGAGGTGGATAGCACGTTTGACGAACTCAATCTGGAAGGCATAAAGGTTTATGGTGATCAAGAGGCTGTCTACGTAAAGGAGGAAATTGGAAGTCCACTAACCTCTGGGTTGAAGAGAAGAAGAAGAAGAAAACTAAAAATATGTAATTTAACTTTAACATAAAGTTAACTTTCAAGTGTTAAAGTTAAGCCCTTTACATAGTACAACCTACATTGTACGACACCACCTTCTACGATAGGAGCAACAACAACAGAAAATTAAACAAATATATTTACCAATTTTTTACAAATGTATTAAAGAATATGGAAACTATTAATTACAGAAATGCGTTACATGAAGTAACAAGAAAACTCAAATTTGTAGTTTCTGTTAATATACTATTAGTCCAACATGGTGTATGTCTTCATCCACCAGAAATGTATATATTTATTTTGTCGAATCATAGACCAGAATATGTAACGTGTTTTGTATGTTGTCTCTACAATAAATTCAACCCTGGCTGAATTTGCCCATTGCGAACATACTTCAGTTGCAAAAATTTTACTACTATGATTACCACAATAAAACAACGAAGCATGTGTGTACACTGTGAGCACACATGCGTGCGACGTACCAGAGTGCGTGCTGGAGTTAATGCAAGGAACGCACTTGCACTGACCCCCAACACGCAGACTGCATCGCAAGACATGTGTCAGCTCAGCGGTGCGGTGTGAGTCTGTACGCGTGGGCGACACATGCATGCGCTTACCAGAATCCATGTTGAAGTCAATGCAAGGCGCGCGCTTGCACTGACTCCTAACATGCAGACTGCAACACAGGACATGTGTCCGCCAAACGGGTGTGTGTGAGTGTGACTCCCGTATCCTAACTGTGACAATCAGGGTAGCAAAAATTCCATTACCTGGAGTATTTCACAGTGGGTAAAGGAGCCACAAGCTGAATTTATCTGCAGAGACACTGACAGGACACACCTGTTATCATTGCCAATTTGAATTAAACTAAATAATTTCATTTAATTCCTATCAATTGCTTAGAAACGCACAACTTATTGTTATTAACAATTACAACAATGAAAAAAAATTCTGAATGTTTTACTATTATAGAAATCGTGTGAGAATCAAGTGCTGTAATTTGGGGTTTTAGGAAACATAAAATACTGTGATGTCCACTATGATGTAATTCCTTTAAACATTTGGAAAAAATAATTAATTACAAGAATACAGGATCAATCAATGATACGAGTGACTTTAAAAATTCAGTTGTGTTTTTATTTGTGGATTGTAATTAACACTTAGAAAAAGTTGAAAGTATACGTAATACCATTTAACTAGACGTAGAAACTACAAGTTTTTGAACACTATGCCCCGAATGTGGTGACAATTTCAACTCACACACTTTTGAAGTCAAGTTTTTACGTTTTTCATTACACGGTGTAACATGTGAACAGAAATTACATCAACTTTGAATGTTTCGATGTTACGTGGGGGTGGATTATTGTACACCTTACTCTCAAAATATCGCCAGTAGAATAAATGGCATGCTGGCAATCTCGCGGAATGTTGCCACTCCTAAAAGTAACTCGTTAAACTGCATCCATTGATCGCCTAGCCCTATGGCTGGTCACTCCCCATACTGTTTGGTGTGATTTCAGACTTTTCTGCAACTTGGTGAGACAAAAATCCGTTAATCATTTGGACATATTGCTCAGATGTGACAGTAATGGAATTCCCATTCTCATCCTCAAAGAAGTAATGACTGATTATTCCAAAGGAAGCTATTGCACACCATACAGTAAGTTTAGCAGTGTGCAATGGTTCTCGAAACATTTCTCGACGGTTATTCGGCTCTCAATATGGAACGGTTTGTTTATTTACATGTCCGCTCGGATGGAAATGCATATCATTACTCATTAGCGCATTGTGAATAACGTCTACATTGTTTACATTGTTATTTATGACATACGAGAACTGGCGGCAAAAAGTCACCCGGTTTACTTTATCACTGTCACTTAAGGTTTACAATATATGAATTTTATATGGCTGCATGTCTAAATCATTATGAAGAATTTTCGAATAGTGGTATTCGACAAGCCACGTGAAACTGTATGGTGTCAGACAGAATGTTTAGCATATGATATCGTAGGCTAGCAGCTCTTGTGCCAAAAAAAAATCGTGTCCGAGATGAGGGCTGATTCTGTTTGTACAAACGAGAGAGAGAGAGTGTGTGTGTGTTGTATGTAGAATTGCTTCTACAACAAACGATAACTAACGCTAATTCAAACAAAATAAAATAATTGTTTGTCTATGTGTCCCAGTTGTAGAGGACTCAAGGCCTATTATTTTGGTGAAGATTGGTTAAGGGAGAGGGGTAGTCTACCTGCAACTTTTATGCCTTAACAAGAGTAAAGTACTTAATTTTGATAAATAAAGTATCCTGAAAAGGAAGTCACTGTAGAAAGGTAGGTGAAATATCTACAAATAAAAAGGGTAGTTAACGGGAGAGGTGGTAATTTTTTGAAAACTACCTTTTTCATGTTGAATAAACTACTTCATTTTGAAGGATAAGATACCTTAGTAATTACATATAATGAAAATAACACTCAACAAAACGTAAATATCACAAATTGGGTTGTTCAGTTAAGGGGGAGGGGTAGTTTGCTTGCATTGTTTTGTGTTTTAATAAGAGTAAAGTACTTAATTTTGATAAATAAGTGCCCCCAAAATGAACTAATATTAATCCACTGTAAAATAGTAAATGATGTACCTATAAAGGAGGAGGGGTTGATTTTTTGAATGTTTCTTTGCTGATATCCAGTAAAGTACTAGTATTTAATTTTGAAGGATAAGATAGCTCAGCAGTTACATATGATAAAACTATTATTCTACATAAGTGTAAATATCATTAATAGTGGGGATCGGTTGAGGAGGAGGAGGGATGATTATCTGCTAAGTTCATATTCTTTATAAGAATTAAGTACCTAATTTTTATAGATAAAGTGACTTGAAAATAACATTATATTGAATGACTACACCATAATTACAAAAATATCTATAAATAGTGAAAACAGTTTGAGGGTGGCGAATATTTTTTCATAAATTATCAAACCGAATTCAATTAAATGATTTTAAATATAAATTTTAGAACATAGAAGTCATGTATGGGTCTCCATACCGATTTTTACTTTATATTTGTCTTAGGGAAATATAATTACTTCACTACCGACTCGGAACACAAAGTTTTTTATAGGTAAAATGTAGAAGTTTTACCTTATAGCCTTAACCGGTTTTCGCTTTTAAAAAGCTTCTTCAGAGGCTGTTGTAACAAGACGGGCAGTGCGCCCAACGGCAGCCTCTGAAGAAGCTTTTTAAAAGCGAAAACCGGTTAAGGCTATAAGGCAAAACTTTTACGTTTTTACCTGTAAAAAACGTGTTCCGAGTCGGTGGTAAAGTAATTATATTTAGTTAAGTAACGAACACGTCATGGACAACGAAATCCAAGAATTGTCTTAGGATCAAGTGTCTCAATTATACCATGCAAACATAAATATACAGGATTAAAAAAAGTCATTTTTTCTAAGCTGCAGTAAAGTACACTATATGACAGCAGGCTCCATGCTGCTGATCACTTTGGGAAACACTGTGTTAAAGGGAGAATCATGGCTAAAAATTATTATCATCACTTAGTAACAAGGTCTAGTTATTGAGGCCACAAAGATAAAAAACTCTCTATGCATTAAATTATGAAACGTTTAAGTGTGGAAAATATGGACTCAACTTTATGTGACATTAAAACACAACAAAAAATGAAATGAGCAACAGACCACAGATGTATGAAGAAAAACTTTTTTAAATGTTCAACTCTAAAATTTTTTCATTAAACACTGAGTTGTTAGTAGCATTATCATCTCAATGGAACAATAAGGCATCAAGTTTCTTTTGTTTATCTTCCAGTTCTGTACTACAGTTTTCCTGGCCCAAAATTGAGTACTACTTTTCAACTAAACCCCCTTCTCTTCATATTCCACTAACTCTTAATTTTTTTGTCAAAACAAACTTATTTTTTCACACAGAATGTGAATTTAAATTCACCACCCTTTAATTTATGCTGTACTTACACAATAGACATGTCTTAACAGCCAAGAGTAATCACTACTATACTATAGTGATTTCTGTGAACCATTTTTGAATCTGGAGAGCCTATATCTATGCTTAATTTGTAACATCAATTTTTGACCTGTCATTATAATCTTTTATAATGCTCAATTAATTAATTTGTTAAGAGGCTGTCAGTTAAGAAAGAGCCTGTTGTAATTTTTTATTTTTATAAAATTCTTAGCACTCTCTGATTATAAAAATTTCTGAGTTATCCTGTTACTCCATATTTATTAAAATTAATGCTTTTAATACATTAATGTGGGTATAAGCTACGTCTTCACTTTGTGGATCTCATTACTCAGAGTTGTGATCTATACAACCTGTTTAATTCAAAACCTTTTTCTATTGCCTAGAAAGCACAGTTGGGACACTATTATGCTGAATGATACTGTTTTTCATGTTAGTGAATTTTCCCTTCACCGTTCACTCTTATACCTCCTCAATAAGCACCCCTCCCTCCTCCTCCATTGTTATTGCAACATACTAGGAACTTGGGAAAAATGTTGGATAATTGTGAACAAACTTCTTTTGATTTGAAATTCTTTTCATATAGAGCAAGTGGTTAGTGAATCAAGCTCTCTTCATATGCCTTCTTCAACACAGTAAACTGATATTTTTTCATCTGTAGTCTACATTTCAGCTTTGTAAAAAAAAAGATGACTAAGAAAATTGTAATTAATGTGCACATTATTCTTTTGAATCACCATACTTTTCAAGCATGATGCTGCACTCGCTGCCATCGCAGTATGGATTACTATATTTGGCGTACAGTCACTATTTCTAAACATCATGGATCTCAAGTACTAAAATCTGTGACATTTCCAGATTACTTAGGGTATGTGTGAATACAATTTGATTGCTATCATAATTTTGATTTACAATAGTTAATTATAAGCGCAAAATCAATACTTCTCTTTATGCTCTGTCTAGTAAGTATACCGCTTATTATTTCCTGACAACTGTGAGAGTTGTATTTTCTCATTAAATTGCTGGTTTGTAATGATTTTACCAATGACTGATTGATACTCTCTCACTTTAACCATTGTATATATACATAACAAACATGGTATACATTTTTATTAATCTGGACTGTGTATACAATCCTGCCGCACAACTTCCCTGACATTGTACTCATCAGATGACTTTCCAAAGACTCTCACCACTGCTTCCAATCTGGCACACATTTTTATGTATTAAGTGTATAAGTTGATATGTTACACCCACCTCAATTAAGACATTTCCACACGTGCTTGATGTTTACACAAATGGCTTGCTGTAATCTACAAAACGGAGTACTGCCGGTACTTCGAATTCGTGTAAGATAATAACACGTATTATCTGTTGACTTACTCCTTCATTTTTATCACAGCTAGTCCACCTCCTATCCTCTAGTATTTTCTGTATACATGCCTTTGGACGCTATTTTATTATGTAAAACATGATCTTGGTAGTTTGTGAAATCATGAAACAGTCCTGTAGTTCTCTCACGTCAATTTACTTAAACCTACAGGCCAGTTACTGATCTTATATAGTTTACTGACACCTTCGACACTGGTCACCCTTAACTCATACTTCTTCAGTAGTTAATTCATCAACGACCCTTTTAGGTTAAAATTGTTTCTGAATTTATGTGTTCCAGTATGCTATCTGTACAAAGTACAAGGGCTATCCAGAAAGTAAGTACCGATAAGGTATTAAAGAAAACAAAGAATATATTTACAAAACATTTGTATTGCTATTTGAAATGCAAACCTCAAACTAATTTTCTATATTTTTTGTCATTTTTGAAACACTTCTAGTAGCGAGGCACCAAGCGTTGTACGCCTTCTTCATATAAATTTCATGCCTGTGATTTGAGCCATCTATTAACAGCTTAATTGATATCGTTGGCCACCAAGGAAGGATTTCTCATGCTTAAAAAGGTGACATTAGCTTGGTTGGTATGAAGTCTGGGTTGTAAGGCGTATGATCAAATTGTTGCCAGCCAAACTTTATTAGATGTTGTGTTGCAGTGGCAGTGTGTGTGCAGTGCCATGATTCATCACAATGTCCTGGCTAAGCATCCTACGTCGCTTACTCTGGATCGGACTAAGCAAAAAAGTCGTATCCATCTTCGTGCCATTGAATCGCTCACTGCTTCTTCTTCATAAAATATCGGTATGGAGAACCATACATGACTTCCATGATCTAAGATTTATATTTAAAATCACTTACGAAATGAAATGTTTCCATAGAAACTACTTCTTTCCACTTATTGCTTCTGCCTTAACCACAGTACTGTGGTCACTAACGTATACCACCACACATTATCGCACTCGATTTTCACTGATGACGGCACTGTGGAAACGTCTGGTTTTGCAGAAAACATTGGACTACGGCCAAATGGCCAAACAGCCCGGGAAGGAATTTTAACAACAAACTACTACTTTGTTGCCGATAACGTAGTACATGTATAAAAATTATCCCCTCCCCCTTCAACTATAATTTTCATTTACAGAAAATTACCCCCACCCCGTTCAACTAGCCTCTTCATTTATAGATATTTCATCTACCTTTCTACAGTGGATTATTAAGATCTTCTTATCAGGATACTTTATTTATCAAAATTAAGTACTTTACTCTTGTTACAACAAAAAATGTTTCAGGTAAACTACCCTTTCCCCATAACCGATCTTCACCAAAATCAATAGGCCTTGAGACTTCTACAACTCAGGCACATATATACATAATTATCTGATTGTTTGAATTTATGGCAGTTATCGTTCGTCAAGAAAAATTTCTCTTGTTACAACATAAAATGTTGAGGGTAAACTACCCCTTTCTCTTAACTGATCTTCACCAAAATCAATAAGTCTTGAGTCCTCTACAATTCAGGGATGCATGCAAAACATTATTTGATTCTGTTTGAATGTGCGGCAGTTATCATTCATAATAGAAACAATTACTCTTGTTAAAACATTAAAGGTGGCAGTGTGACAGTACAAAAAGCCTGATATAAAAAGTATGGTATGCAAGGCAGTAAATTATGGTATTTCGATGTTTTTAAAGTAATTTCTATGGGTAATACAATTTCCCTTGGTTTTTGCCTACAACGACGCAGTTCCGAGACAACAAAATAATTTCAAGGACAGCAGTGTACGTGCAGATAAAAAGACTTATAATGGTTACAGCCGCCAGTAACGGCGCTACATGCTCCCGTTTCATTGGCCAACAACGCCAAACGTCATTAAAACAACAATGACGTGATTAAAATACGTAACTAACAAGGCGATTATATAACAAGAGACAAAGAACGATGACGTTTACTCACACACACATACGTAAAATTTGCATAATTTTCGCCCCAGTCGCCAGAACATCACCATGGCAGTAACACGTTAAAATTGTGCTGGCCGAAAATAGTCAGCTAGTGTTTTATTTCAATTAACAAGATGTAATTAAAAGTAAATAGTGAACAAATAACAATAACCACCATGTAAATTCAGTGTAAAGGACAGACGAAAGCTAGACATAACAATTACGTCTGACCCAGTCTGCAGAAATTCATCATGGCGATAACACGCTAACAATTGTGCTGGCCTGAATTAGTCAGTTTAAGTGATTTAAAATATTAATAATGTAATCAAAATGTAAACCAGTGTTAACTACAAAAAATCTAGACAGTGTGAAGTAATATTTTCAAAAGTAAATGTAGAATCAGTGTATTCATAAAGATGTAACCTCTCCGTTTTGGAATCAACATGTGACGCTACTAGAACTTCCAGACTATTTAACCAGGGAAGTGACAAACCCAAAATTTAATTAAAGAGCTCTTTTATTCGAAATTGCCGATATTATGTGTACACAAATGAAAGTAAATTAAAAAATTGTATGTATGGATGAGAGAGCGAGAGAAGTGCGTGAACGTTAGATATCGATTTCTAAATGGGGGTTGGTTTGCGGTAGCGATAAGTAAATAGCATACAGGTCAATTAACCATGAAACTAATGCATATTACATAATTAGAATCTGATTAATTAATGTTTGATAGAACATAAAGAAGTTTTATAACAAAGAGCCAGTATAAGTAATGGCCGCCATGTTAAAATGTTATTATGTGTACACGCTTAACCAAAATTACTGAATAAATTAGGATTGATGGTAACTGTTTTCAATAAACGTATTCTCATTTCTGTGACCATCTCTGTCAGCAATCTCACTGAGTCGAATCCTTGGACCCTAGGTAAAAATAAGAGTAACAAGATTGAAACAACCAGATTCACAAATTATGGTGTACGTGACCCACGTGCTTCATAAAAGTAAGGTAAATAGAGATGAATATAGGTTACTGGATATTTCTTATTACAAATATATATTTATATTTATCATTCAAATAGAGTGATCAGTCACAAATGGCTGCCCGAACTGGTGACTATATAAAATATATTAATGTATTTTATATAATAAGCCTGAAAGGTGGCAGAGTGGACATTGAAAATGAGAATACGGTTGTAGGTTAGGTGGTAACGATAATAAAGCGACAAACCATTAACAAATTTTTTATAATGGCAGAAAATAAAGAAAATATTTCTTTATTAAGCATAACTGACAGTACGAGTAACAGTCAAATAAGTATGACAGAATCAATAGTAATGAGTGAAGGAGTTGTTCAGTCAACACCAGTCCCAAATAACAGGGCTGAAAATAATGAAATTATGAAAATGATGCAAATGCTGTTTAGTGAACAAAAAAGCGAAATTAGAGGAATCCAGAATAATTTTAATGTAAAATTTAACGAAATAAAAAATGAAATCAAAAAACAAAATTTTAATTTTGATAAACGAATTGATGAAATGCACGCACGTTTCGATAAAACGGAAGAGAAAATAGTTGCATTAGTTAATGAGAAGTTTGATAGACAAAAGAATAAAGTAGATGAAAATTACGAGAGTAAAATGGGGGTAGAGAATAGTAGAGAATCAAATAAATTGAAGGAAAATAAAGACAAGGTAAGTAGTGGTGAGAATTACGATAATAGAATTAAAAATATGGTGTTAGAAAATAATTGTGTGAGTATTGAGAGTGGTGATAAAAAAGTATAATGGGAGTAGAATTTGATAATGAAGTGATAAAAAGTGTTGATGAATTAGAGAGAAAGTATAGAGAGAATTTACAGATAAAGGGGTTGCAGGGGGGAAATTTTTCCCGTAATGTTGTAGTCGGGGGTGAAGAAAAGGCTTCACGTGCGTATTTGGGAGACGATAGGTCTACAAATAAAGTTGTCCCTGGTTTTTTTTAGTGCACTTCACAGGTGGTGCAGTAATTGTGAATTAGTGTCCCCTGCAAATATTGAAAGAGAGAATGTAGCTTGGTGTGATAGAGAGAGATATATTGAGAGAGAGAGTGTAGAGAGGTATTGTGAGAAATATGGTGAGAGAAAGAGAGAAATAGAGATTTTTAAGATGAGTAGAACTTATGAAGGATTTATGGAAAAGTTAAGAGTAGAGATGATTGATAATAAAAGTAAATACTTACCTTGTAATGAAGCTGATATAGCAGTAGGAGAAGATGATAATGGAAATAATGACTTTATAACGTACCTAGTGGTGACTAATTATACTGGAGGTGACAGGACAATAACCAATCGTGACAGGTTGTATGATGAATTGATAGGTAATAACCCTATTAATGATGACGGTTTTGTAAAATATAAGAATTTAAATAAGTGTTATATTAATGATGTTAATATAATGTATTTAATAAAAAATAAATTGTACAGACCAAAGATAAGACTATTATTTGACGATGGAGGCTAATTGTTCTTATTGTGTTATGAACATTTAATTATGTGGACAGTGTTTTTTCAGGATGGACTGTTTATGACTGAGTTGTGGTAAATGATATAATGGTAATGTGGATTGTATATTTTTGTGTATATTAATGTCAATGTATTTGTGTATTTTTGTTGTTGTGTATTTTGTGTATTTTTTATGTAAACAGGTATTGTAGAATTTTAAATAATTGAAGGAAGTTTGATGATTTTGAAATAATTATGAGATTCAGATTCTAATGGTTAGTAAATGATTAAGTATGATTATGTGTTTGGATATTGAGAGGTATTGTTGTTAGTAGATAAGTGATGAATTTTCTAGTGGTATATTAAGGTGAAATGTTGTAAAGAGTTTGGGTAATAAGGATAAATCAGGGCATTGGAGTTAGTTGAATAGAGTTAATGGGAGTTAGGGAAAATAAAGTGCTGAGATGCTGATAATATATAAAGAGGTGTTAGATATTTTAGGGACACAGTAGGTTAGTGATTATATAAGTAGAGGTGAGTAATGTGGATGGTAATTATATTTGTTGTTGATGGTGATATTTTGTAATAAGGGTATTGGTGTAGGAGTCTGCAACGAGAGATGTTGAGACAGGAGGGGACCGATTAGCGCCGGAAAGGGTTACCTGAAAGGGTCAGGAACCGATAAGGGAATGAGTTGGTTAGAGGGAATACACACATACTAGTACAAAAATGAGCGGTGCCAGAGGTTTTAAATGGGATTTGTGAAGGGGGTTATTATTGAGATATTGGTGTCATATTATATAAATGGTTAGAAGCGGTTGTTAGTTAAAAGGAGGTGAGTAAGGTTAGATTGACAATGCCAAAATAAGATACAGAAAAAATGAATAATTGAGAGTCACCCAAACTAGTAAGGATAAAAGGGTTGGAAGGGAAAATTCATAGTAGAAAGGTGATGTAATTGAAAGGTAAGGTAAAGGGAAAGGTAAATGATGAAGTGGAAATTGTTTTGTATAGAATCTAAATGAATGTTAAATGATTAAAAGTTAATAGAGAATTGTTGATAATAAAAGTGGTATAAAGTTCTGCTACAAGTTAGGTAAATATGATTTAAGTAATGTGAATTGTTCAATGTTAGTGTTTAATGCTTATGATATACAATGTTTTATTATGTTTTATGATGTACATGGTACCAATGGATAGGAGGTTACTACCAGGATAGTAACGATTATAATATTAAAATTTTGTAAAGTTTGTTCATTCTCTAGAAATGATTCTGTTATAAAGAAAGTTAAACATAAGAAAAGATCGTAAAGAAGTATAAAGCTTTAAAGTTGTTTGCCATGATATAGATATTGTAAGATTATATGAAGTAAAATATTAGGGTTAATGGTTGTTGCTAAAGCAGTAAAGTACATTTTTGTTTAGGTTAAGAGCAATTGTTTTCATGTGATAAAGAGAGTGAATATAATTGACAGAAGTCAGAAATGTGTACTAGATACCGGATTGTTAAAAGAGCAGGAATTTTCTGTCTTAATTCTTGATATACATTGTTTGCAACTTGTAGAATTAAGCAAACCAATGCCCCAAAACGCAAACCAACGTACTAAGAGGAAACATATCAGTTGTGGATATGGATATAGAGAAGGCCACTATTTTAAAATTTTGTATTCAATGTTTCAGAGTTTTATGGTGTGGTGACCGTGGTCCTGAGCTGGCCGGTGCGTCAGAATAGGAGCGTAAAGTGCCTCATGGCCTTATGGTGTAGGGATCTCTCTGGAGAAGTCCAGTAAGGTCAGACGGTGCGAACCTCATCATTGGACCAAGGGTAAGTGATTGAAATTTTTTATATAACATTACAGGGGGTTGTGGCTCCATATCTGGGCTGATCCTTTTAGAGAGGTGTGAATGAGTCAATGAAAGTTTTTGTGTCTCGACACAAAACCTTTCATTGAGGGGGGTTTGTGACAGTACAAAAAGCCTGATATAAAAAGTATGGTAAGCAAGGTAGTAAATTATAGTATTTCGATGTTTTTAAAGTCATTTCTATGGGTAATACAATTTCCCTTGGTTTTTGCCTACAACGACGCAGTTCCGAGACAACAAAATAATTTCAAGGACAGCATTGTACGTGCAGATAAAAAGACTTATAATGGTTACAGCCGCCAGTAATGGCGCTACATGCTCCCGTTTCATTGGCCAACAACGCCAAACGTCATTAAAACAACAATGACGTGATTAAAATACGTAACTAACAAGGCGATTATATAACAAGAGACAAAGAACGATGACGTTTACTCACACACACATACGTAAAATTGCATAATTTTCGCCCCAGTCACCAGAACATCACCATGGCAGTAACACGTTAAAATTGTGCTGGCCGAAAATAGTCAGCTAGTGTTTTATTTCAATTAACAAGATGTAATTAAAAGTAAATAGTGAACAAATAACAATAACCACCATGTAAATTCAGTGTAAAGGACAGACGAAAGCTAGACATAACAATTACGTCTGACCCAGTCTGCAGAAATTCATCATGGCGATAACACGCTAACAATTGTGCTGGCCTGAATTAGTCAGTTTAAGTGATTTAAAATATTAATAATGTAATCAAAATGTAAACCAGTGTTAACTACAAAAAATCTAGACAGTGTGAAGTAATATTTTCAAAAGTAAATGTAGAATCAGTGTATTCATAAAGATGTAACCTCTCCGTTTTGGAATCAACATATGACGCTACTAGAACTTCCAGACTATTTAACCAGGGAAGTGACAAACCCAAAATTTAATTAAAGAGCTCTTTTATTCGAAATTGCCGATATTATGTGTACACAAATGAAAGTAAATTAAAAAATTGTATGTATGGATGAGAGAGCGAGAGAAGTGCGTGAACGTTAGATGTCGACTTCTAAATGGGGGTTGGTTTGCGGTAGTGATAAGTAAATAGCATACAGGTCAATTAACCATGAAACTAATGCATATTACATAATTAGAATTTGATGAATTAATGTTTGATAGAACATAAAGAAGTTTTATAACAAAGAGCCAGTATAAGTAATGGCCGCCATGTTAAAATGTTATTATGTGTACACGCTTAACCAAAATTACTGAATAAATTAGGATTGATGGTAACTGTTTTCAATAAACGTATTCTCATTTCTGTGACCATCTCTGTCAGCAATCTCGCTGAGTCGAATCCTTGGACCCTAGGTAAAAATAAGAGTAACAAGATTGAAACAACCAGATTCACAAATTATGGTAAGTACAATAATTATGGTGTACGTGACCCACGTGCTTCATAAAAGTAAGGTAAATAGAGATGAATATAGGTTACTGGATATTTCTTATCACAAATATATTTATATTTATCATTTAAATAAAAGTGATATGTCACAGCAGGTAAACTACCCCTTTCCCTTAACCGATCCTCACCAAAATCAATAGGCCTTCAGTTCTTTACAATTCAGGGCTGTATGCAAAAAATTATTTGATTCTCTTTGAATTTATGGCAGTTATCGTTCTTCATGGAAAACGTTCTCTTGTTACAACATAAAACGTTGCTGGTAAACTACCCCTTTCCCTTACCCGATCTTCAACAAAATCACCAACCTTGAGTTATCTACAACTGAGGGAGGTATGCACAAAAGTATCTGATTCTGTTTAAATGTGCGGCAGTTATCGTTCGTCATAGAAACAATTACTCTTGTTAAAACATTAAAAGTGGCAGGTAAACTACCCCTTCCCCTTAACCGATCTTCACCAAAAACAATAGGTCTTACGAACTCTTCAATTCAGAGTCGCATGCAAAAACTTATTTGATTATGTTTGAATTTGCAGCTCTTATCGTTTGCCATAGAAAGTACCCTAGTTAAAACATAAAACGTTGCAGGTAAACTACCCCTTTCCCTTAACCGATCTTCACCAAAAACAATAGGTCTTCAGAACTCTACAATTCAGGGCTGTATGCAAAACATTATTTGATTATCTTTGAATTTGTGGCTCTTATCGTTTGCCATAGAAAGTACCCTAGTTAAAACATAAAACGTTGCAGGTAAACTACCCCTTTCCCTTAACCGATCTTCACCAAAAACAATAGGTCTTGAGTACTCTACAAATCAGGACTGTATGCAAAAAATTATTTGATTCTGTTTTTGAATTTGCGGCTGTTATCATTTGCCATAGAAAATATCGGTATGGAGAACCATACATGACTTCCATGTTCTAAGATTTATATTTAAAATCATATTCGAAATGAAATAATTCTTTAGAAACTACTTCTTTCTATTGCTTCAGCCTTAACCACAGTACTATGGTCACTAACATATACTATAAAATGTTATAACGTGAATGTAGATCACGTAAGCCTATATTATGTAATTAACATAATTAATCATTTAATGTATGTTTTTAGTTATTATTAAGTAAAGTAAATGTGTTGATAAGAAGATTGAGGCAAAATAACGTCTCACAGAAATATTTTAAGTAAGTTGGCGACAGTCTGGCGGCAACAAAATAAAAGAGCATTGTACAATAAACAGCTTTCTAAAGTCATAAAGAAGGAAATGCTTTGTTCGTGAAAAATCATAAAACTATTGAGTCCCGTTAGATTTTGATGAACGACAACCTTGGGAAAACAATGGATCAGGCGATAAAAAAAGAGGAACTCTGGTGAAAGTCACATCGCTTGGTGTAGCAGTTGAACACGTGGCAAAACACCCGCGCACCCCAGACTAAACACCAATGAGAAGAAGCGTGACTTTAGAGCGCGAGTTTTTTACAGTTCTTGAATGGACGAATTTGAAGTTCCCAGCAAGGATATCAGTCATGAGCCTATCGGAATTATTTGAGTAGAACAGGTGGGAAAAGAGAAATAGTGAGCCCTATAAATAATACCCCGTGTATAGCTAAGGGAGTCTTCTTTTTCTCTTAGTATGTGTTCAAGACGCTCTTAGTATATTTTAACTTCGCATTTAATAAGTTTTAAAGTGTTAAAGTATATTAGCTTGATTAACCATCATGTAAAGTAATATATCGGAGCGTACAGAAAAACTATTCGTGTCTATTAAAATCTCATTATGAATTAAAGAAACTATCAAAATACTTTAATAAGTCTTGAAGTATTTGAGTGCGTGTTAGTCGAAGAACGCGACAGTCGTTATTTGTACAGCAAAGACAAGCATGAGAGGAATCTTCATCGCGAGTGAATCATTTAATTAGTGCGTACAGCAAGTAAGAAGCAGTTTTATTTAAATCAGTGAACTTGAAGTAATTATGAACACAGTATATTTTGTCTTGTGCGTGAAAGTCGAGTGGAGTATTTAATCGGAGTTCCGATGTGTGTAAAGAATCGACGAAAGTAATTGTGAATGGAATTAAAGCAAATTATGTTGTGAAGTGAAATTGTGATATATGTTCACTCAAGGCATTGTCGGCAGATGGAATGGATAATCCTGAACACAAGTAACAGTTTCATTGTACTTATGTATTAACTAATATTCTATGTAGTCGTATCGTATATATCCCTAAACATCCCGTTTCATTCTAAAAGAACCAACGAGCAGTTGGATGCTAGTAATATTATTCTACTCTTTATGACTTTAGAAACACTCAATTTAATTAATGTAAATTAGGATTGATAAATTCAGAGTTGTATTAAATATATCTGATGGTTGTCAGAAGTCTATATCTTGTTAATATTAAGGCGTTGAATATATATATATATATATATATATATATTGTTACAACACAAACAAGCCACCCCAATACCAGGGAAAAAACGATGAATCAACTATATATAATGTTTAAACTAAAGAAAATAAAATGACGAAGACGTGACAAACGACTAAATGACCCAACCCAAGTGATTGACCAAATAAAATAAAACCAAATGAGAAGGAGAAAACCAAAATAAAATGAAATAAAATGAAAGCGAAGAAGGAGGAAAATGAAAAAGAAACAAACCACGCATAAATGAAATAAAATGAGAAGAAATGAGAAGACACAAACAAATAAGATAGAACAGAAAAGGAGAAATGTTACACTCAAATAATAATGAAAAAGAAACCAATAAATAACAAATATATAAGTATTAGTATTGACTAAATGATAAATGTAAATGATAATTGATAAAACCCGATAAAGTAATGAAAAAACTAAAAGTACACTAACCAAAGAAATAGAGTTTAAATGTAATAAAGAACTCTATAATGACACGGACTTATTAATAGTATAAATAACCTTTGTAAAGAGAGAGACAGTGAGATAATGAGATGGTAAACATAAATAAGTGACAAAGAGAATGTAATGTTAGGGATTACCCACTAATAACACTTAAATAACAGATAAGAAGTGAAAAGTGAAAGTGTAAAACCCCAAAGTACATAGAAACCCTATTAATAGGTATAAACACCTAATAATCAGTGATGAACACTAAAGGTTTATTGGTGAAAAGTGTTATTGAATAAGAATTTTGTTATTATTAGTATTAAGATTAATTGTAGAGGAGGAATACAATAGTATTAGGGAAAGGTGTTACCATGGTTATAGAGTAAAGTTTAGTTAAGAAAGAATGTGGTAAAGAATAGGAAGGCAAAATCATTAAACATCCTATGTTCTGAGGGATAGTTAGTTAAGTAAAGTTAAATGGTGTGATGATGTTTATCACCCAAAAAATAATTAAGAATGAAACGAATAGTAAACAAACGTTGCATAATAGCTGTTAAAGAATTGTTTGATTAAATCTATGAATAGGATATGGGTGAAGGGATTATACAGACCATAAGACTAAATGTTATGTTTTATGTTATAGAGAATAGTAGATAATAGCCAATTTATAAACACTGGCAAAATAAATAAGAAAAAAGATAAAGTAATACAAATCTGATAATACTGGAAGGGCAGTTAGAAAATAATAAACAAACTGTACTATAGAAACTAATGGGAACATACAATTATTATAAAAACAGATACAAAACACATCAACAAATAAACAAATCATTTATAATATCAAAACAATATATGTATGAGAGTAAATTAATACGTAATTTATATAAAATAAGTAAATATAGCCAATTACTATTTAGGCCTATGAAATGCCTAACTGTAAAAAACAAATAACTACAAATTGTAAAAAACTAACAAGACTATTAACAAATCCAAGGCAAGTAACTAGTCAAGGATAATTAGTGAATCATATTAAAAGATAAATGTTAGATTAAGAACTTAAAATAAGAAAGAAATGTAATTAACAAATATCAACATAATTGTCCAAACAATAATACATAAGAAAACCCAACCTTATGGGATGTGAAAATGATCTTTGAAAGAAAATACAAACAGTAGTGATAATATTTAATACACAGAAAGGAAGACGGAAGAATAATAGCAATCGGAAGATATACAGTAATTTTGAATAAAAATTCAAATATGATAACAATGGTCTAAAGTCATGATCAGCCAATCAAGAGCAATCAGTAACCATGACAACGGAACGTTGGTTACGAATTTTCCGTTAAAACCTATTATTCCATAATTGACGCTCATCAAGAATAGACGCAAGGGCGCAAATGACCAAAATTTTAATATAAAACGTTTAAAAAGTGATCCAAATTTGCAAGGATGATGACGTAAGAAGCTGATGAAGGCCAAGAACATTTAACTGATGCCAAGGACCAATTTAACAAATTCTAAATTAATAAATTTCAACAACTAATATGAAAAAGATGCCAGACGTACTTACACCCCAAGAATATTGAAAATTGATGACGACTGAAGACCCTATCCCATTACAACTGACTGACAGTACACCACCAGTCGACTGATTTGATAAGTATTGTTAAATTACCCGAATTTCTGAATTAAATTCTTTTAAATTTTTCTCACAGTAATCTGAACTCTCACTATAAACTGATGATATCATTTCTTTCAAAGATTAATAAAAAATAAAACACTAAGCTTATGTTAACTAGAAAAGTAACCTGTATGAAAATTACGAACTTTTGAAACACACTTTACCACACTTCAGGAACAAATTATAATTACACATTATATTATTTAAGTACAGTTCATGTAAGGTAGTGTACTTTATTGTAATCATTATTAATATTTTTTTCGTAATCAAAAGAATCCAGAATCTGAACGAAACTAATTGTAAACAAACGGTTGCAGTCGCCATGATTGACTGAATAATTCGTTCAAAGATATTTCGCGAACCTTGAGATTTTTGTCTTATAATAATTGCTGGTGCAAATTTGTTTAATAACAAAAATATAATTTTATATATCACCGAATAAATACAAATCGCCATAAAATAAACTAGTACTGAGCTGTAACCACTGTTTTTATTTCATAGGGAAGTGCATTATATAAATTGTGTATTATTTAGCAAAGAGGACGGTAAGCGCTCACGTCGGAAACTCGGCGAACTATCAGCAAGATTTATAAACCCGTACAGGCAGGAATAATTGAATTCACCAGACCATCATAGCCACGAACGTTCAGTCGACCTATTTTGTATTTTAATTGTTTTCAGCATAAACAATTTGGCGCCACCCGGGATTTATGCACACCTAGTAAGAACAGGTAAGGTTCCCACATTAGTGTACTGGTAATTTGAAGCATCGCTACGGACATCGTCAGCGCAACATAAAGTAACGACACCAGTGTGAGGCGAACACACAAAACGTACACATTTTCAGAACACGTACAAAAATACATCATTACAAAAAATATATATATATATATATATTTTTTTTTCAATCACTTTCTGCTACAGTCCGTTTCTTGATGTATATAATACTATAATACTTATAACTAATTTACCTCAAGATATATTTTTTCCTTTAGGAACATGTTTCGGGAGATCCTGTTCTCCCATCTTCAGCCTTCGCCATCTTGCTTCTGGTGCAGTATTTGTGTGTTGGCTTCTGGATGTTATTAAGGTGGTTTGTTGGTCTTTGGTCCTTCAATGTTGCATTATTGTGTGTGGTTGTGGTATCTGTTTTTGTATTTTGTGTATTTTCGATGTTGAGTGCTTTGAATATTGTGTCATGTTTTGTATTGATTTGTATTTGTTCTGGTATTAATTTGTTTTGTGTTTTATGTTTGTAAATCTGTAAATTTTCCCAAATGTTCATTATGGTGCCTTTGTGTGGTATATGTTTTATTAGTGTTACATTGGTTATGTCTGGGAATTCATGTCCTGTGTTTATTGCATGTGTGGCTAAATTGGATTTATATATATTTGGTTTTTTGTATGCATTTAGATGTTCAAAATAACGTTTTTTCAGCTGTTTTTTTGTTTGTCCTATATAACATTTATTGCAATCTTGGCATTCAATTTTGTATATACCGTTGGTTGTTGTATTATCTTTGTTGTGTGAGCTATTTAGATTTTGTAATTTATTTTTATTAGTTTTGTATGCTATTTTTATATCTGTGTTTTTAAATAGTTTTGTTAGTTTTGTCATTTTATTATTTATATATGTGAATGTGGCCCATTTGTTGTTGTTGTTATTATTTATGTGTTGTTCAGTTTGATTATTTCTTAATTGTTCAGTTTTTATTTTGTATTTGATTTTATTTTCTATTTTGATCATAGTATTTTTATTGTATCCATTTGCATAACCAATTTGGTATATTATATTTCTTTCTTTGTCAGTTTCTTGTTTGTTTAGGGGTATTTTGTACATTCTGTTAAATAACGAATAAAATGCTGCCATTTTATGTTGTGGTGGGTGGTCAGAATGGTTAGGTATAATGATGTTAGTGGAAGTTGGTTTTCTATATATTGCATATTGTATGTGTTTGTTGTATCTTGTGATGGTTATGTCTAAATAGTTGATTTTGTTATGTTTTTCTTTTTCTTCTGTGAATTGTATTTTGGGATGTATGTTATTGATTTGTTTCAGTATGTTCTCTGCATTTGTGTTTTTGTTATTTGATACATATAGTCCATCATCTACATATCTTATCCATATGCCATCTGGGTCATGTGTTTTTATGATATTTTGTATTTTGGTGTCTATATGTTGTAGGAATATTTCTGCTATTATGCTTGATAATGGTGATCCCATTGCTAAACCTTCTTTCTGTTGATAAATTTTGCTATTAAATTCAAAGTAATTTTGTTTTAGTATTAGTTGGAGACTATTTTTTATTTCGGTTATATATTGTTTGTTTTCATTTTGTTCTATAAGTTTGTTTATTATTATGTCAATTGTTTCTTCTACTGGGATATTAGTGTACATGTTTGTTATGTCATATGATGTGAAAAATGTATTTTCATTTATATTTATTATTTTTAGTTTGTCTATTAATTCGTATGTATTTTTTATGTTATGATGGTTATTTGTTAGATGGTTATTTTTTAGTTTTTGTGCTATTATTCTTGCTATTTTGTATGTAGGAGCTTTTTTGAAATTGATTAATGGACGTATTGGGTTGTTTAATTTGTGTATTTTTATTAGGCTGTTCATTTTAAGTGGTTCTGGATTATTGTTTATATATATGTCTATGTTTTTATTGTTGAAAATGTTTTTATTTGTTTTTATTAGTTTTATTGTTTGTTTAAGACAGTTTTCTGTTGGGTTTTTATCTAGTTGTACGCATTTATTATTGTTGATGAAGTCTTCGGTTTTTTTGATGTAGTCTGTTTTATCAATGATTACTGTTGCTTGACTTTTGTCTGCTTTAGTTATTATTAAATTATTGTTCTTTACTTTATTTTTAATTTATTTTATTGTTTTATTGTTTTTCTTTTGTTTATCTTTGTTTTTCATTTCGCTAGTGATTATTTTTTTAATTATATGTGTTGCTTCTGTTCTTTTTTCTTCTTGTATATTGTCTTTTATTAGGTTAATGGCAAATTCTGTTTCTACTATTAAATTTTCTAGATTTTTGTTTGCATTTTGGGTTATGTTAGTTTTTGACATATTGTTTAAATATTCTGTTTCTTTTTTGTTAAATTCTGTATTGCTGAGGTTAATGGTTCGAGGGTAAAATGTGTGTTTATTTTTGTTTTTTTGTTCTTGATTTTTGTTTTGTTGTTTTAATGTGTTAAGTTTTTTGTTGATTGTATAAGTCTTTTTGTTTTTCTCAAATCTTATTTTATTTTCTATGTTATTGTATTTATTATTCCAAGTGATTGGATGTAATAAACTTGTTAGTTCTAAGTGTAGTTTGTATATGTCTAGTGTTATGCTATTTTTCTTACTGTATAATTGATTAATTTCGTTTTGTATCCATAGCCTTTGTGCTTGTTTTATAGTTTTTTGTGCAGTTATATTTTTGTTGTTTGTGTTTATGTTGATGTATTTAGGTGTTAATTTATGTTTTTGGCATTGTCTATTGAAGTATATGTTTATGTTTGTGTTCATTAGTTGTTTTTTTCGTGTTTGAAATTTGTTTAACAATTTGGTAATGTGGTTATATGGAATTGTGGTTATGTTGTTTGTGTACATGTTAATGTATATTTATGTGAGAGATGATTTCTTATCCGTTATTTGGTAGTTGATTTCACTTATTTGCTATTCACTTCACTATTTTTTTTTTCTTCACTATACACTTTTGTTTTTGCTTTGTTTTATAACCTCACTTTTCGTTTTTTCACTGTAGGCTTATTTACCTTGTATGGTTATATTATTTCAATCACTTTCTGCTACAGTCCGTTTCTTGATGTATATAATACTATAATACTTATAACTAATTTACCTCAAAATATATTTTTTCCTTTAGGAACATGTTTCGGGAGATCCTGTTCTCCCATCTTCAGCCTTCGCCATCTTGCTTCTGGTGCAGTATTTGTGTGTTGGCTTCTGGATGTTATTAAGGTGGTTTGTTGGTCTTTGGTCCCAGACATAACCAATGTAACACTAATAAAACATATACCACACAAAGGCACCATAATGAACATTTGGGAAAATTTACAGATTTACAAACATAAAACACAAAACAAATTAATACCAGAACAAATACAAATCAATACAAAACATGACACAATATTCAAAGCACTCAACATCGAAAATACACAAAATACAAAAACAGATACCACAACCACACACAATAATGCAACATTGAAGGACCAAAGACCAACAAACCACCTTAATAACATCCAGAAGCCAACACACAAATACTGCACCAGAAGCAAGATGGCGAAGGCTGAAGATGGGAGAACAGGATCTCCCGAAACATGTTCCTAAAGGAAAAAATATATCTTGAGGTAAATTAGTTATAAGTATTATAGTATTATATACATCAAGAAATGGACTGTAGCAGAAAGTGATTGAAATAATATAACCATACAAGGTAAATAAGCCTACAGTGAAAAAACGAAAAGTGAGGTTATAAAACAAAGCAAAAACAAAAGTGTATAGTGAAGAAAAAAAAAATAGTGAAGTGAATAGCAAATAAGTGAAATCAACTACCAAATAACGGATAAGAAATCATCTCTCACATAAATATACATTAACATGTACACAAACAACATAACCACAATTCCATATAACCACATTACCAAATTGTTAAACAAATTTAAAACACGAAAAAAACAACTAATGAACACAAACATAAACATATACTTCAATAGACAATGCCAAAAACATAAATTAACACCTAAATACATCAACATAAACACAAACAACAAAAATATAACTGCACAAAAAACTATAAAACAAGCACAAAGGCTATGGATACAAAACGAAATTAATCAATTATACAGTAAGAAAAATAGCATAACACTAGACATATACAAACTACACTTAGAGCTAACAAGTTTATTACATCCAATCACTTGGAATAATAAATACAATAACATAGAAAATAAAATAAGATTTGAGAAAAACAAAAAGACTTATACAATCAACAAAAAACTTAACACATTAAAACAACAAAACAAAATCAAGAACAAAAAAACAAAAATAAACACACATTTTACCCTCGAACCATTAACCTCAGCAATACAGAATTTAACAAAAAAGAAACAGAATATTTAAACAATATGTCAAAAACTAACATAACCCAAAATGCAAACAAAAATCTAGAAAATTTAATAGTAGAAACAGAATTTGCCATTAACCTAATAAAAGACAATATACAAGAAGAAAAAAGAACAGAAGCAACACATATAATTAAAAAAATAATCACTAACGAAATGAAAAACAAAGATAAACAAAAGAAAAACAATAAAACAATAAAAGAAATTAAAAATAAAGTAAAGAACAATAATTTAATAATAACTAAAGCAGACAAAAGTCAAGCAACAGTAATCATTGATAAAACAGACTACATCAAAAAAACCGAAGACTTCATCAACAATAATAAATGCGTACAACTAGATAAAAACCCAACAGAAAACTATCTTAAACAAACAATAAAACTAATAAAAACATTTTCAACAATAAAAACATAGACATATATATAAACAATAATCCAGAACCACCTAAAATGAACAGCCTAATAAAAATACACAAATTAAACAACCCAATACGTCCATTAATCAATTTCAAAAAAGCTCCTACATACAAAATAGCAAGAATAATAGCACAAAAACTAAAAAATAACCATCTAACAAATAACCATCATAACATAAAAAATACATACGAATTAATAGACAAACTAAAAATAATAAATATAAATGAAAATACATTTTTCACATCATATGACATAACAAACATGTACACTAATATCCCAGTAGAAGAAACAATTGACATAATAATAAACAAACTTATAGAACAAAATGAAAACAAACAATATATAACCGAAATAAAAAATAGTCTCCAACTAATACTAAAACAAAATTACTTTGAATTTAATAGCAAAATTTATCAACAGAAAGAAGGTTTAGCAATGGGATCATCATTATCAAGCATAATAGCAGAAATATTCCTACAACATATAGACACCAAAATACAAAATATCATAAAAACACATGACCCAGATGGCATATGGATAAGATATGTAGATGATGGACTATATGTATCAAATAACAAAAACACAAATGCAGAGAACATACTGAAACAAATCAATAACATACATCCCAAAATACAATTCACAGAAGAAAAAGAAAAACATAACAAAATCAACTATTTAGACATAACCATCACAAGATACAACAAACACATACAATATGCAATATATAGAAAACCAACTTCCACTAACATCATTATACCTAACCATTCTGACCACCCACCACAACATAAAATGGCAGCATTTTATTCGTTATTTAACAGAATGTACAAAATACCCCTAAACAAACAAGAAACTGACAAAGAAAGAAATATAATATACCAAATTGGTTATGCAAATGGATACAATAAAAATACTATGATCAAAATAGAAAATAAAATCAAATACAAAATAAAAACTGAACAATTAAGAAATAATCAAACTGAACAACACATAAATAATAACAACAACAACAAATGGGCCACATTCACATATATAAATAATAAAATGACAAAACTAACAAAACTATTTAAAAACACAGATATAAAAATAGCATACAAAACTAATAAAAATAAATTACAAAATCTAAATAGCTCACACAACAAAGATAATACAACAACCAACGGTATATACAAAATTGAATGCCAAGATTGCAATAAATGTTATATAGGACAAACAAAAAAACAGCTGAAAAAACGTTATTTTGAACATCTAAATGCATACAAAAAACCAAATATATATAAATCCAATTTAGCCACACATGCAATAAACACAGGACATGAATTCCCAGACATAACCAATGTAACACTAATAAAACATATACCACACAAAGGCACCATAATGAACATTTGGGAAAATTTACAGATTTACAAACATAAAACACAAAACAAATTAATACCAGAACAAATACAAATCAATACAAAACATGACACAATATTCAAAGCACTCAACATCGAAAATACACAAAATACAAAAACAGATACCACAACCACACACAATAATGCAACATTGAAGGACCAAAGACCAACAAACCACCTTAATAACATCCAGAAGCCAACACACAAATACTGCACCAGAAGCAAGATGGCGAAGGCTGAAGATGGGAGAACAGGATCTCCCGAAACATGTTCCTAAAGGAAAAAATATATCTTGAGGTAAATTAGTTATAAGTATTATAGTAATATATATATATATATATATATATATATATATTGTAACATAACAAAATTATCACACTAAACATTTGAATTAATGTTACATGAATAAAAGAGAAAGTTCCATAGTGAGTGAGAAGAATAAATTGTTTAAGGATTACACTAGAAACTGTATAATTAAGTCTATAAAATGTTAATAAAAATGGAAGATAATAAAGAAAACCATTAATTAAAATAACCTACTATGAAAAAACCAGTTAAACCAGCAGTATACCCAGTAGATTGGGGAAGCAGTACAAAAAGGGAAGGACCATAAAAAAGGAAATAATCTGTCATGAAACCATTTTAATAAGGAAACTACTAATGTGATATTTGAAGAAGGGACGAAACATATCAAGATTCCAACAGAGACCAGAAACAGGAAGAGATATGCCAAAACAAAATGTTAATCATATATTAAATACCATGAGACAAAATTGAAACCGATATAGGTAAACCCCAAACAAGTTACAAGATACAATACTATAAAAACAAATTGTATATTAGTTGTAAGTGTAACATGTCAAAAAATATGTCAAAAGAGACTACCATAGAGTAGAACTCACTAAAAAGACTACCAGAGTGTAGAATACAATAAAGTGAAGTGAGATAACAAAATTAAGGAACTACAGAGTGTACAGTGAGAAACATAGTTAAAAAATCTATGAAAAAATCTTCAATGAAGTTTTAAGTATTATAAAAAGACTACCATGAGTGTAGAATAATAATAATAAAACCATTGAAATGAAAGACGGTCTAAGGACTGACAACATTACTAGTAATAAGAGTTTTAAATTAGATATAAGAAGGACTATTACATATAAAATGTTTTCTTTAATTATAACTAAATAAATGGTGAGGACAAAAATACCAAAGGACAGTTCATAACTGAAGGTATGCCTAATATTAAGATGTTTATTATTTATTATTAATTAAATAATATTTTAGATGTAAGGTGTAAATAGATACACGAGGTTTATTATCACAGTTAAAGTGTTTTCATAAGAATAATACATACACAAGACAGTTAGTGACTGACAGTGTTACTAGTAATAGGAGTTTTTTATGTTTTCTAATTAAATTATGTCTAGGATAAGCTATGTTGTTATCATTTGATGATACAGGAAAAAATAATAGGAATAAGATGTTTTTGTTAAAATTAGGTGATATATGGAAAATAGTTGATAATAAGATGTTTTTGTTAAAATTAGGCATAAGATGTTCATGTTATGGTTCAATGATGTTATTAGTATAAAGAAAGTTTAGTAGATACAAGATATTCTATTGTAATTAAAATCATGTCATTTAATTTTCCATTGTGTAAGTCAGAGAGGCAAGGAGGGCATAAAAATGTAATAGTTTTATTCAAATCAGTAAACCATGTATAATGTACAAACAGACCCACCAAGACATTGTAAACACAGAATGGCCTATAAACAAAAAAAAAACTATCTATCAAAGAATTAATCTATGTAATAGGAATAGAATTCAATACATACAATACAGGAATTGAAAATATAATTAATACAGATACAGTTAATAGCAAATAGAATGACAAAAGAAAGAAAAATAACTTCTTTTGGAAACAGTCAAAAATAGGCTTATGATAGTAATCAAATCAGACTAAACAGCAAATTAATCAATATTGAAATGTTTTAATAACCAAATTACTAACAGCAAAGTAATTACGGAGTTATTAGGTGTATTCCATGGAAATATTATACCGAAAAAACAAATAAAAACCTTTAAAACACTGAATTTGTACAAAATATGAGACAGGCAATTATTATGCAAAATTGTAATTTTTGGGCTTAAATGAGTTTGAAACAAACCCAGCTATATATCAAAAGATGTAAAATTAAATAATCAATATTACTGAATAGTTAGATTCATGTAAAATTAAGAAATATTGGAAATACAGTAAAAAATAAGAAAACTTGTTATGTATAGTTAGATAGTGAAACAAGTCTTAGACAGATATTTTATAATTAAACAATATGAAGAGGAAAAAGACATACCACAAATTGCCCTAAAACGACGACGTTGCGTCGTTTAGTCTATTGTTAATCGCAAAGCTGAACAGTTGAAAAATGTATTAGTGGAGTTTTGAAAACCAAATAATTTATATTAAAACCAAGTGTGGTTATGTGGCGTGTAACGGAGATGAACTAACAAGTGAAATAACATTATTTATCTATGTCTAACACTTCACAAGTTTCCAAAAACACAGAATAACACCATAAAACTTAACGCCAGAAATCGACAGCCATTTTGATCAATTTTTGGAACAAATTCACAAAACCAACACGCATATTTGAACACTACACTACACAAGAGATCCATCCAGAATACGACATCGCAGACGACGAGGGGACAGTCAACACTATATTTTGGAACAACACTACTTCGCAGGAAAAGGGAACATCGTTTTATTTCTGTGGGAGAAGATCTTCAATTCCAACGGCGTCATAGCAGATTAAAACCAAGCAGACGGCGGCCATTGCTGAATTTCTATAAAGAAGACGGTGCAGTGCTACCTGGAGCAGAGTGACGTCATTTCTTCGACTTGGTTCGAATTTTAAATAATTTCTTTCTAATTGACAATTGTAATAATAATTCTGTTCTATTTCAGATGTTAACATTTAGTTTAAGAATACCTGTTAAATGTATCTTGTTCCTTGCCCTCTGACCATTTCGACTCGTTAAAAGAACCATAAATTTAAACTTGTAAAAAATATATCTGTTGATTTTTCTCATTGCCGACTGTGGCGAATATTAGCCAGTGCCTGGGACATGCGCAGTTTGACTGGCGCACAATTTTGAATGAATAAACGCAAATCAGTATTCAGTTACCAGCATTGTTTTTATTTCTACTATTAATGTTATTATTATTTTTTTATTAAGCAAAACATAGTTCACATTGAGAGAATAGACAAAGAAGGAAATTACAAATTCAGCTAATTAATTAATTGTTAATTAATTAAATTAAATCATTACAACAAACTCTATACCAGAACGAGAAAAAATCTTTGCAGAATTTTTAAAGTTTGATGTATTTATTATTTATCAATCAAACACACCTAGTTATAACATTTTCTTATCATCAATATCTTTATATTTTGTTTTTTATTACACTTGAAATTATATTACTATTTGACTAGCCTAACAGTGGGACTTTAAGGAGTCAGACTGACCCAGTGATAAACAAAATATCAATACGTATCAACACATATCAATCCAATTCAATTTTTATTTTAATTTGTAATAATTTATATTACAAATTGGCTTGCCCAACTAGTGGGGCTAAAAGAAGAGCACAATACCTTTGTTATCACCAAAGATACACACACAATATCTCTATATACATATCTATATACATACCAATTCAATTTAACAATTATAATTTTTATTTTTATTTTATATTTGTAATATTTTTATTTATATTACAATATATATATATATATATATATATACATATATATATATACGTGTGTGTTTTTCTAGTTTGAAATTCATAAATGCAACAATTATAGTAAGACAGACAAGTAATAACGAAGTCTTGATTTATGTATTTTATGTGCTTAGATTTACGATTGAATTGTTAGTTCTTGAAGTAATAGATTGAGATATGTTTCTCAATCAGATGAAATGAATATATATATTTTTGTATGTGTCTTACAAAAATTAGTAATAATTAAAAGTTATTAGCATCTTAACTGCAGAGTTTTTATTCAAAAAACCCCCTGAGATCACATAACATCTCTGGCGCCCAGCATCTTATACATTTTAAACACAAATATTATTACATCTAATAATATAAACTTAATTAGTTTCAAATTTAACACCAAATAAACGGATTGAGACTTCCGTTTAAGTTATATTTGGACGCCTAAAACGTGGTGCAAACCTCGTTTAAGTTACATTTGTCGCACCAATAAGTGGGGCTAGTCACGAGTTAAGTAATATTTGGCGCATCCAAACGTGGAGCACAATTCCACTTAAGTTATATTTGCCGCCCAACTTTGTGGAGTTTGATTGTAAATGAGCTCGGCAGAATAAAACGTGATAGAAGATAAGCAATTAGAATAAGATATGTGCTAGAATAAGTAAATGGTAAAAATTAAATGTTAACTCGCAGTAAAGTAAGGAAATTTAAATTGGTTAGTAGTACAAATAGTAGAATGGCTGACAGTAACGAAAATAACGGTGGGTCCGACATTGAATTTGATATTAACAATCAAATGGGAAAGAAAGGATGGGAAGAGGGAGGCGAGGGGACGGCGACAAAAGACGATGTACGGTCCGAAACAGAACAGACACAATCACAGACTGAAACCCAACACACAGCTACAAAGATAGATATCAGTAGGCTACTACAGCAGTTTACACAACAAATGACAGAAAATACTAAGAAAAATGAAGAGAACACAGAACTCAAACAAACTTTCACACGACAGTTAGCAGAAAATAATCAGCAAATAACAGAAAACATTACACGTATAGAAAAACGAATAGATGACATGGAACGCAACATGGAACAAAGATATACACAACAACTACAGGAACACAAAACACAGATAGCACAACAAATACAAGAAATCCGAGATGAAAACCAAGAAACAGCAATACAATTACGTACAGAAGTCAAAGAAGTCGTGAGAGAAGAGGTGGAAATAGTATGATCAGAAGTGAAAGAACATTGGGAGAAGTGTGAAGAGTCACTTCAACAACACCAAGCTAGTGTCGCATATGACATTAGAGCCATAACTAATAAAATGATTACGCACAAGAAGAAAAATGAAGAACAGATGGAACAACTGAAAGAATGTTACGAAAATAGCTGTTCTACAATCGACAGGAAGATAAGTAAAATCAAAGAAGATGTACGCAATAAAATCGCCCAGATCGAACGCACCAGGCAGCAAGGAGTGATAATTGAACACACTAAAAATGTGGACTTCAATGGAGAAGGAGAGTATCCGATGGAGTTTGTTAAGGAGCTAGAAGAAATACACCGTGAATACTACCCAGGTGAAGAGGTGAGCTGGATAGGAAGACACTTAGATGGAGAAGCCGCCATATGGTGGAAGCTGGTACATAATAAGGAAAACACTTTTGAGCAATTTCAGACCGCATTCACAGCCAAATACTGGAATCAAATGATCCAGGAGACCGTCCGTGATGTTAGAATTTGGAAAATATCGCCCGGAGAGTGGGTTAAGTATGACGCAATATATGGAAAGGTGCATCTTACAGAACCGGCAATTAATACCGCCGATATCAGACCTACACCTAATTCGAAAACTGGCACACCACTACAGTCACGACATTGCTGTTGCCTGCATTACGAGGGGTGTGAATAACATTATGGACTTTCAAAACCTGTTAATGGAATTCGCAGCCTTGCGACAAAAGAAGAATGGAACGAACGGCGAGGGTAATATGCAGTTCCAACCTAAGCAGGAAAGGAACGTAAATAATGCTAATCACTGGCCGGAAAATAGGACAGAGCGGAGTAACCCCCCACGTCACAAGGCACCGGGGACGACAAGGAGAGAAAACAGCTGAGGCAAACGAGAGAGAAAGAGCACCGCAGAAACGGGTATACGAATCCCAAATGAATACATTAATGTCAACGAGCGGCACTCAAGGAACCTCGCAGGTAGCAAGTAGTTCAAACACATATACAAAGAATGTTGCCCAGTCAAACATCACCATACTTCAATTTCCTTAAGGAACATGGAAGTAAAAACTAGTTAAGAATTATTTTAGAGATAAGGTAGGATTAGGCGATAATTGTAAGATAATCAGTACCACTTTTATTGATATAAGGGACACTCTGATGGAAGAGGAGTCGGAATATCAAGAAATCAATAAAATTAAATGTCCTGAATTGAAGATACAACTCAATGGTATACCAATAATAGCACTACTTTACACTGGCAGCCAAATCAATGCGTTGTCTGCGGAGTGGTATCAGCTAAATAAAAAACGTATGGGCAATGTACCTATATTTAAAATTACTAATTTAGTTATTAAAGGAGCAGTGGGGAAGAAATGGAATAAGATAACCCAACAGATCATGCTCGAAGTAAGAATAGGAGAGTATGTGACTGATGCTGTGTTTATAATTGTCCCTAATTTAATCAGGGAGTGTATTATTGGAATTAACTTATTGCAAGAAGGTAGATGTGTGATTAACCTTCCAGATAATAAAATTGCCTTTAAGAATAATCATAATAGCAGTGAAGAACCCGTAAGTGCGGAAATAATGGCATTAGAACTTGAGGAAGACAGAGAAAAAATTGCTAATACGATTCAAGAGAAACTGGAAGAAACAACTGGTATCGATTCTAAAACAAAGGAATAATTGGAGAACATTTTATACTCTAACCAACAAGTGTTCCGTGAGCAACCAGGTAGAATCAATAAATATGTACACAGGTTAAAGGTAACTGATACAACCCTTTATTGCTTAAAAGGGTGGCCAGTTCCACTAAAATATCAAAATGCAGTGGAAGGAGAGATTAAAAAGATGGAAAGATGCGGCGTAATAGAACGAGCAAACAGTCCATATATTAACCCAATGGTGACTGTAGTCAAGAAAGATCAGACTGTACGACTGTGTTTAGACGCAAGAAGAATCAATGCGGTCACTGTTCTGGATCATGAGGGAGCAATACCAATTGATCAAGTGTTGGCGAGCTGCGGAAAAGTGAAAGTCATGAGTGTATTGATATCACCAGCAGTTTCTGGCAGACCCCACTTGCTGAAGATTCCCGGGACTAACTGGCTTTCTCTACAGAGGCAAATGCTACAGGTACACTGTAACACCATTTGGGCTAAAGATGAGTTTAGCAAGTCTAACCCGCAGATTGGATAAAGTTTTGACAGAAGAAGTAAAAAGATTCACCATATTATATGTGGACGATTGTTTATGTGTATCAGAAAACATTGAAGAACACCTGGAACACTTACGCATGTTGTTGGACAACCTCAAAAGAGAGAACCTCACAGTGAACTTAAAGAAATCCAAATTCTTTCGAGACAGAATTAGTTACCTGGGATATGAGCTGTCTACAAAAGGTATCAGCGCTTCCACGGAAAAAATCTCCGATATTATGGATTTTCCTAGACCAAAGAATCCAAAACAACTAAAGGAATTTCTTGGCCTTACTAATTTTTACAATAAATTCACAAGCCAATATGCAGAAAAAACAAGACCACTGCTACAGTTACTGAAAAAAGGCATAAAGTTTAAATGACAGAAGTTATAAAATAATTTTAATGAGGTCAAGAGACTATTCGTGGACACAGTAATGCTACGACATCCTGACCCAAATAAAATATTTTACCTGCAGACCGACGCAAGTAAATATGCGATTGGGGGTCAGCTTTATCAAATAGATGAAGACGAGCAAATAGGGGTCGTTGCATTCACCAGTCGTGTGCTTAGAGGTGCCGAGTTAAATTATTTTACTACGGAAGTAGAACTGCTCAGCGTAGTCCATTGCTTGAAAAAATTTAGAACTTACGTGTTAGGTCGACCATTGACCATTATCATGGATAACAAGGCACTAACATTTATTCAAAAATGTCAGTTAAACTGTTCCCGAATTACACGATGGATACTGGCTATCCAGGAGTATGATTTTGAGATAGTACATTGCAAAGGTAGTGACAATATCATAGCGGATGTACTTAGTCGAAACCCTTACGATGTACTAGAAAATATAATACCAGATGGAGAAGAGGAAACTGAAATTTACGCAATTGACATCAAACTGGGTAAACCATTAAAAAATCAGTTGAAAAACATTACACTACACCAAATGAACAACGTTAAACTAAGTAATATCATCGACCGGTTACACAACAATAAAAATGACAAACTCAGTAAGATATACCAAGTATATAGTAATAAATTATATTGTAAGGAGAACGGAAGGTGGAAATTGGTAGTAACACAAGAAATTGGACAGGCGTTATTAAAGGAGATTCACGTAATGTATGGACACTGCGGTGTGAGGAGAAGCTATGGCATCTTTAGGGAACATTTTACAGGCGATCATCTCTACAAATACCTTAAGAGGTTAATTAAGATATGTGATACCTGTCAAAAATGTAAAGACCATTTCAAGAAATGCATGGGACAGACCAAACCAGTTCTGCCAAAGGCGAGAGGTGAACTCATTAGCATGGATTATTATGGTCCTTTGATATTGTCTACTAGTCGTGTGAGGTATATTCTGGTGATCGTCGATAATTTCACCAAGTATGTGAAGTTATACCCGATGAAAAGAGCAACTACAGCTGTTACACTTAATAAATTAAAAAATTACATCCAAGAAATTGGAAAACCCAAAGCTATATTGACGGATAATGGCGCACAATTTACAAGTAAAACTTGGGTGACACAGTTAAATGCACTTGAAATCCAGCCCAAGTACACTGCCATCCATAACCCATATACCAATCTTGCTGAAAGGGTTAACCGCCAATTAGGTAACATATTCAGAGTGATGGTTAACGGACACCAAACCAAATGGGCCAAATATATTAAATTAATTGAAAAATGTATCAATGAGACTCACCGCGACACGATTGAAATGACACCATTTCAGGCACAATGGGGTCGAAGGCCAAGAAGAGCATGGGAGATGTATGTGGACCGAGAGTTAATGAAGGAAGACGTTAAGGATTGCCGAGAGGTAATATATCGACAATTAAAAAGAAAGGATGAACGTCGAGCAAAGAAAAACAATGAAGGCGTCGATAAGGTGAAATTCAAGGAAGGAGACTTAGTTTTAATAAAGACTAATCCAATTTCAGATGCTTTGAATAGAGTCACAGCGAAATTCTGTGAACTGTTTGAGGGTCCGTACGTCGTAAAAGGAATAAAAGGAGATGCAACTTACGAAATTGCGGATGTGGATAAACCAGGATCGATTCGTGGAATTTTCAATGTGTGACAGTTGAAGCCGTACCACCACGAGTACCAGTAAAATAGTAAATAAGATCAGTCAGAAGGGAAAAGAAATTTCAAAGCTTTGATGAATTTAAATTTCCTTAACACTGATAACAAACAATGTAAATAAACTTAAACCAATGTGTAGTAAGTTGCATAATAGTAAGCCATGTGATGTATGTAAGGCCAGTTGTAAACAACAAAATGAACTGTACACAGCTGCCAACAAACTAGTATCAGAGGGAGGGGGCAAGCTCTCCCCAGGCAAGTAGTGAAAGTGCACAAAAAGCCGAGGGTTGCACACTATTATTGTACTGCAAAGGTAACAACCTCAGACGTAAACAAGCTTTGTCAACAATAAACTGAGCACTTTCAGAGGCGTACAAATTGATTTACCATGAAATAGAATATCGATCATGATCAAATCAATTGCGGGACTTAATATAACGTGAATGTAGATCACATAAGCCTATATTATATAATTAACGTAATTAATCATTTAATGTATGTTTTTAGTTATTATTAAGCAAATTAGATGTGTTGATAAGAAGACTGAGGCAAAATAACGTCTCACAGAAATATTTTAAGTAAGTTGGCGACAGTTTGGCGGCAACAAAATAAAAGAGCATTGTACAAAAAACAGCTTTCTAAAGTCATAAAGAAGGAAATGCTTTGTTCGTGAAAAATCATAAAACTATTGAGTCCCGTTAGATTTTGATGAACGACAACCTTGGGAAAACAATGGATCAGGCGATAAAAAAAGAGAAACTCTGGTGAAAGTCACATCGCTTGGTGTAGCAGTTGAACACGTGGCAAAACACCCACGCACCCCAGACTAAACACCAATGAGAAGAAGCGTGACTTTAGAGCGCGAGTTTTTTACAGTTCTTGAATGGACGAATTTGAAGTTCCCGGTAAGGAAATCAGTCATGAGCCTATCGGAATTATTTGAGTAGAACGGGTGGGAAAAGAGAAATAGTGAGCCCTATAAATAATACCCCGTGTACAGCTAAGGGAGTCTTCTTTTTCTCTTAGTATGTGTTCAAGACGCTCTTAGTATATTTTAACTTCGCATTTAATAAGTTTTAAAGTGTTAAAGTATATTAGCTTGATTAACCATCATGTAAAGTAATATATTGGAGTGTACAGAAAAACTATTCGTGTCTATTAAAATCTCATTATGAATTAATTAAAGAAACTATCAAAATACTTTCATAAGTCTTGAAGTATTTGAGTGCGTGTTAGTCGAAGAACGTGACAGTCGTTATTTGTACAGCAAAGACAAGCATGAGAGGAATCTTCATCGCGAGTGAATCATTTAATTAGTGCGTACAGCAAGTAAGAAGCAGTTTTATTTAAATCAGTGAACTTGAAGTAATTACGAACACAGTATATTTTGTCTTGTGCGCGAAAGTCGAGTGGAGTATTTAATCGGAGTTCCAATGTGTGTATAGAATCGACGAAAGTAATTGTGAATGGAATTACAGCAAAGTATGGTGCGAAGTGAAATTGTGATATATGTTCACTCAAGGCATTGTCAGCAGATGGAATGGATAATCCTGAACACAAGTAACAGTTTCATTCTACTTACGTATTAACTAATATTCTATGTAGTCGTATCGTCTATATCCCTAAACATCCCGTTTCATTCTAAAAGAACCGACGAGTAGTTGGATGCTAGTAATATTATTCTACCCTTTATGACTTTAGAAACGCTCAATTTAATTAATGTAAATTAGGATTGATAAATTCAGACTTGTATTAAATATATCTGATGGTTGTCACAAGTCAATATCTTGTTAATATTAAGGCACTGAATATATATTGTTACAACACAAACAAGCCACCCTAATACCAGGGAAAAAACGATGAATCAACTATATAAAATGTTTAAACTAATGAAAATAAAATGACGATAATGCGACAAACGACTACATGACCGAACCCAAGTGATTGACCAAATAAAATGAAACCAATTGAGAAGGGGAAAACCAAAATAAAATGAAATAAAATGGAATCGAAGAAGAAGGTAAATGAAAATGAAACAAACCAAGTATAAATGAAATAAAAGGGGGAGAAATTAAAAGACACAAACAAATAATATACAACATAAAAAGGAGAAATGTTACACTCAAATATAATAATAAAAAAGAAACCAATAAATAACAAATGTAAAAGATAATTCTTAGTATCGACTAAATAATCAAGGTAAAGGATAATTGTTAAAATCCAATAAAGCCAAGACAAACAAAGTACACTAACCAAATAAATAGAGATTCAATGTAATAAATAACTCTATAATGACAAGAACATGTTAACAGTATAACTAGCCCTTGTAAAGTGAGAGACAGAGAGATAGAAAGATAGTGAATATGAGTAGGTGACAAAGAGAATTTAATGTTAGGGACTACCCACTAGTGACACTTAAATAAAATATAAAAAGTGAAAAGTGACAGTGTAAAACCCCAAAGTAAATAGAAACCCTATTAATAGGTATAAACACCTAATAATCAGTGATGAACACTAAAGGGTTATTGGTGAAAAGTGTTATTGAATAAGAATTTTGTTATTATTAGTATTAAGATTAATTGTAGAGGAGGAATACAATAGTATTAGGGGAAGGTGTTACCATGGTTATAAAGTAAAGTTTAGTTAAGAGAGAATGTGGTAAAGAATAGGAAGGGAAAATCATTAAACATCCTATGTTCTAAGGGATAGTTAGTTAAGTAAAGTTAAATGGTGTGATGATGTTTATCACCAAAAAATAAGTAATAATAAAACAAAATGTAAACAAACGTAGCATAATAACTGTTAAAGAATTGTTTGATAAAATCTATGAATAGGAATATGGCTGAAAAAGTTATACAGACCATAAGCCTAAATGTTATGTTATATTTTATAGAGAATAGTAAATAATAGCCAAATTATAAACAATGGCAAAATAAATAAGTAAAAAAGAGAAATTAATATAAATCTAATGTTACTGAAAAGGCAGTTAGAAAATAATAGACAAACCATAATATGAAAACTAATGAAAACATACAATTATTATAAAACAGACCCAAAACAATTTAACAAGTAAACAAATCATTTGTAATACCAAAACAAAACATGTATAAGGGTAAATTAATATGTAATTTGTATAAAATAAGTAAAAATGGCCAATTACTACTTAGGCCTATGACATGCCTAACTGTATAAAACCAGTAACTACAAATTGTAAGAAATTAACAAGAATATTAGCAAATCCAAGGCAAATAACTAGTCAAGGATAATTAGTGAATCATATTAAAAGATAAATGTTAAATTAAGGACTTAAAATAAGAAAGAATTGTAATTAGATAATATCAACATAATTGTTCAAACAATAATACATAAGCAAACCCAGCTTTGTGGGATGTCAAAATGATCTTTGAAAGAAAATATGAACAGTTGTGATAATATCTCATACATAAAAAAGAAGACGGAAGAATAATAGCAATCAAAAGATATACAGTCATTTTGAATAAAAATTCAAATATAATAACAATGGTCTTAAGTCAAGTACAGCCAATCAGAATCAATCAGTTACCATGACAACTGAACGTAAATTATGAATTTTCCATTAGAAACTGTGAGTCCATTATTGATGCTCAAAAGGAATAGACACCAAGCCGTAAATGACAAAAATTTTAATATAAAATGTTCAAAAGTAATCCAAATTTGATAAACTGAAGAAGTAAGAAGATGATGAAGGACTAGAACATTCAACTGATGCCAAATACCAGATTAATAAATTATAAATTAATAAATTTCAACCAGCTAATACGAAAAAGAAGCCAGACGTACTTAAATCCCAAGATAATTGAAGATTGATGACTATCGATGAACCCAACCTATTTCAACTGAATGACATTACACCTCAAGTCAACTGATTTGATAAGTATTGCTGAATTACCCGAATTTATGAAATAAATTCTCTTTAATTTTTTCTCATAACACTTCGAACTCTCACTATAAACTGATGATCTTATTTCTTTCAAAGATTATAAAAAAATAAAACACTAAACTTATGTTAACTAGAAAATAACCTGTATGAAAATTACGAACTTTTGAAACACACTTTATAACACTTCAAGAACAAATGATAATTACACATTATATTACATAAGTACAATTAATGTAAGGTAGTGTACTTTATTGTAATCAAATTGATTTTTTTTCGTAATCACAAGAATCCAGAATCTGAACGATATGAAAACAAACTGTTGCAGACTCCATGTCTGACTAAATAATTCGTTCAAGAATGGCTTCGCCGAACCTTGAGATTTTTGTCTTATAATAATTGCCGGTGCAAATTTGTTGAATAACCAAATATAATTTTGTATAATACTGAATACCTACCAATCACAATTTAATAAACTAGTACAGAGTTGTAACCACTGTTCTTTATTCCATAAGAAAGTGCATTATATTATTTGTGTATTTTAGTGACAAGCAAAGGTGACGGTAAGCGCTTACGCCGGAACTCGGTGAACTAACAGCTCGATTAAGAAAGTCGAACGTGGCGGAAGTAAATTTGAATTCACCATACCGTCATAGCTACGAACGCTCATTCGTCCTATTTTTTATTTAATTGTTTTTAGTTAAACAATTTGGCGCCACCTGGGATTTATGAACACATATTGAAGAACAGGTAAGGTTCCCACTCGAGTGTACTGGTAATTTGAGAGATTGCTACGGACATCGTCAGAGTGAACATAAAGTAACAACCACACGTATGAGGCGAACACACAAAACATACACCTTTTCAGAGACGATAAGAATCTACAAGTTACAGACTGGCTTCCATCGTGGGGCTTAAACAAGGCGGACGTCCTCTACACGTTACAAAATATATATATATATATACGTTTTTCTAGTTTGAAACTCATAAATGCAACAATTATAGTAAGATAGACAAGTAATAACAAAGTCTTGATTTATGTATTTATGTGCTTAGATTTATGATTGAATTGTTAGTTCTTGAAGTAATAGATTGAGATATGTTTCTCAATCAGATGAAATGAATATTGTTACAAAGAAAACTCTTGTGTGGGGTTTTTAAATTTTGGTTATTAGTGTTACTCTGCCCCACTTTGGATGCGTCACTTTGTAAAGAAAACTCATGTGTGTGGTTTGTTAAAATTAATAATTAGTAGTGTTAATTGTGTTTGATATGTCAAAATGTAACTTCTCTTATCGTTTACGGGTAAACCGTATTTCGCTCTGTTGCATTCAAATGTTGCCGCCTCGCCACCTGATTGGCGTACGGTTTTCTGCAGTGTTGACTCGGCTAGCGTTTTGCTTTGACGCTTCCACTTCAATAAATTCTTAGTTGTTATTGTAAATTAATTTAATCAAACATACAGAATTGCAGATTGAGAACATTTATTAACTCTTTAGAAGATTCCAATTACTTTATGATACATCAAATTTGTTTTCTGCACCGGCTATTACACTTGTTCGGTTGGTACTTGCTCAGTTCCGTGTTTGTATACAATTCGTCTTTAATGTTAGTTTACAGTTATATATGGTTTTTCTCAGGGGTGTTAATAAGTCCTTTCGGCTACAGAAATATATACTTACGGCTAACACACGCAAATTTATAACAATTCTTAATACTAGTTACATAAACAAATTAATATCTCATTATATTCAAGTAAGTAATTACCAATGAAAACTTGTAAAGAAATTTTGGGTTAGTTTTCGTTTGTCAAATTTATTTATCAAAAGGTTTGTCAGTTATTTATTATATTTTGCTTTTAATAATTGCTAATCGATTAAAGTTTAAATAGTGAATTTAACAAAGCATTTAGTTCTGAATCGGAATAGTGATCAGTGAAGTGAAATAGTTATTTACTAATTTTGACCAAAAATTGTGAATTCGATAATGGGATTATGTTTATACTCATCGATTTTCCTGCTGAAGATCCTGATGTCGTCTCCTTCTTCCGGATAACTCCTGAGATGTCGTCTTCTTATATTCTCCAGAAGTTTATTCCTCTCGTCTCGATGGTTTTCCTCGCTGACTCCGGCCTCGCACTCCTTAGGTTGTCGTCTCTCTTCTTCACTGCGTCTTCCCGTCTTCTTCAGATAATTATGGTTTGTTGATAATTTTTTATTAAACAAAATTTTGTTCAGGATTCCCTGGGCTGTTGTTATTATCTCCGTCTGGTTTGAATTAAGTTAAAATTTACTTTAGTAATAAAATTTTAGTGCGAGAGATGCTCGATCCACTCTCGGCGTTGGTCAATAATACAGTAATGAAAATCTAACGGTTTTTTGGCAATAAATTTCTGGTTGCTATGGTTACCTAATAAATTATGTTAATTTTCATTGGTCATTAACTTAAGTCATTGTTATGTTTTAATGTCTTTTTTAGTCTAATTTTACCAAAATATCTTCAAATGAAGATTTCTATCTTATACTAACAGCTAGAGTTATTACATGAGTACCATTCTTCCTCATTTTTCATGATGATCATTTTGATATCCCTCATGCCCACTTTTGAATAGCTAATTACATTATTACTATTTTCGATATTTATATTTTACTTATATTTTATTCAAAATTAGTTGTTATTCATATATTTTGGTACTAGGAATACTCACTTAATTGGTTTAACCATTTGGTATACTCTGCTTCAACTTTGGATTATTATTTGTTCTCAGAACTACTAAATTTATATTTAACAGTTAGGCCTAGAGCCTTGATTTTATTCTACTCCCATCTAACATTTCTTAATAACATATCTGGTAATACTAATACCATTTTATAAACAAAACAAGCAATAAACATCAGTATTCCTAACTCTAATTCTTATTATAAAAATATTCCTTGTCAGGTTCTAGCCTGAAATAACTTTTAACTACCTTTTCTGTTTTCTACTATTATCTTGCTTATCCTATAATTTACTACATTCAATGGTTTTTTGAACAATAATAAAACTCTTATAATACTACTGTTAAACTGTGCTTTGCTCGATATGTCTTATCTACTAATCCCTTCACTTAAATACAGTGTCTGTCCTTCTTATTTTACTATTCATTCTAATACCTTAATTCTTACCTTATTATATAATTCTGACATCCTATTACCTAAATTTATAATATCACAATCAGTTTAATCTTACTTGCTAACATAAAGTTTATCAAAAATTGTTTAGCTGTTTATTATAGTCTGCTTATAAAATACTTTGTTCTACACCCCCACTGCACCTTTCCTTTCATAGAAGGTTTCTTTATTTATTATCACTCTCACTTTTTTCTATTATATGCTATACCTAGCACTTCACCACTTATTTAATTTTACTCGCATTTTTAATTTACTCACTTGTTTATTCACACAATTTGTCTGATTATTTTATATCACTGTGTGATTATGGGTCATGAATAACTAGTTTACTTCCAAATCACTCTGATCACTTTTAGCAATTACTTAAATATTGCTTTTGTTTGGCTCAAAGCATCGTTTATTGGCTTTGACTATTATCATCACTATTAGTTTGGGTATGGTTAGTTTCTAACTCCCTACCTTATATTATATAAGTACATTCTTTTGTCAACAAAATATACATGACATTATTACTTTCTATTAATCTTATTATCCTAGGTAAATCTCATATACTACAAAAATCAGTTCATTATTTAAATTACAATATAATGGTCATTATTTGGGATTATTTGATTGCACTTAGGTCTCGGCTGCTTCTTCATTGTCTCTTGGTTCCTTTGGTGTTTATCCGATCTACTGTGTCAGGTCATTGTCAGTTTAATAGTCATTTGTCATTTTTTGGGTTACTGGGTTATTGATCTCTAAGTTTATAAGTTTTTTGCCTCTTATTCTTATCTTCAGCTTTTTATTTTATAATTAAATACAATTGGATCTTCACTACCTTATGTCATGTTACATAATGCATCGCCACCAAAATTGATTATTTCGAAACAAAGATTATTAGATTTTTTCTGAAATCATCAATATAGTTTATTTTATCAAGTTGTTATGATTTAGGAATTCGTCAATCGCTACTTCTTCTGTATTCATTCTTTATTAAGTCATGGTTCATAATATGATAATTGGTATTATTTTCTTTCTTTATTATTCCCTTTTATGTTCTATTTCCCTGAAATTTTTCTTCTCTCTCCTTCATATAAATTGGTACTAGCCAGAGGGCACGTGTGGCTGTATTACTCTGCTATCCATTTATACACATTTTGAGTTCAGAGGCCTTGCCTATCTGCTCAATAACATAAATCATTGTTGGACGTAGCTCAACATAAAATCATCACATAATAATATTCATAATAATTATAATAATAGTCGTTCATTTCCGACTCACATAATATTAATACAATAAAACACTTTTGGGGATTAATTATTCTCTCTTTTATACATCTCATGACTTTTTCATCTCAATAACTTATTTGGATTCCTTTGTTTTAGCTTATGGCGATATTTAATAGGCATTTTGCATTGTTTCATTAGCTTATTTTATATGGTAGTGATTTTATTTGTCATCATTTTAATGCTCATTGATATTTAAAATTAACATTGTAGCTGGTTGCTGGCTCACTTATATTTTACTTCCATATTCCTTAAGGAATGGAAGTATGGTGATGGCAAAAAAAATCGTGTTCGAGATTATTGCAGATTCTGATTCTACTACACTCAAAACATGAAAAAAAGTCGTTTTCCGAAAAGTGTCTGTGTGTGTGTGTGTGTCTGTAGATTTTTTTTCTATGGCAAACGATAACAGCCGCAAATTCAAACAGAATCAAATAATTTTTAGCATACAGCCCTGATTTGTAGAGTACTCGCGACCTATTGTTTTTGGTGAAGATCGGTTGAGGGAAACGGGTAGTTTACCTGCAACGGTTTTTTTTTATCAAGGGTAATTTTGTTTGTTTGGTAAACGATAACAGCCGCAAATTCAAACAGAATCAAATAATGTTTCGCATACAGCCCTGAATTGTAGAGTTCTCACGATCTGTTGATTTTGGTAAAGATCGGTTAAGGGAAAGGGGTAGTTTACCTGTACCGTTTTATGTTTTAACAATGGTATTTACTATGGCAAACGATAACAGCCGCAAATTCAAACATAATCAAATAATGTTTTGCATACTGCCCTAAATTGTAGAGTTCTCAAGACCTTTTGTTTTTGGTGAAGATCGGTTAAGGGAAAGGGGTAGTTTACCTACAACGTTTTTTTAACAAAGGTATTTTCTATGGCAAACGATAACAGCCGCAAATTCAAACAGATTCAAATAATTTTCTGCATACAGCCCTGATTTGTAGAGTACTCAAGACCTATTGTTTTTGGTGAAGATCGGTTGAGGGGAAGGGGTAGTTTACTGGCAACGTTTTTTATCAAGCGTATTTTCTATGGCAAACGATAACTGCCGCAAATTCAAACAGAATCAAATAATTTTTTGCATACAGCCCTGATTTGTAGAGTACTCGCGACCTATTGTTTTTGGTGAAGATCAGTTGAGGGGAAGGGGTAGTTTACCTGCAACGGTTTTTTTTATCAAGGGAATTTTTTTTTTTTGGCAAACGATAACAGCCGCAAATTCAAACAGAATCAAATAATTTTCTGCATACAGCCCTGATTTGTAGAGTACTCAAGACCTATAGTTTTGGTGAAGATCGGTTGAGGGGAAGGGGTAGTTTACCTGCAACATTTTTTATCAAGCGTATTTTTTTCTATGGCAAACGATAACTGCCGCAAATTCAAACAGAATCAAATAATTTTTTGCATACAGTCCTGATTTGTAGAGTACTCGTGACCTATTGTTTTTGGTGAAGATCAGTTGAGGGCAAGGGGTAGTTTACCAGCAACGGTTTTTTTTTATCAAGGGAATTTTGTCTTTCTTTGGCAAACGATAACAGCCGCAAATTCAAACAGAATCAAAAGATTATTTGCATACAGCCCTAAATTGTAGAGTTCTCAAGACCTATTGTTTTTGGTGAAGATCGGTTGAGGGAAAGGGGTAGTTTACCTGCAACATTTTTTTAACAAGGGTATTTTCTATGGCAAACGATAACAGCCGCAAATTCAAACAGAATCAAATAATGTTTTGCATACAGCCCTGATTTGTAGAGTACTCAAGACCTTTTGTTTTTGGTGAAGATCGGTTAAGGGGAAGGGGTAGTTTACCTGCAACGTTTTTTTATCAAGCGTATTTTCTATGGCAAACGATAACTGCCGCAAATTCAAACAGAATCAAATAATTTTTTGCATACGTCCCTGAATTGTAGAGGTCTCAAGGACTTTCGATTTTGGTGAAGATCGGTTAAGGGGAAGGGGTAGTTTACCTGCAACCTTTTACGTTTTAACAAGAGTAAAGTACTTGAAAATTTATTTAAACTTTTTCAAACAATGGTAATTGTTAAAAATAAAATAATTTTGTTGCCAAGCAATAAAATTAAAATTTTTTCATTTTAATGTACATCATGTATAAGAGAAAATATATCGCGCTTGGCAGGCGATATTAAGATTTAAATATAAATCTTAGAATATGGAAGTCATGTATGGTTCTCCATACCGATATTTTGTTTGATTGTTCAGTTAATATGTCAGACTTATTTTTATTTGATTGTCTTGTCTTTTCTTTTGTGAAACATTAAAACTTTTATTATTCCCTTTTGTGATAGGGTTAGTTAATGATGTTATGTAGCGTCATCATTATTTGTGTAACATTTAATTATTTTATATCAATTTTTTTATGATATTTCATTATACATATTTTTCAGAATTACATGGGTTCACACATTTTGTTTCACTCTTGGTCGTAAGTTTGGCCTTACTTTGTTTTGAATTTAGCTTATCTTTCTTCTAAATTCCCTTTCATTTATAATAATAATAGTTCCAATCAAATACTTATTGTAAGTTGTGCTTACATTTATTTTTGAATTTTGATAATTGTTACTTTCAAAATTCTCTTTAATTTTCTAACACTGGTTCATAATACTTTTTTAAAGAAGACTGGTTGTAAGTCCCTTTTATTTTCTTAGTTGTGATCTCACTTATGACATAGGTATTATTTTTGTTGTCCTTTAATATGAGATAGGGTATTTATTTTACTGTACAATGGACCCTGTTATATACACTCCTTTTTTCTCGTAAGTTAATCTTCTCATTTATATACATTAATTGGTTTGCATGGTCGTTTTACTTAAAATCAGTCCCATTTCTCAGTGTTCCTCCACACTTGGTTTAGCCATGGTCCATGATTATATGAGTTGCTCCTGTTCGGATTGCTGTCGTCTTCAGTATGATTTCTGTTCTTGTCCACCTTCTTGCTATTATCTTGTATTTAAATGGTTCTGTCATAACATTTTCACTTGTCTCCATTGCTATCTCAATCATTTCATTATTTTGTTTATACAACGAATAGGCCGATGTTATTTCCATCGTAGATGCGATCGTTGATATTGGATTATGCATGTGCATTAAGTGTCTTCTCCTTCTTATTCCGTTACACACTGTGTTGTAGTGATTCCTTTCTAAAGTTTCTCGTAAGTTCCTTTTGTTATTTTTAGAATTCATTATTTCATTCTGGTCGTTAATTGGTACATTAAACATCTCAAATAGTCCATTCTTCATCATCTCCAACTCTTCTCTGGTATTTATTATTTTCTTTCTATATATTTTTCTTATTTCCTTGGTCTTCACTTCCAAGTATTCACTCTTCTTAGTCGTCATCTCCATGATTTGGATGTCCTCCTTGTGGCTGTTATTTTTATTTGTAGATAACAGTATGCTTTTGTCTTCTTTTAATTCTGTTTCCTTCTTACTATCTTCTGTTTTCGTAATTAGCGGTTCCTCAACACTTTTGGAATCCCCGTCTAGTATTTCACTCAATTTCTCGTTAAATCGGTCCAATTTTTCCATCATTCCTTCGTGATATCTGTCCATTTTTTCATTCATCCTTTTAAAATGGTTATCAATTGTCTCAAACTTCTTATTCATTAATCCCCAGAATTGTTGTACGCTCATGCCTGTTCTGGCTTCCGCCTGTTGTTTGGGTTCTGGCATTTTCTTCGGTTGCTTCACTTCCCCGTCCTTGACTATTTCTTTTTCTGATTGATCTTTGGGTTGTTCCAGGTTTTTATTATTTGGTGGTCGCTGAACCCTTTTATTTGATTATGTTTCTTCCTCCAATTACACATCTCTTCTCTGGATAGCTCGAACATAACCCTTATCCATTCTCTTAGCTCTGCGTTTTCTGTTTGTATTTGTTGTTCCGGTTGTCTTATAGATTGTCTCCATTGGTCATATTCCTCCTGTGTATACTCCTCCATCACTTGTGCGTATACTCCCGTTCGTTCTTTTTTCATTTGGTTTTCATTACTGTACCATTTCTCCCAATCGTCTACGGTCATTCCTTCCACCTTGTTATCGCTTTTTCCTTGGGCTGTTCCGATAGTCTCTTCTTTATTGCACTTGGTGTCCAGTTTCCACACTTCATCATAAACTTCCTTCAGTGACATTTGGTCGTTTGGCGTTCCCATTGCATTCGCGCGACTCATTTGTGCTCGTTCATGGTCAGTGGTGTTCCTTTCGATGTACTCCATCTCTCTGCTAAATTTTTTAAATAGTGTCGTCATCCATTTTGCATAGCTGACTCGTTTTTCTTCTATCTCCTTTTCCGATCTCTTTGTTCCTTTTTCCGCCTCCTTCTCGTGTAGCTTACTCTGGTATCCCATCTCGTGTTTTGCCGGTTCCATTTCTGTAGTCGCCGCTAGAATCTGTAAAGTTTAAAGGTATGTTTCCTTAACTATTCTAGCTCTACCAGTTGGCGCGCCACTTTGTTACAAAACGTTTTGCGTGTGTGTTGTTTAAAATTTATAATTAGTAGTGTTAATTGTGTTTGATATGTCAAAATGTAACTTCTCTTATCGTTTACGGGTAAACCGTATTTCGCTCTGTTGCATTCAAATGTTGCCGCCTCGCCACCTGATTGGCGCACGGCTTTCTGCAGTGTTGACTCGGCTAGCGTTTTGCTTTGACGCTTCCACTTCAATAAATTCTTAGTTGTTATTGTAAATTAATTGAATCAAACATACAGAATTGCAGATTCAAACATTTATTAACTCTTTAGAAGATTCCAATTACTTTATGATACATCAAATTTGTTTTCTGCACCGGCTATTACACTTGTTCGGTTGGTACTTGCTCAGTTCCGTGTTTGTATACAATTCATCTTTAATGTTAGTTTACAGTTATATATGGTTTTTCTCAGGGGTGTTAATAAGTCCTTTCGGCTACAGAAATATATACTTATGGCTAACACACACAAATTTATAACAATTCTTAATACTAGTTACATAAACAAATTAATATCTCATTATATTCAAGTAAGTAATTACCAATGAAAACTTGTAAAGAAATTTTGGGTTAGTTTTCGTTTGTCAAATTTATTTATCAAAAGGTTTGTCAGTTATTTATTATATTTTGCTTTTAATAATTGCTAATCGATTAAAGTTTAAATAGTGAATTTAACAAAGCATTTAGTTCTGAATCGGAATAGTGATCAGTGAAGTGAAATAGTTATTTACTAATTTTGACCAAAAATTGTGAATTCGATAATGGGATTATGTTTATACTCATCGATTTTCCTGCTGAAGATCCTGATGTCGTCTTCTTCTTCCGGATAACTCCTGAGATGTCGTCTTCTTATATTCTCCAGAAGTTTATTCCTCTCGTCTCGATGGTTTTCCTCACTGACTCCGGCCTCGCACTCCTTAGGTTATCGTCCGTCTTCTTCTATGATCTACGTTCCGATGATCTTCATTCGGTGTCCGTTGTCGTCTCTCTTCTTCACTGTGTCTTCCCGTCTTCTTCAGATAATTATGGTTTGTTGATAATTTTTTATTAAACAAAATTTTGTTCAGGATTCCCTGGGCTGTTGTTATTATCTCCGTCTGGTTTGAATTAAGTTAAAATTTACTTTAGTAATAAAATTTTAGTGCGAGAGCTGCTCGATCCACTCTCGGCATTGGTCAATAATACAGTAATGAAAATCTAACGGTTTTTTGGCAATAAATTTCTGGTTGCTATGGTTACCTAATAAATTATGTTAATTTTCATTGGTCATTAACTTAAGTCATTGTTATGTTTTAACGTCTTTTTTAGTCTAATTTTACCAAAATATCTTCAAATGAAGATTTCTATCTTATACTAATAGCTAGAGTTATTACATGAGTACCATTCTTCCTAATTTTTCATGATGATCATTTTGATATCCCTCATGCCCACTTTTGAATAGCTAATTACATTTTTACTATTTTCCATATTTATATTTTACTTATATTTTATTCAAAATTAGTTGTTATTCATATATTTTGGTACTAGGAATACTCACTTAATTGGTTTAACCATTTGGTATACTCTGCTTCAACTTTGGATTATTATTTGTTCTCATAACTACTAAATTTATATTTAACAGTTAGGCCTAGAGCCTTGATTTTATTCTACTCCCATCTAACATTTCTTAATAACATATCTGGTAATACTAATACCATTTTATAAACAAAACAAGCAATAAACATCAGTATTCCTAACTCTAATTCTTATTATAAAAATATTCCTTGTCAGGTTCTAGCCTGAAATAACTTTTAACTACCTTTTCTGTTTTCTACTATTATCTTGCTTATCCTATAATTTACTACATTCAATGGTTTTTTGAACAATAATAAAACTCTTATAATACTACTGTTAAACTGTGCTTTGCTCGATATGTCTTATCTACTAATCCCTTCACTTAAATACAGTGTCTGTCCTTCTTATTTTACTATTCATTCTAATACCTTAATTCTTACCTTATTATATAATTCTGACATCCTATTACCTAAATTTATAATATCACAATCAGTTTAATCTTACTTGCTAACATAAAAGTTTATCAAAAATTGTTTAGCTGTTTATTATAGTCTGCTTATAAAATACTTTGTTCTACACCCCCACTGCACCTTTCCTTTCATAGAAGGTTTCTTTATTTATTATCACTCTCACTTTTTTCTATTATATGCTATACCTAGCACTTCACCACTTATTTAATTTTACTCACATTTTTAATTTACTCACTTGTTTATTCACACGATTTGTCTGATTATTTTATATCACTGTGTGATTATGGGTCATGAATAACTAGTTTACTTCCAAATCACTCTGATCACTTTTAGTAATTACTTAAATATTGCTTTTGTTTGGCTCAAAGCATCGTTTATTGGCTTTGACTATTATCATCACTATTAGTTTGGGTATGGTTAGTTTCTAACTCCCTACCTTATATTATATAAGTACATTCTTTTGTCAACAAAATATACATGACATTATTACTTTCTATTAATCTTATTATCCTAGGTAAATCTCATATACTACAAATATCAGTTCATTATTTAAATTACAATATAATGGTCATTATTTGGGATTATTTGATTGCACTTAGGTCTCGGCTGCTTCTTCATTGTCTCTTGGTTCCTTTGGTGTTTATCCGATCTACTGTGTCAGGTCATTGTCAGTTTAATAGTCATTTGTCATTTTTTGGGTTACTGGGTTATTGATCTCTAAGTTTATAAGTTTTTTGCCTCTTATTCTTATCTTCAGCTTTTTATTTTATAATTAAATACAATTGGATCTTCACTACCTTATGTCATGTTACAATATATATATTTTTGTATGTGTCTTACAAAAATTAGTAATAATTAAAAGTTATTAGCATCTTAACTGCAGAGTTTTTATTCAAAAAACCCCCTGAGATCACATAACATCTCTGGCGCCCAGCATCTTATACATTTTAAACACAAATAATATTACATCAAATAATATAAACTTAATTAGTTACAAATTTAACGCTAAATAAACGGATTGAGACTTCCGTTTAAGTTATATTTGGGCGCCTAAAATGTGGTGCAAACCTCGTTTAAGTTATATTTGTCGCACCAATAAGTGGGGCTAGTCACAAGTTAAGTAATATTTGGCGCATCCAAACATGGAGCACAATTCCACTTAAGTTAAAACATTGCAGGTAAACTACCCCTTTCTCTTAACCGATCGTCACCAAAATCAATAGGCCTTCAGTCCTCTACAATTCAGGGATGCATGCAAAAAAATATTTGATTCTGTTTGAATGTGCGTCATTTATCGTTCGTCATGAAAACATTTCTCTTGTTACAACATAAAATGTTGCTGGTAAACTACCCCTTTCCCTTAACCGATCTTCACCAAAATCAACAGGCCTTGAGTTCTCTATAATTCAGGCATGCATGCAAAACATTATTTGATTCTGTTTTAATGTGCGGCAGTTATCGTTCGTCATAGAAACAATTACTCTTGTTAAAACATGAAAAGTGGCAGGTAAACTACCCCATTCCCTTAACCGATCTTCACCAAAAACAACAGGTCCTGAGAACTCTATAATTCAGGGCTGTATGCAAAAAATTATTTTATTCTATTTGAATTTCCGGCTTTTATCATTTGCCATAGGAAATACCCTTGTTAAAACATAAAACGTTGCAGGTAAACTAACCCTTTCCCTTAACCGATCTTCACCAAAAACAATAGGTCTTAAGAACTCTATAATTCAGGGCTGTATGCGAAACATTATATGATTCTGTTTGAATTTGCGGCTGTTATCGTTTGCCATAGAAAAAATATCGGTATGGAGAACCATACATAACTTCCGTGTTCTAAGATTTATATTTAAAATCATTTTCGAAATGAAATATTACCATAGAAACTACTTCTTTCTACTTACTGCTTCAGCCTTAACCACAGTACTGTGGTCACTTACGTATACCACCTCACGTTATCGGTTATCGCACTCGATTTTCACTGATGATGGAAGTCGATGGCATTGCCGAAACGTCTGGTTTTGTAGAAAACATTGGACTACGGCCAAACATCCCGGAAAGAAATTTTAACAAAAACTACTTCTTTGTTGCCGATAACGTTGTACACATAAAAAATATGCATAAAATTAATGGCTTGTATAAGTTAATGTTTGATCTCCATTAAGTAGTGCTCAAGTTTCCAAAGTTTTAATATTATGATGTCCGTAATTAAAACATCAGAGCAGGTTTAGTGTGTATGAGGGCACACCGTGGACAAAAATTTTCAACATTCCCTATTGAGCGTTGCTCAGAGTAAAGCTGCGAGTCTACAGTATACGTTTCACAGAACAAACACGCGGAAAAGAAGGAGCGCTCCGAAGTCACTCATGGACCCTCAGCATCTTGCAGAGGGTTCATTCCCTAAAGACGAAATTCTGTCTATGAATCGTTCCTCTGTAAACACGTGCAGTTACACTGCCCAGCGATCCACAGGAAGCAAATCGCTATCCACGCTGGACAATTTTTCGACTTGCACGCGTTATGTTGGTGTGGGTTTCGGCACTTTCCATTTAAAAAGCGTGCAAATGTAAGAAAATAAACATGAGTGAGGCCAGAAATAACGCGAATTTTGTGTGTGTGTGTGTGTGTGTGTGTTCCCTGCCTTTTTATTGCAGTAATCATAATAATAAAATGGAAACTTAAACATTACATAATTAAGATATGCTTGCCTGCGACGAACGATATATTTTCTCTCATACATGATTTACATTAAAATGAAAAAATTTTAATTTTATTGCCTGGCAACAAAATTATTTTATTTTTAACAATTACCATTGTTTGAAAAAGTTTAAATGAATTTGCAAGTACTTTACTGTTGTTAAAACGTAAAAGGTTGCAGGTAAATTATAAAATTTACAGTTATAAGATTTTAAATTTGCAGTTATATTTAAAATCATTTTCGAAATGAAATATTACCATAGAAACTACTTCTTTCTACTTACTGCTTCAGCCTTAACCACAGTACTGTGGTCACTTACGTATACCACCTCACGTTATCGGTTATCGCACTCGATTTTCACTGATGATGGAAGTCGATGGCATTGCCGAAACGTCTGGTTTTGTAGAAAACATTGGACTACGGCCAAACATCCCGGAAAGAAATTTTAACAAAAACTACTTCTTTGTTGCCGATAACGTTGTACACATAAAAAATATGCATAAAATTAATGGCTTGTATAAGTTAATGTTTGATCTCCATTAAGTAGTGCTCAAGTTTCCAAAGTTTTAATATTATGATGTCCGTAATTAAAACATCAGAGCAGGTTTAGTGTGTATGAGGGCACACCGTGGACAAAAATTTTCAACATTCCCTATTGAGCGTTGCTCAGATAACGCGAATTTTGTGTGTGTGTGTGTGTGTGTGTGTGTGTTCCCTGCCTTTTTATTGCAGTAATCATAATAATAAAATGGAAACTTAAACATTACATAATTAAGATATGCTTGCCTGCGACGAACGATATATTTTCTCTCATACATGATTTACATTAAAATGAAAAAATTTTAATTTTATTGCCTGGCAACAAAATTATTTTATTTTTAACAATTACCATTGTTTGAAAAAGTTTAAATGAATTTGCAAGTACTTTACTGTTGTTAAAACGTAAAAGGTTGCAGGTAAACTACCCCTTCCCCTTAACCGATCTTCACCAAAATCAAAAGGCCTTGAGATCACTACAATTCACGGCTGTATGCAAAAAACTATTTGATTCTGTTTGAATATGCGGCAGTTACCGTTCGTCATAGAAAAAATTACCCTTGTTAAAACATAAAATGTTGCAGGTAAACTACCCTATTCCCTTAACCGATCTTCACCAAAACCAAAAGGTCTTGAGAACTCTACAATTCAGGGCTGTATGCAAAACATTATTTGATTCTGTTTGAATTTGCGGCTGTTATCGTTTGCCAAAATAAAATTACCCTTGATAAAAAAACACTGCAGGTAAACTACCCCTGTCCCTTAACCGATCTTCTCCGAAAACAATAGGTCTTGAGTACTCTACAATTCAGGGCTGTATGCAAAACATTATTTGATTCTGTTTGAATTTGCGGCTGTTATCGTTTGCCCCCCCCAAAAAAAATTACCCTTGATAAAAAAACCGTTGCAGGTAAACTACCCCTTTCCCTCAACCGATCTTCACCAAAAACAATAGGTCGTGAGTACTCTACAAATCAGGGCTGTACGCAAAAAATTATTTGATTCTGTTTGAATTTGCGGCTGTTATCGTTTGCTATAGAAAAAAAATCTACAGACAGACAGACAGACACACAGACACTTTTCGAAAAACGACTTTTTTTTCATGTTTTGAGTGTAGTACAATCAGAATCTGTAATAATCTCGAACACGATTTTTTTTTGCCTTCACCATACTTCCATTTCCTTAAGGAACATGGAAGTAAAATATCGGTATGGAGAACCATACATGACTTCCATGTTCTAAGATTTATATTTAAAATCATTTCTGAAATGAAATATTACCATAGAAACTACTTCTTTCTACTTACTGCTTCAGCCTTAACCACAGTACTGTGGTCACTAACGTATACCACCTCACGTTATCGCACTAGATTTTCACTGATGATGGAAGTCAATGGCATTGCCGAAACGTCTGGTTTTGTAGAAAACATTGGACTACGGCCAAACATCCTGGGAAGGAATTTTAACAAAAACTACTTCTTTGTTGCCGATAACGTTGTACACATATATATAAAAAATATGCTTGAAATTAATGTTTCTTTTATAAAATTGCTAAACTGCTACAATTTTTTGTTCAGACAAAGCTTTTCTGATGATGTCGACTGATGATGTCAGAGATGACGAAAAGCTTTGTCTGAACAAAAAATTGTAGTAGCAGTTTAGAAATTTTATAAAAGAAATGGTAAGGATGGCTGCTAATTCAAATAATACGAAGAATGAAATTAATGGCTTGTATAAGTTAATGTTTGATCTCCATTAAGTAGTGCTCAAGTTTCCAAAGTTTTAATATTATGATGTCCGTAATTAAAACATCAGAGCAGGTTTAGTGTGTATGAGGGCACACCGTGGACAAAAATTTTCAACATTCCCTATTGAGTGTTGCTCAGAGTAAAGCTGCGAGTCTACAGTATACGTTTCACAGAACAAACACGCGGAAAAGAAGGAGCGCTCCGAAGTCACTCATGGACCCCGAGCATCTTGCAGAGGGTTCATTCCCTAAAGACTAAAAGTCTGTCTATGAACCGTCCTCTGTAAACGCGTGCAGTACACTGCCCAGCGATCAACAGGAAGCAAATCGCTATCCACGCTGGACACTTTTTCGGCTTGCACGCGTTATATGTTGGTGTGGGTTTTGGCACTTTCCATTTAAAAAGCGTGCAAATGTAAAAAAATAAACATGAGTGAGGCCAGAAATAACGCGAATTGTGTGTGTGTGTGTGTGTGTGTGTGTGTGTGTGTGTGTGTGTGTGTGTGTGTGTGTCTTCCCTGCCTTTTTATTGCAGTCATAATAATAAAATGGAAAAGTAAATATTACATAACTGAGATATGCTTGCCTGCCACGAACGATAATTTTCTCTCATACATGATTTACACTAAAATGAAAAAATTATAATTTTATTGCCTGGCAACAAAATTATTTTATTTTTAACAATTACCATTGTTTGAAAAAGTTTAAATGAATTTTCAAGTACTTTACTGTTGTTAAAACGTAAAAGGTTGCAGGTAAACTACCCCTTCCCCTTAACCGATCTTCACCAAAAACAATAGGTCTTGAGTACTCTACAAATCAGGGCTGTATGCAAAAAATTATTTGATTCTGTTTGAATTTGCGGCTGTTATCGTTTGCCATAGAAAATACCCTTGTTAAAACATAAAATAAACTACCCCTTTCCCTTAACCGATCTTCACCAAAAACAGTAGGTCTTGAGAACTCTACAATTCAGGGCTGTATGCGAAACATTATTTGATTCTGTTTGAATTTGCGGCTGTTATCGTTTGCCAAAAAAAAAAAAAAAAATTACCCTTGATAAAAAAAACCGTTGCAGGTAAACTACCCCTTTCCCTCAACCGATCTTCACCAAAAACAATAGGTCGTGAGTACTCTACAAATCAGGGCTGTACGCAAAAAATTATTTGATTCTGTTTGAATTTGAGGCAGTTATTGTTTGCCATAGAAAAAAAAACTACAGACAGACACACAGACACTTTTCGAAAAACGACTTTTTTTCATGTTTTGAGTGTAGAACAATCAGAATCTGCAATAATCTCAAACACGATTTTTTTTGCCATCACCATACTTCCATTTCCTTAAGGAACATATGGAAGTAAAAATACCCTTGATTAAAAAAAAAAACGTTGCAGGTAAACTACCCCTTTCCCTTAACCGATCTTCACCAAAAACAATAGGTCTTGAGTACTCTACAAATAAGGGTGGTATGCAAAAAATTACTTGATTCTGTTTGAATTTGCGGCTGTTATCATTTGCCATAGAAAAAAAATCTACAGACACACACACACTTTTCGAAAAGACTTTTTTTTTTATGTTTTGAGTGTAGTACAATCAGAGTCTGCAATAATCTCGAACATGATTTTTTTGCCATCACCATACTTCCATTTCCTTATGGAACATGGAAGTAAAATCTACAGACAGACACACACACAGACAGACACACACACACTTTTTGAAAAATGACTTTTTTTCATGTTTTGAGGGTAGTACAATCAGAATCTGTAATTATCTCGAACACGATTTTTTTCGCCATCACCATACTTCCATTTCCTTATGGAACATGGAAGTAATATATCAACAAATCTGACGGTGAATTTCAATGGTTTTAATGCCTTTCACATTCAAGAACCAAATCATATACCTATTTTCACACATGGTGGGCATCTCGAATTTCTTCAACCTTATAAACTTGTCGAACAAAGCTTACTCAGTGCACAGTTGTTTACAAATGGTGTTGTTGGCTTGCCAACGAATCAACAAACGGCTGCGCATGCACAAAAGCGTGATGACATTGATACCGCAGCAATATTAAAAAGCGGAACTTACTTTTGTGGATAACCATCATATACACAGCATAGATTCAAAACACACTGTCTATTGCCAGAATTGTTTATGATCCATAATTCCGTAATTTGTACTAGTCTTCGTCTGTTAATACTAATGTCTGAATTGATCAATATTTAATATATACATTACATTTTAGAAACACAGCCCTATATCTGATATTTAGGAAAACGTATGAATAAACAAAACAGTAGTGCCAGACGTACAAGACATTAGTTAATTATGTTGAAATATAAAAAATAAATATAAAACATTTATTATACAGTGTAAAAGGATTTTCTACACTTATTGAAAATTACTATTTGAAATGTTTGGAGTTTTTTTCAAATAAGTAATAAGTACACTAGTCAGAATATACTGTTGAAAGCATATTACATTTATGAGATGTTAACAAATAACTGATGTTACACTATAAATATAGCAGCCATGAATCGTAATATTTTAAAGTAAAGGAAGATATCTCAAAGACTACACACTATCTCGAAAGGTTATAAATTATAAAAATTTAATATGACTAGAGGAGGGATATCTGTAGCTGGTTATTGTTTAAAATGTCTCTGAAAAGGTGAACAGCAATGATAAGCAGTGAAATAAATGAAACAAAATACAAAAAATATGGAAGCTAAGTCAGATTGGCTCATTATCTCCAAATAAAGTCTGCAACCCGATGGTAAGAGGCTGAAGGGTTAGACAAAGAAGAAGATAAAATCTGGGAGGACCACCGTTCGGAAAGTAGAGATTTGAAGTACAGATAAGAAATTCTGAGACTTTTTGTAGCAGAATGGAGACGGCGACAACAAGAGCATACACATACTGGATAGGAGAACTACATCATGAGAGATGAGGAAAATGATAGATCTAGTAGTATGCCTGGCATCACGTTTCAGTTTTCCTTAACCTTAGGATTCAACTCTCAAACATAAACACATAATATGCCTACAGAAGCAGAGATTTCATCTAGATATTTAAAATCCATTACACTTGCATTTTAAAATGCACTTCAAAATGTATTATCATGAAGTACAAACAATCAACATTATTCATACTCATAATATTAACCTTTAATGCCATAAATCCTAGTATTTATTATATAAGAAACAGTTGCAGCAACGGTATAAAAAGAAAAGAAACATCAAGACTTTAAAAGCAAATCATAATTCATTCATATAATCTAAACAAACAGCTACAAATACAAAAAAATTACAATCAGTACATATGACGATAACCCACAATATAACAAAATAACCTATTTATTAATAAAAAAACAATTGTTTGCTTTCACGTTACTAGTAAAAAATACTGTAAATTAAAAAAAAAAACAGCATAATTTTAATGTTTTTTCACAAAAATTTAATCTGCGTCACTACTATCACTTGTAAATACATTTTTTTTTTGTAAAGGTAACTTTCCCCTTGAAATAAAGTTTTATACATTTTACTATTTGGAACACTGGTGTGTAAATCCACATTTCACACTAAAGAACCACAGAATTAAATACTATGGTTTGAAAATGATAAGAGTTTCTCAAATGTATATCTACTTCTTTATATATTTTAAACATCATTAAACAATCAATTATTTTTTTAAACATTTCTAACAGTTGTGAAATTCCTAAACACTATACTTTTGAGAAAATGTGTCTTTCTAATACGCTGAGAGTCAATAGTAACTGTTAAAGCATATGTAAAAGAATATATTATTCATTAATTAAAATATAACAAATGTTTGCATACTGGTCTAGCCCACTGAACCATGTACAACAACAAATAAATACTGAAGCATATAGCTGAACAAGTGAAATACACAAATGCTAAAAATTTGTTTTACTTTATGATGGTTTCCCATACGCTTTTGGATTCGTTTAATAGGCTAAAAATGACTTGAAAGACATGTTTGAATTGGTATCCAAGTCACTTATTGACAAAATCTGTATAATATTTACCTTATTTCTTCCGTCGTGTGACTTCGTGTTGCGTTTGATTTGATTAACACATTTTGAAACATATGTTTCGTCTTCAGAAATAAATAAAAATTCACTCTGAGCGAGGTCGTTACATATTAAAATTGCAATATGTAACGCGTTTTCCAATATTTGCAATTTTAATATGTAACGACCTCGCTAAGAGTGAATTTTTATTTATTTCTGAAGACGAAACATATGTTTTGAAACCCGTTAATCAAATCGAACACAACACGAAGTCACACGACGGAAGAAATAAGGTAAATATTATACAGATTTAAAAATGACTGTCGAGTTTTTATAATAATAATAGTAGGCTAATAATGGAATCTTTTTACTGTCTAAGCAGTCTACAAACTAAGCAGCACAGGCTGCTTTATGCTAGCCGATCACCATGTAAGGAAGGTACTGATTACATGGTGTTTATATGTATTTTAAAAAAGGCTGTATTATAAAAAGTACAATTTGTGCAATTGGAATTGTACTCAAAAAGAAAGTTTTAAATTTTATTAATCAGTAGTTATATCACTGACAATGTTTTATGATGTCAATATTGGTGATGTATAGAAAAGGTGCAGCACTAGACAGCAGTACAAGTTTCGAAAATCTTATAACACAGTATCTGAGGACTAACACTGTTTTATTTTTGTAATTCTTATTCAAATTACTGGACATAATACTGGTACACTATATTAATGTGTGTCTACATACTATAACAACAAAGTCAGAAAGTTAATAATGTTACACCAATGATGTTATGTATTTTAACTTAATACTGTAATAACAAGAAAACTAGGTTCCTAAACATTATGTCTATATCATGTAAAGTACGCATTCAATAATTCATAATATTTGTAATAAAATGTTATTCCACATACTTTCTAAGCCGTTACACTACTTGTTATTTCTATTAAAACATGCACACACTACAGCAATTTCGAAAATTGTTGGCGATTTTTGGCCACCTTCCAATTACAAAAAAGGGTTTATCTCAGATCTCTGAGAACATTAATACTGTTGGGAATATTGTATTCTGAATTTTTCATGATTTCAAATCATAAATGTCTTTGCATCAAAATTTTAACACAATTCAGGATTATAATTATTAAAACTTCTAACATGACTGGAAACTGACTTAAATGTTATTGTAATTAGCATACATTTTAGTTTAAACATTAAAAAAAACTAAAAATAAACACACTAAATGTCAGAAAGTATGTGTTATGGTTAGGTAATAAAAATCTCAGTTATGACATGCAGCCCTTGTTACTTTCACTTTATAGCTACATTATGAACTGAAAACCACATAATCAACTAACACTGCTGTTTACATTACTTACCTCAATCTTGTAGTACTAACATCAAATAACGTCATCGTTAAATCTGTCAACTTTCCTTTTGTACATAGGGATGTAAGAATATTTTCGGATATTTCTGAATGAAAATACACTTCACTGTCTTTAAATATAAGCCTAAGTCCATTTGATGTCGACTGCTTTTGTTGCTTCTGTTCACCATTATTTTCGGTATCTTCTGGCACTGAAATCTGCTTTTTATTGTTCGAACAATCCGTGGTTTCACATAAAGCCTCCCAGTTATCACAAATAAAATCAACACAAACTTCTTGGAGAGAACTGGGGGAATCATACATTTTTCAAACTTTATGAATTAAAGTATTTTTCTATTCCACCTTGACAAAACTGTTTTACAAGTGACAATATATTATTGACACATTATATAACACCACAAGAAATTCATTTGCGAATGTACATAAAACAACTAAGCTCTTAAAACACAAAATAACTGTCTACGTCCAAATTACGACTCCCCTATCGTGGATAATTTCCAAGCTTGGTTAGTGGTTACGATTACTAAATAATTGTAGTCAGCTGTTGTAATAATTGGACAACCTGGAAAATAAAATATAACCACAAAATTTTCCCTTTCTACTTAAATGCCATATTTTACTAAAGAAATTCAATTTAAAATTACAAATCAACTTTACAGGATAAAACTTTATCAATTCTTTCAGCTTATTAAATTTTAAAGAAAACTAACTCATAATATTACATAAATAATTCAGTATTAAAACAATTAATTAAAAGTATACGGTGTTCTGTACACATGTATATGATATGCGCAGTGTATTTATGTGCTCGTATTTCTTGTTTCGTAATACAATTTACTAACAGAATCAAAGTACATATATAACTTTTCTTTACTTATAATATTTTAGTAATTAAATTTTATTTACGTGTACAAAAAAATTTTATCTTCAATGACAAGTTTGTAGATGTCAAAAATTGTCAAGACTGGTATCTGATAAACCTGTTTAAATTATTACTTGTGAATTCTGAATCAGATGTTGACATATATAATTTCGTTTCTCATTAACTGGTGATTAACATTTAATTTCAAAATGTTTTGTGTAGAATAGTTTTCTGTTATAGAGCAAACCATAATTATGATTGTTGCAGATACGTCAGTTTAAGTTTACTGCCAACATCAACGTTAATTAATCCTAAAAAGCAGTAAGGGTATTTTTGATCATGAGATCTAGTGCGTTTGATTAACACAAATGATTGTAGTTATTGCTGTGGAGGAGTATTAGTAATGGAGAAATTTGCAGTTGATCTTGAGAAAGTTTTGGACGAATTTGAATTTAATGAAGGTATTTTAAGAATAAAACCTTGCATATGAATAATCATTAATTTGTAAAATGTTTAAATACTTAAAGAAGTTGTGTTCTTTTTTTCAGAAAGGGAAGAACAAGTAGCACATACATCAGTTAAAGCTCAGTCTTTGTCACATATAGGAATATGTCAGGTATGTAGTTTAATAGTTTTAAAGTCGTTTCGTGCATATAAATAACAGATTTAAAAAATCACAAGGGTTTATTAGGGTTAGAAAAACTATAGTGAGTAACTTTGAAGGTTAGGATAGATGAGGAGCTCTGTTAAATTTGTACTGTTGACAGTAGTGAAGGTATATATGGGCCTAAGCCTCTCTTCAAGGTAAATTATTAGCTGATGTCCCAAGTATGTAGATAAATAAGAATTGAGAATTAGGTTGGCTCGTATTTGTGTCATGTACTTAAACTGGCACAAGGATTAAGCCCTCACATTACAGACACTAACCCATTCTGTGTATAAAGTATTGTGTGTGTGTCCAAACAGGGAAATCATTCTGTATTTGATACCATGGTATGAGTATTAGTATCTAATTACAAATGAGCCAATTGTCTGAAACATGGAGGTTCCCAACCTTAGTGACACCATCAGTTGATGAATGTACCATGTGGTTGTTTTATGCAGCTTAACATTCCTAATTTCCTATTGGTGAAAATGCTCTTACTTATTATTAAAGTGCTCCCTACTGAGGAGAATAGGGAAGGTTCATACTATTTTCTTATAGACAAAATTGAATATTCATGTATTGAGAATACATAGCCTGTACCTATACAAAAAAACTATGCAATAGTAGTTGGCGTGTCGTGCTTTTAGCAAAGTTATGTTATAAATATATCAAATAATTGAGTAATAACATGTTTAAATGTAAAGAGAAGAATTATTGTGTTAAAAAAAAAATGGATGTTAGTAATTATTGATTTAATTTTGTTTTAAGCAGCGTTTTGGTTATACCAGAAATTTGTCCACTTTAGTCAAATAATTCTAAAACATTGAATAACAAACTACACAAACATTAATCACTCCCTTTATAGAGAGTCAATCAATCATGACTTCAGCAAATTTTTTTATCACCGAGTGATAGATTATTATTTATGTAATCAAAATTTTTATGTTTTAGAGGTTTCTGCCTTAAGACACCTACTTGTTACTGATTTAAAGCAGAATCTTGCCTTTAAAAAATTAAATCAGTTATATTAGTTATAGCTGATGTATGTTTTTCAAATTTAAATTAAAACCTTAAACCACAGTTGGTGGTAGTATACAAATGTACTTCAATTAGCCCCACATTAGTAATGTGACTTGAGATTTTTTGTATTGAATTTGTATGTGGTAGCAACATTAACATGTTGCTGACATACTGTGGCATTGGTGTAGAAAAGTTATTAGGGTAAAAATTATTTCAAAAGTACAGATCAGAGTACTCTTACTTGGAAACAGTTTACATCACCAATAAAGCACATTTTTGTGCTGTAGGAAATTAATAAGATACAGGATTTTAGAAATTACATAAATTTCTTTAAATAGTTATATAAATTACAGTAGTTTTTTATTTTTAACATTAAATATTGAATAATAAATTTTTTTTTTTTCAAGAATATATTTTATTTAAATTATTAGCAAAAAAGGAACAAGAACCACTAAGAAGGTTTGAAATAAAGTAACATGCGCTATTACATGCGATAGGATATTTTGGAGAAGCCAGGGCTCACGGTGGCCTGTAGTGCTAAAGAAGATTTTATTTAAATTTTATTGTAGAGTATTTTGACAGTTTTTATTTTACTGGTATATTCAGATATATAATATTTAAAATAAGATAAATGATTATTTATTTGATTTGAATTTTGTGTATTTGAAGATGATAGTAAAACAGAAACTGTCAAAATACTGTATAATGATATAATTTAAATAAAGTATATTCTTGTTATAAAGATTGATTTATTATTAAATAGTATAAATAAACCAAGAATAAAATTAGAAATTTTGAATAGTATAAATAAAAAGAATATTGATAGTGTATTATTATAATGTATTATAATAATTCCTTAAATTTTTAGTGACCGTCAATCAGTGAATGTTTTAGTGGATGGTTAGTGAGGATCGGTCAATAATACAAATTTTAGCTATTTTGCGTCGACGTTTCGACAATATTTATTGTCATCTTCAGAACCTGTGTATGAAATACAATAGAAATATCAAACATAACGAAACAATTAAATATTTGGGTGAACGTGTTGGTGTATGTGAGTGTGTGCGTGCGTATGTATGTATCATTTTATATGTGAAGACTTATGATAGTTTGTTTACATCTTCAAATTATCTTTAAGAAAACGAGCAAATTATAGTATGAGAGAACTTAATTTATACAGTATTACAATTTAAATTACTAAATGTAATGATATTTTAATTAATTAAACAAACAGTAATCAACAATTGGATATTAGATTGGTACTTAAATTGTTTATACCTACAGCAGTCACTATATAGCAAAGTAATATATTACCTATAACTTCAACAGATTAGGGGATGTTCACTACGTAATTATTAAAAGTTATTTTTACCATGTTTCACTCCCTACTGGTGTTAACAAGCAATCATAATTTAGAAACATGCAATTTACACAATACTGTAGAACATTACGACTTAAATCAGATAGTTGACAAAGGTTACAAACAAAAGTTTCTGGTAAATTTTACTAACAGGTAAACTTGGATAATAATTGTAATCATATTATAAAATATAGTCAAGAGTACTATAGAATAATGTAATTTTTGTATGTGTCCACAATAACCCTTCTCTCTCACCCATTCTCCCCCTGCCAGTCCTTCTCACATCCTCTCACTCTAACCTGAAATCTCTCTCTCTCTCTCTCTCTCTCTCTCTCTCTCTCTCTCTCTCTCTCTCTCTCTCTCTCTCTCTCTCTCTCTCTCTCTCTCTCTCTCCCCCCCCCGCCAATCGTGGACAATGACAAGTGAGAGGGAGAGAGAGAGAGAGAGAGAGAGTGAAGAGAGATAATGAGTGGGATAGAGAGAGAGAGAGAGAGAGAGAGAGGGAAGAAGGGAGACAGTGAGTGAGATGTAGAAGAGAGAGAGAGAGAGAGAGCTAGTGGGAGTGATAGTGAGTGATAGATCGATTTCAGGTTAGAGTGAGAGGCTGTGAGAAGGACTGGCAGGGGGAGAATGAGTGAGAGAGAAGGGTGATTGTGGACACATACATAAATTACATTATTCTATAGTACTCTTGACTATATTTTATAATATGATTACAATTATTATCCAAGTTTACCTGTTAGTAAAATTTACCAGAAACTTTTGTTTGTAACCTTTGTCAACTATCTGATTTAAGTCGTAATGTTCTACAGTATTGTGTAAATTGTATGTTTCTAAATTATGATTGTTTGTTAACACCAGTAGGGAGTGAAACATGGTAAAAATAACTTTTAATAATTACGTAGTGAACATCCCCTAATCTGTTGTAGTTATAGGTAATATATTACTTTGCTATATGGTGACTGCTGTAGATATAAACAATTTATGTACCAATCTAATATCCAATTGTTGATTACTGTTTGTTTAATTAATTAAAATATCATTACATTTAGTAATTTAAATTGTAATACTATATAAATTAAGTTCTCTCGTACTATAATTTGCTCGTTTTCTTAAAGATAATTTGAAGATGTAAACAAACTATCATAAGTCTTCACATATAAAATGATACATACATATGCACGCACACACACACTCACACCAAGACGTTCACCCAAATATTTATTTGTTTCGTTATGTTTGATATTTCTATTGTATTTCATACACAGGTCCTGAAGATGACAATAAATATTGTCAAAACGTCGACGCAAAATAGCTAAAATTTGTATTATTGACCGATCCTCACTAACCATCCACTAAAACATTTATTGTAATAATATAATAAATTATATTATGTAATATATAAAGTCTCTAAATCACCTCTATTTTCCAATTCCCCGTCTCTGAGATCTTACATTTTACTTCATCTCTCCAGGACCTTTGAGGCCTCCCTCTTCTTCTTTTTACCAGAGGACTCTGGTTTGTAATCCTTGCTATCAATCCATCATCTCCAGCACTTTTTACGTGTTGTCATACCACATCAGTGTCTTCTATTTAGTATATCTGAGTACATCGTTTCCCCCCTTTATTCTGCTTTTTGTTTCATCGTTGGCAATCCTATCTATTCTTGAGTGTCTACTGTTTTTCTTGCAGTAGTCCATTTCCATTCTTTTTATTTTACTTTTATACATTTTGTTTCTGACCCAGTTTTCAGTTCCATGTATCATTATACTATGCATCATGTTGTTGAATATCACTGCCTTGGTATGTCTTCAGTGCCAGATTTACGACTAGGCCGCGGTGTAGGGCCGTTCGCTCAGAGGGGGCCACAAGCTACAGATATTTTATTTCCAACAGAAGTATTTTTATACAAATAGGAGGTACTTTGATTTATTTAAGTATGATTTTTTTGAAATTAAATGATTGATTTTTGTTAATAATACAAATGGAAGACAGTTGTTATTTAAATATTGCGCATTTATTTTTAAGACGGCATCCTTAAAACGTAATATGCGCATGCGAATTTTGAAAGTCCCCGGTATATTGCCCCCTAATTTACACGTCCGTGGTACCACTCTTGTTTGTTGTTATTAATTATTTATCTGCATTGTGACTGCACAGTTTGCGATTTGAGGCTGTTTTTATTTTGGTTTGGGGGGGGGGGCTCAAAAATCTTGATCAATGTAGCGTGGAAATAATAAAAAAATATATAATGTAGTGTGTGAACAAATATAAAAAAAAAAGATCAATGTAGTGTGGAAATAATAAAAAAATATATAATGTAGTGTGTGAACAAATATAAAAAAAAAAAAGGAAAACTTAGCCGACACATCTCTTAAAGAAAAAACTGTAAGTGGTAAGATATGTTACTTACCAGATTTTAGTACTGCAAAAAATAAGAACTGTAATTAAGGTGTAAAATGTGAACAGCTGACTCCAGAAGTGGAAAACTCAAACAACAACAGTATGAACTTCTAGTACAAAAATCCGATCGTCTAGTACGAGACTACCAGAAACAATCAATCTAATGGAGCATCAGGAGGAACCGTGTATTGCACCCTAGAAGACGATAGAAGATGACCATCATGGACCCCACAGCAACCTCATGTTAAATTCAGGTGATATCCAAACATAACATTTGTAAAGATTTGTTTCAACAAGAGAAGTAACAAAAGAACAGTAAAGAACTTTTGATAATTTAAAGAATAACTTATAAAATTTGTAATTTCTGTAATGAAGTACTAATAACATTACGATGTCTAAATGTAAGATAATTCTATACTTTACAACCAAAATTATTCTTCAAATAATTTGGTTAAAGTTGTGATAAATTAAAACATAACAAAGTTGAAACCTGGATCCGTGGTACTTAAAAAAATATCTAGATGAATACTTTTTGAGATAAAAGGAATAAGACATAAAAATTTTAAAATATTAAATGCAGAATTTACTAGAGTAATTCTTTTAAAAGTAAAGTAAACTATGAGATTCAAATATAATAATAAAGAGATGTTTTTGCTAACACCCAGCGAGTGAATAAATTTATGCAATCCTTGACTAATTCCTATGTAATAATGTGTTATAATTTGTTAGTAAGTAAGGTTTACTAACAACGGCAGCTAGTTTAATTAACAAGTAACAAATTGAACTGGTTCCCGAGTTTTGTAATGTCTTAACAAGGGAGACGTTACAAAATTGCGCCACTCTGCTTTAAAAAAAAAAAAATAATAATAATAATTGTATTGTGCTGTTGTTTTGGTAGTTAATTGTTTACAGGGTGTCACACAAAATTGCGCCACTCTGCTGCTTTGAAAAAAGAAATAATTGAGTACATTGTTATAATTCATTAACAGTACTTTGTAGAATACATAAATTTATTCACTCTGAAATCGGGAACAAATAAATGAGTAAAGTTTTAATTAAGATATAATAATATTAGTATTGGGACATTGCGATAATAAACAAGTCATCGCTGGTAAATATTCCATTTTAAACCTGTCGGTATTGATGTATTGACATAACAGACATTCCTAAACACGATAATTTCCTGTTCTGAATTGTCCTACTTGTTAAACCTCCCTATGCGAACAAACAATAAGACTCCCCCAATCAGCTGACCCTTTGTGCTATTGTTAAAGCAATGAACTCTTCGTATGTGAAATTTCTCTCCACTATAAAATGATGTTAGCGTTTTGTTTTGACTGATTATATATGACAGTACAGAAAATTGAATTGTTGTGAGATAAATTTAATTTGATTAATTAGTATAAGATTCTATATGTAATAAGAGCTATATGTGTGTGTTTAAATGAATTCAATTTTATAAGTGTTTGATATAAAATAAATAATAAGTACTTTAAATAAAAAGGTTTAATAATAGCTTAAATAAAAATAACGTGTAATAGAAGTATAAAGTGTAGTAGTAAAATGAGTAAAGAAAAAATAATAATAATAAAAGTACATTTGAATCGTGTAAACAACCGGTCGTGGCCTGTTCAAAATAATTCCCCCAGCTTGCCAGTAAGAGACAAACTCGTTCGTGCAGGAAATATTGTAGTAAGCCATCCCCTATTGTTATAAATGGCAGCATCGCTAAACAATGAACACCACCCCTAGTGTATAATACAATGCGTCCAGTGTAAAGTGTCTGACCCCTCTTAGATTGTAAAAGCTGTTTGTTTAAAAGTAAATAAAGATTCCCCTTTGTGAAATTCCGCTTATCTCAGTAGAATAAGAAATTAGTGTTAAGATAGGATCTAAGGTCAAGTATGGGATTGACTTTAGATTACTGTAGTAGAATTAAGAGATATAGGGATAAATACGTAACACAGTCACAATGGCGCCGCACTGAAAAAGTTCTTTACAAGGGTTAAAGAAAGCGCAGAAAGCTAACCAATATAGTTAGAGTATGCAATGTAATCAGTCGGGCCACTATATTGTGAAGTTACGGAAACTAAGAGTAATAAGTAGATAAATAAAGAATATTTATTTATATGTAAATAATAGTAAGGTAGATGTTAAGAAACGAGAGAAAGGGAATTTCACGAAAGAAAAAATGTAATTGTGTTTACTAGATTTTCTATTATTACCCCACCACCCCGTCTTCATCGTTAGGTGCAGGAGGATGTGACGATTTTTAAAAATGTTTAAATCGCACAAATAAAAAATTTTGCTTTATAACAAGTAAGAGTATTATCCACCCCTTACCTATACCTAGATTCCTGCATCAACTTGAAATTGTCCCGTACCAACACGCAAAGAACGGTGTTATTTAGCTAATAATAATTACGTTAATTAAATAAAATACGTACTAAATAAATAAGGAAATTCCTAATTAGGAATCTAGGGGTCAGACACTTCATACTGGACGCATTGTATTATACACTGGGGTGGTTTTCATTGTTTAGCGATGCTGCCATTTATAACAATAGGGGATGGCTTACTACAATATTTCCTGCACGAACGAGTTTGTCTCTTACTGGCAAACTGGGGGAATTATTTTGAACAGGCCACGACCGGTTGTTTACACGATTCAAATGTACTTTTATTATTATTATTTTTTCTTTACTCATTTTACTACTACACTTTATACTTTTATTACACGTTATTTGTATTTAAGCTATTATTAAACCTTTTTATTTAAAGTACTTATTATTTATTTTATATCAAACACTCATAAAATTTGAATTCATTTAAACACACACATATAGCTCTTATTACACATAGAATCTTATACTAATTAATCAAATTAAATTTATCTCACAACAATTCAATTTTCTGTACTGTCATATATAATCAGTCAAAACAAAACGCTAACATCATTTTATAGTGGAGAGAAAGTTCACATACGAAGAGTTCATTGCTTTAACAATAGCACAAAGGGTCAGCTGATTGGGGGAGTCTTATTGTTTGTTCGCATAGGGAGGTTTAACAAGTAGGACAATTCAGAACAGGAAATTATCGTGTTTAGGAATGTCTGTTATGTCTGCGAGGGGAGTTTTGTATGGGATGCGTACACGTACCAAGGGGAGAGTTTACATTTCTCGACACGCTTTTAACATGAAACAGCTTGTCAATACCGACAGGTTTAAAATGGAATATTTACCAGCGATGACTTGTTTATTACGGCAATGTCCCAATACTAATATTTTTATATCTTAATTAAAACTTTACTCATTTATTTGTTCCCGATTTCAGAGTGAATAAATTTATGTATTCTATAAAGTACTGTTAATGAATTATAACAATGTATTCAATTATTTCTTTTTTCAAAGCAGCAGAGTTGCGCAATTTTGTGTGACACTCTGTAAACAATTAACTATCAAAACAACAGCACAATACACAATTTTTTTTTTTTTTTAAAGCAGAGTGGCGCAATTTTCTGCGTCACGATGCTCGCAACTATTTAAACTTTAAGCAGAGTCGTGCAATTTTGTAACGTCTCCCTTGTTAAGACATTACAAAAGTCGGGAACCAGTTCAATTTGTTACCTGTTAATTAAACTAGCTGCCGTTGTTAGTAAACCTTACTTACTAACAAATTATAACACATTATTACATAGGAATTGGTCAAGGATTGCATAAATTTATTCACTCGCTGGGTGTTAGCAAAAACATCTCTTTATTATTATATTTGAATCTCATAGTTTACTTTACTTTTAAAAGAATTACTCTAGTAAATTCTGCATTTAATATTTTAAAATTTTTATGTCTTATTCCTTTTATCTCAAAAAGTATTCATCTAGATATTGTTTTAAGTACCACAGATCCGGGTTTCAACTTTGTTATGTTTTAATTTATCACAACTTTAACCAAATTATTTGAAGAATAATTTTGGTTGTAAAGTATAGAATTATCTTACATTTAGACATCGTAATGTTATTACTACTTCATTACAGAAATTACAAATTTTATAAGTTATTCTTTAAATTATCAAAAGTTCTTTACTGTTCTTTTGTTACTTCTCTTGTTGAAACAAATCTTTACAAATGTTATGTTTGGATATCACCTGAATTTAACATGAGGTTGCTGTGGGGTCCATGATGGTCATCTTCTGTCGTCTTCTAGGGTGCAATACACGGTTCCTCCTGATGGTCCATTAGGTTGATTGTTTCTGGTAGTCTCGTACTAGACGATTGGATTTTTGTACTAGAAGTTCATACTGTTGTTGCTTGAGTTTTCCACTTCTGGAGTCAGTTGTTCACATTTTACACCTTAATTACAGTTATTTTTGCAGTACTAAAATCTGGTAAGTAACATATCTTACCACTTACAGTTTTTTCTTTAAGAGATGTGTCGGCTAAGTTTTCCTTTTTTTTTTTTTATATTTGTTCACACACTACATTATATATATTTTTTATTATTTCCACGCTACATTGATCAAAACGAGATCACCACAAACTGGATAGAATCTTTTTAACGGTATACACCTACGTGCATATTGACAACACAGTACCGACATCTTTACATGTTGAAGTTTCTCCAGCGAATGTGTGCATAGTTTAGTGGCGAGGGGTCAGTAAGCTGGCGCGGTTTTACGCACTGAGAAAATAGTTCGTTCTTTTATGTGGTATTAATTATTCATTAATTAAATCGTAATACTTTACGTTACCTTTTGGTTATGAATTAGGAATGTCCTTATTTATTTAGTACGTATTTTATTTAATTAACGTAATTATTATTATTAGTTAAATAACACCGTTCTTTGCGTGTTGGTACGGGACAATTTCAAGTTGATGCAGGAATCTAGGTATAGGTAAGGGGTGGATAATACTCTTACTTGTTATAAAGCAAAATTTTTTTATTTGTGCGATTTAAACATTTTTTTAAATCGTCACAATGTCTTGTAATATATGTCTATCACAGAGTATTGAACTGAGTTATCTAGTGGACATCATTTTTTGTTGTAATCTGTTGTTATTTCTTCCTCTCGTGTCCTGTGCTTTGTTAGCATTATGGTTGGCACAGGAAGCATCAGTAGGAAGCTGTTCTCCAAGTTGCCAGCCAGTTTAGTTCCACAGTTTGTAAAGTGAAAAGATGTTTGTGTATGAAGCCATATTGTATACTGATACCTTTGGAACATGCTATGAAGGAGAAGCATAAGAAAGATGAAACTAGGTATTAATTTTAATACGTATCTTAGACAATATAGGAGTAAGACAAGGATGCAGTTTATCACCCACGTTATTTAATATTTATATATGTGATATAATCCGAAACTGGAAAGAATTACATAAAGAGGAAATATATTTAGACAAAGACACAATATTAAATGTAATTTCATATGCTGACAACCTCACACTAATTGGGAAAAAGAGGAAGAATTGCAAAATGGATTATACAAACTGCAGCAAATTAGTGAACGATACAATTAAAAATGTCAATTCCTAAAACAAAAATAATGGCATTTGCAGGAAAAGAGCCAAAATCATCTTAAATGATAAAACACTGGATCAATAAAACATTTTAAATACCTAGGTTATGATATTACCTTTGATTACAGTAAAGATACTGACCAAAAAATTAGTACTTTTAACCATATTTGCGGAACTATCAGTCGATGCCTGAAAAATAAAGGTAGGAAAGAGTTAGACATTGTTGAAATTTTGTACAACAGTGGCTGTCCCCGCGCTTATGTATGGCAGCGAAACATGGGTAATGACAAAGGAACAAGAAATCAAATTCAGGCACAGGAAATGAGATTCTAAGACGAGTTAAGGATGTAGTCGAATAGACAGAATAAGAAATGAAACGATTAGACAAGAACGTCAGGTATTCAACTAAATGAAAAGATAAAATTTAATAGAAACAAGTGCCAAGAACATTTAGAAAGAGGGAAGAAGAAATTAGGTAGACCAAGGAAAGGTAGGAAACGTAACAGGCAGAATGCCTAAAACATGAAGTGAAGAAGAAGAAGACGTATCTAGATCAGAGGAAAGAATGTGGTATAATAGATTTTCAGTCTGCACCTAAACTTAAGAATGTTGTGTATTATCTGTTTTGATAAGTGGGCTCATTGGAGATGACTGCTTGGTGTTTTTGAGTTGCCCATTTCTGACTGTTGTTCTTGGTGTTGTTTTGATAGCATAAGACAGAGCGTAGCTTTTGGCATCGTAGCTTTTTTTAACTCGTACAAATTATTCTAAGCAGCATGCAGTAATACTTACAGTTCTGGAGAACTTAACAGTTGTTCAGCTGCCAGTACAGATGTTTCAGTTAACACTTGACCTGCTTATCTTAAGCATAAAATACAGTGAATTTTTCAGTGAAGGGTTTGTGAGGATCGGTTAAAAATATAACACAAATTTTAACTTATATGTGTTGACGTTTCTCCAATGTCAGCAACGATTGTCCTGATGATGACAATAAACATTGTCGAAACGTCGACACAAATAACTTAAAATTTGTGTTATACTTTGTGACCGATCCTCACAAACCCTTCACTGAAAAATTCATTGATTGATGATCACTACGAATTTAAGGATAAAATAGAGTAGTACAACAGCAGTAAGATGTTTATGGTAGTTTACTGTGTGCTGTATGCAAAAATTAAAATTTAGGACTTGTTAAATTAATTTGTAACGTAATTAATGTATCATGTTTGTTTTCTCTTCTTAAAATTTCCACAATGAATATTCATATCAAATAGCTAAAAGATAAAAAAACAAAAACAATAAATACCGGTTTGAAATATTTCACAGTCGCAAGTAGCTCAATCAGTCATTGAGAAGTACCCATAACACAAAGAGAAAAGAAACTGTACCTGTATACATTGTTTTTGTTTTTTTTCTTTTACCTATTTGATATGAATATCGTTACAACACAAATAAGCCAACCCAATACCAGGGATGAACAAGATAATATTGAATTTAAAATAATACTTCATGGTAAATAAAATGATTAATTTAAATAAAATATAAAAACTACGACTCGACAAACGACGACATGACCTAACCCAAGTGATTGACCCAACAAAAGAAAACAAAAGAAGAAGGGAACCACGAAAAACAAACGAGAATAAAACCAAAGAAGAAAAGAAGGTGATTGACAAAACCAAAAGAAGAAGGGAAAAAACCAAAACCCAAACAAAAATGAAACAAGTTCATGGAATTAAATGACTCAATGTAACACGTTGAAATGAACCCAAAGGAGAAGGTGGAAAAACCAAGGTATTAACCAAAAACAATGAAAATGAAGAAGGAGGGAAATAGATAAAAATGAAAACCAATAATGATACACAAACAAGTAATAAAGAATATGAGAAGGAGAAATAATGCACTCAAAAGTAATATTGGAACTAAGACCAATAATTAACCTATGAGAAAGGAAAAAGTAAATGTCTATCCATTAATGGACAATAATAATTTAGGGAAGAAACCCTATTAAACAATGTTAAAGATAAAAATGATAAAAAAGCAAACTAAACCCCAATGTAGAATTAGATGTAAGAATAGTATTGTAAGGACATAAAATTGTTAATAGTATTAAGGATATATTGTAATGAAAGAGAAAAAATGAATAGTGAGATAGTAATTAGAGGGATTACCCATTCAGAAACACTTAAAAAACAAAAACATTTGTGAAGTGCAAAATGAAAGTGTAAAAACCCCAAAGTGTAGTGATAAAGAAGGTACACTAATTAAATTATAATTAACTATAAATAATTTAAGAGTGAAGGTAATGATTGAATGAAAATAGTGTAAGATATAGAATGGAAATATAGTGAAAAATAGTGAATGATAAAATCATTAACAATTAATAAATCCTAAAGAACGCTAAAGGTTTAATAGTGAATAAGTATGTTGTGCAAAATAGTATTAAGTATAAACTATAAAGAGGTATTGAACACTGAAAAGTGATAATTACCTTAGTAAACAAAACAAAAAATATAATTAAGGAGTTTTAAAAGCAAGTAATCATAGTTGAAAGGGAGAACCCCAGGAAAGAGTAAATTGAAAGTGTTAACATGGAGGGAGAGTAAAGATTGTTTAGAAAGTTAAGGAGTTAGATACAAATCAAAAAACACCCATGTTATAAGGGATCATGATAAGTTCATAAAAGTGATGTTGTTTGTCACACTAAAAAATAATATAAAATAAGATGTATTGTGAACAAAGATTAGCAAATAATAAGTTAGTTAAATAATTATTCAATCAAGTTTATGAATTGGATATGGTTGTAAGAATCATACAGACCATAGGCCTACATGTTATATTTAAATAAGATCAAAGAAGTAGTAAATAATAGCCACATTGTTATTATTGGCAAAGGAAATAAATAAAAATGTTATGACTAGAAAACATGGAAACCAAAGAGTAAATAACTGTGTAGAAAATAATAGTGACATAATAATAACACATAAATAGACTCAAAAACACAACACAACCAAATATAATAACTAAATAAAGCCCATTAGGCTGAAATGAAATGTAATTTAAATGAAATAAGTCAAATACCATAATGGCTACTTATGCCTATGAAAGTGCCTAACTGTCAGAACCAAACAACTACAAATTATAACAAATTAACAAAGAAATTAGCAAATCTGAGGTGAAGGATTCACCAAGAATAAATTGTAAATCATTTGTAAAACAAAATATTATAATAAGCATTTATATACAAAAAGAAATGTAATTAACGAGTATTAACATAACTGTAAAAACATAAAATCTAAAATTACCCGAACTTGTGGGGTATCAAAATAATCTATGAAAGGAAATAAATACTATAGTGACAATATTTAATAACCAGGAAGGAAGATAGAGGAATAACAGCAGTCAGAAGATATACGAAGAATTCGAATTTTGATAACAATACATCATCTCAAAATCAACCAATCAAAATCATGCAGTTGCCATAGAAACAGCAGTTGAAGACAGAATTATGGTTGAATACCGTTACAGAAGTGAAGCGTCAGTCAAACAATACAGAAGCCAATGTTGGGAAGAACGATTTTCTAATAAAATAATGTAAAACAGTAATCAAGGTTCATAACCATGACGGTATAAGAAGCAGACGACCCATTTATAGCAGTCCACTCGAGATCCAGGATAATTAAACTGAAAATTAACCGAAAAGAATGACCAGATACGTTATGAAAAGGACGCCCAACCTATTGAAGCCCAAAAATTAATGAAAAAAGAGCTTATTGCAGCCAAATCCTACCCGATCAAATGAACGAAGACACCAAGTCATGCGGAGGTGTTAAGTACAATTAACTTACCTATTTCCAAAAACCTAATCACTCTAAATTTTTCTAAATGTAAATTTATCTCACTATAAACAATATTTCTCTTTCACAGATTATTTAAGTAAAATAAAACTCACTGAAAATTTGTTAAGATAAAACATAACCTATTGTTAAAACACGAACTTTCAAAACACATTTAACGACACTACAGAACAGATTGTAACATCACACATTATTATTTATGTACACTTAGCATAAGGTAAAATATTTTTATTGTAACCATAGGAATTCTTTAGTTCATAATCACAAGAATCCCATGATTTTGAAATGAAATTAATTGCCATATCTAAACATTCAGCTGCCTAGCTAATACGAATGTATCGTTACAGAATCGATTTTCGTCAAGCCTTGAGAACAAGTGTTTCATGTAATCAGTCGGTGCAAAATTATTATTATATAATTGTCAATTTGAACATTTTAATTATCACCTATTAAAAATAACTATTGCAGGGAGTAACCATTGTTATTATTTCATAGGGAGTGCTTTATATATTACTAGTCTTTATTTAAGAATAGATTTGACGAGAAGCGAACAAGTTGTCATTTGCACAGCAGCATCGACAATTCAGACGGCAGTGCGAGCGGGAATTATTTGAACGGCTTGACCGTCACCGCTGAAAACTCATCATACAATAGTTTTAGTTGTTTTAATAAACGACTTGGCGCCACCCGGGATTAACACACCCCTATAAGTAAACAGGTAAGGTTACTGCCATGTTATACTGGTGATTACCGCAACGCTACAGACATCGTTAGCCGCGAACATTGATGTAACGACCCCGGTGCGAGACGAACGCACTAACATTTTTTACACATTCAAAATTGGTGTACATTTTACAGATACGATCAGAACTTCTTGTTACAATATTCATTGTGGAAATTTTAAGAAGAGAAAACAAACATGATACATTAATTACGTTACAAATTAATTTAACAAGTCCTAAATTTTAATTTTTGCATACAGCACACAGTAAACTACCATAAACATCTTACTGCTGTTGTACTACTCTATTTTATCCTTAAATTCGTAGTGATCATCAATCAATGAATTTTTCAGTGAAGGGCTTGTGAGGATCGGTCAAAAAGTATAACACAAATTTTAACTTATATGTGTTGACGTTTCTGCAATGTCAGCAACGATTGTCCTGATGATGACAATAAACATTGTCGAAACCGACACAAATAACTTAAAATTTGTGTTATACTTTTTAACCGATCCTCACAAACCCTTCACTGAAAAATTCATTGATTGATGATCACTACGAATTTAAGGATAAAATAGAGTAGTACAACAGCAGTAAGATGTTTATGGTAGTTTACTGTGTGCTGTATGCAAAAATTAAAATTTAGGACTTGTTAAATTAATTTGTAACGTAATTAATGTATCATGTTTGTTTTCTCTTCTTAAAATTTCCACAATGAATAGTCATATCAAATAGCTAAAACATAAAAAACAAAAACAATGTATACAGGTACAGTTTCTTTTCTCTTTGTGTTATGGGTACTTCTCAATGACTGATTGAGCTACTTGCGACTGTGAAATATTTCAAACGGGTATTTATTGTTTTCTTATTTTGAAAAATAATAGGTTGTTAAGTTTTTTAGCGTTCTTTATAAAAAGTTTTAAAAGTGTAAAATATTCAGCTTGGACTCACCATAGGGTGAGGTTTTCAGGGTGCACAACGTTCCACCGCTGTGCTTCAGTGCTTGTATCTGGTACACTTCTGTTCATAACACTTACTTCAGATACTTTAGAACATAAAACACACTTAAATCGTGAATTACTAGTTTTCTTTGAAGTGTTATTTGTACTGCCTGTAACATTTCATAACCACATACATGAAAGTCAAAAACCAGCTATTCAGTAAAAATATATAATGGTTTGTGATCATTAAAAATATAGTCTTTTGGTTTTTAGTATTTTATGAGTAGTTAACAATGTAACCTTATAATTTGAAGGTGTAAACGTCTCATGTATTCTGCTAAATATTTATTCCACTTGTTTTGGTCAGATTGCTATTCTAATTTTTGTTTTTTGAGACCGTTTCATTTAGTGCTGTCCATTTTGTTTGATTGCATCACAGTATATCTACATAAATGATATCAGACACGAAAATTCAAATCAGTACCCTATTATTAGTAGGAGGTTATTGCACTCCAAAAATTATTAAGTTTCTTTTATATAGTGCATATAAATTACAGTTATGATTGTATTTTTTGTGTATAGTTATATTTCAATAATTTTTCACTCATAGACTTGTATGATCAGTACTTTTAATAAATAGTACTTTTTTAGTTAATAAACGTGTTTTATTGATATCACTGTTAATACCAAATATTTTGCCCATTCTGTGATGGGGGAGCCTCAGCAGAAAAGTTGAAAGTCAACAACAATCAAACATTTAATTAATAAAGTTGTGTTGGTGGTTATAATTGCAAACAGAAATAACACTGTTATAGAAAAATTTTTCTGATTGGTGCTTTCAAGCTTCACAGCTTGAAAATATTTATAATTGCAAACATTTCCAATCTGATGACGAGCTGTGTAGCTTGAAAGAGCTAATTGGAAACATTGTATCTATAGTGGTGTGCAACAGTGTTATTTCTGTTTGTAAATCAAACAATTCATAATGAAGAGTATCAAACTGTTGTACATTCTCAGCTTTACCACTGAGGATGCCACTTTAACAGTGATACCAATAAACCGCGTTCTCAGCTGGCAAAAAGTGTTGTTATCAATCTTTGAATAAGTTTATTACAGATTGGTTGGGCCTTTTCCAATTACTGTGTTGGGATGTTATAACTGCATATACTAGAGGTCAGTGGAGACTGCAAGAGTAAATGATAGAAATTGAACTGATCCCAAATTCCTAATACACTACACTCTCGTTTATCCGGCCTTCGTTTATCCGGAATTCCGGCTTATCCAGAATAATTTTCAAAATTTTTTTTTAACAACTTTACCGGTGAATTTTAAGATACGATTTGTACTAAAAACAACCTGTTTTGTTATAAATTCAACGTTATACCCATTCAGAGCTCATCAACATAAACGTAATTAACCTAAACTGCAAGGGTAAAAATAATACAGTGCAGTGTATAGTTCCCTTGGTGATCTGGTTAACGTCGGCATTCAAAGAGAATCTTATCCCAGCAGAACTGTTACTTCTAAAAAGACTCCGTGACCGTACAGCTAAGAAGAGAGAAACATCGCTACAGCAGAAAAAAAAATGGACTTTTTTAAAAAGTAAAGACTTTGATCATTCATGTATGTGTGTTTATTATTGGGTTTTCTCGCTAATTTAAACTTGTTAATTGTTAGAAATGCTACTACTGTACTGTATTGAATTTAATATAGTTTAAATATGTAAATGTCTAATGCTAAATACATTTTTTTCTTGTTTATACAGTATAATATTCTGAAATAGATTTTGTTTTTCCTTAAGATTTACTTGTAAAATACACAGTAGGCTATTACAGTTTGAATAAAGTCTTCAAAATAAAAAACTCAACTTTTCTGTATAGCGGTAGGTAAACATCGCTAATACCAGCATTTTTTGCCATTAGTTTGGTTTATTCGGAATTTTGTTTATTCGGAAAGGGTCCGGTCTAATCAATTCCGGATAAACGAAAGTGTAGTGTATTCACAAATTGGGATTATATAATCACTGCTCCTGTTATAAGATCGTAGATTTGTAAATGGCCAAATAGATTTTGTATTAATGGTTAGTGTTACGAAAATTTAACTCATAATTTCACCCTCTTCAATAGTATTCAGTTCATATTCATTCACTAACCTATTCTAAATTAATTTTGCTGAGTGAACTAGTTTATAAGTCTCAGTATTACTATTGTTGTATGCAATATTATTCTCAACAAAATCCTAGCTTATCATATTTTTCTATTTTAATGTACTTGATAAAGGCAAAAAGTAACCAGATTGCGTTTTGATTATATAAAAATCATTAGCGGATTGTAACTTATTATTATTGTTGGTGGTCAATATCAATGAAATAACATTCCATGTATCTTGAGTTCTTCCAGATAACCGTGTGTAGTAAACCAAAGTATTAAGATAAGTAAAACTTTAGTTGTTTGTCAGTTTGTTTGTATTTAGAAGGCATATCAGACTGTATAATAATATTGACAGACTTCTGCTTAGTCACTTGGTGAAATATTATATAAACGTTTTTAAACAAAATAAGATGTTATTATTGTATGTTCTCGATACACCATGTTTTTGTTATATAAACAGTGGAAAAAAAATAGAATCACGATTTTATATTTTTTTTTAAACTACATTTACTAAATTAAGTTCTTTGCATCCAGTTTCACAGCATTTGTAAATAAATAAATGAACACTTGAAAATAGTTCTGTAACTAATTAAATGTTGTGAATACATAATGTTGATAACAGTTGTTACTGCAGAATAACCAAGAAGTGCTTGCTTTGTTTAAAATATTATATGTTTATTGTATAAAAATTAATCAGATGAGTCAAGACACATTTTACTTCCATGTTCCATAAGGAAATGGAAGTATGGTCATGGCGAAAAAAATAGTGTTCGACATAACAGCTGATTCTGATTGTACTCCCCTCAAAACATGAAGAAAAGTAATTTTTCGAAAAGTGTCTGTGTAGAATTTTTTCTATGGCAAACGATAACAGCCGCAAATTCAAGCAGAATCAAATAATTTTTTGCATACATCCCTGAATTTTATAGGACTCAAGGCCTATTGTTTTTGGTGAAGATCGGTTAAGAGAAAGGAGTAGTTTACCTGCAACCTTTTATGTTTAACAAGAGTAAAGTACTTAATTTTGATAAATAAAGTATCCTTATAAGACAATCATAATAATCCACTATAGAAACGTAGATGAAATATCTATAAATGAAGAGGCTAGTTGAACGGGGAGGGGATAATTTTTTTATGTGTACTGCATTATCGGCAACAAAGAAATAGTTTGTTGTTAAATTTCCTTCCCGGGCTGTTCGCCCGTATTCCAATGTTTTCTGCAAAACCAGACGTTTCAGCAGTGCCATCGACTACCATCATCAGTGAAAATCGAGTGCGATAATGTGAGATGGTATACATTAGTGACCACAGTACTGTGATTAAGGCTGAACCAATAAGTTGAAAGAAGTTGTTTCTATGGAAATATTTCATTTCGAAAATGATTTTAAATATAAATCTTAGAATATGGAAGTCATGTATGGTTCTCCATACTGATATTTTCCATTTATCGTAGAATAATTGATACATTCCTATTAATTCCACCATGCTGCCCTTTCAGTTTGTATTCCTTGTGTGCTTGCTGTATCTGTTATCAAAAAATTTATTTAACATGTTGCTTAATTAATTCCTTACTTAATTCAACGTATATGTAACGTGCTACTTTGATTAGGCCTTCCACTAAATTATGCAAAGACTACATCGGAGCATAATGTACACATAAAAGTACTGATGTTTACTACAAAGCAGAATGTGTTAAATTGTCCAAGTTCAGTATATATTGATATCAACAACGATTTTCAATGCTCCTAATTTCTTTCCTTTTTTTTAATGCCTATTTCCAAAAAATGAATGAGTATGGTAAGATAAATGGGATTGTGGTTAGTAATACAAATTACCAACTCGATTTCCAAAATATTAGCTTAAAAAAATTTGTGTAAGAAAAAAACCTTAAGTCAGGTTGGCACAATCGGTTTCTACAATATTAGCCATACGTACCTTACCTAATTTTCTTGAAGGAAATGTAAACAAATTGGAAAGTAGCTAGGAGAGGTAATGAGAAAGTACTAAACTACCGTTGTTATCAAAACTGTGATAACACTTATCTTGAAAGAGAAATTAGTTTGTACAAGTTCAAACCTATGAATGAAGTTTATAGTCAGTTGCAGTTATAATTTATATACACACATACGCACACGCACACACATACGCATATTTCAACAGTACAGATTATATGAATAATATATAATTTTACATATGTAAATTATGACAACCTTAAAATAGAAAAATCTTATTGAACATCCTGTACGGTTGTAAAATTAACAACCTTTGACACTTGTGTCTGTCACCTGATGTGATGTCATAAGGGGTAAAATCTTTGTGTACACTGTTAAACACTAGTGTGCGGGGGACTGGTGCAGACTTGAAAACTAGACGCACACAAAACGATACATTTTCACCAAAGTTGTATATTCTGTGAATGCCACATAACAACAGTATATATTGCTACGACAGCACAGAACAATCTACGCGTTTATCGAATGTGCCAGAAAGATCTCGATGTAAGCGTGTGGTGTACGTGCTACTAGACGCATTTTGCGAGAATTTTCTCGACTGTGCCGGGCTTCGCTCGGGCTGTGTCAAGGCCGTAGTAATTACGTAGTTCACGAGATATAAGACGCAGTTTGGAAGCTTCTGGTGTGTGAGCGTGACTATAAATACATCGGTTAGCGGCCTTAGTTTTCAGTTCCATGCGAGATTTTGGATAGTGCAGTTCGAGAGTATTAGTGCGATATATTTACAGAGCGGTTCGGGTTATTACTGTGTACGTGCAAGTAGTTAGTAGTGAAGTGTTGCGTTTTATATTTGGACGGTATAATTGTAATACAATTGAGTTTTAATATTTGTGGACATTTTATTGCGTGTGTACAATTTTCATTTGATTTGTTGTAGAGACTGTGTTGTTAATTACGAACTGTTTTACTGTAACAATTAAAGGTGTCTTAATTAGTGACTTAATTGGTGTCTTGTACTTATTTTGTTTCCACTGTACCTACGACGATCGAATAGACCGTCGTAACAATATTAACAGGTTGTGCATAGTGTTATATGCTCGTGAACTCGTGTTGGTGTGATTTGTGTGCATATAAGGTACAAGAGTAATTATTTGCTTACTACTCCATTATAAAAATAATTTTGGAGTAACAAAAAATCACTCTAATGAAGTGCAAAATGTTATGAATCAAGAGGAAGTATTTGGCAAGACGTTGAAAGTCACCAAGATACGTAGATATGTTTTATATTGTTGAAAGTGACACGAAACCTGTTGTGACAACCTGGGACAGGATTGGAACTGTGTAATCAATCTTAGACAGGGAGTCCTAAATCTTTGAGTCCATCCATCCTCAGCGCTAAGGCCCATGTAGGGCATCGGCTTTTTTCAAAACACGCTCCTATTCCCTTCTGCCCTCTACCACTCGTATCTAACTACAGACACCAAGTCTTCTGAGATACACCTGGAGACTGCCCAGCCACCTTTTCTTTGGTTCCTTCTCTTTCTCCTTGTTCCTCCCTTCCTCTTTCTCCACCTGGTGTGCCATAAAATATTCGTTTAGGCATTCTTTCTTCATCCTTTGTAGATGACTTGCCCACTTTATTCTTGCCATTTTGATCTCATGTAATATTCTTAGTTTCCCATAGAACAGCTACAGCTCATTATTTCTCCTTATTCTTCACACTTCTTTCTCCATAACTGGTCCATATATTTACATAAATTGCATAAGCCAAATATTGATAGTTTATAGTAAAAATTGTACCACCTTCATTAAGTGTTACAGCTTGTCAAACCACTTTTTTAAGTATAAGATTGAGAAGTAGTGTTGAGAGAACATCTCTTCGGCATAAACTTCTTCCTGTTCCGACAGCTCTCCACAAATCCTTACTTTACTTTTTATATTTTCTTTGGTCATTTTGACTAGTCGTGTTAGCTTCCCTGGTAATCCAAATTCCTGCATTGTATGATATAACTGACTCCATTTTCCATATTGTATGATTGCTTAAAATCCACATATATACAAATGTAGATTATAGTCATAAAACTTTTCCAGCATTTGGCAGAGTATGAAGATCTCGTCATTTGTAAAAATCGTCTCTGCCTGAAGCTTGTGTGATATTCTCATAATATGTTTTCCACTAGTGGTAAAATGGAATGGAATGCCAGGCCTAAATAAACCCAATTCTGGTAGACCATCTCTCTTCCCCCCCCCCTATAAGTTTTTGAGTTAAAATATGATACACATGCTCATGAGAGATGCCTATGATCTTAGCAATGTCAACAACTCTCTGTTGCCAGTCTTCCAGCATCTTTTTTTAATCCGAATCTGTTGTTTTTTAGAGATTCACTGCTGGGATCATGTGAGTGTTCATATGGAAACATTTAAACTCGAGTGGCCACTTACATACCATTGTTTTGAAGCCACTATCTCCTAACACACTTGTCATTTCGCTATGAATTTCCATTGGCGTTAGACCATTTTTAACAAAGACTCCATCACAGTGCTGTTTGATTTTGTGATGAGACGTAAATCAAAACACACATGACACGTAAATTACAAGCTACTGGTAAATACTGAATAAATTGATGTATAGATTTGGAAATTGACTGGAGATTACATGAAATAAGACTCTTACAGCACAAAAAAAAATTTAGTTCTACTGTTAAACTGTAGGTGTCACTCCACGGACTTTTCAACTGACCCTTGTGTTACTCACATTAGATTTTCATCAATAAAAAGTTGTTCGTGTTGACAATAAATCTGTTGCTGCTGCTATTATTTTTTGCATTAGTACAAACAGTGTGTACTTTTGCTGTTTGTTTTGAAGAAAACTAGTTAAGATACTTTTCATTTCAGTGATGTTATTATCTAAAAAATTTACATTTTATATGTATGTCTGATGGTTCATGTGTTTGCATATATTAGATGCAATCCATGTTTGTGGCTGAAGTCTGTAATCACTGAGAAAGCTGACACTACACTGTAAACATGACCAAAGTACATAGTTTATTTTAAAAAAAGTATGCATGTGCGTGAAACTTAATTGTATGTAGCGAGTTTAGTATAACTTAGTATTCTAAAAGAACAACAAAGGAAATGGTAACTGAATTTTCTGTCAAATATAAAATTCTTGTAATTTATTCTATAGGCATGTTTATATCTGTAGTTTTGGATTTTTTAAACATACTAATTGTCCATACATGGTAAGTAATTATAGCTTTTAGCTGGCACAAAAAATAATATAACAGAACACACATATCGGCACTATATCAGATGGGAGGTGTTTTTATGTGTACTTATTAATGTATTTGGTGTATTAATACTGTTAGAAAAAGTTTTTTCTTTCAAAAACCAATGGTAATATGGATTTTCCAGTACAATATAAGAAACACAGAAATGTCCACAAAACACATGCAGCATTTAAACATGACACCTTAAATACAACACTGCAACATTTAGTATATTTACATTTTTTTTTAATTATTTAATTTATAGAAAGCAAAAAAAGATGTAATAAAGGAATAAAATTAAAAGTGCTAAGAGAAGTTGAATTACATCCCATAGAAATCTGGTCTAATGGTGCCGATTATTATAAATAAAACACTAAACTAGTTAACAAAGACAATTTTCACTTTATCCAGCCATGTTATTATAATGAAAACTTACTGGATTCTTTGAAAACAGATTATCACCTTAAAGATTATTATCTTTGAAATCAGATTTTTTTTCCAGCTCCTTTCAAGATTTTTTCTTCTGTAAGTTTCAGTTCCATTGAGCATATATTCATTTCACAATTTCCTACTCTGATGGTGGCCTTGTTCTTACTCTTTCTTACACTCGAGATTCTCTTTGGCTGTCTACGTTTTTTTAGCATATACTAAATGTCTTGTACCTACTAAAGATTGCATTTTCTGAACCCTTTTGTTGACACACAGCATTCCCATGCTGTTCGCATTATAGTTTGAATATATTAAAACAAGCAGTTTTCTAATCATAGAAAATAAGAGTACACTAATTGAACAAGTTGTATCCAGAGCTGCCCATAGTAGCTCCAGGGCCAGGAGTAAACCCAGTTGTGGGATCTCTACAACCCCTACTATATCCCCTTAAAATCAAACGTAGCGTCCTCAATTTACGCCTCACATTTAAGTTGACCCCGTGCCTTAAAGTTCCAAGAAAAGGTATCCCTATAAAAGTGAAAGTAAATTCATCAAATTAGCTAGTAATTATATTCCCTAAAATGTTATTAATTAATCAGGAGAATGTTTAATTTTTATTATTTAATCTTATTTCTCATAAGAAATATCCTCCCACTTTTCCTTTGTTTGAAATCCAGACTTGTATTTACAAAAATTGTCTTTGACTCTTTAACATGCATTACAACCACACAAACAGTTCATATGCACAACTCATAATTTACTAACATACTGGTATAATATGAATAGTCAATTCAGACATATGACGGAGGCAAAGTTCTACTGGTTATTATACTTACAGGCACGGCACTTTGAGATAAACAGTACTAATACATTACACACAAACTTCTCAGAAAGAAAACTCTTGCACTATAAATGGCAAAGAACTTTTTTTTAAATTCTTGGATTTCGTTGTCCATGACATGTCCGTTACTTAACTAAATATAATTAATTCACTACCGACTCAGAACACAAAGTTTTTTATGGGTAAAAACGTAAAAGTTTTACCTTATAGCCTGAACCGGTTTTCGCTTTTAAAAAGCTTCTTCAGAGGCTCCCGCTGGGAGCACTATCCGTCTTGTTGTTGGCGATGGAATCGACTTTTGAAAGATCGATACTGTGTGTGTGGGGTGTGATATGTTTGTTTACAATGTCGTTTTTATGTGTTTTCTTGTGTTTGTATATTTCCAGTTGTTCTAGAGTGTCTAGTTTTCGGCCTTTTGTGTGTACGTGTAGAATCTCCATGTTATTGTTTATGTTTTTGTATGTGTGGTTTGCTTCAATGAGGTGGTTTGCAAAGGTGTATTCTATAGTGGAGTGTAGTGCCTTTGTGTGGTCAATGTATATTTGTTTGAAGCTACGTCCTGTCTGGCCTATGTAGAATTTGTTGCAATCTGAGCAGTTTAGTTTGTAAACACCAGGTAGATCGAATTTGTTTTGTGCTTTGTGTGTGTGTGTGTTCTGTTTTGTTAGTAGTTTTGTATGCAATTCTGTATCCTGCTTTTTTGAATTTGTGGGCTATTTTTTCAGTTTGTTTGTTGATGTATGTTAGTGTTATGAAATTGTTGTTTTCTGTCGTTGTCTGTTGTTTGTTTTGTGTTTTGTGTAGGAGTTTATTGACTAAAATTGTTCTGTCATATTCGTTGGATTCTGCTAGATAGTTTATCGTGTTTAGTTTGTCTTTGTAGTCTTTTTCATCTAGTGGGATGTTGTTAAGTCTATGTAGCATAGTTGTGAAGGCAGCTAGTTTGTGTTGTATTGGGTGATTGGAGGAGTTGTGTATTAGTGTGTCAGTTGTAGTCGGTTTTCTATATACTGAATTTGTGCCTGTGTTCAAATTTTGTGATGGGGAGGTCTAAGAAGTTTATGCTATTGTTGTGTTCGTATTCAGCAATAAAGGTTATGTTTTCTTGTGTTTTGATTATGTGCGTTAGTAACTGTTCACATTGTCTTTTGTTTCCCGTGTATAGTATTAGAATGTCATCAACGTATCTGTGCCAGTATAGTATTTTATGTGTGTCTGTCATTGTTTGTGAGTGACGATTCTTGTTTTTTTTTAAGTGTTGGAGGAAGACTTCTGCTAGAATGCTGGATATGGGTGACCCCATGGTTAGACCATCATTCTGTGTGTAAATAAAATTTATTGTTATATGTGAAGTAGTTTTGTTTTGTGATAATGTTCAAAGTTTTTGTTATTTCGTTGATAAGTTCGTCTGGTGTGTTGTTCTGTTTGAGTTTGTTTTGTAGGATGGTGATTGTTTCGGAGATGGGGATGTTTGTGTACAGGTTTTTAATGTCAAATGTACAATTTGTGTACAATTTTTTTTTTAAATTTATTTCAGTTTAGTTTATAACTTGAAACTCCACGGAAAAAGAATAAGAAAATTAATAACATATTTATGAAGAACTCTTTAGGTACTTATCATTTATGTCTGTACTCCTATCCACTCATGATTATGGGTATCACATCATGCTTTACATGAAACTCTGCTGGACTTTGTTGTACCGGAAGTAACTGTTAGTCACGAGTTTAATGGGTCTTTTCATAGTCAGTTTCATGGTGTACAGAACTGGGACTGTCAGTGCTGGCATAAAACTACCAATGAAGTTGTCTGTAATGTAATGAAGTCTTAACTTGATACTCTTCTTTCAATATATCCCAAACACAATGAAATCAGTTGTTTCATACACTACCAGCTGAACTATGGCTTCAATGATTCCTTATTGCTAAGCATAACATTAACAATTAACAATTCGCTCCTTGCTTACAATTAACATTTTGCCCCCCCCATTCTCTTTCATTTCCTTTTTTTTCTTACTCATTCAGTGTGGTACCAAAAGCATGATACCCTGTGTGGTGGCATCTGTCATACACCCCTAAGAGGTTGTAGCCAAACAGTCTTTATCTTTGAAAAAAAAATCTGATTTCAAAGATAATAATGGTTAAGGTGATAATCTGTTTTCAAAGAATCCAGTAATTTTTCATTATAATAACATGGCTGAATAAAGTAAAGGAATATCCTGTAGTCCAGCTAGACCAACATACTTACCTGAGTGGATTACTATTTGCCGACTATAAAATAATAATACAAGAGAGTGAAGATAAATTACAACTGTCAGTGTACCGACGGAATCAAATACGTCCAGAATATAATCCTAAAATTTCTTTGCATAAGACGAAAGTTATGCCGTTAGGTCGAAAATAATTGTCAACAATAAGCCAATCGAACAAGTATCAAATTTCACATTCTTGCGGTGCGACACAAGCTAAAATTATGACAATGACATGGAAAATAAAATAAATAAGTTCCAGGCAATATGTGGCACAATAAATAGAACATTCAATAACAAAACACGAAATGACACAATGATAAAATTTTATAAAATGATGGCTGTACCTGTACTTATGTATGGGAGTGAAAGTTGGATAAATACCAAAAAAGCAGACACCAAAACACAAGCAACAGAAATGAGATTTTTGAGACGGGTCAAAGGCTGCACAAGAAGAGATTTAGTAAGAAATGAAGACATGCGAAATAAACTAAATGTATATGCAATAAATGAAAAAATAACTGAATATAAAGAAAGATGGAAACAACACGTAAATAGAATGGGAAATGGGAAATACCCAAAAAAATACTTAACTACAACCCAAGAGGGAGAAGAGATATAGGAAGACCACGAAAACGGTGGTCATAAGTTTGTGAGGACGGAATGCAGAAGAAGAAGAATAAAGTGGAAATTGCCTTTGTTAACTAGTTTAGTGTTTTATTTATAATAATCATCACCATTAAATCAGATTTCCCTGGGATGTAATTCGACTTCTCTCAGCACTTTTAATTTTATTCCTTTATTACTTTTTTTTTGCTTTCTATAAATTAAATAATTAAAAAAGGTAAATATACTAAATGTTGCAGTGTCGTATTTAAGATTTTATACTTAAATGCTGTATATGTTTTGTGGACACTGTAGTTTGTTTTAATTGAATGTTATATTTTTTAATCTGTAGTAGTTATTGTATGCATAAAATGCTGAAAAGCATATAGTACACGCATGTAACACTAAATATATTGCAACGTTACATATATTTATGAATTTAAACAAATTTAAATGTATTTTAATTTGTATAGCCCCACGTTCTTTGGGAGCCAATTTATATGCAACGTTACAACATTGCAAAAGTTGCATAATATTATATTGTATGTATACAAATTTTTGTACGTAAATTTAGGCATCTCGTGCCTCACGTCTAGGGCGACAAATTTATTTAACGTGACAATTTGGCAAATTTAATTTAATTTAAATTTGTGGAGTCCTTCGATCTTGGAGCACCAAATTTAAACAACGTTACATATACATAAATAGGCGTGAACGGTCTCACATTTAAAGCGTTACTAGCTTTAATTAAATATTAAAATCTAGAAATCTGTGTATATAACTGAAACTCTGCTTGCTTTTTAAATCAAAATATTCGAATTTGTCCCACTTACCTTCATTGCGAAACAACCAGGGTGTCGTCTGATGTACTTAGGCAGAGAAAAACAACAGGTAATGCAATGACACACACGTATTTTACAAACATAAATAAAATGGTATTTTATTTATATAGCATGACAATTTTTCTGTTTACCTTCTGGTTTAGATTTATTAAACTACGCCTTATGGCTGAATTGTGAAACTACGTCAAATTATGATTTCTACGGTAATTATGCTTTTATACCCTTCTATACCCTCCGAACAATATTTGATTCACCTAGCCATGCTATCAAGATTTATTTATTACTGAATATATATATTGCAACGAATCACAGGATCATGATAGGCGGGGCAAGTTCATATATTACACAGACAATGGACATTCATATTATATTGGTAGATGGTTAAGTTGGGTTGTTATCAATTGTATTTAGTAAGGTTAAGGGTTTAGTTTAGAATAACTGTGCATTATTATTTATGGTTATTCATGTACTGTGTTAGTGGAAATGTGCGCGCGTGCGTGAGTGGGAAACGTTTCCCGGGCGGTGCGTGAAGTATTATCGTTGTTTTGACATTAGCTGAACTGAGACATGTGTATCGCTACAATCCCTATACCTGTTGGACTATTGTTTACGTTCATGTATATTATTAGTATGTAGGCAGCATGCATGAGATACGAGTAGTCTGATTACCGCTATGCATGCTGTTACAAAGTAAATGCACTCTACTGCATGAAAAGTGCATGGTCACTTTTTACTAACCATGTGACTTCCATCCACCAATAGAATGCTGACTGGTGGTTGGAAATTTTCTTAAGCCTGTCGTTACACAGGCAGTTCTTCTACGCCATCTACCGCGAACGGGTCGTGCACTCCTTGTACAAGAATTCTACCGCTTGCAAGGTGTTGTAAAGACTATTCGTCGTTAGTGAAACGGGAAGGCTCAGAACTGTGTATGTAGTACATCTGCACACAGTAGTGTTTAAACGCATTACGCGTATAATTACGATAGTTCTTCTACGCCATCTACCGCGAACGGAACGTGCACTTCTTGTACAAGATTCTACCCCTTGCAAGGTGTTGTAAAAACTATTCGTCGTTAGTGAAACGGGAAGACTCAGAACTGTGTGTGTAGTACATTTGCACACATCAGTGTTTTAACGCATTGTGCGAAAAATTACAAGCAGTTCTTCACTGCTGCTACCGCGAACGGTACATACAATCCTTGTACAAGACTCTACCGCTTGCAAGGATCTGTTAAGTCTTTTCGGGGATAGTAACGTGTGTGACGCATAACAATTGATTTTATATCTTTACACACGATATTAATATTGTAATATTACGTGTGTAAGAAGTGAGTGTAACAGTATCATTAATTGTTACGCAATAGTTCCATCAAGACGTTTCCGTGCTAGTGCAAGATTTCCTCATAGGGTGGTCTGCTGATCGCGGTAGACCTTTGTATTCGCGAGAACACTTGAAGAAGCCGGAGAGGTATAAGCTCAATATACCGTTATTAGATTAAACTCACTGTCACCTGAGATATTACTTGGTTTTAAACTCTATATAAGTTTTGCGAGAAATAAAATCCGTAGTACCGTTGTGTGTGCGAAGTGTCGGATTCATCGTGGGAATTATAGGACATCAGCCCAGCTGTTATTGGACATCAGCCCAGCGGTTATAGGACATCAGCCCAGCTGTTATAGGACACCAGCCCAGCGGTTATAGGACACCAGCCCAGCTGTTATAGGACCAGCCCAGCTGTTACAGGACGCCAGCCCAGCTGTAAACGTTTCTGGTGAAACGTCTGTCATTTGTAAGCCACACCTGACGAACCATCTATACCGCAAAGACCGGCCCTTCTCTTCAACAACATCATCGTGGGAGTCTTCTTATGTAACGTATCACGTCTTGCGTATGAACATTATTTAACATTTTAAAAGAAAGACTCTATATCATACATTACATTCTGTACATTTCAAATATACCATATAAACTATAACTTGTGTTTGTACAATAAATAATCTTAAACCCTCCAATATAGACTTGTAATTTGAAATACACATACTATCATATCCTATGCGCCAATAGTTTAGTAATTTGTGTTGTCGCAATATATACTTACGACTAACTTATTTTCTACTCAAAGAACGACCCAGTAATGCACACGCACAACTCACATACTATTTTAATTCCCCATAATTTAGATTTAGCGCTTTTAAATTGATTTTAATTAGTTAGTAGATGTTTAAATGATTACTTTCCTGAACTTAGATCCATAACGACCACGTGGTGAATTTAGTTCATTATTGTTTTCCTTGTTGTCTGAATAGGGTTCACTTTTTTATGTCCGAAAAGTTTCTGCTGTTAATTTAGATATTCACTAATCACATTTTGCACTGCTTTTTTGTTTCTGCACTCACATAATTAAAATTTTGCTTTAACACATGGTACTGTTGGACAGCCGGCCGGCTCTCGGTGTTGAAGGCGACAACGTAGTTTTCCTAAGCGTCTATATAAACCACGCCTTCTCCATCCATGGCAACTATGTTCGTGATTGGTTGGTAGAAATCACGTGACGCTTGAATGAGTCGTCACGTGATATCACTTGTGGAGCGAGTTTAAATAGTTTCGTTCTGTCTCTGGGCTCGCTAAAAAGTTTGTGCTTTTTGCCAACAGAAAACGCAATCATCCGCGCACCGGTTCGCATTCCAACACCTCAAGGAGCAGTGCTTATTGTAGGGCGCTGACAAAATATGCGTCTTGGTGCTCCGACGAAGTAAAACAAAGAATGTTAATTGTTCAAAACTGAGGTCCTGTTTGGGTAGACCTTATGTTACACTTATAATTGCAATAAAAAATAAAACCCCTCAATTTTGTCCCATCACACATTCAAGATTGACAAATTCTTTAAACATATAACATTTAAATTGGGTGTCAGGTGTATCTGCAATAAGAACTCTACGGACTTGAAACGGTAATTAAAATTTATTTTATACTATAAAAAAATATGTGCACATGGCACTGACTTCGATTTTAAAACATTAGTTATTATTTGTTATTATGCCGTAAGGCTTAAGATATATACATCCTTACTAACTAAACATTCTATGCTACTAAATAGTATATAAAAGAAAAATCTCATTTTTAGACTACTCGGTCTATTAATATGTTTCAAAATCAATTTGTAAATCTTTTTTTCTATATTGTACGTACTCAAAATATTAATAGTTACTGTTTCTCAGTACTGTTTTCTCAAATACTAATTGTTTTTATTTAAATTCTTTGTAATCATTTTATATTATATTAATTTGAGCTCTTGTTACGTTAATCATATTTCTAAAACATCTATGATTTTTTAACTCTACTATACAAGAATATTTGCTCTTAATTTTAAATAAAATATTAAAGTCTTTAACTGTCTTTGTATTCTGTGTATGATTAAGATATGAATAAGTTGTCTATCACCTTATTGTCGTCAATCATACTCTATCATTTTTGTTCCATCGGTGTTCGTCTTCGTCTCGCCTCCAGCGTCGGCTGTCTCTCTTCTCCTCTTGTCCAGCGTTGGCTGTCTCTCCTCTCCTCTTGTCCAGCGTCGGCTGTCTCTCACTCTCTCGTCCTCTCCTCTTGTCCAGCGTCGTATCACTATGGAACTGCTTCTCTTGTCCAGCGTCATATCGCTATGGAACTTCTTCTCTTGTCCAGCGTCGTATCGCTATGGAACTTCTTCTCTTGTCCAGCGTCGTATCGCTATAGAACTTCTTCTCTTGTCCAGCGTCGTATCGCTATGGAACTTCTTCTCTTGTCCAGCGTCGTATCGCTATGGAACTTCTTCAGTAATGCTGTTATTAATTACAATGTTTGTCTTATAGCTTGGTTACGTATTTGTACATAACTGGCAATTTAAACTGTTTATAAAAATATTAATAAATATGCCGTGCTGACGGGCATAAGCTCCCGCTGCATCGTGGATGATTCAAGAAAGAGAACCACTGAAGCTTGCGTGTCCTATTTATACCCATGTCTTGGTCGACACCCTTCAGTGATACAAAATCGACATGTTAGAAACTGTCTTTGGCGTCAGTTCCCCCACTCTTTGTCAAATTCACTATTTTTTATATTTCTGCGAATTGCAGAGTCCTGTAAGTATTTTTTTATACTTATCTTATAACTAATTTTACAACACATGTTCATTGTAATTTTTGGACATTGCAACTTAACCCTTTTGATTTGTACACAGTTATTTCACTATTGCACTTGTACGGCGTGTCACTTTCGCGTGGTTTTCGCACACAGTATTTATTAAATTTATTTACATTTTATGGTGCTTTTGGATTTTAATTCTTAATTCTAGTTTATGAATAATTACGGAAAAACAGTCATTGTGCAATTATTCATACTGGGGTGGCAAACTTGCCTGCAGAGACCTGCGTTCACACACACTAGCAAAATACTGGTGTACACACTTTCAGTTACATTTGTGTGTGTGTGCACGTTGATTCAGGTCGAAACACCTGTTCATATTTTTGTCTGAGTCAAGCTTGCAATCCATAACATGCTTATTTCTAATATATTATTAATTATTTACAGTTTATTAAGTAAATTTAAATTTTTATATTTCATGCTCAGTACATCACTTATTTGTACTGTCGCAATATATTATGTTATTTGTGTGCGTCTGTATTTGTAGATTATCTGTAACATGCTGTAATGATATATTTCTGTTGTTTCAAGGTTCCGTTAGGCTGCACTCCAGCTGCAAGTTATCGCCGCCCATCATTTGAACCAATCAACTTAGCAGAAGCTGATTTTGCAGCATCTCCACCCAGCACATCCTTATCTCATTACAGTAATGACTTAGTCAATACACACAATTTCAACAGAGAAAATCTGCTCATTTTAAATAACACGTTAAGTAATAGGAGTTACATAAATCCTTCGTCTTCAAGAAACCTACAAAGTGTAAGTAATTTTGTAAGTATTGAAGAGGCGGCAACCGAAACAAACCAAGAAACGTTTCAACCTGATAAAAACTGGTCTGCAAATAGTGGTGCTAACCCATCAGTAGTCGAAGAGAAGCCAGACTTGTTAGACTACAATTCTCTCAGTCCAAACAATGTATCAGTGCAAGTGAACCACATACCAACACAACTTCCAGATATTACAACGTCTGTATGGACTTTACCAGATGTACAGAACAGGTTAAGTGATACAAAAGATGATCACACAACAAATGCACCGTTATTAGATTTAATAAACTCATCTTGTGGCAATTTATTGCATCAGATCAGTGTACAGGAAAACGTAAAAGAAAGAAACACTTATGAACATAATAGAGATGCTGAAAATTTGATAGAAAGCCAGCATTCAGTACTTCAGCAGAATAAATTACAGGAAAATATACATACATTACCAACAGATGATGTGAAAACTGGTAGTGCTTCTTATCACATCGATTATATTGAACAGAAGTTAAAAGGATCTGAAACGGAAGGCAATAATACATCATCGAATACTTCTGTAGAAGATTGTGTTGCACCATCAGAAATACCTGCATATCATGTAAAATCTGAGGTTAAACAAAATGAAATTGATTGTAAATCTGAGCATTCAGTATCGGACTTTGTACAGGTAGGTGACACCGCATTTGACTCAAAGACAACAAATGCTGCAGAATCGGGCAACATTTTCAGTGACACTTCCCATATGTGGCTCGACACAGGAGCTCAAAATAAACCCTGTGACGATAATAATTGTAAAAATACTTCTGTTGAAATTAGTTGTAAGGAAGAAAATTTAAAAATTAAAAACGACTTTGATAAACCAGTGGAACAAGATCACCAAAAAGAGGATTATGAAAACAGACATGTAAATGAATTTTCTGAAAACTTGAAAAAGGAAGAACAAGAATTAGATGAAAGCAAACCTTCTCATCATGTGACGCATAAGTCTGTCTGTGTAGAGAATGAAATAGCTGCAGTTAGCGACCCCAAAATCGATAAATATGTTAAACCGGTTAGTTTTGTCTGTGATAATGATGTAAGTGAAAACGAACTGGAACAGTTTTTACAGGAACTGATTGAAGAAGAGAACAGTAAAATTGTTGTTGATAAAGATCACAAAAACAAAACAGAAAATGAATCAAATAATCAGGATGTCAATTTTAACAGTATAAGAGAGAATGTACCAAGTATTCAACCTGTAGAAGGTAAATGCTCTGGTACGAAAACTGAAAATTTGACAAGTTTAGAAGCCAGAAGTATTGAAAGTAGAGATTCATCAGTTAATGTAAACATTAGTATTTCAGCTAACAGTTGTTTAGGTAATAACTCTACATATCAAGAACCGATAATTCAGGATACCGTGTGTAAACTAACAACTGATAATAAAGCAGTGGATGAAGCTAGTAATGCTGAAAAAGAAACTGATATGATAATTAGTGAAACAGAAGAAAGTAGTTTATTAACAGATCATAAAGAAAACAGTTCTTTAACTGCAAATATTGAGCCAGTCAGTTTTACCATAAAATCTGAAAGAAGTGAGGACCAGGATGTACAAACTGCTGTAAACAACGGCCAGACCACAACCGATGCCACTGGGATTTCAAGTCATTTTGATGTTGAGAGTCAACCCACAACTGATGTTACTGGTCTTCCAAAGTACGTTGATGTTGATAGTAGAACTGTCACTGATACCACAGACCTTCCAAAGTATAGTGAATTTGATAGCCGAAGGACACCTCATACCACCAGTGGCCTTCCAAGATATGATGATGCTGACAGTCGAACCATAACTGATACTACCGGCCTTCCAAAGTATGATGATATCAATAGTCATACTACAATTGACAACACAGGCCTTCCAAGATATGATGATGTTGACAGCCAAACTGTAACGGATACCACTGGCCTTCCAAAATATGATGACATCATCCAGGAGTCGTCATCCAAATGTATTAATCGGCTGAGTAACAGTGAAACCAAAGTTATAAATAAAAGTCAGACAAATATGAAATACGAAGAAAATTCATACATTAAAACCACAGAATTGAAGAATACATTTTCCGAGATACCTGAGCCTTGTAAAAGTAGTGGCAGTAGTGTTAAAACATTAGAAACAAGTACAGAATCGGAACGTAGTGAGATGGTTCATGAAGATGGAAAGCAGTTAGAAGTAAGTTGCAGTAAAATTTATGAAACAGAAACAGGTGAATCTCATTTTCAAACTGAAATTAATGAACATAACTCGGATATTCACAAGAGATCCAAAGGAGAATCAGAAGATTGTGTTTTATCAGGAACAGAACCGAGTACAGGTGAGCTATGCAATGACTTAGATAAAGTTCAAAATGAGGGTAAAAAGGTGTGCAGCTCTGGAGTGCATACAGAAAACATAAATGTAATGCATTTAGAACAAGTAAAAAATAAAGAAAATTACAATGAAAATTCAAGTTCAAAATGTTTGAAAGTTGAAAGCAGCCCATCATCAGATATGCATTCATCAGGACCTTCAGAAGATAACGTTTTGCTTACCGATGGTAAGGTCATGGATGTAACGTTAGATGTTAATGCAAAAATGATTCCTGTCAAAAATGGAGTTGAAATTGTTTCACAGACCACAGTAGATGAAGCTGGCATTCCTGCAGAGGAAGAAAAGCCTCCAAGACCCAGTTTTCTGGAGTTAGCTAATCGAATTACAGTGAACGATGAAGCTATAAATACAACATCTCCATCTACAAGTAAGTTTACATTAGTGTAATAAGATTGGTATTATTATCAAGGGTTTTGTGTGTGTGCAAGCACTCATAATTAAAAGTTCCTGGCACATCATATCTCAGAATGTAAATACCACATAGGCCTGGACACTAAGTGTTAAGGCATTCTGGGGTGACAGTACAATGTTACAAAAAACGCGCTGCAAATATTATACATTTATATAATTTTGCAATTTATAATTATTATCCTCTATTTACCCTTATAAGTATATAGAGGTCCTGCGCTTCTGAACTGCTATGTGATCATATAGCCAGGTTTTGTTTGTGCTTATTTTATCCTTTAGTTGGCATATAACGGTTCACTAGGTCTCAATACCTATTTGTCCTTTAGATATCGGCTTTCCTTACTAGTTCAAATGTCAGTTGTATCAATTCCTGTCAGTCGCGTTAGTTCTTCATCACCTCTGGATAAAAATATTAAAAATAAATATAACATGATATTTTATATGATTCATCAGCATTAGAAGCTAGTACAAAAAAATTAGAAGGAACGATGTTTCAGACACCCAAACAGTTGGCACCCATCTTCAGGAAAACTATAAACTAATACATGAATATAAATAATACATCAATAGTTTGTCAATGATTGATAGAGAGTCAAAAAAATAAATGTCCACATAGTATTTGACAGTTTCCAAGAAAATTTTCTATTTGAGGTCCATTTTAATATTTGACTGTAAATAAATTAAACTAATTCATTTGGTATCAGAATTTACAAGAGAAAAACTATCTAAAGTGGCTTCAGTTTGGGCTTGTGTATTTGTGATAGCCATAGATTTACAGTGGTGTGTAAACCTCATCAAGCCATTCTTACAGGATTAGCTGTCTGTTTCCAATAATCAGAAAAGTATTAAAAAAGTCCTTACTAAAAAGATTATGCTCCTCTCTTGATAAAAAAGCAATAATACATTATCATTGATTTGGTTCCTAACAACTGAACAAGAGTCTGCCACTGCAGGCTGAGCCATTCTCAGCTATTTCGTGGCATAAGTTAATATGCATTACTGGTAACTTTAGTTGTGTTGGTGGTAGATAGAATTTGTATAATGTAGAGATAATTTCTGCTTTCTTTACACTATAATAACAAAATGACTTATACAATTTATAACTAAAACATTAAAGGAGTTCGTTGCAAGATATAAAATAATTATTGGTTCACGGTTTGAAAAAACGAACAATATGTAACATGTTCATAGACCTCTTACATGTTATTATTATTATTATTTCAGTGAAGGGTTTGTGAGAATCGGTCAAAAATAACACAAATTTTAACTTATTTGTGTCGACGTTACAATGATTATGCAATTATTTTATATGCTAACCGTGATTTAATTAATTAATCTGTGATTGCCGAGCCCCACGTTCTTTGGGAGCCAAATACAAAGATATAAGGAGTTGATCCCTATTACGCCCCGCGTTCTGGAGCGCCAAATACAACTTTAATTGGGGATTAATTATGCCAACAATAATTAATTAATTATGTAATTATACTAATTTGTAAAATGAGATCGTGTAATCACTCAATTAGGTTACTCATATCAACCGATTGAAGCTAAGTGATACGTTAGTTCTTTTATGTTAGCATAATTACTGCACTGAGACTCTAGTTATTGTATAAATTAATAAAATCTACTATGAATCATTCAAATGACATTACTTTCTTGTTCTGAGGTAACTTTGACAATAATGAACGCATATATTCTGAATAAATAAACACCTATTTATTAACATCATTAAATAAAGAGACTTCAATATATAAATATGGATGATTCCCTGTAAATACATTCATAAAAGAACACATGTATATATATCAAATTACAATGCGAATCCAATACATTGTTTCCTGGAAAACATACACATACAATATATAATATTATATATAATACAATCAATATATAGAAAAAACACAAATAGTCAAACAATAAATCTTATACTGATGCGTTCATTGCTTGCCTCAGATGAATAGCGTTAATTATATTTATCATATGTAATTTAAATACTCAAGGGTGTTTTCTTGAAAAGAGACAGGACAGTAGAGTTCTTATGATAAGAATAGCATAAAGATTACTTGTAAAGTGATTTATCCGATATTTCCATCGGTGTAACTCCTTCTCGTTGGTGGTCCATATGTGTGAAGTTGCGTAGCTGTGATGTCACTAACACTCAACACACGCGGATCAGATTCACTCGCGCTGTGTGTATTTTCTGTTGATTCGGCTGTTACTGTTAGAGTCTATGAAATCATGTGTCGTGTGGGTAAGTTCATCATTAACTATGGTGTATATATCTGACTGTCTATTGTTGAACTTCTTGTGTGTACATTAATGTATAGTGTCTTTGATACCGTGGTGTAATTGTTCCAAATTATATTGTACCGTTTCGCACTGTACAACGTTACGATTTCGTTGTCCGGTAAAACATTAACAATAGTTCTGCGAGTCGGTTATTGATGAAACTGTGATTGGTTAGTTCAGTTCTGAATTAGCGGTAACTGAGTATGATAAAGAACTCGAGAGTTATTAAGCACTGGCGTATGTTGCATGATTTAGTCGCTGTAGGTACACTATTACCGGATACTCGTCAATATCGAAATGTTTAAGTCACTTAATTATATACCGCGTAGCAGAGTTTCAAAGTCCAACTGCTGTCCGTATGTTAACCGAACTGTATTAAGACTTAGAAGATTTAAGTTCCGTGAAGACTGTTAAAGTATACGATTGAGAAATTTATAAGAAGACTGACCGAAAATTATAAGAAGACTGTTGAAAAATGTATGAAGACTGTCCTCCCGCGTGCTCTGCAAACAGTTTTTATTAAGCATCGTTTACCACAATGCAATCTTCTGGAACACACGCCTCTGGTCGAACATGATAGGCCAGAAGAACTCCTACCCTTATGCCAGACTATCGTTCTTCACTTCTCATTTGTCGTTCCCGTTGCCATGATGACGACGGTCCTCTCCACCTGTCCTCTGGGTTGATGCTGGGTTGTGATTGGGTATCTTGTCTCCCCACAAGTTCGCGTCGAAGGCCTCCGTACTCTTTTCCTGGAACAAGAGCAATTTCTTGGCTGTCGATCAGGTCTTTGTCGAAGCGTACTCCGGACCCTGCTGCTGTTCGCATGCGAACAATGTGTCGTATTTCGTTATTGTTTCACTATCCTTGACCCTTTTCCGTTAGCTATCCTGACGCAGCGTGTCGTCGTTTCCAAAACGGCACTCCTTCTCCCTGTCGTAAATATCAGTTGTCGCCAGTAAGACGTTCCCCCGCTGTGCACAAGTTCGATTCCATTCTTTAGATATCGATGTCAGTTCTCATACAGGGTAAATACCATTGTGCACTTACACCCTTTTCTTACTGCTGGTACACTTCAAATTAACCTTGCAGTGTGTGTCCGTCACAGTTTCTCCGTAAATTGCTACTGACATAGTTTCTTTTATCTTGCATGTTGCAGGCTGTAAATCTCGGTTGAGTCGAGTCTGTCACGCCAACCTTATTTCCCATTGTAAAGTTATGTGAAGCGTATTCGTATTGTCCGAAGCAAACGTTCAGTTGACACTTCGTCACACTGTTCCTTATTTATTGCTCTTGGCTCGTGTTGGGGTGTCTTGCTGTATGTAACGTCTTTTCGATCATAATTTAAAAAATTTTTAATTCTTGGTTGTTACAACGTTTTGACAGTGTTTATTGTCATCATCAGGACCTGTGTATGAATAGAAAAGAAATGTCAAACACAACAGAACAATTATTTGGGTAAACGTGTTCGTGAATGTTAGTGTGTGTGCATGCATATATATGTACCATTGTATATGTGAAGGAGTTGAGATAATTTGTTTACATCTTCAAATGTTTTCTTTAAGAAAAATTCATTGATTGATGGTCACTACGAATTTAAGGTTTTAATTATTATTATATTTTTTTGTAGAATATTAAAATGTAACTGCAACTTTCATACAAGACTAGTGACTCAGTCATAATAGAAATTGAGTTCCATGCCAGCTATAATATCAGTAGCAAAAACCTACAAAAGAGAGTAAAATGAAACATCCTATATTTGAAATTTAAATTCTGAATTTGGAGAACAATGTATTTAATATATTGAAATTATTTTTACAATACTGATTTTTATATTTCTACTATTTTCGTTCTTAAAGGTGGGGAGGTTGAATTGAGTCCAGAAGAGCAGCGGTTAGGAAAAATACCACCATTCTGGGTTCCAGACTCAGAAGCTCCATGTTGCATGCAGTGTCAAGTGCGTTTTCATCTTTTGAAGAGGAGGCATCATTGCCGTTCATGTGGTCAGGTTAGTGAAAGTTTGCATTCTTTCAAATGTGTCATGTAGAATTAACATTTTGGGTATAAATTACTTTGAAGGCTTTCACGGCTGGAGTCAATGTTGTCCAGTGCTAAAATCTGTAGCAAACGTTTTGGCCATGCCATTGATGGCCATCATCAGTGCAAATTATGAGCTTGCGCTAACATAAGGTGACACACGTTAGTGACCAAAGTATGTGGTAATAGCTAGTGACCCCCTTGAAAGTCACTTATACGTATAAATTTCCTAAGTACCATGAGGATGTAGTTTTTATGCCACCAGCCAATCAGGAAGCAGTTTAAACGCCAACAGCCAATCAGGAAGAAGGCAGCATATGAGAGATTCACAACAGCCTATGCCAAAGAGTACTTAATGAGAGGCTTTTACCTCACCAATTCATTGCAATCACAGCATGCTTCTTAATCTGAATTGGGGACTATGCACATAGTGTTCCTACTTTTCCTTAATCTTCTTGGCTAGTACATTCAGTTAATAATATCAGTCATGCGGTATCAGGTAAAAGTATAAATTGGTTGGAATTATGCTTTATAATTATGGCTTTAAAATTATTGGTAAAAACAATTCACCAATCACAGATTTTAAGGACCTTTTGCAGTTTATTACCTTCATTTTATTAGTCCTCTAATTAGCTTACAGATTTTGTATTATTTACATGTAGTTTATTTGTAACTTTTATATATGGGGAAACAAAAATGTTAGTTGCACTAGCACAAATAAAACATATGGAATATTTATAAAAATTCTTTTATCAGCCTGAAAGTTCAGTTGAAGAAATATTTTTCTGTGAAATCGCCAAGTTTATTTAAACATTTATTGTAGTATGACTCAAGTTTTGTGATGCCTTTGTTAAAAAATTCTTGTACAATGTCTTATAATCATTCCCACACATGTTTTGGATTCTGTCATCAATGTGATATCACCACTTCACAAGTGCATCTTTCATAGTACTGAACATACGAGGGGATACCCAAAAAATAACCGGAATAGCGCTGCTATTAGCGGAGCTTACGTAGTACGCATTTCTTCCGCTAGGCGAGCGTAGCGCAACTCGTTTCGAGTTCAGTGCCGTCATTGTTGTCGCCTGGGAAGGTTGTGTCCGGTCACAGTAATTCATTTTCTAAAAGCACTTTTGCTTGCTCCCCGTTTTTTTTGTCATGGCGGATTTAAGTGAACAGCGCGCTGCTGTGAAATTTTGCTTCCTGCTTGGGAAAAACGCCGCAGACTGTTGTGGTGTTGAAAACAGCTTACAAGGATAGTGCTATGGGAATAACTCAAGTGTACCAATGGTTTTTTTCGTTTCAAAGAAGGTGAAATGTCAATTGATGACAAACCTCGTTCTGAACATCCGTCAACTTCCAGAATTGACGAAAATGTTGAAAAAGTTCATGCAATCGTGCTTGAAGACTGTCGACGGACCATTGAAGAGATTAGTAAGTTATCTAGAATAACTTGGAGCTCGTTCAGAGAATTTTGTCAGAAGATTTGGGGATGAGAAGGGTCACTGCAAAATTTGTGACTCGGGTCCTGACTGAACAGCAAAAAGAGAATCGAGTTGAAACATGCCGTGCATTGAAAGACCAGCTCCGAACCGACCCAGATTTTTTCCCAAGGTCATTACTGGTGACGTGTCATGGTGCTGTGGTTACGCAGAGGTGCCAACCTTTGAAGTGAGTTATCAGTAATCCCACTGTTAACACCCAAAAAAAAATTTTTCGAGTCAAATCCAAAGCATGGTCCTCCCCTCTCGATAATGACACCCCCTTTCACCTTCCCGACAGCAATCTATTCTAAAGTATATCATATTACACAATAAAATATGCAAATTACCTGTTAGTTCTGTGATAAAAAATTATTTGTAGCTTGTTTCGTACCCAGCAGCTGCTTTTCAGTGTAGGTTTTCTTGAAGCATACTTCCCCCTGTGATGACATTTTCGTCTTCTGAACCAAAAGCGGTTCCAGTGTAGATGTGCTTAATGTAGGCCTGAATTCTGTCTGATTTTTCCTAACAACACTGAAAACTCTTTCTATGGGAGAGTTACTGTGAGGTACACTTAATACTGCAAATACAACATTACTTAAGGTTTTATACTTCATTTGTCCACTTTCATTTTTAATGTTGCCCCAGTTTACAAGAATTTTAGGTCCATGTACAATATATTCAGGGAAAGTATCATACTGGTAAACTGCAAATTCCTCTTCAAGTTTGTCATGTTCACTTTCCGTGACCAAACTTGGGAATCTTCGAACAAAATATTCAAGAGGTGAATAGGAAACCTTCATTCTAAGAGAGATGTCTACAACTTCGGCATGCTGAAGAAATTCATCATCAAGGGGAAATTTCCTGATAATGTAACTGCAAGCTGCCATATAAAACTCTCTTACAGAATTATAAAACATCACAGTCATTCTGTTTCAAGTATACCCTGGCTTTTGCTCCGATTACCAAGTCGTCGTTGCCTTTCTGGTACTTCCTCTTCTTGAATTCAACACTCGAAAGGGAGGTAGAGTCTGACTGAATAGAACATGGCTGAACAAATCTGACCAATAGGTCAGTTAGAAGACCATTAAGATTCCTCCTAAGAAGATGTATGGCTGGAGCATCTTGTTGCAGAAATAAATTCACTGAGTTAAAGACAGGAAGTGTACTCTAAAGAAAATAGCAAAACAGTTTTGTGTGTGGGTCCTGTAAGAAAGATTTTACAGTTTCAAACTGCTTGGTGCTCTCATTTTTATGGTGGGGGTCACTACAAAACATGAGTGTCAAAGCTTCCCACTGCTCAAGAACTCGATTAATAGACTGAAGAAGCGAGAGCCAACGGGTACTGACACATTTCAAAATTTTGTGACCCTCTGTACCACAAATAGCCTGATATACTTTCAACGTGTTTTGCCTTTTAGAACTCTTATCAAGGTAGTAATATAACTGAACCAAAAAGTTCTCTACATTGACTGGTATTTGGGCTGCTGCTTTTTGTGCACAGATGTGTATGAGATGACATGAACAACCCGAAACATAAACAGAAGAATGCCTGTCTTTCACAAATTTGGCAACACCTTTATTTGCCCCTATCATTGTGTATGCGTTGTCAGATGAAAAAGAAATTGCAATTTTCCTATGGAATGGCTAGAGAAGACAATTCACTATTGATAACAGAAAAAATTCCCTCACCTGTGTTGTCAGTACTCTCTAACAAAGACAATAGAAGAGTTGATATTTGGCCTATCTGAGCATTAAAGAAAGAAACAACTATAGGATAAAGTTTTACTGCATTTAAATCCATACTCCCATCAGTAGCCTAGCCAAAGAAAAAGGCGTTTTTTGCAAAGTTCACTTATTTCCTCTTTTGTCTCAGATGCCGTGTATTGAACTAAAACAGGGGTTTTAGTTCTTGCACAGCCATATTTCTGCGATATTTTAGAGTCGGGGAACATTGCTCTAAATAAATTTCCTGCATGGTCCGAAACAGATAACGGGATATTATGCTCCAAAAGAAATGATATGAACAGCAACTCGGCATTTGTCACCGCAGTTTCATTACTTTTTACGAAGAATGATGAAACAGACATTTCGTAATTTTGCTTCACTGTATGTGTTATGTTTCTTGGATTCTATGTGTCTTCTGCAATCATCTCGTCCACCGTGAGCCACAGAAAAATCACACGAGCACACACTGCAGAACACGTTTCCACTAACACGTGAAGCAAGTAGGCATGGCCATTCCTTTGTGTAACCGTCTCGATATTTTTGTAACACTACTGTCTTCTTAGAAGTAGATGCAATGTGACAATTGCACCGCTTCATTTTACAAAACCAATCACTTCTTTTAGAAACAACGACTAGAATAATTAGAACTGTAACGCGCTAAATTACTTCGACGCAAACAACAAAGAGACACCACGCTCACCAATGATGCGCACTGGAGTTGAGCTCCTTTATCACAATGAATTTCACAATGCTCACGGGTAGTGCTGCGATAGCAAAAGAAAGTGACGATCTAATTAGTAGCCAACTCACAAGCATTGAAACGAGGAGGGTTCAGCAGTAATGCTCGAAAGGATCTACATTTTTTCTTCTTTCCTTTTTTTTTGTAGAAATTTATTTTTTCGTGATTATGTCGCTTTCCATAATAATTTCCCCTTTGACCGTAATGCCGTAATCATTAGGTGAAATCCGTAATAATTATGGACAATCCGTATTAGTTGACACCTCTGGTTACGACCCCGAAACTAAACATCAAGCCAGTGGAAAACTTCATTGTCACCTCACCCCAAAAAAAAGCTCATCAAGTGAAATCAAATATCAAGACGATGCTCATTTGTTTTTTCGATGTGAGAGGGGTAGTGCATTCTGAATTCGTCCCACCAGGTCAGACTGTTAATCAGGCCTTCTATTTGGTGGTTTTAAAAAGATTGTGTAACAATGTGCGACAAAAAAGGCCCGATTTGTGGCAGACGAGGGACTGGTTTTTCCACCATGATGACGATGCACCTGCTCACGCAGCCATTTCAGTGCGCCAGCTTTTAGCAAAAAACAACATGACTCCCTTGCCCCACGCCCCTTACTCATCTGACCTCGCTCCGTGTGATTTCTTCTTGTTTCCGCGAATGAAGAAGGACATGAAAGGACAACGTTTTGACGACGTGGAAGCGGTAAAGAAAAAAACGAGGCAGGAGCTGTCGGCCATCACAACAGACAAGTTTGAAAAATGTTTCCAGGAATGGGATCGCAGATTGGACAAATGTATTAAGTGTAATGGAGAGTACTTTGAAGGTGATAAGGTTGTTTTTTAAAAAAAATTAAATACATAGCTTTAAAAAAAAAAATTGCTGTTATTTTTGGGTACCCCTCGTATGTAAATCACACGGTACATGATCAGGACTGTAAGGAGAGCGTTCCCACTCCTCCCACTTAATTAAAGTTTTCCAGTTAAAGCAAAGCTTTAATTGCTTATCTCAGCATCTTAAAGTTTCACAGTTTGAATTTGAATTAATCATAGATCCCTTCAGCATAAATCCATGTGAAGTTATTTTAATTTATACATTTAAATCATAAAATATTTATCTCCCACTTACCTGAAAATCTTCTTTCTGCCCAGAGTTACGACACACGAACGGTGATATGCAAGTATGTTTATAAGGTTATTTGAAAATTGTACGCTACGCTCATTTATGTAATGGAATTCAAACAAAATTTTTTATTATATTATATAATTATTTCATTTTTATATTGTTCTCTAATCATGACAAATCCTTTCCAAAGAATCAAGACAAACAAAATTCTTTAAATATTAGTGAAACATCTTATACGAATAGAGTTTAAATACACATCTTATATTACAGAAAGCAGCCCAGCCTGCTCGCACTCAACATTCATACCATTGTAAAAACCCCTTTTTTTTTATATATATGCCCCATTTTATTCAAAATTAATCATATATTTTGTGTAATACGGTTACTCAATGCTCCTGCTGGCAACGTAGCGTCTTCCCGACCTCGTGGCGCATCACTCACACAGTCCTCTTTTACGTGTCCGAAAGAATTTATGATTTCAATTTTCCGAATACTACACTCACTTTCGCATTTCTAAATACTGCACTCACTTTCAATTGATACTAAAATTTTATTGTTGAGCCCCGTTTGGCGGGCTGCCTGGCCAGGCTTAGCTTCGGCGGGTAACTGCCGTGAGTGCCCACAAAGTACCCCACTCCCCAAGTTTTTTGGACAAAACGGAAAACAATGCCTTCTGGCGATAAAAGGTTCATCATTGTACTTTAAGTACGCTGTTGTTCATGCGTTTAGACGTCGACGAAATTTCAAAGCCACTGGTTACGTCACTAAGATAGGCGGGGTCTCGTCAAGACTTCCGTCAGCTCCCGACAGCATGGCAAACAGATTTTACCAAAGCCATTTTGGTTCGGCTTGGTCTGAGCGTTGTCTGGGCGCCCTGCTGGTGTTTGCGTGTTTGTGTGCACCACACCGCACTACAGTTCTTGGAATTCAATTGCGTTCTCGCATACACGCCGCATTCCAACGCTCTAACTTCACATCACTGTTCCTTTGTGCGACGAAACCTTTATTTAACATGTGACTGGCCACGCAGATGGAAAACAAAATTATGATTTTTTAATAAAATAAAAACCCCTCCTTTTAGCCCCGATACATCCAGTATGCACAACACCTTGGTTGTCAAAGAAAAAGCTCAACATTACCTTTATAGCAGACAAAAACGTTTGACACTTTTTTTGATGTGGGGGAATGAGGTTATTTCCATGATCATTAATTCTATTTTATTTCAGGTGAACAAATGATGGACGCAGCATTTGACTACAGTCAACATTTTGTCACAGAAGTCTTATTACCTTCCTTCTCATAATGATACACAACTGTGAGAGTTGATTGAATATGTTTCCACTTGTGTTCTTGTGTCAGTAAACTAGGCATCCACTGAGTGCAAATTTGTTGACATTCCAGATGCTCAGAGATGATGTAGTGGACACTTCTATGCGAAATACCCAATCCAGCAGCAGTTTTGACCATTATGATTCACCTGTTTGTAGGCAACAATTGTTGATCTCATTCAATATTATCATCTGTCGTAAAACTTGACCTTCCTGGACAGTAATCATCATCAAAAGTTTTTTTTTATTTAATTTCATTGCAAACTAGTTAAAAACTATCTAGCAATTTTATTCTAATACATCATAAATTAACAGTGTGTAGGATAAGCTCCCACTGGAGCATTCCTCTGTACAGTAACACTGAGAATGCTGAGGATTACTATACATATTTAGTTCACTAGTTCAGATGGTTTCTGTCTCTGCAGTCGCTGAACGAGTCCAGCATTATCAATCAGTTGTAGCACTTCAGTGTTTACGATCATCAAAAGTGCAGCAATTTTGGATGCAACTAACACCATTTGCATTTGACCTGGTGTAAAAGTGCTATGTTACCATACACTTAACTCAACTGGCATTGAATTTCAGTGAGGTTACACCTCCTTGCCTCACAGGAAATGAGTCACTGCACTGAATTGTAACTACTTGCAAGTGACACATGTTTGCTACTAATAAGATTAACCACTCCCACAACATTACTATGTCTGAGAAAATGGAAGTTTAACCAGTGTTGCCAATAACTTTCATCAAAATATCTCTTGAGGAAAAAATGGGCAAGTGTGACTTGAGTTTTTGACTGCCCCTCATAATTCGTTCGTTTACTTCAGACCTGAAGATTAGTTGACTAAGAGATAATTTGATGAAATTATTTAATTAGGAGGAGAGAAGGTGATAGAATGTGTACTGTTTGCTATTTATTGATATAATAAAATAAATAAAATGTGATTGATTTCAAATTTATTAAAGTTTTACTGTCTAACTTTGTCGGGCGCCATCTTGTATGAAGAAAGTATATTCACTTACCATTTTTTCGGGTCCTTTTCGGCGAACACAGGAGATCAGAATTGGTTGTTCAAAATAAAGAAAACTTTATATTGTTTCCTATAATTAAGTTTTATTAACACTTAGATAGTCTCATCATTTAACTTTAAGAGATCATTGACAAACTACCTCTTTACCTCCTTCATCTATTATTCAATTCTCATTATTAAAAAACTCACATAAAATAAAATTGAAACATAGTATACACTTTTGAATTACCAAAAAAGAATCAAGATATTAAATAGAAATAATTTTTATACCCACAAACCAGCCTTCTTAATTTACATAATTTCACTCACTCATACACACACAATTATTTTATGACCTGAGAGCTCTCATTTTATATTTTATACTTTATTAAAATTTATTTCCCCATTATGCAAGTAATTTCGAAAAACCCTTGTTAAAATTTATGGATACGTTGCTACTTAGCTGTTCAGTTGAGTTGATGGCGTCACACTTTTACGCGCACATTGTTCAGTTTTAATGAGTAATTTCCGAAAAAAAAGAAAACTGTTCTTTTAATGAAGAGACAAACTGTTAGTTACTTTTACATTTCTAATTTTACTTCACATTTTTTATATGTTGCGGGCCCGCACTTACGCTCCGGAACTTTTACGTATGTCTCACTCGCGCGAGTGAGAGTTAGACTGCCGATAGGCCACCGGCACTATTTTGTGAAGCGTCCTTGGTTAGATGATCAATTCTTATTGTTTGAAAGTTTGTATTCCTACGCCAGCAGACTGTTTTGTTACATAACGGCATTCCACCGTTAGGCTGGGCTCTGACGTAAGATGGTCTGTTGTTCGTTACATAACTTGTTACGCTGTTTTGTGTGTCATTGGTTGACCTTGGCACAATTCCAGCTCGTTGTTATAAAATATTACTGAATTTTCACTTTATAATGTCACCAGCAGTGCTGCCACTGTCGCTAATGTTGCTTGCCACTGAATTTACCTTTCGTTTATACGTTTGTCCCTAATATTCGAAAAATGTTATTGTTTTATGAAAAAAACAAATACAAACCGCTTTATTACCCCAAAATTAGGCCCGTTACAAATGGTTGTGGCTAATCATCAGAGACATGTGCTGCATAAAAAGTATACCACCAGACTTATACTGTATATTTTGACATATACATGTAGGAAAGGAAGCACTATGAATTATAAAAAAATATAAAGCCAGCTATCTCTTCCCTTTAACACTGAAGATACACGCTAGATTTTAGACAAGAAACTGAGAGAGGAAGTAGAAGTAGAGTCGAGTGGGAGGAAGAACAAATAGCTGTTATGAAGGAATGACAGAAACAAGATTGTGTACTTGCAATTTGGCAGATGGATAAATTACTAAGCAGAAGTTGCTGTTCAGGACCTATAGTCTCACATTCAGTATGTTGCCAGGACACCAACTTTGGATAGTGTTGTAAAGGATGAGAATATCTCAAATACTGATGAGGATAATGGGTGTTTTCGTACTTACCGACCCGACATCAACCCTACGATACCGAGCCGACACTGACACGATATCGAGAAGGTACTTTCACACTCAAGACGACAGATGTCGACATATCAGCTGTGGTGAGTGTAGTTTATTATACAGTGGCTGAATTCAACAGAAGATTGTATTTACTATATTTGTTATATTTAAGATGGAGAAGACGAAAAGTAGATAGGAATTATTGGGTTCACCCGAGTATTAAAGTTTGCTATGTAGAAGGCGACACCTTAATTGGTACTGGTAAATACTACACCTTATTTGGTAAGTTGGTTTTAGATCCTAAAGTTTTTCAGTTTTATTTTTATTTCCTTCGTCTGTCTTGTCCCACAAACAAGGCTTCATCTCAACAAGTTCAATCAATGTCACTATGTCATACTTAAAAGTAGTCATTCACAAAATATTCAACTACTGACCTATTAATGTGCTATGCAGAGTGAACTGTCAGTGACTACACAACGCTGACCAAGATGGGAGAGCTGCTGCTTGCCGACACGTCGGTGAGTGTGAAACGGTTCCATAACATTTCTTTACTTTTTGTTCCCACAGATATCACTCCAATGTCCTGTCAGTGTCGTGTCAGCTAGTATGAAAACACCCAATAAAGAGCATAAGAAGGACAGTTTGTGTGTGAGGAGAAAAATCTGTTCAGAGGAGTGGTGCAAGGTGTCACTCTCAGGCAATTTTTGTGCCTAGTGTCCAATTTTTATAATACTCATGGACCAATTCCTCAACCAATATACGCGGGCTGTTCAAAAACTAACTTATGTTTCAGTGTGGCGGTGGAAAGAGTGGGGCTAGTACCACCATCGTGGTGGCACTGAGTGCCATGATTCAGTGTGCACTCAGATGCGGCCAATAAAGTACTGTGTTGGGTTTCTGTGTGTTACTAATAACTTTTAAAATGTGCGCTATGATTGAAAATCCCATGAGTGGTAATAAGATTTCTGCAAACAAAAACTGCAGACAAGTGGAGATTCATTGGCAACTGTATGCAGTGTATGAGAACAACGTAATTAATTAGGGAGAAGTAAGGTTGTAGTATCATATATTTAAAAATGGCCGCACCAATGTGCACGATGATGAGTGGAGTGGGTGTCTGAGTGTTCTTACTGACAAATTGGTGGACAAAATCAATAAACAAATCCGTGAAAATCACTGCTTTACAATTACTGAGGTATTACATGAGTTTCCTCAAATTTCATATATTTTACTTCATGAAGTTGTCATGGTAAAGCTTGGTTACCAAAATTGTGTGCCTTTATTCATACAAAATTAAAAATATATGTATATATATTAAGAAGTCTCTTGGTAGAAAATTAATTATAAAAATGTAGCACATAAACTTTCATTTTTCAGGTACTGTGTTCAAAGTGTTGTGGCTTAAAGGCTCGTATCGAATTCTTAGATTTCACAGAAGCCAGAGTGTGTCAGCGTTGTTTCACAATTCTTGATAGCTGTAAGTAAACAGTTCAGTTTAGTCAAAACAGTTGAAATTATTCAACATTTTAGTCTTCATTTTTACTTCTGATGAGCTGTGACCCGGTATACTGTGCTTTTACAACTTTTTTTTGTGCTTTGCTGTAGTGAGATATTACTACCACTATGGCCTAATAATAGCATACAATAGAGCTGTTAATAAAACTTGATAAAAATAGTTAATTTTTGCATATGTAATAATAATTATACAAAAGGAGTTAAAAACTATTGTAGGAAACCAGCAATTTTTATTATAAAAGTGAATAATGAGAATGTACTTTGTACAGCAAATTCAGGGGAAGCATACAATTCACTAGGACGTCAACCAAATCCCAACAATCCAATGGAATATTGCTCAACAATTCCTCCACTACAACAGGCTGCTGGTTCGCTTCGACAGCCACCACCTACAGTAATGGTTCCTGTTGGAGTATTGAAAAGAGAAGGTGACAACAGATGTTTACTCTTATAACATAGTTGAAAATTTTCTAGCTGTAATATGTTGTTTATTTATTTTATAACTAGCGATTTTCAGTAAGGGGTCAATAATAAAATAGCAAAACACTTCTAATATAATTATATCACTGCTTGCAAATTCTAGATAATACATTTATTAAAAATAAAATAACAGACTGTACTGCTGTAGTCCCCATGAGTTGCTTATTTATATTTGCCGTAACTCTTACACTTTTTTTTTTATAAGTCACCTTACTTTAAATGTACACGGGTTATTCAGAAAGTAAGCTCCATTTTTATTTAAATATTGGTGCGGTATTGATGCCATCACACTGTTGCACATGCGCGGCCAGTTTGTAGATTCGTTGCCAAGCCAACAACACTATTTGTAAACAACTGCACTAAATAAGCTTCGTTGGACGTGTTTATAATGTCGAAGAAATTCAAGACACCCGCCGCATGTGAAAGTAGGTATGTGATTCGGTTCTTGAATGCGAAAGGCATTAAATCAGTTGAAATTCACTGTCAGATTTTCGATATTTATGAAGAAGAAGCAGTGAGCGATTCAATGGTACCAAGATGGATACAACTTTCTTGCTTAGTCCTATCCAGAGTAAGCGACTTAGGATACTTACCCGGGGCATTATGATGAATCATGGCACACACACACACACACACACTGCTGCCACAACTCAGCATCTTCTCACAAAATTTGGTTGATCATCTGGCTTACAACCCAGACCTTACACCCTTACACCAAGCGCATATCACCACCTATTCAAGCATGAGAAATCCTTCCTTGGTCTAAGTTTCCTCTGCTACCCTGTCATAACTTAGTTTCTGAATAGCCCTCATACATAAAAATTAATATACACGTGTGTGGTGAAGTAAAATTTACCATAAACAATGTTTACACCTTTTATTAGGTTATCAATATTATTTTTAGTACTGTAAATTGTAAAAGAAATATATCTGTATTATACACAGTTTGGAAAACAATTAATCAAAATGCATCGTGGCTATTGATTGATACGGTTTAGGAGGTCCCTACATAATATAGTTTTCTGTGCTCGTAAGTTCAACTGTTTTCCCTCAGAATCTGCATTTAATGAAGTGCTGTACTGTGTATAAATTTAGTGATACTCAGTTCTAAATTTGGTAAGTATTCTGCTTTTGGGTTCAGTCCTTGTTTTATTTTTGTTGTAAACAGCATACATGTTATGGGAAATTTTACAAAGAAATGGGTACCCTAAGCACCTTATTTCAGCAGTAAAGAGTCTCTATTTGGACATGCAGATACTTCTGCAAAGAGGAAGGGAGTAGAAGGTTCTAAGTATAAATCAAGGTGTAAGACAGGGCTGTAGTTTCTCTCCAACGCTGTTTAATGTATATTAGGACGAAGTCACCTGCAGGTGGCAGAGCGTTTACCCATCAACAGGTATTTCTCTAGGACAAAGCGAATTTGTTAGTACGCTGATGTTTGCTGATGACCTGCTGCTTATAGATACCACCAAAAATGGTTTGCAAAGAGTGCTACATAATTTATAACGGTTTTCAATTCAGTATAAATTAAGAATTTTCACAACCAAAATGAAGAGGCTAGGAAGCAATCCTTAAGAGCCAAAATAATGATTAACAACCAACTATTGAACAAGTCTCTCACTTTAGCTACCTAGGGTATGATATACAGGGAGTGGCAAAATGATCTGATGGTTTTCATCGATGCACAGCAGAGCGAGTAAGGTAGAGTGGTGGCGGGGAGTGGCTTGATCAACTGCATACTCGACGCCATTTTGGTTCACAGCGCCATTTCAGTAGCCATGGAACAGTGGTCAGGTGTGCACCGTGCTTTTGTAATTGAAGCGTTTTTTAAAAGTGGCTATTCTTGTATTGCTACCCAACGTCAGTTTGTAACTACTCGTCCCTGTTATTAAGGGCGCAATCTGTAACTATCTGTTTTTTATCGTTTAATTAGTTACCATAAAATTTGTGTGTTAAGAAATTACGTTCACTTTGTAAACCGGACGCCATGTTGTCAAATTGAGCAACTGTATATAAATTTATTAGTCGGGCCAGGATTCGTGCAACACGAACCGTGTTTGTGAAAATTACTACCTGAAATAATTGTAACTCGGATTAACATATATAAGTTACGTTTATTTTTACTTGAATATCAATACATATTGAAAAAATGACTCGACCCCACATATTACGCCATGGACGTTTTCAAAACAAAATTACCCTCCAAAATACACATTAAATATGAGACATATATAATAGATTATTTAATATATTTCAAATGATATATTTAATATATAAAGGATTATTGAACATAATTTAACACTTCGCACAACCCAGCACTTAGAACTTATAAGTCACTCTCTCTCTCATCCTGGTACAATTTCTTACTTTCTTTTAATGAGCTCATTCTTTTAAAATCTTAATATTGAGTGAATTGAATTTTATTTTGGTCATTATTGTGAAATTATGTTTTATTTGAAGTTAATTAATAAAAAAAATAATAGGATGTTGGAACGTTCTCACCAAATTATTGTATAAGTCTCATCGCACTTCTAGGGTCGTCGCTATCTGCACAATCGGTAAAGTTTTACTTCGCTTTACGGCCACACCGTCGTGTCAGCCCACGAAAACGCCTCGGACCGATTCTGTACGCAAGATTTCACGGACGATCCATCGGCCGATGACACCTGTACAAGTCTGTTAACGTCCGTCACAACATTTCCGATATTTTATACCGTTCATTAACCACTTTTAGTGGTATAAAAGTTAAAATTCACTCTTCGTGAACGGGTTGCCGGCCGGCTGCGATCACGTTCCCTGTTGAAATGACACAGATCCTTTGTCACAGATTTCTGAGGTGGGGTTAGTCTACATCACTCGGCTATTGTTTGGTTGTTTACAGTTTCAACAACACATTCCTCGTCGCTGGCATAATCAAAGATCGTCGCTTTTATCTCAATAAACGACATACGGTTTTTTGCTGGTTTTCATGTTTTTTGCTATGAAACAGTCAGAATCTTGTCAATTCGATTTTACATTATAAAATATTTGTATAGTTCACTCACTGTATATTTACAAGGATTATTCAAGGTTTATTTAATTTTGACCAAATTACTACAAATGAAGGAATATAATATTTATGGTTTTTATACCATATTTAGGTTGATTACAAATTGTACCATAATTGTACCATTACAAAACCCCCTCAATGAAAGATTTTGTGCCGAAGCATAAAAACTTTCATTGACCCTTTCATTCTTCCTAAAGGGATCAGCCAGGATAGGTCGCCACAACCCCCTTACAATTTATATAAAAGAAAATAATAACTCACCCGTGGTCTGATGATGATGACAGTACCTACATGACCTTACTGGACTTCTCCTTCGAGATCCCAACACCATAAGGCCACTTAGGCGCGTAACGCCCCTGCTCTGACGTGCTGGCCAGCTCAGGACCGCTGTCATATCACCAAACACTGAAACAATAAATGAAAAATATCAAAATAGTGGCTTGGTAAATCACTCTATCCTTAACTGATCTGGTTCCCCTTAGCTAGGTGCTGGTTTGTGCTAATAAGCACTGGGTTTGCTTGAACTACTACTAAAATATAATTACAAAATGTAACTTACAAGAATTATATAGAATTTCCCTTCTCAATATGGACTATCCCGAATTAATAAATTGTTTCGATTCCCATCGATAATATTTAACTCTTTCCATTTTATAATTATTATAATTACACAAGAAACACATGGATATAAAAAGAATTAAATTATAATTGAAAATATGAAAATTCCCATATAAATCTCCCAAACATGGAGAAAAACAAATTATAGAAAAACAAAATAATTAATAAATCTGTATGGTATTGTTTATTCATAAATCTTATTGAATTGTTAAATTAAAATTATTATTATTATTATTTAAAATTATTATTATTATTAACAGGTAATAGTTGGCACTGTTAATAATATTTACCCCTCTTTCTCCTCCACACACACTATTTCCCCCCCTGAACTGTTGCGTTCAGTTGCCTCCACAAGGACTGAGGCAGAAGGAGTGAGCACTTTTTTCTTTTCTCTCTCTCTCCCATCCTTGCTTTAGCAGTATAAAACCTTCAGGGTATGTACCCTTACTATTACACTTATAATATGCCCCTAAGGTCTACCACCCCAACCGAGGTGAAGTAGCCTATTCAAACAAAGAATATTAGATTCCCCTAAACCTCCCAATAAATTTCAAAATTTCAACCAATTTTGTAGGCAACCAACCATGGTCAGGGTTACAATTTCTGGCCACAGCTGGTTGTCGTCCAGATCCACGATTAGTGTTGGTAAGACAGTAATCGCCCGAAATATGGGGAATCGCAAATATGTGACACATTGTGTCTTATGTAGTCCCAATTGGGACTACCCTACAACTAACAAGTTATACACAAATCCATTACAAGACTACCATATATTATAAACATAATGATAATGTTCATAAAGTAGTCTCAAAATATAACCATAGTAGCACTATGTCCTTTTAACCCCGTAAGGTTATTACTGCAATAAACATGAAAAATCAAAATTTAAATATCATTTAAAAAATGTTATTTCTTCCTTTAGTTACATTAATAAATTTGTAGACACTTTCCAAGTCCAAAACATCACTTTTCTAACACTACAGGAAAACAATGGATCTTCTGATATACTTAGGTTATACATAAAAAATATAACTCACATAATGAGTTAAAATATTAAGTCACAAAAATTTTCAAATTCTATTCTATAATTTCTAGAATAAAACAAAATTCGTGGGATAAATGCCAAACTTTTTTTTTTTTTTTTTATATGTATATCCCAAGAATTAGGGGTCCCCCTCCCCGTTCAATAATAAGATTAAATTTTCTACTTGCTACCAATTTTGTGTGGAGGAAGACCATCGTTGCTTTCACTTCCATATGTCAGTTCCGCCAACCATGGTCCGCCTCCAGAATTCCAAAATCCACTATCAGAGGTGGTGAGTCTGTGATCGCCCGAAAATGGGGGAGAGTCCCTTCTGCAAAACCAATAAAACTAAATTAATACTCAAACACTCAAAATAAAAAAATAACAATATTCATAGATAACAAACAACCTAAGATGACCAGTACAACTTTAAATTTGTAGCATTGTGTGTTCCTACTATCTCTCCAGTTACGTTGTTCTGTAACACATAAGAATTTTGCATCTTAATCTCTATGACCTCATACGGTCCTTCATATAAGAGAAAGAATTTTTTAATTTCTTTGTCTTGCGCACTCGATAAGTCATGCCTTTTAACTAATACCATTTGTCCTATATTATACTTAACCCACTTACCTCTTGCGTCGTGTCTACGTTTTCTTTGTTCACCCTTGCTAATTAAGTTTTCATTCGCCAACCGGATGTTAATGTTTATATCAGTTGTCCTACTCTCAGGTGGATAGTCGAATAGTTGTTCCAAGATTCTTGGGGGGCGTGTTCCTCTTACTAACTCATGGGGTGTATAGCCGGTGGACTCGTGGGTGGTACTGTTTAGCCAAGTTTCTACCTTTCTTACATACAATGGCCATTCGCTGTGTTTAGCGTGACAATAGGCTCTGAAGATCCTGCCTATTTCTCTCATTACACGCTCAGCCTGGTTGGACTGGGGATGATACACAGCCGTATGCTTCGTGAGGATGCCTTCCCATCCTAAGGTCTGGCGCCATTTTCCACTGATGAACTGCGGCCCATGGTCTGATAAAATTACTTTTGGCTTACCCACGTTAATCATATAGTCTTTAGTCACCTTTTCGCTCAATACCTTACTGGTAGCTCTTTTCACGCTATATAATTTTGCATATTTTGAGAAAGTGTCAAGCAATACAAATATATAAACTACTCCCCCTCTGCCCTTCGGCAATGGTCCAAACAAATCCACAGCAACTAAATCAAAAGGTCTTTCTACCTTAATGTAATTTAACTCACCTTCTACTCTGTAGTTAACCACCTTCGACTTTTGACACAAGTCACAACTCCTCAGTAGCTGTCTCACTCGCCTCTCCATATTTCTGAAAATACATGATTCTTTTAAAACATTCACACACTTTTTAGCACCAAAATGACCATATCGTATATGACAATCCCAAATAATTTTCTCTTCCAACACTGCTGGCACCACTAATCTCCAGTCACGCTCACCCCCTACTACCTTCTTAAACAATAACCCTTTGTAGATTTTAAAATATTGATTGTACTCAGACTCATCCAGCTCCGTCTCTAAACTGTGTATTATTTTTCCCGACTTACCATCTGCTCTCTGCATGGTTTTGATATCCTTCAGCTCCTCTCCAAAGATTCTGTCTTCTCTGCTAATCTGAAAAATTTCAATTTCTTTTAAATCCCTACCTGTTTTATTATTTTCACAATCCACTCTGGACAAAGTGTCGGGTACCTTATTTTCGGTTCCTTTAATATACTCCCACTCGAAGTTGTACTCCTGCAAAACAAGTACCCACCTGGTTAATCGACTATGAGCAAGTTTACAAGTATTGAGGAATGACAAAGCTTTATGATCAGTTCTAATGATCGTTTTGTTGCCTAAGATGTAAGTTCTGAATTTACTAACTGCGAACACAATACTGAGCAATTCTTTCTCCGTGGTTGTGTAATTCTTCTCAGCCGGCAGTAAGGATCGACTAGCGAACGCAATAGTCCGATGTTCCTTCTCCTCATCCTCCTGATACAGCTCTGCTCCTACAGCTACATTGCTGGCGTCCGTCTGTAAATAAAAATTTTATCAAAATCCGGGTGGTTCATCATAATCATATTACTGAATTTTTGTTTTATTTCTTCAAAGGCTCCACGCTCCACGTCTCCCCACTTCCATTGTCTGTTCTTCTGCAATACCGCACTTAACTTTGCGGTTAGGTAGGCGTAGTTCCTTTGAAATTTCCTATAAAAGTTGCACAGCCCAAGAAAACTTTGAAGTTGTTTGATGTTTCGTGGTTCAGGGAAGCGCATAATAGATTCGACCTTGTCCGGGTTTGCGGAAATTCCTTCCGATGTAATAATGAATCCTAGAAAATTAATCTTCGTTTGTAAAAATTTGGACTTGTCCCAATTTACGGTTAATCCTCCCGCTTCTAATTTTCCTAACACATACTTTAAATGTTCTAAATGGTCTTCAAATGTACGTGACGCTATTAAAATGTCGTCCACATATACTGTGAGAAAATCTAAATCTTTGGGTCTCAAAATTCTATCCAAACATTTAATGAAGCTAGCTACGCTGGTATTTAGCCCAAATGGTAGTCGCTTAAACTGATAATTTTTTCCATTAAATAAAAATGCGGTGTATTGCCTACTTACCTCTGCCAATGGCACTTGCCAATATCCAGCAGTCAGATCCAATGATGTCATAAACCTTACGCCACTAAACTTTTGAAAGATTTCGTTAATAGATTCTGGTGATTCTCGGTCTGGTATAATAATTTGGTTAATTTTCCTTGCGTCTAAACACAATCTTACTCCTCCATCCTTCTTAATTACTACCACTAATGGATTTGAGTAGTGAGATACTGACCTCTCAATGATTCCCCCTTCCATCATCTTATCCAACTCCTCTTGCACCGCTCGTCTTTTAGAGTAAGGCACTGGATAGCTCCGCTGCATGAATGGTGTGTGTTCCTTAATCTGTAACATACATTCATAATTTTTTGCCCTTCCTGGAATATCGGCAAACACTCTCTTAAACTGCTCTATTACCTGCCATAACGCTATATGTTGGCCACTCCTTATCACCTCACCCCCACTACAGAATTCATCCGCCCTTATCTCCCATACTTCATTATTAATATTGCTCATTCATTATCAACATCTTCTAAATACTCACCCTCTCTACAAAAATTTATTTTAGTATCTAAGTTATTCTCAACTACTCGTTTCTGTAACAATTTCACACCAGTGTTCTAACTTTATTTATCACATTTTCAAAATTAATTTTTACAGACCGATCACCCCCATCTAACTCCAACACCTTTTCTTTAAAATTTATTACAGCTTTGTTTCTTTGTAAAAAATCATTTCCCAAAATGATGTCTAAACTTAATCCCTTGACTACCAAAAATGTATTATCAAAATTCATATCTCCAATTGAGAAATTTAAATGTATCTGTTTTGTCACCCTTTTACTACGTACCCCCGTGACTCCTATTACTGTACCCCTGCTACGGGTAAAACTGGAATATCCCCTTTAAACTCTTTTAATTCACTTAAAATGTTCTCGGTTATTACTGAAATTTCACTTCCTGTATCAACAAGTGTTTTAAATTTTCTATTTTCTATTGTTACCTGGATTTCCGTGAGTCCAGCTCTCACCTCCAATGTCGTGTTGCTCTCCTCCTCCAATAAATCGGCAACGATATCTGTTTTTATGACGTTTGACTGTACGTCCTCTATTGGTCGGACCTCATGGGCTTCCCTGAACAGTGGTCGGGTCCTATTTACCACTGTCGACTTCAGTTTTCCGGCTGCGTCCTGTTATGACTTTTAGAGGGTACCGGGTGTCCCCTTGTTGGTCCCTGATGGTGATATGGTGATCCTCTGGTACTAGGTGCTCCTCTGTTCGCAGGCACGAATTGCTTAGTTTGGTTACTCCTTGGCGTTTTGCAGTAATAACAGTGCTGCATGTTGGCACGATTTTCCTTCCTGCAACTAGAACAACTCCAACTGCCTGGTTGCTGTAAATCATTGCGAAAATTATATTTATTACCATTGTTATTGTAATAAGGCATTGGCCGATTAAACTCAATGTTATGGTTAGACATATTTGGCTGAATGGGTCGTCTACCCATTTCGCGATCATTAATGCTTTGTAGTATATCTAATACTTTTTCAAGCTCATCGAGATTTTCTATATCTTTGGTCATTAGTGTAACCTGCACTTCTCTGGGTAAGTGCTTACTCACGTATCTAACAAATGACTTAAAGGGTATGGGCGGCTCTAAGTATTTTCCCTTATTGTATAATTTAGTTACATAGATGGTAATGTTATTATTACTAAGGTTACGTCCCATGAAATTACCCGCTCCCATAATGCGGCTTCTTAAAGTCTCCTGCTCTTCTTCAGTCCAATATTTACCCTTGAATGCTCTCTCAAAAGTATTATAGCAATCCCATTCTAACCTATGAGCCTCAGCCCATATGACTGAATTACCCTTAAAACATTTAATTATTTTGTTTAACTTCACTTCCCAACTACTACTGCTAAAGTAATTGTAATCCCGTGTTTGATTTAGAAAACGCATGGGATGTATTACCCTGTTTTCATGGCTAAAATTCTCTAGTTCTATTTCATTATAGAAATCCCTAGTTACGATTACCCTATCATTTATGCTTGAAATATTTTTATTAATTTCTCCCCGTAACTCATTTTTTACACTGGTTAAACTATTTGCAATTACGTCATATTTATCATGCACATCCATATTATTTTGTATAGTTAAATCATCAATTTCTTTAATCTTACTTTGTAACAAATTGAATCTACTCTTGGTATTTCTTTCATGTTCTGTTATGGTATTATCTATGGTTTCTAAGTTCTTTGTAATATCTATTACATTTACTTCAATTTTCTGTAAATGATTCTGTAAAAACATTAGTTTTCAATTCTACTTGATTGCTCACTTCAACATTGGTTTTAACTTCTAATTGATTCTCTACCAAAGTTAAACACTTCTGTTGTATTTCTGTACTTTGTGACTCTAACTGACTTTTAACTGTGTTATTTACTGTGTCATAGATTAGATCAATTTTAGTATCTAAACTACTAATTTTACTACTGAATTTATCATCAACAATTGCTAGTGTGGTTTTCTGTATGTTATCACAACGTGTTTCTACTGTGTTAATTCTCTCCTCTAAGTGAAAATTTTGACCTTTAATTTCATTCTTTAATTCATTAAACTTGATATCAAAACTATTTCTGATTTCATTTTTCTGCTCATCTAGCTTTTTGTCAAAATTATCAAATTTATTTAATAATAGCTGCATCATGGCAGCCGTACCATCTGGTTGACTTTCTGAACTAACTGAGATGGATGTAGAGACCTTCTCTGCTTCTACATATACAACAGATACAGGTGTATCTGCTTCGTCAATCTGACTAATTTGAGTTGGCTGAACATCCATTTCACTAGTTAAATTTGCATCAGCTGTACTGATTTCTATTGCAATATTATCCTTATTACTCATGTTTACAATTGTCTGTTACTAAAACATATATGTTTATAACCTAAAATTTTAACCTTACCTTGCGCACGTGTTATGTACTTTAGCGCTATTACCTCAGGTAGTTATTTCACAACCGGTAGGTATACTCTACATAAAATTATGTTTTATGTCGAGTCCCTGGACGGCACGCGCCATCTGTAACTACTCGTCCCTGTTATTAAGGGCGCAATCTGTAACTATCTGTTTTTTATCGTTTAATTAGTTACCATAAAATTTGTGTGTTAAGAAATTACGTTCACTTTGTAAACCGGACGCCATGTTGTCAAATTGAGCAACTGTATATAAATTTATTAGTCGGGCCAGGATTCGTGCAACACGAACCGTGTTTGTGAAAATTACTACCTGAAATAATTGTAACTCGAATTAACATATATAAGTTACGTTTATTTTTACTTGAATATCAATACATATTGAAAAAATGACTCGACCCCACATATTACGCCATGGACGTTTTCAAAACAAAATTACCCTCCAAAATACACATTAAATATGAGACATATATAATAGATTATTTAATATATTTCAAATGGTATATTTAATATATAAAGGATTATTGAACATATTTTAACACTTCGCACAACCCAGCACTTAGAACTTATAAGTCACTCTCTCTCTCACCCTGGTACAATTTCTTACTTTCTTTTAATGAGCTCATTCTTTTAAAATCTTAATATTGAGTGAATTGAATTTTATTTTGGTCATTATTGTGAAATTATGTTTTATTTGAAGTTAATTAATAAAAAAAATAATAGGATGTTGGAACGTTCTCACCAAATTATTGTATAAGTCTCATCGCACTTCTAGGGTCGTCGCTATCTGCACAATCGGTAAAGTTTTACTTCGCTTTACGGCCACACCGTCGTGTCAGCCCACGAAAACGCCTCGGACCGATTCTGTACGCAAGATTTCACGGACGATCCATCGGCCGATGACACCTGTACAAGTCTGTTAACGTCCGTCACAACATTTCCGATATTTTATACCGTTCATTAACCACTTTTAGTGGTATAAAAGTTAAAATTCACTCTTCGTGAACGGGTTGCCGGCCGGCTGCGATCACGTTCCCTGTTGAAATGACACAGATCCTTTGTCACAGATTTCTGAGGTGGGGTTAGTCTACATCACTCGGCTATTGTTTGGTTGTTTACAGTTTCAACAACACATTCCTCGTCGCTGGCATAATCAAAGATCGTCGCTTTTATCTCAATAAACGACATACGGTTTTTTGCTGGTTTTCATGTTTTTTGCTATGAAACAGTCAGAATCTTGTCAATTCGATTTTACATTATAAAATATTTGTATAGTTCACTCACTGTATATTTACAAGGATTATTCAAGGTTTATTGAATTTTGACCAAATTACTGCAAATGAAGGAATACAATATTTATGGTTTTTATACCATATTTAGGTTGATTACAAATTGTACCATAATTGTACCATTACAAGTTTCGCCAGCACTTCAACGTGGGTCGAAGAGGATGTGTTCCATCCCGAAACACAATTTTGGCATGGATGAAAAACTTCAGAAAATCATGTTCAGCTCTAAAACGTAAGTCAACAGGTCGTCCAAGGTCAGCCAGAACACCAGAAAACATTGAGCGAATAAGACAAGGTGTGGAGGCAAGCCTGCACCGGCCAGCTCGTTAACACGCTGTTGCTATGCATCTCTCTGATCGCACTGTATGGCAAATACTGCATTTTGATTTGCACTTCCACCTTTACAAAATGGCCTGTACGGGACAGAATCGGATGATGGATTCTAATTCAATTGTAAATGCGACGCACAAGAGTTACCCACACAGGGCCTCAGTTTCAAACAGTAGACATTCCCGTAGGGAACGCCCATTTGCACGTTTGTCCAGACAGTCTGTCAACATGCACCGTTTTCAGATGCTCTGGAATGTGCACAAGTTCGCGGATTCTTGCCCGCCCGTGTGAATAATCACGTATGAGGCTCGCTGGTCAGTTAGCGTGAATGTACTATACATCGTGTTAACTAATTATTGTTTTTTTAAACATTTTTCTTGCCTCCAGAAACGGTTAAGACTATAAAATAGGTTAATTACCTTCTGTCAACGTTTCTTAGAATCCTTTTCGGGATAACTCGAGTTTCGACACCAGTGGTGTCATCATCAGATCGGATATGAATAAGGTTAAAACATTATTGATGTATATTGTTACGACACAAATAGCCAACCCAGTACCAGGGATAAAAAATATATTTATAAATGTAAAAAAAATACTTCTTATCAAATAAACTGATTGATTTAATTAAAATATAAAGAATATGACTCGACAAACGACGACTTTGACCTAACCCAAGTGATTGACCCAACAACAGAATACAAATGAAGAAGGGAACCACACAAATAACCAACGAGGATAAGAAAGTAATAAACCCAAACCAAAAGGAAACAAGTTCATGGGTTTAAACGACCCCAAAATACCCAAAAAAAGGATGGAAAAACCCAATGTATTAATCAAATAATGAAAATGAAAAGGGAGGGAGACAAGCAGAAGTGAAAACCAATAATGGTTCACAAAACAAGTAATAAAGCACTCAAGAAGAATATTGAAACCAAAACAATGGTTATCCGGAGAAAAGAAAGGTAACGGTTACTACCCATTAATAGACAAAATGACCTAGTGAAGGAACATTACTAAGGATTAAGGTGATAAAAAAGCAACCTAAACCACAGACAAAATTGTTATTAGTTATTAAGTATTAATTGTCATTAGTATTAAGGATATGAAAGAGAAATAAGTACAGTATAGGGATCACCCACCAGAACACAAATAGTATAAACAGTGATACAGTGCAATAGTGTAGGTGTAAAAACCCCAAAGTGAAGTGTTACGCTAGTTAAATTATAATTAACAATAAATAATTTAAAAGTGAAGGTAAGATAAAAGTGGGAAATTAACGGTGAATAAATAGCTGGTGGAAAATAGTATTAAGTGTGAATTATAGAATAAGGTATGGTAAACACTAGAAGTGATGATGACTTTCTTATTTAAGAAAAGATGTTCAATAGAGTTAAGTTTAATTATAGCCGGTAGTAAGTAAAAAGGGAGGATTCCAGATAAGAATAAATTGAAGGTGTTAACATGGAGAGAATGTAAAAATTGTTTAAAGAGTAAGAAATCAAAAACTAACAAAGACGCCTAAGTTATGAAGGACTGTTATCAATTTAATAAAAAGTGATGTTGTTTATCACAACAAAAATAATACGTGTTGTAAACAAAAAAACTAGCAAATAAGGATAAGTTAGAAGGGAGTGATGATATTTCTTAATCAAAATAATAACTCTAATAACTTATAAAAAATTGTTCATGTTAATGTTATGAATAGGATATGGCTGAATGAAATTTGCAGTCCATAAGCCTAATGTTATGTTTTAAAGATTAAAATAGAGAAAGCAATATTGACAAGTAAAACAACACACCAACAGACTCAAAATACAACACAACCAATAAAAATAATAAAGTAAAGCCCAATAGGCTGAAACAAAATGTGATTTGAACGAAATAAGTAAAATACTATAATGGCTACTCAGGCCTAGAAAAAACATAACTGTCAGAACCAAACAAACAAAAATTATAACAAATTGAATAAGAATTTAGAAAATCTGAGATGAAGGAATCACCAAGAATAAATTGTAAATCATTTATAACACAAAATATTGTAATAGGCATTATTATACAAAAAGAAATGTATTTAACAAGCATTAACATAATTGTAAAAACTTAAAATCTGAAATTACCCAAGCTTGTGGGGTATCAAAGTAATCTATGAAAGAGAATAAACACTATAGTGACAATATTTAATAACCAGGAAGGAGGATGGAGGAATAACAGCAATCAGAAGATATACGAAGAATTCGAATTTTGATAACAATACATCATCTCAAGATCAACCAATCAGAATAATTCCGTTACTATGGAAACGGCGGTTGAAGACGAGATTACCGTTAGAAATAACAAGAAGCGAAGCGTCATTAAGCCAATGCAGATGCAAATATTTGGGAGAACGTTTTTCAGTGTAAATTAATGCAAACAGTTGTTAAAAGTTGCTGAACTTGGTCGTTGGAGAAGCAGATGACCGTTGTAGCAGATAATTGAAGACCCAAGGCCAATTAAATAGAAAATATCCATTGAAAAGAACGTCAAAACCTATGACAAAACAGACGCCCAATCTTTTGAAGCCCAAAATCCATGAAAACTGAATGTATGCAGCCACATCCTACCCGATTAAACAACGAAGGCACCTAGACACGTTGAGGTGTTAAGTACCATCCAATTATTTATTTTCCACCAACCCGAATCACTTTAAAGAATTTTGAAAGGTAAATTTACCGTACTATAGAAACAATATTTCTCTTTCATAGAATATTTGAGCAAATTAAAACTTAATAGAAACATGTTAACATTGATATAACCTATGAATTAAACACGAACTTACAGAACACTTTTACGACACAACACAACAGATTGTAACAGCACACATTATGATTTATGTACACTTAGATTAAGGTAATATATATTTTTATTGTAACCATTGGAGTTCTTTAACTCATAGCCAAAAGGATCCACGATTTGTGAAACCAATAATAACTGTAATACGCTTAATGTAAGCAGCGACGCAAGGTTAAATGGTTTCTAAATCACTTCGCCAACCCTGATGGCAAGATCTCATGTAATCAGTTGGTGCGAATTTATAATTGTATTATTGTAATTGTGAATGTTTTCAGTTATCACCCATTAAAAAATATTTATTACAGGGAGTAACCGGCGTTATCATTTCATAGGGAGTGCTATATATCAATTACTTGTGTTTAAGAATAAATCGTAGCAGCAAACAGTTGTCAGTCACACAGCAGAAGCAACGATTGGGACGGCCGTGCGAGCGGGAACTATTTGAATGCACCATCCCGCAACGCTGATAACTTGTTTAACCATAATTTTAGTTGTTTTGAAAAACGACTTGGCGCCACCCGGAATTATCACACCCCTATAAATAACAGGTAAGGTTACTGCCGTAGTATACAGGTGATTATATCCACGCTACGAACATTGCTAGCCATCAAAATTACTGTAACGACCCGGTGCGAGGCGAACGCACTAATCCTACAAAACACAAACAAATTGTACACATTTTGCAGGTACAAACCGATCTATTCGTTACAGTTTGACGAATACCAAGTGAGGTACGAACGAAGAAGGGGACGATCGAATCTTATCGTTACAGATTGGCGACCAACCGGTGAGGCCGTAAAAGAAGGCCAACGGCGGCTATGAAGAGACACTCAATGGTTACCAGGAAGGACAAACAGAAAGGAATTGAAGGGGAAGATCAACTGGAAGAGATGGAAGAAATTGAAGAAATAATCGGGGAGCTAGTCGAAGAGGACGTTCAGGAAAACCAACCAGGAAATCCAACTCAACCATAACCGGAAGTGGAAGTAATATTCGACAACCCACTTGAGAAACCAGTCCAGGACGATGCGAGAGAACAACGAGCTGGAGATCATGAAACAGCAAAGGGAGGTCCAAGCATGCAAGACCTGATGAATTTCATAGCAGAACTTTCAAGGGAAACAAATAAAAAATTAGAGTCAAATCAAGAAGAATTGAATAAAAAATTAGAGTCAGACAAAGAAGAATTGAATAAAAAATTAGAGTCATTGCAAGAGGGAAGGAAGGAAGACAGGAAATTTTTGGAGGAGAACCTAGAGCTCCTGAATAACAAGATAGAAAGCAGCCAAGAGACGTTAGAAAAGAAGAGTGAGGAGCTGAAGAAGCAGATAAAAAAGGATCTTGAAGTGTTAAACAACAAGATTGAAAATAATAAAGAAACACTTCAACAACAATTCAACGAAGACATTGAGAATACGAAGAGAGAATTGATGCAACAATTGGCGGAGTGTCGAGAGGAGCTAACACAGAATATAAACGAGACAAACAACGCTGTAATACAAGTCCATGAAAATTTCAACAATCAGATAAATCTTGTCGAAGAGAAAGAAAAGGTCAGAATACAAGAACTTTATAAAATCACCACTGAAGAGTGCACAAAAAACGAACGGGAGGTGCTTCAGGAGCTGAAGGAGAGGCACAAGGAAATCCAGACTGATGTCAGCGAACGCGTTGAAAGAGTATATACCACTATCAACAAGATTGATGAGAAAACTCAAGAAAATAAAGAAAAAATCAGAGAAATCAGTCAGAAGGAGAAACAGATGCAAGAGGAACTAGACGCTTTGAGGGAGAAGCCTTGCAGTAGCACCCACATCTTTACCAATGAAAATAGGGAAATAATAAACTTTAAGAGTTACCAAAGAAACCCTATAGAATTTCTGAAGAGGATGGAGGAGCTCATCGAGAAGAATAAGGATACCAGATGGACGACGGTGAGAAGTCTAATCGATGAGATGTTTCGAGACACGAACGACAATTGGTGGACAGCCACACGACCAGAAATCAGCTGTACACAAGAGTTCAAAACATTGTTCCGTGAAAAATACTGGTCAGAATCAACCCAAAATGTGGTAAGGAACGACATAAGCAACGGAAGATATGAGCCACAGGCTGGGGATACACTAACATCATACTTCTTGGGAAAGGTTTGTCTAGCTCGAAACCTCGAACCAAAGATACCCGAAGAGTCCCTAGTCATTCAACTGGGATATCACTACGAAGACGCAATACAGAGGGCCAGGATACAGGGACAAATAAAGACCATACAGGGAATGGCCAATTTACTGGACGACCACGAAAATGATAGACAGTATCATCGTAATCGAATGGTCAATTTGAGGTATAACCGGGGGAATGAAAACCAAAACCCACCTAATAGCAATCCGTCTTATAACAAACCCCAGTATAACTATCCGAGTAACCAAAACCGGAATGATAGTAACTATCCATATAGGGGAAACCGCCCAAATTATAACCAGGGCCATCTACCATTTAACGGAAATAATCAAAACAATAACAATTACAGGGGCAATGGACCAAACCAGCATCCCAACAACTATCCCAATAACAATCATAATTATGGGAATAATAGTAGTAATACAACTTATCAAAATAATAATAGAAGAGGGAACGGAGATAACAGGAATAATAACAATCAGCAGAGGGTAAACTTTATAAGAGGGAACAATCGAAATAATCAAGAGAGGCGTTACACGAGACCACCATCCAACGAACAAAACAATGATAACGGTCAGAGTGATAACCCGAACCCAAGGGGAGAGACTGCAGAAAATATAAGACAGGTAAACAATGTTGTTGGAGTGAGATCCGGAAGTGGTAACCAGAGAAGGGACGCACCATCCGGAAGTAACCAGCCAGAAGAAGAAAACTATGACTGGATACCTTTCAGTGATAATCCAGTGGAGAATTTTCGAATAGCGTACAATAAACGCAACCCGCCAGAACTTTGGATTCCATCGAGGAGTAATGGGAACCATTCAAACACCTCTCAGGGAGGAAGGCAAGTTATCGATGATGAAGAAGAAGAAACGGCTGATCGATGGAATGCATAATAATGCCATGAATCATCCAGAATAAGTGTGAATATCAAACACTTGAAGGAGAAGAGGTGAAGAATAACGAAGTGTCGAACAAAAAGGAGAAGGCTATAATGTGGAATGGAAATGATAATATAATAAATCCACAACCGTGAGAATTGAATTGATACCAAAATAAACTTAGATATAATAATATGTACGGCCGTATGTCATCACGAAGGACAAGTAACTGTAAATAAAATACAAATGCCAAAATTCAAAAATTATGTGAGCACAACTTGCAACAACATTTCGATGACTTATGAGGCCTAAAATAAAAAATATCAAAACAAAGGAATGAGTTACATAAATTCCTACTAAGTGAAATCAACTTACAATTTATTAAAATGTTGATGTGTGAAGTATATGAAATAATTAAACAAAATGTACCAAAATAGGAATACGCTACAAAAATTCCTATGATGTAAGAGAATTAACTTACAAAGAATTATCAAGAATGATTTTTAATATAAACTGAAATATACAAAAATAAAATCAGACCAAAAAACTGATAAGATAAATACCTGAAATTATAATGAATCAAAAAAAAAAAAAAAAAAAAAAAAAACTGGTACAAAGAAAAAGAGAAGTTATGTATGAATCAAATATACAAGCTATGGCTAAAGCAAAATATTGCTAAATAACTGAGAAAAGAATACCAATGTCTAAGATAATTAAAATGATCACAACGAGAATTGAAAACCAAATAATGAAAAGTTAATGATGAAATTAACATATAAATAAATAAAAAACAATCAACTGTATGAGCAAATGATAGTATATAGCAAAGGTACAGCGGAAGGAAGAATGAGTAAAAGGCCAAAGTGATCTAAAAACGAACCACAAGGTGGACAATCCCAAAGTATATTATTATGATTGACTGTTGAAAAGTCCAGCAATCCAAATAAACTGAGCAGAGATGATGTGCCTCTGGTCTCAGAAAAATGAGTAGTAATGGGAGAAACCAGCTACTAAAGTTAGGGAAAAAATTGTGTATAAGGGAGAACACACCAATGGAAATAAAATAAAAAACAGATCCAAATAAAATGGAATGAATTCAGTAAGAAGAGAAATAAAGAATGGAGAAACAACCAAGAAAGAAAAGGAAAAAGATTATGTATAACTGATAATTTCATAAAAAACTATGCTAGTGTTTTATCAAAATGATCAATTTTAAAGGAGAGGCATTATGTTACGACACAAATAGCCAACCCAGTACCAGGGATAAAAAATATATTTATAAATGTAAAAAAAATACTTCTTATCAAATAAACTGATTGATTTAATTAAAATATAAAGAATATGACTCGACAAACGACGACTTTGACCTAACCCAAGTGATTGACCCAACAACAGAAAACAAATGAAGAAGGGAACCACACAAATAACCAACGAGAATAAGAAAGTAATAAACCCAAACCAAAAGGAAACAAGTTCATGGGTTTAAACGACCCCAAAATACCCAAAGAAAAAGATGGAAAAACCCAATGTATTAATCAAATAATGAAAATGAAAAAGGAGGGAGACAAGCAGAAGTGAAAACCAATAATGGTTCACAAAACAAGTAATAAAGCACTCAAGAAGAATATTGAAACCAAAACAATGGTTATCCGGAGAAAAGAAAGGTAACGGTTACTACCCATTAATAGACAAAATGACCTAGTGAAGGAACATTACTAAGGATTAAGGTGATAAAAAAGCAACCTAAACCACAGACAAAATTGTTATTAGTTATTAAGTATTAATTATTAAGTATTAATTGTCATTAGTATTAAGGATATGAAAGAGAAATAAGTACAGTAAACCCTCGATTTAACGGACCTCGGTTTAACGGACAGAATTTGACAGACAAAACGGGCAAAAAAAAAAAAATGTTTTGAAACGTATAATGTGTATAAACTGAACTGCAGACTCTCCTGTCCTGGCGATACTGCTTGGCTATCGGAGCATTCTTTCGTTTCTTTTCTTCTTGTTTCTTGTTTTGAAATACGGAAATTTTCTCATCTTCAATTGTATTTGATGAGAACGGAGTATTCATCAAGAATTCATTTAATTCTTCACGATCCTTGTCTTTGCGTTGTCGTTGACGCAGGCGTCGCACACGTTCAGTTGAAGACATCACGACGACTAACACTGAACAATATACACTGATATGCATCTTATTTCACTGTGAAATATTCGTCCATCAGCTAATACAGCAGCATTACAGTGGCACGTAACTTTTCATTTCCCGTAATCTTTACTGTTACAGATTTGGTTCTCTTTTGGTCCACAGTAAATACAGTAAACCCTCGATTTAACGGACTTCGGTTTAACGGACTTCGGATTTAACGGACAGAATTTGACAGACAAAACGGGCAAAAAAAAAAAAAAATGTTTTGAAACGTATAATGTGTATAAACTGAACTGCAGACTCTCCTGTCCTGGCGATACTGCTTGGCTATCGGAGCATTCTTTCGTTTCTTTTGTTCTTGTTTCTTGTTTTGAAATACGCAAATTTTCTCATCTTCAATTGTATTTGATGAGAACGGAGTATTCATCAAGAATTCATTTAATTCTTCACGATCCTTGTCTTTGCGTTGTCGACGCAGGCGTCGCACACGTTCAGTTGAAGACATCACGACGACTAACACTGAACAATATACACTGATATGCATCTTATTTCACTGTGAAATATTCGTCCATCAGCTACATCAGCTAATACAGCAGCATTACAGTGGCACGTAACTTTTCATTTCCCGTAATCTTTACTGTTACAGATTTGGTTCTCTTTTGGTCCACAGTAAATATACGTAAATAAAAAATACGGGCGTTTCATCGGCATTTCCCATGTGTTCAAGTGAATAATTATGCTTCTTGCGTAAATGAATGACAAACCGCTGATACTGTACGAGTTTTTTTCGTAGTCACTCGGTAGTTTTAGCGAGCGCGAATGATGTACGTCATTTAAGCGCAAATCCATTTCACCGCATCATTCGTCTTTTACACCCGAAGCTGGCTTCGAAACCGGAAACTTTTAATTCTTCTGCGATTTCTAAAGCTTTTAATTTTAAAACATGTCTAGTGACAGGGAGTCCTTGCCTTCTTAAAAGCCTTATGTATTTACAGACGCTGGACTCTACTGCTACAAAACGCCCAACTTGAGGTCCCGCGAATGCTCGTCGCGCAGTATTTGCATTTAGGCCTAAAAGTCGTTCCTTCTGTTTTCTCCATCGTCGAATACAGGATTCATCAATATCGAATTTCCTTGCGGCTTCGCGATTGTATGTTTTTTCTACATTTTGTATCACAATTAATTTATAATTCGCATCGTACGGGTTATGTTTAATTTGATTTGACTGCGTGCCTTTAGTCTCCACAATATCACTCATACCGCAAACGCACTACAAAAACGCCGAATGAAAACAAAGTACAGATAAGTGATGTTGTCGCTGTTACAATAGAAAACCACGCTGGTAGTTTACCCGTTATTTAGAAACATGTTACTCACACCCCTCTACTCATCCTTTGTCTTGGGCGAATACGCGCGTGTCTCACGCACTTACACTTTATCTTCCTATTCTTTCTTCAGTTTGCTGTTAAAACATTCGGTTGTAGTCATAAATCATAACGCCAGAGTTAACTACAGCCAGGCAAACTGCTGTTGCTTAGGCAGTAAACAACTCATAGATACCAAAAGCGTTCGTCCCGACAGAAGTCAGGTATAACTTCGAATTTCGTTAGCGCGCGAATGCAAGTCGCACGCAAAATTAGCGACCATGTTTTTAGGAGAAAAAGTGCGGCTTGTATTTGGAACAATATGGTATTTGCATGATATTAATAGTATTAAAATTTCAAGTGTTATAGGCCTATTTGATTTAAATATATCCTCAAAAAACAAAATTTGTGATTTAACGGACTTTCGATTTTACGGACACCCCTCAGCCCCAATTAGTCCGTTAAATCGAGGGTTTACTGTATACGTAAATAAAAAATACGGGCGTTTCATCGGCATTTCCCATGTGTTCAAGTGAATAATTATGCTTCTTGCGTAAATGAATGACAAACCGCTGATACTGTACGAGTTTTTTTCGTAGTCACTCGGTAGTTTTAGCGAGCGCGAATGATGTACGTCATTTAAGCGCAAATCCATTTCACCGCATCATTCGTCTTTTACACCCGAAGCTGGCTTCGAAACCGGAAACTTTTAATTCTTCTGCGATTTCTAAAGCTTTTAATTTTAAAACATGTCTAGTGACAGGGAGTCCTTGCCTTCTTAAAAGCCTTATGTATTTACAGACGCTGGACTCTACTGCTACAAAACGCCCAACTTGAGGTCCCGCGAATGCTCGTCGCGCAGTATTTGCATTTAGGCCTAAAAGTCGTTCCTTCTGTTTTCTCCATCGTCGAATACAGGATTCATCAATATCGAATTTCCTTGCGGCTTCGCGATTGTATGTTTTTTCTACATTTTGTATCACAATTAATTTATAATTCGCATCGTACGGGTTATGTTTAATTTGATTTGACTGCGTGCCTTTAGTCTCCACAATATCACTCATACCGCAAACGCACTACAAAAACGCCGAATGAAAACAAAGTACAGATAAGTGATGTTGTCGCTGTTACAATAGAAAACCACACTGGTAGTTTGCCCGTTATTTAGAAACATGTTACTCACACCCCTCTACTCATCCTTTGTCTTGGGCGAACACGCGCGTGTCTCACGCACTTACACTTTATCTTCCTATTCTTTCTTCAGTTTGCTGTTAAAACATTCGGTTGTAGTCATAAATCATAACGCCAGAGTTAACTACAGCCAGGCAAACTGCTGTTGCTTAGGCAGTAAACAACTCATAGATACCAAAAGCGTTCGTCCCGACAGAAGTCAGGTATAACTTCGAATTTCGTTAGCGCGCGAATGCAAGTCGCACACAAAATTAGCGACCATGTTTTTAGGAGAAATAGTGCGGCTTGTATTTGGAACAATATGGTATTTGCATGATATTAATAGTATTAAAATTTCAAGTGTTATAGGCCTATTTGATTTAAATATATCCTCAAAAAACAAAATTTGCGATTTAACGGACTTTTGATTTTACGGACACCCCTCAGCCCCAATTAGTCCGTTAAATCGAGGGTTTACTGTATAGGGATCACCCACCAGAACACAAATAGTATAAACAGTGATACAGTGCAGTAGTGTAGGTGTAAAAACCCCAAAGTGAAGTGTTACGCTAGTTAAATTATAATTAACAATAAATAATTTAAAAGTGAAGGTAAGATAAAAGTGGGAAATTAACGGTGAATAAATAGTTGGTGAAAAATAGTATTAAGTGTGAATTATAGAATAAGGTATGGTAAACACTAGAAGTGATGATGACTTTCTTATTTAAGAAAAGATGTTCAATACAGGTAAGTTTAATTATAGCCGGTAGTAAGTAAAAAGGGAGGATTCCAGATAAGAATAAATTGAAGGTGTTAACATGGAGAGAATGTAAAAATTGTTTAAAGAGTAAGAAATCAAAAACTAACAAAGACGCCTAAGTTATGAAGGACTGTTATCAATTTAATAAAAAGTGATGTTGTTTATCACAACAAAAATAATACGTGTTGTAAACAAAAAAACTAGCAAATAAGGATAAGTTAGAAGGGAGTGATGATATTTCTTAATCAAAATAATAACTCTAATAACTTATAAAAAATTGTTCATGTTAATGTTATGAATAGGATATGGCTGAATGAAATTTGCAGTCCATAAGCCTAATGTTATGTTTTAAAGATTAAAATAGAGAAAGCAATATTGACAAGTAAAACAACACACCAACAGACTCAAAATACAACACAACCAATAAAAATAATAAAGTAAAGCCCAATAGGCTGAAACAAAATGTGATTTGAACGAAATAAGTAAAATACTATAATGGCTACTCAGGCCTAGAAAAAACATAACTGTCAGAACCAAACAAACAAAAATTATAACAAATTGAATAAGAATTTAGAAAATCTGAGGTGAAGGAATCACCAAGAATAAATTGTAAATCATTTATAACACAAAATATTGTAATAGGCATTATTATACAAAAAGAAATGTATTTAACAAGCATTAACATAATTGTAAAAACTTAAAATCTGAAATTACCCAAGCTTGTGGGGTATCAAAATAATCTATGAAAGAGAATAAACACTATAGTGACAATATTTAATAACCAGGAAGGAGGATGGAGGAATAACAGCAATCAGAAGATATACAAAGAATTCGAATTTTGATAACAATACATCATCTCAAGATCAACCAATCAGAATAATTCCGTTACTATGGAAACGGCGGTTGAAGACGAGATTACCGTTAGAAATAACAAGAAGCGAAGCGTCATTAAGCCAATGCAGATGCAAATATTTGGGAGAACGTTTTTCAGTGTAAATTAATGCAAACCGTTGTTAAAAGTTGCTGAACTTGGTCGTTGGAGAAGCAGATGACCGTTGTAGCAGATAATTGAAGACCCAAGGCCAATTAAATAGAAAATATCCATTGAAAAGAACGTCAAAACCTATGACGAAACAGACGCCCAATCTTTTGAAGCCCAAAATCCATGAAAACTGAATGTATGCAGCCACATCCTACCCGATTAAACAACGAAGGCACCTAGACACGTTGAGGTGTTAAGTACCATCCAATTATTTATTTTCCACCAACCCGAATCACTTTAAAGAATTTTGAAAGGTAAATTTACCGCACTATAGAAACAATATTTCTCTTTCATAGAATATTTGAGCAAATTAAAACTTAATAGAAACATGTTAACATTGATATAACCTATGAATTAAACACGAACTTACAGAACACTTTTACGACACAACACAACAGATTGTAACAGCACACATTATGATTTATGTACACTTAGATTAAGGTAATATATATTTTTATTGTAACCATTGGAGTTCTTTAACTCATAGCCAAAAGGATCCACGATTTGTGAAACCAATAATAACTGTAATACGCTTAATGTAAGCAGCGACGCAAGGTTAAATGGTTTCTAAATCACTTCGCCAACCCTGATGGCAAGATCTCATGTAATCAGTTGGTGCGAATTTATAATTGAATTATTGTAATTGTGAATGTTTTCAGTTATCACCCATTAAAAAATATTTATTACAGGGAGTAACCGGCGTTATCATTTCATAGGGAGTGCTATATATCAATTACTTGTGTTTAAGAATAAATCGTAGCAGCAAACAGTTGTCACTCACACAGCAGAAGCAATGATTGGGACGGCCGTGCGAGCGGGAACTATTTGAATGCACCATCCCGCAATGCTGATAACTTGTTTAACCATAATTTTAGTTGTTTTGAAAAACGACTTGGCGCCACCCGGAATTATCACACCCCTATAAATAACAGGTAAGGTTACTGCCGTAGTATACAGGTGATTATATCCACGCTACGAACATCGCTAGCCATCAAAATTACTGTAATGACCCGGTGCGAGGCGAACGCACTAATCCTACAAAACACAAACAAATTGTACACATTTTGCAGGTACAAACCGATCTATTCGTTACAGTTTGACGAATACCAAGTGAGGTACGAACGAAGAAGGGGACGATCGAATCTTATCGTTACAGATTGGCGACCAACCGGTGAGGCCGTAAAAGAAGGCCAACGGCGGCTATGAAGAGACACTCAATGGTTACCAGGAAGGACAAACAGAAAGGAATTGAAGGGGAAGATCAACTGGAAGAGATGGAAGAAATTGAAGAAATAATCGGGGAGCTAGTCGAAGAGGACGTTCAGGAAAACCAACCAGGAAATCCAACTCAACCATAACCGGAAGTGGAAGTAATATTCGACAACCCACTTGAGAAACCAGTCCAGGACGATGCGAGAGAACAACGGGCTGGAGATCATGAAACAGCAAAGGGAGGTCCAAGCATGCAAGACCTGATGAATTTCATAGCAGAACTTTCAAGGGAAACAAATAAAAAATTAGAGTCAAATCAAGAAGAATTGAATAAAAAATTAGAGTCAGACAAAGAAGAATTGAATAAAAAATTAGAGTCATTGCAAGAGGGAAGGAAGGAAGACAGGAAATTTTTGGAGGAGAACCTAGAGCTCCTGAATAACAAGATAGAAAGCAGCCAAGAGACGTTAGAAAAGAAGAGTGAGGAGCTGAAGAAGCAGATAAAAAAGGATCTTGAAGTGTTAAACAACAAGATTGAAAATAATAAGGAAACACTTCAACAACAATTCAACGAAGACATTGAGAATACGAAGAGAGAATTGATGCAACAATTGGCGGAGTGTCGAGAGGAGCTAACACAGAATATAAACGAGACAAACAACGCTGTAATACAAGTCCATGAAAATTTCAACAATCAGATAAATCTCGTCGAAGAGAAAGAAAAGGTCAGAATACAAGAACTTTATAAAATCACCACTGAAGAGTGCACAAAAAACGAACGGGAGGTGCTTCAGGAGCTGAAGGAGAGGCACAAGGAAATCCAGACTGATGTCAGCGAACGCGTTGAAAGAGTATATACCACTATCAACAAGATTGATGAGAAAACTCAAGAAAATAAAGAAAAAATCAGAGAAATCAGTCAGAAGGAGAAACAGATGCAAGAGGAACTAGACGCTTTGAGGGAGAAGCCTTGCAGTAGCACCCACATCTTTACCAATGAAAATAGGGAAATAATAAACTTTAAGAGTTACCAAAGAAACCCTATAGAATTTCTGAAGAGGATGGAGGAGCTCATCGAGAAGAATAAGGATACCAGATGGACGACGGTGAGAAGTCTAATCGATGAGATGTTTCGAGACACGAACGATAATTGGTGGACAGCCACACGACCAGAAATCAGCTGTACACAAGAGTTCAAAACATTGTTCCGTGAAAAATACTGGTCAGAAACAACCCAAAATGTGGTAAGGAACGACATAAGCAACGGAAGATATGAGCCACAGGCTGGGCATACACTAACATCATACTTCTTGGGAAAGGTTTGTCTAGCTCGAAACCTCGAACCAAAGATACCCGAAGAGTCCCTAGTCATTCAACTGGGATATCACTACGAGGACGCAATACAGAGGGCCAGGAGACAGGGACAAATAAAGACCATACAGGGAATGGCCAATTTACTGGACGACCACGAAAATGATAGACAGTATCATCGTAATCGAATGGTCAATTTGAGGTATAACCAGGGGAATGAAAACCAAAACCCACCTAATAGCAATCCGTCTTATAACAAACCCCAGTATAACTATCCGAGTAACCAAAACCGGAATGATAGTAACTATCCATATAGGGGAAACCGCCCAAATTATAACCAGGGCCATCTACCATTTAACGGAAATAATCAAAACAATAACAATTACAGGGGCAATGGACCAAACCAGCATCCCAACAACTATCCCAATAACAATCATAATTATGGGAATAATAGTAGTAATACAAATTATCAAAATAATAATAGAAGAGGGAACGGAGATAACAGGAATAATAACAATCAGCAGAGGGTAAACTTTATAAGAGGGAACAATCGAAATAATCAAGAGAGGCGTTACACGAGACCACCATCCAACGAACAAAACAATGATAACGGTCAGAGTGATAACCCGAACCCAAGGGGAGAGACTACAGAAAATATAAGACAGGTAAACAATGTTGTTGGAGTGAGATCCGGAAGTGGTAACCAGAGAAGGGACGCACCATCCGGAAGTAACCAGCCAGAAGAAGAAAACTATGACTGGATACCTTTCAGTGATAATCCAGTGGAGAATTTTCGAATAGCGTACAATAAACGCAACCCGCCAGAACTTTGGATTCCATCGAGGAGTAATGGGAACCATTCAAACACCTCTCAGGGAGGAAGGCAAGTTATCGATGATGAAGAAGAAGAAACGGCTGATCGATGGAATGCATAATAATGCCATGAATCATCCAGAATAAGTGTGAATATCAAACACTTGAAGGAGAAGAGGTGAAGAATAACGAAGTGTCGAACAAAAAGGAGAAGGCTATAATGTGGAATGGAAATGATAATATAATAAATCCACAACCGTGAGAATTGAATTGATACCAAAATAAACTTAGATATAATAATATGTACGGCCGTATGTCATCACGAAGGACAAGTAACTGTAAATAAAATACAAATGCCAAAATTCAAAAATTATGTGAGCACAACTTGCAACAACATTTCGATGACTTATGAGGCCTAAAATAAAAAATATCAAAACAAAGGAATGAGTTACATAAATTCCTACTAAGTGAAATCAACTTACAATTTATTAAAATGTTGATGTGTGAAGTATATGAAATAATTAAACAAAATGTACCAAAATAGGAATACGCTACAAAAATTCCTATGATGTAAGAGAATTAACTTACAAAGAATTATCAAGAATGATTTTTAATATAAACTGAAATATACAAAAATAAAATCAGACCAAAAAACTGATAAGATAAATACCTGAAATTATAATGAATCAAAAAAAAAAAAAAAAAAAAAAAAAAAAACTGGTACAAAGAAAAAGAGAAGTTATGTATGAATCAAATATACAAGCTATGGCTAAAGCAAAATATTGCTAAATAACTGAGAAAAGAATACCAATGTCTAAGATAATTAAAATGATCACAACGAGAATTGAAAACCAAATAATGAAAAGTTAATGATGAAATTAACATATAAATAAATAAAAAACAATCAACTGTATGAGCAAATGATAGTATATAGCAAAGGTACAGCGGAAGGAAGAATGAGTAAAAGGCCAAAGTGATCTAAAAACGAACCACAAGGTGGACAATCCCAAAGTATATTATTATGATTGACTGTTGAAAAGTCCAGCAATCCAAATAAACTGAGCAGAGATGATGTGCCTCTGGTCTCAGAAAAATGAGTAGTAATGGGAGAAACCAGCTACTAAAGTTAGGGAAAAAATTGTGTATAAGGGAGAACACACCAATGGAAATAAAATAAAAAACAGATCCAAATAAAATGGAATGAATTCAGTAAGAAGAGAAATAAAGAATGGAGAAACAACCAAGAAAGAAAAGGAAAAAGATTATGTATAACTGATAATTTCATAAAAAACTATGCTAGTGTTTTATCAAAATGATCAATTTTAAAGGAGAGGCATTATGTTACGACACAAATAGCCAACCCAGTACCAGGGATAAAAAATATATTTATAAATGTAAAAAAAATACTTCTTATCAAATAAACTGATTGATTTAATTAAAATATAAAGAATATGACTCGACAAACGACGACTTTGACCTAACCCAAGTGATTGACCCAACAACAGAAAACAAATGAAGAAGGGAACCACACAAATAACCAACGAGAATAAGAAAGTAATAAACCCAAACCAAAAGGAAACAAGTTCATGGGTTTAAACGACCCCAAAATACCCAAAGAAAAAGATGGAAAAACCCAATGCATTAATCAAATAATGAAAATGAAAAAGGAGGGAGACAAGCAGAAGTGAAAACCAATAATGGTTCACAAAACAAGTAATAAAGCACTCAAGAAGAATATTGAAACCAAAACAATGGTTATCCGGAGAAAAGAAAGGTAACGGTTACTACCCATTAATAGACAAAATGACCTAGTGAAGGAACATTACTAAGGATTAAGGTGATAAAAAAGCAACCTAAACCACAGACAAAATTGTTATTAGTTATTAAGTATTAATTATTAAGTATTAATTGTCATTAGTATTAAGGATATGAAAGAGAAATAAGTACAGTATAGGGATCACCCACCAGAACACAAATAGTATAAACAGTGATACAGTGCAGTAGTGTAGGTGTAAAAACCCCAAAGTGAAGTGTTTCGCTAGTTAAATTATAATTAACAATAAATAATTTAAAAGTGAAGGTAAGATAAAAGTGGGAAATTAACGGTGAATAAATAGTTGGTGAAAAATAGTATTAAGTGTGAATTATAGAATAAGGTATGGTAAACACTAGAAGTGATGATGACTTTCTTATTTAAGAAAAGATGTTCAATAGAGTTAAGTTTAATTATAGCCGGTAGTAAGTAAAAAGGGAGGATTCCAGATAAGAATAAATTGAAGGTGTTAACATGGAGAGAATGTAAAAATTGTTTAAAGAGTAAGAAATCAAAAACTAACAAAGACGCCTAAGTTATGAAGGACTGTTATCAATTTAATAAAAAGTGATGTTGTTTATCACAACAAAAATAATACGTGTTGTAAACAAAAAAACTAGCAAATAAGGATAAGTTAGAAGGGAGTGATGATATTTCTTAATCAAAATAATAACTCTAATAACTTATAAAAAATTGTTCATGTTAATGTTATGAATAGGATATGGCTGAATGAAATTTGCAGTCCATAAGCCTAATGTTATGTTTTAAAGATTAAAATAGAGAAAGCAATATTGACAAGTAAAACAACACACCAACAGACTCAAAATACAACACAACCAATAAAAATAATAAAGTAAAGCCCAATAGGCTGAAACAAAATGTGATTTGAACGAAATAAGTAAAATACTATAATGGCTACTCAGGCCTAGAAAAAACATAACTGTCAGAACCAAACAAACAAAAATTATAACAAATTGAATAAGAATTTAGAAAATCTGAGGTGAAGGAATCACCAAGAATAAATTGTAAATCATTTATAACACAAAATATTGTAATAGGCATTATTATACAAAAAGAAATGTATTTAACAAGCATTAACATTCGATGCTATACTGAAATCTGCTCTATTATGTGTACCAAGGGGTCAAGTAAAGGGTTTTCGACCGTTCTGGAATAAAAGACTTTCATCCCTCAAGAAAACAAGAGACTCTCTGAGAAGGAAAGCAGAGAAATCTAAAGAACTATCTGACTGTATCCAACTCCGAAAATCCCAGGCCATACTACGTAAAGAAATTAAACAATCTAAAAGATTGGCCTTCAAAACCTTCTTATCGGAGCTGGATTTCCGGCGCGATGGAGCAAAAGCACACCGTTTTGTCTCAAGGCTAAATAATGACACTGAAGCCAGAGGACAACAACCTTTCAAAAACGGACTCAATCTTATCACAGATCCCAAAAAAATAGCTAACACCTTTTGCAAGTACTACACAAATATAAGCCGAACCCGAAAGACAAGAAACGAACACAGACACCTGAATAAAAAACCTCTAATGCAGTGCCTCAACAAAATCGAACAAAAAATTTGCCTAAGCGATTTTAGCCTCTCCGAACTTGAATTTGCACTATTAAACACAAAGGGCAAGAAGGCAGCAGGAGCCGACTCAATCTACCCAGAACTCCTAAAAAATCTTGGTAACACAGCGAAACTAGCCTTGCTCAATCTCATTAATCTAACGTGGAAAACACGCGTCCCCCAGCAATGGAGGAAAGGGGAGATTATACCTATTACCAAGAAAGGAAAGCCAAGTGATACACCTGAGGGCTACCGCCCCATCACATTAACAAGTGCTTGCTGCAAGGTTGCCGAAAGAATGGTTGTGCGGCGTCTGAACCAGTTCTTTGAAATGAATGCGGTTATTGATGAATGCCAAGCAGGTTTCCGAGCGCACCGATGCACCATGGACCAAGTCGTCTACTTTGCACAAAGTGTTAAGGATGGGTACCACAAGAAAATGTCCTCCCTGGCAGTAATGGTTGACCTAAAAAACGCGTACGACACAGTCTGGAGACCCATGTTGCTTCACAAACTTGCTTTGAGTGGCGTCGCAGGTAACCTTTTTAACTGGATAGCGTCCTTCCTGAGTCAAAGACAAATTCGTGTCCGCTATAATGATTGCCTTTCAGAGTACCGAATTCAACGCCAAGGGCTACCCCAAGGTGCCGTTATCAGCTGCAGCCTATTTAACCTTATGGTCAATGACATTCTGGTGGCTGTTCGGTGTGTGCCGGGAGTACAAGCGCTCCTGTATGCCGATGACCTTATCATCTGGGCAACTAGCAGCCATATCATGGGTCTTGAAGCAACTATTAATAGTGCACTTGTTAAACTAGAAGAGTGGGCCAAACTAAATGCCATGACGGTAAATACCACCAAGACGACATACCAACTTTTCTCTCTATCAACAAGGCGGCCTACGGTCAATCTGCGCTATTGTGGATCGGAACTCGAAGAGGTGAACATGTCTAAATACCTGGGTGTTAATATAGACACCAGAATGACGTGGAAGCACCATATAGAACAGTCCGCGAACAGTGCGTCCAGGCGCTGCCGGCTACTTAAACGACTCACTGCGACTACATGGGGAGCAAATCAAGATGTTCTGACAACTGCATATAAGAGCTACATTCGGCCGCTATTGGAATATGGCGCAGAAGCAACTATTACTGCCTCCAATGCAGCATGCCAGAAACTTCACTTGGTCCAAAATGCAGCCCTTAGAACGATAACTGGTGCGCCAAAATCAACTCCTATACTTGCCATGGAGTCACAACTGCAAGTCGAACCTATCCAAGTAAGACGGGAAAAGCTGTGCCTCATATCCTGGGAGAGATGTAAAAGAGCCTACCAACAACGGTGGAATAACTATAAAACAGCGACAGAAAGGCTGAAAACTCAGAAATGCCCGATTGCGATCTATGAAGAACTCCAACGCAAATATGACATAGAACCAAATGAGGCAGCACCATTTATACATCACCGTGAATTCTTTAGCCAACTCCCAAATGCTAACTTGAAACTCTTCGACCATAATAAGACCAAAACTGAGTCGAATGAAGCCGAGCTTCGTCAAGCAGCCTTACACACTGTACAAAAACATTTTCCCGCTGAGCAGTGGATACGAATCTACACAGACGGATCCTCTATACCATCTACAGGGGCAACAGGGGCTGGGTTCTACAGCTCTCTATTTGAAGGCCACCTCGCTGTAGGAGGCCGGCTAAGCAACTATGACGGAGAGGTAGCAGCCATAAAGGCAGCATCTATTGAGCTTGCCAAGATCTCACCACCTAACAAAGCCGTCTTCCTCATAGATTCGACTGCAGCGATTCAAAACGTGACCTCAAATGGTGATACAAACTGCTCCCTGACAATTGAGTGTAGGCGAGAACTGCAGAACCTTGTACAATTAGGCTGGCAGATTGAACTGCAATGGGTACCCAGCCATGTCAACATCATGGGAAATGAAAAAGCCGACATCCTCGCCAAAATGGGCGCAGCACTACCTCAGCCGGAGACCCCCAGCTCATATGCATCTGCGAAAGCACTAATAAATTCCTCAATAAGCCTATGGCTAAAAGAAAAACAATTAAGAGCCTGTGTGGGAAAAAGATGGGCAACATTGGTTACGGACGGCCCCATCAACAGAACTCTACCCCGAGCAACTAGTGTTGCTCTTTTTAGAACTACAACCGGTCATGACTACCTGGCCTCCCACCTGCACCGCATTGGCGTGTTGTCGTCTCCTGAATGTGTTCTCTGTGGATACGCTTCCATGAATGCGGATCACCTAATTGCATGTCCAGCCTTGATCTCAGACACGGAAGTCCAGGACGAGGATGGTATGGCAAGGCTCTCACGTCTCTACTGGTCAGCGCGCCGCCTAATGGCCCAACAGCCAAGGGTGGGCGTTGGCTAGTAAGTAAGTAAGTAAGCATTAACATAATTGTAAAAACTTAAAATCTGAAATTACCCAAGCTTGTGGGGTATCAAAATAATCTATGAAAGAGAATAAACACTACAGTGACAATATTTAATAACCAGGAAGGAGGATGGAGGAATAACAGCAATCAGAAGATATACGAAGAATTCGAATTTTGTTAACAATACATCATCTCAAGATCAACCAATCAGAATAATTCCGTTACTATGGAAACGGCTGTTGAAGACGAGATTACCGTTAGAAATAACAAGAAGCGAAGCGTCATTAAGCCAATGCAGATGCAAATATTTGGGAGAACGTTTTTCAGTGTAAATTAATGCAAACAGTTGTTAAAAGTTGCTGAACTTGATCGTTGGAGAAGCAGATGACCGTTGTAGCAGATAATTGAAGACCCAAGGCCAATTAAATAGAAAATATCCATTGAAAAGAACGTCAAAACCTATGTCGAAACAGACGCCCAATCTTTTGAAGCCCAAAATCCATGAAAACTGAATGTATGCAGCCACATCCTACCCGATTAAACAACGAAGGCACCTAGACACGTTGAAGTGTTAAGTACCATCCAATTATTTATTTTCCACCAACCCGAATCACTTTAAAGAATTTTGAAAGGTAAATTTACCGCGCTATAGAAACAATATTTCTCTTTCATAGAATATTTGAGCAAATTAAAACTTAATAGAAACATGTTAACATTGATATAACCTATGAATTAAACACGAACTTACAGAACACTTTTACGACACAACACAACAGATTGTAACAGCACACATTATGATTTATGTACACTTACATTAAGGTAATATATATTTTTATTGTAACCATTGGAGTTCTTTAACTCATAGCCAAAAGGATCCACGCGATTTGTGAAACCAATAATAACTGTAATACGCTTAATGTAAGCAGCGACGCAAGGTTAAATGGTTTCTAAATCACTTCGCCAACCCTGAAGGCAAGATCTCATATAATCAGTCGGTGCGAATTTATAATTGTATTATTGTAATTGTGAATGTTTTCAGTCATCACCCATTAAAAAATATTTATTACAGGGAGTAACCGGCGTTATCATTTCATAGGGAGTGCTATATATCAATTACTTGTGTTTAAGAATAAATCGTAGCAGCAAACAGTTGTCAGTCATACAGCAGAAGCGACGATTGGGACGGCCGTGCGAGCGGGAACTATTTGAATGCACCATCCCGCAACGCTGATAACTTGTTTAACCATAATTTTAGTTGTTTTGAAAAACGACTTGGCGCCACCCGGGATTATCACACCCCTATAAATAACAGGTAAGGTTACTGTTATTTACCGATCTATTCGTTACAGTTTGACGAATACCAAGTGAGGTACGAACGAAGAAGAGGATGATCGAATCTTATCGTTACAATATACATCTCCTCAAATATTAAAAGTTAAAAACAACACATACATTATACAAGTAATAAATAAAACATATTATAATAAAATAACAATATAACAACGAAAATAAAAAAACATGCGGCCGTATATTGTTATTTTGTTATAATATGTTTTATTTATTACTTGTATAATGTATGTGTTGTTTTTAACTTTTAATATTTGACGAGATGTATATACATCAATAATGTTTTAACCTTATTCATATCCGATCTGATGATGACACCAATGGTGTCGAAACTCGAGTTATCCCGAAAAGGATTCTAAGAAACGTTGACAGAAGGTAATTAACCTATTTTACTAATTATTATGTCACATGATTCCTTTTTGGGCCAATGAAAGAGCAAGTTGGTGTGCATGAAGAACGCTTGGCCATTTTGGACGCCTGGTGTTCGGCGTCTGTCTCTCTACAGTAATCCAGCCGGCCGGTTGAACGTGAAAGGCTCGCGAGCTGAAAAACCGTCAAAATGTGTTAAAAATGATAATTCAAAGTGATATAAATTGTAAATAAATTTACAATGAAAAAATTAACAATTAAATTTGAATAACTTGACCGTAGAACATCAAACAAAAAATGCAGTGAACAGTTCGGACGGACTAACATGCACGGAGTGCGACACGTGATTTGAAGGAACTCCGACAGCCAAGTAACGATATCATAAATCAATCAATATATAAAAGAAAGAAATTTTATAAAAGCGCTTTATAATATAAAATGTAACTTATAAATGTGAGTGTGAGAGAACAAAACAATGAGCAGATGCTGGGTTGCCTTTTATTAGTTAAGTTTTAAGTAATTATTTGTATTCAGTATAATAAAAGAGAATAGTAAATTTTGTTTGTACTTGTTAAATGAGGGCGTGGCCTCAATATTGGAATTTGTTTGGAATTAAATTTTGAAAGAAGTAATTTACGAAAAGAGAATACTAAAAAATATGTTTAATAAAATTTAATGAGTTAACCAGTGATATGGGAGTAATTATTACAACACAACCCTAAATCACGCTTATAAATCACGAGTTCGTGTGAAGGACCTTGGGAATTCAGAGAAGGTAAGCGATGAGCTTTTATTATTAATTAAATTGTGGTAGAATATAAGAACAATTACAGGCCATCATTCAGCAGTTGAAGCCTCAAGATTACGCCCGTCGTACAACATTTTCAGAACAAATGATTGACTTGATGACTGATGACACGATTCTCATAATGAGTTATGAAGCTCATTTCCATTTGTCTGGCTATGTAAACAAACAAAACTTCCGTTATTGGTCGGATACAAACCCTAAAGAGCTGCATGAACGCCTTCATAGTGCGGAAGTGACAGTGTGGTGTGGAGTTACGAAGAATTGTGTCATTGGGCCATACTTTTTTTAGGAGAATGGGCAAACAGTTACAGTGAATGTAGCGCATTACCTGTCAATGCTACATTTCCTGATACCCGAACTAAGAAGGAGATGCCTACTTCGCAACCATGTCTGGTTTCAGCAAGATGGGGCAACTGCTCACACAGCTAACATTGTGATGGATTACTTGTAAAGTTTCCTGGGGACCTAATCTCTTGTAATGGTGACATTACTTGGCCCGCCCATTGCCCAGACCTCAGCATCTGTGACATTTTTTTGTAGGGGTTCCTTAAATCAAGAGTGTACGTAAACAAACCACGCACATTGGACAAACTGAAAGAGGCAATACGCCAAGAAATCGCTACATATCAAATCAAATGTTGGGGCGTGTTTTTGACAGCTTCTCCGGAAGACTTGATGAGTGCGTGGCAAAAAATGGACTCTATTTGGATGACATCATCTTCAAATCCTAAGACTTAGTTTTCATGAATGTTTAATTGGTTTTTAAATGGCATATGTACCCTAATGTATTAAAAAAATAAACGTGTAAAAATGTTGATTAATGTGAGAGTTGTTATTAATTAAAAACCGTCAGGGTTTTTGCCACACCCTTTAATCTGAGAATAATAGAAACACAGACAGTAAACTACATAAGTTTCAAATGATGTGAGGCACCATAAGAAGGACACTAAAAAACAAGACGCGGAAAGATATTCAGCTCAAGTTATACAAGGTAATGGCAGTCCATATGCTTCTTCATGGTAGTGAGTCATGGGTAATGAGAAAGAGAGGTAAATCTGCATACAAGCAGAGGAGATAAAATTTCTAAGATCGGTCAAAGGCTGTTCTAAACAAGATCAATTCAGAAATGAAGAGATTAGAGAAGAGCTGGAAATATACAACTTAAATGAGAAAATAATGTTGCATAGTAGAAATTGGAGGCACCTTCTGGAGCATATGGATGATTGAAGACTAACAAAAGCGGCAAGTAGACACAAACCAGCTGGAAGAAGAACTGTAAGGAGACCAAAGAAAAGATAGGAATAAATCATATGAAGCTGGAACAGGTCACCGGCATAATCCTTGTTGGGGAATAAGAAAAAGCCAGTATACATTTAATGATACTCAGTCCTAAATTAGGTATGTATTCTGGTTTTGGGTTCAATTCATGTTTTATTTTTGTTGTAAACAGCATACACGTTATACGAAATTTTACTAAGAAATGTGTACTCTAAACACCTTATTTCAGCAGTAAAGAGTATCCATTATCCATTAAAAGTATATCTATTCAGTGATTAGACATCTTCAGCGGGCTCAGTGTTGCATTCTTTATACAGTACTTCTCATTCACAGGTGTTACATGTAAGCCTATACACTTTTAACATATTAGTGTATGCCCACAACAACTGTAACTTTACAAATAAACTACAAGAAGAAGATACCCCGATTACCACGATCTTATTTATGACTTACCGTAAAAAACAGAAGATCCCCAAAAGTCCCAAGGTCGCCACCATATTTTGTGGATTAAATATGGAAACCATTTACATTCTTCCCAAAAGAAATAATTTATTAAATAATTTAATTCCCTTATCCAAAAATCTCTTCCAGAGTCATTTAGACGAGCTCTTGGTACAAAATAGGTATGGGTTTTGGCATAATAATTATACTAACACATGGTAACAGCAATATCATATTCGCTTTTATTGAACATATTAACTCCTTGTATTTTTATTACTGTTAATAAAACAAAATTTAATAGACAAAAATGTTTTAATTTGCAAACCAGTACTTTGCTCTTTCTTTTTCTCTCACCCCCCTTTTCTCTTACATGCCCTCTCTATATGCTTATATACCCCTCCCCTTTTCTCTTATGGCACTCCCTCTCTCTCACACTATTGATATCTCATTATTTTTTGTTTAATACATTACAAAAGTTGTATTAATACATTTAGTTCTAAAAGTTGAAATTGAAATTTAACGGAATTTTGGCCAATTTATTCTTTACTGTGACTTATCTGCATGCGGTATCCAAATTGTTGCACCACTCGATGTACTACACTTTTTCGTTGTTGAAACACTCAAAATAAACAGTTCAAAACTGGTAGATTATGTTCACTATTGTTGATTTATCATTTTAAAAGTTTATCACTGCTGTATTACATTTCTATACTCTTTGGTAGGCCTACTGTAACTATTTTGGCCTACCATAAATGGCTGAGGCCACTAATAGAACACACATGTATCTCATTTCGTAGTCGGCTGGAGACTGGGGCGACCCTAGCTTCACGCCGCCAGATTTCTGTTGCAGTTGCGCCTTTGAAAACTGGTTTGAGGCGGAATTCCACACCTCGTCCTGGCCTGGAGCCTGGACACTTCCATTCTTATTCGTCGACAGGAAACTCGCTGGGTCGTTGGAAACACGTGGTGTTGGTATGATTCACTGGTGATGTGACGGTAATTAGCAGCATTCCTTACCGTATATGGCCATCAAATACCCCTAGTTCATTAGCTACCTACAGCCGTTGAATATTGTGATGTAAGCCACGTGCCTTTTCTGTGATTCACTAGTTACAGATTGACATTATCACCATATGCCCCCTCCTTCTACACTTCTAACCAGATACGTTTCTATGATTTTTATTATAAATTATTATAACATTGAAAATTATTATAAAGGTCGGTTATACAGATTTTGCCCTGTTACACAACACTGTTATAGTAATATACAAGCATTACACATAATAACATTACGTATAATCTGTTAATGTAGTGGAAAATATAATTTTTTGGCCATGTTTGTAACAGTTGTGAATGGGGATTGTGTGATAGGAGTGTGGTAACACACATAAGTCAGTCTTAATTCAAAAAATTTCAGATTTCTAATCATAAAATAGGAAAACGTGTGGTGTTAGTAATAAACATGAAACATTTGTTAACCCCCGAATGGTTGTTTTTAATAACTGACACACAGAATGATAAACCTTGAATTTTTGTTTAAACTGGTCAACATACTGACAATGCTATTTGTTTGTGGTTTACAGGTAGAAGTAAATCAGATGTTGCAAAACAGGTGATGTTCAGTGATGGAATACGGCCTGGTGGTGACCTTACTGAATTGGATGGATCGGGTGAAACAAGAATGCCATTTAGACGTCAAGGTCGGCTGACAAAACGTGTTGGTACGCCTCCCGGTGAGTTGTAACTTATGTCCCTGTTCTTTCGGGCGCAATTTGTAACTTATGGCTTTTTATCGTTTAATTCGTTATCATTAAAATTGTATTTTTGTATGTACTAGTAAATATCACTATCACTTTTAACATCTGTTACAAATATAGTACCGTTTTCTTTTGTACTATAATTTTTTAGTCATAAAGAATGATTACTCTTTAATGGTTATTCCATTATTTAAAAAATATTATTATTAAACATGTTATTAAAATACATAATAATACATACTGGTGTACATAAAATATACCTGTAATACATCAAAATCACATAAATACATTAATATATAAATACACATAAAACAATGAAAAATATACACTCCAACTCCTTAATTTGTTATTTATCAAACTCAGTCCATAGCAGTCCAATTCAATACCACTGTTCACATATATTTAATGTTCATTACACATTTGAAACAGTCTCTCCGCCATCGTTGAATAACATTCTTATCTTAGGTCTATTTAATTTCTTATTTAATAAATAAATTTTATGAATAGTAACATTATATTCATGTTCATTTATAAAACTGTTATCAAACAAATATTTCAAGTCACGATCGAGTAGGGTTCCGTTTATCTCAGTAATATTATATGTCATTAATTGGTTATTTATTTTATAATTATCCTCATAATTTTCAACCACAGGTAAGTACTTAATACCATTATCATCATTTATTGTTATTTCAATTTCATTGTTACTATAAGATACGTATTCATTATTCTCATCCACCTTATCTAAGCCTAACCTTTCTAACAATTGTCTGTATTTTCTATTTACTTTAAAAAATTTTATTACTTTCTTTTTCTCACAATATCTCTCTATATTTTCTCTCTTAATACATTTCTCTCCATAACACCAAATTATACTCTCTCTCTCCAAATATGCAGGGGTCCCTATCTTAAAATTATTGCACCACTTATTAGGTACACAAAAAACACCAAGAAACTTTATTTGTAGACCTTTCGTCTCCCAAATATAAATTGAAGGAACTCTTATCCTTATAACAAATTCGTGAAGACTTTTCTTCACCCCCTAACACAACATCAAAAGAAAATTCTACCCCCTGCACTCCTTGTACAAAAATACTTTCTCTCAACTTTCTTTCTGACTCAATACACTCAAACACTTCATTTTCACTCATAATACTTTCATTATCATTTTCTAACATTATATTCTTACTACCTGTAATATTCTTACTATCTGTAAATTCATTATTCTCATTATCATTGTTAATTACGTTATTATTCAGTACTTCGTTTTTCGTACTGTTTACCTTCTGGGTTTCTAATAGACTTAAACTCTCGTCTAGTTTTGTGATTACCTTGTTAACCTGCTTAATAAGATTATCGTGACCTATTTTAATTTCATGCTTTAGTTCATTGAACTTGATATCAAAACTATCAAACTTGTCATTCAATTTTGTAAATTTTTCATCAAATTTGTTTAATAAGAGCTGCATCATTGCAGCAGTACTGTCTGACTTACTTTCTGACATTGTTGAAATGGATGTAGAGACCTTCTCTGCTTCTATACATACAACAGATACAGGTGTATCTGCTTCGTCAATCTGACTAATTGGAGTTGGCTGAACATCCATTTCACTAGTTAAATTTACCTCATTTGTACTGATTTCTACTGTTATATTGTCATTAGTACTCATTTTTGCTATTATATTTCCAACACATATAGGTTTATAACCTAGTAATTTAACCCTATCTTACTCACGTTTTTTGCGTACTTTCGCAATTACTGCAGGTAATTATTTCACATACCGGTAGGTGTACTCTACATAAAATTATATTTTATGTCGAGTCCATGTTCGGCACGCGCCATTTGTAACTTATGTCCCTGTTCTTTCGGGCGCAATTTGTAACTTATGGCTTTTTATCGTTTAATTCATTATCATTAAAATTGTATTTTTGTATTTACTAATAAATATCACTATCACTTTTAACATCGGGCGCCATGTTGTACAATATGACAACCTTACATAAATTTACGTTTCGGGCCAGAGTTCGTGCAACACGAACAAGTTTTGTGAAATAGATTACCTGAAATAAAACATACACAAAATACCATATATAAATTACTTTTATTAGTATGGAACTTGTATTTTAATACATATTGAAAAAACTATTAGAACCCACATATTACGCCATGGGCGTTTTAAAAATAAATTTATCCTCCAAAATCATAACATGTATTATAGATTATATAGTATCATATGAATATGAATAATAATAATATATGAATAATATCCTTGTCACACAACCCAGCATTTATATCACTCTCTATCTTTCTCTCTCTCTCTCTCTCTCTCACACTGGTACAATTTCTTATTTAAATGAGCTCATATTAAAATTTAAGATTTTGATTAAAATTGGTCATTATGTATTGAATTTTGATTTTGATAAAAGAATGTTTGGAACGTTCTCACCAAAATTGCAGCGGTTGTTTTGCGAACTTCGCGCACCGCGAGTTTGGCGATTTTTACCGGTCACATCTTGGAGTACACTGTAGTTATTTAAATAGTTAATTAACCACTTCTAGTGGTTCAAAAGTTAAAATTCACTTTGCGTGAACGATCTGCCGTTCGTGAACGGTAGGCCGGCCGGCTGCGATCACTGTTGCTGATGAAATGACACCGAGTCTTTGTTACATATTTCCGAGGTGGGGTGAATCTACGTCACTCGCCTTTTGTTAAGTTGTTGACAGCATCATGTTGTTGACAAAAACAAATTCCTGGCCACTCACGTCATCAGGGCTCGTCACTTTTATCGCAACAAATGACATACTGTTTTTTGTGATGCTTCACGTTTTTTGCTATGAATCGGTCCAAATCCTGGCAAATATTATATAGTCCACTCACGATATATTCATACAGGTTATTAAATGTTTGTTTAATTTTGACCAAACTAAGGAATACAATATTTATGGTTTTTTATACCATATTTATGATAATTACAATTTGTACCATAATTGTACTATTACAGAGTTTTATCTTAACGGTCGTCTGAAATATTCTGTCAGAAGTTTATGAAATGCCTGAGTTAACAGGCAAATCACTTTAAAAAAGTTTTGGCTTTGAGATTTAGTAGTAAGTACAGAGTAGAGAACAAAAATATAATAAGTGTTATAATTTGAAAAAAGAAATAACAATAGCGTTTTCCCTGTATTTTTAATTTCATCTTTTAGAAAGTTCATTAGAAACAGTCATTTATAATACAAAATACTTTAATTCAACATTTCATGAGTCACATTTTTGATACGTATAATATAAAAAATATATTCACTTTTTAAATTGTGTGTTTGTATATTGTAACATAACCAAATATGGCAGTTACATAAGATGAGCCTAAAGGACGGCAAGTAAGATAAAAAATGTGAATGTAAATCTAGATAAGTAAATCCATGTATATAAAGTGTGTATCTACAAAGGTGTTAATATGAAAATCCAACTATGAATAAGATGATATCAATCTAGTGACATCAACTACGAAAAATAAGAAAGAAAATGAAGTGAGCCAAAACCAAATACCAATAATAGACCCAATAGGATCCAAAAGTGAGGGGAAACGACGAAATAAAATTTAACAGACTCCAATAGTGAGGGGAAATGACGAAACAAGATTTAACAAACTCCGAAAGTGAGGGGAAACGACTAAAGAATAATGACTACAATGAAAATAACAAGAAAGAAGAAGGACAAGAAAGCTGATTCAGAAGAGAGAAGAAGATGAATAAATCATACCAGAAATCAACATAAACCACGTGCACCAAAGACTAATTAAGTGACAAGTGAAATAATGATTATCAAATGTGAGGATGAAAAAACAGTGATTAGCATTTAAGGAAACACAAACAATAACAGTGCGTACTTAATAGATGTGAAACATGTGAATAACCAACTATTTCTACTGATAAAACCACACAAACAATTATAGTGAGGAAGTTTAGAAGTATAGGAAAATATGTTAATTCCATGATGAAAACAACAAAATATTAAATAAGTCAAATAGACACGAACAATGAGTGTGACACGTTTAATAAAGTTGTGATTAACACAGATAATCATAAGTCCACCAAAATGAAACAAAATAGAACAATATAACTATGTTTTATTTTTGGTAAAGAACTGACAACAATATAAAAAACCATTGTATCAAACAAAAGGGATTGAATTGAATTCAACCCATGACTAGGAAAGCATCATAAATAATACAATAAGATATGTATTAATGTTTAAGAAGGAATGTGTAAACATGTGTCACAAAATAAGTAAAATATTATTGTGAAAGACCATACTGATACCATGTAGATAGTAGAGACATACTGCATTAAAACAGATGGAACATTGTTACATAACCCATAGAGAAAGTACCTGTTAAACAGAAAACCAAAAATATCAATGAAAATAAATGATTATCAACAGTGATATCAATTAAGGAATTGTTACAAATAACAATACATCCTAATAGACAATACATTAAAAAGCAACTATGTAAATAAAACCAATCAAATGCAATGGCAGACAGCTATAGCAAAGATGCAACAAATATGCCAATTCAAATAGGCAAAGTGCAATATCAAAACCAATACTACAGTGAATGACCATATTACCAGTAGTAAGACTAATATCTGGTAATGGTTTGAGAACAGATCTTTAACATAATAACAACAGTATTATAAACAAAATAATGTAAACTAACTAACCATGTACAAACAATCAGATGTAAGATGGACCACTGTATGGCCCATTAGTTAAGGAAAAAAGTGTATTAAAACTTAAACACAGATTGTTCACAATATTACCAGTAGTTAGAGGGAAAATCAATACAACTTTGAGAACAGATTAGAACTATAAAAACAGTCAGTATATATGCAAATAATTAGAAACCAACTGACCATAATGACAAAAATCACAAATAAACCAACCATGTTAAGTGAATTACTTATGTAAAATATGACATATAAATTTATCTAAGAGTAAATGAGAACATTACCAAAAGTAGGAGTAATGTCTAATACCAATGTAGAAACACAAACATAATGTAACAATAACAGTTTAAGTATTGTTTTTATGAAAAATAAATGACCATTATGTTGAGACACCATAGGAACAAGCCCATTATTAGAGAATTGAAGGGTACTAAACTAGCTAGAAGCTGACCCATATATGTAATACATTAAGTACAATGTATGTACACTAATGACATTTCATACTTAATATAATTCACTAAGAAAAAGACTAAAATTATATTGATAATTGTATGAGAAAGGTAGAAGAGGAAGGAGACAGTATGTGTATTATGTTTAATACAATCATGTGAGTATATTTAAATGTGAAATCATGTAAATAATTGTTTTAATATATTTAAATTATAAGATTACTTGTATTAGATAAGGGAAATTCATTGTAAATACTTTTATATGAAAACCAAGATGGACGCCTAATGACGCTAAAATAAGCTATTGTTAAGGAAATAATTATTTCCAAATAACCAATTAAACCAAGTGAGAAATGGACTCCAAGTGTTTATTTAGAAAGTGTTTTTAGTGAAAATAATTAAATATGGTGTCAAAAACTTATAAAAATAAGAAACACCAAAATAATTAATAAAAACATTATTTTAAGAGAAGCAATGCAAATAAAATAGTATTGTTTAGACTTGAATTAAAGAGGAAAATGTCTATAATTCAATGACATAACTCATGTAACGATAGGACGTTTGATAAGGAAGTTATTGTAATTATTAACTTTCAAGTATTTTTTACACTAGTGCTTACGTCATATAACCCAGGACCCAAAGTCAAAATTTGGTAAAACACCAAATATTTTTATAAAACATGGGCCTTTGGGGTGAAGATTATAGTGATGACAGCCAATCAAATCAACGCATTTTGTCAGAAACGAGAAAGACGCTTTGGCAATTTGTAACAGTCTAAGAACAGCTTCCAGACGAATAGGTCACGCCACTCCACGTCATGAAGAAGTATTATTTTAAAATTTGTGCGCGTACATTGACAAAGTTAATATACAGACGTAACCTTAACACAACAAATACACTTCCGAGTGATATGTGCGGGATTACTGAATAATAAGTACGATAGTGTATAATCCCGATCGTACTCGCGTGTGTTGTGATTATAAACAGGGAGTACATTATTTTATTTGAATAACTTTAATTTTCAGAAATAATATTTTTGAAATAGACATTTTGATACTACGCGAGTCATTATTAGCGCAGTATCAAACTTATGATGAAATTATTATTATAATTTCAAGAAATGTTAATTTTTTATTCATTAAAATATTAATTAAATATTTTAATTAATTGTTATAACTATTAAAGTATGTTTAAAGTAACTATTACTAATAACAAGAGTTTAAATTTAGTCACTCTTTTGACTAAACTTGTTTTGATTATTCGATATTTTGAAATAAATAACGTTAACTTACGTACAAAAGTATAAAATAATTTTTATAGTAACATGTTAAAAGATTACTAATATTATGTTCAAAAATATAAATTAAGAAATATTAACCAGTCAGAAATCATTTTCTGTAATAGCATTACCTGTGTTCGCTAACCTCAAATTGGTAGCGGTAACTTATTAATATAACTGTTGGATCTGTTCTCAAATAGTTTCCAAACTAAATAGAAATCATAACAAGAGTTTTTTTTTTGTATTTTATTAATTTTTTCTCTTGAAAATAAATATCTATCAAATTCATTGTTGAAAATAAAACGGTATATTGAAACCGTACAAGCCACGAGTCTGACACTGGCTATAGAATGTTTTAAGGTGCGTGCGCATACAGACGTATGATAATTACATACTTACCATACATATGGTATTGAATTTCATTGTTTTATATTTATTCGTTATTTTTGAACCATTGTTTAATTTTATTGATTCTATAAATATTACATCTTGACACTGATATCATGGATCCTCAAAGAACCTAACAACCTGATAATATATTAACGAGAAATCCTCAAAGAACCTAACAACCTGATAATATATTAACGAGAAAACATAACCTTATAAATTCAAATTATTGTATTAGAGATAGGACTACCAACATTGAGCCTGGATAGAGTTTTATGTCAAAATTAATCGATTGTAATTATTATTTAAAGGGTTATTAGTCTAAATGATTGTTAATTGTTTTTTCTTGAAATTTTCCATTTTAAAATTTGTTAATAAACCTACACTTCTTTACCAATGAACAAGAGTATCATTTCAAGTAGAAATTAAATTATTTCTTGTACATCAGTTCTACCAAAGGTGGCGGAAGAATTCAAACTAAGAGAAATTTAAAGTATTACATATGTGTACTAACTGTTATAAATATTCAAATTGAATGTTTGTGCATATTTTGAATGTATGTATTTCAGCAACAACCGTCACAGAACAGGACTGAAACGGATACTTGTGGTAAGTGAGGGAGGCATACAACAAAAAGTGCGCGAAACTCATTTAAATTGAAAGAGTGAAATCTTCATAAACACTTATACAATCACACTAATAACTCCTAATAGTTATAATTGGAGCAGTTTTTATAGAAACAACATAATAGCAGATACCGGAGCGTATCTGCAAGCACACTACAGTTACAACTATAAATACAAGTACACTGTACACAGTATAGTACATTATACTATACTATACTACAGAATTTATACTACCTATATACTTGTGTATACTATATATACTTGTCTATCTATTACTTGTTCTATAACAAGTTGGCGCTCCATCGCGGGGCAGAAGTGATAGAAGATCACACACCACACCACATCGATATTATACCATATACTTGTCTATTATATTACTCATCATCCTCATTTATATAATATAATAAAGTTGGCGCCCAACGTCTGAGCACGAGTTAGGGAAATAAACAATAACTAATAACCTAAATATACTAATTCGTGAGAAGACAGCAGGACCATTATCAGAAGATCAAGATGTATACAGACCGATTGAAATCAAGATCTAAATCAAGGTCATCATCAAGAAAAAGGATGGCGCAAGCAGAGAAAGAAACCAGAAAAGAAGAGAAGGAGGCTATGTCAACAGAAGATGTGGAGGAGATGGTAGTGGAAGTAAAAGACAAACAAATTGAACCGGCGGAGGGGGTTCAACAGCCAGATGAGGAGCCAGAAATAACACCACAAGAAATTATACAGGAGGATAGCCAACCCGAAAAAACAATGTCAACAGGAGAGTCCACATTCCAAGAGTGGCTGAGACGAATGATGAAATCGTTGAAGGAAGACAATCGGTCACTAAACAATAGAATGGAAGAAGGCCAGAAAAGGATGGAAGAATCACTGAACTCCACTAAGGCAGACTTAAACAGAATAGAGGAATGTCTGAAATCATCCAAAGAAGACAATCAAAATTTGAAAGGAGACTTAAACAGAATAGAAGAGAGCCAGAAATCCACCAAAGAGGACTTAAACAGAATAGAAGAGAGCCAGAAATCCACCAAAGAGGACTTAAACAGAATAGAAGAAGGTCAGAGATCCACCAAAGAGGATTTAAGCAAGAAAATAGAGGAAGGCCAGAGGGAGAACAGGAAACATATGGAATTATTAAAGGAAGAGTTCAATAACCAGATACAGGAGATGAACAGGAGGATGGAAGATGGACAAAAGAAAACTGAGGAATTACTGGAGAAGAAAATGGCCACCATGAAAGAAGAGTTATCAGCGGAGTTGGGAGTCAGAATGGATCAGGCCAACCAGAAAATGGATGAAATCACGGCTAAGTTCAATAGAGACGTCGAAACAATACAATCCGACCATGAAGGGATGTGGCAACAAATAAGTATCCACAGTAACAAGATGAAGGAAGCCACCAAGAATACAGAAGAAATGGTAGAGAAAAGACTGAAGGAAAATGTCGATGAAATCGAGAAGCGCATGGCCATCCTATCAACTGAAGTTAACGTTGAGATGGAGGAAGTACGAAAGGAGGGAGAAGGTACCAGCCTGAGACTAATACAAACAGAGTTGGACATCAATCAACGCATTAACGAGATGGAGAGAACGCACGGTACACAAATTAATGTGATAACACAAGAACAAACCAACATGAAAATAGCACAGTCAACACTAACAGGCAAGTGTGAAGAAGTATCTGGAAGAGTGGATGCAATTAAACAGCAGGTACACGATGAAAGAACCCTACTAAGCGAACGTCAGCGAAGAGAGCTAGATGACCTCCGCGACGAGATGCATCGTATACAAACGATACCGAATCTACTATCTGGATTGACTCATCTAGACAACCGAGACCAGATTGAATTCAGGACTTATTATAAAAATCCGCTAGAATTTTTAGAACGGATGGAAGAAATCCAACGGAAAAACAGAGAAAATAGATGGACTACCATTAAGGGAATGTTAGACGAAGCTTTCAAAAGCACGTTCGACAATTGGTGGACGGCAACCCGTAACGAAGTGGGGAATTATGACAACTTCAAAGTGGCATTTAAACAGAAATATTGGTCAGAAGCCACCCAGAACATCGTCAGGGACGACATCACGAACGGGAGGTTTGATATACATGGAAGGCAATCAATGACAACGTATTTCTTGGGAAAGATTTGCCTAGCCAGGAATCTTGAACCCGCCATTCCAGAAGAATGCCTAGTGACGAAATTAGCCTACCACTTCAATCAAGGCATATCACAAGGGAGGCTAAACGCACAAATAAAGACAGTCCAAGGGATGTGCGAACTGTTGGAGAACCATGAAAGAGAACGCTACTACCAACGCAGCCGTCAAGGACCAAACCAGACGTATGATCGAAGCGGACCTGGGAATAATAACCCCAACATATCCAACGAAAGGAATAGCCCAGGAAGAAACCACAATTACCCACCAAGATACCAAAATCACCCTGTACCACGTCAAGACGGAGGTGGCAGCAACGTCAACAATAGAGGGAATAATAATAATAATCAGCATTCAGGTGGATATCAACGAGAGCCAGCCTACCAAAGAGGTAACAATTATTACCGGCCGTACCAGAATCAAGCTCCCAATCATCACCCAAGACAAAGTAATGGCAACCAACATAATAATCACTTTCGCAGAGTGCATTATGCTCAAGCCAGTTGAGGGGGAAATCATCGAAATTACTACCAAGGAAGGAGGAGTTTCCCTAATCGGAATAGTCACTCCAGCAACAGCGATAGAGAGGAGCGGGAATCTGGATACCGATCTAACGGAAGCGACAGTAATGGAAGTCAAGGAACGACAACGCAAAATACAACAGTCTACAATAATGGACATGGAAATGGGAATCAAGAACCCATAGCTTCGACATCGCAAGACAGGCACGGGAATAGTGACCTGCCTTTAAACGCCAACCGGCAGTGAAAAACCAAGTAGTACCCTCACTGAACCGGACTATTGGGTCTAGAGTTTTGGCAAACCATCAAAATCTTCGCAAAACATACACCAATAATTATTTGAAAAATATTAGAAGAGACTTAATGGAAGAAAAAGAGAATACTATCAGCGATACAAGTAATAGTGAAATTGCCTACATAGCGGTGAAGTGAAGGTCAATAACATAAAAGCGACGGCAATGATAGATACCGGAGCAAATGTATCATTGATTGATAAAGTGGAGTTGGATAGAATTCAATCTGAAAATAAAGCGACAATACCCACTTTACCTATTAACAACATTGTACTCATTGGAGCTACCGGACGTCAAAACAAGACGATTAGACAACAAGTGCAGCTTGATGTATCCAGCAACGGCAACACGATACAGATGATATTCCTCGTAGCCAGTGGATTACCATTTACCCTGCTCATGGGGTGTGATATACTCAGGAAATACACTGCGATAATTAACATGGACACCAATACAGTCAGAATGAAGACAGGAGAGGTTGAGTGGACAGCCAAGCTAACAGAATATCAAAAGGCACCCGCAGAACATGTAATCTATTACATTAGGGAAGGCCACCAACATCAGGAAGGCGCCATCAACAAGCAGCTTCACAATAACCCAGAGGAAGATTTATGGTTGACCAAGATTAATGAGATACGAGAATTCAAGACCAACCAAAATAACCAAGGGCTGACATGGGAACAAAAGGACCATCTGATAAACATATATTGCCAGTATCGTCACATATTTTCCGATACACCCGGAAAAATTAAAAATTTCCAATGCGAGTTAAGATTCAAAGACCAAACCGAATTTAAAAGAAAATCTTATCCTATCGCCTTTTCGCTGAAGGAAGCAGTAAGAGAAGAAATCCAGCGTTTGATAGCAAATGACATTATCGAAGTAAGCAATTCACCATATACCAACCCTATTGTCGCCGTACCGAAGAAAAATGGTGCGGTACGAATTTGTTTAGATGCTAGGGAATTAAACAAAACCATAATTAACGACAGGACATCACCTGGAGAAATTTGATGAGATTTTAAAGAAGTTTTATGGTTCAAAATTCTACAGTATATGGGATACGGTATGCGGATATTGGCAAGTTTAACTGCATCCGAATAGTAGGAAGTATACTGCCTTTATTTTCGAAGGTAGAAATTACCATTTCAAAAGACTACCGTTTGGCTTAATAAATTCGGTAGCGATATTCGTCAAGTGTATGGACGAAATACTGGGCCACAATACACTGCAATTTACAACAGTCTATGTTGACGATCTCTTAATCGCCTCCAACAATTGGGAGGAACACTGTGAAAGGGTGGCACAGGTCTTACAGAAACTAGAAGATAATCACATTACATTGAAGTTAGATAAGTCTCAATTAATAGCAAAAGAAGTCCAATTTTTGGGGTTTAACCTATCTGAACATGGAATTACACCGTCCCAGGAAAAGATGGAGGCAATACAGCGTTTCCCCGTCCCACAGAATAAGAAACAACTGCAATCGTTCCTCGGGATCTGCAACTACTATCGTAAGTTTCAAGTGAATTATTCCAAATTAACAGCTCGATTTTCAAAACAGCTTTCATCAAAAGAAAAGTGGAAATGGGAATCAGAACAAGAATCTACATTTAAGTTAATCAAAGAAAAGTTCCTAGAAACCGTAATGTTACATCACCCTAACTTTGAAAAACAATTTTTCATGAACTGCGACGCCAGCGATTTGAGTCTCGGATCCGTGCTATATCAAGAAGACCAAGACGGGAACCATGAAGTAATCAGTTTTGCAAGTCGCACGTTGAACAAGTGTGAACGCAACTATCACACCACAGAAAAAGAATTGTTAAGTATCGTATTCGCTTGCGAAAAGTTTAGAACCTTTATTTTGGGATATAAAGTGACAGTAAGAACGGATCATAAATCCATTTCATTCCTCAAGAACTGTAAATTGAAACATGGGAGATTGACCAGATGGACTCTCACACTCCAAGAGTATAATATACAGTGGGAGTACATACCGGGAAAAAGTAACACAGCTGCAGACGTGTTATCCCGGATTAACATCGACGCCCAAACGTTTCATGGAGAGAGAGAAACCATCGCGAAGGTCTACTACTTGCTAAAAAATAAATCTGAACTTACTAAAATACTGTCAGATATAGCTATACAGCAACAACAAGATCCTAAAATACTGATAATTATTAAAAAACTAGCAGATAACGATGCCAACATTAAACAATATTTCTGTATTCACAATCAACTAGTGTTCACCAAAAGCAATAAAAATGGTGAAGACTGGAAAGTAGTTGTCCCAAAGGTTCTAGAGAGAGATTTGACCATCGACTATCACATACGATATGGTCATATGGGAGCAGTGAAGGTGGTAAAAGCACTGCAAGAACATGCGTATTTCACTGATATGAATAGGAAGGTGAGAAAATATATACAGAATTGCCATATTTGCCAGCTAGTCAAATGCAGTAACGAAAAGAGAGAAGGAGTGATGATACCGATAACATCTGTGACAAAATTAGAAAAAATCTTCCTGGACATTTGTGGGCCGTTTCCACGGAGTGGTGGAAGACATCAGTATAAATATATCATTATTATCTTTGACCACTATACAAAATATACGAAGCTGTATCCACTTAATCGAGCCACAACAAGCAAGATACTAGAAGTAGTTATAAACAAATACATACCCGAAGTGGGCCGACCAGCATCAATAGTTACAGATCACGGAACGCAGTTTCGAGGACGGAAATGGCGGGAAACACTGCTCCACCTGGGTATCAAAACGTATAAGACATCGGTGTACCACCCCAACAGCAACCCTGCTGAGAGAGTGTTGAGAGAAGTAGGAAGGATTTTAAGAACCTACTGTCACAGCCAGCAGAGGAAGTGGGAGGAGTATTTGTCCCCAGCTGAAGACTTCTTAAACCTCGCATACCATCAGTCAACTGAGGAGACACCATACATGGCAATGCATGAAAAAAGACCACCCCGAGAGATCACAGAAATAATTAACTTTCCAATAAGTGCAGAGATCAAGTTTGACCAAACCAAATTCTATAATAATGCTGTTGAAAGAGCCCAGAAACTGAGAATTAAATACAAAAAATTGCAGCCCAAAATTATAAAATACAAAGTGGGAGACCAAGTATTAATCAAAAATCGAGAACTCCCAAGCACTATCGAGGGCATTGCAAAGAAATTACTACTATTATATACCAGACCATATACTGTAACAAAAGACAATCTAAACAACACCTATGAATTGCAAAACCCTATTACAAAAAAGATAAAGGGCACGTATAATCAGACTTCGATGAAAAAATATGTTGACAATTGAAATATGAAATTACAAGTGAAAAGTGGGCGATAAGGATTATTTTATTATTGATACTATGTAAAGGATGAAAATGTTTATTGTGTAAAATGAAAAGATAATTATGAGTATAACTGTTGACTATATCAAGATGAAAAATGAAATGTGGCCATGAAGATTATTGTTATTTACAAAATGAAAAATAAAAATATAATTATAAAAATAAATGTTGACTGAAGAAAAAAGGGTGAATTATTATTATGAAGATTATTATATGTTTGTATTAAATGAAGAATAACTATGTAATTATGTATTAAACATTGAATGTTATATATATTGTCATTTTATATTGTGGGAAAAAATGATCCCAGAGAATTTATGTAAAGGAATCAGAACATTGTATTCATTAATAATAACTACTATATAGAAAAGATGTCAATACGAGAAAGACACACAACATCTTTGGCACAAACTAATTCCAAGAGCCACGTCAACCAGTAGAACAACAACATCTCACCCGTACTACTATATAAAAAGGATGTCAATACGAGACAGACACCTTACATCCCAGGCATATATGAAGCAAACTCATTATTTCCAAGAGCCTAGTCAACCAGTAGAAGAACAACATCTCATCCGTACTACTATAAGAGAAAAAGAAGAGTTGGAAGGATAAACCAAATGAACATTATTACTGTAGAGAAACGACTACACACGACAAATTTATATTTGAATAAAGAAAAGCCAGCACTACATGAAGTACAAATACCAAATAAAACCTGGAAGAGGAAAGAAAAAATAAATGTACTAATACATAGTATCTAGAAGAATGAATTTGGAACGAAGATTATGACGAAATAACGTTCAAGGTAACACAGAATGAAGAGATTAATTTATGATGAAGAAGAATAAAAAAAGAATATACTAACGAAGAAAATCATGAGAGTATACCAGTGAGGAAATGTAAAACAAAATATCCCGATGATATGTGAAGAATTAGTTAAGTTGAATCAAGAAAAGAGAGAATCACAATGTACAAACCGCAGATGCGAGAATTAATCCCAAGAATATTTATTATTTGTCGGAAAAACGACCACTATTATTATTGTTATTAATGATTTGAGATGAATTGACTGAAGAGTAATGCCAGCAATCATTTATTATTATTAAAGGAGATGATTTGCCTCCATATTTATTGAAATTAGTATGGCCAGTAGAGTCGAATAGCCAAAGTGAGCCGCTCTAAACTGCCCCAGCTAAATGTATGTTAGGGAACTAAATAAACGAGGGAAGTAATTACATAGAGAAGAAATAAATATGATTCAAAGAGTAGAAAGTGAAAGGATATATGGAAAAAACATGTAAATCAATATGGAATGTACAATAATTGATAAATTCTTCATAGGAAAATATAGTATAATCATAACTCAGAATTAATCAATTCTTAAAGGAAGGCATATGTAACATAACCAAATATGGCAGTTACATAAGATGAGCCTAAAGGACGGCAAGTAAGATAAAAAATGTGAATGTAAATCTAGATAAGTAAATCCATGTATATAAAGTGTGTATCTACAAAGGTGTTAATATGAAAATCCAACTATGAATAAGATGATATCAATCTAGTGACATCAACTACGAAAAATAAGAAAGAAAATGAAGTGAGCCAAAACCAAATACCAATAATAGACCCAATAGGATCCAAAAGTGAGGGGAAACGACGAAATAAAATTTAACAGACTCCAATAGTGAGGGGAAACGACGAAACAAGATTTAACAAACTCCGAAAGTGAGGGGAAACGACTAAAGAATAATGACTACAATGAAAATAACAAGAAAGAAGAAGGACAAGAAAGCTGATTCAGAAGAGAGAAGAAGATGAATAAATCATACCAGAAATCAACATAAACCACGTGCACCAAAGACTAATTAAGTGACGAGTGAAATATGAAATGTGAGGATGAAAAAACAGTGATTAGCATTTAAGGAAACACAAACAATAACAGTGCGTACTTAATAGATGTGAAACATGTGAATAACCAACTATTTCTACTGATAAAACCACACAAACAATTATAGTGAGGAAGTTTAGAAGTATAGGAAAATATGTTAATTCCATGATGAAAACAACAAAATATTAAATAAGTCAAATAGACACGAACAATGAGTGTGACGCGTTTAATAAAGTTGTGATTAACACAGATAATCATAAGTCCACCAAAATGAAACAAAATAGAACAATATAACTATGTTTTATTTTTGGTAAAGAACTGACAACAATATAAAAAACCATTGTATCAAACAAAAGGGATTGAATTGAATTCAACCCATGACTAGGAAAGCATCATAAATAATACAATAAGATATGTATTAATGTTTAAGAAGGAATGTGTAAACATGTGTCACAAAATAAGTAAAATATTATTGTGAAAGACCATACTGATACCATGTAGATAGTAAAGACATACTGCATTAAAACAGATGGGACATTGTTACATAACCCATAGAGAAAGTACCTGTTAAACAGAAAACCAAAAATATCAATGAAAATAAATGATTATCAACAGTGATATCAATTAAGGAATTGTTACAAATAACAATACATCCTAATAGACAATACATTAAAAAGCAACTATGTAAATAAAACCAATCAAATGCAATGGCAGACAGCTATAGCAAAGATGCAACAAATATGCCAATTCAAATAGGCAAAGTGCAATATCAAAACCAATACTACAGTGAATGACCATATTACCAGTAGTAAGACTAATATCTGGTAATGGTTTGAGAACAGATCTTTAACATAATAACAACAGTATTATAAACAAAATAATGTAAACTAACTAACCATGTACAAACAATCAGATGTAAGATGGACCACTGTATGGCCCATTAGTTAAGGAAAAAAGTGTATTAAAACTTAAACACAGATTGTTCACAATATTACCAGTAGTTAGAGGGAAAATCAATACAACTTTGAGAACAGATTAGAACTATAAAAACAGTCAGTATATATGCAAATAATTAGAAACCAACTGACCATAATGACAAAAATCACAAATAAACCAACCATGTTAAGTGAATTACTTATGTAAAATATGACATATAAATTTATCTAAGAGTAAATGAGAACATTACCAAAAGTAGGAGTAATGTCTAATACCAATGTAGAAACACAAACATAATGTAACAATAACAGTTTAAGTATTGTTTTTATGAAAAATAAATGACCATTATGTTGAGACACCATAGGAACAAGCCCATTATTAGAGAATTGAAGGGTACTAAACTAGCTAGAAGCTGACCCATATATGTAATACATTAAGTACAATGTATGTACACTAATGACATTTCATACTTAATATAATTCACTAAGAAAAAGACTAAAATTATATTGATAATTGTATGAGAAAGGTAGAAGAGGAAGGAGACAGTATGTGTATTATGTTTAATACAATCATGTGAGTATATTTAAATGTGAAATCATGTAAATAATTGTTTTAATATATTTAAATTATAAGATTACTTGTATTAGATAAGGGAAATTCATTGTAAATACTTTTATATGAAAACCAAGATGGACGCCTAATGACGCTAAAATAAGCTATTGTTAAGGAAATAATTATTTCCAAATAACCAATTAAACCAAGTGAGAAATGGACTCCAAGTGTTTATTTAGAAAGTGTTTTTAGTGAAAATAATTAAATATGGTGTCAAAAACTTATAAAAATAAGAAACACCAAAATAATTAATAAAAACATTATTTTAAGAGAAGCAATGCAAATAAAATAGTATTGTTTAGACTTGAATTAAAGAGGAAAATGTCTATAATTCAATGACATAACTCATGTAACGATAGGACGTTTGATAAGGAAGTTATTGTAATTATTAACTTTTCAAGTATTTTTTACACTAGTGCTTACGTCATATAACCCAGGACCCAAAGTCAAAATTTGGTAAAACACCAAATATTTTTATAAAACATGGGCCTTTGGGGTGAAGATTATAGTGATGACAGCCAATCAAATCAACGCATTTTGTCAGAAACGAGAAAGACGCTTTGGCAATTTGTAACAGTCTAAGAACAGCTTCCAGACGAATAGGTCACGCCACTCCACGTCATGAAGAAGTATTATTTTAAAATTTGTGCGCGTACATTGACAAAGTTAATATACAGACGTAACCTTAACACAACAAATACACTTCCGAGTGATATGTGCGGGATTACCGAATAATAAGTACGATAGTGTATAATCCCGATCGTACTCGCGTGTGTTGTGATTATAAACAGGGAGTACATTATTTTATTTGAATAACTTTAATTTTCAGAAATAATATTTTTGAAATAGACATTTTGATACTACGCGAGTCATTATTAGCGCAGTATCAAACTTATGATGAAATTATTATTATAATTTCAAGAAATGTTAATTTTTTATTCATTAAAATATTAATTAAATATTTTAATTAATTGTTATAACTATTAAAGTATGTTTAAAGTAACTATTACTAATAACAAGAGTTTAAATTTAGTCACTCTTTGGACTAAACTTGTTTTGATTATTCGATATTTTGAAATAAATAACGTTAACTTACGTACAAAAGTATAAAATAATTTTTATAGTAACATGTTAAAAGATTACTAATATTATGTTCAAAAATATAAATTAAGAAATATTAACCAGTCAGAAATCATTTTCTGTAATAGCATTACCTGTGTTCGCTAACCTCAAATTGGTAGCGGTAACTTATTAATATAACTGTTGGATCTGTTCTCAAATAGTTTCCAAACTAAATAGAAATCATAACAAGAGTTTTTTTTTTGTATTTTATTAATTTTTTCTCTTGAAAATAAATATCTATCAAATTCATTGTTGAAAATAAAACGGTATATTGAAACCGTACAAGCCACGAGTCTGACACTGGCTATAGAATGTTTTAAGGTGCGTGCACATACAGACGTACGATAATTACATACTTACCATACATATGGTATTGAATTTCATTGTTTTATATTTATTCGTTATTTTTGAACCATTGTTTAATTTTATTGATTCTATAAATATTACATCTTGACACTGATATCATGGATCCTCAAAGAACCTAACAACCTGATAATATATTAACGAGAAAACATAACCTTATAAATTCAAATTATTGTATTAGAGATAGGACTACCAACATTGAGCCTGGATAGAGTTTTATGTCAAAATTAATCGATTGTAATTATTATTTAAAGGGTTATTAGTCTAAATGATTGTTAATTGTTTTTTCTTGAAATTTTCCATTTTAAAATTTGTTAATAAACCTACACTTCTTTACCAATGAACAAGAGTATCATTTCAAGTAGAAATTAAATTATTTCTTGTACATCAGTTCTACCAAAGGTGGCGGAAGAATTCAAACTAAGAGAAATTTAAAGTATTACATATGTGTACTAACTGTTATAAATATTCAAATTGAATGTTTGTGCATATTTTGAATGTATGTATTTCAGCAACAACCGTCACAGAACAGGACTGAAACGGATACTTGTGGTAAGTGAGGGAGGCATACAACAAAAAGTGCGCGAAACTCATTTAAATTGAAAGAGTGAAATCTTCATAAACACTTATACAATCACACTAATAACTCCTAATAGTTATAATTGGAGCAGTTTTTATAGAAACAACATAATAGCAGATACCGGAGCGTATCTGCAAGCACACTACAGTTACAACTATAAATACAAGTACACTGTACACAGTATAGTACATTATACTATACTATACTACAGAATTTATACTACCTATATACTTGTGTATACTATATATACTTGTCTATCTATTACTTGTTCTATAACAAGTTGGCGCTCCATCGCGGGGCAGAAGTGATAGAAGATCACACACCACACCACATCGATATTATACCATATACTTGTCTATTATATTACTCATCATCCTCATTTATATAATATAATAATATGTGTTAATTTATTTTAAGAAAATAATTGGTAGTACAATAATTATACACATATTCTGAAAGGCTGTTGTATTTATAATTTGTTTTTATTGGTGTTCCAAATATAGCTTTTTGTAATTTTGGTTTCAGTATTATTTACTTGTATAATAGGTATGTGATAATTGTATATATTTAAATGCTATTGTAAATTGCTTTTGACATAATGGTTGACTTAACTTTTGTCGTGTTATTTTTTCTTTTACCATTTTTAATTAATAATAATGATTAATGCCACACAATAAACTTACCTTGCAGGCCAGAATCCTACACACGAACTGTGAATACAAGCGTGATTTAGGTTATTTAACTCAATGACTACACACATTATATAGTTATCTAACTCACTAGATTTATTTCTTTTTCATTATTCTCCTTTTTCTTTTGAATCAACTACAATCATGACTTCTCACTCTATTCTCCAACATTTAAATTAACTATATTCAACATTGAGGTGAAGCCCTGTTTAATCAACAACAAAAATTAACATATTTTACTCCTTATATCTAAATTATATTATTACCAAATTAATTAAAGACAACCCAGCTTTTTGCTCACACACACACTCATTCCGTTACACCCCGTTTATGTTATTGAGCTCATTTAATTAGAAAATTTTTTATAATTAATTAAAATGGATTTACGTGTGGCTACTTCCTTAATGTGGATTCAGACGCCAAATGTTGTGGTTCTGTCATTTTGATGGTTCACTGTTTTGTCCAAAAAAAATTTCTTAATTAAAATTTAGTCACGTTCTCACTTTAAATTTTCACTGTGTTCTGTCCAAAAAAAATCTGCGTTTTAAAATTATTACTTAATTGAATTAGCACTGCTTCTACCTTTATTTGTATCACTCTCTAGTCCATATTTTGGAAGTTTTAATAAGTTTCGGCCCGCAAGCCTTTTACGGAGAACCGCGCGGTTCACTTGCTGGGATGCAACAGACAGTGTTTTGTGCGCACACAGCGCGAAAGTATGTACCTGTTCGTGCCGTTAGCGTGAGAACGTTAGCCGCCTGAGTGCGCGTGTGAAGGCGCGTACGCACCCTCGTTGAGAAGTTCACATTCCTGTATCACCCCACGACAGTCCTGACGCTAAAGTCAATTCACCATACGTACTTGGTTGCAAATAAAATTGAAAGGATTTAACTTACAAAGCCCTATAGGTCTATACCGTTACAATACCCCCCCAATGAGAGGTTTTCTGCCGAAACAGAAAACTCTCATTGCTAACCCCTAAGAGGATCAGTGAGGATATGGCGCCAACAACCCCCCTTTAATACTTTACACATCATGGGTAAACTACCCCCCTAGCTCGGCGACCATGGCAGCACCTGAACGACATCACTGGACTTCTCTGTGCGAGATCCCAACACCGTAATGTCGGACAGATACTCACCATAGTACCACCTGACCTTGTATCATTTCACCCAAAAAATCAAAAACTGGCCTTATACGATACCAGATCCTCAACCGATATGTCTCCCCTTACATACATACTGGGTTGCCTTTAGCAAAATACGGGGTGCATACACATATTCATTATTGATTACACACTATCTGCACATTAATTATTATAACATAAAATTCAAATTTGGTTCCAACAGTTAAATAAATTTACGTACCCTATCAAAATTTAATTGGACGTTACTTTACATTATTTGATTCAATTAATTTAAACATAATTTTCAAAACTCAAAGTCTTTATGCATTTATTTTCTTTACAACTCCTCTTAATTTGCCGGTTAACTCTCCTGTTATACAAAATAAAATAAACAATTTGTCCCTATCCACTTATTCAAACAATTACACATGATTATAAAATACATCATATATCACCTTCTCTACATATAGTGAACATAAAAAATTAAAATAGATTTCTTTACTGCAAAGAACAATGATTAACAAAAATCTACAAATCAATTAGAAGGAATATACTACATATCTACCACCAGTCATCAGCTGATGTCTCATGGTCAGGTGAATGACCTTACCCTAGACACACTCCAAAAAATTATACAATGTAAAACGCATAACCCATGTTTACAATTCTTACAATCTAACATAGTAAAATAATAACATAATAAAGCATACTAAACAAAACATAATAACCACCGTCTCTCCTCGAATTAATATTTTGCAAAATCAGTAAAGTCATTTATAAAATATAGAGAGCATAACATATTTAAAGCAATTACTTCTGAACAAATTATCTGCCTTTAGCATATTATCTCTTGAATCAAAATAAACATTTAATTAGCTTATCAGCTCATTCAGTTTACGTCAGTTCAAGGTTTCAATTCGTTACTCCCCTGAGTAACCTCCTTACCACACACACTATGGCTCCCCCTGGACTGTGGCGTCCAGTTGCTTCCACAAGAACGGAAGTTTTTTAGGGGGTAGACGCTGCCTACCCCGTTCTTGCTTCGGCCTTACAAAACATTCGGACTTACTGATGTCCGAGGACACCAGTAATCCTACTAAACTTAGGTATATGCCCTTATACGGTCTACCATCCCATTCGATGGATAGCCGCTGTTCCATAGTTCTGGTGATTCCCCTGATGTACCCCCCAGTTAATTTCTAAATTCACCAATTTTGAAAATAATAACAAGTATGGCTAGGATACAACCTGCCCAACCACACTTGCTACCAATAATCCAAATCCACGGTCAGGGTTCGGTGACTCCGTGACCACCCGAAAGTTGGGGAATCACAAGTAAAATATATATATATTGTAACGTAACAGAATTGAGGTCCCCCACGTTACATAAAAAATTGAATTAACTATGGTCAAAGATCATACCCCGAATTAAGGTTGCTCAGTAATTAGTGCATCTGAGATGTACCTCAAGTCAAAAGATATAATAAATAACATTGAGTATAAAATACTAAACCAATTAATGGTTAATATAATAAATTGTACTTGTTTTTTATACTGTAGCTTGTTAGTGTTCACAGAATATTTATGTTATGTTTTGAGTATAGTAAGAGTGAACTAATGTTGTTTAATAGGGACACTTAATCAGTGATAATGTTTGTATTTATGTTAAATTTGTCTTTAGACAATTAAGTATAGTTACCTGTGTTAGGCATTATACTAAGTTTTAAGTATTGACTAAAATTGGATAATGAAGTCGTTTTAATTAATGTTTGTAAACTTGGCCAGGATGGCAATCAGTATTTAAAGTTTGGCAAGTAGTTCTGATAATTATGTTATAAACTAATGAAGGGTTCAAGGACGAGTTAATTAAGGTAATAAAATAAAACCAGGAAATTAAAATTAATGTAAATAACCAATAATTAATTGTACAGTTGGTCAGGTAAAGAAAATTAAGTTAAAAAACCAAACAATATTATAACAGTTGTAAGAAAACCTATAGGCCTAAATTTAATATTTGTAAAAGGAAATTAATACCTTTTTAAGAAGTCCAGTCCAATGAAACTATAGTAAAACATATACTGTTTAAGAAGGAAGGTTAGGTGAGAATTTTAGGTAATTTAGTATTATCCCAAGCATGGAGTATTTTATTAAAAAAGAGTAGTAATATTCTATAATTCTGGCTCTAGGATATCTAATTTCATCCAATGACAGAAAATAGTGGTTGTTAAGGCAACTGAAATGTACAAGAGTTGTTGATTTGAAATCATTCGTTTCGATTGTTACATGCTAATGAGTTGAGATGGGCAGACACATTTAAGAAAAATGAATGATAAAATTTGAAGAAAATATGAATCTAAATTAAAAAACCCTATTTGAAACCTAATTCTATAATGCTACTGATGAGTAATAAAACCAATTAGACTTCCAAATTATAACTGAATACCTCTAAAAGAATTGAAAACTCCTCACTTCATTCACCAGAATAATTCCGCTGGATTCGGTATTAAACCGATTTCCCATGTAATCAGAAGACTAGTTGAGAGAAGTAAAGGCCGAAACTAACGGAATTATTAAGAAGACATACGAAGACCTCGTTTTGCTGAGTTAACCATCGCCTTCAAGAAAATCTAGAATCCTATTCTTATTCCAACGTGACTGGCAACTATCAAGATCATAAGAGAAGAACGGCAGTCAGAAGAGTTCCTGAGAGCTACCCTGTATACTCCACCATCAATTTTATTAAGGGCCAGAACACTTTTACTGGATGAACGTGATTTAAGCCGATCATCTTCAACTGTTTACAGACGCCCAATGCCAGTTTGAGTTCCGTCGACTCTGTAAAAAACAACTTATTTTTAAATTCAATATATTTAGAGTTAATAAACTTATGTAATACTTGAGTAACCTTAATTTTGCATTTTACCTGGCCTTACTAATGGTTAAAAGAATCTTACGAACCCTGGGATAAGAAATATTTATTGTTATATTTAATTTGTATAAGTCAAAGGAACTTGATCAATTGACAATCGATATATTTTCGTATAATCGATTTGATAATATTATTATTTTGGAGATAACGGTGACTGTGAAATAACGTATAAAATTAATAAAGGATCTTTATTGTATGAGATAATGTTTTAAGTTATTGCCGAATAGGTACTATATGTTGTGGGTGGAATAATTTACAATAAAAGGTTGATTAAAATCCGATGAACGGCTAGCCTAGAAGCAAGCTTATTACAAATAACAGTGCTAATTGTCAACAGCTGGTGGAACGGGAGATTGCCGAACTAGCGTGTTTTCTGTACCAAATTTGAATAGAATTCTCTAATATCGAGGGACTAGGGTTGACAAGAATACTCAATACATTCAGTCAATACACGATATATATAGCTAATATTGTCTAACCATTGAACACTAAGTTAAACGTATATCATAGTACGATTATAAGTTAAAAGAACATAATCATAACTATATTTGCCTAATAATATATTTTCAGGAGGTTTCATCTGTAACAACCTAATAGATATATTTATTAATAACATCTTGATTAAAAACAGGTAACAACATTTTATTTGTTACAAATTGGCACAAACCAACGTGGCTGAATTAAACCCTGAAACCTAAATTAAATCCTATTGATCTGAAGATAACTTAGTGGTTACAATTACCGCCTTCAACGTGGTGCTTGATGTTGATACACGAGAGTCTCATATAAGTAAATAAAACAACATAAACGTTTTATAACAAATTGGCGCTCAACGAGTGGGCTTTAGTTAAGTAAAAGTAAAAAATCATATTAATTATTACTTAACTTGAGCAGGCAACCATTAGAGGCACAGGAATGCATACGAGAGGCGTTACTAAAAGGATGGAGAAGGAGCAAGAAACAGAAGAAGATAGGCGGGAAGAAGAAACAGAGGCAGGTACAGATACTGAAATGGAACAACAGGAGAGCAATACTGAGGATGCCCAAGGGGACCAACCAGATAAAACGGTAGCCAGAGAAGAACCAAATTGGCAAGATATGATGAGATTTATGGCCGAACAATTTAGGAAACAGGAGGAAAACTCAAAGCAAACCAAGGAGGAAACTAATGAGAGTTTAAGACAAATCAAAGAAGATAATAGACAAACTAATGAAAAAATAGACAGTATTAAGGAAAGTACTAGTGAACTTTTAAGGCAAACCATAAATGAAAATAATGAACAATTGAAGCCCGATTTTAGACAAATCAATGAAAGGCTGGAAAATAAAATAGACAGTATTAATGAAAACTCAAAGAAACAAAACGAAATTTTGAGCGAGAATTTAATCAAACAAATGAATGAAAGTTTTGACAGGAATGATGAGAGATTAAAGCAGATTCTGGAGAATACCAAACAAATGGATGAGAAAATTGAAAACCATAATAAGGAGTTGTGGCAAATCATCAAGGAACAAGGCCTAGCGTTGAGGGAAGTCATCAATGGAAGTATTATAATTGTCAATGAAAAACGGAGCAAAGGAGTTGATAGCTATGAAGTGGAAGTAAGACAGAAAATAACCGAAATTAAGGTGGGTCTGGAAAGGACAGATGAAACCATAATGCAACTCAGAGTGGAAGTAGAGACCAAAATTACTCAAATAGGAAACCTACAAGCGAAGACCCAAGAAAAATTTGACGGGATACCAATTAATATAACCGGAAGAATAGAACGGGTTCATAATGAAATAAAGACACTGAAAATAAGACAAACGCGTAAAAAGAAATTAATAAATACACGGGAAGGATTGGAGATGATTAAAAGGGGATTGGTTCAGATACATAATATACCAATTACGGAAAACAGAGAAGTAAGGCAAGTGAGAAACTTTAAACGAACCACACTTGAATTCCCAGATGGACTAGAAGGACCAAAAAGGCCAAAACTAACCGAGGAGCATGGAGGACTTATGGAATTTATGTATGAACCATTAGAACAATTAAGAAACAGTACAGAAGAATCAGTTCGAAAGGCGATGGTGAACTTGAACATAAATGACAATTTTATAGCGACAAGATGCAAGAACTGCATAATAATGAGATATGTCACAAGGACAGAAATAACTCTATACACTAGAGAAATCCGAACAATCAGTACAGAGGAAATAATGGACCACGGTTAAACAGATTCCAAACAGAATATAAAGAAAAGGGATGGATTTTATGGAGACAGGATCAAGCAAAACCAGGAAATAAAATGAAGAGACTAAAACCCCAAAATTCAAAAAAATGAAATAAGTTCACGTTACAAACAAGTATTTAAGAAAACAATTTATGAGATATATAAAAAAGAGAATTTTGAGGAATAAAACCCCAAAATTCAAAAAAATGAAGTAAGTTCACCTTACAAACAAGTATTTAAGAAAACAATTTATGAGATATATAAAAAAGAGAATTTTGAAGATAAATACCCCAAAATTCCAAAAAGACGTAAGGACAACTTATTTAATTTTGTTCAGGAACAGTATGATTTAAAAAAAAAAAAGTAAGAACACCTTACTATATAATTCAGAAGAAATTACTTTAAACTAATATAAAAGATAAAAAAAAAACAAATATTTAAGAATTATCCGTAAGAAAGCCAATTAATAAATGTCAATAAAATAGCCAAGTATTGGAGAGGAAAAGTGTATAATAGAAGGAAGAATTAATATGAAGAAATAATATGATCTGAGTTAAAGTACAGTGAATAATCCCTAGAGTATTATTATTATTAATTATTTTATTGAAGGTCACATGATGACTACCTTGCGAGGTTTATTAATGAAGATTGACTGTAGAATATTCCAGCAATCATTTAACTGGGCGGAGATGATGTTACTCTGATCCCAGAAGGTATGTAACGGACGACGGTATTTGGTAAGCCAATAGAGCACCACCGATTCGATTCCAGTTATAATGTTAGGGAGGTTTAGGAAAATTAAATATTAGAGGGAAAACTCACAAATAAATATAGATAAATAAATAAAACCAGATCCAAAATGTATAATTAATAAAGAATGTCACAAGAATGATTATAGAAGTAAGATTTAAACTTGGGAAATAATTGATTTTAAGAAGGAAAAAAGAAAAAATAGTAATACAACGGATAATTCCATACGTAAATAATAGGGTGAAAGGTACATACAACCAGCCTGAAATAAAAAAGTATTAGGGGTAAGAGAACCAACTGGTCAGATACGAGTTATGAGTTTATTTTTTTACTAAACTTCGTTAAGACAAAATAAACTTCTTTCGAAGGGGGGGTGTTATGTAACGTAACAGAATTGAGGTCCCCCACGTTACATAAAAAATTGAATTAACTATGGTCAAAGACCATACCCCGAATTAAGGTTGCTCAGTAATTAGTGCATCTGAGATGTACCTCAAGTCAAAAGATATAATAAATAACATTGAGCATAAAATACTAAACCAATTAATGGTTAATATAATAAATTGTACTTGTTTTTTATACTGTAGCATGTTAGTGTTCACAGAATATTTATGTTATGTTTTGAGTATAGTAAGAGTGAACTAATGTTGTTTAATAGGAACACTTAATCAGTGATAATGTTTGTATTTATGTTAAATTTGTCTTTAGACAATTAAGTATAGTTACCTGTGTTAGGCATTATACTAAGTTTTAAGTATTGACTAAAATTGGATAATGAAGTCGTTTTAATTAATGTTTGTAAACTTGGCCAGGATGGCAATCAGTATTTAAAGTTTGGCAAGTAGTTCTGATAATTATGTTATAAACTAATGAAGGGTTCAAGGACGAGTTAATTAAGGTAATAAAATAAAACCAGGAAATTAAAATTAATGTAAATAACCAATAATTAATTGTACTTTGTGTTCCGAGTCGGTAGTGAAATAATTATATTTAGTTAAGTAATGGATACGTCATGGACAATGAAATCCAAGAATTTAAGAAATATTGTCAAGGAATATAGTTCCACACTAATTATAACACAATAATCACTTTCCACTAATCCTCATCAACCACTCAATCCGCACTAAAAAAATTACCCACTATAACTGACTAAGTTGGCTGCTGTTGCCTAAATAGGTCCCACAGATGTTCTAGAATAACTTTCCATCCTTTTGGCAGCGTGTCAGTTTAATTAGCTTATTTACAAGTGCTCTCGAACAGTCTGGAAGATACCTGAGTGCTACATAAGTGGACGGCCTTGACACTGACACAGATGAGGCATGCTGGGATAGTCGAGAAGCGTGTAGAACAACACTCTTGCCTTTTCGAGAGTATTCCGTAATTGTCATAATATTTTTGTACATTAATTCCGTATACAATTATAAATTCACAGGCAACAAGTTATATGATTCGCTTAACACAAAATTTGTTCTAGTCTAATATCAATACAAAATTTTGTAAAGAAAAAACATTATTTTTATAGAAAAAAATTAGTACACTTTGTAATGGTCATTGACACATGTTAGCAGTGTTGCGGTGTACATTAAATCAATAAATGTTTTAGTGGATGGTTAGTGAGGATCAGTCAATAATACAAATTTTAGCTATTTTGCGTCGACGTTTCGACAATATTTATATGCGTCGACGCAAAATAGCTAAAATTTATATTATTGACTGATCCTCACTAACCATCCACTAAAACATTCATTGATTGATGGTCACTAAAAATTTAAGGATTAAATCAATAAAATTTAGTTCAATGATTTAAGAAAATTTTATTTATTTTGAAAATTTTATAAATTCATAAACCATTTTAAATAATTTATATCCACACTAAACTTCATTGTTATGTATGAATCATGGCATTTGTAGGTGGACCTGTAGGTTTCAATGGAAAGAGAGCTCTCGATCCAGTGACCCACAGTTTCATTCCAGCTGAAGGTCCAACATGTTTGCCACCAACTGTAACACGCTCACAAGGGGAACTTTTGTATTCTGATCTAGAACAACCAATTACATTAAATCAGCCAACACTAAAGTTTGCTGTAAACCGAAACCTCTATGTCCTTGTTAAAAGAGTTTTGTGTAAGTATTTCAGTTTATGCTATTCACAGTTATATAATTGTAAATCAGTTGTAGATTTCTCAATTGAATGTGTTATTTCTTTATTATAATATGTCTAATTGATTCTTATTTGTAATAGTACAGTATGTCACCATCTGATTAATTTTAATATCTTGATGTTTCTTTGTTGTTGTTATTATTATTAGTATTAGTATTATTATTCATTTTATAAAAATTATTCCTTTTTAACAGTAGAATAATTGTAATTAATGTTTGAGTCTGAACATAACTTGATTTTTTCCTCAGAAATCAGGTTTAAAAAAATCAGACCTGAAATTAAATTTGGATCCAATAATTTTTATATGGTACTATGAACATTATAAATGAAGAACTGACTAATTACTATTGTATGATTTATGTAATCCTAAAGCTTTAAAGAATACACACATTTTATGTGAGCACAATGATACCACTATATGGTATATTGTATCATATAATTTAATTATAATTAACATCTGTGTCATAAGTTATGACAACTGTTTGTACATGTGTATCCACAGTTATAACATATCATATTTTAACGGTATAGTATTTCATAGTATCATTTTTATTTTTTTTTAGAAACAGCTCAGTGTTGCATTGATTGAAGAGTATCCATTTAAATTTAAGTAAGAACAAAGATAAATTGTCAATTTGATAATTATAAACAGTTTGGGAATAAGAAATGACTCATCACTAAATTTTTTTATTATAGGAAACTCTATTCTTATTCAAAAAGTCCCTATATTTTATAACATCTGTTACAAATATATGAGACTACTAAAAATTGAATAGAGAAACAATTTTCAAAAGATCCAGGACATATCGTTCCACATTGAGAAGTGGTAATGGGGATTATACTCCAGCCATCTTGAGCAGCGTACACATCAATATAAAGCATGTTTATTAAAAACTGCTTTCCCCAAGAACTATTACACACTCTCAAGTATATTTAAATTTTATAGTAATATATTTATTATGTGCTTAAATTGGAAGTGACAATTTTAATTAATTGTTTAATTAAATCATTGAAATAAAATAAGAAAACCTTGATGAATATTCCAAATCTTGTTTTAATCACTTGGCATTTTATGTAACAGAAATGTGGTGGGAGGTGAACCAATGAGTGATGGGGAAATTGTGTGATGAAAATCAGGCACAGCAGTTCCTGTGTCTGTTCTACACCTTGTAGTAAAGGTTATTGATGGGAGTACATAATTTTCTCTTGTTTTCAGCACTTTGAAATTTGTTTCATGTTTCCTAGGAAGTGTTATAGGCAGTTCACCTATATACCTAAGAAGTCATGCTTAAGAACTAACTTCACGATGTTATAAGATTATACGAATAGTAAAATAATGAGAATTGTAACATTGAAAATACAATGTTTTTTTTAATAATAACTTATGATTACAGTGGATTGCTGTGTTAACCAAGAATGTTGGTGTATAAGTAGTGAAGGTCTTGCATGCGTTGGACAAGATGAAATTGTTTTGCTGCTTGAATGTTCGCCTCAGGAAAATTTTCCTCCCAAAGATGCATTTGTACTTGTAAATACTCTTTACCAGGATGCTTCTAAAGGTTAGTGTTAATTGTGTTCACATGTTTTAAGAATATTGTAACTATGTGCATAGTTACAGTACTTCATAGAGGTTAATCACTTGAGTTTTCCACCTGCTAATCGTAAGGTCATAATGTTTCTACACTTATGTACAGAAAATATAAATTAGCAGAAGACAAGTTCATGCTGTTTATAGTGATAAATAATTTCAAGTGAATTGTGGTTGTACGAGGTCTACTCAAAAAGTTGTAAAATGTGTTTAATAAATACACCACATTTTGAACATACCTGCACTGGTGTGCTGTTTCCAAAACAATTACCACATGTAAAAGCAGTACTGGATGTTCTCTTTTGCGTATAGGTCTGTATGCAATTTTTCTGAAATCATCGACCTTTCAAAGTGGTTTTACTTTCAGAAATAAGAAAACATCTGGTGAGGCCAAGTCAGGTGAATAAGGTGGCTAACAAAGCATGATTGCATTAGTTTTGGCCAAAAAATCACAAACCGTTAGCGATTCTTTTTCTCCACATTTCCGATCTTTTCCCTCTGGCATTTTTCTCTCAGATGTTTCAACAATTTTAGATCACAGTTTGCACCTAAGATAAGATTTCGTGATGCACAACATCCTTGAAATAAAAAAAATTGGCAACATATCTTTGATGTTTGATTTGACTTGTGCCTTTTTTGGCTGAGGGAGAATTTTTTTCCAACCGTGAAGAACACATTTTTGTTTCTAGAGTGGATCTATACAGTTAAGTTCCCTGTTACAATTATTTTCATAAGTTTTAGTACTCAGTAGTGCAGTCCAGACCTTGACAGATGTCTCTCTCTGACCTGAGTCAGATTTCGTGGTACAAATTGTAACGGGACAAAATTTATATAACAATTTTCTAAAACATATTTATTGTAATAAAGCGTAGCTAGTTAGGAGTGTAGAATTGAGGGGGGGAGACGATGTCCATATAAGGTAAGGAATGCAGTCCTGCATCTGTGTATGACGAAAAAGGGAATCAGAGTTGAGATGTGGCGGCAGCCAGAACACATGGAAAGCAAATGACGTCAATCCAAAAGGCGAGACAAGGTGCAGGAATCCGCCTGAAACCAGATCCAAAGGCAGTAAAGTGAATTAGCGTGGTGACGCATAGTCAGTCTAGGACTCACAGTTGAAGCGGACGGTAGCATTGTGATAGCGTAGGTGGGCCTACGCGGGCAATTACGGTAGGCCTACCGAAAACGGTGGTTTAAAATGTGAGAGTACTGATTTGCGTAGTAATAAAAAAATTTTGGTGTGTTGTAATTTTTGTATCGCAGAATTTTTTGTGTTATCATAGTAAGAAGAAATTAGTAATTTTTTGAGCAAAATAAAATAAGAGTTGTTTTGGCTATAATCATGTGTTAGTTAATTAATACACCATTTTACCCTACCCTATTCTCTGTATCAACGAGTTCGTCTAGACAGCCCTGGAATAAATTTTGTATAAGGGAATTTTATGTATCTAAATTGTTTCTTTGGGGAGAGTGTAATTGGTTTCAATATTTGCTCCTAAAAATACGGTGGGTGGCGGCCCTGGGGACTTTGGGAATCTTCTATTAAGGTAAGTCGTAAATAGATCGTAATAATCGGGGTAAGTGTCTTCTTGTATCTTCTTATTTTTTGTATAGTTACAATCGGCGACCCTGCCAGGATGCTTGTGTACATTTTTTTATACAAGTTAGGCTTACTTGAGATACAGAGATGGGTTTTGGTTAATGGCGTTTTTTGTATTATTTGTATAAGTTACGAAGTGTGTATGATTATAAGTTATGGGGTATAATTTATAATATAACACATTATATTTAAAAATTTTTATGAAATTTTGTTTATGTTATTCATATTTAAAATGGAAGATAATGAAAATGAAGTGAGTCTAACTGACTCTGCCATGACGAGTGACTCTGGGGTACATTCGACCCCAGTGTCAACAAAAGAAAAGGAGGGGTCAATGGCTGATATAATGAATTTTTTACAAGCCATGTCTGTTGATTTAAGGGGTGATATTAATGAAATAAAAGAACGAAATGTCAAGTTTTAAAATAATTTTAATGAACTAAGGGGTGATATTAAGGAAATAATAGAACAATTTATTAATGATCTTAAGGAACAGAATGAGAAGTGGAAACGAGATACAGGTAAATTTAACGAGAATAAAGAGGACCAGATAATAGATGATAAGGTAAGTGATGATGTTAGTGTAAATGGTAACTATAACGATATGACGAATAATAATGGTGATATAATTGAAAATGTGGTATCAAAGGGTAATATCTTGAATAATGATAGTGATGATGAAGTTGTAGTAGGAGTAGAAATTGGTGATGAGGTAATAGTGGTTGATGAGTTTGAGAGAGAGTGTGAAGTGAGGTTAGGTGAGTATGAGGTGCAGATGGCAAATTTTCCCTGTGTTTTAAGTGGAGTAAAGACTCCACATGTGGTTTTTGGGGACAAAGGTTCCTCCAGAGGTTATGTGGGAGACATGGTGTCTCAAAATGGCCCCCTAATTTGTTGTGATATACCTGGTAAAGCCAGGAGGTGTTTTAGTAATTTTGTGGTGCCCTTTTGCATGGAGTGAGGTAGTTCAGGGGGGTTGTGATAGTATTATGATGAGGGGTGGAGAAAGAGAGATATAGAGATTTTTGATGCTAATAGAGATTATAAAGAGTTGGTGGAGATTTTAGGTTGAGAGAGGGGAGAAAATTGACTTACCTAATAATGATGAAACTGGTGCAGTAGATGATGATGATTATTATGATATTGTAACTTACCTGGTGGTGACAAATAATCCTAAGGGCGACTTGACTATACACGATGTTGATGAGGTCTATGATGTAATACTATGGAGTAATTCTGTTGGGTATTATAGTATAGTGGACAAAATAAATTTAAATTGAAAGAGAAAATAGTGGTCATTATATTGAAAGAGATAATAAAATGGAGTTAAACAAAAATAAAATGTGCATGGGTAATATAAGGTTGATTTATGATGATGGGGGTTAAACATATGTTGTTGATGGACATTTAATTATTTGAGTTTAATGGTGTTAATACTTGGCTGGATAATATAACGATTTTTGGAGAACAATGACATATTATGTGAAGCATATTGTATATAATTTTGTATTAGGGTAGAATGAGTTATGTATTAGGTTATGTAATATAAGGTATCAGAGGACACATTGTATTGTGTGTGTGTGTGTTGTATGTTGTGTAGTAATGTTTATAAATTCGATTGAGTTTATTATAATAATGATAATTGATTGTTAATAATAATTGACATTATGTAATTATAAATTTATTATGGAATTAAATTAATTTGAAATGTTTTAAAATGTAAATTTTGATAAATTTAAAAAATTTTAAATTTGACTTTTATAATAAATGGTAAATGATTTAAATTTAATAATTGAAGTATTTAATAGAAAATCAGAGTGGAAGTTATAATATGAATATAAAGTTGAAATGGTTATTTCAATATGATGTATTTATGAGATATACAACATGGTTTTATAAAACATTTATAATGTGGTTTGTAATGAGATAATTGAAACGTAAAATGGAATCTTTAGAAAGTTGAATTTGTAATTGAATTTGAGAATTATGTTTTGATAATTTGAATTATTTTGAGAAAAATTTGTTTTTGATATGATTTACAAGTGTATCTTGATATATGGTCGTATATTCAGGTATGTTAATATGTTATTTGGTTTAAATAATGTGTGTTATGTTAGAAATAAGGGTATCCTTTTGAATGGTAATATGTTTCTTGTATAGAACTTTGGATTGTAGATAAACAAATCAGTACTTTGGTAAATGCAAATCAGTACTGCTAGTAGGAACCCAAATCAGTGTAAGGATATGGATTAATGGAAGGCCATTAGCTAATGTTTTTGATTTGTTGTTGCAGAATCTGTGTGGAACTGTGGCGGCGAACCTGTGCTGGCCAGCGTGTCAGGGCAGGGTCGCCAGGTGCCTGTCTGGCTTTACGGTGTTGGGATCCTGATGAAGGAAGTCCAGTAAAGTCTTGCAGGTGTGGCCACAGCCACTGAATTAAGAGGGGCAAGTACCCAAAATTTAATCAGGAAGTAAGGGGGGTCGTGGCACCATATCCTCGCTGGTCCTCCTGGGTTTAGGCAATGAGAGTTTTTTTTTTTTTTTTTTGACATAAAACCTCGCATTGGGGTGGTCTTGTAACGGGACAAAATTTGTATAACAATTTTCTAAAACATGTTTATTGTAATAAAGCGTAGCTAGTTAGGAGTGTAGAATTGGGGGGGGCTGACGACATCCATATAAGGTAAGGAATGCAGTCCTGCATCTGTGTATGACGAAAAAGTGAATCAGAGTTGACATGTGGCGGCAGCCAGACGCCGTTATGAACACGTGGAAAGCAAATTACGTCAATACAAAAGGAGAGACGAGGTGCAGCAATCCGCCTGAAACCAGTTCTAAAGGCAGTAAAGTGAATTAGCGTGGCCATGCGGGCGACGCATAGTCAGTCTAGGACTCACAGTTGAAGCGGATGGTGGCATTGTGATAACGTAGGTGGACCTACGCGGGCAATTACGGTAGGCCTACCGAAAACAGTGGTTTAAAATGTGAGAGAACAGTGACGAGTTTTTAAAATAGTAAATCAGCAAAGGTTAACATAATATAAAAGTTTTGAAACGTTTATTTTGGGTATTTTTGAAAAAAGTGTCGTGCAACAGGTGGTGCAACAATCTTGGACCACATGGCAGATAAGTAACAGTAAAGAACACAACTAATTGGCCGAAATTAATTAAAAATTGATGTCACTTTAGAATTTACTTTTGAAACAGAATATGTTAAATAAAAATGAGATCTCAATAAAAGGGGGGTAAATAGAGAGAAAGAGAGAGAGAGTGTGTGTGAGAGAAAAAGGGAGGAGAGAGAAAGAGAAAAAGATGAAAGTACTGATTTGCGTAGTAATAAAAAAATTTTGGTGTGTTGTAATTTTGTATCGCAGAATTTTTTGTGTTATCATAGTAAAAAGAAATTAGTAATTTTTTGAGCAAAATAAAATAAAGAGTTGTTTTGGCTATAATCATGTGTTAGTTAATTAATACGCCATTTTACCCTACCCTATTCTCTGTATCAACGAGTTCGTCTAGATGGCCCTCGAATAAATTTTGTATAAGGGAATTGTATGTATCTAAATTGTTTCTTTGGGGAGAGTGTAATTGGTTTCCATATTTGCTCCTAAAAATATAGTGGCGGCCCTGGGGACTTTGGGAACCTTCTATTAAGGTAAGTCGTAAATAGATCGTAATAATCGGGGTGTCTTCTTTTATCTTCTTATTTTTTGTATAGTTACAAAATTTTGCTGCTAACTGATGCACTTCTTATGAGAATATTGGGACATGATTCTTTTCAGATGTTGCATTGTCCGCTACTGCAAACGGCATCATGAGTATTGTCAGTCGTTGCCTATTGACTCTCAGTTGCTAAAACCATTCATACAAATGTGTACAGCTTATATGCTGATCACCATAAACTTGTTTCATCACATCAGTTTCCATAAACAGTTTTTCATAATTAAAACAAAACTTAATGTTAAAATTCATGCTTCTCAAATTAGCCATCTCAAATATCGCAGAACATTCTATATGCATGTTAACAAACAGCTTTAGTGCAATGACAAGTCACAGGAGGGTAATATAATCGGCAGGAGATTAATTAAGAACTATGTTATTAGGCATCGCCGTGGCTCTCAATGATGTTGAGTTGGCATGGTGTTATGAAGTTTGTAAGACTGTGTGGAAAGTCCAGAACAGAGAAACTGCCAAGTGTTCGTAATTGAAAACCAAACACATGCCCAAGTGCACTTGATCCACTACAGTAAGGAAAGTAACATTAGTAGAAAAATAATAATAAAAAACTGGAATCTTCCATCAGCAAGATTAGGCAAGAGAATTTCTTATGGGAACCTGTGTGTCAAAGGTTGATTTTACACATGTAGAAATCTTGGACCCAACACCTATCCCTTCTTACTTTTCTAATAACCAATCAACAGCTAAAAGACAAATGAAGAAAAGGCCAAAAGGTGAAGAAAAGAGTCAAAGGTTACAGAAAAATTAAGAGGAGAGTCCATGGGAAGAGTTTAAGACAGCGTGTTAATTTTCGAAGTGTGATCAACATGGACCGCTTACACCAACAACAACAAACTGTACGAGAAAAATATTTAACTTAAAAGGATTACTTAGTAATGGAACTAAAAATTTCTAAAGGGGTTACTCGTGTAAAATTTAAATGCTAAATTTTATTATACTGTAAGTAATAGAATGTTAAGTAAATAAAAAATGGTAATAAAAAAATTGTTATGTAAATAATAAGATAACAGTATGTAACGGGTCTAAAAGGGAGGGGTTTTATTTATTAAAAAATTTTGTAACAATTCATTTTCATTTTCATGGCAATATAAATTGTAGCAAACAAAGAACAGTAAGGTGAAGTCAGTCAGTACAATGGAATGTGCGTGTCACCCACAACTGTTGAATTCTCGGAACTGTAATACTGTGTCACGCGCAAACACCAGCAGGTGCGCAAACGACGCCGAGTTGTTAAAAACAACATGGCCTGATGGTGAATTCTGTGTGCCACGTGCTCAGAAACACGACGGAAACGTAACTAGACCACACCTTTACAATGACGTCGACCAGTGAACACTAAATTTCGTCGACGTCCAACACACGAAAATCCCATGTGTCGTGTGTGCAGCTACTAAGACTTTGAGAACGAAGGCTGGGAACAGCGACGAAATTGTTAGCAGGCAAGGCAGTGATGTCCGCCCGCATGTAGAAGCAGTCGAGATACCGTCGCGGCCTCGGCCGGATGCTCGATACAACTCACTGGTCCCAAGTAAATTATTTAAAAATGTAAAAAGTAATAAACCAGTAACAACAAGTGAACGTACATCAGAATGGAGTTAGTGCCGTGAAGTGAAGAAAGTTAAGCGTGGAAAACTAAAACTTTTGGACATACTTTCAGTGTTACACAACAATGGATCGTAATATTTTATAATTTCATAAAAGTTTAATAATAGAGAGCTCGAAATAAATGGGCTTTTAAAGAATGAATGTGAGAGTATAGCAAACTGGGTTAGCCTTAATGTTATTAAAACTAAATATTGAAATAGATATAAGATATGAAATAAATGGTTTGTGTTATTCCTATTTACAAAAGACGGTCAGATTTGAGTTAAAGATGGATAGTCACTAAAATATGGAGTAATAATTTTATTCAGACGAATAACAAATAATAGAAGAAATTAAAAGGTCTAGTTTTATATAACCATGTGTTAGTTAGTTATTTCGCCATTACCACTTCCTAATGTTCTGTGCTGAAAGATTCGTCTAACGTTCCGGGTTCTTCTGAATTATTATTTGGGAGGTAGTCAGATTGCAAAATTGTCCCATTTTTTTTTAGGGCAAAAGTGTAAAGGTGTTAACAGACTAAATAATTAAGTCCCTAGTTCGGGTCGACATTTGTTAACAAACTCCTTTAATACTATTATAATAATTATGGATCCATAGTTACTTACCGTATGAGCGAGGTTAACTGTTCTCTGTTTACACTTTAGTTCAGGCGCCATGTTGGTGTTACCAACCTTACGTATTTGATATTATTTGGGTCCAAGGTTCTTATAAGCGAGGCTGAGACTGAACGGTTACCAGAAATAACGTACAATGACAGCATTTGTGTGAAATAAACGGTTGTTTTTTATTGTATCATATTTGCATAATTTGTCTTCTAAACATCAAAATGGCTACAGGCATATTACATAAAGCAAAATGGCGTTCCTACTTCCGCCTCTCTACACAATTAATAATTCTTTTTGATTACCCTACATATTAATTTTATTTCCCCAAAAGATTTTAAAATAAGCTGCAGCTCGACTAAACTGATCATTAAAACTTTAACATGACTTCTATAAACAATTAAATAAGGAACACAAACCAACGCCTCGTGGCGTCTCGCCAGTTTAATATTCGGCCTTACATTTACTCAACTACACACACACTCATTCGTTTTCTTTAAAGCATTGACAATTTGGATTGAATTGATCTTTGAAAATTGAGCTCAAAAACTTATTTTGATATGTAAAAAGGGATTAGTGCACTTTCCTGTTACTGATGTGGCGTAGTCCTTTTTGGGAACCTCCTCTTCGCTGGCTTGTGGTTTTCTTTTGTTGTTTTACTGCATACTGACATTAGTGATGTTTGTTACTGCACTGAATTTACACTCTGTTTACATTTTTCTCACTAATTAAAATATTGTTACATTTTCTCTGCAATTTGTAGTTTGGCTGGTATTAGTTGCCGGATGACCTTTTGCCAGGTGTTGTCGTCTCGGTTGTAGTATGAAGACTGGGGCGGATGCAATGTACATTATTTCGTATGTGTGAGTGCATCACGTCATTGTTCTTTTGTTTCGAACGGTTCACGCCCTGTTTCATGTCATTGTTTGTTACGTCATTGTTATATTTGTTAATGACGTCCCGCCTTCTGGACCAATGAAAATTGATATTAATAGTCAGTTTGCACTTATAACGCCATCGTGTATGCTTGGCTCCACACGTCCGCTCTTGACCTTGGAATCGTTTTGATCTGTTAAAATCTGCGTCGTTGTCTCTTTACAAAGGGAAATCGTTCTGTCCATGTATGTGTGTGTGTGACACAATAAAATACGATAATTTGTTACCACTCATACCATAATTCTGACATCAAGATTTTCGTACTGTCACAAAACCCCCTCAATGAAAGATTTTATGTCGAAACAAAAACTTTCATTGACTCATTCACACTTTTTCTAAAAGGATCAGCCCAGATATGTCGCCACAACCCCCTGTAGTGTTAACATAAAAGAATTATAATCACTTACCCTTGGTTCAATGATGATGTTCGCACCCTCTGACCTTACTGGACTTCTCAGGAGAGATCCCAACACCATAAGGCCATTAGGCACTTAACGCTCCTGTTCTGACGCTCCGGCCAGCTCAGGACCGCGGTCACAACACCATCAAACTCTGAAACATGCAATACAAATTTTAATATAGTGGCCTTATCTATTCGCATATCCACAACTGATATTTCTCCCCTTAGATGCATTGGTTTGTGCTTTTAGGCGTTGGTTTGTTCCAGTAATAAATTTTCAAATAACAAAACAAGATTTAAGATAGAAAAACCCTCTCCATTTTTTAAACATTCCTGCATTTGTAACAGCTCTCTGACTTCAGTCAGCCATAATGACTCTCTTTACCACTTGAAAATACATTCTTATCCTAAGCAGAAAGCAAATTTTAACCTTTCTAAGCAGTAACCACTAACTCTACTATTTTACTTCATATAACCTTGAAACATATACCTATCATGGCAAACTACTTCAAACTATTTATTTTTCTTTACTCAACTCTCTTTGTTCAAAACCACTGTTATCTTTATATTTTTAACACATTAGTATTTTTACCGTCGCTACCCCCGTAATGACCTCCTAACCACACACACTATTGTACCATCAACATAATAAAAACATAATAAAACATTGTACATCATAAAACATTAAACACTAACGTTGAACAATTCACATTAAACAATTTACATTTAAATAACTTGTATAAAACTTTATAACACATTACTATTATCAACTTTTATTATTTAACAATCCTTATCATTAGATTCTATACAAAAAAATTTCAAATTTATCATTACCTTTCTGTTACATCACCTTTCTACTATGAATTTTCCTTTTCTAACCCTTTTATCCTTATTAGTTTGGGTGACTCTCTATTATTCGCTATTATCTCTATCTTATTTTGGCGTTCATCAACCTAACCTCACTCACCTCTTTTTTTACTACTAACAACCGCTACTAACCATTAACATATTATGACACCAATATCTCAATAATAACCCCCTTCACTAATCCCATTTAAATCCTCTGGCACCGCTCGTTTTTGTACTAGGATGTGTGTTCCCTACCTGGCCATACCCATCCCTAACCATTTGCCCTCCACCAAATATCGGCAAACACTCTAACCCAAAATTGCTCCGCCTGCCACAACGCTGCACGCTGATCACTCCCTACACCGGATCCTTACTACAAAATATCATCATCATTAAATATATATACCATTCACATTACTCACCTCTCTACATATAATCAATAACCACTGTGTCCCTAAAATATCTAACCCTCTTTATATATTATCAGTATCTCAACATTCTTATTTTCACTAACTCCCATTAACTCTATTTACTAACTCCAATGCCCTTATTTATCACTACTTACAATCCTAAAACAACTCAATATCCAGATATATCACATGTTTAATCATTTATTATTCATTAGACTCTGAATTCCATAATATCATTTAAAATCATTATCAAACCTAATTACTTATTCTTTAATATTTAAAATTCTACAGTACATGGTTTACATAACAAATATATAAAATACACAACAGCAAAAATACACAAATACATTGACATTAATATACACAAAAATATACAATCCACATTATCATCTTATCATTTACCAAAAATCAGTTTATAAGCAGTCCGTTTCAAAACACTGTCCACATAATTAAATGTTCATAAACACAATAAAATATTTACCCTCCATCGTCGAACAATAATCTTATCTTAAAACTATATACATTGCTTAATATTGACTCTCTTATACTAACATCATAAATACATATACAATTCAACTTTTTATCATTCTCCTCAAACTCATATAATTCATGATCGGGTATGGTTCTGTCACCTTCAGTATAATCAGTCATAATTAGGTAATTTATAAAGTCATTATTTCCCTTATCTCCTACTACTTCAGTTGTATTACAAGGCAAGTATTTACTATATTTATCAATCATCTCTACACCTAACCTTTCCATAAATTCTTCATAATCTCTACTTATCTTAAAAATCTCTACCTCTTTCTTTCTCTCAATATATCTCTCACTATCACACCATCTCTCTCTCTTAAAACGTCTCTCTCTTTCTACATTTGCAGGGGACACTAATTCACAACTATTGCACCACCTGTGAAGTGCACTACAAAAACCAAGGACAACTTTATTTGTAGACCATATGTCTCCCAAATATACATTGAAGGTACTCTCGTCCTTCCTAAACACATGTACATCACCCCTTACTCCATCATTAAGGGAAAAATCTACCCCCTGCAATTCCCTTACAATTATACTCTCTTTACACACTCTCTTTAAACCTTCAAAACACACAATCATTCCATTATTATTATATTCTATTCCCCATAAAACTTCATTATCGCTACCCCTGTTTTCATAATCATTTTCTAATATCGTACTTTTATTTATATTGTTACAATTCTCTCCCCTACTTACCTTGTCATCTTTGTTCAATTCTAATTTGTCTACTCCCCTCTTATTTTCTAATTCTATCTCGTCTAACCGTGTCTCTATTTCACTTAATCTTTTATCAATATTACCATTCTGTTTCTTAATTTCTTTTTTGATATCATCAAATTGTTCTTCATACTGGTTTAATGTATGATTTAATTCATTATTCTGTACTTTCATTAGCTGAAAAAGGTCTTCTAATGACACTTTATTATTTATACTATGTGTTGAGTTAGCTTGTGGTTCATTTAATAACAGCGACTCTGTTGCTGTATTATTTATGCTAATGCTTTCGTTATCTGCCATTTTGGAGTTCTAAATATATATTTGAAATATTACTGTATACTCTACATAACATAACCTACTCTCTCACTTATCGTGTCACACCTTGATCTAATAACCGTTCTGTCTCTTTTTGCCGGCTTATTTGTATAAACTTTATTTATATATTGTCCCTAGTTCGGAAGCCATTTGTTAACAGACTAAATAATTAAGTCCCTAGTTCGGGTCGACATTTGTTAACAAACTCCTTTAATACTATTATAATAGTTATGGATTCATAGTTACTTACTGTATGAGCGAGGTTAACTGTTCTCTGTTTACACTTTAGTTCAGGCGCCATGTTGGTGTTACCAACCTTACGTATTTGATATTATTTGGGTCCAAGGTTCTTATAAGCGAGGCTGAGACTGAATGGTTACCAGAAATAACGTACAATGACAGCATTTGTGTTAAAATTAACCGTTTTTTGTTGTATCATATTTGCATAATTTGTCTTCTAAACATCAAAATGGCTACAGGCATATTATGTAAAGCAAAATGGCGTTCCTACTTCCGCCTCTCTCTACACAATTAATAATTCTTTTTGATTACCCTACATATTAATTTTATTTCCCCAAAAGATTTTAAAATAAGCTGCAGCTCGACTAAACTGATCATTAAAACTTTAACATGACTTCTATAAACAATTAAATAAGGAACACAAACCAACGCCTCATGGTGTCTCGCCAGTTTAATATTTGGCCTTACATTTACTCAACTACACACACACTCATTCGTTTTCTTTAAAGCATTGACAATTTGGATTGAATTGATCTTTGAAAATTGAGCTCAAAAACTTATTTTGATATGTGAAAAGGGATTAGTGTACTTTCCTGTTACTGATGTGGCGTAGTCCTTTTTGGGAACCTCCTCTTCGCCGGCTTGTGTTTTTCTTTTGTTGTTTTACTGCATACTGACGTTAGTGATGTTTGTTACTGCACTGAATTTACACTCTGTTTACATTTTTCTCACTAATTAAAATATTGTTACATTTTCTCTGCAATTTGTAGTTTGGCTGGTATTAGTTGTCGGACGACCTTTTGCCAGGTGTTGTCGTCTCGGTTGTAGTATGAAGACTGGGGCGGATGCAATATACATTATTTCGTATGTGTGAGTGCATCACGTAATTGTTCTTTTGTTTCGAACGGTTCACGCCCTGTTTCATGTCATTGTTTGTTACATCATTGTTATATTTGTTAATGACGTCCCGCCTTCTGGACCAATGAAAATTGATATTAATAGTCAGTTTGCACTTATAACGCCATCGTGTATGCTTGGCTCCACACGTCCGCTCTTGACCTTGGAATCGTTTTGATCTGTTAAAATCTGCGTCGTCGTCTCTTTACAAAGGGAAATCGTTCTCTCCATGTATGTGTGTGTGTAACACAATAAAATACGATAATTTGTTACCACTCATACCATAATTCTGACATCAAGATTTTCGTACTGTCACAAAGGTTTCGATATATAACCAAAAAATATCGTGGTGACTCTGGGCTTCTGATTGAAATTTATGCAAGGTAAGTAAGCGAAGTAAGATCGCAGGTAAGTTTCTGGCAGTATTTTTTATTTATTTATTTCGATTAAGTTTGTTTCTCAACAAGTAGAAATTAGTATTAAGAAGTTTGTACTGTTTTCAAAAATGTATTATTCATAAGATTTTATTTCTCTTTCTAACAAATAAGAAATCCTTGTTATTTACTAATAATTCTTGGATTTCATTGTCCATGACGTGTCCGTTGATTAACTAAATATAAACGGCAGCCTCTGACGAAGCTTATAAGCGAAAACTGGTTCAGGCTATAAGGTAAAACTTTTACGTTTTTACCAATAAAAAACTTTGTGTTGCAAGTCGGTAGTGATGTAATTATATTTATTTACTAGTAACTTTAGATAAATTAATAATTAAGAGAAATTTTCTCAAAAGCCGAGTAAAGTTATTTTTCAACCCCCCAAACCACCATCCTCTTACATGTTCCTCATTGTTTTGAACATACCTCACATACATCTACAATTGTCCATGTTCCTTCCACTAGAAGGTAAAAATGATGTGCTTAACACTCCTAGGACTGTGTTTAGATTCATGCTGATGGGAACTGGGATGTAATAAATGGCAGTAGCCATAGCAAAATTACCCCCTCTCTCTTCCTCTCACATGCGCGCATGTGTACATAATGTATATGCGTTATGCATTGACTTCCTGGAGAATAGGAAAATTGTTAGAAATTGAAGACGTTGGTTAGGAGTTTTAAGAAACATATATGCACACATGTATATCTATGTATGGTGCTAAAGATTACACCAGTAATAGATATGTCACTTTACTTAACCTCTTAGTGGTCCATTAGGTTTATAAATTTTTTATATAAAACTGACCCTTTTTTAAATAATTTTTCAAAAATGACATGCGTAAGTTGAACTTAGGTATGAGGAACTTTTGAAGTTTGAAGAAGGTATGTGGCTTGATTGTGTAACAATTATGCCAGACCTTATCAAATGTCTGGGTAATATGTCAGAATGTTATATCAGAACTATTGAGAGGTTAAGTACTTACTAGATACTGTACTTAGGTTATAAAGTGTTTAGTGCTAAGAGTAATGTGTTTTGTTTTTGAAAATGTGTCATCTTCAGCAAGTGCCATACTGACATTCAAATAAAAATTACAAAATTAGTATACAAGTTTTTGTTTTTTCACTTATAAGAGAAGCATACTAATTTGTAGGTGCAATAGTGTTTATCAATTTTTCTGGAAAAAATGGTCTAATGTATGCAACCATTGTTTTCAATAGGCTCAACTGTAACGGAGATGTCCTTCACACCAGCCATGTCCAGTAACTTGCTTGGTTCTCGTGACCACGGTGGTTTCTTGTATATAAGGCCAACATACCAGTGTACCTCGCAGTTGATATTACCTCAACCACCATATCTTTTCGCTTTGTTGATTGACAGGTAGACCATTACTGAGATTTGTTTGTAATTCGCGCCAAATTGAATTATTATTGAGTTAGGCTCATCTGTAATTAAAAATTACTAACTTTGATTATTCAGGTTTTAGGAAACCTAACAGACTATTGTAATAATATCCAGTAATTCTAATCATCTACCCAACGTAAAGTGGCATCATTCACTAAAACTAAGAGCAAGTAACAGAGTATACAAGATCTCAGTAAAACTGAAAGTATGATAAAACATCTCTAGACAAATACAAAATACACGTACTTCTGTAAATAAAAATGATCATGATAATAACAAATACCCAAGTTTTATTTGTACTGTACCAACTATCCAAAAAGTAACTTATATATGTTACTCGACCTTAAAAATATCGTAAGAGATAAATGAAATCAGTTCAGGTTTCAAGTAAAAATAGAATATACAGAACAGAATTCTCAAACTGTGATAAATTTTATATAAGACAGACTGACAAAAATTGAAGATAGGTTAGTTGAACACAGAAGTAGTAGTGTAACAGCAGGCGCACAGGGCCCGCTAAGTGTGGGGGGGGGGGCAGTGGACTAGGGGGCTCGAGCAAACATTTCACTTAATTTTTTTAAGAATGGGTATAAACCATTGAATTTAAGTAAAACCAGATTTCCCCATATGGATTTAACATAATAAACAAGTACATTTATTTTGTTTACTGTTATTTTACCAGTACCTAATGATGTACTTTGAGAGTATACATTAGTTGATTAACTGCACAATAGAGCGATGATTCTAATTGAGAATGGCTAATAATCAATCAGTCACATACTTTGAATATATATACTTTACACATTGTGTATAATTATAGTAAACATTTAATTTTTATTGTTCATGTTTGAGTTAAAGAAAGCATGTAAAGCAGGAAGTGTACATAAATTATTTAGTGCAATAAACTTTTACAGGTGGGAGACACCATGGGCTCGATTATTTCCTCTGCGCTTGGTACTGCGATTAGGTGCAGAATACAGGTATTATCCATGTCCACTTGTGTCAGTACGTAGCCGACAGCCCTTGTATACAGACATTGGACACACAATAATTAATGTTTTAGCTGTAAGTATTTATGATTTTTTATATTTCCATACATATTTTGATAAGTTAGAGGGCACTGGGCCTCATTGTATATAAAATTATTGTAAGGAAGCCAGCAAATTTACGATACTTACTGTTTTCCATTGAACAAACGCATACAAGGAAGAAACACATACAAGTATTTATTGAAAGTAATTTACTGTCTTTTGGTACAAACTATTTCGCTGAAATATTTGTACCACTGTCCTTTTAGTATTTGGTGTATTTCTCTATAACTGATGACACTGTTTTTGACCGTAAAATTGTAACAATTATTACTTTTACAAAATCCCCCCACATGACTTCTACTTACCTTGTGCGATCTTTTTACGCACTAGCCCTGCTTACCCTTTACCCTGACTTATCAAAACAGAAGATTCCAAAATTACTTACAGGTCGCCACCAATATTTTTTAAAAAGGACAAATATGGAAACCTTAATACATTTTCCCCTTTTTGACTTTAACATTGCCCTTTGTTTTTCTAACAGCAATTCCATGAAATTTATTATCTCTTGATGCGACTCACTCACATTATTATCTGCTACCTGATCGTCTTTATTCTCATTTAATTGATCTGTCTCTCTACCATTTTCTACCAACCCTACTACACCATCATCATTATCATTATTCACTGTCTTATTCTCTAACACTATCACTTCAACTGTTTTACCTTCACTACTCATTGTATCGCTATGCTTTTCTATTTCAGCAAATATTCCGTCTTCTTGTTCTTCCATTCGTCTCAAATTATCATCCAAATTACACCACTCATCATCCGTCATTTTAATCACAATACTTCTAAATTCATCTTCCCATGCATCCCACGCGAAATCTATTTCCCACGCCATGTTAAACAAAGAATTTTTTATTATGATACTCTTTATATAACACCCACTATAACCCTTCTATTACACACTAATTATTCAATTTTAACTCAAAATACCCCACACATAAAACAGTTAGCAATACGTAAAAGTAAACACAACATTGACGCTACCAAAACATAACCTAATCACATATATGTAAATCTATCCGATATTTCAAAATTTTACAAATACACCATTACCACAACCTGTCTCGTACTTCCAATCAGGCCTAAACCCATATGAATAAATTCATATGAGTTATCCTGGCAGGGATCGCCATTTGTAACAATTATTACTTTTACAAAATTCCCCCACATGACTTCTACTTACCTCATGCGATCTTTTTACGCACTAGCCCTGCTTACCCTTTACCCTGACATACCAAAACAGAAGATTCCAAAATTACTTACAGGTCACCACCAATATTTTTTAAAAAGGACAAATATGGAAACCTTAATACATTTTCCCCTTTTTGACTTTACTTACTTACTAGGTTTGTTTAGGCGAGATTTTCTATACAGGACAGGCTATGTTAAACGTGTGTAATAACTACTATCTACGCATGGTTATCATCTTATAAAATCTGAGTTTATTTTAAGTCAAATTACTAATTTCGTAGTTATTGCATAAAATAAAATTTACTGGATACCAAATTGTCCAATGAAGCTTGATAATACAGACATTATGAAAATCAACAATCTTCGAACACAAATTATACTATTGCAAACCAGTCTTTGACTATTTTCCACACTCGCTCTCTCAGTCTCTTTAATTACCCCACTGTTTGAGATCTCATTCTTTATTTGTGTACACCTTCTATTTAAAAAAGTAAATGATGGATTAGTATTAAATTGATTGTTTTCGCTGCTACTTATCTACACATGGTCGCATACTACGTTGTTAAGTCTGCGTTTTACTCCAACACCAAAGTTCACGTTTAAAACTTTTCGTTTCACCGGCACTGTAGTTAGTTTACTGTTACATTCCACACTTTACTAGATATAAGTAGTATAAGTATTTTATAAGTTATAAGTAGTATTTTCGGTCTATCTTACATGCCCGAGGGCACCGTTGACTTACGACCGCTCTATTTGACGACTGCTATTCAGCTCTACTGTTAGTCAACTACTGCTGCGTTAGGCGTTGGTCCAGCTGCGCGCCAATGTATGTGTTTCATAGCGCCTTCTGATTGGCTGGTTTAAACTGGGCCAGCGATGACTACACCTTTTTACCACTTGATGACTTCGGCGGGTTACATTTGCCTTTTCTGTAATTCACAGATGTCCGGGATTGCATGTGATTGCGTAACGCGTCTAGACAGACGGACACTAAGACATAAACACACTGGTCTCTTTCAATAACATTGTACTCACTTTTGGTAAAAACGAGGCTCCCCTGAGGTTGCTGCTGCTTGCATGACAACATGTTAAAATTGTTCAACATCATTCTTTATCCCCCAATCTGTACCGTTACGATACCCCCCCCCCAATGAGAGGTTTTATGCCGAAGCATAAAAACTCTCATTGCCTAAACCTAAAAGGATCAGTGAGGAGATAGCGCCACAACCCCCCATAAATCTTTACTCAAATCATGGGTTACTTACCCCCCCTAGTCCGGTGACTGTGGCTGCACCTATCTGACTACTGGACTTCCTTCCTGAGATCCCAACACCATAAAATCAGACAGGTACCTCACCACAGTTGTAACATGACATAAGATAGTGAAAATACACTGATGATTAATAATAAACAAAAAAGCTGAAGATAAGAATAAAGGTCAAAAAACTTATAACTCAAAGATTAATGACCAAATTACGAAATGACAATTGACTAAGGAACTGACAATGACCTGACCCATTAGATTGGACAAAAAACAAAAAAAATAGAATGGAACAAGAAAGAAGGAACAAGAAACCAAATGTAAACAAGAATATAACAACAATCATTATAATCCCCAAAATATGACTAATAAATATATGTAAAACAATGCACTAAAACAGTTAGGGCATAAATAGGATGTAACCATGTAAACAATAGAAAGTAAGATAGAAATATTATGTATATTCTATGTAAGGAGAAGAAACATGTACTTATAAATATTGAAACTTCTCAATTAATTAAATTATAATTAACTCTTACCTTAGGGTTTTGTTCCAGAGTCTATTCAATTACTTTAATTACCAAATTAATTTAATTTAATTCATATTGTTTTAGTCAACAATTTAAAAATTAATTACATTTTTCAAGATAATCTGACAAAAATATTACCTACATTATTCAACAAATTTACACTCCTTTCTTCACATATGGTATTTCTTTTTATTTCATAACAGGATTTTCTACTGGCATTAATTCACCAGACTACAACATTTTTGTTATGGTCACCAAGCATGACCACAGACATTAGTCACAAATACTACACCTGTTTATATAAACACTAGTCTGCAAGACTTGTTTAGTAAGCACAGTTATAAACATTCGCAGTTTCAGCATTCATGGTTACATCATACTAACAGATATACTTCCTGCAAAATTTTCCTTTCTATAAATCTTTCTATAAAGAGTTACTTTTGCTTCATTAATGTAATTAGCCATTTTAAATTATATATTTCATCAAAACGACAATCAAATTTATTATTCATTGTCTCAAATTTGTTATTTACTTCATCGTGTTGTTTCTCTGAATTTTCTTTCATACTGCATATCAAACTGTACAAATCTTTTAACATACTACTGTCGTCAACTTTTTTATTTTGATTTGCTACAATAGGTGTTGAATGAATTGCAACTTCATTCATCATTTTCGATTCGTCTATATTACTTTCACTCGTTAATAGTGACTCTGTTTGAATACCTGAATCGCCCTTATTGGCCGACTCAGTTGACATATTTTCATTCTCCATTATAAAATTACTTTATTTCCCTTCACCCTCACTTCCAAATAACCCGTTCTGCAGCTTAATTAGGTCTGGCGAATATAGGTTGTAACCTACACTCGCGTCCCTGTTCGGGCGCCAATGAAACTTCTCAATTAATTAAATTATAATTAACTCTTACCTTAGGGTTTTGTTCCAGTCTTTCAGACGAAAACAGCTACAGAAAGGATTATTTGCGATACAAGGTGTAAAGATCAATACACAGTTTGGGCTAAAACAAATTGCTTCTAGTTTATTATGCAAATTAATTATTTAGTCTCCCTTTTATAACATTTAAATTTCTTATTTCTTTTCTGTTATATTAAATACTCGTTGAATGAGACACAATTAGTAAAAATCAAACAAAGTGACAAAATGAATATTTCTTACTTCACTAGCCTATGACAAACTATTCATATTTGTAATGAACCAGTACGTAATTCCACTCCACACACACATTCATTCTTTTACTTGGCCATTCTATTTGAATGTATAGATTGAACCCCACTCTGAGATCTCATGATTTAGAAAAACGTCGGCAAATATAAATGTTAATGTATTTAAAAATTCTGAATAATACTCATCCTGGATGTTGCTCTACTCCAACTAACGATGCACGTGTTTTATGCCTCACTTTGAAAGTCAATTGATGCTCATTAAAGTAATTTTGTCTTTGAACTGGTACCAAGTTTTACTGGTCACTAAAACCACGTTTGTCACATTTAATAATTATGTTGGCCGGCGTAACTTTTCGAACACTTGTATGTTGTTGTAGGCTGGCCGCGCGGCCGAGAGTTACAATAGCACTGGCGTTAGTTCACTAAAAGCTGAGCATGCTAAGCTGGTCACGTGATCGTGAATATGTGCTCCCATTGGTGCTGTAAAAGAGCGCCTTACCGTAGGCGAAAGGTTTAGCAATGTTTTTGCCGCCTGGCGCAATTCATAACTAGGCGTTATTTTCTCCGTGATTCACTGCTGCTGCGAAATTAGGTGTTATTTCACAATCGGTCTACGTTGCTTGAGTGAGGAGACAAAACATAGACGTTTTGTTCTGTAACAAACACAGCCTATCTGGTTGACTAACTCGCGGTTCTACAAGGGTGAACAATGACTGTATGGAAAATATAATTTTTAAAATGTTACCTTGGCCCTACAATTTCGTACCGTTACAATATAAGGTAGGAAGCTAAAAATAACGATACCCAATTAATAATGATAAACATAGTCAAAGCAAGTAAAAAATACTTTGAGCCAAATAAAGGCAATAACTAACAACAAAAAGTGATCAATGTGAATTGAAAATAGAATAATTATTAATGACCAACAACCACACAGTGATATTAAAACAATTAGACAAACAGTGTGAGTAAGGTCAAGTGAATGATATAAATAAGTGGATAATTATAAATAAGTGGTGAAAAGCTACATACATAGCATATTATGAAAAAAGTGAAAGTGTTAAGGAATAAAAGAAACCTTCTATGAAGGGAAAAGTGCAGTGAGTGTGCAGTATAAGGTACTTAAGAAGTAGACTGTAATAGTATAGCTAAACAGCCTTTGATAGAACTTCATGTTAGTAAATCAAAATGAACTAATTATACCATTAGTAATTTCCATAATAGTAAGTAAGAATGAATATAAAATAAGATGTAAATTAAGTATTTAGAGTGGAAGATAAGAAGGACAGACACTGTATTTTAGTGAAGGAATTAGTAAGTGAGATATATTGTGTAAGGTACTGTTTAAAATTAGTATTATAAGAGTTTCGTTATTGTTTAAAAAAAAACATAGAATATAGTAACTTGTAAGATAAACAAGATAGAAATAAGAAACCAAAAAACAGTTAGAAGTTGAATTTCAGGTATGGGCCTGGCAAGAAAATGTTTGTTTTTAGAATAAGAGGTGTGGTTGGGAGCACCTATGTTTATTATCTGTTTCTATAAAAAAAAAATTGTTTAATGTATCAATATATAAAGCTAATAAGTTATAAAGAATGTTAAATAGTAGTATGGGGAAGTGTAGGCTCTAGGCCTAACATTTAGTGAAAGACTTTGTAAGTTTAAAAGAAAAACAATAACCCAGTATCAATCAGAGTATATAAAATGTTTAAGCAGTTAAGTAAGTGTGTCTAGTTCAAAAATGTATAACTAATATCCAGTTTTAAAATAACTACATAAGAAATACAAATAAGAAAATAAGGAAAATGTTATTAACTATTCAAAAGTAATCATGAGGGATATCAAAATAATCCTTAACAAAAAAGAAGAACAATAGTGTTCATATAATTGATGTTACTACTAATATAAGTAAGAAATAATAATTTGAATGAATTTTATAAGTTTAAACCAAAATAAAACGTTAGAAGATAACAATGCCATAAGATATTGACCAATGAGAAATGGCATAATTTGATAGGTAACCATAGCAACTGAGATTTATTACAAAAAATACCGTTGGAATTCTAATTACTTCATTATTGACTAACGCAGAGGGCGGATGTATGAAGCTGTCGATCTTAAATTAACTTAAAAAACTTAAATTTTTATTAAATTTTGAAGGAAGAAGTATTGTAGAAGCCTTCCAAACTACATCTGATGAAATGAACAATTATTAAAATATTTAAACAAAAAAAATCATAATAAAAAATACGAATACTTCGAATGAACGTAATGGACGACCTATCCTGAAGGAAGAAGTGGATTGACCTAACTCAACCTGAAGACATCGAACATTTACGAAGACTGGTGGAAGCCTAATTTCGAATTGGAGCCATTTGAACCGGAATTTCGAACCATCCAAAGAAGAGAGGACGACTAGGAGTTTCCTGAAGAAGAAGACTATCATCGGAGAAGCCACGTCAAGAAATCGATGAGTATAAACTAACAACTTCACTTCAAATAAATTTCCAAATATCCATATAACGAACTGTAAATATTTTCACTTCACTGATCACAAATTTGACTCAATAACTGAATTTAATCAATATATCACTCTTAATAAACCATAATCAATTAACAAACTTTGTAACAGTACAAAAAGGCCTGTTGTCATAATTATAGGATTAAGGGATTTCGTATTGTATTTTTATTATATTTATGAATGTCAACCATGGTTAGGTCAGTTTTCACCCATGTCCAAAGAAACAATGCATATTCGACAAGAGGGGAATGGTTCCAAGGTCACCGGCTGACGGGTGAAACCGAACACTTACAATGGCGGTATAAGTGAAGACAAACTCTAAATATAAAATCTCATTGGCCAGCAATGTGTGTCGTCATTAATAAATGATAATGACGTATCAGTAATAACGTATAAACCAGGGCGTTGGCCGTAGAAACAAAAGACGGTGACGTCATATATACTACTACATACGCAGATTTTGCGTATAACCTGTTCTCAGTCTGCATTACCAACTCAGAGCGTACACACGTTCAATTGTGTGGGTGATGAAAACTTTGTAAAAATGTAATCAAAAACATACATTAGAGTCAGTGCACAGTTTTAAAAATGAATTAAGCAAAATTTAGTGAAACCAAAAGAGAACAGACAGATCACAAAGTTCGGCCGAACATCCGCCGCCAATCATGGAAAACGTCTGAGGAACGCCATCACCACTACAACTCAGGGAAGTCCTTTTAATATTCAAAATTCTAAATAGTAACATGAGCTCAGAAATATTATTAATACGAAATGTAATCACAATCATTGTATGAAATGTGCGAATGAGAGAGTGAGAGCGAATGGTTGCCGGCATTTAAAAAGAATAATCTGAGGCGTTGGTTCGTGTTATGCACATTTTTTATTTAATGAGTGTAACGAAACAAGTAAATTTGAATTCAATACTGCAGTTTTAAAATACATTTGTTTGAAAGGTTAAAATCCAGAATAAAGCAAATGCTATATAGAGGTTAAAGCATGGTAAAAAGGCGGAAGTCATGAAGCCGCCATTTTGATAATTGTTTAGATGAGAGATGACTCCAATTGTTCATAACATTTGAATATTGAAAATTAAAATAAATCACAAGTTGTTTAACTACATGTTGTGCAAATGGTTATTTCGAAAACCCGACTACCTCTGCCTTTCGCTTAACAAAGCCCTGGACCCTAAAGATAAAACTAATGCTGATAATAAAGCCACATGGTTACACCGGATGTATGGTGAGTACTGCTTTATTTACAATTAAAAACATAAAAATAGTTTATCATATTTGTATAATGTTTAAAAAGTTAACAACTCTGATATTAAATTATAATAAACTTTAAAAAACATAACTTGCTGACAAGAATTTAACCAAACCTATGCTAATTCTCATTGCCAATAACTTACTTTGTATGTATTAGTATATCAACCATTGTGTATTTAGTTTTAAGGAATGTTATAATTTTGTGCATTTTGTAGCCGATAATCCAACTTCTGTTGTCAAAAGGACCTATTCCCTGAGAGAAAAATTAATTGTAAATAAAATATGTACGCCATAATGTTTTCGTTGCGTACGACTGAGTAAGCAAGCGAGGCCATTGCCAACCGAGCAATTTGTAAACGCCGGTATCAACATAAATATATGTATTACTCATTAACTGTAATTGAACGGGTAGTATAACGAAGGGTTTAATAAATTTTAATATTCCTCAACTGCTGTATGTTTGATTCTTAAAAAACAATGTAAGATAAGAAAATTTTTCTAAACAAAACACCAACATACTACAGTTAGCGAAGTTGACACTGCAAGACAGCGTGAGCACTACAGTTAGCGAAGTTGACACTGCAAGACAGCATGAGCCAATCAGGTGGCGAGGCGGTAAGATTTGAATTGAACGACGAGAGATACGGTTAACCAGTAAGTATTGAGAAAAAGTATAGCCCGGCTCGCTACATACGATTAACCTTTCACAAAGGTATTTAACAGATTAATACCCAATAACTTACCCACAATTACACCCTTATATTACGAATACGGCAAATACAACGAGTGACATTAAATCGCTTGTCACACACATAAACAAAACAGTTACAAAGTGGCGCGCCAACTAGTAGGGCTAGAATAATCAAGAAATTATACTATTAAACCCTACAGATTCTAGCGGCGGCTGCAGAAAATGGAATCGGAAAAAATCGGCACAAGACAGCTGACTAAGCTACGCGAGAAGGAGGCGGAAAAGGAAGCAAAGAGATTAGAAAAGGAGATCGAGAAAGACGTCAGAATGGAAGAAAGGGAAATAACTTCGGTGGAAGATGTAGAAGAATTATTAACTCCTGTGGAAACAGATAAACCCACACAGCAGGAGGAAACCAGAGGAGGCATGGACTTACAACAATTATGGGAATTAATTAATGACAATTTCAAGAAACAGGATGAAAAAATGGACAAAAACAAAGAGGAAATGAAGGAGGACAATAAAAAATTATTAAAACAAAATAACGAGGAGTTGAAAAAGCAAATGAATGAAAAATTTGACCGGAATGAGGAGAGTAATAAAAGGAATATGGAAACATTAAGACAGGAGATGAAGGAGGAGAATAAATTGATCAGCGAAAAAATAGAGAGAAGTAATGAGAAAACCAGCGAAACTTTGAGACTAATGAAAAAGGATATTGAAAAATTGAACAATAAAATCGATAGTAACAGTGAAACTATACAACGACAATTAATAGCGTATCGTAAAGAAGTAAAGCAGACAAAAATGGAGATGAATCAGAGATGGGAAGAAACAAATTACAAAACCGATCAGATCAAGGAAACATTAAATAATGATTTCAAGAAATTGCATGAAACACTGGACAGAGTTTCTGAAGATATTAAAGAAACATTGAATGAGAACAGGGAACCAGTAGACCAGAAGGTAGAAGATGGTAGGGAGGAAACAGAATTAAAAGAAGACAAAAGTATACCATTATCTGAGAATAAAAATAACAGTACTAAGGAGAATAATAAATATTTGGAAATGAAGACCAAGGAAATAAGAAAAATACGAGGGTTTTCGGAAAGTAAGGTCTGATTTCTTATAAAAAATAAACCATCACAGATTTTTTCAAAAAACTTTTTTTATTTAATTCCTTACATCTTTCTCTATTTTTCTACATAGTTTCCATTTTTGTTTAACATTTGTCATAACGTTCTACAACCTTTTGTATGCCGAAGTCATAGAAGTCTGCCGCCTGTGAGGATAACCAGTCTTTAACTGCTTCTTTCACCTCATCATCTGTGCCGAAGCGCTTGCCGCCGAGAAACTCCTTTAGGTAGCGGAACAAGTGAAAATCGCTCGGCGCCAAGTCTGGACTGTATGGTGGGTGGTCAATCTGTTCCCATCCAAAAGATCTGATCAGATTTTGGGTTTGAATGGAAGAATGGGGTCTGGCATTGTCATACAGCAACAAAACTCCAGACGTCAGAAGGCCACGTCACATTCTGTATTCCACGTCGAAGTTTAGTCAGGGTAGCGTTGTCCCTTGCTGCATAAACTCGACTAAAAAGACTCCATGTCTATCCCAAAACACGGTTGCCATAACCTTGCGTGTTGAGATTGTCTGCTTGGCCTAGACTTTGACTGGTGATGTCGTGTGACGCCATTCCCACGTCTCGTCCCCTGTGACAATGTTCTCTAAAAGTTGATCACCTTCCTTATGATATCGGTCCAAAAAATCAAGAGCACAAGCCATTCTTTTCATTTGGTGTTCCTCAGTAAGCAGCCTGGGAACCCAACGTGAGCACAATTGCAAAATTGCAAATTTTCAGAGATAATTTTGTGCAAAGTTGTTCTACCCACATTCGGAAATTCCAATGCTAAAGTTGAAATTGTGAATCGCCGGTCTTCACAAATTTTTTCGTCCACGGCATTGACCAAATCTTCTGTGATCACTGTTGGTCGGCCTGATCGCGGTTCATCATGGACATTTTCCCGTCCGTCCTTGAAAGCTCTCACCCACTTACACACTTTGGCTGTCACTCATCACATTGGGGCCGTACACTTCACTTATCTGTCGATGAATTTCCGCTGCTGAAACGTTCCTTGCTGTCAAAAACTGAATCACTGAACGTATTTCACAGTCGGCGGGCTGATCAATTGTTTTAAACATTTTGAACTGACACTGTAAACAGCACACTGCAACAATACCAATGCAAATGGCGTCGTTTGACGCGCAAGGCATGCCGGGAGTCGGTGCGCATGCGCGTTTCAATGTCCGCGCGTCATTCGATTAGCTACGGCGATTCGGACCTTACTTTCCGAATAACCCTCGTATATAGAAAGAAAATAATCACTACAAGAGAAGGAGTGGAGATGATCAAGAATGGATTAATAAACGTGTTTAATACAACAATTACGAACCATGAAGAAATCATAAATGTCCAAGATTATAGGAGAAGGTCAAACCAAATTGTAGAAATGACTTTCTATAAAACCACAAGTAACCATGTGAAAAACTCAATAAGTAAATGGAATATACCAAAATTAGAAAGGTATACTAAACTATCAATGAAACTACAAATAATAAATGTACCATTGAAATATCTGTTCTACAAAGGAACCGGTAAAGTGGTTGATGTAATAATGAATACTAATAGACATATAGTATTAGAAGAATTGATGTACGAGGAAACAGAGACTTATATCACCAGAACAGAATTAATGATGAACACCAAAGTAGTCCGAACAACAAGTGCAGATCAACCTATGGACCATGGGTAAACCAAATGGAAACATTACTGCGAGAGAAGGGACTGATGTTAGAGATAACCAACGCAGCATTGCGAGAATAAAAAATGTTATCCAAATTCAAAAATCAAAGTAAGTACAACTTACAAATAAATATTTGATCAATTAATAAATGAATGAAAAAAGAATTTAGAAGAAAGATTATCTAAATTCGAAATAAAAGTAAGTACAACTTACAACCAAGTGTGAAACAAAATGTGTGAAACAATGTAATGTTGGAAAAAAAATAATATATATAATAAAAAACCATAAAAAACTGACATAACAAAATAAAATATTAAGCACATAATGATGACGTTACATAACATCATTAACTAACCCTATTACAAAAGGGAATAACAAAGAATTAATGTTTCACAAAAAGAAGAGACAAAACAATCAAATAAAAAATGACAATGACATATTAAATGGACAATCAATGACGAAAAGTATAAGTAAACCAGAAACCAGCTACAATGTTAATATTAATTATAAATGAGAAAGAAAGTGATAACCAATAAAATAACTATCATATGAAGTAAAATGATGAGACAATGCAAAAATATCTATTAAACATTGCCATAAACATAGAAAAGGAATCCAAATAAATCACTGAGAAGAAAAGGTCATGAGATGTATAAAAAAGAGAGAATAATTAATCCCAAGAGTGTTTTATTGTATTGATATTATATGAGTTGAAAATAGACGACTATTATTATGATTATTATTATTATGATGATTTTATGTTGAGATACGTCCAACAATTATTTTATGTTATTGAGCAGATAGGCATGACCTCTGAACTCAAAATGTGTATAAATGGATAGCAGAGTAATAGAGCCACACGTGCCCTCTGGCTAGTACCAATTTATATGAATAGGGGAGAAGAAATTTTTAGGGAGATAGAACATACAAGGGATAACACTCGTAATGAAAGAGTAAAAAAGGAGAATAATACCATGTACCATATCATGAAACATGACTTAATAAAAATAAAATAAAGAAGAAAGTAGCGATTGATGAATTCCTTAATAATAACAACCTGATTTAATGAACTATATTGATGATTTCCGAAAAAATAATCTTTATTTTCGAAATAATCAATTTTGGTGGTGATGCATTATGTAACATGACATAAGATAGTGAAAATACACTGATGATTAATAATAAACAAAAAAGCTGAAGATAAGAATAAAGGTCAAAAACCTTATAACTCAAAGACTAAGGAACTGACAATGGCTTGACCCAATAGATTGGAGAAAAACAAGAAAAATAGAATGGAACAAGAAACCAAATGTAAACAAGAATATAACAACAATCATTATATTCCCCAAAATATGACTAATAAATGTATATAAAACAATGCACTAAAACAGTTAAGGCATAAATAGGATATAACCATGTAAACAATAGAAAGTAAGATAGAAATATTATGTATATTCTATATAAGGAGAAGAAACATGTACTTATAAATATAAGGTAGGAAGCTAAAAATAACAATACCCAATTAATAATGATAAACATAGTCAAAGCAAGTAAAAAATACTTTGAGCCAAATAAAGGCAATAACTAACAACGAAAAGTGATCAATGTGAATTGAAAATAGAATAATTATTAATGACCAACAACCACACAGTGATATTAAAATAATTAGACAAACAGTGTGAGTAAGGTCAAGTGAATGATATAAATAAGTGGATAATTATAAATAAATGGTGAAAAGCTACGTACATAGCATATTATGAAAAAAGTGAAAGTGTTAAGGAATAAAAGAAACCTTCTATGAAGGGAAAAGTGCAGTGAGTGTGCAGTATAAGGTACTTAAGAAGTAGACTGTAATAGTATAGCTAAACAGCCTTTGATAGAACTTCATGTTAGTAAATCAAAATGAACTAATTATACCATTAGTAATTTCCATAATAGTAAGTAAGAATGAATATAAAACAAGATGTAAATTAAGTATTTAGAGTGGAAGATAAGAAGGACAGACACTGTATTTTAGTGAAGGAATTAGTAAGTGAGATATATTGTGTAAGGTACTGTTTAAAATTAGTATTATAAGAGTTTTGTTATTGTTTAAAAAAAACCATAGAATATAGTTATAACTTATAAGATAAACAAGATAGAAATAAGAAACCAAAAAACAGTTAGAAGTTGAATTTCAGGTATGGGCCTGGCAAGAAAATGTTTGTTTTTAGAATAAGAGGTGTGGTTGGGAGCACCTATGTTTATTATCTGTTTCTATAAAAAAAAAATTGTTTAATGTATCAATATATAAAGCTAATAAGTTATAAAGAATGTTAAATAGTAGTATGGGGAAGTGTAGGCTCTAGGCCTAACATTTAGTGAAAGACTTTGTAAGTTTAAAAGAAAAACAATAACCCAGTATCAATCAGAGTATATAAAATGTTTAAGCAGTTAAGTAAGTGTGTCTAGTTCAAAAATGTATAACTAATATCCAGTTTTAAAATAACTACATAAGAAATACAAATAAGAAAATAAGGAAAATGTTATTAACTATTCAAAAGTAATCATGAGGGATATCAAAATAATCCTTAACAAAAAAGAAGAACAATAGTGTTCATATAATTGATGTTACTACTAATATAAGTAAGAAATCATAATTTGAATGAATTTTATAAGTTTAAACCAAAATAAAACGTTAGAAGATAACAATGTCATAAGATATTGACCAATGAGAAATGGCATAATTTGATAGGTAACCATAGCAACTGAGATTTATTACAAAAAATACCGTTGGAATTCTAATTACTTCATTATTGACTAACGCAGAGGGCGGATGTATGAAGCTCTCGATCTTAAATTAACTTAAAAAACTTAAATTTTTATTAAATTTTGAAGGAAGAAATATTGTAGAAGCCTTCCAAACTACATCTGATGAAATGAACAATTATTAAAATATTTAAACAAAAAAAATCGTAATAAAAAATACGAATACTTCGAATGAACGTAATAGACGACCTATCCTGAAGGAAGAAGTGGATTGACCTAACTCAACCTGAAGACATCGAACATTTACGAAGACTGGTTGTAATGTGGCATTTTGGCCTACCTGGGGTAATTTAAATAAAACAATAACATTTTTTTAATATTAGGTACAAACGTATAAACGAAAGGTAAATTTAGTGGTTGCAATGAAAGTGACGGTGGCAGCACTGCTTGGGACATTAAATACGTGAAAATATTGTATACAAAATTATTGAAACAACCGACGGAACTGTGCCAAGGTCAATCAATGACACAAAAACTGTCAACAAGTTATGTAACTAACATCATACCACATTACGTCAGAGACGAACCCCACCGTGGAATTCAGTTGTGTAACAAAATAGTCTGCTGGCGTAGGAATACGAATTTAGAACCAATAAGAATTGGTTATATAACCAAGGCCGCTTCACAAAATAGTGCCGGTAGCCGATGGCCAGTCTAACTTCACCACCACTCGCGAGTGGTACTTATACAAAGTTCCGGAACGTATTTTGCGGGCCCGCAATGTAACAAAAATGTAACAAAAATATATTTTGGTATTTAAAAAGTATTATAACTAAAATGTAAAGACAGTGAGTGAAATTGGTAGAAAAAATATAACAATTCGGCCGTAAATCAAAATTAGAACTACGAGAGACAGCAAACTGTAAGCCACGAGTTAGTGCCTATGGAGTGGAATTTATCCGCAGCATCAGGAAAGTAGACATCATATATCCACTATATAAAATACTGTTTTTTTAAATAAAAATACTAAATTTTGAGCTCAATAAATAAAAATGTGGCATACCAAAAATGTACCGTATAATATAGTATGAGTGTGTGTTTTGCGTGGGTGTGTGTAGGTACCTATCTGAATATAAAAGCATTGGTTTACGTTAAGGCAAAATAGTTTAGTAATTTTCTGTATTGATTTCAATGTGTAACAAGGGTAATTGGACTTCTAATTATGTTACTTGAAGAAAGTTCGATGCAAAGCAAACTATGTGTTGGTTGCGTAATTTTTTATATAATGGTTAAATTCATTTGATTTGTTGTTTTTATATAATAATTAAATTCATTTGATTTGTTTCTATATAATAATTAAATTCATTTGATTTGTTGTTTTTATAATTAGTTAATAATTAATTAAATAATGAGTTATTTTATTAATTGAGCCTGGTGGCCAAATATATAAGTAATAATTTTTATTTAACTCGTAATGCTTTAAATGGCGCCCGTATAACATGGACTTTGTGAATTAAATAATTAAATTAGTTTACAAACGGGTCGAAAAATGGCAGAGGGAAATGAGAACGCAGACTTAGGTAAAAGTAGCGTAGAAGAATCTATTTTAAATATTACGCAAGATCATGTGGTAACAACCAATGATTTTGTTGATGAAAGTGTTGAAACAAATGTAGATGAAACTGTAGTAGCGGGGGGTAGTGAAGACAAGGGGGTAAATATATTTAACCAATTAGCATTGATGATGGAGATGATGTCAGGAATGAGAAATGAGTTGAAATCAGAAAATAATAATATAAACACATGTTTAAGTGAATTTAAAAATGAGATCAAATCAGAAGTAAATACTATAAATGTTAAACTTACGGATTTAAATAACGAGTTCATGAATGTGAGGAGCGAATTGAGAGCGAGTGAAATAAATATGAACAGCCGTTTGGAAAGTATGAATGAGACTATTGTTGGAGTGAGAGATGAACTGACTAGTGATATAAATAAGATACAAAAAGAAATGAAAAACGATATCAAAATAATTAACGAGAAACGAAAAGAGAAAATGTTAGAAACAAATAAAAAATTTGACACATTGACAAGTAAATTTAATGATAAATTTAAAAAGCAAAATGACAAAATTGACAGTAATGTTCAATTTATAATTAATGAGTGTGAACAAGTCAAACGAGCAAGTGAAATACAGGAAAATATAAATGACGAATTCAGAAGTAACTTTGAACAAGTTGATGCAATTAAAATTAATGTAACTAGTTTAAAAAAATAAACAAGCAGAACATGAGCGTGAAATAGTTAAAGTCAGAGAAGACTTGAATGTAACCATTAACCAGAAATTAAGTAATGTGAGTGAGAGAGTGAATGTGGAAGTAGAATTAGGATATTTTAGTAATGAAAGTAGGGGAGTGAACCCCATACAATTTTTGAACTCTATAAAAAGTTTTAATAAATATAACCAAGAAAGTTGGGAGATTAAGTTAGTAAGAATTTTAAAGTACTTTAAAGGGGATGCTAAAATATGGGCGGATGCTCATAACGATAACTGGGTAGATTTTTATGAGTTTGAGCAAGCATTTAGAAATAAGTACTGGTCGGAAGAGAAACAAGAGGGGTTATGTAGTACCATAATGGGGTGGGGAAATTTTAATATTAAGCACATGAGTATTACATCGTATGTGACGAGACTATATAGTCAGGTTAAATATTTAGAACCACCAATGCCTCTTTCATCTTTTATAAGATACATTAGTAAACATTTACCCAAGGACATACGGTCCACAATCAGAACCTGGGATTTTGCTAATATCGCAGAATTAGAGAAAATATTAGAAGCATACCAGAGTATGAAAGAGGAAGAAGATAATAAATATCAGTTTAGAGTTAGTGAATCGAGCCAAACAAATACTGAAATAAGACAACCAGACCATTTTATTAGTAATGTGAGTAGATCATGGGAGGGGGCGTGGTTATGTCCAAACCCTAGTTGTGGAGCTAGTAATTATAATGGGTCGCGGAATCAATGTTACCGGTGTCAGTGTCCGAGGAGTAATGCCCAAGGGAGAGTGGAGAATTATAATAGGGGTTGCGATCAATTTAGAGGGAATCATAGAGGGAGAGGTTTTACTAGTAATCGAGGAGTATCAGGAAATTTTAATCATAGAGGTAGAGAGGGATATGTTAGTAACCCAAACGAAACTCGGGGCGTGGAAGTACCAGCTCATAATCAAAACAGTAGGGGGGTTTACAGTGAACCACCACCTCCACATCCGTTAAACTAATAAGGGCGGTTGAAAAAGAAAGCCCCCAGCCGTCTAGTAATCACATGACAATAGGGTCACTAATTACCAATATACATAATGATTTATCTGACGAAGAAGCGGGTGAGAGTAATAATGTTTTCGGGATGGCAGAATTTGAAGCTGAAGTGTTTAATTCTAAACATATTTTTCTAGTAGATTCAGGAGTGAACTGACTGCTATAGACGATAGAATGTTTGAAAAAATCAAAAATCAGAGTACAGAAACAATTCCACAATTACCAGTACTGGGAATTAGTGTTATAGGGGTAACGGGTGTTCGCAGTAAAAAAGTAACTAAACAAATAATGCTACAATTAAAAGTAAATGAGAACACAATAAATGTACCTTTCTTAGTTATTCCAGGACTAAATATGGGAGCTATAATAGGTAATGATTTTTTAAATAATTTCAAGGTAGAGTTAAACTATTACACACAGACTATGAAATTGAACAATAATAATAATATAGTTGAAATGCCATTCATACAAAAGAAAACTGTGGGAATGAAAGCTTTAAGAATAATTAGTAAGGGAATGTTAATTTCTGACAATGATATAAACGAGTGTAGATCCTTAATGATAAATTATTGTAACTTGAGAGTAAATAATAATGAGTTATTTGAAAATGAAAATAGTTGGGAGGAAAAAATGAATAAAATCCTATGTCAAGAGGGGGAATTTAGCTATCAAGACAGGGAGAAAATAGTACTAATAATAAACAAAAATAAATCAGTTTTTTTCAGATGAACCCGGTTTAGTAAAGAATTTTAAAGGTAAATTAGTCGTTAAAGAAAAAACACCCTTTGCACCTAAAACCTATCCGGTACCATACTCCAAGAGGGGTTTAGTACAGGAGGAAATAAATAAAATGTTGAGGGAAGGTATAATAGAAAAATCTACATCACCATATTCCAACCCTTTAGTAGTGGTGACAAAGAAAGATTTATCGATAAGATTATGTTTAGACGCAAGACAGGTAAACAGAATAATTGTTCCAGACAGAGAATCACCGGAACCAGTAAGCGAAATTCTGCAACGTTTTAGTGGGACCAAATACATCACTACCTTAGACTTGACTGCAGGCTACTGGCAGATAGAGCTGGAAGAGGAGTCTCGACAGTATGTGGCATTTCTATACAACGGTAGGAATTACCAATTTCGCCGACTACCTTTTGGACTAAATGTAAGTGTTTCAATTTTTATCAAATGCCTGGATTATGTGCTAGGGAGAGAGATTTTAGAATTCACAACCGTTTATGTAGATGATATAGTAATTACATCACCAGACATTGATACACACTGTGAAAGGTTAGATAGGGTACTAAGTAGACTGCATGAGTATGGCATAACAGTTAAATTTAAGAAATCAGAATTTTTGAAAGAACAAGTTAATTTTTTAGGACATATAATTTCAGCAAGGGGTATCAGTACAGACCCTAAGAAGGTAGAAATAATACAAAATTTTCCGATACCAAAAATGTTAAACAGTTGCAAAGTTTTTTAGGATTGTGCAATTATTATAGGCAGTTTGTAGACAAATATTCATATTTAACAGTACAATTGGGACATTTACTAAATAAAGACAATCGATGGCGGTGGAATTTAAAAGAGCAAAATATATTCGAGCTGATAAAAAGTAAATTCTTAAACACAGTTGTATTAGCTCATCCTAATTTTTCAGAGCCATTTTATAGACACACAGACGCGTCAGACATTGCATTGGGAGTAGAGTTGTTTCAGTTAGATGGGAGTGATAACCACAGAGTAGTAGCTTTTGCAAGTAGGTCTCTATTAAATAGTGAAAAGAACTACACTACGACGGAGAAGGAGGCGTTATCAATAGTTTTCGCCTGTAGAAAGTTCAGAACGTACTTATTAGGAAATAAGGTAATCATAAGATCCGACCATCAAGCTTTAACGTTTTTAAAGAACTGTAAATTAACTCATGGTAGGTTAGTGCGGTGGGTGCTAATATTACAAGAATATGACTTAACAATTGAGTATTGTAAGGGTAAAGAAAATATAGTAGCTGATGTCCTATCCAGAACAGATTTTGATAATAATACCGAAGTAGACATAGCAAATACATATAAAATATTTATAGTAAAAGAAGTGGGGGGAGTAGATATGAAAAAGTTAATAAGTAACTTAGCAACAGAACAAGAGAGAGACACCGAACTTAATAAAATAATATTAGCTTTGAGTCAAATACCCAACGTACCTCATAAGTGGGAGAAACATTTTAGTTTGTTTAATAAACACTTATTTAATCGGGCAAATGAACAGGGAGATGATTGGAAGTTGTGTATCCATAAAGTCATAATACCTGAAGTAGTGAGAGATTGCCATCTAAGGTATGGTCATATAGGCCCCAAGAAATGTAGTGATATATTAAAGGAGTCATGTAAATTTAATAATATGGAAAGAACGGTGCGTAAAATATTACAAACATGCGAAATTTGTCAGAAAGCCAAAGTAAACAATTGTAAACAGGAGGGTTTAATGCAGCATGTAATGCCGGACAATCCTTTAGCATTAGTTGCTGTTGATTTATATGGCCCTTTACCCAAAGGTCGAGGAGGGGTAAACTATTTATTTGTTGTATTAGATGTTTTTACCAAATTTGTAAAATTATACCCGATTAAAAAGGCAACTTCATCAGTGTTGGCTAGGAAAATAGTAAATGAATTAGGTTTATGAATAGTATTAGGGTAATTGAATTAGGGGAATTAGGGTAAATGAATAGCATTGAAGTAGGTAAGCCTCAAGTAGTATTATCAGATCATGGTTCGCAGTTCACCAGCAACACCTGGCGGGAAACTTTAGGTTGGGAGAATATTTTAGTTAAACATACATCAGTGTATCATCCACAGTCAAATCCAAGTGAACGTGTTATGCGGGAGTTAGGGAGAATGTTCAGAACCTTTTGCCATAAAAAACATTCTTTGTGGGCTACTTTTGTGTGCAAGATAGAGTGGTATATTAAGAATAGTTTACATGAATCCACTAGTTACAGCCCATGTGAGTTAATGTTTCAGAGAAGGCCGTCACGCATATTAGAAGAGCTAGTAAAGTTTCCAACCTGGACGGAGATACCACATGATAGGAAATTGGTAATCGCTAGGGAGCGCCTGCTGAGTAAGGCCGAACAGTGGAAACGGAGGCATGACCGGAATTTAACACCCATACAATATGAGGTAGGCCAACTAGTATTAATAAAAAATCACGACCAATCATCAGCATTGGACAAAGAAATTAAGAAATTCTTCCTATTGTATTACGGTCCATATGAGGTTAGCCAAGTGAAAATGGAGAATGCTTATGTTTTAGTAGATTTGCAAACTCGAGAAATAAAAGGAACTTATAATGTGACCCAATTAAAAAAGTATTATCTAGCTGAGTGATGATGGATGTATTTGTAGATATTAAAATTTTCATACATAAACAGACATTTTTATATTCTATTATTATAAATTATTATTATTGTTTATACACACATTATGTATTTAATGTAAATGAACATCAAGGTGGGGAAAGTTAAGAAAGAAATGTATGAGGTTAAAACACCACCAAGACTAGAAATGTCATGTAATATAAATTGTTAATTTTAATTTAAAAAAAAAAAATATATATATATTATACTTGTGATTCCCCAACTTTTCGGGCGGTCACGGTCTCGCCGAACCCTGACCGTGGAATTGGTTTAGCTTTAACAGCTATGGTTGGGGCACATTACGATTACGCGCTGACCATACTGGCCATAGCTGTTATCATTGTAAAGGTGAATTTTGAAATTGACAGGGGGGTAATTTAGGGGAATCACCAAACTAGGGAACAGCGGCTACCACTCTGTCCGAGTAGGGACAGCAGAGCCAGGTGGTAGACCCATTTAAGGGCGCATAATTATAAATGAGAATATATTGATATTCAAATGTTCAAATGTAACGCAGAAGCAAGGACACGGAGATGACAAATTCCTCCAAAATTTCAGTCCTTGTGGACGCCACAGTCCAGGGGGGGTCATAGTGTGTGTGGCAGGGAGGTTACCCAAGGGGGGTAACGAATTAAAAAATTTTTTGTTGCATTTTAGTAATGATGACTCGCTATCAAATAATTTTGTTAAAATTTGAAAAAATAGATGCACTAGATATTTTATATATTGTGTTTATTATGTCTTATTGTGTTGATTGCATGTAGTATGTTAGGAATAAGGATTATAAAAATATAATAATAAGTTTTCTGTTTAAAGATTTTTACTAAAAATGAAATAAATTTATGATAGTTAAAATTTTCAATGAGTTAAAAAAAAAAAAAAAAAAAAAAAAAAAAAAAAAAAAAAAAGTGAATTTAAAAGGTAATTTTATGATTTTATATGCAAATTTAATGATGTAAAGTGTGTAACATTTTAAATACGAATTGTTTATTTTAAGATAATGATAACAATGTGAATTATGAGTGTACTATGTTTTCTTATGTTATATTGTGTTTGTTAGTGTAAGACCATTTTATGAATTTAAATATTTTAAATGCAAATTGGGGATGACAGAGATGTATAATATGGTAATGGGAGATGTTTATTTAAATTCTGATGGGAATCAGGGCAATAATTTTGAATTTTGGGATTTTAAAGTTAATAAGAGAAAGTAGATAGAATGAGATTATGGAATTTAAAAAAAAAAATGGAAATCATGTTGTTGTTAAGTATTTTGATATATATGTTTAATATATGTTATGTTTGATATATAATGGTTAAATTCATTTGAATTGTTGTTTCTATATAATAATTAAATTCATTTGATTTGTTGTTTTTATAATTAGTTAATAATTAATTAAATAATGAGTTATTTTATTAATTGAGCCTGGTGGCCAAATATATTCAAAATAGTATGAAGGAAATTGACGAGATGTGAGTTGGTTGGATAAAATAAAAAGTGTTCGTTAACCAATGTGTGTTGGTCATTTGCGTTCACCTATTTCTCTCTGCTAATGAGTACACCTGACGAGACCCTGGTAGTTAAAAAAAAAAAAAAAAAAAAAAAAAAAAAAAAAAAAAAAAAAAAAAAAAAAAAAAAAAAACTGAGCAATATCAATATTTATATAAGTAATAATTTTTATTTAACTTGTAATGCTTTATGGTGGAAGCCTAATTTCGAATTGGAGCCATTTGAACCGGAATTTCGAACCATCCAAAGAAGAGAGGACGACTAGGAGTTTCCTGAAGAAGAAGACTATCATCGATGAGTATAAACTAACAACTTCACTTCAAATAAATTTCCAAATATCCATATAACGAACTATAAATATTTTCACTTCACTGATCACAAATTTGACTCAATAACTGAATTTAATCAATATGTCACTCTTAATAAACCATAATCAATTAACAAACTCTGTAACAGTACAAAAAGGCCTGTTGTCGTAATTATGGGATTAAGGGATTTCGTATTGTATTTTTATTATATTTATGAATGTCAACCATGGTTAGGTCAGTTTTTACCCATGTTCAAAGAAACAATGCATATTCAACAAGAGGGGAATGATTCCAAGGTCACCGGCTGATGGGTGAAACCGAACACATACAATGGCGGTATAAGTGAAGACAAACTCTAAATATAAAATCTCATTGGCCAGCAATGTGTGTCATCATTAATAAATGATAATGACGTATCAGTAATAACGTATAAACCAGGGCGTTGGCCATAGAAACAAAAGACGGTGACGTCATATATACTACTACATACGCAGATTTTGCGTATAACCTGTTCTCAGTCTGCATTACCAACTCAGAGCGTACACACGTTCAATTGTGTGCTGGTCAGTTATTGCCAGCAAAGGTGATGAAAACTTTGTAAAAATGTAATCAAAAACATACATTAGAGTCAGTGCACAGTTTTAAAAATGAATTAAGCAAAATTTAGTGAAACCAAAAGAGAACAGACAGATCACAAAGTTCGGCTGAACATCCGCCGCCAATCATGGAAAACGTCTGAGGAACGCCATCACCACTACAACTCAGGGAAGTCCTTTTAATATTCAAAATTCTAAATAGTAACATGAGCTCAGAAATGTTATTAATATGAAATGTAATCACAATCAATGTATGAAATGTGCGAATGAATGAGTGAGAGCGAATGGTTGCCGGCATTTAAAAAGAATAATCTGAGGCGTTGGTTCGTGTTATGCACATATTTTATTTAATGAGTGTAACGAAACATGTAAATTTGAATTCAATACTGCAGTTTTAAAATACATTTGTTTGAAAGGTTAAAATCCAGAATAAAGCAAATGCTATATAGAGGTTAAAGCATGGTAAAAAGGCGGAAGTCATGAAGCCGCCATTTTGATAATTGTTTAGATGAGAGGTGACTCCAATTGTTCATAACATTTGAATATTGAAAATGAAAATAAATCACAAGTTGTTTAACTACATGTTGTGCAAATGGTTATTTCAAAAACCCGACTACCTCTGCCTTTCGCTTAACGAAGCCCTGGACCCTAAAGATAAAACTAATGCTGAGAATAAAGCCACATGTTTACACCGGATGTATGGTGAGTACTGCTTTATTTACAATTAAAAACATAAAAATAGTTTATCATATTTGTATAATGTTTAAAAAGTTAACAACTCTGATATTAAATTATAATAAACTTTAAAAAACATAACTTGCTGACAAGAATTTAACCAAACCTATGCTAATTCTCATTGCCAATAACTTACTTTGTATGTATTAGTATATCTACCATTGTGTATTTAGTTTTAAGGAATGTTATAATTTTGTGCATTTTGTAGCCTATAATCCAACTTCTGTTGTCAAAAGGACCTATTCCCTGAGAGAAAAATTAATTGTAAATAAAATATGTACGCCATAATGTTTTCGTTGCGTACGACTGAGTAAGCAAGCGAGGCCATTGCCAACCGAGCAATTTGTAAACGCCGGTATCAACATAAATATATGTATTACTCATTAACTGTAATTGAACGGGTAGTATAACGAAGGGTTTAATATATTTTAATATTCCTCAACTGCTGTATGTTTGATTCTTAAAAAACAATGTAAGATAAGAAAATTTTTCTAAACAAAACACCAACATACTACAGTTAGCGAAGTTGACACTGCAAGACAGCGTGAGCCAATCAGGTGGCGAGGCGGTAAGATTTAAATTGAACGACGAGAGATACGGTTAACCAGTAAGTATTGAGAAAAAGTACAACCCGGCTCGCTACATACGATTAACCTTTCACAAAGGTATTTAACAGATTAATACCCAATAACTTACCCACAATTACATTTATATTACTAATATGGCAAATACGAGTGACATTAAATCGCTCGTCACACACATAAACGAAACAGTTACACAGTATCACCTGACTCTAAAACATTTAATTAAAATGTCACTACCCGGCCTTCCATCACTCCATATCCTCCACCGATTTGTCTCCTCTTAGTTGTACTGGTTAGTCGTTAACAAAATACTGATTCGATTCTTTGTTTTTAAATAACTGAACTTAATTACCTCAACATAATTTAATTACCTAATTCACAACAATTTCAATTACATCGTAATAAAATTCATTTAGCCTTTTATACAGCCGTCCAATCAAAAATGTTCAACTTGACTACCAAGATTTCTTTCTTTTAAACATTTTACCTTAATTTCAAACAACCCTGTAACCTTACTGTATACTTACATTTAATACATATAAATCCCATATACATTATATACTGATAATTTCCTCCTCTAACAAGACACTATTCCCCACCAAAATCCTAAATTAATTACATATAAGGCACGTGAATAATAACAATATAACCTTACTATATAACACATATTACATATGACACCAACATTTCACCTTTAAATTTGAATAAAATTTATGAACATTACAATTTTAATCTCAATTGCCCATTAAATGAACATTTTAATTGTTTACCTTTCATTATAACGTTTACTTTACTTTTCTATTAAACATATTGATCATCAAACTTCAATCATTATTACACACTTCAATCAGCTATTACACAATTCAAAATAAAATAATTTTAAGTTCATTACCAAAATTCACATTTTAAATTAATTTAATCCGACTCCAATCAAAACAATTTAAGTTAACTTTAATTACATTATTCAAAACAAATTAACTCAATTTAATTACATCTTGTATTTATTTTATTTCATAATAAATCTCATTTATGGCAATGATGCATCAAAATAAAATATTTTTGTCGTTATCAACTCCATCATAACTGTAAACCTTGATCACACCAAACACCAACAATAGAAACTAGTATCCAATAAATTTAACACCCATACAAATTTATTTACAATTTTCGTCATGTCCTGTTATTGTTTACCACACCTCATTACATAAGTAAGCCAAGTAATTACCATTAACTCAAATAATTAAATGTTCATTCACTATTTATCTAACCACCGTCGTCGAAAATTAATCTTATTTTCACATAACATTTTTCATTCTTATTTACATACATCATATGGCTATCATTTATGTAATAACCATTTAAATCTTTTTTATCCATTTTACCATAATAATAATCCCCAGGGTTCTCCCCCATTATTATTTTATCATATGCCTGGTCTACATTAGTATGTTTGGTCCAGTCTCCATTAGTATTTTCTGTCATTTAAATAGTTTATACTTTCATCGCTATAGCCATCAGCTATCACTAGTATGCTGATTTTTGCAACAGGTAAGTGTTTGTCATCATCAATACCAATATAACCATCGTTTACTACTACACAAGGTAAGTTTTTAATATTTTTAATAATTCTCTCATTATTTAACTTCTTAACTAATCCTTCATAACTTCTATTTAACTTAAATATCACTACCTTTTTCTCTCTCTTAAAATCACTTCCACAACCACATCTCACTTTCTCACTCCACTCAGAGGGTAATACCACATTATTATAACACCATCTGGCCTTACCAGATACACACAAACAACTTATTTGACCATTTGCCGACCCATTGTCGCCCAAATCTCCTAGTGAGGATCTCTTATCCTCATAAACCATTTGTGAAGTCTTTACTCCACATTTAACCCCAGAAAAATTTACCCCCTGTACCCACTCTACATTTAAACTCTCTTCGTACTCCCTTTCTAACTCAATAACACTCACTAACCTCCATGCTTAACCTCAACTCTCATTCTATTCTCATTACCACCACTATTACTTACCGTATCATACTTGGATACTTCATTTTCAGCTACTTTGTTATTATTATTCACCATTATTTCACCCTTGTTAATTGTTTTTTCATCATAATTAACATTATTACTCCCCTTGTCTACTGTCGCCTGATTTGCATTTAAACTATCAGCTTTCTGATTATCACTTGTATTAACATCACCTACCTTGTCGTTTTTTATCTCCACTACACTGGAACTAGCATTATTATTTGTAAAAGTATCATCATTACTACCTCCACTATCAGAACCACTTACCTGGTTTGGTTTGCTTTCTTTATTTTCTTTTAATTTACATCTATCTATTTCCCAATTTTCATCTTGTTTTTTAAACATGTCATCTAACATTGCCCTTTGTTTTTCTAACACCAATTCCATGAAATTTATTATCTCTTGATGCGATTCACTCACATTAGTAGCTGCTACCTGATCGTCTTTATTCTCGTTTGATTGATCTGTCTCTTTACCATTTTCTACCAACCCTACTACACCATCATCATTATCATTATTCACTGTCTTATTCTCTAACAGTATCACTTCAACTGTTTTACCTTCACTACTCGTTGTATCGCTATGCTTTTCTATTTCAGCAAATATTCCCTCTTCTTGTTCTTCCATTCGTCTCAAATTATCATCCAGATTACACCACTCATCATCCGTCATTTTAATCACAATACTTCCAAATTCATCTTCCCATGCATCCCACGCGAAATCTATTTCGTCCTCAGCCATGTTAAACAAAGAATTTTTTATTATGATACTCTTTATATAACACCCACTATAACCCTTCTATTACACACTAATTATTCAATTTTAACTCAAAATACCCCACACATTAAACAGTTAGCAATACGTAAAAGTAAACACAACATTGACGCTACCAAAACATAACCTAATCACATATATGTAAATCTATCCGATATTTCAAAATTTTACAAATACGCCATTACCACAACCTGTCTCGTACTTCCAATCAGGCCTAAACCCATATGAATAAATTCATATGAGTTATCCTGGCAGGGATCGCCATTTGTAACAATTATTACTTTTACAAAATCCCCCCACATGACTTCTACTTACCTCGTGCGATCTTTTTACGCACTAGCCCTGCTTACCCTTTACCCTGACTTACCAAAACAGAAGATTCCAAAATTACTTACAGGTCACCACCAATATTTTTTAAAAAGGACAAATATGGAAACCTTAATATATTTTCCCCTTTTTGACTTTACTTACTAGGTTCATTTAGGCGAGATTTTCTATGCAGGACAGGTTATGTTAAACGTGTGTAATAACTACTATCTACGCATGGTTATCATCATATAAAATCTGAGTTTATTTTAAGTCAAATTACTAATTTCGTAGTTATTGCATAAAATAAAATTTACTGGATACCAAATTGTCCAATGAAGCTTGATAATACAGACATTATGAAAATCAACAATCTTCGAACACAAATTATACTATTGCAAACCAGTCTTTGACTATTTTTCACACTCGCTCTCTCACTCTCTTTAATTACCCCACTGTTTCAGATCTCATTCTTTATTTGTGTACACCTTCTATTTAAAAAAGTAAATGATGGATTAGTATTAAATTGATTGTTTTCGCTGCTACTTATCTACACATGGTCGCATACTACGTTGTAAGTCTGCATTTTACTCCAACACCAAAGTTCACGTTTAAAACTTTTCATTTCACCGGCACTGTAGTTAGTTTACTGTTACATTGCACACTTTACTAGATAGGCCGATTATAGTATTTTCGGTCTATCTTACACGCCCGAGGGCACCATTGACTTACGACCGCTCTATTTGAAGACTGCTATTCAACTCTACTGTTAGTCAACTACTGCTGCGTTAGGCGTTGGTCCAGCTGTGTGCCAACATATGTGTTTCATAGCGCCTTCTGATTGGCTGGTTTAAACTGGGCCAGCGATGACTACACCTTTTTACCGCTTGATGACTTTGGCAGGTTACATTCGCCTTCTCTGTAATTCACAGATGTCCGGGATTGCAGGTGATTGCATAACGCATCTAGACAGACGGACACTAAGACATAAACACACTGGTCTCTTTCAATAACATTGTACTCACTTTTGGTAAAAACGAGGCTCCCCTGAGGTTGACTGCTGCTTGCATGACAACGTTTTAAAACTGTTCAACATCATTCTTTATCCCCCAATCTGTACCGTTACAAACCCCCCCCCCCCCCCGTAATGAGAGGTTTTATGCCAAAGCATAAAAACTCTCATTGCCTAAACTTAAAAGGATCAGTGAGAAGATAGCGCCACAACCCCCCATAAATCTTTACTCAAATCATGGGTTACTTACCCCCCTAGTCCAGTGACTGTGGCTGCACCTATCCGACTTTACTGGACTTCCCTCCCGAGATCCCAACACCATAAAATCAGACAGGTACGTCACCACAGTATCACCTGACTCTAAAACATTTAATTAAAATATCACTACCCGGCCTTCCATCACTCCATATCCTCCACCGATTTGTCTCCTCTTAGTTGTACTGGTTAGTCGTTAACAAAATACTGGTTCAATTCTTTGTTTTCAAATAACTGAACTTAATTACCTCAACTTAATTTAATTACCTAATTTACAACAATTTCAATTACATCATAATAAAATTCATTTAGCCTTTTATACAGCCATCCAATCAAAAACGTTCAACTTGACTACCAAGATTTCTTTCTTTTAAACATTTTACCTTAATTTCAAGCAATCCTGTAACCTTACTGTGTACTTACATTTAATACATATAAATCCCATATACATTATATACTGATAATTTTCTCCTCTAACAAGACACTATTCCCCACCAAAATCCTAAATTAATTACATATAAGACACGTGAATAATAACAATATAACCTTACTATATAACACATATTACATATGACACCAACATTTCACCTTTAAATTTGAATAAAATTTATGAACATTACAATTTTAATCTCAATTGCCCATTAAATGAACATTTTAATTGTTTACCTTTTATTATAACATTTACTTTACTTTGCTATTAAACATTTTGATCATCAAACTTCAATCATTATTACACACTTCAATCAGTTATTACACAATTCAAAATAAAATAATTTTAAGTTCATTACCAAAATTCACATTTTAAATTAATTTAATCTGACTCCAATCAAAACAATTTAAGTTACTTTAATTACATTATTCAAAACAAATTAACTCAATTTAAGGTAATTATTGTTGATCCGGACTATGCTCAAATTGCAGTGAAATATTTCTTTTCCTATTCTTCTATACTATATAAGCACGAAAAAAATTATTTTAAACGGGGGTCGAACCTATTTACGGAGAAAAAAAATTAAATAATTACTCACATTAGAATGCATGCAAATAGCCGGTGAACGCCATTTTCAGACTGAATGTGTGACGGCACGTGATGTCATCCAGCTTGTACATCAGCTGTCGCTGCAAATTGGCCTTTGGGATGTATATAATAACCTGCCGGTTAGGTTCGGATAGGCGGCCTATCTAGTAATTCTTGCAAAAATTAAGGCGAACCATTTTCCAAACATTTACAAGCGAGTTGGATGAAAAGCGAGTTGAGCCGATGCTTGCCGGTTAGGTTCGGATAGGCGGCCCGAAGGGCCGCGGGATATAGTTCATTGTTCCAGATAATAAAAATTAAGGCGAACCGCAAAAATTGGACTGTATGAAAAGCGAGTTGAGTCAATTGCTGAAATACGGGTACCCAAATGCCAAACGCCAAAAATTTCCAGAGGCTGATGTAATGCTGACTTACCATTGGTACTTGAGAAAAAATCAACGGCTGGGTTTAAAATTTTGTAATCTCGCCTTTGTAATTGGTTAAGACAAAACAGCGGTTTCACCGTTGAGAATAAACGCGCGAATTTCACCATAAGTTGCATATTGCATAGTGTGTACTGTCGCCGCGTTAGGTAGTCTGGTGCATGTTTGTGTTTGTGTTTGTGTAATTGTGCGGTGTTATTAATTATGGTTTAATTATTTCTGTTGTTTAGGGTTATTTACTATTAATAACGTTTGTAATATTGAGCCGATTACTTTAGAAATTTATGAAGTACAGCGCTGGGTACTCCGCGTGGTTAATATTTACCTGTGCTCCACCATACAATCTTGAAGTGAATTACGAAGCTTCAAATGTACATGATTCTTACATGTTCAAAATTGCGTTGAGCCCAAACGGCGGTTTAAAGCTTTGCGTTGAGCCCACCGCGAGTTTATTATTAGTAACCTCGGAGGCGCCGAAGGCGCCGTAGACTAAAGCATGTGCGGTGAGCCGGCTACCCAAAATCACTCTCAGCGGTGGATACTGTAGGAAACTGATGAGTCGGCCACCCACGAGTCTGAAATGTAATGCTTTGCGTTGTAGGCAATTGAATTACGTTAAGGCAAAATGTAGTGGTGATCCCACTAACTACTCAGTTAATATGGCGTATGGTGTAGCACAGGTAAATATTTACCCTCCGCGTAATGTGATTTTCAGTCCTTTAGTTTGTGTAATTGTGTAACATTTTAATACACAATGGCCTGCTACATTAAGGTAAGATTTTCATCTTTTCATAATTGGATGGATTACATGTGTGTGTGTGTGTGTGTGTGTGTGTGTGTGTGTGTGTGTGTGTGTGTGTGTGTGAAATATTCAAATTGCCGTGAAATATTTCTTTTTCTATTCTTCTATACTATATAAACACGAGAAAAATAATTTTAAACGGTGGTCGAACCTATTTACGAAGACAAAAAATTAAATAATTTCTCCCATAAGGCGCCAAAAAACGCTACGTTATTTGCCGCGTAAACTTAGGAAGTACAGCGCTGAGTACTCTCCGCAATGACGTCATAACTCGTCATTCGCTGTGTAACTGTGCGCCGTTTCTTAGATAACATGGCGGTCATTCACTTTACATGCACGCTTATGGGAGTAATTATTTAATTTTTTTTCTGCGTAAATAGGTTCGACCCCCGTTTAAAATAATTTTTTTCGTGCTTATATAGTATAGAAGAATAGGAAAAGAAATATTTCACCGCAATTTGAGCATAGTCCGGATCAACAATAATTACCCAATTGAATTACATCTTGTATTTATTTTATTTCATAATAAATCTCATTTATGACAATGATGCATCAAAATAAAATATTTTTGTCGTTATCAACTCCATCATAGCTGTAAACCTTGATCACACCAAACACCAACAATAGAAACTAGTATCCAATACATTTAACACCCATACAAATTTATTTACAATTTTTGTCATGTCCTGTTATTGTTTACCACACCTCATTACATAAGTAAGCCAAGTAATTACCATTAACTCAAATAATTAAATGTTCATTCACTATTTATCTAACCACCGTCGTCGAAAATTAATCTTATTTTCACATAACATTTTTCATTCTTATTTACGTACATCATATGGCTATCATTTATGTAATAACCATTTAAATCTTTTTTATCCATTTTACCATAATAATAATCCCCAGGGTTCTCCCCCATTATTATTTTATCATATGCCAGGTCTACATTAGTATGTTTGGTCCAGTCTCCATTAGTATTTTCTGTCATTTAAATAGTTTATACTTTCATCGCTATAGCCATCAGCTGTCATTAGTATGCTGATTCTTACAACAGGTAAGTGTTTGTCATCATCAATACCAATATAACCATCGTTTACTACTACACAAGGTAAGTTTTTATTATTTGTAATAATTCTTTCATTATTTAACTTCTTAACTAATCCTTCATAACTTCTATTTAACTTAAATATCACTACCTTTTTCTCTCTCTTAAAATCGCTTCCACAACCACATCTCACTTTCTCACTCCACTCAGAGGGCAATACCACATTATTATAACACCATCTGGCCTTACCAGATACACACACACAACTTATTTGACCATTTGTGAAATTACTTTTACTTATCACATAATAATTAATACAAACTCATCTTGCTTACCTTGTGTCATCCAGGGTTCGTCACACGAACTCGTGATATGTAAACGTGATTTAGGGTTATGCAGTTCAATAACACACCGCACTTTGTTATTCACTTTGTTTTAAATTGTTACAGTGTTTTGTGGTACAAAGGTTTTTTATAGTATGATACTATTTCTGACTTTGAAAGGGTAATCAATGATGTGATTACTCTTACTTTTATTGATTATTTATTATTGGTACTGGGCATGTGTTATGTAACGTTACAATATATAAATATTAATAAGTGAATGAAGAGGATGTGCCAACAAGATAGTTATGAAAAATTCGGCATTACTGATGTCCGAGGACACCAGTAATCCTACTAAATATTATTTTCACACCCTTAACATGGCACTATCACCCCCTACGATGATAGCCGCTGTTCCATAGTTTGGTGATTCCCCTAAGTTTACCCCCCGGTTAATTTCTAAATTCACCAATATTGAAAATAATAACAAGTATGGCTAGGATACAATCTGCCTAACCACACTTGCTACCAATAGTCCAAATCCACGGTCAGGGTTCGGTGACTCCATAACCTATCGAGAGTGGGGAATCACAAGTAAAATATATATATGTGATATAGTTACATTTAAAATTAACAATTTTCATTACATGAAGTTCCTAGTCTTGATTATGTGCTCTAACACCATACATTTTCTTTCTTAACTTTCCTTATTGTGACTTTCATAACCATAAAATAGTGAGTACAACAAAATATTTACTTGTTCACCTAAACTAATCTATTCCTACTTACACAATCTAGCACCAACTAACGATTAAATCTTTAATTACAATTTAATTTACAATTTAATAAAAAGAATTTACTCTCTCCTTCCATTAAAACAAACATTTAATTTGCATCTGAATAAATATTACAAACATTTCAATTTTAGGTTTAGTTTCAAATTCTATTAACTCTTTACCTTGTTACATTTTATTATTACATTTCAATTATGAATTTCTATTAATCATTTTCATCATCAATTGGTTTGGGTGATTCTCAGTTATCCACAATGATCTAATTTATCGAATGGGCATTTAAATATAACCTTATCCCACTTCTTCCTCTAACAACCACTAACGGATTTGTATAGTATGACACCAATCTCTCAATAATTTTTACCTCCACTAATTCTCTAACCCCACTTCAACCATTCTCCTCTTATTATAAAATACCTGCTACCCTCTTTGTACCTAGGATGTGTGTTCCCTTCCCTTACTCATTCCCTTATTAGTTCCTGGCCTCTCCCAGGTAACTCCGCCAAACCCCATTTAAAACTATTCACCTCCCACCACAACGCCTGTCGTTGAGGACTCCTTGCCACACCACCCTCTTTACAAAATTTTACCACCACCTGTTTACTCTCCAATTGCATTACTCTCACTTTCTCTACATACATGCACTATCGCTACTGTGTCCCTACTACTGACCCGTTTCTGTATTATTTTTATTCCAGAAATTCTTATTTTGTCTAACACCCATTTAAAATTAACTCTGACTGACTTAATGCCTTATTGAAATAATTATTATCACCCAAACTCCTACTTTTTCCACATTTTACATTAAGTTAACCCTTGAAAATTACACTAGAAAATTCATAACTACCTCAAATTAATTTAATCATTTAATTTAAAACCTTTGAAACTCATTTAAAACTTATTATTAGAACATTTTATTTTACTTCAAAATCATTATCAAATTTTTACTTACCTATGGTCAGTCATATACTCAAATACAACATGATTACTGTCATAAATTCAAAAATATAAACATTCATTACAACAAATATAGCGTACATAACTCCATATATCTTCTGAAACATTATATCAATCATATGACTCCACAACTAAACACATTTTACCTTTACTCATTTGTTATTTATTATAAAGTTCAAATCTCAGAAACATCATTTAAATTCATTATCAAAATTGATCTACCACATTTAAATCAATTAATTAATCTACAATTTATTTTAATTCAATCAGTTATTTAAACACAACATTACTTTAATTACCTTATTCCAAAACAATTACAATTCATTTACTTGTATATAAACTTCATAATTGCTCTCATTATTTGTTTAGTTTAATAAAATATTATTATTATTAAATCAATTTCTACTACCTACACACATTGTTTACATAAAATACATTCTACAACACTAACACAATTAATCTCACTATAAATTTACTTACAATTTTTTGTCATTATTTTTCTGTTTACCACACCTCATTACCTAATTTAGCCAGGTCACCACCATAAACTAAAATAAGTGTTCATTCACTGATTGTTTATTTAACCACCATCATCGTAAATTCGTTCATAACAATTATCATCTTTAATTACACTCCTTACATTATAATTATTATTGTAATGACCATTATCATTAATTATATCAGCATAGTCTTGGACACTATTATTGCCTATTAATTCATAAAACCCGTCTACCTTGGTAATTTTCGTCCTGTCTCCGTCAGTATTTTTGATTAACATAAGGTAAGTGATATTATCATATTCCTCCACTTGAAACTATATTAATTATGACAAATATTACACTCGGGTCCCTAGTTCGGGGCCAATGAAACAATATTAATTAATTGCCAATATATTATAATCTCTTTCTCTTACCTTCGGATTAGGGTCCAAGAGTCGTTCAGACGAAACTGCTGCAAAAAGGATTATTTGGATTTGATATGGGCAAAGATCAAATACACCGTTTGTGCTAAAACAAATTGCCTCTGGTTTATTATGCAAAATAACTACTTCGTCTCTCTTTCATGACATTTAGATTAAATACTTGTTGAATGAGTAACAATTTGTGAAAATCAAACAAAGTGGCAAAATGAATATTTCTTAATGAACTAGCTTATGACAACTATGGTATACCACAACTATTTATTTTTTTTGCAATGAACCAATACGTAATTTAGCCACACACGCACACACATTCGTTCTATTTAAACCCCACTTTGAGATCTCTGATGTACATTTAAGATTTACAATTTATTTAGGCTGAATTATACTCTGTAGGAAAAGGTAAAATGATATTGGTTAAAACTCAGTTAATACTTAACGTCCGAAGAACCCCACTGTTTTGCACCTCTGCTGTGAATGCACTGTTTAACACACCATAAATTAGTTTTGACACTGTTTAACCGCGGTACTGTTATTGATTATTTCATATTGGGTTGATGCGCCACTATTATTTTAGTCCACTTTAAAATAACATTTCTTTTTATTTTGTCGGCCGACGTAAATTTTCGAACACTTAGCTCGTTTAGGTTGGCTGTGCTATTGGTTATACACTTTTATTTAAAAGTTAAGTTTTTACACGTTATTAGATAGGCCGTATTTGTTTTAACGGCCTATCTTGTAAGCCCGAGGCCACTGTTTTTAAATTCACCACCTTTTTACTGTCTGATGCTGCTTACTTCTGTTCACTCTCTGATGACACACTGCAGACTGTCATTCACAAAGAGCCTGCTGCTGGGCGGTTACGCAATACGTCTGGCAATTGTTTAGGCCAACTGTATGTATGTTGCTGGTTGGGGCTCCTTACAGGTGAAAGTGAATTTATTAATTACTGAATTAAAATTAAAACTGGCTCACAATTCTGTACCGTTACAATACCCCCCCAATAAGAGGTTGAAAGCCGAAGCGTTCAAACTCTTATTGCCTAAACCTAAGAGGATCAGTGAGGATATGGCGCCGCAACCCCCCTAAGCACTCTACGAAAATCATGGGTTCTTACCCCCCTAGTCTGTCGACTGTGGCAGCGCCCATCCGATCTTACTGGACTTCTCTGTTCGAGATCCCAACACCGAAAAATCGAACAGATACCCGACCCAGTATCGCCTGACTTTGAAACATTTAATTAAAAAATTGACAAACAGCCTTCCATCACTCCATATCCCACAACGGATTTGTTTCCTCTTAGCCGTACTGGTTCATTGACAACGTACTGGCTCATTTTATATTATAGAATATCTCTTACCCTAGAAAATAGTGTGAATAAAACAATATAGGATATATACAATAGTACCTATAAGTTCCAGTTAAACTGACACATTAATTATACAGAATTGCATTACACAAAATTTCCTTTAGTTTTCATTTAAATAAAGTACATATTTCATTTATTTAACAATTACATTTGAAATTTGAATCAAAATAAATTTAAATTTATTATTAAAATCATCTTTCCAATTAATTTAATTACCAAATTAATTTAATTATCTTTAATTTCTCAAACTCTAGGTTCATTAATTCAATCTTATTTGTTCGAAACAATTTCATTTGTTTTAATTTCATTTTACAAAAAGACCCTACAAAAATATTACCTACATTCCATCACATCAGATGTTTCTTTTTATTTCATAATAGAAATGATTCAGCAGACTACAACAATTTTTGTTATTGTCAACTCAGCTTCAACACCTCTGGCTGTAAACATTAGTCAAAACATACAACACAACACGCCTGTTTACATAAACAGTCGTTGTCCAGACTGGTTTTGTAAGCACTGTTATAAGCACTCACATAGTCTAAACATTCTGGTTACATCATACTAACACCTGTACTTCACTTTTCAATTTTTTATAAATCTTTTAGATAACATATTTACCAATGTCTATTTCTTACAGTTCAACCAAATATAATTCTAATTCACCTTTCAGTTATTATTACTTTTTAATTACAATTTCTATTTAATACCATTATTTCAATTCATTTTTATTATTGACTTAAACTCTTTTCACACCTGTAAGCATTTTATTCTATCAGACTGGTATAGTGAACTTTATACTTACAATACATTATCCACCTATTGACATGGATACAAAATACACACCACACACACACCAATATCTCCACGTGACCTCTGAAACATTTAACAACAATGTTATTTCATACAAACAATTTAACCTTTATTTATTCATATCAAATCTCATAAAACAATTTAAACTCATTTGAAAAATTCAACCATATAACATTTAAATCAATTATTGAATACAACATTTTTAATTACTTTCACCCATTGCAATAACTACAACTCATTATCTTCTTCCAAATTATTTTTGTTGTTTATTTAAGCTGTAAAATATTAATATTATTATTAATATCACAACAAGTTCTACTACATACATACATTGTTTATCTAACGTTTTACAACACACAAATAAATTTACTAAACATGTATTTACAATTCTTCATCATTTATTATTCAGTTATATCACACTTCATTGTCCAAGGTTGCGAGGTCAGAACCATAAACAATATATTTAAAATTGTCCATACACTGCTTTCAACCTCCATCATCGTATAATAGTCTTATTTTTGTATAACATTTGTCAATTTTGGTGATACACAGCATACGGCTGTTTTTTGTTCTACAACCATAAGGACTTATTTTTTCCATTGTACCCAAATAATAATCTATAGGGTTACCCCCCAAAATTATCTTATCATAAATCAAGTCGACATCAGTATTATTTGTAAAGTCTCCGTCAGTGTTTTTATACAATATTAAGTAATTTATTTTCTCATCATATTCATCAAAATAATTATCAAACTCTATGTTAACAGGTAAATCAATTTGCTCTTCTCTCTCCATGCATAAGTTCTGTACTAATATTTCATGATTTCTATTCAACTTAAATATTTCGGTTTTTCTTTCTTTAATTCTCTAATCACAATATTTCTCCCAACATTTCACATTCTCATTCCATACAGAGGGTAACACAACATTATTACAACGTCTGGCTTTACCAGATACACAAAAATAATTCAAAGACCTTTTGTCTTTTCCAAAAACTACGGAGGAACCTTTGTCCTCCAACAATACTAGTGAAGCATTTTCTTCACCCACAACCACATCACTGGAAAATTCTACCCTCTGTACACTCTCTTCATTTAAACTGTCTTCACACTCCCTCTCATTACGATCAACTACATTTTTATCCTCAAGGTCACTACTACTATTTGCTGTATCACTTTTTGATACCATGTTTTCACATTTATTGTCTACCACACACACTCTCTCTCTTAACTCACCTGTTTCTCTTTTTATTTCTCTACATGTTTCGTTAAGTCGTTCATCAATACTACACAATGAATTAGTTAATACGTCAAACTTAGCATCATTAGTGTCAAAACGTTTGTTTATATCGATACTCATTACATCGAATTTAGTCTCAAATTTTTTCTCACTATTGTCTAAGCGATTATTTAAGGCATTTAATTTACTGTTAAGTTCATTAACACTTTTACGCAAAAAATCATCATTAGCATCAAATCTCTTATTATTATCATTAAACATTTGTTTAATCTCCCCCATTGTCTCACGAAACATATTTATCGTTTCGTTGTCAGTTTTATCACTATCCCTAGTCGAGACAGGAGTTGAATGAACTCTAACTTCTTCCATTACCGCTTATTCGGTCATTGATTGATTTCCCGACTCATTCATAACAGTTACGTTAGCTGTATTTGTTTTATTCTCTGTGTTCTCCATTATAAACATATGTTTAATTAAACGATTATCAGTTTTACTTTAGTAAATTTACTCTCTACGATCTAAAAGCGTTTACCCTCACTTCCAAATAACCTGTTCTGCAGCTTAATTAGGTCTGGCGAATATAGGTTATAAACCCTACACTCGCGTCACTGTACGGGGGCCAATGAAACTATATTAATTATGACAAATATTACACTCGGGTCCCTAGTTCGGGGCCAATGAAACAATATTAATTAATTGCCAATATATTATAATCTCTTTCTCTTACCTTCGGATTAGGGTCCAAGAGTCGTTCAGACGAAACTGCTGCAAAAAGGATTATTTGGATTTGATGTGGGCAAAGATCAAATACACCGTTTGTGCTAAAACAAATTGCCTCTGGTTTATTATGCAAAATAACTACTTCGTCTCTCTTTCATGACATTTAGATTAAATACTTGTTGAATGAGTAACAATTTGTGAAAATCAAACAAAGTGGCAAAATGAATATTTCTTAATGAACTAGCTTATGACAACTATGGTATACCACAACTATTTATTTTTTTTGCAATGAACCAATACGTAATTTAGCCACACACGCACACACATTCGTTCTATTTAAACCCCACTTTGAGATCTCTGATGTACATTTAAGATTTACAATTTATTTAGGCTGAATTATACTCTGTAGGAAAAGGTAAAATGATATTGGTTAAAACTCAGTTAATACTTAACGTCCGAAGAACTCCACTGTTTTGCACCTCTGCTGTGAATGCACTGTTTAACACACCATAAATTAGTTTTGACACTGTTTAACCACGGTACTGTTATTGATTATTTCATATTGGGTTGATGCGCCACTATTATTTTAGTCCACTTTAAAATAACATTTCTTTTTATTTTGTCGGCCGACGTAAATTTTCGAACACTTAGCTCGTTTAGGTTGGCTGTGCTATTGGTTATACACTTTTATTTAAAAGTTAAGTTTTTACACGTTATTAGATAGGCCGTATTTGTTTTAACGGCCTATCTTGTAAGCCCGAGGCCACTGTTTTTAAATTCACCTTTTTACTGTCTGATGCTGCTTACTTCTGTTCACTCTCTGATGACACACTGCAGACTGTCATTCACAAAGAGCCTGCTGCTAGGCGGTTACGCAATACGCCTGGCAATTGTTTAGGCCAACTGTATGTATGTTGCTGGTTGGGGCTCCTTACAGGTGAAAGTGAATTTATTAATTACTGAATTAAAATTTAAACTGGCTCACAATTCTGTACCGTTACACACTATATCCATCCCATCATAAGGTAAGTGTTTATTATCTACAACGGTATCATTAATATAATCATCAATATCTATTTCACAAGGTAGGTCGACAATATCGTCTATTCTCTTCAATCCTAACCTCTCTATCAACTCTTTATAACTTCTGTTTAACGTAAACATCTCTCATTCTCTCTCTCTCATAATTACTTTCATCACAATACCTGTCACAACACCACTGATCTACTTCACACCATATGTATTACTGCTTAACCTCTCAAATCACGCTTATATCCACGAGTAGGTGTGGTTTACATAAAATACATACAATTGATTTTATAAAACAGTCCAAGTTCGGGGGCCAATGTGAAATTACTTTTACTTATCACATAATAATTAATACAAACTCATCTTGCTTACCTTGTGTCATCCAGGGTTCGTCACACGAACTCGTGATATGTAAACGTGATTTAGGGTTATGCAGTTCAATAACTACGCTCATTTACGGTTAACTCATTTAACTTTTATTAAACATATTTTTTAGTATTCTCTTTTCGTGAATTATTTCCTTCAGAATTTATTTCCAAACAAATTGTAATATTGTGGTCATCTCCTCATTTAACAAGTACAGATAAAATTTAATATTCTCTTTTACTATGCTAAACACAAATAATTACTTAACTTATAACAAAGGCAACCCAGCATCTGCGCATTCTCTCATTCACACACATACCCCATTTAATTAAGCGCTTTGATAAGATTTGAATGATAATTATTTTATATTATACTGTTACTTGGCTGTGGATATTCCTGCCGACCACGTGTTGCACTTATTTCATTTTGTTCACTGGTTTGTTCAAATTAATTCGTCACTAAATTTTGATAACTGAATTTTCACTGTTGTTACACCATTTTTGATCACTTACTTGTACTTTTAAATCATTCTTTATACTTTGATGAATTTTTGGCTCGCGAGCCTTTATGCTGAACCGCACGGTTCGATTACTGGGAGACGACAGACGCTCAACACCAGCGTCCAAGATGGCCAAAGCCTTCTTCATGCTGACCAACTTGCTCTGTGATTGGCTAAAAAGGGCATCACGTCACACAGTAATTTGTTTCCTTTCTGAGAGCGAGTCTACCGTAGTTGGCCGAGCAACATACGACCTGGGGCTCGCTAAAAAGATCGTGATTATTCACACGTGCGAGCAAGCATGTGCGCGCTTTGACACATTCCAGAGCACCTGAAAAATTAGCTTATTGCAGGGCAGACAGACCAAACGTACAACTAGGTGCCCCGACAAGGAATGTCTATTGTCAAAGACTGAGGCCCTGTGTGGGTAACGCTTGTGCATTGCATTCACAATTAAAACCTATCACCCAATTCTGTCCCGTTACACATTTGCCGACCCTTTGTCGCCCAAATGTCCTAGTGAGGATCTCTTATCCTCATAAACCACTTTTGAAGTCTTTACTCCACATTTAAACCCCAGAAAAATTTTCCCCCTCTACCCACTCTACATTTAAACTCTCTTCGTACTCCCTTTCTAACTCAATAACACTCACTAACACTCCATGCTTAACCTCAACTCTCATTCTATTCTCATTACCACCACTATTACTTACCGTATCATACTTGGATACTGCATTTTCAGCTACTTTGTTATAATTATTCACCATTATTTCACCCTTGTTAATTATTTCCTCATCATAATTAACATTATTACTCCCCTTGTCTACTGTCGCCTGATTTGCATTTAAACTATCAGCTTTCTGATTATCACTTGTATTAACATCACCTACCTTGTCGTTTTTTATCTCCACTACACTGGAACTAGCATTTTATTATTTGTAAAAGTATCATCATTACTACCTCCACTATCAGAACCACTTACCTGGTTTGGTTTGCTTTCTGTATTTTCTTTTAATTTACATCTATCTCTTTCCCACTTTTCATCTTGTTTTTTAAACATGTCATCTAACATTGCCCTTTGTTTTTCTAACACCAATTCCATGAAATTTATTATCTCTTGATGCGATTCACTCACATTAGTATCTGCTACCTGATCGTCTTTATTCTCGTTTGATTGATCTGTCTTTCTACCATTTTCTACCAACCCTACTACACCGTCATCATTATCATTATTCACTGTCTTATTCTCTAACACTATCACTTCAACTATTTTACCTTCACTAATCGTTGTATCGCTATGCTTTTCTGTTTCAGCAAATATTCCCTCTTCTTGTTCTTCCATTCGTCTCAAATTATCATCCAGATTACACCACTCATCATCCGTCATTTTAATCACAATACTTCCAAATTCATCTTCCCATGCATCCCACGCGAAATCTATTTCGTCCTCAGCCATGTTAAACAAAGAATTTTTTATTATGTTACTCTTTATATAACACCCACTATAACCCTTCTATTACACACTAATTATTCAATTCTAACTCAAAATACCCCACACATAACACAGTTAGCAAAACGTAAAAGTAAACACAACATTGACGCTACCAAAACATAACCTAATCACATGTACGTAAATCTATCCGATAATTCAAAATTCTATAAATACGCCATTACCACAACCTGTCTTGTACTTCCAATCAGGCCTAAACCCATATGAATAAATTCATTTGAGTTCTCCTGGCAGGGATCGCCATTTGTAACAATTATTACTTTTACAAAATCCCCCCACATGACTTCTACTTACCTCGTGCGATCTTTTTACGCACTAGCCCTGCTTACCCTTTACCCTGACTTACCAAAACAGAAGATTCCAAAATTACTTACAGGTCACCACCAATATTTTTTAAAAAGGACAAATATGGAAACCTTAATACATTTTCCCCTTTTTGACTTTACTTACTTACTAGGTTCGTTTAGGCGAGATTTTCCATACAGGACAGGTTATGTTAAATGGGCGTAATAACTACTCTCTACGCATGGTTATCATCATATAAAATCTGAGTTTATTTTAAGTCAAATTACTAATTTCGTAGTTATTGTATAAAATAAAATGTACTGGATACCAAATTGTCCAATGAAGCTTGATAATACAGACATTATGAAAATCAACAATCTTCGAACACAAATTATACTATTGCAAACCAGTGTGTGACTATTTTCCCCTTTATTTTTCACACTCGCTCTCTCAGTCTCTTTAATTACCCCACTGTTTGAGATCTCGTTCTTTATTTGTGTACACCTTCTATTTAAAAAAGTAAATGATGGATTAGTATTAAATTGATTGTTTTCGCTGCTACTTATCTACACATGGTCGCATACTACGTTGTAAGTCTGCGTTTTACTCCAACACCAAAGTTCACGTTTAAAACTTTTCGTTTCACCGGCACTGTAGTTAGTTTACTGTTACATTGCACACTTTACTAGATAGGCCGATTATAGTATTTTCTGTCTATCTTACACGCCCGAGGCCACCGTTGACTTACGACCGCTCTATTTGACGACTGCTATTCAACTCTACTGTTAGTCAACTACTGCTGTGTTAGGTGTTGGTCCAGCCGCGTGCCAACATATGTGTTTCATAGCGCCTTCTGATTGGCTGGTTTAAACTGGGCCACCGATGAGTACACCTTTTTACCGCCTGATGACTTCGGCGGGTTACATTCGCCTTCTCTGTAATTCACAGATGTCCGGGATTGCAGGTGATTGCGTAACGCATCTATAATTTTATAAAGAAAACTACAAACTTGTTTTCGTGATTTTCACTCGTCATATATTTAAAAAATATAATAACCACAACAGCTGTTTCGGCACACAGTGCCTTCTTCAGATGGTAAGAGCTGACTAGTTACGTAGGCTACAATAAAATATCACATAAAGCCAGTGCTATGAAAACGATAATCGACTTAAGTTAGAACAATAAACAGTACACATAACATATACACAACTATATACAAATTAGAAAGGAACGTACATTTACTTATATAATTTCAAATTTAAAAGCGGAGAGCTATTTAAATCAGTTTGGTTGTTCAAAAGCAAACCTAAATCTTTACGCTTATTAATTTCGAGGGCTTCAAGTAAATAAAGTTTTTTACCTTTTTCTGATACATGTAAAATTTTAAAGTTATCATTAAAATTATGATCATTTTCCGACAAATGATTCGCATAATTAGATTTACCATCCTGATATCTCAAACTATAATTGTGATCGTACATTCTTTTTGAAAACGACCTTCCAGACTGGCCAATATAAATTTTGTCACAAGACCCACACGATAACTCATATACTCCTGACTTTTGGAATTTCTCTACTTTACTCTTATTGTTCTTAATATATCTACCACGAGAAGATTTCGTCCTAAAAGCTATATTTACATGCTTCTGAGTAAAGTATTTACCAATTTTATCTGATACAGTACCTATATAATTAAGTATGTGGAACTTTTCCTTATGTGTTGGAATAGGATACACCAATCTTAATGTTTGTAAATATAGTTTTTTATTCAACAACTGATCTATTAGACTTGACTGATAACCGTTGTTAACTGCTATTTGTTTTATAATGTTAAGTTCTTTTTGAAAATCTGAATCTAAAAGTGGGATACTAATAAGTCTATGAATATAACTATGAAAAGCTGCTAACTTGTGTGAGTATGGATGTGCAGACGTGTTGTGTATAACCATATCCGTATGCGTAGGTTTATGGAAAATGCTAAAATTGAGTTTATTATTTTGTTTTGTAATTGAAAGATCTAAAAAGTTAATACTATCATTTACTTCAATTTCTATTGTAAAACTTATGTTTCTATGTAAATCGTTAATAAAATTAAGAAAATTCTGTAATTGCCTACGCGTACCAAGAAAGATTGCCAACACATCATCCACATATCTGTACCAAAACATGAACAGTTTAAAATACGGATGAGCTCTTATTTTGGTTTCTAAATAATCCATAAATATTTCAGAAGCCAAGGGGCTGAGGGGGTTACCCATAGCAAGCCCTTCTTTACCCACATAAATTTTCCCATCAGATTCACAATAATTTTGATTCAAACAAACCTTCGATAAATTTAAAATATCCTCTCTCATCCTAGGATTATTACAATTCTTTTCCAATAATTTTTCCACAATGTCAACAACATCAGCTGGTGGAATACTAGGGAACAAATTTTTAACATCAAAAGATAATAAAATCGCTTTATCTGGTATATACAATTCCTGAATTTTATTAACTAGATCTAATGAATTTTTAATACTGTGTGTGGATATAAATTTGCATTGGGTCTGGATAATTTTAATTAGTTTTTGGGATAATTTAATATTAGGTGCATTTACATATGACACGACGGGTCTAATAGGATGGTTATCTTTGTGCAATTTAATTAAAGAATAAAGTTTAGGAGGTTGAGGGTTCATTACAGATAAAAAATGTAAATCAGAAACATTAAAAAATGAACACTTCTTGATAGCCTTTTTAACCTCTCTTTGAAATTTAAGCGTTGGATTAATGTCACTGGCTTCGTAAGCGTTAAAGAAATCTAGAGTTTTATTGACATACTCGGCTTTGTCAATAGCAATAACCGTGTTACCCTTATCAGCACGAGTGAATATTATATTATGATCTCGAGATATTATATATAATTTACTCATACAGAATTATTAAGAAGATTAAATAATATAGAGTTTGACATTTTAGATTTTAAGGTTAGAATTGATGTACAAAAGATTGTTCATAAAAAAATACTTCAATCAAGTTCGGAAATTAAATAATTTAAAGTCTTCGGTTGTTAATAATAATAAGAAAAGTTTTAGCAAAAGGAAATTTTCAAACCATATATTTTATAATCGTTTTATGAATTTAACTAATGTTAATTTTAATGAAAGAGAAACTAAATTAATTGAAAAGTGCTTCAAGTATAATATAAAACCGTTAAATTATAAACAAGAATTTGAAATTTTTGGTGTGGATTGTGAGTTAGCATGCAATAATCACAATAACTCACAAAAAGACTCTTCCCAACCTAACCTATTGAATAAGCATATTATAGCTGATAAATTAAATAATTTTTATGCTACGAGATCATAATATAATATTCACTCGTGCTGATAAGGGTAACACGGTTATTGCTATTGACAAAGCCGAGTATGTCAATAAAACTCTAGATTTCTTTAACGCTTACGAAGCCAGTGACATTAATCCAACGCTTAAATTTCAAAGAGAGGTTAAAAAGGCTATCAAGGAGTGTTCATTTTTTAATGTTTCTGATTTACATTTTTTATCTGTAATGAACCCTCAACCTCCTAAACTTTATTCTTTAATTAAATTGCACAAAGATAACCATCCTATTAGACCAGTCGTGTCATATGTAAATGCACCTAATGTTAAATTATCCAAAAAACTAATTAAAATTATCCAGACCCAATGCAAATTTATATCCACACACAGTATTAAAGTTCATTAGATCTAGTAATAAAATTCAGGAATTGTATATACCAGATAAAGCGATTTTATTATTTTTTGACGTTAAAAATTTGTTCCCTAGTATTCCACCGGCTGATGTTGTTGACATTGTGGAAAAATTATTGGAAAAGAATTGTAATAGTCCTAGGATGAGAGAGGATATTTTAAATTTATCCAAGGTTTGTTTGAATCAAAATTATTGTGAATTTGATGGGAAAATTTATGTGGGTAAAGAAGGGCTTGCTATGGGTAACCCCCTCAGCCCCTTGGCTTCTGAAATATTTATGGATTATTTAGAAACCAAAATAAGAGCTCATCCGTATTTTAAATTGTTCATGTTTTGGTACAGATATGTGGATGATGTGTTGGTAATCTTTCTTGGTACGCGTAGGCAATTACAGAATTTTCTTAATTTTATTAACGATTTACATAGAAACATAAGTTTTACAATAGAAATTGAAGTAAATGATAGTATTAACTTTTTAGATCTTTCAATTACAAAACAAAATAATAAACTCAATTTTAGCATTTTCCATAAACCTACGCATACGGATATGGTTATACACGACACGTCTGCATATCCATACTCACACAAGTTAGCAGCTTTTCATAGTTATATTCATAGACTTATTAGTATCCCACTTTTAGATTCAGATTTTCAAAAAGAACTTAACATTATAAAACAAATAGCAGTTAACAACGGTTATCAGTCAAGTCTAATAGATCAGTTGTTGAATAAAAAATTATATTTACAAACATTAAGATTGGTGTATCCTATTCCAACACATAAGGAAAAGTTCCACATACTTAATTATATAGGTACTGTATCAGATAAAATTGGTAAATACTTTACTCAGAAGCATGTAAATATAGCTTTTAGGACGAAATCTTCTCGTGGTAGATATATTAAGAACAATAAGAGTAAAGTAGAGAAATTCCAAAAGTCAGGAGTATATGAGTTATCGTGTGGGTCTTGTGACAAAATTTATATTGGCCAGTCTGGAAGGTCGTTTTCAAAAAGAATGTACGATCACAATTATAGTCTGAGATATCAGGATGGTAAATCTAATTATGCGAATCATTTGTCAGAAAATGATCATAATTTTAATGATAACTTTAAAATTTTACATGTATCGGAAAAAGGTAAAAAACTTGATTTACTTGAAGCCCTCGAAATTAATAAGCGTAAAGATTTAGGTTTGCTTTTGAACAACCAAACTGATTTAAATAGCTCTCCGCTTTTAAATTTGAAATTATATAAGTAAATGTACGTTCCTTTCTAATTTGTATATAGTTGTGTATATGTTATGTGTATTGTTTATTGTTCTAACTTAAGTCGATTATCGTTTTCATAGCACTGGCTTTATGTGATATTTTATTGTAGCCTACGTAACTAGTCAGCTCTTACCATCTGAAGAAGGCACTGTGTGCCGAAACAGCTGTCGTGGTTATTATATTTTTTAAATATATGACGAGTGAAAATCACGAAAACAAGTCTGTAGTTTTCTTTATAAAATTATAAAAAATGGATTTTCATCAAGTAATGGCCTCCAGTATAAATTATGTAATGCGTCTAGACAGACGGACACTAAGACATAAACACACTGGTCTCTTTCAGTAACATTGTACTCACTTTTGTTAAAAACGAGGCTCCCCTGAGGTTGACTGCTGCTTGCATGACGTTTTAAAATTGCTCAACATCATTCTTTATCCCCCAATCTGTATCGTTACAAAATATCTCAAACAAATGTTAAAACTACCTGAAACCATGCTGATGGTATTGCGGAATACCATTTCAGTATGTAACGAATGGAAAGTTGAAATATTATTATTATTCTATTAACATAAAATATTACTTCATATTTCTAAATCTACAGTTGCTAATTGAATTATACAGGAATCCATCCAACCTGAACAAAATGTAATATTCATCTACTGGCAAAAAGCACACAGACTACTTTCAGCTCATGTAAAATTCGTCATAATCAACTAACATCCCGATTACTTCAGTAATGGTACTATTTTCTCTTTAAAAACTGTAGAAACATCTGCAGTGAAGGTGCGAGTTTTACTAAAATTATACAAACTGGGGTTTCCTATATTTCTGAAAACAGTACTTCCGATGACGGATATCATCAGACAACTCAATCGTACTCCAGTGCTATTGAAGGAGGAGGAGGAGCATACTTTATTTTTTACATATAAGTTGTCACATATATTTTAAATTATTATTATTATTATCATCATTATAAAGGGATGTTAAAATGTGACAGCCATGGCTTATGTGACAGTCATATTTGGAGGAAGATATGAAGCAAATCTAGATTCCTTCTATATGTGCTTTAATTCCAATTCCTAGTTGGATTTAATTAGTATGTGCTTAACAATTGACTAGAAGATGTATACATTTGATATTTAACCATTTTATTCATCAAACTTTGCTACTAAATAGCAAATTGATATGCTACTAATAGGAAATCGATATGTGGCTTCTGAAATTATTTATTTTTTCCCTTGAGACTCAATTTAAAATGTGCCAATTATCACAACATACTGGATGATAGGGTGCTGCATAATAGAGCTTTTACTGTAGTAAGATAACTGCAATTTACCTACCTACCTTGAGAAGTTATATATCAACTTACAAAATAATATTTAATAAAAAAATACACATTCCATACTTCTTACCTTTATCGGGTCCCAGGGTTCTTCACGCGAACTCGTGACCTATAAGTGTGATTTAGGGTTGCGCTCTTTAATAAATTATACTCTCATTGCAGTATTATATAGTTGTGTTTTATTCAACATTTCTTTTATATGCTTTTCTTTTTGTTATAATCTCTTTATAAAAAAAAATCTGTTTGGTTTTATCTCTGATACATTTCTTAGAAGTTGTTTAATAACAACTGGTTGACCTAACTAAATAGAATATGGCTTACGAATCAATAAACAATAGGAATTAATGCATATTATATCTTAACTACTATATAGATTACATATATAAAGGCAACCCAGCATTTGCTCACACACACTTTCATACCTTTTCCCCTTTTAATTTATTTAGTGCTTTTTTAAATGGTTATTTTTTTTTAATTGATTTTGAAGTAGTTGCTTTCCTGGTTGTATCCGATACGTGGTGGCAACGCTCCCGAATTTTGTCTCTTGATCACATTGTCTGCCGAAAGATGTTTTCACGGGTGGAATTTTGAGCACTGATGACTTGTTACTGTTTCACTGTTTTAAAGTTGTTTTAGAACATTTTACTTTGTAGTTTACTCACATTATTACCACTTTTAATAGATTTTTGGCTCGTGAGCGTTTTACGCTAAACCGGCCGGTTTCGAGAAGTGACGCTAAGTAAAATTTTAATATGGCCAAAACGTCCTCCCTGCTCGTCAACTTGCTTCGGGATAGGCTAAGTGGGCGTCACGTGATATCTCATACTTTTGCTCTAAATTTGCGCTCGCCGACAAGCGAAAATGAACGTGATTTTCACCATGTCTGCACGGGCATAAGCGCACTCTTACACATTCCAAAGCACCTGGATTTGTCGTATGTGGCCTAGCTGACAGAGCCACCGTGCAACTGGGTGTTTCAAAAGTTACACACTGCCTTAAAATTGAAACTCTGTCTGGGCGATTACCCGTTATTACGATTGATAACTAATAAAATAAAACCCCATAATTCTGTACCGTTACAATACCCCCCAATGAGAGGTTTTCTGCTGAAACAGAAAAACTCTCATTGCTAACCTAAGAGGACCAGCGAGGATATGGTGCCAACAACCCCCCTTAATTCCTTAATAAATCATGGGTAATCTACCCCCCTGGTTTGGCGAATGCAGCTGCACCTGAATGACTCCACTGGACTTCTCTGTTCGAGATCCCAACACTGTAAAATCAGACAGGCATTCACCACAGTATCACCAAACGTTGTAACATTCAATAAAAATTAATAACTGGTCTTATACCAAACCAGATCCTCACCTGATTTATTTCCCCTTATACGTACTGAATTGCCTTTAGCAAAGTACTGGGTGCGTACACATGTGCTTTCTTATCTTAAAATAATACACCTTAACTCAGATAAACATTCCTTAGTTCACAAAACCCTAACCTCAAAATAAGCATCATTACTTTTAAGTTAACATAAACATTTCATCTTTACCTCTAAATAAAATTTCCTCACATTACTCAACTTTTAATTGTTTGTCTGGCAATATCATTTCAAACCAAAAATAAATTATTTAAGTTTCATTCATTTATTAAAATAAATCTAAGCTCATTACCAAAGTTCACATTTTAATTTAATTTACACCATCTCTTTCAATTCAAGCTCTCAAATTTACTTTCAAAATCTTCTGCCTTTAAATGAATTTAATTTTCATTATCATATGCTGACAGTTATTATAAAATAAACAACTTATTACTATCATCAACTCAATTGCAACTACACTTGGATACAAAAATATAATACAAACACTATGAATCAGCTGATACATTACCAACATAGCAGAACCTCATATAGAGAACATAACCTTACTCTAGGTACACTGAATACAAATAAACATAATACAACATAAACATTCATAAAGAACATAACCCTCATTCCATTAAAATAAACATCCCATTTGCATCTGAATAAAATTTACAAACATTCCAACTTTAAGTTTAGTTTTAAATTCTATTAACTCTTTAACTTGTTACACTTATTATTACATTTCAATTATGAATTTCTGTTAAGTATTTTCATCATCAATTTGTTCGGGTGATTCTCAGTCCTTCACAATGATTTGATTTATTAAATGGGCATTTAGATATAACCTTACCCACCTTCGTCCTTCTAACAACCACTAACGGATGTGTATAAGGTGACACCGATCTCTCAATAATATTTACCTCCACTAATTTCTCTAACTCCACTTAAATCATTCTCCTCTTATTACAAAATACCTAATACCCTCTTTGTACCTAGGATGTGTGTTCCCTTCCCTTATACTCATTCCCTTATTAGTTCCTGGCCTCTCCCAGGTAACTCTGCCAAACCTCATTTAAAACTATTCACCTCCCGCCACAACGCCTTGCGTTGAGGACTCCTTACCACACACCCTCAGTACAAAATATATGTACCCTGCTCTCACCTATTTACTCTCCACTTTCATCACTCCCTTTCTCTCTACACACATTTACTCTCGCTACTGTGTCCCTACTACTGACCTGTTTCTGTATTATTTTTATTCCAAAAATTCTTATTTTGTCTAATACCCATTTAAAATTAACTTTGACTGACTTAAATGCCTTATTGAAATAATTATCACCCAAACTCCATCTTTTACAACATTTTACATTAATATGATCATTGAAAATTACACTAGAAAACTCATAACTACCTCAGACTAATTTAATCACCCAATTTAAAACCTTTTAAACTCATTTAATTGTATTATTAAAACATTTTACTTTTATTTAATTTCATTATAAAATTCGGACTTACGTATGGTTAACTATTTAATCAAATAAAAATGATTACTGTCATAAATTCAAAAATATAAACATTCATTACAACAAATATATTGTACATAACCCTATGTACCTTCTGATACCTTATAATAACCATATGACTCAACAATTAAACACATTCTACCTTTATTCATTTACTATTTATTATCAAGTTCAAATCTCAGAAAAATCGTTTAAATTCATTATCAAAATTCATTTATACAACATTAATTAATTAATTAATCTCCAATTATTTAATTCAATCCGTTTTTTAAGACACACAGTTACTTTAATCACCTTACTCCAAAACAATTACAATTCATTTGCATTATAAACTCGTTATTTATTTAGTCTGATAAAATATTATTACAGTAGAGTCTCGCTTATCCGACATAAACGGGCCGGCAGAACATCGGATAAGCGAAAATGTCGGATAATAGGGAGGTGTTAAGAAAAAGCTTATTAAACGTCAAACTGTGTTATAATTTTACACATTACGAACTTAATAATCATGTTTTACAACAAAACAATGAACAAATGAACTTACAATTACAGAATTGTCTGAAGTTAAATACACTTAAAAAGTTCAGTCCTGTGATGATTAAAAAAATTTTTGATCGTAGTCTGCTTTCCTGACGAGTGCCGTTTCTTCGCTGCCAAGTCTCACAATTTTTGCAGCATCATTATGTCGATTCCTGTAGCTTCTTCTTGTTGCTCAATGTATTTAATTGCAGTTTCTAGAGCCTTAACTCCGTCATTATGTGAAATTGTGAGAGGCTCAGCAGTTGGTGCTTGATCTTGATCTTCAATTTCGTTGTCATCGCAATTGACAAGCGCGACAAATTCTCCATCAGTTACATACTGATCATCATCCTTTATCCAACTTTCGATTTCTTGTAAAGATGCATCCTCACATCCAGGGATACGTTGCACTAAAGGTAGAATGATTTCTTCAGTTTCATCTGTGCTTTCCGTTTCCATACTTTCATCATCGCCTAGCAGCTTCTTCCATGATTTGGCAATTGTTTGTTGGAGCCCTTACGTCAGCCCAGGCCCTTGCAACCCAATAAGCAACATCCTTTACATTGATGCATTTCAATTTTTCAATCATGTCTTGTCCTTCTTCAATTTCTTCTATCACTGTGGACAGTAGCTTCCTGCGATAGTTCCTTTTTATCGTTTCCAAAACGCCCTGATCCATAGGTTGGCATATGGCGGTTACATTGGGGGGCAGAAACATTGCCTTAATGTCACCATCTTGAAGCTCCTCTGCATCAGGGTGCGTCGGAGCATTATCTACCAATAAAACTGCTTTTCTGGGTAAATTATTTTCTTTCAAAAACTTCTCTGTTGAAGGAATAAATCCCTTAAAAAACCAGTCTTTGAAAATTTCACTGCTCATCCATGCGCTTTTCTGACTGTAGTATTTTACAGGAAGAGCGTTTTTTGAAACTGTTTTAAAGGCTCTAGGATTTTTGGACTTTCCAATCATTGCAAGGTACATTTTGATGTTTGCTGTAGCATTGCTGCATGCTAAAATTGTCAGCCTTTCCTTACTACACTTGTAGCCAGGGGCTGCCGCTTCAGTTCTGGCCGCAAGACTCTTACTAGGTAACATTTTGTAATTAAGGCCTGACTCATCACAGTTAAATATCTGATCACCCATTAGGGTTTCAGCTTCAATAAATTCCTGAAATCTTTTCTTGAATGCTTCCATTTCTTCAAAATTCGATGATAGTTTTTCACCACAAACATTTAACTGACGGATACCATAGCGTTTCTTCCATCGGTCGAGCCAACCGACACTTGCTGTGAAATCTGGGTCCCCTTCATTGAATTCATTACAAAAATGCAACGCCTTTTGCTGTAAAATAGGCCCTGAAATAGGCACACCTTTGTCCCTGAACTGTGTAAACCAAATACAAAGCTTCACTAACTTTTTCATAGTCACATTTTTTCATAGTTTTCTTTCTTTTAATGCACCCTCCGTAACTCTTGATGCACACCATTTTTCTATTTCTATTCGTTTTTTTTCCAGTCTCCTACTGTTACCCGTCCAACGCCAAAGTCATCAGCTACCTTCTGCATTGTCTCTCCCTTGTCCAGTCTCTTGATTGCCTCAAGTTTTTGTTCCATCGATACAACAACTTTCTTTCTTTTCGTTGCCATACTTGCGTAAATTTCAACTTTTAAACAACACAACAACGTTTGTCAAATTAACACACACAGACACATACGCATGTAACAGACGATAAACCGATCCGCATACAATGATAAACTGCACTGCACTGAGTAGTGAGTTGTGACAGTGAGTGAGTGAGGGTGGGGCGAATGACAGACACATGAGTCATAGTGTAGACTGTACAGTCGGGGTAACTAATTAGCTGCGGTAGAATCGGGAGCAACAAAAATAGACTACACTTACGCTCGCAACTTGCAGTTCTTGTTGCCGATTAATACGATTTTTTGTTGTTTTTTATGCGGTGGGACGTCAGATAATACGGAATGTCAGATAAGCGAAGGTCGGATAAACGAGACTCTACTGTATTATTATATTTATAAAATCAATTCCCCTTGCATACATACATTGTTTACATAAAATACATAGTACAACATAACCTACTACGCAAACACAATTTACCTCACTACAAATTTATCTACACTTTTTCGTCATTATTTTATTGTTTACCACACCTCATTACATAAGTTAGCCAAGTAATTACCATAAACTAAAATAATTAAATGTTCATTCACTGTTTCTAACCACCATCATCGAAAAATAATCTGATCTTACGTTTACACAATTCACTTACAATTAAAGACATATTGCTATATAATTATAATAATCATCATCATCAATTTTCTCCATTGTATCAATATAGTAGTTACAAACCTTATTGCATACTATTAATTCAAAATTCCTGTCAACATTTGGTATGGTCAGTTCTCCCTTAGTATTATTCGTTAAACACAGGTAAGTTATATCATCATATTCATCTACTATATCAATAACATCACAAGGTAAGTGCTCATCTTCTACAATGGTATCATCAAAATAATCATCACCATTTACTACAACCGGTAAGTATTTCATATAGTTTACTCTCTCAAATTTTAATCTCTTAACTAACCCCTCATAACCTCTATTTAACTTAAATACCTCTATCATTCTCTCTCTCTCAAAATATTTCTCATCATAACATTGGTCACCACACCTCTGACTACTTCACTCCATGCAAAGGGCACCACAAACTTACTATCATACTTCCTGGCATTTCCAGGACAACTCCACAAAATTAAGGGACTATTTGAAGACACCTCGTCTTCCACATAACCTCTTGAGGAACCTTTGTCCTCAAAAATCACTACTAGCGGAGTCCTTACTCCACTTACATCACGGGGAAAATTTGCCCTTTGCCACCCTAACCTTTCATCACACTTTCTCACAATATCATCAACACTCGCTAACACTGTGTTATTAAATTCTACTTCACCAAAAACTTCATCACCACAATTTGTTTTCCCTGTATCACTCTTAAATAGCTCGTTTTCCACTATCTTATCACTATTACTTATTAATTCCTCTTTATAACTATCACTTACCTTGTTAATTATTTCTTCACTATCCTTTGTCATCATATCACTACCACTGTCACTTACTTTTTTATTAACTATCTGAGTTACTTTACTTTAAATCTGTTCCTCTACTGATTCTATCACTTGTTCCTTAAATGTATGGAGACGCTCATTTATTTCGTTTACTATCTCACTCTTTATACCATTGACTCTGGTATTTACTTCATTAGTGTTACTATTTATTTTATCGAACTTATTATTGTGTTTATCCATTTTATTATCATTGACGTCAAAACGACAATTTATTACGTTAAATTGTTGTTGTAAAAAACTCATTATGTCATTATCGAATTTAGTACTACATTTCATTGAGGTTGGAGTTAATTGAACTCCCGAATCCTCTGTCACATTTGTTTCATCTGTAACACTTAATTCGTCTATTGTGTCTTGACCCACATTCGGAGTTGAATGAACTCCCAGGCCACTCATGACAGCTGATTCATTAAAGTCAGTTATTTCACTTATATTATTTTCGTTATTTCCTGCCAGTTTTTAAATTACGGAATTATTATATATCTTAACAATCCTTATTTTACATGCATTCAGTATTATTCAATAGTATAGGCATTACTTATGTATAACATATTCTAGCATAACATCGTTTTTTCGTAATTTATACGTATTCTGCCTTAACCGTCAATTCACCTTATACTCACGAGTAAACATGGTCTGTACCAAATTTAATTTGTACAAACAGTCCCTGTCCGGGCGCCATTGAGAAGTTATATATCAACTTATAAAATAATATTTAATAAAAAATACACATATTCCATACTTCTTACCTTTATTGTGTCCCAGGGTTCTTCACGCGAACTCGTGACCTATAAGTTGCGCTCTTTAATAAATTATACTCTCATTGCAGTATTATATAGTTGTGTTTTATTCAACATTTCTTTTATATGCTTTTCTTTTTGTTTTAATCTCTTTATAAAAAAAATCTGTTTGGTTTTATCTCCGATACATTTCTTAGAAGTTGTTTAATAACAACTGGTTGACCTGACTAAATAGAATATGGCTTACAACTCAATAAACAATAGGAATTAATGCATATTATATCTTAACTACTATATAGATTACATATATAAAGGCAACCCAGCATTTGCTCACACACACTTTCATACCTGTTTCCCCTTTTAATTTGTTTAGTGCTTTTTTAAATGGTTATATTTTTTAATTGATTTTGAAGCAGTTACTTTCCTGGTTGTATCCGATACGTGGTGGCAACACTCCCGAATTTTGTCTCTTGATCACATTGTCTGCCGAAAGATGTTTTCACGGGTGGAATTTTGAGCACTGACGACTTGTTACTGTTTCACTGTTTTAAAGTTGTTTTAGAACATTTTACTTTGTAGTTTACTCACATTATTACCACTTTTAATAGATTTTTGGCTCGCGAGCCTTTTACGCTAAACCAGCCGGTTTCGAGAAGTGACGCTAAGTAAAATTTCAATATGGCCAAAACGTCCTCATTGCTCGGCAACTTGCTTCGGGATAGGCTAAGCGGGCGTCACGTGATATCTCATACTTTTACTCTAAACTCGCGCTCGCCGACAAGCGAAAATGAATGTTATTTTCACCATGTCCGCGCGGGCATAAGCGCACTCTTACACATTCCAAAGCACCTAGATTTGTCGTATGTGGCCTAGCTGACAGAGCCACCGTGCAGCTGGGTGTTTCGAAAGTTACACACTGCCTTAAAATTGAAACTCTGTCTGGGCGATTACCCGTTATTACGATTGATAACTAATAAAATAAAACCCCAATAATTCTGTACCGTTACAACCTACCATTCGGCACTGCAGCCCTTGGTGAGCCTTGGCTGCATTTACAATCCTTCTCCACGTATTCCTATCCTTAATCTTCTCTCCCCGTCCCCTCAGTTTCACTGTATCAAATCACCCCCCCCCCCCCCCCAAATAACTGTAATTTATATAGACATTAACCAACAAGTGCTTATATTTCAGGATTTTCGTAAATTTTCGTATACATTACCTACTGTTCGTGGCTTGATGATCCACATGGAGGACAGACAGACTACCATATTGTTACCACGCAACAGATATGATCAAGTGAGTACTAGTAACCTTGTTTCCTTAATTTGTATATTCCTAGTGAAACAAGTAATGTTTGTTTTGAAATTTATATTTATTCATTAAAGAATAAAAAATCATTTCTTGAGAAAAACAAATGCCAATACATGTATCAGATGGTAACATCTGTGTGCCAGGATCAGCTTAATCATGAACAACGTCTTCTACTCATGGTTTAAAATTTAGAGACACCTGTTGTAATTTTGCAACACACATGTATATGTTCCAAGCTTATGGTACAGCAAGTGTATGATCCACTAGCCTGATTGGAGTTTTATAAAGCTTCGTTTTAGTCGTTCGAGAGATCATTTCCGATTTGAAGGGATTTTGGCTTTTGTTGTTTACTTTTGTTCCCAGATATGTGAAATTCTTCACTCATCTAAATTTGTAATCTCCATTTTTTATGACTGTATTTGTTGGTATTCTTTGAGGCCATAAATGTTGTCTCCCTAATGTACATTTTCTAAACCATGCAGGGCCTTCAAACATTTTATACAAATCCTCCAAACTCTGTTGAATTTATATTTGAGAATTCTTATACTTTTGTAAGTTACCGATGCTTACATGTTATAAAAAATTCATCTTCTGTTTATTGTAACTTTGGACCATATGGCTGTTGTAAGATAACTGTGGATCATATTGTTATTTTTCAACCTGAACAAGAGAATAGAAAGTCTGACCAACTTACAACAAAAGAAATATAAACTTATTATCTGTGCAGTAAATCTTAAAATTGTTTCATATAATCTTCTCATTAAAAAAATCGTTATGGAAGTAAATGTAAGTTATTTACGTATGTGACAAGCAGGTAGAAAAGACAACATGTTGTCAGTACACTGGTTTGATTGCTTGTTTGTATAATTAACATATTTAGATGTTGAAGTACTAAATGTAACGATTATGTGTTAAAAATTAGTGGACCATGAGTTTTATCACTACACTGTTAAGTAATAAGTTGTGTGACTAGAACATTCTACTCTCATATCAAAAGAAAAACATTCACCTGATAAACACTTGAAGATTTACTCATTTAAATTATATCTCAATTCTGTTCCACAGTGAACGTTGATGAAGTTATATGAAGGTAATTGTTTGTAGAACAAAATTTTTACCTGATGAATTTTTTTCTATTCCACTTAATAATTTGTTACATGAAAGTTGAACTGTACATCTGATTGTGTGATTACATGCGTGCATGCACACACACACACACACACACACACACACACAAATATGTTAAAAATGTAATCTTGCCTGTAAAAGTGTCGCAGGTTTAACTTAAATTTGTTTTGTTTGGTAAGGTTGTACGAACACTTAACAATTCTGAAAGTGTTCTGGCTTTTGGAGCTAACTTGAGTCTAGCAGCAGATTCTCATTTAGTCTGTATGCAGACCTCGGAAGACGAAAATACATCATATCATACTCAAGCAATCAATATACATAATAAACCAAGAAGAGGTAATTAGTATTAAATATGTTATAAAATTGCTTTTATAATTTTTTTTTTATTTTACTAGTTTGATTTAGTCTTAATAGCGTAGTAGTAGTATTTGTTTATTATGTCTTTAGTATGTCAGTGGTATAGCCAAGAGAGTTTATGGGGATTACACTCCCCTCACCATGGGGTTAGTTCCTAGTAGAAATTTTTTTATAGGAAAATTCGATGGCAGGCAGACAATACTGGATCACCAGCAGCCGTCTCATAACTTATGTAAATACACTGCTGTAACAGGCAAATCCTCTACTACCATCTGTGTCTCTATCCTAGATTGTCAATAAACCGTTTATGGAAAAATCCTTGTCAATAACCCCCTCCCTCCATGGAGAAATCCTGGCTACTCTGCTATATTACATAAATGTAATTTCATATGTGAAAATCCATTTTAAATTCAAATGATTCAGTAAATATTTTCTTGCATAATGATATTCGCACAGTGTTGCTTATTCCATACAATGAGTGTAGTTTTGCCATACTTAAACTGTCTGCTGTTTTTAAAACTGGTATGGATGGGCATTGAGATATGTGTCATGAGTATTCGTTGTTTTCTGGTTTATTCTACTGAATACCCAAATTAATAGTTTTGGGAATCTTCTGAATAAAAGGGTTCTCTTTCACTTTCCTCTTTCTCACTATAGCATTGATGTCAAGGAATTTTTTTGTGATTTCATTAAAATCTCTGTTTTATATTTACAAACTGAAGGAATAACAGTTAATGCAACAAGTAACTACCTTTGGGGATTTTTTTTAAGCCGCCTTGCATATTTTGTAGCTGTAGTTGACCCATTTTCTTTTTCTGTGGGGCATATACTCCGTCATTTGTTTAAAATCCCGCTTGAAACAAAGTTCACAGCATGATTCCCCTAATATAGTTTATAATAACATCCTGTGCTTTCAAGGTCTGTAATGCTGCGTGCATATCAACATCACATACTCTATCCTGTCGTGAACTGCTGTGTAATAGCCAAAGGGTTTACTGCAAGACTTTCAGATTTACAAACTTGTCTTGGTACCCAACACTCTTAAGCCATACAATAGTGTGTGTTCAGCCATCACTTTAGACAAATGGATTAACAAGTCAACTCTGCTACTGTCTTTAATGTTCTTGAAATCTTTAGTATTTATTCTTTTTTGTAAATCTATCTTCACTACATTGTAGCTAATACTGAAACAATGGGAGTACCCATGTCAACTAATCAGAACTATTCGAAGCTTGTATTATGAGGCAAAGAAGACAGACATCTTGGAAGATAGTAGTTAATTAGGATTTTCATCATGGGTGTAATTTATTATGTTCAGCTTTAATGTATGTATACATTAACCACTTAATGAGGAAATGAAGCATATACAAATGACTGGATTCCAAGTATTGGGAGGTGGATGTCTCCCATCTTCTTTACAGTTAGATATGATATTATCTAATTGTTCAACTCAGTAAACAGGCTCTTAGAGTGTTCAGTTTTCATACTTCATCAGTTACATGGTAAGTACAGTATGAAGATTTCAAAAGTGGAAACTAAAGTCGTGGCTTTTTGTGGGACAGAACTAATCTTGGTCAGTGGCAGAAGTGTAGATCAAATAAATAATTGCTTATCTAATCCGTCGAGTGACTTACTTGTAATTTCGCTTGACGCGTTTCAGGGCATATACCCCATCTTCAGAATAATTCCTCTTCACAGAACGTCAGACATTAAGATTAAAATATAATAAATTAAAATTAAACTCGATGGTTAAAACATTAACTCGTCAAAATATTAAAATACACTAAATGCACAGAGGAGCACGCACTGTCACAACCTGAGTTCACTTCGCGTTATAGCCGGTGTACACCGTCGTGATGTTACTCGCGCACTGACTGTCCGAGTAAACTGTTATCTGTGCAACGCATCTTGTATCCCAATGGCCGTGTCATACAAGGGATTTGACTTGAAGTTGAGTTGGTCGTTTAATATGAATCCGCCGTCTTGTGAGTTGTTCGTCATTTAGACTGTTTAAAGGCCTTGTAAATTTCAAATTCTTCTAATGTGTCCATATATCTGCCTTTTTTGCAAATGTGTAATGGTTTAAAGTTGGTGTCAAAATCGGTTAGTTATGATTATTATTTACGAGGTGACGTGCAAAGTTGGATTTGATAATATTGGTGTCGTTTTTTGGTAAATGTTCTTGGAAGCGTTTTTTGAACGCTCTGCCAGTTTGTCCGATATAGAAGCTGTTGCAATCATCACATTGGATTTTATAGACACCTGTCCTCTGTTTTATTGGTTTGGCAGATTTATGGTGAAGAATTTTCTTAATGTTGTTATCAGTCCGGAAAGTTAAAGTTATATTCAGTTTTCTAAAAATGTTGGTTAATGTATGGGGTAAAGTTCGGCCATAAATAGTCACATGCGTGCTGTCTTGGTTACTACTCGGTTTTGTTTTCTTGTTATGTAACTTTTTCCGGTGTTTTTTGATTAAAGTATCGATCATAGAGCACGTATATCCATTGGCCTTAGCTATGTATTTAATGGTGTTCACTTCCTCATGAAAGTCACTGATTTCTAACGGTATGGTGAGTAATCTATCTATGAAACTGTTATAGGCGGCCATTTTTTGTGGAAGAGGGTGATGAGAATCCGCGTGTATCGTGGCGTCGGTGGTGGTAGGTTTTCTATATATTTGGTATTGAAAACTATTGTCAAACCTTGTTATTGTTAGATCGAGAAAATTAAGTTTATTTTCTATTTCAACCTCGAGGGTAAATTGTATGTTCTTGTTTATATTATTCAAATAGTTTTTTAAATTATTGATCTGTCTTATGGTACCGTTAAAAATGATGAAGGTGTCATCTACGTAACGTGTGTATGATACTATCTTGTTATGCCATTTGTTTGCGCTGCTGAACATATATGTGTTTTCATAGTGGTTCAGGTATATGTCCGCCAATAATTCAGAGAGTGGGGATCCCATCGCTAAACCTTTCTTTTGTATATAGTATTTTCCATCAAATATAAAATAGTTTTGATTTAAAACAACTTCCAATAGAGCGGTTATCTCATTAATTTCATCAGGACTGCGTATGTTAGCTACAATAAGATTAGACTTGAGAATAGTTATTGTATCATGGACGGGTATATTTGTATAAAGGTCCACTATGTCGAAAGATGTGATTCTGTAATTAGGTTTAATTTGGATGTTTTTCAGTTTGTCAATAAATTCAGTGCAACTTTTTGTGCTATGGTTATTCGTTAAGCTTATACTGTTCTTTATTATTTGTACTAGTTTTTTACTGATTTTGTAACTCGGAGCAGTGGTGAAGTTCACAAGCGGCCTAATTGGTACACTGGGTTTATGAATCTTAGGCAAACCAGTAAACTGGGGAGCCTCTGCATTAATAGGTTTCAATGAGTGACGAGTGGCGCTATTGAACAAGTGCGTACAACGATTAACTGTGTTATTCAGGGCTTTAACAAAATCGGCTGACGGGTCGGCATCTACCATTGTAATATTATTATTTTCAGTGAATTGATTAACCTTTTGCGAATATGGGTTGTTGTCCATTATAACGATAGTGTTTCCCTTGTCCGCCTTTGTAATGAGTGCATCATTGTTGGATAATTTTTCTTTGATTTGTTTTAAAGTTTTAATTTCGTTCATATATTTATAGTTTAGTATGGGGCTTTTTATGTTCGAAAATTTATTGAGTTTGTTTTTAATCAAAACTCGAGCCTCATTTTATAAGTTTATGTTAGGTATTGACTTTATAGCCGTCTCAGCGCAAATTATTTCATGGACTATGTGGTTTTTATTGCTGTGGGGTATGTTGTAGTTTAGACCCTTGTTAAGTACGTCCATTTCATTCTTATTAAAGTTTGTCGATGTTAGATTAGATATGCGCACATAGAATTCGTGTTTACAGGTGACCCATGACCATCCCCGGGCCGTAGCCCAGGACCCACCTGGGGGGACTCAGTCTGCACCCCGGCCCTTTCCTACCGTGCAGGGGCATGTCGCGTGCCGACCTCTCCTACTAGGCTTCACCGCAGGTTGTAAGCTAGGGCCACTGGGGCAGGGATGCTTGCATAGTGTAGCTACTGGCCAGGGACGAGGAAACCCTTGTTGCCATTCGCATGACACCCACCTTGACCCAACTAGTCAGCCCCAATTCCAGCCGAATTCACCAGTTCACCCCCGGGCCAGTGATGAGGCGGCGGGTGTCAGGTGGGGAGGACAAGTCGGAGCCACCGGGAATGGTGGTATAGGCTCATCCTATGATTGCCCCCACCCCCTGGCCTCCACCCTCAGGGGCATTAACAAGATACACAGAAACATGATATTGGGGATGAAAACAAAGATGAAGTTGTATAACATGATGAGAATTACTTGGTTGTTGTATGGAAGTGAGGTGTGGCCAACAACAAGAAGGCGGGAAAGTGGAATACAAGTATCAGAATTGAAATTGTTTATCAAGTTAAAGGGTACACAAAGCTTGATCGTTAGGAAATTGGGATGTAAGGAATGAACTGAGTGTCGTTGAGCATAACTGACAGAATAAGAATACAGACAGAAACAGTGTGAATATGTAGAAATAAAGCCACAAGCATGATTGTGTAGGTGTAGCTGAAGTATTGAAGAATTGCAAGGTAAAAGTAGATGGAGGGATAAACTGTGAACAGCGCATTGCATAAACCCTTTAAGGAAGGTGGTGATATTAATTATATCTTTACTTCCTTATAAGTCATGTCATAACAGGTCGCTTCACACTAAAAAGTTATTCAATAGAATTTTTTTAAGGCTATTACTGTTAATAACAATCTTAATTTCTTATTTTCTTACCTTTGTTAGGTCCGTCTTGTGACTTTTATCTTTAGAATAATATTAGCGTGACGTGTTTCAGGTCATCTGACCCATCCTCAGACACTTGCTCGAAAAGAGGTTGTCATATATTAAAATCCAATTAAAATAAAAACACACATATGTAAACTCGTTGTCAATAATTAATGTTCAAAAACATGAATAACACTGTTGTCGTGGTGCACCACGCGATTACCGATCGATACTGAGTAGTGTAACTTTTCAACGTTTTGTTTTTGCGAACGCTAGTATTGCTGTATCATATAGCGGGTTGCTCTTGAAATTCAATTTATCATTCAATATGTTGTTCTTATATACAGGGTTGTTATGACCCCTGTATATTTCAAATTCTTCAAGTGCATTCATCCTGAGTCCTTTGTCACAAAAATGTAGGGGTATGAAGTTTGTGTCAAAACTTCTATATGAGTGATTATTATCTATCAAATGTCGAGCATAATTGGATTTAATATTATCTAGGGAGCCGATATTTTTACTAATTGATTTGTGAGGGGTATGTTCTTTAAATCTTTTTATAAATGGGCGCCCCCGTTTGACCCACATAGTAACAATCACAATCGTCACATGTTAATTTATATATACTTGTTCTTGTCTTAATGGGGACATGACGTTTATGTCGTATTAGATTTGATATTTGATTGCAGGTCTTGAAAACTATATTATATCCTATTTTATGAAAAGTAGGTCTGGGTTTCCATTGTAAATTGGATATTGTTCTTTATTGCATTTAAAACATTCTTCAAGTTGTTCAATTGGCGCAGAGAACCATTAAATATTAAAAATGTGTCGTCGACATATCGGCCGTAATAAATGATATTATTTGCAAATGTGTTATTATTGAAAAAGAAATTGTTTTCGTAATAATTTAAATATATATCTGCTAATATGCCGGATAGCGGTGACCCCATTTATCAAACGGGGCACCCATTTATAAAAAGATTTAAAGAACATACCCCTCACAAATCAATTAGTAAAAATATTGGCTCCCTAGATAATATTAAATCCAATTATGCTCGACATTTGATAGATAATAATCACTCATATAGAAGTTTTGACACAAACTTCATACCCCTACATTTTTGTGACAAAGGACTCAGGATGAATGCGCTTGAAGAATTTGAAATATACAGGGGTCATAACAACCCTGTATATAAGAACAACATATTGAATGATAAATTGAATTTCAAGAGCAACCCGCTATATGATACAGCAATACTAGCGCTCGCAAAAACAAAATGTTGAAAAGTTACACTACTCAGTATCGATCGGTAATCGCGTGGTGCACCACGACAACAGTGTTATTCATGTTTTTGAACATTAATTATTGACAATGAGTTTACATATGTGTGTTTTTATTTTAATTGGATTTTAATATATGACGACCTCTTTTCAAGGAAGTGTCTGAGGATGGGTCAGATGACCTGAAATGCGTCACGCTAATATTATTCTAAAGATAAAAGTCACAAGATGGACCTAACAAAGGTAAGAAAATGAAATTAAAATACGTGACTTGGACCGTTAACAAACAAAAATGTTTAAAACAATCTTAAATCTCGCGAGAAAGATGTCTTTAGTTGCTATAACGTTTGATTATGTCACTGATATATATTTTCAAACAACTGATTCAGTCAGTGCTACTAAACGTACAGTAACTCACCGTACAGTAAATGTAACTGTACAATCAACTTGTAACGATACCGGGGGACCCGAGTTCGATTCCCGGTACCGAATCACAATTGTATAGTTATTATTGGTTCTGTTCTAATATTTTTTGTTAATAATAATGATATTGTTTGTTAATAATTATTATATTGTTTTGTAATAATGATAATTGATATAAAATGTTAAATATAAATAATTATGTATGTATAACTGAATGTATGAAAACAGAATTTGTATGAGTGATGTAATGGAAAATTGGTGGCATTGTCAAGGAGACTGTTTTGTGAGATTGAAAATAATGAATTGTTAATTTTGGATCTGTAGAAGAAAAGATGAAATAAAAATTGTTCTTTAATATCTAAAGTTAATTAGATGGAAATAATAATTGGTACAACAAAAACCAGTTGTTGTACACATATTATCAATATATAATATATTGATTATAGTATAACATTAATAAAAAAAAAATGTTCAAATAAGAAAAAAATAATAAATAGACCTCTGAAGAGAAATAATGAAACGCTACAACGTATAAACTGGTGCTCAGCAGTGTAGATATTATAATCTTAAAATTTGTGCAGAAAATATGAAAATAACACACAAATTAAAAAAATAACAACGGTTGCTAAGAAGAAAAAAAAATTATTCTGAAAAGGGAGATACATATTGATGCTGATTTGAACAAGAGGCAAGAAGTCCTGAAGGAACGTGAACTGGAAGTCGTCGGAGGATTTTTTCGGAACTAAGAAGGAAGAATCCAGGCCGAGACGAGACAGTCCTTGCAGTTCGAGTTGAAGGCAACTTATGTACAAGAAGCTCCTGAAGGCGGATCATCAAGGTGTTTGGGTGAGTCCGGCAGATTTTTTTTGTTTTGTTTCTTGCTGTTGATGTTGTCTGTGTGTTCGTGTGGTATACTGTTTTTTTAGTAAAATATCATTAAAATGGCATTTATTCAACGGTACCCAAAAGTTGTTTTGCACGAAGTTGCGATCGATCTAGATCTTGAAATTCGTGAAGGAATGAGTAAGAAGGATTATACTCGTCTAATTCAATTGTATGAAGATTACGATGAAGAATTAATCAAATATCTGTTACAGAAAACAGAAACAGAAATTGTTAGACATGAAACAGTAGCAGCTGAAGCTGTGAAGGAAGAAAAAAGAGTAGCAGCTGAAGCTGAAAATAAAAGATTAGAAAGAGAGTTTGAGTTAGAGAAATTGAGGATTCAACAGACTTCTAATACTGAAGTTGAAGTTAGAAAAATTGTAGAACCAAATTTGTATAATATAAAAGATGTTGTAGGTATATTTGATGAAAAAGAGGAAGATGTGTCAATTTTCCTTCGAAGATTTGAACGTGCTATGGTACATTCGAAAATACCTCTTGAAGACTGGGTTATTGTTTTAACTAGTGTTGTACCAATAGTAATCAAAGAACTCATTCATCGAGAACCAATAGAGCTAGCAGAAAATTATGATTATGTAAAAGAATTATTTATGAGAAAATATCAGTTAAACCCTGAAAAACTCAGACAAAAATTCTTTAATATTAGACGCTTACCGAACCAGACTTGGGCAGATTTTGTATATCAATTGACCATATATTTTGAAGGATGGACTGAAGGAATGAAGGCAGTTGATGTCAAAAGCTTGAAAAATTTAATGATTTTAAATCAGTTAAAATATCGGGTTCCTATCCAAATAAAAGAACAGCTGAGTCAAGATTGGTTAAATTTAAGTACACCTTTGGAGTTACAGAGACAACTAGAGAAAAATGACGATTTGAGGACTTGTCTTAACCAAAAAACAAGTTTGGATTATATTAAGATAGAGTCGAATCCGAAAAATGTTCTGAAGGTGCAACCTAAATCTAATGTTCCAGACAAGGAATTTTAAAAAAGGGAAGATTCAAAGATAAGTGAATTTAAACCTGAATTTGAAAAACGGAAAGAGATGCGCTGTTATTTATGTAAGTCATTGGATCATTTGAGGAATATATGTCCTAAAAGATTATCTAGTAATGAACCCTCAAATGTAGCAGGAATAGTTGAAGAGGTCTCTAGTTTTATGAAAGAGACTAAAGAGGATTTGAAAATTGGAGGCATTTCTCAATCTGATGTAGAAAAGCAAGTAATGCCATTCAAGTGTCAAGGGAAAGTTAACGGTAGACAAGTTCAAATACATCGGGACACAGGTGCTGATATTGATGTGGTGCATCAAAATTATGTATCCATTGAACATTACACGGGCGAACATAGATGGCTTAACACCCCATTATTTCCAGAACCCTTCTGTTGCCAAATAGTAGATGTCACTTTGGAAATTCCTGAAAAGATAATACTTGCTCAGGCTGCAGTCACAGCTAGTCCAGCTTATGAAGGAATTTATTTGATGGGGAATGAAACGGCGCAGAGTTTACAGAACACAAATGCACATTTGTTAGAATTTGTGAATGCCGTAAACATAAAGTCTATGTTAGTTAGGCGAGAAATAGAAGTAAAAGAGCAACCAGAACAAGAAAAAATTCAAAATGATCAGCTATCAACCGTTGAGACTGAAACAAAAGAGGAAGATAGACTCCTTGAAGAAAATGACAGTCATCAACAGGGTGAAATGTTGTCCCTACTGAATACGACACATGAACAATTCATGGCTGCTCAAAATTCTGATTCCGAATTGTTAGAGATGATCCAAGAAGTACAATCTAGACCCGAAGAAACAAATTATGACTTAGAAAATGGAATATTGTATTATAAAACGAATAAATATGAGGATAACTATAGTAAAAAAATTGTTGTGCCTCAAATATTTCGTGAGCAGTTGATGATGGCATGTCACGATACGGCCTCCGCACATTTGGGAGTTACCAAAACCCGAAAACGACTTAGTAAGTACTTCTATTGGCCAGGATGGGCAAAAGATATATCGGAGTTTGTTCAGACTTGTCTCCCTTGCCAGCTAGCAGGAAAAGGGGGAGAGAAAAAGAAAGCTCCACTAGTCTTGGTACCACAAATTGAAGAAATATTTTTTCGAATCAACATCGACACTTGTGGGCCTATGATTGAAACGTTTAGAGGGAATAAATATATTCTCACGGCCATTTGCATGGCTTCTAGATATCCAGAAGCCATTGCATTGCCAGACATAAAGTCACCGACTATAATACGTGCCTTAACAGAAATATTTAGTAGAACAGGATTTCCAAAAAAAATTCCAAGCGATTTAGGAACCTTGTTCACTAGTCAACTTACTAGCGAATTTCTGGAACGATTGGGAATTTCAGTGATCCACAGCTCTGTTAGTCATCCTCAGACAAATCCGGTTGAACGACTTCACAGAACTTTACAAAAATTATTGAGATCAATGTGTGAAGAACAGTGTGAAGAATGGGATGAATGTTTACCAGCTGCGATGTTTGCTATTCGAACAGCAGTGCATGAAGGAACTGGATACTCACCAGCAGAACTGGTATATGGGCGGAATTTAAGAGACCATTTGACGCTAATCTATGAAAACTGGAATAGAAAGATTGCAGAAAGTTCATCTGTAGTGGAATATGTAGGCAAGTTAATTAACAAATTGCAGAAGACTAAGGAACTAGCCCTTCAGAATCTTGAGACAGAATTACACCGTCGCAAGACATATTATGACAAAAAGGCTAAAATCCATAAATTCGAAAAAGGAGATAAAGTACTTGTTTTAATACCTTCTCGGGCACATAAGTTAGCAGTTCAGTGGTCGGGACCAGCTGAGATTGTGAAGAAGATATCAGATACGAATTATATTATACATAGACCCGAGAAGGAGAATCAAAACAAGGTATATCATGTCAATATGTTAAAGCCTTTTTTCGAAAGACAAAAACTGGTCGCTGCCATCATACAAAACCCTGAAAATACTGAATTCGATGAAGAAATTATTAGTCCTGTAGAACGTGTTTCTAATAAAGATTGGGTTAAGGATGCAATAGGGACTAATTTATCACCGAACAGATTCAGCAATTTAGAATGGTAATGGAGGAGTATAAAGAAATATTCACTCCTGAACCCGGATTAGTCACATCAGTTACTCATAACATTGAGCTGACTAATGATACCCCTTTTTTAAGTAAACCATATCGGTTGTCACCTCGACAGACGAAGATCTTAGAAGATGCAGTTAAAGATATGCTAGAGCGCGGAATAGTGGAAGATGTACTTCTGATTACACGTCACCTATGATACTAATAGAAGTCCCAGGCCGAGACCCACGGCCATGTATAGATTATTGGAAATTGAACCTGATCACTAAAACAACTTATTATCCACTCCCGAATATTGATTCAAATGTTGAAACTGTGGCGAAAGCAAATTTTATAACTGTACTTGACCTTTCAAAGGGATACTGGCAAATTTCCATGACAAAACAAGCCCAACGATATGCTGCATTTGTTACTCCATTTGGTACATATCAACCGAAACGTATGCCTTTTGGGCTTAAAAATGCACCTTTCACATTTTGCAAACTAATTAGAAAACTAACATCAGGAATACACAAATTTGTGGAAACATATTTGGACTATACAGCAGTGTTTTCATCTTTTTGGGAAGATCACCTGATACATTTAAAAAAAGTACAGTGAAACTTGGTTAATTCGAACTTAGATAATTCGAATTTTTGGATAATTCAAATAAACTGGTATTCCCCTTGAAAAACGTATTTAAACTCTTATAAAAATGGCATGCCTAATTCGAAGTAAAAAATATTTCGTTTGGATAATTCGAAGTTTTTTTCAAAGACAAAGTGTAAAATGTTTGCTTAGCTCGGAGTGTTTGCTTTCGTTTTGGTTGTAAACAGACACAATACAGACATACACAATAGGTGTAGGTACCGTTATACCTAACTGTAATCGCATGAGGAATGTAGGGAATTCCAAACTTGCTCTGTACACAATACTGTACCCCCAGGGTAGTTTGGAATTTCCCCTACCAAAACAGAGTTAAGTCAGTAATGTTACAGTACAGTTGAATAGTGCGTAAGGTGTGCTGCTCGATTTAATTGCGTGCTGTCAAAATCGTGTTGTTCGATTTAATTTTAAAACTACAGTAGTGTTTTGGCTACAATTAGAGCTTACGTGCATTGAAACATATTTTGACGATACAGCAGTGTTTTCATCTTTTTGGGAAGATCACCTGATACATTTAAAAAAAGTACAGTGAAACTTGGTTAATTCGAACTTAGATAATTCGAATTTTTGGATAATTCAAATAAACTGGTATTCCCCTTGAAAAACGTATTTAAACTCTTATAAAAATGGCATGCCTAATTCGAAGTAAAAAATATTTCGTTTGGATAATTCGAAGTTTTTTTCAAAGACAAAGTGTAAAATGTTTGCTTAGCTCGGAGTGTTTGCTTTCGTTTTGGTTGTAAACAGACACAATACAGACATACACAATAGGTGTAGGTACCGTTATACCTAACTGTAATCGCATGAGGAATGTAGGGAATTCCAAACTTGCTCTGTACACAATACTGTACCCCCAGGGTAGTTTGGAATTTCCCCTACCAAAACAGAGTTAAGTCAGTAATGTTACAGTACAGTTGAATAGTGCGTAAGGTGTGCTGCTCGATTTAATTGCGTGCTGTCAAAATCGTGTTGTTCGATTTAATTTTAAAACTACAGTAGTGTTTTGGCTACAATTAGAGCTTACGTGCATTCTAGAGGTTACGTTCAGTTTAACAATTGCTAAGCGCGGCCCGTACAAGAGTTTAACTTTAGACGAAAAAGTTAAAGTGATACAAGACGTGGAACGGGGAGCAAAACGAAAATGTGACATTGCAAAAGAATACGGAATTTTACCGAACACTTTGTCGTCTTTCTTAAAAAATAAAAACACTTATGGAAAACGAATAAAAAAAACGGGAAAAGTCGAAAGAGGGTAAGAACAGCAGATTATCCTGCAGTGGACGATTGTGTTTTAAAGTGGTTCAAACAAACTCATGACCAAAACATTCCTTTAAGTGGACCAATAATCCGTGCAAAAGCAGAAGAATTCGCAGAGGGATTGGGCATTCGGGATTTTAAGGCAAGTACCGGTTGGTTTGCGGGTTTTAATGACAGAAATGCGATTTCTTTTCGAAATGTTTGTGGTGAGAGCAGATCAGTGAGCGGATATTTAGTAGATGAGTGGCATGCTGAATTAGCGAAAACTATTGAAAATTACCAGCCAAAAATTATCTTTAATGTCGACGAAACAGGACTATTTTTTAAGTGTTTACCAAACAAAACATTTCATTTAAAAACGAAAAGTGCAGTGGGGGAAAGAATAGTAAAGAAAGGTTGACAATTTTGATAGGGTCAAATATTGATGGGTCAGAAAAATTACCGCTTTTAATGATTGTTTGATGAAGAAATTTGTGTTAGTGGTTGAAATCACAATCAGAATGATCACTGTTGCACACCACTATATAAAAATTATTCCGATTAGCGCTTTCAAGCTTCACAGCTCATCGTCAGATCGGGAATAGGATTGTACCTAGTTAAACAAACGTTTAACTAACATAGAACTCAAAACATAACTAATAAATTTACTTAAATGTATAAAAATTAGTATTCTTATTTATAGTAATAACGATGTTCCTCCCTATGTTAAACGTATTTATTTAATTCTATAGGAAAGGACCCCTCATAGCTCATATTCTATAAGACGCTCATATTACTATTCCCGATCTGACGATGAGCTGTGAAGCTTGAAAGCGCTAATCGGAATAATTTTTATATAGTGGTGTGCAACAGTGATCATTCTGATTTTAATGATTGGTAAAGCAGCAAAGCCGAGATGTTTTAAGTCTGCAAGAAGTTTACCGGTAACTTACGAAGCCAATAAAAAAGCTTGGATGACAGCTGCATTGTTTGAAAAATGGCTTCTGAATCTTGACAAAGAACTTGGTCGGAAAAAGAGAAAAATTTTGTTGTTTATCGACAACTGCACGGCCCACAACAACCTTCCATCGCTAACGTGGATTAAAATTGAATACTTTCCGGCTAACATGACCTCAGTTGTTCAGCCTATGGACCAAGGGGTTATTAAGAATCTGAAACATTTTTATCGTCGACAGGTTGTTATGAAAATCTTAGGAGTACCAAACAAAAAATCAATTAACGTATTGGACGCTGCTCTTATGATACATAATACATGGAACAAAGTTAAGCCTAGTACGATAGCACACTGTTTCAGGGTCGCTGGTTTCAAGATCAGAAATGATGAAGCAAATGAAGTTGCAAACTCTACAAATACTGATTGGAACCATCCTGAAAAAAATACACTAGATGGCTGGGAAGATTTAAATGTTGATGTAAGCTACGAAGCGTATTTAAATGTCGATGCTGACGTCGCCATCTGTGGAACTCTGACGGATGGGGAAATTCTCGAAGAAGTGATGAAAAATACGCAGGGATCTTCTGAAGCAGAAGAAGAAGACGAAGAAGACCTTCAACCAGAGAAACCGATTCCATCCACTTCTGAGGCAGTTTCAATGATCGCGGACTTAAAACGATTTGTCGAAGCTCAGTCCAACGTTAATAACGAAATTTTTTGTGCTGTGAGTGAATTAGAAGATTTTATTCAATGTTTACAACTAAAAAAACAAAAACAAACGAAGATTACACATTTTTGGGGTACAGGTAATTCTCTTTTATAAATGTTGGTTCATGTAATACAATTTTTGAGTAATACCCTGTAAAATAACTCACTTTATTACTGGAATAAATTAGTTTCTTCTGTGCAATTAACGTACATTATTTCTGTTGCAGTACTTAACAAAAAATGTGAATTTACAGTATTGTTCCGTATGATGTTGGTTATTTCCAATTTTGGATAATTCGAATTTTTTTCCTTTCCCCGTGAAATTCGAATTAACCAAGTTTCACTGTATTTGAGACTTTAAAAAAAGCCGGACTAACAGTCAAACCCACTAAATGTCAGTTTGCAAAAGCCACCGTTAAATATTTGGGACATTTAGTTGGACAGGGTTATCGGACACCAACCGAAGCAAAAATAAAGGCTATTATAGACTATCCAATACCAAAAACAAAAACTGAAGTTCGATCATTCCTGGGCCTAATTGGATATTATCAAAAATATCTCAAAGATTTTTCTACTATTGCTGTTCCTCTGAGTGATCTGACGAAAGGAAAGGAAAAAAATCACCAATTCAATGGAATGAGAAATGTGAGACGGCGTTTAAAATCTTAAAGAAAATGATCGCTTCTGAACCAGTATTAAAAGCGCCTGAGTACGAAAAACCATTTATGCTTCAAGTTGATGCATCCGACGTCGGAATTGGCGTAGTATTGAGTCAGACTGATAAAGACGGATATGAACATCCAGTTATTTTTTTAAGTAGAAAACTGAAAGGGCCAGAAATAAATTATGCGACGACCGAAAAGGAACGCGCTGGCATCGTCTGGGCCGTTCTTAAACTCCGTCAATATTTAGATGGGGGACTGACTTTTACTATTGTAACATACCACAATCCTCTGATTTATTTAAAAACTATGGGATCTGCAAATGCCCGATTAATGAGATGGGCACTTGCCTTACAATCATTTGATTTTGTCATTACTCATAAGGCCGGGAAATATCACAAAAATGCTGATAGTTTAAGTAGGGCCATGTGCCAAAAAAATGATGTGGACATACAGACAACAGCACGGACTGAATTTGCCGGGGTTACCTAACCAATATTGTCATTCAATTTTCACCCTCCTTGTTGGAAGCCGAAAATTGAATAGACTTAGGCGGGGAGGGATTGTAACGATACCGGGGGACCCGAGTTCGATTCCCGGTACCGAATCACAATTGTATAGTTATTATTGGTTCTGTTCTAATATTTTTTGTTAATAATAATGATATTGTTTGTTAATAATTATTATATTGTTTTGTAATAATGATAATTGATATAAAATGTTAAATATAAATAATTATATATGTATAACTGAATGTATGAAAACAGAATTTGTATGAGTGATTTAATGGAAAATTGGTGGCGTTGTCAAGGAGACTGTTTTGTGAGATTGAAAATAATGAATTGTTAATTTTGGATCTGTAGAAGAAAAGATGAAATAAAAATTGTTCTTTAATATCTAAAGTTAATTAGATGGAAATAATAATTGGTACAACAAAAACCAGTTGTTGTACACATATTATCAATATATATAATATTGATTATAGTATAACATTAATAAAAAAAAAATGTTCAAATAAGAAAAAAATAATAAGTAGACCTCCGAAGAGAAATAATGAAATGCTACAAACTGCGTATTTTCCAACCACAGAATTTATTTTTGTTTTGTAGTTTTATAAACTGTGTAGGCGAGGATTTTGAGGGAGCACCCACGGTATACTGTGTGCATATTTTATCTTTTTTTAGTGGTCAAAAGTCTGTCAATTGTATGTTGTTGACACATCATGAAAGGCAAAGAACAGGGGAGAATGACTTTTTCCTAGCCATAGATGTGGACTTCAGGTAACAATATCATTGAAAATTCTTATGGTTATATTAATCGTCAGCTATTTGCAATTGTTGGACTGATTTTGTACTTTTGAACAAGTCAGTATTTCTCATTGTGTTTGTCAAACGCTTGCATCACTATGCCATGTCAAATGCCGAATCCTGCCAGCTACCAGATTTTCTCAGTATTTTATAATATAATAATGTTATAATATTTATTTCCACAATTCATGTATATATTTTTTGTGATGTTCCATGCTTATACCCATCACCAGTCGAAATCCAACATCTCTGCTTCCAGGTCTCACATATCAGCAACTGAGAGATAAATGATCATAACTCCACTTAAACTAGTTCAGAGTAAACAAAAAGTAAAGATAAATACAAGAGAACAAGAGTAATTTGTTTGCTTTATAATGTTATTGAAAGCCCATATAATTTATTATGATAATACCTGATTTTTTATTAAAATACTTGCCAGTTGTGTGAAGGAAAAAATTAATTTCTTTTTTTTACAATTATTTCTGGTCCTTGGGCTACTTTCATACTGTTTACCATTTACAAAATTGGATTTACTTCTTTTTCATACTGTACTGCTGTGTTAACTATTCATGTTGGAGATACCATCTTTTACCTCATAAAAATATACAGAGCAAGAAATAATAATTTGTCATTATCTCAATTATAGTAAAAATTGAAGTCACAACTGTTTACCTTTCAGGTGCTGATATGCACTTCTCAGTATTACAGTGATTATTACAAATTGTTGTACTGCTAAAATTGCATTTATTATACTCTTCTGATAGTTCCTGTCGGATGTTGGATATCATACAGACTATTTTAACTTTCTATACTGCTGCATGGAATACGTCAGTTGTATTCATGCCAAACCAGGTCCTTAAATGTCTCAGGCATGAGATTCTCGGTCGCCCAACTCTTCTCTTTCCAAGTACTTTTCCCTGTAGTATGGACTGCAATAAGTAAAATCTCTGTTCATTTCTCATGAGATGTCCCAGATACTGACGCTTTCTTATCTTCACTGTGTTAATAACTTCCCTTTCTTTCCTCATCTTTGTAAGAACTTCAACATTAGTTATATTTGCTGTCCATGAAATGCTTAGTATTCTATGATAAACCCACATTTCAAAAGTTTCCAATTTTTTAATTGTGGCTTCAGTCAAAGTCCAAGATTCTACACCGTAGAAGAGGCCCGAGAATACATAGCAGCGTAAAAGTCTCATCTTTGTGTTTATCGTTAAATCGTGACTTTTGAATAAACTGCTCATTCTAGTGTACACTGCTCTTGCCTTTTCAATTCTGCTCTTTATTTCTTGAGAGTGGTCCCATTGTTCATTGGCTATAGTACAAAGATATGTAAATTAGCTTACACGTTCAACTGGCCTTTGGTTTATATTAAGGGTGCAGTTTGTGAACTTGTTCTTAGATACAATCATTAGCTTCGTTTTATTAACATTAAAGTCTAGACAATAGCTTTCTGTCACTCTATTCATTAGTTGTTGCAGCCCTTCTAAGCTATCTGCGAATATGACTGTAACATCCGCATAACGTATGTTAATTATTCTTATTTATTATACTACTGCAGATTTATTACTTTATTACTGTTGCATTTAATGTTTTTTTTTTTTTTACATTCAGCACACATATTGCTGTTAGAATACATTTTTGTAAATTCAACAAAAATCTATATAGTACATTATAGATTTTCAATATTTTCTGGTTGTGGTGGCTTTTATTTATTTTTTTTTTTTTTTTGTACAGTTATATATGTATTCTGATGTGTTCTAACCTGTATATGTTTGTAGAAAAAAATTATTTAAAAAAAAAAATTAAGTGTTTGGTCAGATGCTGTAATGTTCTTTTAACTATTTACAAATATCAGCTGTGTTCGCATCTATTTTCGGACACCATCTTGAAATATTACCTACTGCGTATTTACTCACCATGGTCCAGAGTTCGTTTTGGGCGAAATAAGGAGAGCAGAATGGATTATTTGCAGTAATTAGTCTTAATTCACATTCGTATTGAACTAACTTTTATTTCTTCAATAATAATAATGCAAATAAAATCCTCTTTTCCTTCATTTAGCTACTTTTCGAGGATTAACATAGATGCAAACACATGAAACGAAATCAATTATGATTAAAATTTTATAACCTTTACGTTATCAACACAACTCTCTCTCTCTCTCTCTCTCTCTCTCTCTCTCTCTCTCTCTCTCTCTCTCTCTCTCTCTCTCTCACCCCTCCCCAGTGTTACTTATCTTGAAATTCTTCAGCGATCCGAAACAGTCCAGCCTCCTTACGTGGTTTTTGTCATTCCGCACTTTTGTTTATTTACCATTTTATCCAAACTGTTAGTTCCTTTTATACTATTTTAAGATAAAACTGATTTCTTTCACTTTACATTTTATATTCTGTTCTTTTTGGGCGCGTCCGTAAATTTGTCCGCGAAACTTTTTTGTGACCGATCGGCACAAGAGTGTAATTTCAACTGGGTTTATTGAAAACTGGGGCGAAAACTGCCCGCGTCTATCGTCACTAGATCTTGGTTGGCGACTGAAACGCAGACAGACTGCTGGCGTTGATCTGTCGGGTTAGCGGACACTCCCGCATTCCTATGTGACGTATGCTGGGGTCGGCTCCTGACGTCATGTAGCGTGACTTCAGATGTGACTTCCTGATTCCAATCAGAATTTAAATAACCACTTCCCATTACAACATTACAAATATCTTTCATTACCCAATTCACATATCAAAATATTTAAATTCATTACTAAAATTCCTCTTTGACACATTTAAATAATTAGCTACTTATATCTTTTCTCAAAACATTGTTAAATATCTCCATAATACTCTTCAAAACAACACAAAAATCATTTAATTACATCATAAGATCAACTACACATTCTATATCACCAATTCTCTTACAAGGCAGATTACTTCAGTTAACTTTACACAATGCAAAACAGGGTTACTACAGAATCGCAAATCATGTTTACAAACAAATCTCCTTCCACACACACTATTTCCCCCCCCCTGGACTGTAGGCGGAAGGGGTGAACATTTTTTCTTTTATTTCACCCCCATTCTTGCTTTGGGGTTACATAACCTTCAGGGTCCTAGTACCCCTACTAATAAACTTATTGATACGCCCCTATTCGGTCTACCATCCATACATAGTGCAACGATACGTTTAGCATAAGTCTCCGTATCAACCCCCGACTGCGGTATGAGAACATACGAACGCACGTATGAGTCGTGTGAAAGATGTAAATAATGTAATAATTAAGCGTTAGGTATAAGACATAAATAAAAGAAACAAACGTATTAATTAATTTTAAATAAGGAAATAATTGTAAGTGAACATGCATATGGAATTGCCAATCCTTGTTGGTTTTAAACGCAGCGAAGGAAGACGAAACACGCCTCAACCGGCAGGTGTGACGTCATTGCTGCAGGCAACCGTTTGGTATCAGTTTGTGTGTGTGTGAGTTAGTGTTAGTGTGTAAATGAAGAACAAGTTGAATTATGTATACAATTATGGAAAATTTTACAGTTTTTTAAGTGCTGAACGAAAACCAAAATTCACACGAATCAGAGACATATGTAGAAACACAGCTGGCGCCCGGCGCTACAATTCGATATTAAGAGGTCTATGATCGTGGGAACCGTTCAACTACCGTGTGAAATTTTGCCATAACTTCCATAGTTTACACACCTTAATGTTCATAATTTGCATAGGTTAAGTTTATTAATGTACCTAACGATTTGTCAAACAATATTTATAAAAAAGTGTGCGCTTCATAGAAAGACGCGTAGGTTGTAATTAGTTAATAAACCTACACGCTGACTTGTTCAACTCTGTCCGAACAGTTTTCAACAGGAGTTGAACGCCGGGAGGAGTATAAAACCCCAGCGAGCGACACACTCTTTCTCAGATCATCAACAGACAGCATGTGAAGTCCACGCATCTCACCACCGCAAATTTTACAAAGTTTAAGTAATGTTTTAAATCGTATTACGTAAACTAAAGTGCGATGGAACCGGCAGTACATCGGTGAAAGTAATTAGTGATATACACGAGTGATGTAAAAGACAATAATACCGTAAACTACGAGGAGTCGAAATGTCGTCGATGAACTTCAAGAAGTCCACGTAGAACTTCGAGACATCCACGAGGGAAAAGACGAGGAGAGGAGAGGAAACAGAGCAATATACTAGAGGACGCAGGGACAGCCACACGCAGCTACAGCCAGCCATACATCATCACGACCAGAGGTCCATGTCAGAACTCAGCATCCATTAGACGGAGAGAGTAATTCCAAACGATGCAGAGACAGAGAAGGTGATACCGGAAGGGGATCCCAAAACTCGAGAGTCCAGGTGACGGTAACAACACAGTTAAATGGTAGCAGAAATATGCAGGTGAAGTCAGACATTTATTCAATCTTATAAATGACCCTGAGATCTATCAAAAGAAGGCTCTAGATTCCATATCCAAGTTTACATAAATTTTATTATTTTTATTTGCATATTGAATAATTAATAAAAGTTCAGAGAATAATAATTTATAACAAAGAACATACAACATTAATCTCATAAATAAATGGGAATTAGAGAAACCATATTTTATTATATTTTTATATTATAATTAAATAATTAAAATCAAGTACGAAAGTTTACTTCAATTGTAGATTTTAATTAATTGAGACATTAGGAGTATAGTTAAATAAAGTAAAAGAACTATTAGAATTTTTATAAAAGTTTAATTTTTTTTTTTTTTTTATTAAGTGGTACATAAGAAAAAAAACCACACTTGCTAAGTCAATATTAATATTCAATTTCGTACGTGTTCATCATGCATTGTAATAATATATGTGTTATGTATTATATGTCTGTGTAAATATTCCAGGTCATATATGTTTGTTTGTGTATAATGTGTCTTAGACTATAAGAGCTAAGAGTTTGCCACGTTATAATTATATGATAGTCGTATAAGGGAATATAAGGGTTTCAATATTAGTTAACCCACACACTAATTAATAACATGACAATTTGCAGTTTTTAATTAATATACAAAATGAATATAATTTTATTAGCAAAGTCGTACTAAATTCACAACCAGTATTAAATCCTCTGTACTCTTTACTTGTAACGATATTCACGTGCTTATCCACCCTCAATTAACTACCAAAGCCTGCGACCTAGCTGGGAAACATCAAGGTAAATACTGCAGAAGAAGAGTATACCTTTGAGACGTGGGTAAGTGTGCACAAATGAGTAATAGCATATGTGCAAAAGTGAGTTGTTAAGAGTATCGTTGCAATATATATAAATAATAATCCAGAACCACCTAAAATGAAAAGCCTAATACAACCTAATACGCATGTGTTTAAAACTGTTTAATACTAATTTATGAAATCACAATTTAGTCGGTCGACTTGATAGTTGCTCGCACACTGTTTTACAAAACCGCGCGTTAACACACCCGTGCAGTTGCGCGATCGTTTGTCGACTGGAGTTTTCAAAATGGCTAAGCGTCCCTCTGCACCCGGCAACTTGCTTTGTGATTGGCGGGTAGCGTCTTGTGGTTTTCCCATCATCTCGTATAAAGCGATAAGGAATTCTTGAACGTGACTTTCACACTGTGAAAAAGCGGCACACTCGCGCGCTCGTACACATTCCCAGACTCTTAATTGCTTTTGTACCTCGCTGGGCCTGACACCGAGCTAACCACAGGGTGTTAAAAAAAAAGCAAGCTTTTGTGATCAAAAAAGTTGCCCAGCCGAGTTGGCCCCAGATTATTACAATTATTATGAAAAATAAACAAAAAAATGAACCCTCAGCCTTATTTGCCCCGTTACAATACCCTCCCCTCCCCAATGAGAGGTTTTCTGTCGAAACAGAAAAACTCATTGCCTAAAAAACCTAAGAGGACCAGCAAGGATATGGCGCCATTGACCCCTCGTTAATCCTTATTAAAATCATAGGTAACACCCCCCTTAGTCTGGTGGCTGCGGCCGCACGTGAATGACCTTACTGGACTTTGTAGCGGGTCAATTTTTGGGTGTTTTATTTTAATTGTTTGGGGCAATTATATAATTCGGATTCATTTCATTTTCGGTCGGGAGCCTTATAAAATATGGTGAAATAACTGTATTATTGTGCAACGTTATTTTCCAAGCAACAGCACGATGTTGAGAAACAGCGTTTGGAACAAAGGCGATGCGCAATTTCAGTGGTGTAACACGGCAGAGAATTTGCATCTCCACCAAAATTCTAAGAACTCTGTACATGTGTGTCAACGCTCAAGCGCAACTACACCCGCACGCGCTCAAAGGACGCTCTAACAAAAAACTCAAGATGGCCTGAGCGTAAAAAATATTCGTCGTCTTCTCTAAGACCTCCCAGAAGTCGCATTAAACTCCGCCTACTGTTGGTGACATCAGCAGAGCAGACTCCAATATTGTACTCTGGTACCACACATATACCAGTTATAATCCATGCATAAAATGGTTATGCCACCGCAATTAAGCACCAACGGCGACTAAAACATGATGGCCGTGACTGCTCATTTCCCGCGACTCAAGGAAACACATTGCCCAGTTCGTCTCTGACGGTGTCGGCGCCGACACGCGAGCTCAATACGCTCGTGTAACTTCGTTATTTTTCAATAATGAAAGTAAAGCAGTTCTTTTAAAAGCAGTGGTAGGATGGGAGGAGTGTAGAACACTAATATGTAAATTTGGAATTCCTTTTCGTCTTTTTCATAGGCATCTTCAATCTACCGCGGGCTGGCCACGAGGTCACCGAAGTAAGCGTTATCGGTAGTGTTATAAAAATTATGTAGTCAATCTGGTAATTGGGGTTTGAAAACGGAATGTGAGTAGAGAGTGTGCAAAGCTGGGCTGTGTTTTTTTGTTTATGTGTGTATAATTATGAAGTTGTAAAATTGTCCATTACAAGGTAAGCTATAGTCAGTAAGGTATAATAATTGCGTAACATGTCGCACGAAGATTTGTAATGTCAATAATTCATACGAATTAAAGAAAAATCTAATTTCTCTTCCACAAAATTGCGATTTAAAATTCTTTCAAAACCTTAGTTCGTTTTATGTGCTGTCATAGTTCGTCGAACGAAATGGGTTTACCTCCACTACACGATCCGGCCAGATCATTGATAAACGGTAAGTGTGAAGTTGAATTTGAGTAAAATATAAATAATAATAATAGTAAAATAAAAAAAAGTTACAACTTCCCTGGTCGAGATCCCAACACCATAAAGTCAGATAGGCACGTCACCACAGTATCACCAGACTCTGTAACATTCAATAAAAATATCAATAACTGGTCTTTTACCGTGCCACATCCTCAACTGGTTTGTTTTCCTCTTAGCCCGTACTGGTTTGCGTTAAGAAGCACTGATTGCATCTATACATACATTCTTAACATAAACATATTACACTTGTTTATACTACATTCCTAATCAAATAAACATTCATATTTCACAAACCTAGCCTCAAAATACATTTAATAACCTTTCAATTTCTATTAATTAAACATTTTAACTATTTATCTTGCATTATCATTTCAACTTGAATTTTTCTTAAATATTTTAATCATTTAAATTTAATTGTCTACTATTTATTATCCATTTCAAGTCAAAAAAAAACTATTCCCATCCATTACATATATTTCCATCTTTTAAATTAATTTAACCATCTCTTTCAATTAATTACTTTAATGGCATTACTTAAAACCTTTTACATTAATTAAATCCCTTCACATAAATTTGAATTGCCTCATAATTAAACACTGTAAGTTACTTCAAAACAATCTTAATTCATTTAATTTCATCTTGTATATATTTACTTCATAATAAAATTCATCTATCATCTCTTTCATAACCTTTAAATCAAACTTTCAAATTTACTACCAAAATTTCTATCTTTTAAATGAATTTAATTTTCATTATAAACATTCATAATTATATACTGACAATTATTAAAAAATAATAAACTTATTACTATCATAAAATCAATTGCAACTATAAATTGATTACACAAAATATAATATACACACAACACCATGGATCAGCTGATATCTTATCATAACAGCATAATCTCGTATAGAGAACATGAAAGCATAATACAACTTTAATTCAATTTTTTTTTCTGATTTACCTCTTCCATTTCCATTAAGATTTACAGTTACTATCTACATTATAAGGCATACTACTTCGGTTATTTTTTATACAATACCAAATGTGATTATATATGACACAGAAAATCATTCAATACAATAGGTACATAAGTCATCACAACAAACTCCTCCAATACTTCATTATTATTAAGCACAATTACAATAATCACCAACTTTATCTTCTTTATTCAATCAGAGCTTATTTATTAACAATTTAACAACCTTCTTCCACACACATTATTTCCCCCCCCCCTGGTGCTACGCCCAGTTGCCTCCACAAGAACTGAAGATTTTTAGGGTGTAGACGCTGCCTACACCGTTCTTGCTTCGGCGTTACAAAACATTCGGCATTACTGATGTCCGGGGACACCAGTAATCCTACTAAAATTTAGTTATATGCCCTTAAGACGGTCTACCATCCCATTTGATGGATAGCCGCTGTTCCATAGTTTATGGTGATTCCCCTGATTTACCCCCCCCCCCCCCGGTTAATTTCTAAATTCATCTTTACAACGATAACAAGCTATGGCCAGACTTAGGCAGCGCGTAACGTAATGTGCCCTGACCATAGCTGGTTAAAGATGAGCCAATTCAACGGTCAGGGTTTGGTGATGCCGTGACCGCCCAAAAGTGGGGAATCACATGTTCAAATTACACAATACATATTACATCTATACTTAATTACATCCTAATCAATTAGATACTTTATACTTCTCATAATCAACATAATACACCATAATAAACAATCAACAGGAACATTATCATTGTTACATTAACAGAAACATTTCAAATTTAAATTTGACCAAAATTCCACACCTTACCTAAGTTAAATTCTTTCAAACTCATTTAATTTCATTATTAAAATATTTGACTTTACTTCCATTTCATTATAAAATTCATACTTACATATGGTCAGTCATTCAATCAAATAAAAACATGATCACGGTCATAGACTCAAAAATATAAACATTTATCACAACAAATATAACGTACCTAACCATATGTACCTTCTGATACATTATAATAACAATATGACAACACCTAAACACATTTTATGTTTAATTATTTAATATTTATTATAAAGTATAACTCTCAGAAAAATCATTTAAATTTATTACCATAATTCATCTATACAACATTTTAAATTATTTAGTTCATCTCAAATTAATTCAACTATTTTATCAAACACATGTTAATTACTTTAATTATCAAATTGATTTAATTACTTTAACAAATTCATAATGACCGACTGTCAATCATTAAAGTTGAGTATACTTCATACACCACATTGTATTCTCTGTTACCTTATCATTACAATAACATAACCTTACTCCATAAGCACATTTAACAACAACACAAAAGTATATACAATCTACATTATTATCTGTTATTGTTTACCACAAATCATTTTCTAATTCAGTCCATTTCAAAACCCACTACACTCACATAATTAAATGTTCATGAACAACAATTTAATTACATTCATTATATTATTATTATTATTATTATTAATATAATAACCCTTTATTTTTTGTTTATTCCCTATACCGTAATAATTCACCGGATTACTCCCCCTTATTGACTCATAGTACTCGTCTACATTAGTAATCTTAGTCCTGTCTCCCTTAGTAATTTTTGTCACACTTAAATAGTTTACCATTTTATCATTATAGCCATCATCTGCTATTAATATACCTGGATTTCGTTGTCCATGACGTGTCTGTTACTTAACTAAATATCACTATAGTATTGACGACTCGGAACACTAAGTTTTTTATAAGTAAAAACGTAAAGTTTTACCTTACAACCTAAACCGGCTTTCACCTATAGAAGGCTTCATCAGTGCCTCTGATGAAGCCTTCTATAGGTGAAAGCCGGTTTAGGCTGTAAGGTAAAACTTTACGTTTTTACTTATAAAAAACTTAGTGTTCCGAGTCGTCAATACTATAGTGATATTTAATTAATATACCCATTTTATACCCAGGTAAGTAATTATTATCGATATCCTCAAAATAATCATCATCTCTTACTGTACCAACTACACCACAAGGTAAGTTTTTATTTTATTAATTCTCTTATTATTTAACACCTCTACCCACTCTTGATACTCTCTATTAACATGAAAAATCTCTATCTTTCTCTCAAAATACCTCTCATCACAACACCATTTCACTTTCGCTCTATCATTCCACACAAAGGGCAACACAACATTATTATAACACATCTGGCCCTACCAGATGCACAAAAAACCAAGGGACAATTATTTGTAGAACTTCCGTCTACCACACACCCTCTGGAGGAAACTCTATCCTCGTAAACCACTAGTGGAGTCTTTACTTCACTTAAACAACAGGGAAATTTTGCCCTTTGTACACACTCTACCTTTAAACTCTCTCTCCATTCTTTCTCCAGTTCATCAACACTTGCTAACACTCCATTACTAATCCAAACTGACTTTCTACTCTCATCATCACTATTACTATTCACCGTCTCATACTTAGACACTCCATTTTCAACTACATTACTGTTATCACTTTTTATTTCACCATTAAACTCGTTACTATTATTACTACTTACCTCGTTATTATTCGTCATATCGCTAACACTGTCACTTACCTTCTTATTCACTATCTGATTTAATTTACTTTCTAAATTTTTATTCATTTTGTTAGTCTGTTCCTCTATTGATTCTATCACTTGTTCTTTAATTGTCATTAAACGTTCGTTAATCTCATGTAGTTGTTTATTCAAATTACTTTTGTTATGTTTCACTTACATTTATTTATATCGCTTTATTTATTTTCACACTTTCAGCTGGTGCAGCCGCCATGTTGTTATTACCAACATACAATTTTACTCACCAGGGTCCAGATGTTCGAAACAGCGAATAGGGAAGTGCAGACTGGTTATTTAAGAAAATACAAATGAATTACTATCACACCTATTTTAATTCCTTTTTTCATATTACATAAGAAAACCTGAAAATAGCCCTTAACATCATTTCAAATTTTATATCAACAAATATTCCCCTTTCCTTCTTCTACTTGATTACAATCTTTCAGATAGGCAATAATAACATTTATTATTCATGATTTTCCCTTTAGAATAGACATAAATACATTTTATAACATAAGATGAATTCTCTATAACGTAAACCAGTGCTTAGAATTTTAGATTAATTAGGTACCCACACACACGCACTCACGCAATTTCATTCATAGCCATCCAATTTTTGATTCCCCTTTTTAGCTCATATTTTCTTTTAGCATATGCAAATTAAATGATCATTTTTATAGATTTTGACTGTTATTTAGGTGTCTATTACTTAGCTGCTCATCCTCCAGTCGACTCCCCTTCTACCACGCACTAACTCATCGCCGAACTGTTAATTTATTGCCAATTTTACTCACTGTCTCTACTTGGTTTATTAAAATACTACTTGTGATTAAAATATATCAAATTTTCACATCTTTTACTTGTTTTGCGGTGCGAAAACGGTACGCAGCCGGCGGCGAGCGGAACTGCTCACGTCCGCTCTGTGTTGATGTTAATTGCCGACTGACCTGACGAACTGCGTTATTTGCTGAGGTGGAGAGGGTGTCACGTCACCAATCTTATTGTGTTTGAAATATAACGACTCAAATATTAAGGCAAGGCAATTACACATTGCATTCCAATATGACGTATTTGCAGGCTTGGTCTGTTGACAAGTTTGTTTGGCAAAAAATAGCTGTTGTTTTGCACGTACACTGTTGACCTTGATACAATACCTGCTCGCTTGGTATTACGCCGTTATAAAACTTTACAAAATTTTACCATCAATTATTATTTATGCTTTTGGAATTTATATTTGTTTTCCCCCAAAACCACTATAGGTACAGAAATGTCCCGTTACAAGACCCCCTCAATGAGAGGTTTTATGCCGAAGCATAAAAACTCTCATTGACACACTCATACTTCCTAAAGGGATCAGCCAGGATATGTCGCCACAACCCCCTTTTTGGTTTATATAAAAAAAAATTAACTTACCCCTTGGTCCAGTGATTGTGACAGCACCTGAATGACCTTACTGGACTTCTCTCTCGAGATCCCAATGCCGCAAGGCCAGTCAGGCACTTGACGCTCCTGCTATGATGCGCTGGCCAGCTCAGGACCGCCGCCACAGCATCACCAGACTCTGAAACATCCAATTAAAAATCAAATAGTGGCCTTGTATAATACCATACCCCTAACTGTTCTGTTTCCCCTTAGCTGTGTACTGGTTTACGTTAAGAAGCACTGGTTTTCTTGATATATAACCTTATATCTATTACATATCCTTTTTATTCTCTTACTTCACTCCAAATATTCTATAAAATTTTCTAATTAAGCCTTTCCCATTTTACAAGAAGAAGTATAAATCCTTACACTAACACAACAATATTTCAAAACAATTAAATTCATTAATAATAATTCTTATATAGAACAAAACACATATAAATCCACTACATCAAAACAAATTATCTACTTAAAATGGTTAATTATCTTTCATTATCATAATACTTCTTATTTCCATACAAAATCATCTAATTATCTCTTCTGATCAACATAATATATTTAACATCCACTAATTCATTACTAATACTCTAGATACCTCTTTCCACACACACACACACACACACACACACACACACACACACACAAAATCCCCCCCCCCCCGGACTGTAGCGCCCAGTTGCTTCCACAAAGACTGAAGTTAGGGAGGAATTTTGTCATCTCCTGTCCTTGCTTCGGCCTTACATTTAAAGTTCAGATATAATAATAACTGATTATATAATAACAACCTTAAAACGGGTCTATCACCCTTTTATTTGTTCCCACGCGAACAGGTGATAGCCGCTGTTCCATAGTTCCAGGGATTTCCCCTTGAGTCACCCCCCCCCCCATTAATTTCAATTTCAAACCAATTTCACAGGCAACAAACCATGGTCAGGTTTACAATATCTGCCCCACAGCTGGTTGTCGTCCAAAACCACGATTAGTGCTGGTGAAACAGTAATCGCCTGAAATGTGGAGAAATCTGTCATTAGCATGTTTTACAATTCATCATTTTTATACACTGTACCATAGTAATTGACATATAATATAATATTATATAATATTGGTATACAGTGTATGTTACGCCCTATTTAGGCCTCCGATGATGGTAACATGCATCGATGTTACTCATCAACCCTTATCGCTACCTACAGTAACAACATGCCATCACTGCAATAGCCTAGCTTATTACTAAACTTATGTCATTCTTCATTTACTATCACTACCTACCACAACTTATTCTCTCTTCTATTGACACCTAACAACCCCCCAAAATCACCCCTTAATCTTGCACAATAACATAATATAACATAATAAACATTAACCTGGAACATTAACATTGCTACATTTAACTAAACAATTCACCTTTACATAATTTGTATAGAAAATTATAAACATTACAACTTGAACTTTCTATTAACTCTTTTTATATCAACCTTTAATTATGTAACATTTATTGTACCATTAAATTTTCCAAGAGCCTCCAGGTGGTCTAGTGGCTAACGAGGGCAATTGATGCGCTCGTGGTCCCGGGTTCAATTCCCGGCGGAGGCTCCATACTGCGTGCACTCGGCGTCGTGAGGCAAACTGAGTAGGCGTTGAGATAACAGCACCGCCTCCTGGCCATGAATACTGCAACTAGCGGCTGGTGGCGCGTAGTACTAGCCATACACCGTCACACTAACACAAAAGCCACGCGGTACGCCTTGGTCCTTAACGGACTGTGGAGCGGAGGTTTTTTTTTTAAATTTTCCAAAAAATTTTTTAATTTGTTATCAACATTCATTTATTATTACATTTCCACTATGATTTTTTTTTCTAACATTTTCATCATTAATTAGTTGGGGTGATTCTCCGTCATTTGATTTATTGAATAGGCATTTATACATATAACCTTACTCCCTTTCTTCCTTCTAACAACCATTAACAGATTTGCATAGGGTGACACCAATCTCTCAATAATAACCCCCTTCAACACTAATTCCACTTAAATCCTTCCCCTCTTATAATCAAGTACCTGATACCCCTTTTGTACCAAGGATGTGTGTTTGTTCCCTTCCGTGCAATTCCATTCATACCCTTTTGCCCTCCACATAATCTCGGCAAACACTCTTCGACACTTCTGTATGCGAAACCTGCCACAACGACGTACGTTGATCACTCCCTACACACCACCCTCACTACAAAATTTCACCATCACCTATTTACTCTCCTATTACATTACCCTCACTTTCTCTACATATAATCACTCCCACTACTGTGTCCCTACTACTACCCGTTTCTGTATTGCTTTTATTCCAAAATTCTTATTTTATCTAACACCCATTTAAAATTAACTTTGATTGACTCAAATGCCTTATTGAAATAATTATCACCCAAACTCCATCTTTTATCACATTTCACATTAATATGATCATTGAAAATTACATTAGAAAATTCGTCCCTTACCTCATAATAACAATATAACCCAACATCTAAACATATTGTATGTTTCACTTACTTATTCATTATAGAATCTGAATCTCATAAAGTCATTTAAATTCATCACCAAAATTTCTCTGAACAACATTTTAAATTAATTGATTACTCTCCAATTATTTAATTCAATCAGTTTAAAATTTCACAATTACTCTCATCACTTATTTAGTCTGAATACTTAGCTGCTATTACTTACTCACTGTCTATTACTTAGCTGCTCATCCTCCAGTCAACTCCCGTTCTACCACGCACTAACTCATCGCCGAACTGTTAATTTATTGCCAATTTTACTCACTGTCTCTACTTGGTTTATTAAAACACTACTTGTGATTAAAATATATCAAATTTTCACATCTTTTACTTGTTTTGCGGTGCGAAAACGGTACGCAGCCGGCGGCGAGCGGAACTGCTCACGTCCACTCTGTGTTGATGTTAATTGCCGACTGACTAGACGAACTGCGTTATTTGCTGAGGTGGAGAGGGTGTCACGTCACCAATCTTATTGTGTTCAAAATATGACGACTCAAATATTAAGGCGAGGCAATTACGCATTGCATTCCAATATGACGTATTTTGCAGGCTTGGTCTGTTGACAAGTTTGTTTGGCAAAAAATAGCTGTTGTTTTGCATGTACACTGTTGACCTTGATACAATTCCTGCTCGCTTGGTATTACGCCATTATAAAACTTTACAAAATTTTACCATCAATTATTATTTATGCTTTTGGAATTTATATTTGTTTTCCCCCAAAACCACTATAGGTACAGAAATGTCCCATTACACTTTCACTTTTGATATTTTGTTGTTCCAGTTCCCCCTTTGTTTCGTTAATCTTAACCTCATTAATGTCAAAACGTTCGTTAATATCACCCCTTAATTTATTAAACTTTTCATCATTAATATCAAAATGTTTATTTAATTCATTAAGTTTTCCATTCTGTTCATCTAACTTTACTTTAATATCGCCCCTTAATTCATTATTTTGTTCTTTAAACTTTACATCTAATATCGCTTGTAACATTTCGTATATTTCATAATTATCAGACTGTTTTTTTTTATTAGTTGAGGTTGGGGTTAACTGAATCCCAGAGTCATCTGTAGTATCTGACTCGTTTAATTTACTGTCTTTAATTACAGTCGGAGTCGAATGAACCTCTAGCCCGCTTATGACAGCCGACTCGGTCATTGACTGAATTTCCGACTCATCCATTACCGTTACATCAGTTATATTTACCTCAATTTCTGTATTTTCTTCCATCTTTTATAAATTTACTTATTTTCAGTTAAATGATTCTCTGACTTACATATACAACAACAACAAAATCTTACACTTCTCAATTATGTTATCAATCACTTAAGCATAAGATAACCTGCATCTATTTAGACGTACTAAAAGTTTTTATCTACTTCAAATAACCCTTCCGTTCTCCAATCACATATTGTTTTACTCTCCATTTACATAAAATATTCTTCACCCACTTCTCCACGTATTCCTATCTAATTACGATACAACATACTATTACGTTCTTTTATAAGAAGTTATCAATTCAACATATTAAAATGAAAAAACAAATATTGAAACTACAAATTAAATTCGGTATACCTTAAATTTACTTAACATAAACCAGTGCTTATTCTTTATATAACTTTCACACACACGCTAGTTCTTTAAATTCCAATTTTAATTAATAGAGCTCTTTCAAAATTTAATAGATAGCTAGCTAACTGGTCTGTCAGTTAAAAGTTATAAATGTGTTTAAGAGGTACTCATCCTCGTAACCTGTCTCCCCAGCGTTGTAATTACCATTGTAACAAAATCTGTAATGGTTACAAAATAATTATGTGTGTTTACCAAAATAAAAAAATGTTGGTGTTTTTGAAAAATATTGTTTAATTGGTTTTGTTGTTTGTAATTATTAAATTATATTTCGTTAATGTCTGGTGTAAAAATTCAAATCTTATCCTTCTGTTTCTGTGTACTGTATCACCTTGAAGTTTTAGAATTAACTTCCGCGTTAATTGGTTTATCTCCCGCACTAATCGATCGATGGTTCTTCTTCTTAATTGTATATTCTCCTTCCACTTGGTATAGGCCGCCTTCCGGATAGTCCGTGATCTCAAATTTATTTTATTTTAATTTTATTTATTAATTTTATGATTAAATAGAAACCAATATGCAGAAATTCCAAATTTATTAACAATTGTTTATTATAGATCGAGTGTTAATCGATCATTCACAGTAGTATCGACTCTTTCTCAGGGCGGTCGATTAATTTTTACATCTGTATTTTATAATTATTAGGTTCTTTGAACGGTTATTTTATATAGTCAGAGAAGGGTAAGGTCAGGAAAGTATAACACTTACAAGTAAAACGCTTAAGAATTAAAATTGACAAAGTTATTAGTAATATATAATGTTTATTAAATAAAATTTTAATACCATCGAAGTCTGGATGGCTATGTCAGTAAAGCTCGCTTTGAATTGTGGGAAGTCAAAGATGGCGGCTCCTGGACTGCATATGTTAAACTGTATTCAGCTCGATGAAAATTTCTTCCAATAAATTGTGCCTTTTCAATGTTTCCTCGACTCCGCAGTTGGGATTATTTCTTCTGGTGTTAGTAGAATGGTTCTGGTTCAGTGTCTTGTGATTCACTTCGATTAAATATGTGTGATAATGTTTAATTTACTTTGTTCAATAAGGTCGAACTTTGCACCTTTCGTCTCGTTATGAAGAATTATTTATTGTGTAGGTTTAAGTTCTTATTTCACTCATTTATAGTTCCGTATTACTTTAGTTTACGTGTTGTATTAAATGTTCTCACTGAAGTTAAGTTTAATTTCAAAATTTAGTACTTTATGATTTTTCACGTTAGATTAGGCTTACGGACCTATCGCCATATTTGTCTACTATATAGGTTAATATTAGCACAAATCGCGTCAAGTGTTCTCGACAAGATCCAATAATTAACTGTTCTCATTTCCTTCATCTCCTGAACATCTTAGCCAATTTAATATTAGTAATACATTGTTTTAAAATCTGTTTGGCTTCCGCTACATGAAGCAAATTTACATTATATCACTGAATATATTTTTGCTATTATTTAATTTTATGAAATACTAAATACATAATCTTTTTCTTTAGTTCATTCTGTTTGATTTGATACCCAATAAGATAGTTTTACAAAGTTTTTTATCTAAAATGCTATATTTCTTTCATTTTGAAAAAGTAGGCTTCAAAATTCACTTCCTGTCCTTCTCCAAATTTTTGCCATTTTATATGTTATATTTATGATTGTACTAAATCTCAGATTGACATAAAATGTTTAGCTTTCCTTAATTTCTTGTAATTTTATTAATTGGTTATCCTTTTAAACATTATTCAACAATTTATGACTCCCCACTCTGAATTTTCAGTTATTACATTTGCAATTTTAACAATAATTCTTCCTATCTTGTTACAATATCCTTTTAAAGTATAATTTACATTATATTATTCTGTGACTGATTTACCTTATATAAATTCCATCAGTTTAACTAGTTTACTGGACTGGATTCATCAATTATAATGTAGTTGAAATTTACCATTTGGCCTAGATTTTGTCTGGTTTTACATACAAAGTTTTTTAATAATACAGCTTGTTTATACCCTTTCTGACCTTCTATTCTAATACAATGTTGATTAACAATTCCTTACTTTACTACAAGAACATTTAGTAGTGAATTTAAACTATTAATTCATAACAATTATTTGACATTAAAAATGGTATTTAATCTCAGACCATTTAGTCTTGATTAATCCTAGTAACTCATAATAAACATTTTATAATAAAAGAATGGTACTCACACTCAGACATTGTATTCTTGATTAAAACTATTAAACATAATAAACATCTTAGAATATTAAAACATTACTCTCTGATTCAACATTTAGGTATAGAGTTCATTTATTTAAGTAGAAACATAACACATTGGTTTCTTCATTTTTAAACCTTTCTTAACATTACTTATGTGCAGTCTTATCTGTTTTTAGTTTATTTTATTTTAGGAATGTATCCCTTGTCACTTTACTTATTCACCACCTGCTCTCTATTTATCTTACTCATTTCATTGAATGTTATTAGATAAATAGTGGCAATTTATTAGAGACATTTGTCTTTGCCTTTCATAATACTATTTTATTAGATAGTATTCATGGAGTTAAATTAAAACTGTAAAGTTGTTTAGAGGTACACTTTTATTAAGTTTAAGCATTTTATGCACTTTCTTGAAGTTTATTTACTACAATAGAATAACTTGCACTTGTCCCCTGTTAATTCTTGATACTATCACTAATCAGTTTTATAGTTTCATATTATCAAGATATTTGTTTATGAGGGACTGTTAAGATTTGTTTTTATTCATTATACAATAACTTTCCTGGGTGCACTTTTACTTATCACTCTAAACACTTTTGTTTACATTTGTTTTACATTATTTCTGTTTTTGGGTGTTATACTTTCATTTTGTGACATTTAATTTCCCTTGGGGTTTTGGTTTTCTCCATACTGGGTTTCTTTTGGGTATTTGTGGTAGTCTTCTCCTCCTACTATCTTGTATCTTCCAACTCATTCCTGTTTATTAGGTATTTTGGTTTGTTCTGGGTATCTTCTTTGCTTATTCTTGGATTCTTTATTACCATATATTTATTATGCATGTTGGTTCGTTCTGGGTATCTTCCTTACTTACTCCTATCCTACCTGGGTATTTTTCCTTAATTTATTTTAGTTTTTTGGGGTTTATTTTTCTTTACACATTTTTGTTGCATAGTGGTTTTTTTCTTTATTTTTACTTTTTCAAGTTATGATAGTATTTTATTGTGATGCTTATTTGTTTTCATTTGGATTTTTCTTTGATAGTTATTTATTTATGATCATATTTTATTCGTTCTTAAGTGGATAATCTGTCATGCTACAGATTGCTCTCATCCAGAAGTGATTAGTTAAGACCATACTTTGTTTGTCTGAAATAATTGCTTATGATACTTATTATATATTATAATTTTTGACTTCCTTTCCATTTCTATCTTTGCTTCTTCATATTCGAGCTTACATATATTTTATTCTTAAATTGATCTTCCTTGATAGTAATAGTCATCTGAGGTTTATTATTTTATTTTCATTTTTTCCTAACTTGGTGTTTTATCCTTGGGATATTTATTCCCTAACACGTGAGCTGGGGCAGTTCAGAGAGGCACTTGTGCCTTCATATACTCTGCTGGCCATACTACACTTCTCATTAAGCTCAGAGGAAATTCATCTCTGCTCAAAACATAATAATACTGCTGGAATTATCGACAGACAGTTATTAATACAAATTATATAAGAATAGTCTATTTTACGACTATTAAAAAATATCTTTGGATACCTCACTTCGTATTTCCTCAGATTTGTTAATATTTCTATCTCAGTTAATTTTCTTCTCAGTTATTCTTCTGACTTGTTAGCTCTACTGATATCTTATTTCTTATTATGGTGGGAAGCTCTTTTATTAATATAATTATCACTAGTTATTAAGTATAAAGTTTTTTGTATTAATTCTCTATTCTTCTTTTGTTGTTATCACAATCTGCTTCTGGTCATTGGTAGCATATTTTTTATGATATTTTGGTTGTTTCTTAGTTCTCATGAATTGTTCCACTAGTTCCATGTTCTAGCACTTCTTCTAATTGTCTTTATTATAAACGACATTTATTTTATGATCATAGTTATATTATTGATTTATTTATATTTATTTTATTTATTATATTTATTTATCCAAATGAGTTCTTTAATTATCATATTTATGTGGTCATTGTTTCTCCTTGTATTGCATAAAGGTTTTATTATTTTTATTTCAACACAAGTTTATTCATTTAATTGTATCAGTGGTTCTTACTTCCTTTTCTTTCTTTTCAAAATTATTTCATAATTAGTTCCATTTATGATTGGTAGTAAGTTGTGCTTACTATATTTTTTAGAATTTATTTGATTTTTATAAATTCCAAATTCTTTTCTTGATTTCCATAAAGTTTCATATATAGTTGGTAGTAAGTTGTCCTTACTATGTTTTTAAATTTTGGTAAGTTTTGGTATATATAACTTCCAAATTCTTTTCTTTGATTCCATAATATGTTTTCATAAATAATTGTTTGTAAGATGATCTTACTATGTTTTTGAATTTATTTAATATAAATTCCACATTCTTTTTCTTTCATTTCATAATTAGCTTCATAAATAATGGGTAGTAAGTTGTTCTTACTATGTTTTTAAAATTTTGATGATTTTCAAAATTCTCTTCTTTATTTTCATAACATTTTCATAAATATTTGTTGTAAGTTGTTCTTACTATGTTTTTTGAATTTGTTTGATTTATATAAATTCCAAATTCTTTTCTTTATTTCCATAATTAGTTTTATAAATAATGGGTAGTAAGTTGTTCTTACTATGTTTTAAAATTTTGATGATTTTCAAAATTCTTTTCTTTGTTTTCCATAAAATTTTCATAAATAATTGTTTGTAAGGTGATCTTACCTTGTTTTGAATTTGGGTGATTATTTTAAATTCAAAATTCTTTTCTTTAATTCCATTTCATAATTAGCTTCATAAATAGTTGTTTGTAAGGTGATCTAACGATATTTTAGAATTTTTGGTAATTTCTTCAAAATTCTTTTTCTTGATTTCCATAATATTTCATAAATAATGGGTAGTAAGTTGTCCTTACTATGTTTTTAAATTTTTGTGATTATCAAAATTCTTTTCTTTAATTCCATAATTAGTTTCATAAATAATTGGTAGTAAGTTGATCTTACTTTATACCCTTTCTGTGCGTAAATCGATGATAGCAGATTTCCTTCTTAGCACATCGCACCCCACCTATATGTTAAAGGGCAGTCCTGTCGCAATTAAGAATACCATGGTTATAGCTATACCCTTGCTAACCACGTTTACCGATACTTGCCTTCTGATCATTTTGTTTTGGCGACCAGTGGCACCTATTAATACAATGTTATTTATTGGTAAAGTCAGCAATATTTGACCACATTCCCTTTGGATTCTCTCCAATTCAGTTGTGTTAATTATAGAAACATTCGCACCTGTATCTATCATTAATTGGGTGAAGACTCCTTCCACTTCCGCGTTTATATAAATTATTTCATTGTTTATACTATTGAGGCGAGTGTCGTCCTCCTCCAATAGTTCGTTTCTAATATTTTTTAAATAGTTGCAACTAATGATTGTTATGTTATCAGAGTTAGTTGCTGTTTGCAACTCTTGTTGATACCCAGGAGATAGGAGCAGTGAAGGGTCATGATAATTAATCACTGCCTTCTCCCGTTTAAATTCTCATTTCCGTTGTTATTAATTTTCGGCCCGACTGAGGCGTCAGTCGGACACCTTGAGTGGGTACCTGCTGCTCCGTGCAATTTTTGAATAGTTGTTCCCGGTTTGGGTTCCGTTCTGGATCGTCTAGACTGGTACTTCGTCTAGGCGGATTGTACCTCGAACTATCACGTTCTCTGCTTCTTCGCTGATCCTTGTATTCGTGGAAACTGTTACGCCGCTGATGGGTGTATCTTCGTTGGATGTTTCCTTCGGCTCGTATGAAATTTACCCTGGTCCGGGAAAACCTGTTGTTATTCTGGTTATTGTTTGGTGGGTAACCCCTATTGTTATTATAATACCGTTCGGTATTATTATTGTTTGGGATTCTCTGACTATTATTGTTTGGATTCGGGTAATAATTGTTTCTATTACCTTGGTAACCGTTATTATTCCTATTTGCAGTTTGGTTAATAGGACCGTTATTATTATTATTATTATTGTTTGCATTATTATAATTGGAATTGTATCGGTTCCCTTGGTATCCCTGGCTGTTCTGGTTATTACCGTTGTTCAGGTATGGATTATTTCTTATTTCCGGCCGATCATTCCTCCTTCTGCTTTGCCGATAGTACTCCTCACTCTCGTAGTTCTCCAACAGTTCAGTCATCGCCTGTATCATTTTTATTTGGCTACCTCTCCTTGCTCTGATCACTTCTTCATCGTAATGGTACGGTAGCTTATTTACGAGGCATTCTTCTGGTATGGCCGGTTCCAAATGCTTTGCCAGACATACCTTTCCAAGGAAGTATGCGGTCATAGAGTTACCCATTTGTGGTTTGTATCGGCCATGACAGATGTTGTCGCGTATTAAGTTCTGGGTAGTCTCCGACCAGTACTTTGCCTTGAACAAGTTTTTGAAATGCTGGTAGTCATCGATCTCGCTTCGGTTTGCCATCCACCAATTGTCCGTCATCTCACGGAATGATTCGTCCAATAGCTCCCGGTTGTTAATCCATCTGTTGCCGCTATGTTTGGCAATGTACTCCTTGATTCGGGCCAAGAACTCCATCGGCTTCCTTTTATATTGGCGAAAGTTCAGCCATTCCCGATTCTCATTTATGGGAATACCCGTGAAGTTAGTTGGTCGGTTTCTGATTGCTTCCATCTCTTCCTGGCTCTGCCGCACTTGACCGGTGATATTCGTCATCCCTACTTCCATTCCGTCGCACCTTTCTGTAACTTGGTTCCGTACCTTCCCTAATTCTTCCTGAGTTTCCTTCCTGTGTTCTTCCGCTTTCCTTCGACTGTGCTCTTCGATATTAGTGAATTTGGTGTTTACCACTTCCTTGAATTCCTGTACTTCCCGCTCGGTCTGGTTACATTTTCCGTCAACTTCCATGATCTGTTGTTTTATTACCGTAGTTTCTTCTTCTATTTTCTTGTTGGTGTACTCCTTATTATCGTTGAGTTCCTTGCTCATTTCTTCTCTTAACAACTCCATCCTTTCGTCTAACTTGTCCAGATTCTCCTGGTTAACCTCCCTTAATTCTTCTCTTAATAGTTGATTATCCTCTCTCAATTCTTCCAACTTCTCCCCCATCTTCTCTTCCATTTTCTTACTGTTTTCTTCAATTCGCTTATTAGTATTTTCTATTTTATCAATCAATTCTTCCTTGGTTGATTTGAATTCTTCCTTTGTTGATTTGAATTATTCCTTCAAAGACTGGTTGTCCTCCTTCAAATCTTCCAACTTCTTATTAAGGATTGGTTGTCTTCCTTCCTTTCTTTACTCGATTCTTCTTTTGTAGAATCCATTTTTTCCTCCATCTTCTTGCTTAATTCTTCCTTGGTGGAATCCATTTTCTTACTACCTTCCTCCATTCTCTGATTCATTTGTAGGAGCATTTCCATCATCTTATCTATCTTCGTATCTTCCGTGGTCTTGGATTTCTCTACCTCCTTCCCCTGGAGCTTGATCTCCCCTGTTTGCGTTGGTATCTCAGGTTGTATCTCTGGCAGTGTGGGTTGTTTCGGTTCCACTGGGGGTAATAACATTTCCACGTCTTCCACTGGTGTTGCCTCCTCGTCCTCCATATTAATTTCCTTTTCGGCCTCCGCCGCCCTTTTCTTTAAAGTTGCACGACGTTGCATTTTTCTTCTTTCTCCGACTGGATAACCGCTGCCAAGCTTGAATTAGGAATTGGGCAAGTTATAGTAGCCTATCAATCACTAATTGAAGCCCCTTAGGTGGACGCCAATTTTGTAACAAAATCTGTAATGGTTACAAAATAATAATTATGTGTGTTTACCAAAATAAAAAAATTTTGGTGTTTTTGAAAAATATTGTTTAATTGGTTTTGTTGTTTGTAATTATTAAATTATATTTCGTTAATGTCTGGTATAAAAATTCAAATATTATCCTTCTGTTTCTGTGTACTGTATCACCTTGAAGTTTTAGAATTAACTTCCGCGTTAATTGGTTTATATCCCGCACTAATCGATCGATGGTTCTTCTTCTTAATTGTATATTCTCCTTCCACTTGGTATAGGCCGCCTTCCGGATAGTCCGTGATCTCAAATTTATTTTATTTTAATTCTATTTATTAATTTTATGAATAAATAGAAACCAATATGCAGAAATTCCAAATTTATTAACAATTGTTTATTATAGATCGAGTGTTAATCGATCATTCACAGTAGTATCGACTCTTTCTCAGGGCGGTCGATTAATTTTTACATCTGTGTTTTATAATTATTAGGTTCTTTGAACGGTTATTTTATATAGTCAGAGAAGGGTAAGGTCAGGAAAGTATAACACTTACAAGTAAAAAGCTTAAGAATTAAAATTGACAAAGTTATTAGTAATATATAATGTTTATTAAATAAAATTTTAATACCATCGAAGTCTGGATGTTGAATTGTGGGAAGTCAAAGATGGCGGCTCCTGGACTGCATATATTAAACCGTATTCAGCTCGATGAAAATTTCTTCCAATAAATTGTGCCTTTTCAATGTTTCCTCGTCTCCGCAGTTGGGATTATTCCTTCTGGTGTTAGTAGAATGGTTCTGGTTCAGTGTCTTGTGATTCACTTCGATTAAATATGTGTGATAATGTTTAATTTACTTTGTTCAATAAGGTCGAACTTTGCACCTTTCGTCTCGTTATGAAGAATTATTTATTGTGTAGGTTTAAGTTCTTATTTCACTCATTTATAGTTCCGTATTACTTTAGTTTACGTGTTGTATTAAATGTTCTCACTGAAGTTAAGTTTAATTTCAAAATTTAGTACTTTATGATTTTTCACGTTAGATTAGGCTTACGGACCTATCGCCATATTTGTCTACTATATAGGTTAATATTAGCACAAATCGCGTCAAGTGTTCTCGACAAGATCCAATAATTAACTGTTCTCATTTCCTTCATCTCCTGAACATCTTAGCCAATTTAATATTAGTAATACATTGTTTTAAAATCTGTTTGGCTTCCGCTACATGAAGCAAATTTACATTATATCACTGAATATATTTTTGCTATTATTTAATTTTATGAAATACTAAATACATAATCTTTTTCTTTAGTTCATTCTGTTTGATTTGATACCCAATAAGATAGTTTTACAAAGTTTTTTATCTAAAATGCTATATTTCTTTCATTTTGAAAAAGTAGGCTTCAAAATTCACTTCCTGTCCTTCTCCAAATTTTTGCCATTTTATATGTTATATTTATGATTGTACTAAATCTCAGATTGACATAAAATGTTTAGCTTTCCTTAATTTCTTGTAATTTTATTAATTGGTTATCCTTTTAAACATTATTCAACAATTTATGACTCCCCACTCTGAATTTTCAGTTATTACATTTGCAATTTTAACAATAATTCTTCCTATCTTGTTACAATATCCTTTTAAAGTATAATTTACATTATATTATTCTGTGACTGATTTACCTTATATAAATTCCATCAGTTTAACTAGTTTACTGGACTGGATTCATCAATTATAATGTAGTTGAAATTTACCATTTGGCCTAGATTTTGTCTGGTTTTACATACAAAGTTTTTTAATAATACAGCTTGTTTATACCCTTTCTGACCTTCTATTCTAATACAATGTTGATTAACAATTCCTTACTTTACTACAAGAACATTTAGTAGTGAATTTAAACTATTAATTCATAACAATTATTTGACATTAAAAATGGTATTTAATCTCAGACCATTTAGTCTTGATTAATCCTAGTAACTCATAATAAACATTTTATAATAAAAGAATGTGTGACGTGTCAAAATTGGGTCAGTTTATTTATTGCAGTTATGGGGTATTTCATTTTATGTCATTTCGGGATTTTTATACAAAATATTGTGAAAGTTTTATTTTCCATGGTAACAGACCACGTGTAGCAAAACAGTTTCAGAACAAAGGCAAGACGCAGTATTCCGTTGTGAAATTCATACCAAGGTATGCCCCACCCTCTATTTCTCAGAACTGTGCGTGAATGTGACAGTGCGCACGCACGCAGTGAAACAAGTATGCGCGCTGTAGGGATGCCAAGAAACTCAAACGGCGCTGTAAAAAAATGGCGCAGGAACGAACAATTTGTGAGATCAGCAAGCCGACCTACAGGAAACGTGGCTAAGGACCGCCTCCTTTTAGTGATGTCAGAATAGCAGTGCCTAATATCGTCGTTACACACTACGAAAAAACCCCCTATGTGTCATGGTTATAGTTAATAAGCCACGGCAAATCAACTATGAACGGCGACAAAATCTGTTGGCAGTGGATACGAACTTCCTACCGCTCAACAAAGGACGCTCCCCAGTCTTTCACTGTTCGTGTCGGCCGACACACAGAGCCAAGTTAGGCTCCTTATAAAATTTTATATTTTACCGGTAATAGAGTGAAACAACAGTAAAAATTTATGTGACCGCGGTCAATCAAAAATGTAGAACAGAATCAGATATTTTTCGGACATTAAGAAAACAAAAAATTTAAAAGAACAATGGGTATGCGCGAAGACCACGTTGCCGGCGGGTTTTCATTCTAATAAAAGTGTAAGGGCTGTGGGGATTAAAATGGTATGGGGTTTTTAATAAATTAAAATTAATATATGTGAGAGTGAGTGAGCAGGCTGGGCTATCTAAGTTGTAAGTAATAGTATGTAAATCTAGAAAATAAGATGATGTATAAGCAAGAATTGCACAACCTTTGAAAAACATGTAAAACAATCTATTTGGAGAACAAACTTATAAAATCACAATATTTGATTATTAAACAAAAATAATTTCTCTTCCAAGATGTATTGTGTAAATTATTCACGCAACCTTGAAAATTACGCTTGTATCCCAACGTACGTATGAGACCCTGGACCCGAGAGCACCCATGGACGGTAAGTGGAAGTTTTTTTTTTTATTTATTATTTTGTATGGTACTTTAAATTTTGTTAGTTAATCCGTAGCTTAACATTTGGCGCCCGAACAGGGACGAATTTAATATAATGAAATTCCATACCTACAAATAAGATACAAGCGCAATTTAGAGGTTAAGTGAAAATACGTAAAGTTACGTAAAATAAGTAAAAAATATTTGTTCAGATAATAAATAAATTACATATTTAAAAGTATAATAATGGAAAATACAGAGAATGGAGTCGATTTGTCCGACTCGACTGTGATAAGCGAAACAGCTGAATTTGATGAATCAGCTGTTATGAATAGTCTTGAAGTACATTCAACACCGAATGTAGGTCAAGAAGACAAAACCACAAATGTAAGTAACACGAATGAAACAAATAGTACAGAGGATTCAGGGATTCAAGTGACCCCGACCTCAACAAAATATAATAAGGTGGATAATGATATAATGAGTATTATACTTAATCAATTAGAAAAAATGAATAGTAAATTTGATAGTCGTTTTTACAGTAATGACATAAAATTAGACAGACAAAGTAGGGATTTTAATGAGAAATTCGAGGTTCAAAAGAACAGTTTTGATGAGCTAAAAAACCAAATTAACGAAATTAATAAATGTTGTAAAAATACCCATGAAACAATAATAACTAGTTTGAGTAAATTAGAACAGAGTGTTGAGCGAATGGGAGTACATGTGATGAGTACAGAGAAAAATAAAACAAATGAAAATTGTAGTGACAAGTGTAAAAATATGATACCAGACAAAGAGTTAACGAATGATGATGATAATGTCGAAAATAATGAATGTAATACTGAGAATAGTAGTGTATTTGAAGAATTAGTATCAGAGACTGATACGGTAAAAATAAAGAATGAGAGTACTGATGAAATTGCAGAACGTAGTGATAATGAAATGTTAATGTGTATTGATGAAGTAGAGAGAGTGTGGAAAAATAATGTTGTGGTAGAGTGGGGACAGAGGGTAAATTTTCCCTTTATTATTTATGATGATTATTTAATGTGTTCACAAGTGTTGTTTAAGAAGGGCAAGAGTCCCGTATTGGTAGATGAATTGAAGTGTTTATATTTGTTGTGTAATTTTGTACCCTCTGTCTGGAGTAATTTTGAGAGTGTGATATGGTGTTATAATGAGAGAGATTTAAATAGAGAATTGTATGTTAATAAAGAAACAGAATTGTATGAATTGAATAGAGAATATGATGAATGGAAAATAAGGTTAGAAGTGTGTATACATAATAATGATTTAATTGATGAGACAAAAGTAAATAACCTAACAATGAATATAATTACTGATGGAGACTTAACAAAAATACTTAACGTTGACTGGTGTAATGATTATTTTGGTAAAATGAATGAATTTGGTTTTTATGGTTACAACACACAAAACAGTAATTTGTGTGTGAATGAAATTGAACAATGTTATATAAAACCAAGGTTAATCTATGACGATGGAGGCTAAACTATAAAACAATAAAAGACAGTTATAAACATTTTGTTTTATGGTTTTTGACCCGGCAGATTTGGACAATGAAGTGCGGAAAAACTGAACAGTTAATAACAAAAGTTTGTAAATAATTGTAGTAAATTTATTTGTGTGCATTGTAGAGTGTTAAGTAAACAAGTGTGTGTAGAGGGTTGTAATAATAATATTAATATTTGCAAATTAAGTCAATAAATAGAATGAATTTTGAAAACAGTAATTGACTAATTGTAATTGTTTCGATAGCTATGTAATTTGTATTTTCAGTAATTAATTTAATTAAAATAATTTGATATGTTTTAAATATTTTGATTAATTATTTAAATGTTGTAGAATTAAATTTTTTTATGAATTCAAATTATTTACGAGATGGAAATTTGGTAATAGATGGATAAATTGTTTGATTTAAACTAACATGTGTGTTAAATGTTTCAGAGGTGAGGTGATAGTATTTGTATGATGAATATGTTTTGTGTATATCAATTTAAATGGACTGTAAGTATAGAAATTTTATAATACGAATCAAGTATAATAAAAATGTTTATTTGAGATAATGATGTTAATTAAAATTATAATTAAAAAGTTCTAATAATAATTGAACGATGATATATGATAGTTATTAATAATAAATGTGAAAATTTTAAGTAATCCAATTGTAGAAAGTTATGGAGGAGTTAAATGATTAATGATGGATGAAAGGTTCATATTATGATGTTGTACATTTAATTTAGTATTTAATAATTAAGTTTAGTTTTACAAAAGATATTTTACTTGTGATTCCCCAACTTTTCGGGCGGTCACGGCCTCACCGAACCCTGACCGTGGAATTGGTTTAGCTTTAACAGCTATGGTTGGGGCTCATTGCGTCACGTTCTGCCTTAACTGACCATAGCTGTTATCGTTGTCAAGGTGAATTTTGAAATTGACAGGGGGGGATTAAGGGGAATCACCAAACTAGGGAACAGCGGCTACCACTCTATCCGCATGGGGGCAGCAGAGCCAGGTGGTAGACCCGTTTAAGGGCGTTTAATTATAGACAAGAATATGCTGATATTCATAACGTTAAATGTAACTGCCGAAGCAAAGACACGGAGAGGTCAAACTACTCCAAAATATGCCGTCTTTGTGGAAGCGAAAAGGCGCCACAGTCTTACACAACTTGCAATAGAGTGTGTGGATGGGAGGTGACTCAGGTGAGTCACGAATTTAAATTTGATAACATAAAGATTGCTAACTAAACTTTTGATCCAATAAAAATGCTTGTGCTCTGTTTAAATAACTAGCTGCTCATACATTCACTATAAGGTGTTCATTGTATAATTTTTTAAAGGTAATATTGTATTTTAGCAGGTTAGATATAAGAGTTGATATAGAGTATGTTTTATATAAATTGTGTATGTTTGCAAATAAGTAAATGATTAAACTGACTGGCAGGCGGTTAACATAAAGTATCAGAATCAGAAAAAGGGGAAACAAGGAGGTTAGAAGTAAGTATTGATAAATATATATATTTCATGTAATTTGTTCAATTTTGAGATGTGTTGTCATTGTGTTAGGGATATCAGCTGATCAGCAATAAAATGTCACTGGTATATTGGTTGTAAGTGTTCCAGGTAATTAATGTTTAATGTAATGTTTCAATGTATTACAGATGCTATTTAAAGTAATGATAAAAATAACTTGATAAATTGAGAAGTAAAGTAATAATTGGTGAAAGCTAATAAAAGATAGTTTTTGAGGGTGATGAATATTTTGTGGGACATATAGATCAGTCCAAGTTGAAGTCAAAGTTAAAGGGGTAGTAGAGAGAAAATATTGTTTTGAGTTAATGTAATGTTGTTTTGAGTTAATGTGTGTTATAGAGTTTTAAGAAGTATTGATATTGACACAGTAGTTGTGGAGGATATATGTAGAGTTTTGAGTGATATATTGTTGTTTATAATTGATGTTGTTATTTTGTTGTATTTGAAGTGAGGAAATAAGATTGAGATTTTTGGGGATGGTAATTTTGTAATAGGGGGTAGTGTAATGTAGGAGTCCGCAACAACAGAAAAGTTGGGATGGGAAGGGACCGATTTAGTGGGAAGGGGTCGCCTCAGGTAGAATCCAGGGACCAGATAATGGGAAATGAGCTTTTTGGGGGGGGGGGCAAACACGTATCCTAAGTACAAAGGGTTAGAGAGTATTTTTTTTTTATATATCGAGAGAAGGTGGCGATTTGAGTTTATTAGTAAGTTGAGGTTTAGAGAGTGTTTTGATAGATATTTTGATAGAGATGGGTGTCATGTGAGTTACAGTTGTTAGAGATTAGAGTCAGAGGGAGAAAGACTATATATGTATAAATGTCAAGTAGTAAAGTAAATTGTTATAAATAATTAAATCACCCCAAGTGATGTAGAATGAGAATAACAAAGAAAGAGATTTATAACAAGAATATAAAATTGTTTATTGAAACCAGTGACAATGTTTGACAGAATTTGTAAATGTAAAGTTGTCAAGTTTATTTTGAATAATTTGAATAATTTAAATGTCAATTTGATTGTTATTTATATTAATATTTTGTTATTTTAAATGTTTTATTTTATTAGGTTTTGTGTTTCAAGCTAGAATGTTACAGATGTTAAATGTATTTTCAGATATAACTGGTACATAACACATGTAGGTCAAGGTTGTGGACTTGACCTAGTTTGGATCAGCTGATGGTAAGGTCATATAAATTAATAGTAAGGAAGTCAATTCAACTTTGGTTTTTGATCAATTTAAACAAATTTTAAATAATTTCTATATGTAAAGGAAACCTTTTAATAAATTTAAATTTTTTTTGAATTTTAAAATTTTTTGGAAAATATTTTTTTTTTTTTGAAAAAAAAAATCTTGTTTTTTCGCCTGCCAGCTAATGAATATTTTTAAGCTTTGATTATTTTATTGTTTGTGTACTAACCATGTTTATTTTATTGATTTATTGTATTGACTTGTATTGTTAGACTCTAAGTATTCACATGTTAGGTTAAGGATGTTCTTAATTATAAGAAATGTTTAAATCAATTTATTTTAAATAAAACCAGAAACCAGTGAAGAGAATAATTTAGAATTTATACAAAATTTATGAATTGATTTTACATGAAAACAACCAATGGGTTGTAATTTAAATAAATTTTAAAGGATGTTTTCAATTTTATAATATGTAATGTCAGTATGTAATGTGAGTGTGTGTGAGCCCAGTATCTGCTAAAGGCAGCCCAGCTTGCATATAAGGGGAAACATATCGGTGGAGGATCTGGCATAAACTAAGCTAGGGATTGAGGAGTTATGGGGGTAGCATGTTAGAAGGTGAGGTGTGCTGTGGTACTTGTCTGTTAGATTTTTTGGTGTTGGGATCTCTTACAGAGAAGTCCAGTGATCTCGTTCAGATGTGTCCATAGTTGCCGAGCCAGGGGGGTCGTGTACCCATTAAGAGTAAGAACAAGGGGGTTGTTGGCACCAGTTCCTCACCGGTCCTCTTAGGGGTTTTATCAATGAGATTTCTTCTGTTCTGGACAGCAGAATTCTCATTGAGGGGGTATTGTGACGTGTCAAAATTGGGTCAGTTTATTTATTGCAGTTATGGGGTATTTCATTTTATGTCATTTCGGGATTTTTATACAAAATATTGTGAAAGTTTTATTTTCGATGTTAACAGACCACGTGTAGCAAAACAGTTTCAGAACAAAGGCAAGACGCAGTATTCCGTTGTGAAATTCGTACCGAGGTATGCCCCACCCTCTATTTCTCAGAACTGTGCGTGAATGTGACAGTGCGCACGCACGCAGTGAAACAAGTATGCGCGCTGTAGGGACGCCAAGAAACTCAAACGGTTCTGTAAAAAAAATGGCGCAGGAACGAACAATTTGTGAGATCAACAAGCCGGCCTACAGGAAACGTGGCTAAGGAACGCCTCCTTTTAGTGATGTCAGAATAGCAGTGCCTAATATCGTCGTTACACACTATGAAAAAACCCCCTATGTGTCATGGTCATAGTTAATAAGCCACGGCAAATCAACTATGAACGGCGACAAAATCTGTTGGCAGTGGATACGAACTTCCTACCGCTCAACAAAGGACGCTCTCCAGTCTTTCGCTGTTCGTGTCGGCCGACACACAGAGCCAAGTTAGGCTCCTTATAAAATTTTATATTTTACCGGTAATAGAGTGAAACAACAGTAAAAATTTATGTGACCGCGGTCAATCAAAAATGTAGAACAGAATCAGATATTTTTCGGACATTAAGAAAACAAAAAATTTAAAAGAACAATGGGTATGCGCGAAGACCACGTTGCCGGCGGGTTTTCATTCTAATAAAAGTGTAAGGGCTGTGGGGATTAAAATGGTATGGGGTTTTTAATAAATTAAAATTAATATATGTGAGAGTGAGTGAGCAGGCTGGGCTATCTAAGTTGTAAGTAATAGTATGTAAATCTAGAAAATAAGATGATGTATAAGCAAGAATTGCACAACCTTTGAAAAACATGTAAAACAATCTATTTGGAGAACAAACTTATAAAATCACAATATTTGATTATTAAACAAAAATAATTTCTCTTCCAAGATGTATTGTGTAAATTATTCACGCAACCTTGAAAATTACGCTTGTATCCCAACGTACGTATGAGACCCTGGACCCGAGAGCACCCATGGACGGTAAGTGGAAGTTTTTTTTTTATTTATTATTTTGTATGGTACTTTAAATTTTGTTAGTTAATCCGTAGCTTAACAAATGGTATCCACACTCAGACATTGCATTCTTGATTAAAACTATTAAACATAATAAACATCTTAGAATATTAAAACATTACTCTCTGATTCAACATTTAGGTATAGAGTTCATTTATTTAACTAGAAACATAACACATTGGTTTCTTCATTTTTAAACCTTTCTTAACATTACTTATGTGCAGTCTTATCTGTTTTTAGTTTATTTTATTTTAGGGATGTATCCCTTGTCACTTTACTTATTCACCACCTGCTCTCTATTTATCTTACTCATTTCATTGAATGTTATTAGATAAATAGTGGCAATTTATTAGAGACATTTGTCTTTGCCTTTCATAATACTATTTTATTAGATAGTATTCATGGAGTTAAATTAAAACTTTAAAGTTGTTTAGAGGTACACTTTTATTAAGTTTAAGCATCTTATGCACTGTCTTGAAGTTTATTTACTACAATAGAATAACTTGCACTTGTCCCCTGTTAATTATTGATACTATCACTAATCAGTTTTATAGTTTCATATTATCAAGATATTTATTTATGAGGGACTGTTAAGATTTGTTTTTATTCATTACTAGCAGAATACCCGTGCTTCGCTACGGAGTTTCACGTTGTGCATAATGAAAATGTTAGTTTAATTAATAAAGTTCAATTAAAGTAGGCTTCTTAAAAATAAATAGCTGTTGCCCACAACTTCGTTCGCGTGGTCTTCAATTTAATGCGATAATATATTTAGAACAGAATCTATTCTATTGGGTTGCCATAGTATCCAGATCTAATAGTTTTTTAAGACCGCAAAGGACCCCCCAGAGGATCGTATCGAAAAAAAACACCTGTCCTATGTTGGTTCTCCCATTGCATAAAATATTTGTGCCAAGTTTGGTTGAAATCGGTCCAATGGTTTAGGTGGAGACGTGGAAAACCCCAAAGGACCCCCCAAAGGATCGTATCGAAAAAAACACTTGTCCTATGTTGCTTCTCCCTTTGCGTAAAATATTTGTGCCAAGTTTGGTTGAAATCGGTCCAGTGGTTTAGGAGGCGATGTAGAAGACCCCAAAGAACCCTCAAAAGGACCCCATCGAAAAAACACCTATCCTATGTTGGTTCTACCTATCCTAGTTTTTTAAGACTGCAAAGGACCCCCCAGAGGATCGTATCGAAAAAAAACACCTGTCCTATGTTGGTTCTCCCGTTGCGTAAAATATTTGTGCCAAGTTTGGTTGAAATCGGTCCAGTGGTTTAGGAGGAGATGTGGAAGACCCCAAAGAACCCCCCCCAAAAGACCCCATCGAAAAAACACCTATCCTATGTTGGTTCTCCCGTTGCGTAAAATATTTGTGCCAAGTTTGGTTGAAATCGGTCCAGTGGTTTAGGAGGAGATGTGGAAGACCCCAAAGGACCCCATCGAAAAAAATACAGAAACGTTCGTGGGCGTGCGCACAACAACTCACTGAAGTTTCATCACAATTGGATGAATGGTATAGGAACGCATACGGGACAAACAAAGAAACATTCATTTTTGTATATAAGATGTAAACTATACCACGTACTTGACATAAACCGTGATAGCTAAGCTAATGTACAACATATATGTATTAATTATACACATAAATGTTCCTCGATAGACACTCTATCTATTGGCGAAAACTTGAATAAAATCCGTTCAGTACTTCCTGAGATTTGCGATTTCAAACACAGAGAGAAAACGGACCGACTTTACTTTATACTATGTATAGATACAGTAACTTTCCTGGGTGCACTTTTACTTATCACTCTAAACACTTTTGTTTACATTTGTTTTACATTATTTCTGTTTTTGGGTGTTATACTTTCATTTTGTGACATTTAATTTCCTTGGGGTTTTGATTTTCTCCTTACTGGGTTTCTTTTGGGTATTTGTGGTAGTCTCCTCCTCCTACTATCTTGTATCTTCCAACTCATTCCTGTATATTAGGTATTTTGGTTTGTTCTGGGTATCTTCTTTACTTATTCTTGGTTTCTTTATTACCATATATTTATTATGCACGTTGGTTCGTTCTGGGCATCTTCCTTACTTACTCCTATCCTACCTGGGTATTTTTCCTTAATTTATTTTAGTTTTTTGGGGTTTATTTTTCTTTACACATTTTTGTTGCATAGTGGTTTTTTCTTTATTTTTACTTTTTCAAGTTATGATAGTATTTTATTGTGATGCTTATTTGTTTTCATTTGGATTTTTCTTTGATAGTTATTTATTTATGATCATATTTTATTCGTTCTTAAGTGGATAATCTGTCATGCTACACCATATATTCCCTTTTTTGTCCATTTAACGTCCGAAACGTTCAAAATTTTATCACTGTTGTCTCGTCTCCACGCATGTGTTTAAAACTGTTTAATACTCATTTATGAAATCACAATTTAGTCGGTCGACTTGATAGTTGCTCGCACACTGTTTTACACAACCGCACGGTTGCGCGATCGTTTGTCGACTGGAGTTTCCAAAATGGCTAAGCCTCCCTCTGCGCCTGGCAACTTGCTTCGTGATTGGCGGGTAGCGTCTCGCGGTTTTCCCGTCATCTCGTATAAGGCAATAAGGAATTCTTGAACGTGACTTTCACGTTATGAAAAGGCGGCACACTCACACGCTCGTACACATTCCCAGACTCTTAATTGCTTTTGTACCTCGCTCGGCCTGACACCGAGCTAACTACAGGGTGTTAAAAAAAATCAAGCTTTTGTGATCAAAAAATGTTGCCCAGCCGAGTTGGCCCCAGATTATTACAATTATTATGAAAAATAAACAAAAAAATAACCCTCAGCCTTATTTGCCCCATTACAACGTTGTATTCTCTGTTACTTTATCATTACAACAACATAACCTTACTACATAATTACATTTAACATCAACATAAAAGTATATACAATCTACATTATTATCTGTTATTGTTTACCACAAATCATTTCATAATTCAGTCCATTTCAAAACTCACTACACTCACATAGTTAAATGTTCATGAACAATAAATATCTACCCTCCATCATCAAACAATAATCTTATCTTACGTATACACAATTCATTTTTAATTAAGTACATTTTGTTACTACCATCAATATAACATTTATTTGCTTTTTCCAATGGTTCCATTACCCCATAACAATGGTTTACAAGATTACTCCACATTATTATCAAATCATATATCATGTTAGCTTTAGTATTTCTATTCCAGTCTCCGTAAGTATTTTTTGTGAACCCCAGGTAAGTTATGATCTCGTCATCATCACAGTTATCTACTACTACACCCGTTACACCGTAAGGTAAGTGCTTGTTATCATCTTTATCATCTACTACTGCTGTATTAAGTACTTCACAAGGTAAGCCTTTTATATAATCAATTCTCTCATTATTTATTTTCTCTATTAACTCTTTATAACCTCTTTTAATTTGAACAACTCTATCTCTCTCATTCTCTCAAAATCCCTTACACAACCCCATCTTACTTTCTCTCTCTCATTCCATGCAGAGGGCACTGCAACATCATAAAAACACCTCCTGGCTTTTCCAGGACAACTACAAAAACTTAAGGGACCATTTTGAGACATTTTTCTCCGATTGTGGGACACTTGCCCTCCAAAAACACCTGTGAAAACCTTGTTTCACAATATACCCGGGGAAATTTTACCCTCTCCCCCATATTTCTACTTAAACTCTCCTCACATTCTCTCTCTAACTTACAAACACTTATTACTACCCCCTACTCCCATTACTCTCTCATCATCACTATCAATTTTTTCTGTATCACCCTTAGATACCCCTTTTTCAACTATTTTACCACTACTGCTTGTTAATTCATTATCATAATTATCACTTACCTCGTTAATTATTTCTTCGTTATTATTCGTCATCATACCACCATTATAATTATCACCTGTATTAATACCATCATTATCTATATTGTCATCTGTTACTTCGTTATTCTCATTTATACTACACTTACCTGTATCTATTCTCCACATTCCCATCCTCCCAATACTTTGTTCTAACTCGCTAAATTTAATTTCAAATGTCTCATTGGCTTTCTCAAAACGTTTATTAATTTCATTGACATTGTTTTTTAATTCATTATTCTGTTCTTTCAATTCGTTAAAATTACTATTTAATTCATTGACTCTACTTTCGCTTTTAACGTCTTGTTCTTTGAACTTTTCATTGAAATCATTATTTTGTTTATTAAAATTACTATTTATATTTTCCAACATTGTTTTCATAAGGTTAAATATATCATCCATCGACAACTCTTACTCTAGTTGCTGTTGGAGTGAACTCCGCTTCTACATTACTCATTATGATCGATTCAGTAAAACTGCTTTCGTTATTCGCCATTTTGATTGTTGTTTATTAATCAATCAATACTTAATTATTACTTATAATATAAACATGAACAAATAATAACCTTGCCAGCACTTTACATTACAACAACATAACCTTTATGCATACATCTATTTATCTCTTATTTATATTTCATTTCTTTACCTTAAATAACCCCTTCTGTCCTCCAAAGTAGGCCAATATTTACATAAAATAAACTTTAATATAAACGTCCCTGTTTGGGCGCCAATGTAATATTATTTTCACTATTTACAAATATCAGCTGTGTTCGCGTCTATTTTTGGACGCCATCTTGAAATATTACCAACTGCGTATTTACTCACCATGGTCCAGAGTTCGTTTTGGGCGAAATAAACGAGAGCAGAATGGGTTATTTGCAGTAATTAGTCTAATTCACATTCGCATTGAACTACCTTTATTTTTTCAATAATAATAATGAAAATAAGATCCTCTTTTCCTTAATTTAGCTACTTTTCGAGGATTAACATAGTTGCAAACACATGAAACAAAATCAATTATGACTAAAATTTTATAGCCTTTACATTATCAACACAACTAAGAAATATGAATAAAATTACTAGATTATTTTTGTACAAACCAGCACTTTGTAATATATTCTCATATTCTCTCTCTCTCTCTCTCTCCCCCCACATCTTTACAACCCCCGTTTATTGAGTTCATTATATTTTTTAAACTATATACAGTGGAACTTGGTTATAACGTCATTGAAGGGACCAAAAAAATAATGACGTTATGTCCGAGTGACGTTATAAAAGAGTCGTTATAAAAGACCCTTTTTAATCACTAGTAAGGAAGGAGAAATAAAAAAAAAGATCTTTGCATTATTAACATTATTCGTGATATTTATTCTAAAGTTTACAAACTGCATTTCATTTATACAAACAGCATGAAGAATATTTTAAAAGATCAAAAAGAAAGTACATGCAACTTACATTTAGGCTTACTGTCGAAAGTAATCCGTAATTTTCTTTTGAACGCTCCTTTCTGAAAAATAAATTCTTTCTGTTGTGCTGTGGAGATGCTGCGCTGCATTGAACGTGTCGTCAGATGTCTCTCTAAAGCAGTAAAATCGTGAAAGAGTTTCGGCGGCTCTCATTGCTTCCTGTACTGTCGGACAAACGATGTCGGCATCCTCCTCTTGCACAGCATCTTCTTCAACACTGTCTTCTGCTTCTATGTTTTTTACTTCCGCGATAATTTCTGCGTCAAGTCAACACTTGGAATGTTTCTACTTTGTCATCCACTGATGCATAGGAATCAAGTTCATTTCCAAATTCATTTACGTCGAATTTCTTAATCCACTCCGAGAGCAGCAAGTCGTCGTCTTCGTCATCATCGGGTAAATTTTCATGTACGAGTTGTGCTTTACTAAAGCATTTTGCTATCGTCTTCTGTGTTACACTCTTCCAAGAGTTGTCTAGGAGTTGTATTGCATCTAACAGTGTAATTGTGGCAGGTTGCGCCGTGTCCATACAGAAAATAATTTTTTTTTTCAAGTTGCTTGCGGTAGTGACACTTTAGGCTTCTAATGACGCCTTGGTCCGTAGGTTGCAGGACACTCGTACAGTTGGCCGGTAAGAAGACCAGATTAATGTTTGTCAAATTTAACTTTGGATGGGCTGCACAGTTGTCAACTAGAAGTAGAAGTTTTCTGTTTTTCGATGACAGTTCTTTATCCCACTTTCTTAGTTCATCTTCAAAAATACTAGAAGTCATCCATGCTTTTTTGTTGGCAGTGTAACTTACAGGAATTTTTTTTATGTTTTTAAAACATCTAGGATGCAAACTTTTCCCGATAACTAAAAGTTTCCTTTTTTCGGTTCCCGTCATGTTCGCACAAACAAAAACTGTAACTCTTTGTTTAGAGAGCTTACCACCAATGCACTTTTCATTTTTAAATTTGAAAGTCTTATCTGGAGTTAATTTATAAAAAATTCCAGCTTCATCTCCATTAAAGATGTCTTCATCTTTATATGATCGTCTAATTTCTGGCCAAGTGTTACGCACCCAATCGCCTGTAACGTTCAGATCTACGCATTTTGCCTCACCACAAATTTTTGCAAAGGAAATCGAGTGTCGGGCCTTAAATCGATCTAGCCATCCGTTGGAGCACGTAAAATCAATACCAAACAATTTTCCGAATTCTGTAGCTTTCTCTTTCAGAATTGGTCCACTCACAGGAATATCTGAACATCGACACTGTTTGAACCATTTCAATAATGCTGCATCCACATCACCATGTTCGCATTTCCTAATTTTTTCTCCATCTTTCTCAAATTTTTTTAAAATTTTGTCCTTGTTTTTTAAAATTGAACCTACAGTAGAATTCACTAAACCAAACTCACGGCATACATCAGCTATTTTACGTCCACTTTCATATGATCTAATTACACGTACTTTCTCTTGAATAGACAGAACCTTTCTTTTTGTACTAGAACTTGCCATGATTACTGTATAAAAATGTAGACCTATGTATAAAATTCTATAAACAGTGGCTACCGAAACTTAAGTTATAAAACACACAAAGAGTTATAAAACTGTCACAGTACGAGCAGATACAGAAACAATAACAACCAAAAACAGAGACGATACTATGTGTAAACAATACTGTACAGTAAATACTGTAACAGCGTGGTGTGAACAATAGCCTCAAGACGCGCAGTGCTACTGAACCGGTGAGAGTGGTGGGGAGACATGTCAGTCGCCAGACACCGGCTGGTGCCGGCGGTCCTGTTACAGTGCTTATCGCTTGCATACAATGTATGTCTGTAGCCATGGGCGTAGCGCGCACATATATACGTTTATATGAAATTTAGAGTAAAATATCTGAGAAATTTTTGACGCTATAACAGAGTAGTACAATATTTAGTGACGTTAAAACCGGGAATTTTTATAATGTTAAAGATATCAGTTTGACCGGACTTATGACAAAATAACGCTACACCCGAGTTGACATAACAGCCGAGGCCGTAATAACCAAGTACCACTGTATAGATATATTTTAGGCTGCCATTTCTTTTTTAAATTTTGAGTTACTTTATAATTTTGAAATTTCTTTTGTTTTACCCCTCCCCAGTGTTACTTATTTGAAATTCTTTAGCGATCCGAAACAGTCCAGCCTCCTTACGTGCTTTTTGTCACTCCGGACATTTTTTTTTTTACTTTCGCTTTTGTTTATTTACCATTTTATCCGAACTGTTAGTTCCTTTTATACTATTTTACGATAAAACTGATTCTTTCACTTTACATTTTATATTCTGTTCTTTTTGGGCGCGCCCGTAAATTTGTCTGTGGAACTTTTTTGTGACCGATCGGCACAAGAGTGTAATTTCAACTGGGATTATTGAAAACTGGGGCGAAAACTGCCCGCGTCCGTCGTCACTAGTTGTTGGTTGGCGACTGAAATGCAGGCAGACTGCTGGTGTTGATCCGTCGGGTTAGCGGACACTTCCGCATTCCTACGTGATGTATGTTGGGCTCGGCTCCTGACGTCATGTAGCGTGACTTCAGATGTGCAAAGTTCAAAGTTCGGATCGCTAAAAATAACTCTTAGGCTGTTAAATCGTCGACCTTGACTCCAATTTGTCTACATTGTTTTTACCCAATACAATTTATAAATAAAATCTTTACATTTTCAGTATGTCTCGGGAGGGTTTTACCTGTACCGTTACAATGCATAGAAGCCAAGATGTTAAAAAAAAAAAACTGTAGAAGGAATAGTAAGAATAGCCATTGTTTTTCTTTTAAAGTAAAACAATGGATTACCATCATGGGCCACAGTAGGAAACTCAGAAGTGGACTCTCCCCAGGGTAAACAAAAAAATGAACAATTGAAATATGAAATTTAATAATTGCTCCGTTTATTTGAAACAGTCCAGTACTTGAAGCGCAATCGTATATTCGTTCAACTTAATGTTATTTTATATGTTTTAAGTAATTGTATTTATTAATAAAATTGTATTTCATTTTATTAATTTATACAATATTATAATACGTTTTGTTTTATTAGTTATTTGTGAACTTAACTTTGACATAGGTTGTTTGCTAAGAACGTAGAGTACTAATTTTAAGTGTGCACTCTACAGCTAAGAAATAGGCCTACATTGAATGAATAAGAAATTTCACTTATTTGTACTCTAGTTTTGTCTGGTATTGATACTCCTGATCCCTCTTGTAGGTACGCCATCGATTACAAGTTTTATTGATGCTTCTTTGTTTATTGCCTTTCTCCTAATTAACATTACAGATATTTGACTTTTGTTTTTTCTATATTAAGGTATTATTGACGCTATGCAAAATACCTAGTTAGTATTAGTAGTTAGTTTTAGTTATATGTTAAAGTTGTACGTACTCTTAGGTAATGTCAAAGGTAAGGAACCTGTACAAACTAAGAGCACCTACAAGCACATTTCTCATAAAAAGTACAGAAATTTTTTATTTAAAAATCTGTCTCATTTTACAAGTTACTATTGTCTAATTTATTGTGTATTTCTTCATGAGGTTTAGATTATTTCAAATTTATACTACTGCAGTAATTTTTATTAACACAATAATTTTTATTACTATTTGTCTGAACAAGGTTTTTACTGTATTTTATCATTTAAAGTTTATTAATATTATTCACTTGACAGGTTTCCTTTTAAAGTAAACGTATTAATATATTTATTATTAGGGTTACTTGCTGAAGTTTGTGAAGTTTCCAAACATAGCAAAACTTTATATAAGGTTCCTTTTCTCAGGCATACCAGCTTGTAATTGTAAGTTTTTTTTATAGTAACTGGAGCAAGTTTTGTTGTATTCAATGGTGCTTTGAAGACGCCAGGACTTGCTGGAAAGTCCAGTATCGTTGAAGATGGTTTGATGGTCCAAGTGCCTAGTGACACTATGAAAGCACTGCATACTGCTCTAAGAGATATGAGAGACTTCTCAATTGGCTGTGGTCCAAAAGCTGAGGAGACAGTATTATTGCAGTGGACAGCTGAAGACACTAATTTCAATATCGGGTTTGTTCTTATTGTAATACTCAGATTTACAATCGCGTGGAGAATTATTAACAGACATTTGAATTAATTTATGCCTCTGATAGTACCGTGTATAGCTGTTAAGTATATAAAAACTTAAAAAGAATAGTAGAAATAAGAGAGGGAAATATAAGTAAAATCAAGAGTATTCGTAGAGAACAAAGCACTGAATCATTGATTTAATCCTTAAGTTTCTGTAGCGTAAATAAAATCTCAGCAGTTAGTTTAATTTACGTTTTGTAATAGTAGTGACTGTATATTGTGCAAGAATTGTTAATATGCAGAATTTCTATTATCTCATTATAACAACTTTTATTAACCCTTTGGGGACCTATGATGATGATATATCAGACGTCTTGGTTTTGTCGGAAAGGACAGACGTCTAATATATCGGATATCATTTAAAATTGCCGCTGTGCTGTTTTTATAGGATCGTTTCTGAGTGCTGCTGCTGCTGTCAGATGGTAAACAGATCATTTGTAGTTTTCAATCCTATAACCAGATAGCATAATTTTCTTCTTTTTTAGAAATTACATGATATTGAAGTGGCAGTTTTCTTGTGTTGTTTTTTTGTTGGTGGTGTTTGTGTTGGTTATGTTATGTTGTTTTTTTCATTGTGTTTCTAATTTTATAAGTGATATTGATGAATAAACATAATTCTATGTTTATTTAGTGTGGTTTTATAAGTGTTTTTGTAAAAAATAACTGTGTACTAATTTCGAAAAATTTAAACTTTGGAGTTGCATGAGCATTTACGTTTTGTGCTATGGACTCCGTGTATTTTGTATAGTACATACATTTATGCTATTATCTTTTCTTCTGTTATAGACAGAGTATTCATTTTTTGCATACAGTTAGACTAATATATAAGGGAATCAATCATGGCAGTTTGGAGTGCCAGAGATTTTTTTGTAAGACAACGAGTGAGTTGAATACAACTTTATCACCCAAATAGCACATTATCGTTTTAATATTTTTATTTAGAAAGGACTTAGTAGACTATATTATACTGTATTCTGTATCCCCAAATTATACCTTAAAAAAAATATTTGTACCCATGTATGTTTCATATGTGTAAGATCATGAAGAAAAATCACAGCCACTACAAAAACAGCAAAAACGGCCTGGGTCTTTTCACAAGTACCAGTGTAAAAATGTCGGTCCCCAAATGGTTAAGTCAGAGTTTTATTTTAAAAATCTTTAGCAGTGTGTCATAGAAATTGTAGTTTCTTAATTGTAATAACATACTAATGAATGGTTTTATTAGAAACAGACCATTGCTTTCAATTTTATTTGTCCCTAAAAACATACAGGTACTGAATTCAGCATTTTTCATCGTTATCAGCTTTTTGTTTTATACTGTATACACCTTTTATTATATTACCTCTTTTTGTTTACTGTACCCATGCTTAAAAATGTTGGTACTTTCAAAATTTATATTATGTAAAAATTTACTATTTTAAAATTCAATTGAATAGTAATCAAAATTGTATGTTAATTTTTAACCAGGAGCATTCATTCTTTACTTTTATGAATACAAAATTGTATATTTACTACTTTAGCCACATTTAACAGTGCTTCTGTCTAAACAGAGTCAAAAGCTCCATTGATGGACGACCACTTGATGGTATACCTTGCATCCGAGTTCATAATGGCACAGATTATACTGGTGGCACCAAGCTCATTAGATGGACAGAAGTGTTCATTTTGCAAGTGAGTGACTTACTTTTATATAACATAGGAAATTTTAATTTTCTGTAACCATTTTGGTATAACATGTGTAAAAGTAGCTGTTAGAGAAATTATACCTGACGGTAGAGTTAAAATGTTCTGTACATAAGAAAAGAAGCGTTAAAAAACATGTTACCTGCTTTTATTAAACTTTTTATGAAAACACAAGTGTTCTCGTCATTGATCCAAGTATAGAAAGATTAAGAGAAAGCATTGATGGTAACTTACAAATTCTATTCATCATTTACTTGTAAAAAACTAATATTATTTTTTCTATATGAAGAAACATATTGTTCTTATTGGTAAAGCGTGTTGTTGTAGAATGGCTGTAATAGCCATTTGGCTGGTAATATCATCAGTTGGCTGCAATAGCGTTATGGTTTTAGTTGTTAGTATTAAACTGGAGGGGACATGGGCAATATTTTGTACCGAAAGTTATTTCAGCCTGTAACAACAACTGAATATGAGAGAAGTTGTTGCTATAAAAATGTTTTTATTACTGTTCTTTGGTTACTTTCAGTACTGTTCAAATTTCAAATTTTATGCAGGGGAAACTCGCAGAACTCAGTTAGCCTTTATAATGCAAACTTAAGCTTTAAGAGTAATTAAAAATATAAAAAGACAAAATTATGCCTTGTTTAAAGAACTTGGAATTTTCATCACGTAGGTATTTGAATTAATAAATTTTGTAGGCTGTAATTTGCATTTATATGAACTAAATAATTGCCATAATATTGACAACACTAGACAAAAAGTTATTTTAAAATTTTCCCACAATTACCCTTTGACTGTTAAAGAAATCAAAAGAACTGTCGCAGCACCAGCTTTACTACCGAGCAAGGAATGTGGTGACGTATTCCATTGCATTGGACGCATCACTGTAATACTACACATTTAAAATATATTTAACACAGTTTCGGTGTGACTTGACTGTCTCTTACACGGTATTTCTTGGAGCAAATGAGAAAACTCACTTTATCAAAATATTTAGTAAATTACACTGACGTATAATGTACAAATGCTCAATCTGATACGCATACAAAATCACAACTAAATATGTATTCTGAACAACTGAACAATGTTTACAGAACCAGTAATACCCCACCAACACGAGCACACTATCATTCAGGACACCTCCCTCTCCCTCAGGTGTCTCGTCTCGGTAGCAACACTGATGCCCGTGCAGTAGTTGAATATTATGTGAAGAATATTATGTGTAACAGAACAACTCTTCACCAGCCAAGCTGAAGGCAGTAACTGTCTTATATAGGAGTTTAAAGTATTTTTACAAGAAGAACATTTTTATTATCTAGTTGAGTTCCTTCATTGTAGTTTTAAACTTAGTAAATTCAACACAAAATGTAAATTTTGCTAATCGGATTTCTTTGTAAAAAAGATTAAAGATTAATAAAAACCTTCTGTATTCTTACTTTTGTTATGTTTACTTGCTAAACTGCTATGTGTTATGTTCTGGATGAGGCCTTTCAGTGTTTCCACCATTTTCAAGTCCTAAACCACAACAAAAAATATCCTGCTGGAACCCGTATATATATCTGTATATCTGCCTACCCGGCAGGTCAAATTGTAAACAAGTCTACTAGTCACTACCCTATCGGATCAGCTTTGTTAAGCCACGCCCTGCTACTTGCTATGAAGCTTCGTCTCTCCCTCTATTACCTTATTAAGTCACACCCAGCTTACTTTACTTACCTAACACTCTGACGCAATACATATATCTCACCCTTGCAAAATATGAAAAAATATTTCTTCATTACTAAATTCTGTTTGTATATTCATTAGTATATTACTATTCTTCTTTTTTACCTTTAAAATTTCTAACTCTTCATATAACCTCCTTTTTTTCTTTTTTTTTGCGAATTGACCACTTAGGATCACGCTACAACTTTATTTCTTTTTCTTTGCCTGGAGTTTCCTCTGTCTCCAATACTCCTTCATACGCTCACTGGCTTGTTTCCTTTGATCTTCTGTCCAAGTCCGTCCACTTCTATTAGGTCTTCCTGCATCTTGAAACAATTCCAGATTTTTCACTGTACTCCTAAATTCACTTCTTTCTAACATTTGGGACTCTGTGATATTCGACTTTTCTAAATCCTTTCTAACTTCCTTAATCCACGTTGTAGTGGTCTTCTTCTTCCAGAGGTAGTCGAATATTTGTTTGGTTAATCGATTTTTGTCCATTCTGTATAGATGTCCGAGAAATGTCAGCCTCCTCCTCCACATAGTCTTCGAGATTCATTCCACGTTCTGGTAGACTTCCCTATTGCTTCGCAGCTTCCATCCATCTTCAGTCCGAACTGCACCCATGAATTTTTTTCTTAGAATTCTCCTTTTATTAAACCTCCTTTTATTTAAATTATTTTCAACTTTCAATATTTCTACATTTTCAAGAGGGTTGGTGAAGTTATGCCCTGTTTCAAAGAAATGCCTAGCTTATAGTGAATTAGTGGTCCTACCTCCTTCTCCCCTTGCGTGTTCTCTCAACCTAACCTCAAATTTACGTCCAGTTTCGCCCACGTATGCCTTATCACATTCTTTACATTTTAATTTGTACACCCCATTCTTCTGTAATATTAGTGTTTCTTCAATATTATTATTCTTAACTTGATCGAAACCTGTTGGTGCCTTACTTATGGCTATATCTATATCATATTTCTTAAAACACTTTATTATTTTCTTTGTTTGGTATCCCATATATGTAATTGATCCTTTATATTTCTTCTATATTTTTTCTTTTTCTAATCTCCGATCACTACTAATCCTTTTCTCAATTTTGTCTGTCAGTTTCGTCTTATAGTTGTTATTTTTAGCTGTGTCCTTGATTCTTTTTATTTCTGCATCCTTGCTTCCAGCGTCCGCTACATAATTCATTGCTCTGTAACAAAAAGAATTTAATACTGTCATTGTATGACCTACAGGATGGTATGATTTCTTTGGTCCGGAAAGGCCTCGCCGGAACATACACGTAGCAGTTTAGCAAGTAAACACAACAAAGTTGGAATTACAGAGACTGGTAATTCAAATAACAAGATGATTCTGTATTCGTCTATTCTTCTGACACATAGGGCCTAAAAACAAATAAAAATACTTGTTTTTCAATACAGGTTGTGTTTTTATTTTTTTTTTTTAAGTGTAAATTAAGAATCAGTAATTTTTAAACACACACACGTGTGTACTAACGAGATCCTTGAGCTTGGTTAGGTGCACGTAGTTCATTCCAACTGATACAGAGATATAAGGTACAATATCAGCCATATGTAGATGGCACATAGGTTATGTAATACTTAAGCTTACCACCCCCATTGACTAATCTTGGACCCACCTACTTTCTGTCACCAAAATAACGAACGAAGCATTTTGGCTGCTTCTGTATCCACTGTTGAAACATCCCATTTGCCCTGTTAATGAATAACTTAAGCATTTCCTAAATTTTGTTTACATTGTTGACCCAGGCCTGTATTTTCATCTGTCATTAATTATTATTTCATGTGTAACGTTAAATGGTCAACCATTCACCACACCATTGGTTTAACGTAACCTTTTAATATAATAATAGTCCCTGTGATTAAAATCTTTCTTTTGGCGAGTGTTTAAAATAACACTGCCACATGGAACTTTAAAGTAATGTACGATGGACGTTCAAATGAAAACCTTAATTATCTTTTATGTGGAATTTTATTAAATACAGAAGAAATATAAGTACCTCATTTCTCAGTGTAATCCCCATGACGTGCAATGCATGTATTCCAGTGTTTCGGAAGTGCGTGGATACCTCTTGAAAAGAAGTCTTTTGGTTGCCACTTTAGTCACTTGTGCACGGCATTTTTCACCTCTTCATCAGATTGGAAATGAGTGCCTCCCATCGCCTCTTTGAGCGCTCCAACGACGTGAAATCACTGGTGGTGAGGTCTGGTGAAAATTCCTGGATTGTGGAAACAGTTGAACAGGCAGTATGGGGTGTTTTGTCATGAAGGAGCAAAACACCTGAAGTCAGAAGTCCACATTGTTAACTCCTGATCGCAGGGCCAAGTTGATTCTTGAGCAGATCTCCATAAGTAACACTGGTCACTGTTGCTCCCTTGTCCATGTAGTGTTCCAAAATTACCCTTTTTTCATCCCAAACGAGAGTGAGCATGACTTTTCCTGCTGACGGTTGGGTATGAAATGTTTTCGGTTTTGGTGACAAGCTATGGCGCCATTCCTTGCTCGCTCTCTTGGTTTCAGGTTGGTGGTAGTGGACCCAGGTTTCATCTCCAGTAACAATTCTTCCTAGGAATCCATCACCTTCAACCTGCAAATGACGCAAATGTTCCTCACAGGCATCAACACGTCAGTCTTTCAATTTTGCAGTCAATGACGTGGCACCCATTTCGCAGATACTTTATTGAAATGCAGCACATCATGGACAATATGGTGTGCTGAACCAACACTAATATCCATAATGGAGGCTATTTCCTTCTCAGTTACACATCGATTTTCCTTGATAATGTATTCCACTGCAGCGATGTTTGCTGACGTCGCTACTTGGGGCCTGGTAGTGGGGCATCCTCCACAGTGTAATTTTACTACCACTCTACCACATTTTAATTATAATAAAACTTCTCTTACCTTGTGTCGGCCAGAGTCCTTCACACGAACTTGTGATCTATAAGCGTAATTTAGGGTTATGTGATGCAATAATTACTCTCATTATTTACGGTTACATAACTCAACTTTTATTGACATTTTGTCATTAATCTCTCTTTTAAATAAACTAAAATTTATTCCCTTTCTATTTCATATTTTCTTTAGACTTGAACTCAAAAAACACATTTTTACCCTGAGTGTACAAAACCCCCTTTTGTAAAGATAAATAAATATACAATTTAATTCCTTGTAATTAACATAATTAACTACTTAAATTAAACAAAGGCAACCCAGTTTTGTACACACATTACTTTCATTCATTTTTACCCCCTTTAATTTAAATAAGAGATCTCTTTATTCTTTATATAAATTTTATTTGTATATATGTATTGATGGTAAGTTAGATTGTCAGTTTACTTTCCTGATTTACTCCGCCACGTTTTTGAAGTCAGTTCATCCCTTATTCCTTTAGTGGTCCAATTTACTCTCGCACTGTTTTAGTCCGAAAAAGTTTCTGCTGGTTAAAATGTTTTATGCCACTGAATTGTAACTGCTCTCACATTTTTTATACCACTTTATATTATACTTTAGACCACATTTTGAAAGTTTTAATAAATTTTCGGCTCGCGAGCCTTTATGCTGAACCGGCCGTAGCCGCAGCTGTAGAACGACGGACGCCAAAACGATGCTCACAAGATGGCCAAGGCGCTCTCATGTACACCAACTTGCGTTTTGATAGGCTCAAAAGGAATCACGTGACACAGTAATTAGTGCCCACAAGGTACGGTAAATTCCTTGTGGCTGACTGGCGCGAGCCTTGTACGTGCTGATTCATCTGTACGGGCAAGCATGTGCGCACTTTGAGACATTCCAGAGCACCTGAAAATGGTGCATGTTGACAGACTTTCTGGACAAACGTGCAATTGGGTGTTCCACAAGTGAACACCGATTGTTAAGGACTGAGGCTCCCTATGGGTAACTCCCCGTTAATACACTTGATGACATAATAAAAATACAACCCAAATATTTGTCCCGTTACAATACCCCCCCCCCAATGAGAGGTTTTCTGCCGAAACAGAAAAACTCTCATTGCTAAACCCTAAGAGGATCAGCGAGGATATGGCGCCAACAACCCCCCTTTATTCCTTAATACATCATGGGTAAACTACCCCCCTAGCTTGGCGACTATGGCTGCACCTTAACGACATTACTGGACTTCCCTGTTCGAGATCCCAACACCGTAAAGTCCGACAGGCACTCACCACAGTCTCACCTAACCGTGTAACATTTCAACAAAATCAATAACTAGCCTTATACCAAACCAGATCCTCAACCGATAAATCTCCCCTTACATATATACTGGATTGCCTTTAGCAAAGTACTGGGTGCATACACATATTCACTATTAACTTAAATACAAGATCTCTAAATATTCATCATTAATGTAACATTCACATCAACAGTTCATATTTACCTTTAAATAAAATTTACTCCCATTTCTCAATCTTTAATTTGTTGCTTGACATTACTGTTTCAAATCAAATTAAATTATTTAAGTTTTGTTCAAATAGTGAAATAAACCTAAGTCCATGATCAAAGATTCACGTTTAAGTTAATTTACACCATCTCTTTCAATTAGTTATTTTATTTGTAACTTCCAAAATTCAAAGTCTTTAAATGAATTTAATTTTCCTTATAACTCCTCATAACTAGAGGCTAACAATCATAATAAACAAAATAAAATAAACAACTTATTTCTTAATAAATTATTTACCTTAAATTATCCGCCATGTGATTTCTTGTAACTTCATCTATTACGCGTTTCAGAGCTTATGCTCCATCATCAGATATTAAAAAGGTAAAACTATCACTCTTGCGAGATCGTTAAATAGTAAAAATTGTCAAAATTTGGATGTGAACCATACGCGGATTTGGGTGTACACCTGCTCAAGTTCATTCTGCCACTGAGCGGTTGCTACCTTATCGTAGCCCCAGCGAGCAGACTCAAGGCAGTATCGTACAATCGGTTGGCTACAAAGTTCAAGTGGTCATTTAACACGATATCGCGACTCCTTGGGTTTGCATATGCACTGTAAATTTCAAATTCCTCCAAGGCAGTCATGAAACGGCCCTTCTTACACACATGTAACGGTATTAAATTGGAACTAAAATCTGTGTAATTATGATTGTGTGAAGTCAGGTGTCGGGTGTAATTTGATTTGATATTGTCAATGTTTCTTATTTTCTTAGGTAAAGGTTCTCGAAATCGTTTAAGGAAACCTCTCCCAGTCTGTCCAATGTAGAAGCACTCGCAATCATTGCATGTTAATTTATATATGCCAGTTTTTTCTTCTGGAGGCGTGTGTTTTTTCGGTTTGAGAATATCCAGCAACTTATTATTAGTCCTGAATGAAATAGTGAAACTATTATTATTCAATATAGAAGACAAAACCTTAGGCATAAAGCTACTGTAATTAGTAGATATAAAAATTTTTTGCGTATTGGTGTTTATTCGGGGTTTAAGCATTCTTTTTTCATGTTTTCTCAACAGTTTGTCAATGGTTAGACAGACGCCAAACCGACACTCACAAGATGGCCAAGGCGCTCTCGTGTACACCAGCTTGCTTGTGATAGGCGCAAAAGGAATCACGTGACACTGTAATTAGTGGCCATGTGGTTCGGTAAATTCCTCTAGTTGACCAGCGAGCCTCATACGTGACGATTTATATGTGCGGGCAAGCATGTGCGCGCTTTGAGACATTCCAGAGCACCTGGAAACGGTGCATGTTGACAGGCTTTCTGGACAAACGTGCAAATGGGTGTTCCACAAGTGAATGTCTACTGTTAAAAACTGAGGCCCCAAATGGGAAACGCACTTCTACCATTAACTCTTAATAAAGAAAAACCCCTCAAATCTGTCCCGTTACAATACCCCGCCCCCCCATGAGAGGTTTTCTGCCGAAGCAGAAAAACTCTCATTGCTAACCCTAAGAGGATCCGTGAGGATTTGGCGCCAACAACCCCCCTTTAAGTCTTTAACACATCATGGGTAATCTACCCCCCTAGCTCAGCAACTATGGCTGCATCTGAATGATTCTGCTGGACTTCTCTGTGCGAGATCCCAACACCAAAAAATCAGACAGAATCACACCACAGTATCACCTAACCTTGTAACATTTCAATTTTAGGTTTAGTTTCAAATTCTATTAACTTGTTACATTTATTATTACATTTCAACTATGAATTTCTATTAAGTATTTTCGTTATCAATTGGTTTGGGTGATTTTCAGTCATCCACAACGATTTGATTTATTGAATGGGCATTTAAATATAACCTTACCCCCTTCTTCCTTCTAACAACCACTAACGGATTTGCATAGGGTGACACCATCTCTCAAAAATATTTACCTCCATTAAATTCTCTAACTCACCTTAAATCATTCTCCTCTTATAATTAAATACCTGATACCCTCTTTGTACCTAGGATGTGTGTTTCCTTCCCTTATACTCATTCCCTTATTAGTTCCTGTCCTCTCCCAGGTAACTCCGCCAATGCCAACGCTCATTTAAAACTATTCCTCCCGCCATAACGCCTGTCGTTGATGACTCCTTACAGCTCACCCTCACTACAAAATTTCACCATCACCTATTTACTCTCCATTTGTTACTCTCACTTTCTCTACATACAATCACTCTTGCTACTGTGTCCCTACTATTAACCCGTTTCTGTATTACTTTTATTCCAAAATTCTTATTTTCTCTAACACCCATTAAAGTTAACTCTGACTGATTCAAATGCCTTATTTAAATAATTATCACCCAAACTCCATCTTTTACCACATTTTACATTAATTTAACCCTTGAAAATTACATTAGAAAATTCATAACTACCTCAAATTAATTTAATCATTTAATTTAAAAACTTTGAAACTCATTTAAAACTTATTATTAGAACATTTTATTTTACTTCAAAATCATTATCAAATTTATACTTACATATGGTCAGTCATATACTCAAATACAACATGATTACTGTCATAAGTTCAAAAATATAAACATTCATTACAACAAATATAGCGTACATAACTCCATGTATCTTCTGAAACATTATAACAATCATATGACTCCACAACTAAACACATTTTACATTTATTCATTTACTATTTATTTTAAAGTTCAAATCTCAGAAACATCGTTTAAATTCATTATCAGAATTTATTTCTACCACATTTAAATCAATTAATTCATCTATAATTTATTTTAATTCAATCAGTTATTTAAAACACAATTTATTTGAATTACCTTACTCCAAAACAATTACAATTCATTTATTACCAACTCTGCTTATTTATTTAGTCTGATAAAATATTATTATTATTATTAAATCAATTTCATACACACATTGTTTACATAAAATACATTTTACCACAAACACCATTAATCTCACTATAAATTTATTTACATTTTTTTTTTGTCATTATTTTTCTGTTTACCACACCTCATTTCATAAGTTAGCCAGGTCATCACCATAAACTAAAATAATTAAATGTTCATCCGAATAATAGATAGCCAGCAGCAGCATAAAGTGCCGGAAAAAGTAAAACAGTGGCCTCGGGAGTGTAAGATAGGCCGTAATAATTAGTCGGCCTATCTATTCAAGTGTTAAAACAGTTAATAAAAAGCGTACAAACAGTATAACGTGCGCCCAGTCAAATAACATCTTCAGAGCGCGCGGTCATATAAACATTTTGCTCGAGCTTAATTAGTGTCAGCCGACCAACTCCAATAAATATCGAAATTGTGTATAATAATGTAAAGAAAATAACTAACGTGCTATGGGACAGTGAATACGAAAAGATCTATCGAAAGTGAAACCATCACCGTCAAATAAGAGAGTTCCGTGAGATACGCCACGCGGTCGGGAGGAATGACACAGCACACGTAACAATATTCTACTTAACCTATTCTGATTATTATCATTTTTTACATAAAAGGGGGAAATAAGGCATGAATGTGAGCGTGGGCATTGCTGGGTGGCCTTGACTAGAATTTAAGTTAAATTTTTTAAGACCATTATATTTTATTTCAGTAACAAATGAGCTTTGATAATAGGTTACCTTGTTTGAACCTATTGTTTTAATATTATTTTAATTAATCTATTGTTTGGAGTAGAACTTCGGGAGAAAGGTAAAACAACGCAAGGATAACAAAGAATATTTGCTGTAAATCAGAATAAATAAATTAATATGTTTGGTTGATTTTTTTTGAGAAATTACGTAAATGTCAATGATAGTTTTGGGAATATAAATAAATGAAAAGACAATAAAATTTAATGTCAAAGAATTGCTAAATAAATATAACTATAATCCCGAAATTGAGAGTATAATTTATTGAATAATGTTAACCTAAGTCACGCTTATTCTTCACGACTTCGTGCTAAGAACTTTGGACCCGAGAAAGGTAAGAGTTGTGAGGAGTGTATATAAATTTTAATAATTTTTTTATAATAAAGCACTAGCTTCTCAATGGCGCCGCGAACTTGGACTCGAGTTTATAAATGTAATTTTGAATAAACCGCACCTAAATGTGAATATAAGCGTGGGTTAGGAGTACGTAAAAAAAGTACGAAAAGTGAGGTTATACGTAAGTAATAATTAAGGAATACTTAAGGTATGTAAGATAAGAAGTGTTAAAATATAGTATAATAAAATAAAAGTAGTAAATTTACAATATAAAAATGGCAGATAATAATGAAGTCAGCTTCTCTGACAGTCAGACCGAGAGTCAAATAAATACCGACGGTATTCAAACAGAAGCAATGTCAGTAGATGGGCAGAATGTAGAAGTATCTGTAATTAGTACGCCGGGAGCAATCTCAACTCCCGTAATGAATAAAACAAAAGAGAAAAATTGTCATTAGATGACCTATTGGAGTTTATGAAAGTCAATTTCGATAAACAAAATAATGACTTTAATAAACGTTTTGATGATAATGATATCAAATTTGATGTTCAGAATAACAAGTTTAAAGAATTAAATAAACGCTTTGATAGTAACGACATAACATTGAATGAAATGAAAAGTGACTTTAATTGTAAATTTGATGTACTTAAATTTGACATTGATGAGGTAAAAAAGAAATGCGAAAGTAGTTGTAACGAATTGAAACAAGATATTGAGAGAATAGTAGAGTCAGTAGGAGAACAGAGTAAAAGTAAAAATAATAATGATAATAAAAAATTAACATATGATGACAATAATGACGAAAATGAGAATACAATTAAAAATGTGGTAGTAGAGAGTAAGATAACAAATGTTAACAATGATATTGAAAATGGTAATGTGATTGAAAGGGTGGTATCAGAGAGTGATACGTTGAAAGTAGATAGTGAAATAGTGAGTGAAAGAGAGAGCGTTATATGTTGTAACGAGGTAGTAATTAGTGTTGATGAATTAGAAAAAGAATGGAAAGAAAGAGTAGATGAATATGGAGGGCAGAGGGTAAATTTTCCCCTTATTTGTGATGAACCAAGGTGTTCAAAAATGTTATTATTAGAGGGCAAGAGACCCTATTTAATGGAAGATTTGAGTTATATCCCTTTTTTGTATAAATTAGTACCCTCTGTGTGGAATGGGGTTGAAAGTGCGAGATGGTGTTTTGATGAGAGAGATTTAGGTGGAGAATTGTGTGTGGATAAAGAAATTGAATTATATAAGTTGCAGAGAAATTATAATGGGTTGAAAGAGAGGTTAAATGATATGAAATACTTACCTGTTAACATAGAGAGTGAAGATTATTTTGATGATACATGTTTAAATAATAATAATTTACCTTATGATGAAAAAATAACTGACTTGATAATGAATATAACTACTAATGGAGACTGGACAGAAATAAATAATGTTGACCTGGTATATGATTATTATGGTAAAATGAATAAACTCCAATTTTATGGTTACTATACACAAGATAACCGTATGTGGAATGCAAACAAAATTGAAAATTGTTATGTGAAACCCAGACTAATTTTTGACGATGGAGGCTGAAATTCATAAATGAACAATTTTAAATATGTTAATATATGGTAATGACCTAGCTGATTTTTGACATTGAAGTGTGATATAACTGAATAATGAATGATGAAAAATTGTAAATAAATTGTAAACAAATAAATTGATAGTGAAATTAATTGTGTATATTGTAAAATGTTAGGTATATGTGTATGTAGTAGAAATTGTTGAGATAATAATAATAATAATAATAATATTTGGCAGTCTAAAGAAAGGACAAAATAATTTGGAAGAAGATAATAATTTGGAATGGATTGTAATCATTGTAATTGGTGAGAGTAATTAAAAATGTTGTGTTTTCAATAATTAATTTAATTAAAACAATTTGAGATGTTTAAATATTCTGATTAAGTTAAAGGTTGCATAATTGAATTTTCCAATGGATTTAAATTGTTTTATGAGATTTGATATTAATTAATAAATAAATGTTAAATTGTTTGATATGAAATAACATTGTTGCTAAATGTTTCAGAGGTTACATGGAGATATTGGTGTGTGTGTTTGTGGTGTGTATTTTGTGTTCAGGTCAATAGGTGGATAATGTACTGTAAGTATAAAGTTTATAATACCAATCAGATAGAATAACATGCTTACAGGTGTGAAAAGAGTTTAATTATTGAATTTCAATAATAAAAATGAATTGAGATAATGGTATTAAATAAAAACTGTAATTAAAAAAGTAATAATAACTGAAAGGTGAATTAAAGTATATTTGGTTTGAACTGTAATAAATAGACTTTAACAAATATGTTAACTAAAAGATTTATAGAAATTGAAAATTAAAAGTACAGGTATGAGTGGTGAGGTAACCAGAATGTTTAGACTATGGGAGTGTTTATAACTGTGTTTATAACACCAGTCTGGCAGACCATTGTTAAAGTAAACAGGTGTGTTGTATGTTTGGACTAATGTTTAGTGCCAGGTGTTAAGTTGACAACTGTTGTAGTCTGCTGAATCATTGCCAGTAGGAAAATCCTATTATGAAATAAAAAGACATACCATATGTGAAGAAAGGAATGTAAATTTTTTGAATAATGTAGGTAATATTTTATGTCGGATCCTTTTGAAAAATGTATTTAATTTTGAAAGTGTTAATTAAAACAATATGAATTAAATTTAATGAAAGGTAATTAAATAAATTAAAAAGATAATTTTTGATAATGACTTTAAATCTATGTTGATCTGAATTTTGATTGTAATGATAAAATAAATAATTGATAAAAAACATAATGATTAAAATGTGCATTTAAAATTGAAAATTGAAGGAAATGTTTGAGCTGAAACGGTGTTTGGAAAATAAGATGTGTACATAACTGTTCAAGTAACTTTAATAAAAATGTCGATCCATGTTTTATGTTTAACTGTAGATTCTCCACCTAAGTGCGGCCATGACCTCACCGGATCATGACCGTGAAAGTAGTTAATTGTGGCAAATCATAAATTTTACTCGATATAACCGGCTTGTGGTTTGTTTTATTTTGTCAACCCGGTGGTTTGTTAGACTTAGTAGGGGGGTTATTTTTTGGGGAATCTACCAAATTTTGGAACAGGGCTATTTTCACCCAGATAGGGGTGGTAGTCCATTAGGGGTGTATAATTAAAAACTAGTAGGTGTAATACCGAATTTTTATTGTAACGCCGAAGCAAGGATGGGGGTGGAATAAAATAAAAAATGTCCACCCCTTCCGCATCAGTCCTTGTGAAAGCAACTAGACGCTACAGTCTAGGGGGGGTAATAGTGAGTGTGGATGGGCGGTGACCCAGTTACAGGTCACGAGGGAGATGTGGTTTACGGCTAGGATGAGGCTGGAAAAGGCCAAGAAGCCTAGCGCAGAACACATGAATATGTAACGGGTATCAGGGGTTAAGGGATTAAAAAGGGGGTAGTAGAAGAAAAAAAAAATGTTTTTGGTGCCTGCCATCAAATTGATGTTTGTATTAATTCTGATTGTATTATTGTTTATGCGTATTAATAGCGTTATTGAATTATATTGTTTAGGATATATGTATAATCAAATGTTAAGATAAGGCAGTCCATGTTTTAATTAAATATTCAATTTATTTGTTTTTTTTTATCAGAAATAATAAAGAGAATTAATCTATTCAGATAAGAGATTTTTTTTTTTTTTTTGATACAATCTGATTTTGAACTTAAAAGAATAGTGAATTTAAAGATGAATATTTTGTGATTTTAAATGATGAGTTTGTTTAAAAAATATTATAGGTGTATGTATGCGCCCAGTATTTGCGAAAGGCGACCCAGTGTGCATAAAAAGGGGAACATATCGGTTGAGGATCTGGCATGATATAAGCCAGGGCTTTGGATTTTTTGGGGAAACATGTTAGAAGGTGAGGTGCGCTGTGGTGCGTGTCTGTTCGATTTTTCGGTGTTGGGATCTCGAACAGAGAAGCCCAGTGATCTCGTTCAGATGTGTCCATAGTCGCCGAACCAGGCGGGTAGTTTACCCATGATGTATAAGAACAAATGGGGGGTTGTTGGCACCATATCCTCACCGGTCCTCTTAGGGGTTTTAGCAATGAGATTTCTTCTGTTTCAACAGAAGATTTCTCATTGGGGGGGTATTGTAATGGGGCGAATTAGAAGGTTTTTTTATTTTTTATTAATTTTGGTGCTGATCTTATTAAAATTGCACAATTCACTTCATATATTTGAGCTACCCCAGTTTAATTTTATATTAATTCAAATTATCAATTCAATCACGTTTCAAATTGCCAGACTTCACCTTTGAGGAGCCCCCAGTACAGCAATGCACATTGTTAGCCAAAACAATTGCACAGACGTATTGCGTAACTGCCCCAGCAGCAGGCTTTTTGTGAATCACAGTCGGCAGTCTGTCATCAGAGAGTGAATAGTAGATAGCCAGCAGCAGCATAAAGTGCCGGAAAAAGTAAAACAGTGGCCTCGGGAGTGTAAGATAGGCCGTACTAATTAGTCGGCCTATCTATTCAAGTGTTAAAACAGTTAATAAAAAACGTACAAACAGTATAACGTGCGCCCAGTCAAATAACATCTTCAGAGCACGCGGTCATATAAACATTTTGCTCGAGCTTAATTAGTGTCGGCCGACCAACTCCAATAAATATCGAAATTGTGTATAATAATGTAAAGAAAAGAACTAACGTGCTATGGGACAGTGAATACGAAAAGATCTATCGACAGTGAAACCATCACCGTCAAATAAGAGAGTTCCGTGAGATACGCCACGCGGTCGGGAGGAATGACACAGCACACGTAACAATATTCTACTTAACCTATTCTGATTATTATAATTTTTTACATAAAAGGGGGAAATAAGGCATGAATGTGAGCGTGGGCATTGCTGGGTGGCCTTGACTAGAATTTAAGTTAAATTTTTTAAGACCATTATATTTTATTTCAGTAACAAATGAGCTTTGATAATAGGTTACCTTGTTTGAACCTATTGTTTTAATATTATTTTAATTAATCTATTGTTTGGAGTAGAACTTCGGGAGAAAGATAAAACAACGCAAGGATAACAAAGAATATTTGCTGTAAATCAGAATAAATAAATTAATATGTTTGGTTGATTTTTTTTGAGAAATTACGTAAATGTCAATGATAGTTTCGGGAATATAAATAAATGAAAAGACAATAAAATTTAATGTTAAAGAATTGCTAAATAAATATAACTATAATCCCGAAATTGAGAGTATAATTTATTGACTAATGTTAACCTAAGTCACGCTTATTCTTCACGACTTCGTGCTAAGAACTTTGGACCCAAGAAAGGTAAGAGTTGTGAGGAGTGTATATAAATTTTAATAATTTTTTTATAATAAAGCACTAGCTTCTCAATTTCAAATTGTTCCGTAACACCCACATAATAATCTACTGGATTATCCCACATTATTATTAAATCATATAGCCTGTCTTCATCATTTGTTTTGGTCTTGTCACCGTCTGTATCATTATCTATCACCCTTAAGCATTTTAACCTCTCAATTTCAGAATCATCTACTATCAATACTCCACGTCTAAGCACAGGTGAGCTTCCCATATAATTATCAACGTTATCATTTATTTGTGCACCATCGTCACAACAAGGTAAGTCTTTCATATCATCTATTTTTTCCAATTCTAACCTCTCTATCAACTCTTTATAACTTCTACTTAACTTAAATATCTCTATCATTCTCTCTCTCTCATAATCACTTCCATCACAATACCTGTCACAACACCACTGACCTACTTCACTCCATGCAAAGGGCACAACAAACTTACTATACCACTTCCTGGCTTTTCCAGGTTTACAAAAAATTAGGGGACTATTTGAAGACACCTTGTCTTCCACACAACTTCTGGAGGAAACTCTGTCCTCATAAAACACTTGTGAAAACTCTGTTTCACCATATACTTGGGGAATATCTGCCCTTTGCCCACCTAACCTTTCTTCACACACTCTCCCAATCTTTTCAGCACTCGCTAACACTTCGTTACTAAACTTTACTTCAACAACATCTTCATTATCACTCTCAATATTAACCACCTTACTCTCTAGCACCACATTTTTAATTATACCATTGTTATTCTCACTTTTTACTTCAATATTGGACTCATTACTGTAATTACCACTTACCTTGTTATTAATTATTTCATCACTATTTTTGTTCTTGTTACACTCACCTGTATTTATTCTCCACACTCCCATTTCCTCAATATTTCGTTCTAATTCGTTAAAGTTACTTCCAAATTTATTCTTTACAGCATTGATATTTTAAGTTCGTTAAATTTAACATTTATTTCCTTAAAATTTCTACTCTGTTCATCAAATTTACTGTTTACTTTGTCAAAATTACTACTTATTTCATCGAACTTGTTATCGAACGTATTACTTTGTACATCAAACTTACTATCAAACTTGTGATTCAATTCATTAAACTGTTTTAGTAAAAAATTCATTATGTCATTATCCAATTTACTATTACATTTTGTTGAGGTTGGAGTTAAGTGAACTCCCGAATCCTCTGTAATATCTGTTTCATCTGTAACACTTGTTTCGACTATTTTGTCTTGACCTACATTCGGAGTTGAATGAACTCCCAGGTTTCTCATGACAGCTGATTCATTAAATTCAGTTATTTTATTTATAGTATTCTCGTTACTTCCTGCCATCTCTACCTTATTTATGAGATTTTAATTTTACAAAATTTAATCTTATATGTACTCCGCATTAATTCATATTGTATGTATTACTTAACTATAATATACACATCACTTAACCTGCACGTAATTTATACGCATTCCCAAATCACGCTTATATCCAATTGTAGGTGTGGTTTATATAACATTTTTATAAACAGTCCAAGTTCGAGGCGCCATCTGTAATCGTACATACACTTTACCACAATTTAATTAATGATAAAACTCATTGCTTACCTTCTCTGGGTTCTTCACACGAACTAGAGGCCTACAAGCGTGACTTAGGGTTTACGTTATTAATGTACTCAACTCTCATGGTAATTGTTAATTTACTCAACTTTTATTCAACACGCACCACATTTATTTTATATTCTTTTGACTTTACTCGTTATTCATTTTCCTTCTCTAACACAAACTATTAGTTTCTTTAAACATACAAAATATTTCAAAACAAAATAAAACATCTTGAAGAGCCAACTTAAACTCTTTTATAACTATTCTAAGACAACCCAGTATTTGCGTACACGCTTCATTCATACTTTTACCTCCATTTATTCTATTTAGAGCTCTGCTTAAAATTTTTTATATTTATTAAACTGAGTTTAAAGACAGTTACTTCCTTTTGCCGCCTGAATGCCATATGTTGTAATTCGTCCGTTTCGTTTGTGCACGGTTTTAGTCCGAAAAGTTTCTATTGGTTCAATTTGTTCACTGCATTAAAATGTTAAAGTTTCACTGCTTATTCTAGTTGTTTCACATTTTTTATAAGTTTTATTAAATTTTCGGCTCGCGAGCCTTTTACGTTCAACCGGCCGAAGCCGCGGCTGTAAGACGACAGATGCCAAAACCGACGCTCACAAGATGGCCAAGGCGCTCTCGTGTACACCAGCTTGCTTGTGATAGCAAAAGGAATCACGTGACACCGTAATTAGTGGCCACGTGGTTCGGTAAATTCCTCTAGTTGACCAGCGAGCCTCGTACGTGACGATTTATATGTGTGGGCAAGCATGTGCGCGCTTTGAGACATTCCAGAGCACCTGGAAACGGTGCATGTTGACAGGCTTTCTGGACAAACTTGCAAATGGGTGTTCCACAAGTGAATGTGTACTGTTAAAAACTGAGGCCCCAAATGGGTAAGGCACTTCTACCATTAACTCTTAATAAAGAAAAACCCCTCAAGTCTGTCCCGTTACAATACCCCGCCCCCCCCATGAGAGGTTTTCTGCCAAAGCAGAAAAACTCTCATTGCTAACCCTAAGAGGATCCGTGAGGATTTGGCGCCAACAACCCCCCTTTAAGTCTTTAACACATCATGGGTAATCTACCCCCCTAGCTCAGCAACTATGGCTGCATCTGAATGATTCTACTGGACTTCTCTGTCCGAGATCCCAACACCGAAAAATCAGACAGAATCACACCACAGTATCACCTAACCTTGTAACATTTCAATTTTAGGTTTAGTTTCAAATTCTATTAACTTGTTACATTTATTATTACATTTCAACTATGAATTTCTATTAAGTATTTTCGTTATCAATTGGTTTGGGTGATTTTCAGTCATCCACAACGATTTGATTTATTGAATGGGCATTTAAATATAACCTTACCCCCTTCTTCCTTCTAACAACCACTAACGGATTTGCATAGGGTGACACCAATCTCTCAAAAATATTTACCTCCATTAAATTCTCTAACTCACCTTAAATCATTCTCCTCTTATAATTAAATACCTGATACCCTCTTTGTACCTAGGATGTGTGTTTCCTTCCCTTATACTCATTCCCTTATTAGTTCCTGTCCTCTCCCAGGTAACTCCGCCAACGCCAACGCTCATTTAAAACTATTCCTCCCGCCATAACGCCTGTCGTTGATGACTCCTTACAGCTCCACCCTCACTACAAAATTTCACCATCACCTATTTACTCTCCATTTGTTACTCTCACTTTCTCTACATACAATCACTCTTGCTACTGTGTCCCTACTATTAACCCGTTTCTGTATTACTTTTATTCCAAAATTCTTATTTTCTCTAACACCCATTAAAGTTAACTCTGACTGATTCAAATGCCTTATTTAAATAATTATCACCCAAACTCCATCTTTTACCACATTTTACATTAATTTAACCCTTGAAAATTACATTAGAAAATTCATAACTACCTCAAATTAATTTAATCATTTAATTTAAAAACTTTGAAACTCATTTAAAACTTATTATTAGAACATTTTATTTACTTCAAAATCATTATCAAATTTATACTTACATATGGTAAATCGTATACTCAAATACAACATGATTACTGTCATAAGTTCAAAAATATAAACATTCATTACATAAAATATAGCGTACATAAATCCATTTATCTTCTGAAACATTATAACAATCATATGACTACACAACTAAACACATTTTACATTTATTCATTTACTATTTATTTTAAAGTTCAAATCTCAGAAACATCGTTTAAATTCATTATCAAAATTTATTTCTACCACATTTAAATCAATTAATTCATCTATAATTTATTTTAATTCAATCATTTATTTAAAACACAATTTATATTATTATTTAGTCTGATAAAATATTATTATTATTATTAAATCAATTTCTACTGCATACACACATTGTTTACATAAAATACATTTTACCACAAACACCATTAATCTCACTATAAATTTATTTACAATTTTTTTTTGTCATTATTTTTCTGTTTACCACACCTCATTTCATAAGGTAGCCAGGTCATCACCGTAAACTAAAATAATTAAATGTTCATCCACAGTTTGTTTAACCACCATCATCGTAAATCCATCTTATTTTCACATAACAATTATCATCTTTACTTACTCTTATTACATCATTGTTATTTATATAATAACATGTTAATATTTCAAATTGTTCCGTAACACCCACATAATAATCTACTGGATTATCCCACATTATTATTAAATCATATAGCCTGTCTACATCATTAGTTTTGGTCTTGTCACCGTCTGTATCATTATCTATCACCCTTAAGCATTTTAACCTCTCAATTTCAGAATCATTACTATCAATACTCCACGTCTAAGCACAGGTGAGCTTCCCATATAATTATCAACGTTATCATCATTTATTTGTGCACCATCGTCACAACAAGGTAAGTCTTTCATATCATCTATTTTTTCCAATTCTAACCTCTCTATCAACTCTTTATAACTTCTACTTAACTTAAATACCTCTATCATTCTCTCTCTCTCATAATCACTTTCATCACAATACCTGTCACAACACCACTGACCTACTTCACTCCATGCAAAGGGCACAACAAACTTACTATACCACTTCCTGGCTTTTCCAGGTTTACAAAAAATTAGGGGACTATTTGAAGACACCTTGTCTTCCACACAACTTCTGGAGGAAACTCTGTCCTCATAAAACACTTGTGAAAACTCTGTTTCACCATATACTTGGGGAAAATCTGCCCTTTGCCCACCTAACCTTTCTTCACACACTCTCCCAATCTTTTCAGCACTCGCTAACACTTCATTACTAAACTTTACTTCAACAACATCTTCATTATCACTCTCAATATTAACCACCTTACTCTCTAGCACCACATTTTTAATTATACCATTGTTATTCTCACTTTTTACTTCAATATTGGACTCATTACTGTAATTACCACTTACCTTGTTATTAATTATTTCTTCACTATTTTTGTTCTTGTTACACTCACCCGTATTTATTCTCCACACTCCCATTTCCTCAATATTTCGTTCTAATTCTTTAAAGTTACTACCAAATTTATTCTTTACAGCATTGATATCAATTTTAAGTTCGTTAAATTTAACATTTATTTCCTTAAAATTTCTACTCTGTTCATCAAATTTACTGTTTACTTTGTCAAAATTACTACTTATTTCATCGAACTTGTTATCGAACGTATTACTTTGTACATCAAACTTACTATCAAACTTGTGATTCAATTCATTAAACTGTTTTAGTAAAAAATTCATTATGTCATTATCAAATTTACTATTACATTTTGTTGAGGTTGGAGTTAAGTGAACTCCCGAATCCTCTGTAATATCTGTTTCATCTGTAACACTTGTTTCGACTATTTTGTCTTGACCTACATTCGGAGTTGAATGAACTCCCAGGTTACTCATGACAGCTGATTCATTAAATTCAGTTATTTTATTTATAGTATTCTCGTTACTTCCTGCCATCTCTACCTTATTTATGAGATTTTAATTTTACAAAATTTAATCTTATATGTACTCTGCATTAATTCATATTCTATGTATTACTTAACTATAATATACACATCCCTTAACCTGCATGTAATTTATACGCATTCCCAAATCACGCTTATATCCAATTGTAGGTGTGGTTTATATAACATTATTTTTATAAACAGTCCAAGTTCGAGGCGCCATCTGTAATCGTACATACACTTTACCACAATTTAATTAATGATAAAACTCATTGCTTACCTTCTCTGGGTTCTTCACACGAACTAGAGGCCTACAAGCGTGACTTAGGGTTTACGTTATTAATGTACTCAACTCTCATGGTAATTGTTAATTTACTCAACTTTTATTCAACACGTACCACATTTATTTTATATTGTTGTGACTTTACTCGTTATTCATTTTCCTTCTCTAACACAAACTATTAGTTTCTTTAAACATACAAAATATTTCAAAACAAAATAAAACATATCTTGAAGAGACAACTTAAACTATTTTATAACTATTCTAAGACAACCCAGTATTTGCGTACACGCTTCATTCATACTTTTACCTCCATTTATTCTATTTAGAGCTCTGCTTAAAATTTTTTATATTTATTAAACTGAGTTTAAAGACAGTTACTTCCTTTTGCCGCCTGAATGCCATATGTTGTAATTCGTCCGTTTCGTTTGTGCACGGTTTTAGTCCGAAAAGTTTCTGTTGGTTCAATTTGTTCACTGCATTAAAATGTTAAAGTTTCACTGCTTATTCTAGTGGTTTCACATTTTTTATAAGTTTTATTAAATTTTCGGCTCGCGAGCCTTTTACGTTCAACCGGCCGAAGCCGCGGCTGTAAGACGACAGATGCCAAAACCGACGCTCACAAGATGGCCAAGGCGCTCTCGTGTACACCAGGTTGCTTGTGATAGCAAAAGGAATCACGTGACACCATAATTAGTGGCCACGTGGTTCGGTAAATTCCTCTAGTTGACCAGCGAGCCTCGTACGTGACGATTTATATGTGTGGGCAAGCATGTGCGCGCTTTGAGACATTCCAGAGCACCTGGAAACGGTGCATGTTGACAGGCTTTCTGGACAAACGTGCAAATGGGTGTTCCACAAGTGAATGTGTACTGTTAAAAACTGAGGCCCCAAATGGGTAACGCACTTCTACCATTAACTCTTAATAAAGAAAAACCCCTCAAGTCTGTCCCGTTAAAATACCCCGCCCCCCCATGAGAGGTTTTCTGCCGAAGCAGAAAAACTCTCATTGCTAACCCTAAGAGGATCCGTGAGGATTTGGCGCCAACAACCCCCCTTTAAGTCTTTAACACATCATGGGTAATCTACCCCCCTAGCTCAGCAACTATGGCTGCATCTGAATGATTCTACTGGACTTCTCTGTCCGAGATCCCAACACCGAAAAATCAGACAGAATCACACCACAGTATCACCTAACCTTGTAACATTTCAATTTTAGGTTTAGTTTCAAATTCTATTAACTTGTTACATTTATTATTACATTTCAACTATGAATTTCTATTAAGTATTTTCGTTATCAATTGGTTTGGGTGATTTTCAGTCATCCACAACGATTTGATTTATTGAATGGGCATTTAAATATAACCTTACCCCCTTCTTCCTTCTAACAACCACTAACGGATTTGCATAGGGTGACACCAATCTCTCAAAAATATTTACCTCCATTAAATTCTCTAACTCACCTTAAATCATTCTCCTCTTATAATTAAATACCTGATACCCTCTTTGTACCTAGGATGTGTGTTTCCTTCCCTTATACTCATTCCCTTATTAGTTCCTGTCCTCTCCCAGGTAACTCCGCCAACGCCAACGCTCATTTAAAACTATTCCTCCCGCCATAATGCCTGTCGTTGATGACTCCTTACAGCTCCACCCTCACTACAAAATTTCACCATCACCTATTTACTCTCCGTTTGTTACTCTCACTTTCTCTACATACAATCACTCTTGCTACTGTGTCCCTACTATTAACCCGTTTCTGTATTAGTTTTATTCCAAAATTCTTATTTTCTCTAACACCCATTAAAGTTAACTCTGACTGATTCAAATGCCTTATTTAAATAATTATCACCCAAACTCCATCTTTTACCACATTTTACATTAATTTAACCCTTGAAAATTACATTAGAAAATTCATAACTACCTCAAATTAATTTAATCATTTAATTTAAAAACTTTGAAACTCATTTAAAACTTATTATTAGAACATTTTATTTACTTCAAAATCATTATCAAATTTATACTTACATATGGTAAATCGTATACTCAAATACAACATGATTACTGTCATAAGTTCAAAAATATAAACATTCATTACATAAAATATAGCGTACATAAATCCATTTATCTTCTGAAACATTATAACAATCATATGACTACACAACTAAACACATTTTACATTTATTCATTTACTATTTATTTTAAAGTTCAAATCTCAGAAACATCGTTTAAATTCATTATCAAAATTTATTTCTACCACATTTAAATCAATTAATTCATCTATAATTTATTTTAATTCAATCAGTTATTTAAAACACAATTTATATTATTATTTAGTCTGATAAAATATTATTATTATTATTAAATCAATTTCTACTGCATACACACATTGTTTACATAAAATACATTTTACCACAAACACCATTAATCTCACTATAAATTTATTTACAATTTTTTTTTGTCATTATTTTTCTGTTTACCACACCTCATTTCATAAGTTAGCCAGGTCATCACCATAAACTAAAATAATAAAATGTTCATCCACAGTTTGTTTAACCACCATCATCGTAAATCCATCTTATTTTCACATAACAATTATCATCTTTACGTACTCTTATTACATCATTTTTATTTATATAATAACACGTTAATATTTCAAATTGTTCCGTAACACCCACATAATAATCTACTGGATTATCCCACATTATTATTAAATCATATAGCCTGTCTACATCATTAGTTTTGGTCTTGTCACCGTCTGTATCATTATCTATCACCCTTAAGCATTTTAACCTCTCAATTTCAGAATCATCTACTATCAATACTCCACGTCTAAGCACAGGTGAGCTTCCCATATAATTATCAACGTTATCATCATTTATTTGTGCACCATCGTCACAACAAGGTAAGTCTTTCATATCATCTATTTTTTCCAATTCTAACCTCTCTATCAACTCTTTATAACTTCTACTTAACTTAAATACCTCTATCATTCTCTCTCTCTCATAATCACTTTCATCACAATACCTGTCACAACACCACTGACCTACTTCACTCCATGCAAAGGGCACAACAAACTTACTATACCACTTCCTGGCTTTTCCAGGTTTACAAAAAATTAGGGGACTATTTGAAGACACCTTGTCTTCCACACAACTTCTGGAGGAAACTCTGTCCTCATAAAACACTTGTGAAAACTCTGTTTCACCATATACTTGGGGAAAATCTGCCCTTTGCCCACCTAACCTTTCTTCACACACTCTCCCAATCTTTTCAGCACTCGCTAACACTTCATTACTAAACTTTACTTCAACAACATCTTCATTATCACTCTCAATATTAACCACCTTACTCTCTAGCACCACATTTTTAATTATACCATTGTTATTCTCACTTTTTACTTCAATATTGGACTCATTACTGTAATTACCACTTACCTTGTTATTAATTATTTCTTCACTATTTTTGTTCTTGTTACACTCACCCGTATTTATTCTCCACACTCCCATTTCCTCAATATTTCGTTCTAATTCTTTAAAGTTACTACCAAATTTATTCTTTACAGCATTGATATCAATTTTAAGTTCGTTAAATTTAACATTTATTTCCTTAAAATTTCTACTCTGTTCATCAAATTTACTGTTTACTTTGTCAAAATTACTACTTATTTCATCGAACTTGTTATCGAACGTATTACTTTGTACATCAAACTTACTATCAAACTTGTGATTCAATTCATTAAACTGTTTTAGTAAAAAATTCATTATGTCATTATCAAATTTACTATTACATTTTGTTGAGGTTGGAGTTAAGTGAACTCCCGAATCCTCTGTAATATCTGTTTCATCTGTAACACTTGTTTCGACTATTTTGTCTTGACCTACATTCGGAGTTGAATGAACTCCCAGGTTACTCATGACAGCTGATTCATTAAATTCAGTTATTTTATTTATAGTATTCTCGTTACTTCCTGCCATCTCTACCTTATTTATGAGATTTTAATTTTACAAAATTTAATCTTATATGTACTCTGCATTAATTCATATTCTATGTATTACTTAACTATAATATACACATCACTTAACCTGCATGTAATTTATACGCATTCCCAAATCACGCTTATATCCAATTGTAGGTGTGGTTTATATAACATTATTTTTATAAACAGTCCAAGTTCGAGGCGCCATCTGTAATCGTACATACACTTTACCACAATTTAATTAATGATAAAACTCATTGCTTACCTTCTCTGGGTTCTTCACACGAACTAGAGGCCTACAAGCGTGACTTAGGGTTTACGTTATTAATGTACTCAACTCTCATGGTAATTGTTAATTTACTCAACTTTTATTCAACACGTACCACATTTATTTTATATTGTTTTGACTTTACTCGTTATTCATTTTCCTTCTCTAACACAAACTATTAGTTTCTTTAAACATACAAAATATTTCAAAACAAAATAAAACATATCTTGAAGAGACAACTTAAACTATTTTATAACTATTCTAAGACAACCCAGTATTTGCGTACACGCTTCATTCATACTTTTACCTCCATTTATTCTATTTAGAGCTCTGCTTAAAATTTTTTATATTTATTAAACTGAGTTTAAAGACAGTTACTTCCTTTTGCCGCCTGAATGCCATATGTTGTAATTCGTCCGTTTCGTTTGTGCACGGTTTTAGTCCGAAAAGTTTCTGTTGGTTCAATTTGTTCACTGCATTAAAATGTTAAAGTTTCACTGCTTATTCTAGTGGTTTCACATTTTTTATAAGTTTTATTAAATTTTCGGCTCGCGAGCCTTTTACGTTCAACCGGCCGAAGCCGCGGCTGTAAGACGACAGATGCCAAAACCGACGCTCACAAGATGGCCAAGGCGCTCTCGTGTACACCAGCTTGCTTGTGATAGCAAAAGGAATCACGTGACACCGTAATTAGTTTCCACGTGGTTCGGTAAATTCCTCTAGTTGACCAGCGAGCCTCGTACGTGACGATTTATATGTGTGGGCAAGCATGTGCGCGCTTTGAGACATTCCAGAGCACCTGGAAACGGTGCATGTTGACAGGCTTTCTGGACAAACGTGCAAATGGGTGTTCCACAAGTGAATGTGTACTGTTAAAAACTGAGGCCCCAAATGGGTAACGCACTTCTACCATTAACTCTTAATAAAGAAAAACCCCTCAAGTCTGTCCCGTTAAAATACCCCGCCCCCCCATGAGAGGTTTTCTGCCGAAGCAGAAAAACTCTCATTGCTAACCCTAAGAGGATCCGTGAGGATTTGGCGCCAACAACCCCCCTTTAAGTCTTTAACACATCATGGGTAATCTACCCCCCTAGCTCGGCAACTATGGCTGCATCTGAATGATTCTACTGGACTTCTCTGTCCGAGATCCCAACACCGAAAAATCAGACAGAATCACACCACAGTATCACCTAACCTTGTAACATTTTAATTTTAGGTTTAGTTTCAAATTCTATTAACTTGTTACATTTATTATTACATTTCAACTATGAATTTCTATTAAGTATTTTCGTTATCAATTGGTTTGGGTGATTTTCAGTCATCCACAACGATTTGATTTATTGAATGGGCATTTAAATATAACCTTACCCCCTTCTTCCTTCTAACAACCACTAACGGATTTGCATAGGGTGACACCAATCTCCCAAAAATATTTACCTCCATTAAATTCTCTAACTCACCTTAAATCATTCTCCTCTTATAATTAAATACCTGATACCCTCTTTGTACCTAGGATGTGTGTTTCCTTCCCTTTTACTCATTCCCTTATTAGTTCCTGTCCTCTCCCAGGTAACTCCGCCAACGCCAACGCTCATTTAAAACTATTCCTCCCGCCATAATGCCTGTCGTTGATGACTCCTTACAGCTCCACCCTCACTACAAAATTTCACCATCACCTATTTACTCTCCATTTGTTACTCTCACTTTCTCTACATACAATCACTCTTGCTACTGTGTCCCAACTATTAACCCGTTTCTGTATTACTTTTATTCCAAAATTCTTATTTTCTCTAACACCCATTAAAGTTAACTCTGACTGATTCAAATGCCTTATTTAAATAATTATCACCCAAACTCCATCTTTTACCACATTTTACATTAATTTAACCCTTGAAAATTACATTAGAAAATTCATAACTACCTCAAATTAATTTAATCATTTAATTTAAAAACTTTGAAACTCATTTAAAACTTATTATTAGAACATTTTATTTACTTCAAAATCATTATCAAATTTATACTTACATATGGTAAATCGTATACTCAAATACAACATGATTACTGTCATAAGTTCAAAAATATAAACATTCATTACATAAAATATAGCGTACATAAATCCATTTATCTTCTGAAACATTATAACAATCATATGACTACACAACTAAACACATTTTACATTTATTCATTTACTATTTATTTTAAAGTTCAAATCTCAGAAACATCGTTTAAATTCATTATCAAAATTTATTTCTACCACATTTAAATCAATTAATTCATCTATAATTTATTTTAATTCAATCAGTTATTTAAAACACAATTTATATTATTATTTAGTCTGATAAAATATTATTATTATTATTATTAAATCAATTTCTACTGCATACACACATTGTTTACATAAAATACATTTTACCACAAACACCATTAATCTCACTATAAATTTATTTACAATTTTTTTTTGTCATTATTTTTCTGTTTACCACACCTCATTTCATAAGTTAGCCAGGTCATCACCATAAACTAAAATAATAAAATGTTCATCCACAGTTTGTTTAACCACCATCATCGTAAATCCATCTTATTTTCACATAACAATTATCATCTTTACTTACTCTTATTACATCATTGTTATTTATATAATAACACGTTAATATTTCAAATTGTTCCGTAACACCCACATAATAATCTACTGGATTATCCCACATTATTATTAAATCATATAGCCTGTCTACATCATTAGTTTTGGTCTTGTCACCGTCTGTATCATTATCTATCACCCTTAAGCATTTTAACCTCTCAATTTCAGAATCATCTACTATCAATACTCCACGTCTAAGCACAGGTGAGCTTCCCATATAATTATCAACGTTATCATCATTTATTTGTGCACCATCGTCACAACAAGGTAAGTCTTTCATATCATCTATTTTTTCCAATTCTAACCTCTCTATCAACTCTTTATAACTTCTACTTAACTTAAATACCTCTATCATTCTCTCTCTCTCATAATCACTTTCATCACAATACCTGTCACAACACCACTGACCTACTTCACTCCATGCAAAGGGCACAACAAACTTACTATACCACTTCCTGGCTTTTCCAGGTTTACAAAAAATTAGGGGACTATTTGAAGACACCTTGTCTTCCACACAACTTCTGGAGGAAACTCTGTCCTCATAAAACACTTGTGAAAACTCTGTTTCACCATATACTTGGGGAAAATCTGCCCTTTGCCCACCTAACCTTTCTTCACACACTCTCCCAATCTTTTCAGCACTCGCTAACACTTCATTACTAAACTTTACTTCAACAACATCTTCATTATCACTCTCAATATTAACCACCTTACTCTCTAGCACCACATTTTTAATTATACCATTGTTATTCTCACTTTTTACTTCAATATTGGACTCATTACTGTAATTACCACTTACCTTGTTATTAATTATTTCTTCACTATTTTTGTTCTTGTTACACTCACCCGTATTTATTCTCCACACTCCCATTTCCTCAATATTTCGTTCTAATTCTTTAAAGTTACTACCAAATTTATTCTTTACAGCATTGATATCAATTTTAAGTTCGTTAAATTTAACATTTATTTCCTTAAAATTTCTACTCTGTTCATCAAATTTACTGTTTACTTTGTCAAAATTACTACTTATTTCATCGAACTTGTTATCGAACGTATTACTTTGTACATCAAACTTACTATCAAACTTGTGATTCAATTCATTAAACTGTTTTAGTAAAAAATTCATTATGTCATTATCAAATTTACTATTACATTTTGTTGAGGTTGGAGTTAAGTGAGCTCCCGAATCCTCTGTAATATCTGTTTCATCTGTAACACTTGTTTCGACTATTTTGTCTTGACCTACATTCGGAGTTGAATGAACTCCCAGGTTACTCATGACAGCTGATTCATTAAATTCAGTTATTTTATTTATAGTATTCTCGTTACTTCCTGCCATCTCTACCTTATTTATGAGATTTTAATTTTACAAAATTTAATCTTATATGTACTCTGCATTAATTCATATTCTATGTATTACTTAACTATAATATACACATCACTTAACCTGCATGTAATTTATACGCATTCCCAAATCACGCTTATATCCAATTGTAGGTGTGGTTTATATAACATTATTTTTATAAACAGCCCAAGTTCGAGGCGCCATCTGTAATCGTACATACACTTTACCACAATTTAATTAATGATAAAACTCATTGCTTACCTTCTCTGGGTTCTTCACACGAACTAGAGGCCTACAAGCGTGACTTAGGGTTTACGTTATTAATGTACTCAACTCTCATGGTAATTGTTAATTTACTCAACTTTTATTCAACACGTACCACATTTATTTTATATTGTTTTGACTTTACTCGTTATTCATTTTCCTTCTCTAACACAAACTATTAGTTTCTTTAAACATACAAAATATTTCAAAACAAAATAAAACATATCTTGAAGAGACAACTTAAACTATTTTATAACTATTCTAAGACAACCCAGTATTTGCGTACACGCTTCATTCATACTTTTACCTCCATTTATTCTATTTAGAGCTCTGCTTAAAATTTTTTGTATTTATTAAACTGAGTTTAAAGACAGTTATTTCCTTTTGCCGCCTGAATGCCATATGTTGTAATTCGTCCGTTTCGTTTGTTCACGGTTTTAGTCCGAAAAGTTTCTGTTGGTTCAATTTGTTCACTGCATTAAAATGTTAAAGTTTCACTGCTTATTCTAGTGGTTTCACATTTTTTATAAGTTTTATTAAATTTTCGGCTCGCGAGCCTTTTACGTTCAACCGGCCGAAGCCGCGGCTGTAAGACGACAGATGCCAAAACCGACGCTCACAAGATGGCCAAGGCGCTCTCGTGTACACCAGCTTGCTTGTGATAGCAAAAGGAATCACGTGACACCGTAATTAGTTTCCACGTGGTTCGGTAAATTCCTCTAGTTGACCAGCGAGCCTCGTACGTGACGATTTATATGTGTGGGCAAGCATGTGCGCGCTTTGAGACATTCCAGAGCACCTGGAAACGGTGCATGTTGACAGGCTTTCTGGACAAACGTGCAAATGGGTGTTCCACAAGTGAATGTGTACTGTTAAAAACTGAGGCCCCAAATGGGTAACGCACTTCTACCATTAACTCTTAATAAAGAAAAACCCCTCAAGTCTGTCCCGTTAAAATACCCCGCCCCCCCATGAGAGGTTTTCTGCCGAAGCAGAAAAACTCTCATTGCTAACCCTAAGAGGATCCGTGAGGATTTGGCGCCAACAACCCCCCTTTAAGTCTTTAACACATCATGGGTAATCTACCCCCCTAGCTCGGCAACTATGGCTGCATCTGAATGATTCTACTGGACTTCTCTGTCCGAGATCCCAACACCGAAAAATCAGACAGAATCACACCACAGTATCACCTAACCTTGTAACATTTTAATTTTAGGTTTAGTTTCAAATTCTATTAACTTGTTACATTTATTATTACATTTCAACTATGAATTTCTATTAAGTATTTTCGTTATCAATTGGTTTGGGTGATTTTCAGTCATCCACAACGATTTGATTTATTGAATGGGCATTTAAATATAACCTTACCCCCTTCTTCCTTCTAACAACCACTAACGGATTTGCATAGGGTGACACCAATCTCTCAAAAATATTTACCTCCATTAAATTCTCTAACTCACCTTAAATCATTCTCCTCTTATAATTAAATACCTGATACCCTCTTTGTACCTAGGATGTGTGTTTCCTTCCCTTATACTCATTCCCTTATTAGTTCCTGTCCTCTCCCAGGTAACTCCGCCAACGCCAACGCTCATTTAAAACTATTCCTCCCGCCATAATGCCTGTCGTTGATGACTCCTTACAGCTCCACCCTCACTACAAAATTTCACCATCACCTATTTACTCTCCATTTGTTACTCTCACTTTCTCTACATACAATCACTCTTGCTACTGTGTCCCTACTATTAACCCGTTTCTGTATTACTTTTATTCCAAAATTCTTATTTTCTCTAACACCCATTAAAGTTAACTCTGACTGATTCAAATGCCTTATTTAAATAATTATCACCCAAACTCCATCTTTTACCACATTTTACATTAATTTAACCCTTGAAAATTACATTAGAAAATTCATAACAACCTCAAATTAATTTAATCATTTAATTTAAAAACTTTGAAACTCATTTAAAACTTATTATTAGAACATTTTATTTACTTCAAAATCATTATCAAATTTATACTTACATATGGTAAATCGTATACTCAAATACAACATGATTACTGTCATAAGTTCAAAAATATAAACATTCATTACATAAAATATAGCGTACATAAATCCATTTATCTTCTGAAACATTATAACAATCATATGACTACACAACTAAACACATTTTACATTTATTCATTTACTATTTATTTTAAAGTTCAAATCTCAGAAACATCGTTTAAATTCATTATCAAAATTTATTTCTACCACATTTAAATCAATTAATTCATCTATAATTTATTTTAATTCAATCAGTTATTTAAAACACAATTTATATTATTATTTAGTCTGATAAAATATTATTATTATTATTATTAAATCAATTTCTACTGCATACACACATTGTTTACATAAAATACATTTTACCACAAACACCATTAATCTCACTATAAATTTATTTACAATTTTTTTTTGTCATTATTTTTCTGTTTACCACACCTCATTTCATAAGTTAGCCAGGTCATCACCATAAACTAAAATAATTAAATGTTCATCCACAGTTTGTTTAACCACCATCATCGTAAATCCATCTTATTTTCACATAACAATTATCATCTTTACTTACTCTTATTACATCATTGTTATTTATATAATAACACGTTAATATTTCAAATTGTTCCGTAACACCCACATAATAATCTACTGGATTATCCCACATTATTATTAAATCATATAGCCTGTCTACATCATTAGTTTTGGTCTTGTCACCGTCTGTATCATTATCTATCACCCTTAAGCATTTTAACCTCTCAATTTCAGAATCATCTACTATCAATACTCCACGTCTAAGCACAGGTGAGCTTCCCATATAATTATCAACGTTATCATCATTTATTTGTGCACCATCGTCACAACAAGGTAAGTCTTTCATATCATCTATTTTTTCCAATTCTAACCTCTCTATCAACTCTTTATAACTTCTACTTAACTTAAATACCTCTATCATTCTCTCTCTCTCATAATCACTTTCATCACAATACCTGTCACAACACCACTGACCTACTTCACTCCATGCAAAGGGCACAACAAACTTACTATACCACTTCCTGGCTTTTCCAGGTTTACAAAAAATTAGGGGACTATTTGAAGACACCTTGTCTTCCACACAACTTCTGGAGGAAACTCTGTCCTCATAAAACACTTGTGAAAACTCTGTTTCACCATATACTTGGGGAAAATCTGTCCTTTGCCCACCTAACCTTTCTTCACACACTCTCCCAATCTTTTCAGCACTCGCTAACACTTCGTTACTAAACTTTACTTCAACAACATCTTCATTATCACTCTCAATATTAACCACCTTACTCTCTAGCACCACATTTTTAATTATACCATTGTTATTCTCACTTTTTACTTCAATATTGGACTCATTACTGTAATTACCACTTCCCTTGTTATTAATTATTTCTTCATTATTTTTGTTCTTGTTATACTCACCTGTATTTATTCTCCACACTCCCATTGAGACCCCTACTTCATTTTGAGTAGTTAAAACAAAAAGAATATTTCTTTTTGTAAAGAGGGGTTACAAGTTAATTAAAACTAGGCTAAGGCCTAGAGAAGCTAAAAATTGCGCTGGATCCAGTAAGACGGGACTTGCAATAAAAACTCAAGAATTAAATAATTAACAATGGTTTTATTATTCTATCTCATAATATTAATAACAAAAAACAACAGTGATTTAGAATTCCCCTTTTAAATGGTTAACTAAAGAAGTATATCCTCTCAACAAGGCCACCTGAATAATATAAACTGAATCCAAGAAAATAATTGCTATGTCACCATCAATGAATTGAAAATTTAAAATAATCATTAACCTCAAAATGAAACTCCCATTAAACTATTTATTAAAATATAAAATTTATATCATGTGTTTCTTTTAAAATGTAGTATATAAATTGATGAAGGTAAATAATTTCATTCACAGTTACTATTAATAATTAAAATAATTATTCATCCAATTTAAATGAACTTTAAAGGTGACACTTACTATACTTGTTAAATAAAATAATTAATTTTCATAAAGAAATGATCAGCCACGATTATTGAGATAGAATACTCGTCTACTGGTGTATATAAATCCTAATAATAAATAAAATCCCTATATCCCACCAAAAGTACAGCAATGCATAAAATTTATATATATATATATATCCCCCAAAATGTACACAGAAATATACAGACATAACACGTTCCACAAGACAAATTACATATACAATAGTATACAAATACATAAAGGTCTCTTGCCACGCCCTTTTTTTTATATTAGCCTTCTGGTGTATATAAATTCTAAACTTCTGCTTTATAGTAATCCCAATTAGGATTAAAGATTTATTTCTATGAATGTACCCGCATGGTGTGGGTTAATTGCACGTCATGTGTATCATAAAGTATTGCATACAAATGTCCCCAGGACATTAAAATTTAAAACCAAGTGCCTAAGTGGCTAAGTGCTAAAATACTTAATTAAGGTGAGAAATAAAAAAGGTTTAAAATAATTAACGCCCCCCAGTTACCATGATTAATATAAAGAATTTATATAGACTAAAATAGGGCCAATTAATGAAAGGGAAAAATTGCACAATATTAGCACCTTATATAAAAAAATACATTTGTGTGTCAGAGACGGACATGTTTCTTCAATTTATAACCAGTCTCAACAACCTTGTTTCGACAAACAAGTTGAAAAGTGTTTCGACAGGCACAGCTTGGTTGAAACTAATTTAAAATAACACCTACCTCCCCAGTAATCTTTTTATACAAATGACCTAACCTGATTTTAAAAATAAGAGAAAATATATGTTTTAAATGCAGAGTAAATTAAACTTGAGAAAATAATAATAACAAAACTGACTTTAAATCTGTAGCGAAAGTACTATAAAGAAATGAGTGGAAATCTAAGTTGCATGCTGTGTGGTACACATGTCAGTCTCTGAACTGACCATTTACTATACATGTATTGAAATTTACAATTAATACTTAGTGTTCACACTAAACTGTCCCATCAATTGGGGATCCAAATGAATGTATACTGGTACCATGTTGATTCTACGTGTGAATATAAATGGATATTTTTCACCTGCTTATATGTGCCCAGAAGGATGATCTTATTTATAGCGTGGCGATCTCATGATTGGCATGTTGTTGCGGCCGTTGGTCTCTTCGGTGTCGAGTGTGGAGCTTTAAGATGGCATTTCATTCATTGGCAGCAGGACTTGTCTCTGTTCAGTGAACCCTATTGTCACACATTACATTTTTAGTGAGAGACCACACACAAATGCCCCCACAGTTTGGACACCCTCCAAAATACATAAATAAAAACAACACCTAGTTGTGTTGTACATAATACAACTTGGTAACATTATTTTGGCCAGCATGCCTTACTTAAAAAAAGTTCTCTAACAATGATTCTTTATAATGCTTTATAACTTGAACCTCACTGAATGTGAGTTGATTTTGCAATATAATAATTTATCTTGGCTCTGTGACATCTTATGAACTTATTACTTTGAGTGAAATTGAGGTTACCACGTGGCGAAGAATTTATTTAAAACACATAGTTTTTAACTCCATAGAATTTGAGAATACTACTACTTTGAATGTGACATGATTTACGTTTAAAACGTGCCTGAGTAAGTTCCCAATTATGTATGTATAAAGTTTTACTGTCATTGTAGCAAAACTTTATACCACTTAATGACGACGTATTGTGTAATAGGTTAAGTGAACAACACAATCTCGTTACATCCGTTTTAATGAAAGTTCAATATTAAATATATTGTGGTTATAGTACTTTAGGTATTAAAGCCGAGATTCTGACACTCCAATAATCAAGTTTTATTGGTTTATAAAAACTTTACGAACAATTACGTCTCACAATGCATGCTCCGACAAGTGGGGGCTTACTCAAGCTTACTAAAAAAAAACGTTTTCTCCTTTAAAAGTTTAGTATATAATTAATATAACGAAATCAAAACTTACCGCAGTCATTAAGAAACTATCTCATGTTTAAAAGAAGTCGACGCTAGATTTTCACACTAAACTCTCCACCGAAGAGATATTCTACGATGTCGTGAGTTAGGCTTCCATTTTGAGACAAACTTTAACAAAAGTTTCCGTTCGTTGTCCGTTTGTACGGAAATTCTCACCAGGCGGCAGCACTGTTGTTTAAAACTGCTGGAAAAACTCAGTAGACGGCAACACGGATCAAACAATGAAAACACGAAAACGGTAGCCTCTCCTATCCGCGGGTAGAGAGCAGCACTCCTAATTACTTTAACTTTTGTACTGTCTTTACCGTCCAAAAAAAAATGCCAATACATTTACTAAACTCGCGCTGAATCATTTGACTCAGCACACCATTTCCTCAATATTTCGTTCTAATTCGTTAAAGTTACTTCCAAATTTATTCTTTACAGCATTGATATCAATTTTAAGTTCGTTAAATTTAACATTTATTTCCTTAAAATTTCTACTCTGTTCATCAAATTTACTGTTTACTTTGTCAAAATTACTACTTATTTCATCGAACTTGTTATCGCACGTATTACTTTGTACATCAAACTTACTATCAAACTTGTGATTCAATTCATTAAACTGTTTTAGTAAAAAATTCATTATGTCATTATCAAATTTACTATTACATTTTGTTGAGGTTGGAGTTAAGTGAGCTCCCGAATCCTCTGTAATATCTGTTTCATCTGTAACACTTGTTTCGACTATTTTGTCTTGACCTACATTCGGAGTTGAATGAACTCCCAGGTTACTCATGACAGCTGATTCATTAAATTCAGTTATTTTATTTATAGTATTCTCGTTACTTCCTGCCATCTCTACCTTATTTATGAGATTTTAATTTTACAAAATTTAATCTTATATGTACTCTGCATTAATTCATATTCTATGTATTACTTAACTATAATATACACATCACTTAACCTGCATGTAATTTATACGCATTCCCAAATCACGCTTATATCCAATTGTAGGTGTGGTTTATATAACATTATTTTTATAAACAGCCCAAGTTCGAGGCGCCATCTGTAATCGTACATACACTTTACCACAATTTAATTAATGATAAAACTCATTGCTTACCTTCTCTGGGTTCTTCACACGAACTAGAGGCCTACAAGCGTGACTTAGGGTTTACGTTATTAATGTACTCAACTCTCATGGTAATTGTTAATTTACTCAACTTTTATTCAACACGTACCACATTTATTTTATATTGTTTTGACTTTACTCGTTATTCATTTTCCTTCTCTAACACAAACTATTAGTTTCTTTAAACATACAAAATATTTCAAAACAAAATAAAACATATCTTGAAGAGACAACTTAAACTATTTTATAACTATTCTAAGACAACCCAGTATTTGCGTACACGCTTCATTCATACTTTTACCTCCATTTATTCTATTTAGAGCTCTGCTTAAAATTTTTTGTATTTATTAAACTGAGTTTAAAGACAGTTATTTCCTTTTGCCGCCTGAATGCCATATGTTGTAATTCGTCCGTTTCGTTTGTGCACGGTTTTAGTCCGAAAAGTTTCTGTTGGTTCAATTTGTTCACTGCATTAAAATGTTAAAGTTTCACTGCTTATTCTAGTGGTTTCACATTTTTTATAAGTTTTATTAAATTTTCGGCTCGCGAGCCTTTTACGTTCAACCGGCCGAAGCCGCGGCTGTAAGACGACAGATGCCAAAACCGACGCTCACAAGATGGCCAAGGCGCTCTCGTGTACACCAGCTTGCTTGTGATAGCAAAAGGAATCACGTGACACCGTAATTAGTTTCCACGTGGTTCGGTAAATTCCTCTAGTTGACCAGCGAGCCTCGTACGTGACGATTTATATGTGTGGGCAAGCATGTGCGCGCTTTGAGACATTCCAGAGCACCTGGAAACGGTGCATGTTGACAGGCTTTCTGGACAAACGTGCAAATGGGTGTTCCACAAGTGAATGTGTACTGTTAAAAACTGAGGCCCCAAATGGGTAACGCACTTCTACCATTAACTCTTAATAAAGAAAAACCCCTCAAGTCTGTCCCGTTAAAATACCCCGCCCCCCCATGAGAGGTTTTCTGCCGAAGCAGAAAAACTCTCATTGCTAACCCTAAGAGGATCCGTGAGGATTTGGCGCCAACAACCCCCCTTTAAGTCTTTAACACATCATGGGTAATCTACCCCCCTAGCTCGGCAACTATGGCTGCATCTGAATGATTCTACTGGACTTCTCTGTCCGAGATCCCAACACCGAAAAATCAGACAGAATCACACCACAGTATCACCTAACCTTGTAACATTTTAATTTTAGGTTTAGTTTCAAATTCTATTAACTTGTTACATTTATTATTACATTTCAACTATGAATTTCTATTAAGTATTTTCGTTATCAATTGGTTTGGGTGATTTTCAGTCATCCACAACGATTTGATTTATTGAATGGGCATTTAAATATAACCTTACCCCCTTCTTCCTTCTAACAACCACTAACGGATTTGCATAGGGTGACACCAATCTCTCAAAAATATTTACCTCCATTAAATTCTCTAACTCACCTTAAATCATTCTCCTCTTATAATTAAATACCTGATACCCTCTTTGTACCTAGGATGTGTGTTTCCTTCCCTTATACTCATTCCCTTATTAGTTCCTGTCCTCTCCCAGGTAACTCCGCCAACGCCAACGCTCATTTAAAACTATTCCTCCCGCCATAATGCCTGTCGTTGATGACTCCTTACAGCTCCACCCTCACTACAAAATTTCACCATCACCTATTTACTCTCCATTTGTTACTCTCACTTTCTCTACATACAATCACTCTTGCTACTGTGTCCCTACTATTAACCCGTTTCTGTATTACTTTTATTCCAAAATTCTTATTTTCTCTAACACCCATTAAAGTTAACTCTGACTGATTCAAATGCCTTATTTAAATAATTATCACCCAAACTCCATCTTTTACCACATTTTACATTAATTTAACCCTTGAAAATTACATTAGAAAATTCATAACAACCTCAAATTAATTTAATCATTTAATTTAAAAACTTTGAAACTCATTTAAAACTTATTATTAGAACATTTTATTTACTTCAAAATCATTATCAAATTTATACTTACATATGGTAAATCGTATACTCAAATACAACATGATTACTGTCATAAGTTCAAAAATATAAACATTCATTACATAAAATATAGCGTACATAAATCCATTTATCTTCTGAAACATTATAACAATCATATGACTACACAACTAAACACATTTTACATTTATTCATTTACTATTTATTTTAAAGTTCAAATCTCAGAAACATCGTTTAAATTCATTATCAAAATTTATTTCTACCACATTTAAATCAATTAATTCATCTATAATTTATTTTAATTCAATCAGTTATTTAAAACACAATTTATATTATTATTTAGTCTGATAAAATATTATTATTATTATTATTAAATCAATTTCTACTGCATACACACATTGTTTACATAAAATACATTTTACCACAAACACCATTAATCTCACTATAAATTTATTTACAATTTTTTTTTGTCATTATTTTTCTGTTTACCACACCTCATTTCATAAGTTAGCCAGGTCATCACCATAAACTAAAATAATTAAATGTTCATCCACAGTTTGTTTAACCACCATCATCGTAAATCCATCTTATTTTCACATAACAATTATCATCTTTACTTACTCTTATTACATCATTGTTATTTATATAATAACACGTTAATATTTCAAATTGTTCCGTAACACCCACATAATAATCTACTGGATTATCCCACATTATTATTAAATCATATAGCCTGTCTACATCATTAGTTTTGGTCTTGTCACCGTCTGTATCATTATCTATCACCCTTAAGCATTTTAACCTCTCAATTTCAGAATCATCTACTATCAATACTCCACGTCTAAGCACAGGTGAGCTTCCCATATAATTATCAACGTTATCATCATTTATTTGTGCACCATCGTCACAACAAGGTAAGTCTTTCATATCATCTATTTTTTCCAATTCTAACCTCTCTATCAACTCTTTATAACTTCTACTTAACTTAAATACCTCTATCATTCTCTCTCTCTCATAATCACTTTCATCACAATACCTGTCACAACACCACTGACCTACTTCACTCCATGCAAAGGGCACAACAAACTTACTATACCACTTCCTGGCTTTTCCAGGTTTACAAAAAATTAGGGGACTATTTGAAGACACCTTGTCTTCCACACAACTTCTGGAGGAAACTCTGTCCTCATAAAACACTTGTGAAAACTCTGTTTCACCATATACTTGGGGAAAATCTGTCCTTTGCCCACCTAACCTTTCTTCACACACTCTCCCAATCTTTTCAGCACTCGCTAACACTTCGTTACTAAACTTTACTTCAACAACATCTTCATTATCACTCTCAATATTAACCACCTTACTCGCTAGCACCACATTTTTAATTATACCATTGTTATTCTCACTTTTTACTTCAATATTGGACTCATTACTGTAATTACCACTTCCCTTGTTATTAATTATTTCTTCATTATTTTTGTTCTTGTTATACTCACCTGTATTTATTCTCCACACTCCCATTGAGACCCCTACTTCATTTTGAGTAGTTAAAACAAAAAGAATATTTCTTTTTGTAAAGAGGGGTTACAAGTTAATTAAAACTAGGCTAAGGCCTAGAGAAGCTAAAAATTGCGCTGGATCCAGTAAGACGGGACTTGCAATAAAAACTCAAGAATTAAATAATTAACAATGGTTTTATTATTCTATCTCATAATATTAATAACAAAAAACAACAGTGATTTAGAATTCCCCTTTTAAATGGTTAACTAAAGAAGTATATCCTCTCAACAAGGCCACCTGAATAATATAAACTGAATCCAAGAAAATAATTGCTATGTCACCATCAATGAATTGAAAATTTAAAATAATCATTAACCTCAAAATGAAACTCCCATTAAACTATTTATTAAAATATAAAATTTATATCATGTGTTTCTTTTAAAATGTAGTATATAAATTGATGAAGGTAAATAATTTCATTCACAGTTACTATTAATAATTAAAATAATTATTCATCCAATTTAAATGAACTTTAAAGGTGACACTTACTATACTTGTTAAATAAAATAATTAATTTTCATAAAGAAATGATCAGCCACGATTATTGAGATAGAATACTCGTCTACTGGTGTATATAAATCCTAATAATAAATAAAATCCCTATATCCCACCAAAAGTACAGCAATGCATAAAATTTATATATATATATATATATATCCCCCAAAATGTACACAGAAATATACAGACATAACACGTTCCACAAGACAAATTACATATACAATAGTATACAAATACATAAAGGTCTCTTGCCACGCCCTTTTTTTTATATTAGCCTTCTGGTGTATATAAATTCTAAACTTCTGCTTTATAGTAATCCCAATTAGGATTAAAGATTTATTTCTATGAATGTACCCGCATGGTGTGGGTTAATTGCACGTCATGTGTATCATAAAGTATTGCATACAAATGTCCCCAGGACATTAAAATTTAAAACCAAGTGCCTAAGTGGCTAAGTGCTAAAATACTTAATTAAGGTGAGAAATAAAAAATGTTTAAAATAATTAACGCCCCCCAGTTACCATGATTAATATAAAGAATTTATATAGACTAAAATAGGGCCAATTAATGAAAGGGAAAAATTGCACAATATTAGCACCTTATATAAAAAAATACATTTGTGTGTCAGAGACGGACATGTTTCTTCAATTTATAACCAGTCTCAACAACCTTGTTTCGACAAACAAGTTGAAAAGTGTTTCGACAGGCACAGCTTGGTTGAAACTAATTTAAAATAACACCTACCTCCCCAGTAATCTTTTTATACAAATGACCTAACCTGATTTTAAAAATAAGAGAAAATATATGTTTTAAATGCAGAGTAAATTAAACTTGAGAAAATAATAATAACAAAACTGACTTTAAATCTGTAGCGAAAGTACTATAAAGAAATGAGTGGAAATCTAAGTTGCATGCTGTGTGGTACACATGTCAGTCTCTGAACTGACCATTTACTATACATGTATTGAAATTTACAATTAATACTTAGTGTTCACACTAAACTGTCCCATCAATTGGGGATCCAAATGAATGTATACTGGTACCATGTTGATTCTACGTGTGAATATAAATGGATATTTTTCACCTGCTTATATGTGCCCAGAAGGATGATCTTATTTATAGCGTGGCGATCTCATGATTGGCATGTTGTTGCGGCCGTTGGTCTCTTCGGTGTCGAGTGTGGAGCTTTAAGATGGCATTTCATTCATTGGCAGCAGGACTTGTCTCTGTTCAGTGAACCCTATTGTCACACATTACATTTTTAGTGAGAGACCACACACAAATGCCCCCACAGTTTGGACACCCTCCAAAATACATAAATAAAAACAACACCTAGTTGTGTTGTACATAATACAACTTGGTAACATTATTTTGGCCAGCATGCCTTACTTAAAAAAAGTTCTCTAACAATGATTCTTTATAATGCTTTATAACTTGAACCTCACTGAATGTGAGTTGATTTTGCAATATAATAATTTATCTTGGCTCTGTGACATCTTATGAACTTATTACTTTGAGTGAAATTGAGGTTACCACGTGGCGAAGAATTTATTTAAAACACATAGTTTTTAACTCCATAGAATTTGAGAATACTACTACTTTGAATGTGACATGATTTACGTTTAAAACGTGCCTGAGTAAGTTCCCAATTATGTATGTATAAAGTTTTACTGTCATTGTAGCAAAACTTTATACCACTTAATGACGACGTATTGTGTAATAGGTTAAGTGAACAACACAATCTCGTTACATCCGTTTTAATGAAAGTTCAATATTAAATATATTGTGGTTATAGTACTTTAGGTATTAAAGCCGAGATTCTGACACTCCAATAATCAAGTTTTATTGGTTTATAAAAACTTTACGAACAATTACGTCTCACAATGCATGCTCCGACAAGTGGGGGCTTACTCAAGCTTACTAAAAAAAAACGTTTTCTCCTTTAAAAGTTTAGTATATAATTAATATAACGAAATCAAAACTTACCGCAGTCATTAAGAAACTATCTCATGTTTAAAAGAAGTCGACGCTAGATTTTCACACTAAACTCTCCACCGAAGAGATATTCTACGATGTCGTGAGTTAGGCTTCCATTTTGAGACAAACTTTAACAAAAGTTTCCGTTCGTTGTCCGTTTGTACGGAAATTCTCACCAGGCGGCAGCACTGTTGTTTAAAACTGCTGGAAAAACTCAGTAGACGGCAACACGGATCAAACAATGAAAACACGAAAACGGTAGCCTCTCCTATCCGCGGGTAGAGAGCAGCACTCCTAATTACTTTAACTTTTGTACTGTCTTTACCGTCCAAAAAAAAATGCCAATACATTTACTAAACTCGCGCTGAATCATTTGACTCAGCACACCATTTCCTCAATATTTCGTTCTAATTCGTTAAAGTTACTTCCAAATTTATTCTTTACAGCATTGATATCAATTTTAAGTTCGTTAAATTTAACATTTATTTCCTTAAAATTTCTACTCTGTTCATCAAATTTACTGTTTACTTTGTCAAAATTACTACTTATTTCATCGAACTTGTTATCGCACGTATTACTTTGTACATCAAACTTACTATCAAACTTGTGATTCAATTCATTAAACTGTTTTAGTAAAAAATTCATTATGTCATTATCAAATTTACTATTACATTTTGTTGAGGTTGGAGTTAAGTGAGCTCCCGAATCCTCTGTAATATCTGTTTCATCTGTAACACTTGTTTCGACTATTTTGTCTTGACCTACATTCGGAGTTGAATGAACTCCCAGGTTACTCATGACAGCTGATTCATTAAATTCAGTTATTTTATTTATAGTATTCTCGTTACTTCCTGCCATCTCTACCTTATTTATGAGATTTTAATTTTACAAAATTTAATCTTATATGTACTCTGCATTAATTCATATTCTATGTATTACTTAACTATAATATACACATCACTTAACCTGCATGTAATTTATACGCATTCCCAAATCACGCTTATATCCAATTGTAGGTGTGGTTTATATAACATTATTTTTATAAACAGCCCAAGTTCGAGGCGCCATCTGTAATCGTACATACACTTTACCACAATTTAATTAATGATAAAACTCATTGCTTACCTTCTCTGGGTTCTTCACACGAACTAGAGGCCTACAAGCGTGACTTAGGGTTTACGTTATTAATGTACTCAACTCTCATGGTAATTGTTAATTTACTCAACTTTTATTCAACACGTACCACATTTATTTTATATTGTTTTGACTTTACTCGTTATTCATTTTCCTTCTCTAACACAAACTATTAGTTTCTTTAAACATACAAAATATTTCAAAACAAAATAAAACATATCTTGAAGAGACAACTTAAACTATTTTATAACTATTCTAAGACAACCCAGTATTTGCGTACACGCTTCATTCATACTTTTACCTCCATTTATTCTATTTAGAGCTCTGCTTAAAATTTTTTGTATTTATTAAACTGAGTTTAAAGACAGTTATTTCCTTTTGCCGCCTGAATGCCATATGTTGTAATTCGTCCGTTTCGTTTGTGCACGGTTTTAGTCCGAAAAGTTTCTGTTGGTTCAATTTGTTCACTGCATTAAAATGTTAAAGTTTCACTGCTTATTCTAGTGGTTTCACATTTTTTATAAGTTTTATTAAATTTTCGGCTCGCGAGCCTTTTACGTTCAACCGGCCGAAGCCGCGGCTGTAAGACGACAGATGCCAAAACCGACGCTCACAAGATGGCCAAGGCGCTCTCGTGTACACCAGCTTGCTTGTGATAGCAAAAGGAATCACGTGACACCGTAATTAGTTTCCACGTGGTTCGGTAAATTCCTCTAGTTGACCAGCGAGCCTCGTACGTGACGATTTATATGTGTGGGCAAGCATGTGCGCGCTTTGAGACATTCCAGAGCACCTGGAAACGGTGCATGTTGACAGGCTTTCTGGACAAACGTGCAAATGGGTGTTCCACAAGTGAATGTGTACTGTTAAAAACTGAGGCCCCAAATGGGTAACGCACTTCTACCATTAACTCTTAATAAAGAAAAACCCCTCAAGTCTGTCCCGTTAAAATACCCCGCCCCCCCATGAGAGGTTTTCTGCCGAAGCAGAAAAACTCTCATTGCTAACCCTAAGAGGATCCGTGAGGATTTGGCGCCAACAACCCCCCTTTAAGTCTTTAACACATCATGGGTAATCTACCCCCCTAGCTCGGCAACTATGGCTGCATCTGAATGATTCTACTGGACTTCTCTGTCCGAGATCCCAACACCGAAAAATCAGACAGAATCACACCACAGTATCACCTAACCTTGTAACATTTTAATTTTAGGTTTAGTTTCAAATTCTATTAACTTGTTACATTTATTATTACATTTCAACTATGAATTTCTATTAAGTATTTTCGTTATCAATTGGTTTGGGTGATTTTCAGTCATCCACAACGATTTGATTTATTGAATGGGCATTTAAATATAACCTTACCCCCTTCTTCCTTCTAACAACCACTAACGGATTTGCATAGGGTGACACCAATCTCTCAAAAATATTTACCTCCATTAAATTCTCTAACTCACCTTAAATCATTCTCCTCTTATAATTAAATACCTGATACCCTCTTTGTACCTAGGATGTGTGTTTCCTTCCCTTATACTCATTCCCTTATTAGTTCCTGTCCTCTCCCAGGTAACTCCGCCAACGCCAACGCTCATTTAAAACTATTCCTCCCGCCATAATGCCTGTCGTTGATGACTCCTTACAGCTCCACCCTCACTACAAAATTTCACCATCACCTATTTACTCTCCATTTGTTACTCTCACTTTCTCTACATACAATCACTCTTGCTACTGTGTCCCTACTATTAACCCGTTTCTGTATTACTTTTATTCCAAAATTCTTATTTTCTCTAACACCCATTAAAGTTAACTCTGACTGATTCAAATGCCTTATTTAAATAATTATCACCCAAACTCCATCTTTTACCACATTTTACATTAATTTAACCCTTGAAAATTACATTAGAAAATTCATAACAACCTCAAATTAATTTAATCATTTAATTTAAAAACTTTGAAACTCATTTAAAACTTATTATTAGAACATTTTATTTACTTCAAAATCATTATCAAATTTATACTTACATATGGTAAATCGTATACTCAAATACAACATGATTACTGTCATAAGTTCAAAAATATAAACATTCATTACATAAAATATAGCGTACATAAATCCATTTATCTTCTGAAACATTATAACAATCATATGACTACACAACTAAACACATTTTACATTTATTCATTTACTATTTATTTTAAAGTTCAAATCTCAGAAACATCGTTTAAATTCATTATCAAAATTTATTTCTACCACATTTAAATCAATTAATTCATCTATAATTTATTTTAATTCAATCAGTTATTTAAAACACAATTTATATTATTATTTAGTCTGATAAAATATTATTATTATTATTATTAAATCAATTTCTACTGCATACACACATTGTTTACATAAAATACATTTTACCACAAACACCATTAATCTCACTATAAATTTATTTACAATTTTTTTTTGTCATTATTTTTCTGTTTACCACACCTCATTTCATAAGTTAGCCAGGTCATCACCATAAACTAAAATAATTAAATGTTCATCCACAGTTTGTTTAACCACCATCATCGTAAATCCATCTTATTTTCACATAACAATTATCATCTTTACTTACTCTTATTACATCATTGTTATTTATATAATAACACGTTAATATTTCAAATTGTTCCGTAACACCCACATAATAATCTACTGGATTATCCCACATTATTATTAAATCATATAGCCTGTCTACATCATTAGTTTTGGTCTTGTCACCGTCTGTATCATTATCTATCACCCTTAAGCATTTTAACCTCTCAATTTCAGAATCATCTACTATCAATACTCCACGTCTAAGCACAGGTGAGCTTCCCATATAATTATCAACGTTATCATCATTTATTTGTGCACCATCGTCACAACAAGGTAAGTCTTTCATATCATCTATTTTTTCCAATTCTAACCTCTCTATCAACTCTTTATAACTTCTACTTAACTTAAATACCTCTATCATTCTCTCTCTCTCATAATCACTTTCATCACAATACCTGTCACAACACCACTGACCTACTTCACTCCATGCAAAGGGCACAACAAACTTACTATACCACTTCCTGGCTTTTCCAGGTTTACAAAAAATTAGGGGACTATTTGAAGACACCTTGTCTTCCACACAACTTCTGGAGGAAACTCTGTCCTCATAAAACACTTGTGAAAACTCTGTTTCACCATATACTTGGGGAAAATCTGTCCTTTGCCCACCTAACCTTTCTTCACACACTCTCCCAATCTTTTCAGCACTCGCTAACACTTCGTTACTAAACTTTACTTCAACAACATCTTCATTATCACTCTCAATATTAACCACCTTACTCTCTAGCACCACATTTTTAATTATACCATTGTTATTCTCACTTTTTACTTCAATATTGGACTCATTACTGTAATTACCACTTCCCTTGTTATTAATTATTTCTTCATTATTTTTGTTCTTGTTATACTCACCTGTATTTATTCTCCACACTCCCATTGAGACCCCTACTTCATTTTGAGTAGTTAAAACAAAAAGAATATTTCTTTTTGTAAAGAGGGGTTACAAGTTAATTAAAACTAGGCTAAGGCCTAGAGAAGCTAAAAATTGCGCTGGATCCAGTAAGACGGGACTTGCAATAAAAACTCAAGAATTAAATAATTAACAATGGTTTTATTATTCTATCTCATAATATTAATAACAAAAAACAACAGTGATTTAGAATTCCCCTTTTAAATGGTTAACTAAAGAAGTATATCCTCTCAACAAGGCCACCTGAATAATATAAACTGAATCCAAGAAAATAATTGCTATGTCACCATCAATGAATTGAAAATTTAAAATAATCATTAACCTCAAAATGAAACTCCCATTAAACTATTTATTAAAATATAAAATTTATATCATGTGTTTCTTTTAAAATGTAGTATATAAATTGATGAAGGTAAATAATTTCATTCACAGTTACTATTAATAATTAAAATAATTATTCATCCAATTTAAATGAACTTTAAAGGTGACACTTACTATACTTGTTAAATAAAATAATTAATTTTCATAAAGAAATGATCAGCCACGATTATTGAGATAGAATACTCGTCTACTGGTGTATATAAATCCTAATAATAAATAAAATCCCTATATCCCACCAAAAGTACAGCAATGCATAAAATTTATATATATATATATATATATCCCCCAAAATGTACACAGAAATATACAGACATAACACGTTCCACAAGACAAATTACATATACAATAGTATACAAATACATAAAGGTCTCTTGCCACGCCCTTTTTTTTATATTAGCCTTCTGGTGTATATAAATTCTAAACTTCTGCTTTATAGTAATCCCAATTAGGATTAAAGATTTATTTCTATGAATGTACCCGCATGGTGTGGGTTAATTGCACGTCATGTGTATCATAAAGTATTGCATACAAATGTCCCCAGGACATTAAAATTTAAAACCAAGTGCCTAAGTGGCTAAGTGCTAAAATACTTAATTAAGGTGAGAAATAAAAAAGGTTTAAAATAATTAACGCCCCCCAGTTACCATGATTAATATAAAGAATTTATATAGACTAAAATAGGGCCAATTAATGAAAGGGAAAAATTGCACAATATTAGCACCTTATATAAAAAAATACATTTGTGTGTCAGAGACGGACATGTTTCTTCAATTTATAACCAGTCTCAACAACCTTGTTTCGACAAACAAGTTGAAAAGTGTTTCGACAGGCACAGCTTGGTTGAAACTAATTTAAAATAACACCTACCTCCCCAGTAATCTTTTTATACAAATGACCTAACCTGATTTTAAAAATAAGAGAAAATATATGTTTTAAATGCAGAGTAAATTAAACTTGAGAAAATAATAATAACAAAACTGACTTTAAATCTGTAGCGAAAGTACTATAAAGAAATGAGTGGAAATCTAAGTTGCATGCTGTGTGGTACACATGTCAGTCTCTGAACTGACCATTTACTATACATGTATTGAAATTTACAATTAATACTTAGTGTTCACACTAAACTGTCCCATCAATTGGGGATCCAAATGAATGTATACTGGTACCATGTTGATTCTACGTGTGAATATAAATGGATATTTTTCACCTGCTTATATGTGCCCAGAAGGATGATCTTATTTATAGCGTGGCGATCTCATGATTGGCATGTTGTTGCGGCCGTTGGTCTCTTCGGTGTCGAGTGTGGAGCTTTAAGATGGCATTTCGTTCATTGGCAGCAGGACTTGTCTCTGTTCAGTGAACCCTATTGTCACACATTACATTTTTAGTGAGAGACCACACACAAATGCCCCCACAGTTTGGACACCCTCCAAAATACATAAATAAAAACAACACCTAGTTGTGTTGTACATAATAAAACTTGGTAACATTATTTTGGCCAGCATGCCTTACTTAAAAAAAGTTCTCTAACAATGATTCTTTATAATGCTTTATAACTTGAACCTCACTGAATGCGAGTTGATTTTGCAATATAATAATTTATCTTGGCTCTGTGACATCTTATGAACTTATTACTTTGAGTGAAATTGAGGTTACCACGTGGCGAAGAATTTATTTAAAACACATAGTTTTTAACTCCATAGAATTTGAGAATACTACTACTTTGAATGTGACATGATTTACGTTTAAAACGTGCCTGAGTAAGTTCCCAATTATGTATGTATAAAGTTTTACTGTCATTGTAGCAAAACTTTATACCACTTAATGACGACGTATTGTGTAATAGGTTAAGTGAACAACACAATCTCGTTACATCCGTTTTAATGAAAGTTCAATATTAAATATATTGTGGTTATAGTACTTTAGGTATTAAAGCCGAGATTCTGACACTCCAATAATCAAGTTTTATTGGTTTATAAAAACTTTACGAACAATTGCGTCTCACAATGCATGCTCCGACAAGTGGGGTCTTACTCAAGCTTACTAAAAAAAAACGTTTTCTCCTTTAAAAGTTTAGTATATAATTAATATAACAAAATCAAAACTTACCGCAGTCATTAAGAAACTATCTCATGTTTAAAAGAAGTCGACGCTAGATTTTCACACTAAACTCTCCACCGAAGAGATATTCTACGATGTCGTGAGTTAGGCTTCCATTTTGAGACAAACTTTAACAAAAGTTTCCGTTCGTTGTCCGTTTGTACGGAAATTCTCACCAGGCGGCAGCACTGTTGTTTAAAACTGCTGGAAAAACTCAGTAGACGGCAACACGGATCAAACAATGAAAACACGAAAACGGTAGCCTCTCCTATCCGCGGGTAGAGAGCAGCACTCCTAATTACTTTAACTTTTGTACTGTCTTTACCGTCCAAAAAAAAATGCCAATACATTTACTAAACTCGCGCTGTATCATTTGACTCAGCACACCCTCACCCCAAAAGGGCAACATAGATGCCCCAACGTTAAAGGCAAGGAGGGTACCCTGCAGTGTACCTCTCCCCAAAAGATACCCGTGGACGTCGTGGTTGGGTTGGCTCAGCTGAGCTTGCTCTCAGGAGAACAGAAATCAAAAAGGAAAATGAAAGAGACGAAAGAAGATATGTATTATGTAAGTGTGCGGGTGCTGCATGCTGACCTGATCAGAGTCCGCATACAGCACAAGAGAGAGAGATAGGAAAAGACAAAAGAAAGATTCCTAGCTAGCTAGATCTTCCGATCTCCTGAGGCTCGCCCCATTCGCCTGAACACGACTTCCACATTTAACATGGACCTCCGTCCTATCTTTACGGGGACTATCCCCCTTCGAACGTTTTGGATAGCCCCCGACAACGTTTAAGTTTGGAAATGTGGCTTGTCAACAACTTTTGTTTGTCTCCCGGTACGCCCAGCGGGGGCGTCACCGGTGACGTAAATCCTATGATTCGGTATGGCCCCGACCAACGGTAGCATAGCTTCGCAGCACGTTTGTCGGCGGCAGAGCTGAGTGGGTGGCTTTGGCAATAGACCCAGTCACCAATCCGGAAGGGGTTTGGAATACGCCCCTGATTATAACGCCGACGGACCCGCTCGTGCACTCGCAGCAAATTCTTCCGAGCCATTTTCCATCTCTCCGCAGTTTTATTATTGGGCTCCCGCGGCAGAAGATCTTCGATATCCCATAGGTTGGTCAACGGGAGTGCGGGCGAGAATCCAAACAAAATTTCAAAGGGCACGGCCTGATGACTGTCGTGTCTGGCCGTGTTGAAGGCTAATTGTAACCACTTCAGATTCTGATCCCAGGTGGTTTGTTGCTCAGCGTGATAAGCAATCAAGGCGGACCGGAGATTCCGATTGAATCTCTCCGCATGGGACGGTTGTGGATAATAAGGGGAAGTGGTTACGTGTTTGATGCCACTGGCGAAACACATACGCCTGAATTCGTTTGAAATAAATTGTGGACCATTGTCCGAGACAATGATGGTCGGAAGACCGAAATGCTGAAAAACGTGGTTCTGTAAAGCGTTGATGGTCAAACGAGCGGTTGCCTGCCGTAAGGGCAGTAGCCAGGCAAACTTTGAAAAGGCATCTACACAAACAAGCAGGTAAGCATTACCTGACTTGCTACGGGGGAACGGCCCCACGTAGTCAATAAATAACTTTTCCATTGGTCTGCTCGCCACCTCAGACGATAACAACCCTAGTTTGGTGTTCTGGGCAGGCTTGCTCAAGCCACACAGATGACAGTTTTTTACTCTCGTCGCGATGTCTCTATCCATGCCCTTCCAGATAAAATGTTTCCTAATACTGGAAATGGTCTTCGAAATTCCCTTGTGGCCTCCGATTGGGGAATCATGGTAATAACTGAAGACCATGGGCACTAATTTGCTAGGCAGCACGATTTTAGGTGCTCGTCCTTTTCTTTCTCGACAGCAAAGGACTCCCTTGGACAAGAAATAAGGGGCCTGTACGTTACCCTGCTTAATATTTTGGATGACTTGACCCAGCACTTCGTCGTTTAACTGATGGGGTAACACATCAGTGAAGGCTAAAGGAAAATCGAGAAGAACGGAACAGGGTTGCTCAGCTTGGGCATCACTGGGTTGGGAAAACATACGGGATAAGGCATCTGCAACCACATTCTGGGATCCCCTGATGTGTTGCACGGTGAACTTAAATGATGAGATTTTCACCACCCATCTACCAATTTTACCCAGTTGCCGGGGATGAGCTAGAAGCCATGAGAGAGCCTGATTATCGGTCTCGAGCAGGAACTCAGCATGTTCCAGGAAACGCCTGAACTTATCTAGAGCGTATACAACAGCTAAACACTCTAGCTCATAAACGGATGATTTACGTTCTTGCTGGGTCAACGTGCGTGAGATAAAAGCCACAGGCTGCCTAGCGTCGTCAATAACCTGGGAAAGGACCGCTCCGAGCGCAACCAAACTCGCGTCCGTCTGCAAAATGAACGGCTTTGAAAAGTCGGGCATCCGCAACACCGGTGGGGAAATGATGGCTTCCTTTAAGGTATCAAAAGCCTTCTGTTGGTTTTCCCCCCATGAAAACTTTGCCCCCTTCTTCCTCAGTTCATTCAAGCGAGCAGCAATTTCAGCGATATTCGGTATGAAACGCCGATACAAATTTATCATACCGACGAATCTCGCTATGCCTTTCGCATCCCTTGGCGGAGGAAAGTCACGGATGCCTTGTGTCCTCTCTGGGTCTACCGTCACGCCCTTGTATGAAATTAAATGGCCCAAGAAAGAAATACTCTCTTGGGCGAAACGAACCTTTTCGGGATTGACAGTGAGGCCAGCCTCTCTTAAACGACCCAACAGCTCTCTTAAATGCCGCAGATGATCCTCGAAAGTCTCACTATACACCAACAGATCGTCAAGATAATTATAGATGAAACGGAATTTGACGTCGTGAAAGACAGTGTCAAGAAGGCGAGTAAGTGTCTGGGCCCCCACAGCCAAACCCATGGGAACCCTTGTGTACTGGTACAAATTCCAGGGTACACAAAAAGCTGTGTATGGTTTACTTTCTTTGGCAAGAGGTATCTGATGATAGGCCGCGTTCAGATCGATAATGGTATAAAATCTGGCCCCACTGAACCAATCAAAGGCCGAATGTAAATCCGGGAGGGGAACAGAATCCACCTCGATATTGGCGTTCAACTTCCTGTAATCTATTACCATTCTTTGTTTGCCACCAGGCTTTGGCACTAAAAATGCTGGACTGGCATAGCTGGAATGAGAAGGTTCAATCACCCCTTGGTCCAATAATTCTTGAACCTTCTCTCGCAGAATGGTCATCTTAGGAGGGGCAAACTTGTAAGGGTGTGACCTCACTATTTTCGTATCTGTTAGACTGATTTTATATTCCAGCAGGTGTGTGAGTCCCAAAGTAGGAGTTAACACCTCGGGAAATTCCTCACACAAATGATCTAAGGCCGTCTGCTGGGATGGAGTGAGATGGTCTCGTGCAGAATCGGGACAAGCTACTTCTTGGATACCCGGCTTAGCGCCCTGGTACCCAAGGAACGGAATTAAAACCTCCCGATTAAATTTAAAAAAACATTGGTGCGCTTGGATGTCCAGCACGAGACCACTTTTTGCGATAAAATCGGCACCAATGATACAATCCACTCCCAGAGCAGGAGAAACCAGAAAAGACCACACCCAAGAAAACCCATCAATTTTGATCTTAAAGGAAGTAACCCGGGAGATAGGCAAGATTTCACGGGATGCCGTCCAGCATATAGCAGATGACTTTTCTGACCTTATAATTAAACCCTGTTGTTCAAGGTCCGCATGTACCCGAGATGAAATGATGGATCGGGCTGAACCGGAGTCAACTAAGGCTCTGAGCTGACCCCCCTTTACCTCGAGCAACAGAAAGGGGCATACAGAAAGTTGTTGCGAGGTAGCGGACTGGACCTTGATATTTGAAGATGGGGCTTTTAACGACTGCCTGGAGGACGACGGAAGTTGAACAGAATTGAAGTGGGGGGAAGACATCCTCCGAAATATCTTCCCCTGTCTACTTAGTTTTTTGGCGCTGGTCTAGACATAGGTGGTGCTGGTCGCGCGCGCCTTCGCATACAATTTCTCGCCACGTGTCCCGGGCGGTTACAATTATAACAAATCACAGTATTTGGATTTGTTTGCTGACGATTTCGAGCTGGCTGGGCCTGTCGGGGGAAGGTAGGCTCTCTGGCCCCTTCCGATGTCTGAGGTCTTGGTTCGGCTCGTCTACTGTTTCCGCTCGCCTGGTCGGTCATCTGCATGGTCTCCGTCATAACGCAGAGTCGCTCCAGGTCGGTAAACCACTGCGGCCGCTGTGCAAAAACTAGTCGCAGACGGTCGTCGGCAGAGACGCCGTCGAGCATGTGTTGGACTACCTCTTCCTCCGACATGCCCATTCCCAGAATACGCGCTACCTGGCGCATTCGCAGCACATACTGGGCCAATGTTTCGCCCCGTGCCTGTACTTTATAAAAATGCCGATGGCGCAATTGCTCCATCATTCTACTGGGTACGAACGCCCTCAGCACCACCCGGTGGAACTCATCCATGCCTTCCTTACGTCGCATTACCTCCGCCACCCTGTCAGCCATGGTACCGCGACAGTAGGGGAAGATGAGTTCGAGCACCGTTCGCTCCAGCATACCCGGATAGTCCTTCAAGTCAAAGACTATCTTAAAAAACGGGAGTAGTTTATCTGCTTCCAGTCCGTCCACGACTGGCAGTTGTTTAATAATATCGGCAAGTGGGTTGGGCAGGTGGTTGTACGTTGCCGCCCCCGAACCAGTCCATACAGGCTCTACTTCTCTGTATGAAGAAGTGTTCAGCGCTGAGATCACGGACTCCTCAACAACCGGAATTGGGGTAGATGCTCTTACCGGTGGTGACCCTTGGAGGGTCGAGGTAATCTCCTGTATTATCTCTTTTATATTATATGGTGGTGGTTCACTGACTTGTGCCAGTAAATTTTGCAGCCGATGAATCAAGTGCTGCATACATTGCCGGATCCGCCGGACAACGAGAGAGCATCCCGGTCTCTCCTCCAAACTTTCGACGGATTGAGCCGACTCCTTTAGCTCACCCCATTTTTCTGTACACCGCTCCCACTCACTCTCGGGGTCAGTGATAGTGACCCTGGAGAGCGCATCACCCGCGGTCAGCGCTTCACGGAGCCGCTGCCGTAAGGTTTGGACATTGCCTTGGGTTTCTTTACCCCGGGCCCGGAGCTCGAACTCAATTTCCTCCCTAACAAACAACTCAGGATTTATCGAAGTCATCCTTGCTTCGCGGTCGGCACACTTAACAAAAACTTTAAAACTTATTCTAACTAATCAGAATCTGAAAAACCCAAGTACTGTTCTTCCAAAGAGTAGACTGCGGGTCCACCTAACGATGCGAGAACTAGCCCACTACCTGAACAGCTCACACTCGATTACACCAGACAAAAGGAACGCGACACACACACAACACACACAACACGAAAAACAAAATACCGACCAACGAAAATTTATTTTAACCATTTCTTAGGTTACCTCCGGCTACCATTTATCGGCAGAAACCGACTGCCGATCGGGCCATACCGCCTAATCACAAAAAAAACCGCAACACCTCCCCAAACATGGGTAAGGTAAACTCAAACTAACTAAGCGCCGACTGCGATAAGTCTTGCCCAGGGATTTCCCCTTCTAAAATTTCCTACCACGTGGCACTATTCACTATGCAAGGCGGGCAAGTACATATACATATGTTTCAAACCTTAAAACTAACAAAATATTTTCAACCTTGGGATATAGGGCCTTGAAAATTTTTCTAAGTTCTATTTAAGAACTAAACATTGTGAAAATTCCAAAATATTTCCTAAGTTTGCAAGCCCCGTCACACCCACAGGACCCTTGTCGTAAGCGCGCTCTGCTACCAAATGTAACCCCGCTCTGCTACCAATTGAGACCCCTACTTCATTTTGAGTAGTTAAAACAAAAAGAATATTTCTTTTTGTAAAGAGGGGTTACAAGTTAATTAAAACTAGGCTAAGGCCTAGAGAAGCTAAAAATTGCGCTGGATCCAGTAAGACCGGACTTGCAATAAAAACTCAAGAATTAAATAATTAACAATGGTTTTATTATTCTATCTCATAATATTAATAACAAAAAACAACAGTGATTTAGAATTCCCCTTTTAAATGGTTAACTAAAGAAGTATATCCTCTCAACAAGGCCACCTGAATAATATAAACTGAATCCAAGAAAATAATTGCTATGTCACCATCAATGAATTGAAAATTTAAAATAATCATTAACCTCAAAATGAAACTCCCATTAAACTATTTATTAAAATATAAAATTTATATCATGTGTTTCTTTTAAAATGTAGTATATAAATTGATGAAGGTAAATAATTTCATTCACAGTTACTATTAATAATTAAAATAATTATTCATCCAATTTAAATGAACTTTAAAGGTGACACTTACTATACTTGTTAAATAAAATAATTAATTTTCATAAAGAAATGATCAGCCACGATTATTGAGATAGAATACTCGTCTACTGGTGTATATAAATCCTAATAATAAATAAAATCCCTATATCCCACCAAAAGTACAGCAATGCATAAAATTTATATATATATATATATATATATATCCCCCAAAATGTACACAGAAATATACAGACTTAACACGTTCCACAAGACAAATTACATATACAATAGTATACAAATACATAAAGGTCTCTTGCCACGCCCTTTTTTTTATATTAGCCTTCTGGTGTATATAAATTCTAAACTTCTGCTTTATAGTAATCCCAATTAGGATTAAAGATTTATTTCTATGAATGTACCCGCATGGTGTGGGTTAATTGCACGTCATGTGTATCATAAAGTATTGCATACAAATGTCCCCAGGACATTAAAATTTAAAACCAAGTGCCTAAGTGGCTAAGTGCTAAAATACTTAATTAAGGTGAGAAATAAAAAATGTTTAAAATAATTAACGCCCCCCAGTTACCATGATTAATATAAAGAATTTATATAGACTAAAATAGGGCCAATTAATGAAAGGGAAAAATTGCACAATATTAGCACCTTATATAAAAAAATACATTTGTGTGTCAGAGACGGACATGTTTCTTCAATTTATAACCAGTCTCAACAACCTTGTTTCGACAAACAAGTTGAAAAGTGTTTCGACAGGCACAGCTTGGTTGAAACTAATTTAAAATAACACCTACCTCCCCAGTAATCTTTTTATACAAATGACCTAACCTGATTTTAAAAATAAGAGAAAATATATGTTTTAAATGCAGAGTAAATTAAACTTGAGAAAATAATAATAACAAAACTGACTTTAAATCTGTAGCGAAAGTACTATAAAGAAATGAGTGGAAATCTAAGTTGCATGCTGTGTGGTACACATGTCAGTCTCTGAACTGACCATTTACTATACATGTATTGAAATTTACAATTAATACTTAGTGTTCACACTAAACTGTCCCATCAATTGGGGATCCAAATGAATGTATACTGGTACCATGTTGATTCTACGTGTGAATATAAATGGATATTTTTCACCTGCTTATATGTGCCCAGAAGGATGATCTTATTTATAGCGTGGCGATCTCATGATTGGCATGTTGTTGCGGCCGTTGGTCTCTTCGGTGTCGAGTGTGGAGCTTTAAGATGGCATTTCATTCATTGGCAGCAGGACTTGTCTCTGTTCAGTGAACCCTATTGTCACACATTACATTTTTAGTGAGAGACCACACACAAATGCCCCCACAGTTTGGACACCCTCCAAAATACATAAATAAAAACAACACCTAGTTGTGTTGTACATAATACAACTTGGTAACATTATTTTGGCCAGCATGCCTTACTTAAAAAAAGTTCTCTAACAATGATTCTTTATAATGCTTTATAACTTGAACCTCACTGAATGTGAGTTGATTTTGCAATATAATAATTTATCTTGGCTCTGTGACATCTTATGAACTTATTACTTTGAGTGAAATTGAGGTTACCACGTGGCGAAGAATTTATTTAAAACACATAGTTTTTAACTCCATAGAATTTGAGAATACTACTACTTTGAATGTGACATGATTTACGTTTAAAACGTGCCTGAGTAAGTTCCCAATTATGTATGTATAAAGTTTTACTGTCATTGTAGCAAAACTTTATACCACTTAATGACGACGTATTGTGTAATAGGTTAAGTGAACAACACAATCTCGTTACATCCGTTTTAATGAAAGTTCAATATTAAATATATTGTGGTTATAGTACTTTAGGTATTAAAGCCGAGATTCTGACACTCCAATAATCAAGTTTTATTGGTTTATAAAAACTTTACGAACAATTACGTCTCACAATGCATGCTCCGACAAGTGGGGGCTTACTCAAGCTTACTAAAAAAAAACGTTTTCTCCTTTAAAAGTTTAGTATATAATTAATATAACGAAATCAAAACTTACCGCAGTCATTAAGAAACTATCTCATGTTTAAAAGAAGTCGACGCTAGATTTTCACACTAAACTCTCCACCGAAGAGATATTCTACGATGTCGTGAGTTAGGCTTCCATTTTGAGACAAACTTTAACAAAAGTTTCCGTTCGTTGTCCGTTTGTACGGAAATTCTCACCAGGCGGCAGCACTGTTGTTTAAAACTGCTGGAAAAACTCAGTAGACGGCAACACGGATCAAACAATGAAAACACGAAAACGGTAGCCTCTCCTATCCGCGGGTAGAGAGCAGCACTCCTAATTACTTTAACTTTTGTACTGTCTTTACCGTCCAAAAAAAAATGCCAATACATTTACTAAACTCGCGCTGAATCATTTGACTCAGCACACCATTTCCTCAATATTTCGTTCTAATTCGTTAAAGTTACTTCCAAATTTATTCTTTACAGCATTGATATCAATTTTAAGTTCGTTAAATTTAACATTTATTTCCTTAAAATTTCTACTCTGTTCATCAAATTTACTGTTTACTTTGTCAAAATTACTACTTATTTCATCGAACTTGTTATCGCACGTATTACTTTGTACATCAAACTTACTATCAAACTTGTGATTCAATTCATTAAACTGTTTTAGTAAAAAATTCATTATGTCATTATCAAATTTACTATTACATTTTGTTGAGGTTGGAGTTAAGTGAACTCCCGAATCCTCTGTAATATCTGTTTCATCTGTAACACTTGTTTCGACTATTTTGTCTTGACCTACATTCGGAGTTGAATGAACTCCCAGGTTACTCATGACAGCTGATTCATTAAATTCAGTTATTTTATTTATAGTATTCTCGTTACTTCCTGCCATCTCTACCTTATTTATGAGATTTTAATTTTACAAAATTTAATCTTATATGTACTCTGCATTAATTCATATTCTATGTATTACTTAACTATAATATACACATCACTTAACCTGCATGTAATTTATACGCATTCCCAAATCACGCTTATATCCAATTGTAGGTGTGGTTTATATAACATTATTTTTATAAACAGTCCAAGTACGAGGCGCCATCTGTAATCGTACATACACTTTACCACAATTTAATTAATGATAAAACTCATTGCTTACCTTCTCTGGGTTCTTCACACGAACTAGAGGCCTACAAGCGTGACTTAGGGTTTACGTTATTAATGTACTCAACTCTCATGGTAATTGTTAATTTACTCAACTTTTATTCAACACGTACCACATTTATTTTATATTGTTTTGACTTTACTCGTTATTCATTTTCCTTCTCTAACACAAACTATTAGTTTCTTTAAACATACAAAATATTTCAAAACAAAATAAAACATATCTTGAAGAGACAACTTAAACTATTTTATAACTATTCTAAGACAACCCAGTATTTGCGTACACGCTTCATTCATACTTTTACCTCCATTTATTCTATTTAGAGCTCTGCTTAAAATTTTTTATATTTATTAAACTGAGTTTAAAGACAGTTACTTCCTTTTGCCGCCTGAATGCCATATGTTGTAATTCGTCCGTTTCGTTTGTGCACGGTTTTAGTCCGAAAAGTTTCTGTTGGTTCAATTTGTTCACTGCATTAAAATGTTAAAGTTTCACTGCTTATTCTAGTGGTTTCACATTTTTTATAAGTTTTATTAAATTTTCGGCTCGCGAGCCTTTTACGTTCAACCGGCCGAAGCCGCGGCTGTAAGACGACAGATGCCAAAACCGACGCTCACAAGATGGCCAAGGCGCTCTCGTGTACACCAGGTTGCTTGTGATAGCAAAAGGAATCACGTGACACCATAATTAGTGGCCACGTGGTTCGGTAAATTCCTCTAGTTGACCAGCGAGCCTCGTACGTGACGATTTATATGTGTGGGCAAGCATGTGCGTGCTTTGAGACATTCCAGAGCACCTGGAAATGGTGCATGTTGACAGGCTTTCTGGACAAACGTGCAAATGGGTGTTCCACAAGTGAATGTGTACTGTTAAAAACTGAGGCCCCAAATGGGTAAGGCACTTCTACCATTAACTCTTAATAAAGAAAAACCCCTCAAGTCTGTCCCATTACAATACCCCCCCATGAGAGGTTTTCTGCCGAAGCAGAAAAACTCTCATTGCTAACCCTAAGAGGATCCATGAGGATTTGGCACCAACAACCCCCCTTTAAGTCTTTAACACATCATGGGTAATCTACCCCCCTAGCTCGGCAACTATGGCTGCATCTGAATGATTCTACTGGACTTCTCTGTCCGAGATCCCAACACCGAAAAATCAGACAGAATCACACCACAGTATCACCTAACCTTGTAACATTTTAATTTTAGGTTTAGTTTCAAATTCTATTAACTTGTTACATTTATTATTACATTTCAACTATGAATTTCTATTAAGTATTTTTGTTATCAATTGGTTTTTGTGATTTTCAGTCATCCACAACGATTTGATTTATTGAATGGGCATTTAAATATAACCTTACCCCCTTCTTCCTTCTAACAACCACTAACGGATTTGCATAGGGTGACACCAATCTCTCAAAAATATTTACCTCCATTAAATTCTCTAACTCACCTTAAATCATTCTCCTCTTATAATTAAATACCTGATACCCTCTTTGTACCTAGGATGTGTGTTTCCTTCCCTTATACTCATTCCCTTATTAGTTCCTGTCCTCTCCCAGGTAACTCCGCCAACGCCAAAGCTCATTTAAAACTATTCCTCCCGCCATAACGCTTGTCGTTGATGACTCCTTACAGCTCCACCCTCACTACAAAATTTCACCATCACCTATTTACTCTCCATTTGTTACTCTCACTTTCTCTACATACAATCACTCTTGCTACTGTGTCCCTACTATTAACCCGTTTCTGTATTACTTTTATTCCAAAATTCTTATTTTCTCTAACACCCATTAAAGTTAACTCTGACTGATTCAAATGCCTTATTTAAATAATTATCACCCAAACTCCATCTTTTACCACATTTTACATTAATTTAACCCTTGAAAATTACATTAGAAAATTCATAACTACCTCAAATTAATTTAATCATTTAATTTAAAAACTTTGAAACTCATTTAAAACTTATTATTAGAACATTTTATTTACTTCAAAATCATTATCAAATTTATACTTACATATGGTAAATCGTATACTCAAATACAACATGATTACTGTCATAAGTTCAAAAATATAAACATTCATTACATAAAATATAGCGTACATAAATCCATTTATCTTCTGAAACATTATAATAATCATATGACTACACAACTAAACACATTTTACATTTATTCATTTACTATTTATTTTAAAGTTCAAATCTCAGAAACATCGTTTAAATTCATTATCAAAATTTATTTCTACCACATTTAAATCAATTAATTCATCTATAATTTATTTTAATTCAATCAGTTATTTAAAACACAATTTATATTATTATTTAGTCTGAAAAAATATTATTATTATTATTAAATCAATTTCTACTGCATACACACATTGTTTACATAAAATACATTTTACCACAAACACCATTAATCTCACTATAAATTTATTTACAATTTTTTTTTGTCATTATTTTTCTGTTTACCACACCTCATTTCATAAGTTAGCCAGGTCATCACCATAAACTAAAATAATTAAATGTTCATCCACAGTTTGTTTAACCACCATCATCGTAAATCCATCTTATTTTCACATAACAATTATCATCTTTACTTACTCTTATTACATCATTGTTATTTATATAATAACACGTTAATATTTCAAATTGTTCCGTAACACCCACATAATAATCTACTGGATTATCCCACATTATTATTAAATCATATAGCCTGTCTACATCATTAGTTTTGGTCTTGTCACCGTCTGTATCATTATCTATCACCCTTAAGCATTTTAACCTCTCAATTTCAGAATCATCTACTATCAATACTCCACGTCTAAGCACAGGTGAGCTTCCCATATAATTATCAACGTTATCATCATTTATTTGTGCACCATCGTCACAACAAGGTAAGTCTTTCATATCATCTATTTTTTCCAATTCTAACCTCTCTATCAACTCTTTATAACTTCTACTTAACTTAAATACCTCTATCATTCTCTCTCTCTCATAATCACTTTCATCACAATACCTGTCACAACACCACTGACCTACTTCACTCCATGCAAAGGGCACAACAAATTTACTATACCACTTCCTGGCTTTTCCAGGTTTACAAAAAATTAGGGGACTATTTGAAGACACCTTGTCTTCCACACAACTTCTGGAGGAAACTCTGTCCTCATAAAACACTTGTGAAAACTCTGTTTCACCATATACTTGGGGAAAATCTGCCCTTTGCCCACCTAACCTTTCTTCACACACTCTCCCAATCTTTTCAGCACTCGCTAACACTTCGTTACTAAACTTTACTTCAACAACATCTTCATTATCACTCTCAATATTAACCACCTTACTCTCTAGCACCACATTTTTAATTATACCATTGTTATTCTCACTTTTTACTTCAATATTGGACTCATTACTGTAATTACCACTTACCTTGTTATTAATTATTTCTTCACTATTTTTGTTCTTGTTACACTCACCTGTATTTATTCTCCACACTCCCATTTCCTCAATATTTCGTTCTAATTCGTTAAAGTTACTTCCGAATTTATTCTTTATAGCATTGATATCAATTTTAAGTTCGTTAAATTTGACATTTATTTCCTTAAAATTTCTACTCTGTTCATCAAATTTACTGTTTACTTTGTCAAAATTACTACAGTAGAGCTTGGCTAATTCGAACGTGCATAATTCGAATTCGTGGATAATTCGAACTTTTACCGTGGTCCCTTGAATATCCTATGTAAAACCATGCAAAAACATCGTCTGTAATTCGAACTTTTTTTGGTTAATTCGAAATAAAAATTTTGCTCTAACTACAAAAAATCGCCTGCTGTATGGGCTAGACCACGTAACAATAGAGACACGACTGGAAACAGACAAGCAGGCATCGCCCTTTGTGAACAGACGCTTGTCTTTTGTGTCAAATTCGTGGAATTGCCGTCAGTATCTGGCGATGACACATGACTGGCTCGTGTAACGGTACCATCCGCCATTGTCCCTTGTTCCACGCCTTGTCAGTCAGCCACCCTCACTGTTGCTTTCAGTTCAGTCTGCCTGCATTCGTGGAAGTGTTAAGTCTTTTTGAGTTTCTACTGTGCGAGCTGTGTCCTGTAGTGAGAGACCGTTCCTTTCTTTATACAGTACTGTATATACAGACTGGTGTGTTTTAGTGACACTTATTGTGCAGTTTTATTGTGTTGTGTGTTCATCATGGCCCTTTCAAAACCAACACGGACCCAATACAAATCATTGACATTTGCCGAAAAAGTTGCCGTTATACGGGAAGTGGAAAAGGGACAAAAAAAGAAATCTGAAATTGCCAAGGAATTCGGGATACCGCCAAATACGCTGTCAACGTATCTAAAAAATAAAGAGAAGATTTTGAATAGTGTGTGTAAAGCCAGCGACAAAGATAGGAAAAGAGCGCGAGGACCAGAAAATCCTGACGTGGATGAATGTGTAGTGAAGTGGTTTAAGCAAGCAAGGGACAAAAAAATTCCAGTCAGTGGGCCCCTTGTCAGAGCCAAAGCTGAGGAATTCGCATCTAGCTTAGGGAAAAATGATTTTAAGGCCAGCACTGGTTGGCTCGATGGTTTTAAAGAAAGGAATGGCATGTCTTTCAAAACTGTTTGTGGGGAAAGTGGATCTGTTGACGTTGAAGCTGCAAATTCATGGAAAGACGATTTGTTGCAAATGATTTCTGATAGAGACGCTAAAGACATTTTTAACGTAGACGAGACGGGCTTATTCTTCAAATGCACCCCCGACAAAACACTTGCTTTTAAAGGATAAAGTTGTAGTGGCGGCAAACACAGCAAGGAGCGCATAACACTTTTAATCGGAGCAAACATGCATGCTCGGAAAAACTGCCTTTGCTAATGATAGGGAAGTCAGCCAACCCACGTTGTTTCAAAAATGTAAAAACGAAACCAGTTGAATATGAATCAAACAATAAAGCCTGGATGACAGGTGAAATTTTCGAAAGATGGCTTTTGAAAATCAACAGGAAATTTCGGAATCAAAACAGAAGAATCGTCTTTTTTATTGACAACTGTACAGCGCACAACACTATTCCTGTGATGGAAAATGTTAAGGTTGTGTTTTTCCCTCCAAACATGACTTCAGTAGTTCAACCTATGGACCAAGGTGTAATAAAAAATTTTAAGCATTTTTACAGACGGCTTGTGGTCCAAAACATTCTGTCAGGTGCTTATTTAGATGAGCACGAAAATATCAAGATTAACATCCTTCAAGCTGCCCGCATGTGCAACAGTGCTTGGAACCAAGTTACGCAAAAAACAATTGCTAATTGTTTTCGTAAAGGTGGTTTCTGCCACATTGAAGGTGAAGAGGAGAATAAAGCTGCTAGAGAAGTCGTACCCACTATGGATAACTGGGAAGATGTTGGACATGACGCAGGCATTCGTTACGAAGAGTTTGTAAACATGGATGAAGACTTGGCGGTGTGCGGTGAACAGACAGATGCGGAGATCGTGGCTGATGTTATGAACAAAAGAAATGATGGTACATCTTCAGATGAAGAAGGGGACCAGCTAGAACTTCCAGAGATACCGATTCCAACGGCTTCACAGGCATCAAATTACATTCAAGACTTGAGACGGTTTGTTGAAGGACAGCAGAACGTAAGTGACGCTATTTTCCAAGCACTTAATAAACTTGAAGAGTTTACTACAACTCAGTGTATTAACTGCAAAATGCAATCAAAAGTTTCTAGCTTTTTTAAAAAACTGTAAATGCTATATTTTGTACTGAAACATGTTTATACGTTTGTAATACATATGTCTAAGGAAATTGTTTATTAAAATAACATATTGCTTTACTGAATTTCGGTTTTTGATTTGATTTTTCTACCGTTATTAAAAGTTTTCCTAATTCGAATTTTTGGATAATTTGAATTTTTTACTGGTCCCTTCAGCTTCGAATTAGCCAAGTTCTACTGTACTTATTTCATCAAACTTATTGTTTATTTCATCGAACTTGTTATCGAACGTATTACTTTGTACATCAAACTTACTATCAAACTTGTGATTCAATTCATGAAACTGTTTTAGTAAAAAATTCATTATGTCATTATCAAATTTACTATTACATTTTGTTGAGGTTGGTGTTAACTGAACTTCCGAATCATCTGTAATATCTGTTTCATCTGTAACACTTGTTTCGACTGTTTTGTCTTGACCTACATTCGGAGTTGAATGAACTCCCAGGTTTCTCATGACAGCTGATTCATTAAATTCAGTTATTTTATTTATAGTATTCTCGTTACTTCCTGCCATCTCTACCTTATTTATGAGATTTTAATTTTACAAAATTTAATCTTATATGTACTCCGCATTAATTCATATTGTATGTATTACTTAACCTGTATTAATATTATATATATTATATATTATGTATTAATAATATACACATCACTTAACCTGCATGTAATTTATACGCATTCCCAAATCACGCTTATATCCAATTGTAGGTGTGGTTTATATAACATTATTTTTATAAACAGTCCAAGTTCGAGGCGCCATCTGTAATCGTACATACACTTTACCACAATTTAATTAATGTTAAAACTCATTGCTTACCTTCTCTGGGTTCTTCACACGAACTAGAGGCCTACAAGCGTGACTTAGGCTTTACGTTATTAATGTACTCAACTCTCATGGTAATTGTTAATTTACTCAACTTTTATTCAACACGTACCACATTTATTTTATATTGTTTTGACTTTACTCGTTATTCATTTTCCTTCTCTAACACAAACTATTAGTTTCTTTAAACATACAAAATATTTCAAAACAAAATAAAACATATCTTGAAGAGACAACTTAAACTATTTTATAACTATTCTAAGACAACCCAGTATTTGCGTACACGCTTCATTCATACTTTTACCCCCATTTATTCTATTTAGAGCTCTGCTTATGTGATGTTACGATTTTTTAACGAATTATAGAATTTTTTCACCTACCTTAAATTCTGTCCAGGATCCCAGCATATATAATAACATGCGCAACTCTCATTTTGGATAAAACCATTAATATTTTATTGCTGTCTTTAAATCAATCATTTCTTTTAGTTTGTCATTTATTTCCAGATACTTAATGCGGAAACAAGATATTTCCTTGATTATTAGCAAAACAATCGTATTTAAACACAAATTAACATAAACACATTATATTTAAGAAAGCACCCCAGCCTGCTCGCACACACGTTCATTCCATTACAAACCCCTTTTATTTGTATATATGCCCCATTTTATTCAAAATAATTATGTATTCGGTGTAATACTGTTACGCAAGGTTCCTGCTGGCCACGTGGCTTCTCCTCGAGCTAGCGACGTGTCACTCACTCAGTTCTCTTTTGAAGTGTCCGAAAAGTTTATGTTGTTAATTTTTTAGATACTGCACTCACTTTCACATTTGTATAAATACTGCCCTCACTTTCGATTGATATTGAAATTTTATTGATGAGCCCCGTTTGATGGTCTGCCTGGCCAGGCTAAGCGTCGGTGAGGAACTGCTAAGAGTATCTGCCAAGTACCCAACTACCAAGGTTTTTTGGACAAGACAGAAAACAATGCCTTATGCGTTAAAGTCTTTGTCACCGCACATTTAACAAGTGCAACTCCCGTGTGTTGGACGTCGACGAAATCTCACTGCCTCTCTACACGTCACACAAATGGGCGGGATCTCTATTATGCTTCCGCCCGTTTCTGACCACATGTTGGAAAAATATCATCTCCAAGCCATATTGTTTTAGCTTCTCGGCATCGGTTGCGCGCCCGCTGGTGTTTGCGCGTGCCACACAGTACTACAGTTCTTAGAATTGTATTGCGTTGTTGCATACTTGTCGCATTCCATCGTACAGTTACACCTTACCGTTCCTTCGTTGGACAAAGCTTTTATTTAACACGTGGCTGGCCACACAGATGAAAACAAATCTATGATTTTTTAATAAAATAAAAAGTCCCTCCTTTTAGCCCCGTTACAATACCCCCCCCCATGAGAGATCTTCTGCCGAAACAGAAGAAATCTCATTGCTAAACCCCTAAGAGGATCGGTGAGGATATGGTGCCAACAACCCCCCCTTAGTTCTTGCACATCATGGGTGAACTACCCCCCCTGGCTCGGAGACTATGGCTGTACCGGAACGATATTATTGGACTTCTCTCTTCGAGATCCCAACACCATAAAATCGAACAGACACGCACCACAGCGCACCTAACCTTCCAACATGCCACCCCCTAAAATCCAAACCCTTGGTCTTATACCATGCCAGATCCTCAACTGATATGTTCCCCCTTATCATGCACACTGGGCTGCCTTTAGCAAGTACTGGGCACATACACACTCATTAATACATTCTTTTATTTAAAATTCAGAATTTCTTTGAAGTCTAAAATCAAATTGTTATATTTCCGTTACTCTTTCAACAATCAAAAATAAAAATCGTTTGCATGAATCTATCCACTATCTTCAATACTAATAACAACCCTAAAGAAAACAAATTGAATACCTTATTAAAACATGAATTCACTTACTCTAACATTTGTTTACACATATATTCTAAACAATATAATTCAATAAAACACTAGTAATACACATAAACAATAATACACTTGACATTCAAACATCACCTATATGGCAGGCATAAAAATATTTTTTTTTTTTTTTTTTTTTCAAAAATTTTAATTTACCAAAATCTCCTTTTTCATTTTTCAGAAAACAAAAATATTTAATTCAATTAAAAAAACAAAATGGCATCAATCAATTATTAGAAACAGGTCTTGCCTATAACATCAACCATCAGCTGATCTCTCTGGGTCAAGTCAACGACCTTGATACACATATGTTACACAAGTTGCATCATAAAATACATAAGACATCTTTAAAATTTGTTATCTTCACACAACATAATAAAACAAGACATTTAAAATTAACATGGTTACTATTACAATAAACAATAAAATTCACATTTGAGTTGACCAAAATTACACATTTTACAGCTTTATATTATTTTCAAATTCTATTACAATCTGTCCTTTGTTTCAATTAATTTTATACATTTTGCCTATGACTTTCTTTCTTTAACATTCTCATTCTCAATTAGTTTGGGCGACTTAATTATTCATAATAACTCATTTTATCAACTTCGCATTGGTATATATAATCTTACCCCCTGTAACTTTCTTCTTTTTGGGTCTTTTTTATTAGTCACATTGAAACTTCCACTTACCTTTAATCTTCGATCTGGCCGGATCGCATAGTGGGGACGAACCCAATTCGTTCGACGAACTTGACAGTACATAAAACGAAATAAGGTTTTGAAAGAATTTAACTCTCCATATTTACCATTTGAAAAATAGTTTTAATTTTTTCTGTTGTTGAACATCTTACATTTTTAAAATAAAAATTGGTTACTCTCTACTCTGTTTTTTTTTAAACTTGGAATGAGAATTATACAGAGATGATTATTAATAACAAAAAAAAAACAATTACCTTACCTTCTATATGACACACACATACATAAATGTAAACAGCCCAGCCTGCCTTTCTCACATATATATTAATTCTAATTTAGCAAAAACCCTTTACCATTTTAAAACCCCCCAGCCCTTACACTTTTATTAAAAAAAAAACGCCGGCAACGTGGTTCGCGCGCGCACTCATCGTTCTTGTAAATTTCTTACTTTTTATTGTCCGAAAAACGTTTGACTCGGTTCTACATGTTGGATTGACCACGGTCACATGAACTTTTACTGTTGTTCCACTTTTTACTGTTAAAATATAAAGTTTTGTGACGAGCCTACTTGGCTCGTTCCGGCGCCGGAGCGATCAGTTAACAAACGGGGGGGGGGAAACGTAGCAGGTGTTGCTAATGTGATCTCATACTTTTTTCGGAAAGCACTGCCTTGGGCTTCGTCGCAGAAGTTTCGTCCCATGCTATTCATGCAGTTGTTGGAGTGACGATGGCAGACGATTTCAGTTAGGCACTAGCTAACGTCACAAAAGGGGCCGGACTTAGAATCCACTTCCTCCAGCTCAAACGCACATTGCTGAATTAAATTCGCCCAAGCCATTTTGCTTTAAACCAACTCGGCGTCCCAACAGAGCGCGTACTTGTATTGCGCGTGAGTGAGTGGTCACACTTATGCAAAGTTCTGCGAATTTGAGGGTGGTACGAATTCCTTGCCGAGTTACTCAACAGCAACTGCGTCTTACTGCTTTGTTTCAACACTGGTTCTTGCCACGTTCTGTTACAATGGAAATAGCGTTCGCCGGGAAATAAAACTCACAATAATTTTATAAAATCCCGCAAAAAATGAAATAAATAAAATACCCCATATTTTAGACACATTACAATACCCCCCCCCCAATGAGAATTCTGCTGTCCAAAACAGAAGAAATCTCATTGATAAAATCCCTAAGAGGACCGGTGAGGAACTGGTGCCAACAACCCCCTGGTTCTTACTCCTCATGGGTACACTACCCCCTTGGCTTGGCAACTATGGACGCATCTGAACGAGATCACTGGACTTCTCCGTAAGAGATCCCAACACCGAAAAATCGAACAGACAAGTACCACAGCACACCTCACCTTCTAACATGCTACCCCCCAAAATCCTCACTCCCTGGCTTAGATTATGCCAGATCCTCAGCCGATATGTTTCTCCTTATATGCAAGCTGGGCTGCCTTTGGCAGATACTGGGCTCACACACACTCACATTACATATTATACATTGAAAAATTCTTTAAAATTTACTATTTCATCTAAGAAAAAATATTCAGAATACAAAACAAAATATTGTATCAAAAAATTCTCTTCCTTATTTTCTGTTTTATTTAAAATGAGTTAATTTAAACATTACTCCTAATTAAACATATCCTTAACCTAACATGTGAATACTTAAAGTCTAACAGTACAAGGCAATACAATAAATCAATAAAATTAAACATGGTTAATACACAAATGATAAAATAATCAATACTCAAAACATTCATTAGCTGGCAGGCGAAAAATCAAGATTTTTTTTTTTTTTTTTTTTAATATTTTCCAACAAATTTTAAAATTCAAAAAAAAAATTTAAGTTCATTAAAAGGTTTCCTTTACATGTAGAAATTATTTAAAAATTGGTTTAAATTGATCAAAACAACAGTTGGACTGACATCTGTAATATCCTAACTTGAAACTCAACACATAATAAAATAAAATATTTAAAATAAAATATTATTAACAATAATCAAATTGACATTTAAATTATTTCCAATAAACAATTCTTAATTTTACATGATTTCCAAATTCTATCAAAATTTTGTCACTGGTGTCAAAATAAAATTTTATATCTTTATTATAAATCTCTCTCTGTACTTGACAGTCTTACTCTCCATTACTGTGGGTGATTATTTATCTTATATCTTAAATATAATTTAAGATACTACTTGATCTGTATACACATATAATCTTTATCTCTCTGACTCTAACACCTACAACTTTTACTAACATGACACCCATCTCTATTAAAACATCTCCCAAAACACTCTCTAACCCCAACTTATCATTAAACTCAATTTGCCACCTTCTCTCTATATATAAAAAAATACTCTCTAACCCTTTGTACATAGGATACGTGTTTCCCCCCCCCAAAACTCATTTCCCTTATCTGGCCCCTGGATTCTACCTAAGGCGGCCCCGTCCCACTAAATCGGTCCCAATCCCGTCCCAACTTATCATTATGTTGCGGACTCCCACATTACACTACCCCCTACTACAAAATTGCCATCCCCAAAATCTCAATCTCATTACCCTACTACAACTACAACAAAATAACATCAATTATAAACATCAATATATCACTCAAAACTCTACATAAATTCTCCATTACTACTGTGTCAACATCAACACTTCTCAAAATTCTATAACATATATTAACTCAAAAACAACATTACATTATCTTCATCTCTACTATTTCTTTAACTTCAACTTGGACAGATCTACATGTCCCACAAAATATCCATCACCCAAAACTATATCTTATTAGCTTTCACAAATTATTACTTTACTTCTCACTTTATCAAATTATTTTTATCATTACTTTAAAACATCTGTCATACATTAAAACATTACATTGAATATTAATTACTTGGAACGTTTATAACCAATATACCAGTGACATGTTATTGCTGATCAGCTGATCTCCTAACACAATGAAAACACATCTCAAAATTTTACAAATTACATGAAATATATATATATTTATTCGTCATTACTTCTCACCTCATTGTTTCCCCTTTTTCTGATTCTGATCATTTATGTTGACCGCCTGCCAGATGGCTTAATTATCTACTTAGGTTCAAAATACACACATAATGAAAACACATATTTTTATCAATGCTTATATCTAACCTACGATAATAAAATAATACATTTAAAAGCATGCAATGAACACCTTATATTGAATGTCTGAGCAGCTAGTTACTTAAACAGAGCACAAGCATTTTTGTAGGATCAAATTTGAATTAGCAAACTTTTTATGTTATATAATTTAAATTCGTGACTCCTCTGAGTCACCTCCCATCCACACACTCTATTTCAAAATTTATTATTAAGAATTATTATATCTCATCTTTTAATTATTATTAAAATTTTTAATTATGATTTTATTTAACACAATTATTTCAAATAATCTCACTATTGAATTAAAATCCTAGTTACACCTGTAAACATTTTTATTATACATGATTCATACTGTAAAAGTTCTATACTTACATTCCATTCAACATGGTATACACATAACATCTACCCCCTACACCCCAATACTTTCACCTCACCTCTGAAACATTTAACACAAATATCAGTTTACATCAAACAATTTAGCCATCTATTACCAAATTTCCAAATCTCGTAAAATAAATTGAATTCATTTACAGAATTTAATTAATTAGCATTTACATAATCACTCAAAATATTTAAAACATATCAAACTGGTTTGATTAAATTAATTACTGAAAATACAAATTCCATTATTATTGTTTGCCATTATACAAATTAGCCAATTACTGTTTCCAAAATTAATGTTATTATTTATTTAAATTGCAAAATATTAATTTTATTATTATTATCACTTACCTATATACATACATTGTTTAGCGGACCTTCTACAATACACACACAAATAAATGCACTACAATTATTTACAAACTTTAGTTATTAACTGTTCAGTTTTCCGCACTTCATTGTCCAAATCTGCCATGTCAGAACCATAAAACATAATGTTTACAACTGTCTTTTATTGTTTTATAGTTTAGCCTCCATCGTCCCAGATAAGTCTTGGTGTTATGTAACATTTTTCAATCTCATTAACATACAAATCACTGTTTTGTGTGGTGTTATAACCATAAAGACTAAATTCACTCATCTTACTCAAATACTCATTAAACCAGTCAACTTTAGGCATTTTTGTTACGTCTCCATCGGTAAATACATTCATGATCGGGTCAATTACTTTAGTCAAATCATTATAGTCATTATTATTCAAATATACTTTTAAACTTTCTTTCCATTCGTCATACTTTCTATTCAAATTATACAATTCTGTTACATACCATTCTCTACTCACCTCTCTCTCTTCATAACACCACATCACACTCATAATTATTCCGGACAGAGGGTACAAATTCAATTAAACCTTTCCTGACTTCTCCAGGAAAAACAAAAAACTTCAAAAAACAATTATTTGTAGCACACTTGTCTACACAATATATACGTGAAGGTCTTCCTTCACCCCCCATTCTACCTCGTAAAAAATGTACCCTCTGTTTCATACCCATAATATAACTCTCTTTCCACTCTCTCTCTAACTCATTAACACACATTAACATCTCATAATCACATTCTACAAACTCATCGGTACTCTCTGATATTATACTTTGTTACATCATCGTCATCATTTGTTAGCTCTTTATCTAACACAACATTGCCATTATAACTTTCATTTGTATTACTCGTACTCTGTTCTACTTTATTCAAACTATTTTTTATTTCCTTAGCATTTTCTAGACATTTATTCTTTTCTTGTATATTATTTATTAAACCATCAAATTTTACGCCGATACTCTGCTGCAACTGAATATTTTGTTGCTCACATTTTATTCTCTGTTCATCTAATTTATTGTTAAACTCACTTTTCATCTTATTTAAAATTATTTCGTTATTATCAAAGCGTTTATCATTATCATCAAAACGTTTGTTAAAGTCATTATTTTGTTTATCGAAATTGACTTTCATAAAATCTAATAGGTCATCTAATGACAATTTTTTCTCTTTCGTTTTATTTGATTTGATCAATATCGGGGTAGATTTCGCTTCTGCGTGATCGACCATAATTGACCCAGTTAGGTCATCGTTAACTATTGATTGCACGCTCAACTCAGCTGTTGGCCTTGACTGACTTACTTCGCTCACACTTGGTGACGGGTTCATCGAACCAAGGCCACTCTCACTCATAACTGAATCTACTACACTGCTATTTTCTGTGTTCTCAGACATTTTTATTTGATCTATTTTGTCTTACGTAACAACTACCAATGATTAATCTTTTTTCAAAACTGATATTACAACATACATAAAATCATCCTTTTATCATAATTACGTAAGTTTACATCACTACAATTTTGCTTTCGCAACCGTACTCCGTTCAATGTACTGTCAAATGTAGGCCGGTGCAATAACTTTTTTGTTATATTACATCCTGGTCACGCTGCACCAATTGTAACTTTCTTCTTTTTGGGTCTTTTTTATTAGTCACATTGAAACTTCCACTTACCTTTAATCTTCGATCTGGCCGGATCGCATAGTGGGGACGAACCCAATTCGTTCGATGAACTTGACAGTACATAAAACGAAATAAGGTTTTGAAAGAATTTAACTCTCCATATTTACCATTTGAAAAATAGTAGTTTTAATTTTTTCTGTTGTTGAACATCTTACATTTTTAAAATAAAAATTGGTTACGCTCTACTCTGTTTTTTTTTTTAACTTGGAATGAGAATTATACAGAGATGGTTATTAATAACAAAAAAAAAACATAATTACCTTACCTTCTATATGACACACACATACATAAATGTAAACAGCCCAGCCTGCCTTTCTCACATATATATTAATTCTAATTTAGCAAAAACCCTTTACCATTTTAAAAACCCCCAGCCCTTACACTTTTATTAAAAAAAAAACCGCCGGCAACGTGGTTCGCGCGCGCACTCATCGTTCTTGTAAATTTCTTACTTTTTATTGTCCGAAAAACGTTTGACTCGGTTCTACATGTTGGATTGACCGCGGTCACATGAACTTTTACTGTTGTTCCACTTTTTACTGTTAAAATATAAAGTTTTGTGACGAGCCTACTTGGCTCGTTCCGGCGCCGGAGCGATCAGTTAACAAACTGGGGGGGGGGGAAACGTAGCAGGTGTTGCTAATGTGATCTCATACTTTTTTCGGAAAGCACTGCCTTGGGCTTCGTCGCAGAAGTTTCGTCCCATGCTATTCATGCAGTTGTTGGAGAGACGATGGCAGACGATTTCAGTTAGGCACTGGCTAACGTCACAAAAGGGGCCGGACTTAGAATCCACTTCCTCCAGCTCAAACGCACATTGCTGAATTAAATTCGCCCAAGCCATTTTGCTTTAAACCAACTCGGCGTCCCAACAGAGCGCGTACTTGTATTGCGCGTGAGTGAGTGGTCACACTTATGCAAAGTTCTGCGAATTCGAGGGTGGTACGAATTCCTTGCCAAGTTACTCAACAGCAACTGCGTCTTACTGCTTTGTTTCAACACTGGTTCTTGCCACGTTCTGTTACAATGGAAATAGCGTTCGCCGGGAAATAAAACTCACAATAATTTTATAAAATCCCGCAAAAAATGAAATAAATAAAATACCCCATATTTTAGACACGTTACAATACCCCCCCCCCAATGAGAATTCTGCTGTCCAAAACAGAAGAAATCTCATTGATAAAATCCCTAAGAGGACCGGTGAGGAACTGGTGCCAACAACCCCCTGGTTCTTACTCCTCATGGGTACACTACCCCCTTGGCTTGGCAACTATGGACGCATCTGAACGAGATCACTGGACTTCTCCGTAAGAGATCCCAACACCGAAAAATCGAACAGACAAGTACCACAGCACACCTCACCTTCTAACATGCTACCCCCCAAAATCCTCACTCCCTGGCTTAGATTATGCCAGATCCTCAGCCGATATGTTTCTCCTTATATGCAAGCTGGGCTGCCTTTGGCAGATACTGGGCTCACACACACTCACATTACATATTATACATTGAAAAATTCTTTAAAATTTACTATTTCATCTAAGAAAAAATATTCAGAATTCAAAACAAAATATTGTATCAAAAAATTCTCTTCCTTATTTTCTGTTTTATTTAAAATGAGTTAATTTAAACATTTCTCCTAATTAAACATATCCTTAACCTAACATGTGAATACTTAAAGTCTAACAGTACAAGGCAATACAATAAATCAATAAAATTAAACATGGTTAATACACAAATGATAAAATAATCAATACTCAAAACATTCATTAGCTGGCAGGCGAAAAATCAAGATTTTTTTTTTTTTTTTTTTTTAAATATTTTCCAACAAATTTTAAAATTCAAAAAAAAAATTTAAGTTCATTAAAAGGTTTCCTTTACATGTAGAAATTATTTAAAAATTGGTTTAAATTGATCAAAACAACAGTTGGACTGACTTCCATACTATAAAATTATATGACCTTACCATCAGCTGATCAAACTAGGTCAAGTCCAAAACCTTGACCCACATGTGTTATGTATAAGTTCTATCTGAAACACATTTGACATCTGTAATATCCTAACTTGAAACTCAACACATAATAAAATAAAATATTTAAAATAAAATATTATTAACAATAATCAAATTGACATTTAAATTATTTCCAATAAACAATTCTTAATTTTACATGATTTCCAAATTCTATCAAAATTTTGTCACTGGTGTCAAAATAAAATTTTATATCTTTATTATAAATCTCTCTCTGTACTTGACAGTCTTACTCTCCATTACTGTGGGTGATTATTTATCTTATATCTTAAATATAATTTAAGATACTACTTGATCTGTATACACATATAATCTTTATCTCTCTGACTCTAACACCTACAACTTTTACTAACATGACACCCATCTCTATTAAAACATCTCCCAAAACACTCTCTAACCCCAACTTATCATTAAACTCAATTCGCCACCTTCTCTCTATATATAAAAAAAATACTCTCTAACCCTTTGTACATAGGATACGTGTTCCCCCCCCCAAAACTCATTTCCCTTATCTGGCCCCTGGATTCTACCTAAGGCGGCCCCGTCCCACTAAATCGGTCCCAATCCCGTCCCAACTTATCATTATGTTGCGGACTCCCACATTACACTACCCCCTACTACAAAATTGCCATCCCCAAAATCTCAATCTCATTACCCTACTACAACTACAACAAAATAACATCAATTATAAACATCAATATATCACTCAAAACTCTACATAAATTCTCCATTACTACTGTGTCAACATCAACACTTCTCAAAATTCTATAACATATATTAACTCAAAAACAACATTACATTATCTTCATCTCTACTATTTCTTTAACTTCAACTTGGACAGATCTACATGTCCCACAAAATATCCATCACCCAAAACTATATCTTATTAGCTTTCACAAATTATTACTTTACTTCTCACTTTATCAAATTATTTTTATCATTACTTTAAAACATCTGTCATACATTAAAACATTACATTGAATATTAATTACTTGGAACGTTTATAACCAATATACCAGTGACATGTTATTGCTGATCAGCTGATCTCCTAACACAATGAAAACACATCTCAAAATTTTACAAATTACATGAAATATATATATATTTATTCGTCATTACTTCTCACCTCATTGTTTCCCCTTTTTCTGATTCTGATCATTTATGTTGACCGCCTGCCAGACGGCTTAATTATCTACTTAGGTTCAAAATACACACATAATGAAAACACATATTTTTATCAATGCTTATATCTAACCTACGATAATAAAATAATACATTTAAAAGCATGCAATGAACACCTTATATTGAATGTCTGAGCAGCTAGTTACTTAAACAGAGCACAAGCATTTTTGTAGGATCAAATTTGAATTAGCAAACTTTTTATGTTATATAATTTAAATTCGTGACTCCTCTGAGTCACCTCCCATCCACACACTCTATTTCAAAATGTATTATTAAGAATTATTATATCTCATCTTTTAATTATTATTAAAATTTTTAATTATGATTTTATTTAACACAATTATTTCAAATAATCTCACTATTGAATTAAAATCCTAGTTACACCTGTAAACATTTTTATTATACATGATTCATACTGTAAAAGTTCTATACTTACATTCCATTCAACATGGTATACACATAACATCTACCCCCTACACCCCAATACTTTCACCTCACCTCTGAAACATTTAACACAAATATCAGTTTACATCAAACAATTTAGCCATCTATTACCAAATTTCCAAATCTCGTAAAATAAATTGAATTCATTTACAGAATTTAATTAATTAGCATTTACATAATCACTCAAAATATTTAAAACATATCAAACTGGTTTGATTAAATTAATTACTGAAAATACAAATTCCATTATTATTGTTTGCCATTATACAAATTAGCCAATTACTGTTTCCAAAATTAATGTTATTATTTATTTAAATTGCAAAATATTAATTTTATTATTATTATCACTTACCTATATACATACATTGTTTAGCGGACCTTCTACAATACACACACATAAATAAATGCACTACAATTATTTACAAACTTTAGTTATTAACTGTTCAGTTTTCCGCACTTCATTGTCCAAATCTGCCATGTCAGAACCATAAAACATAATGTTTACAACTGTCTTTTATTGTTTTATAGTTTAGCCTCCATCGTCCCAGATAAGTCTTGGTGTTATGTAACATTTTTCAATCTCATTAACATACAAATCACTGTTTTGTGTGGTGTTATAACCATAAAGACTAAATTCACTCATCTTACTCAAATACTCATTAAACCAGTCAACTTTAGGCATTTTTGTTACGTCTCCATCGGTAAATACATTCATGATCGGGTCAATTACTTTAGTCAAATCATTATAGTCATTATTATTCAAATATACTTTTAAACTTTCTTTCCATTCGTCATACTTTCTATTCAAATTATACAATTCTGTTACATACCATTCTCTACTCACCTCTCTCTCTTCATAACACCACATCACACTCATAATTATTCCGGACAGAGGGTACAAATTCAATTAAACCTTTCCTGACTTCTCCAGGAAAAACAAAAAACTTCAAAAAACAATTATTTGTAGCACACTTGTCTACACAATATATACGTGAAGGTCTTCCTTCACCCCCCATTCTACCTCGTAAAAAATTTACCCTCTGTTTCATACCCATAATATAACTCTCTTTCCACTCTCTCTCTAACTCATTAACACACATTAACATCTCATAATCACATTCTACAAACTCATCGGTACTCTCTGATATTATACTTTGTTACATCATCGTCATCATTTGTTAGCTCTTTATCTAACACAACATTGCCATTATAACTTTCATTTGTATTACTCGTACTCTGTTCTACTTTATTCAAACTATTTTTTATTTCCTTAGCATTTTCTAGACATTTATTCTTTTCTTGTATATTATTTATTAAACCATCAAATTTTACGCCGATACTCTGCTGCAACTGAATATTTTGTTGCTCACATTTTATTCTCTGTTCATCTAATTTATTGTTAAACTCACTTTTCATCTTATTTAAAATTATTTCGTTATTATCAAAGCGTTTATCATTATCATCAAAACGTTTGTTAAAGTCATTATTTTGTTTATCGAAATTGACTTTCATAAAATCTAATAGGTCATCTAATGACAATTTTTTCTCTTTCGTTTTATTTGATTTGATCAATATCGGGGTAGATTTCGCTTCTGCGTGATCGACCATAATTGACCCAGTTAGGTCATCGTTAACTATTGATTGCACGCTCAACTCAGCTGTTGGCCTTGACTGACTTACTTCGCTCACACTTGGTGACGGGTTCATCGAACCAAGGCCACTCTCACTCATAACTGAATCTACTACACTGCTATTTTCTGTGTTCTCAGACATTTTTATTTGATCTATTTTGTCTTACGTAACAACTACCAATGATTAATCTTTTTTCAAAACTGATATTACAACATACATAAAATCATCCTTTTATCATAATTACGTAAGTTTACATCACTACAATTTTGCTTTCGCAACCGTACTCCGTTCAATGTACTGTCAAATGTAGGCCGGTGCAATAACTTTTTTGTTATATTACATCCTGGTCACGCTGCACCAATTGTAACTTTCTTCTTTTTGGGTCTTTTTTATTAGTCACATTGAAACTTCCACTTACCTTTAATCTTCGATCTGGCCGGATCGCATAGTGGGGACGAACCCAATTCGTTCGATGAACTTGACAGTACATAAAACGAAATAAGGTTTTGAAAGAATTTAACTCTCCATATTTACCATTTGAAAAATAGTAGTTTTAATTTTTTCTGTTGTTGAACATCTTACATTTTTAAAATAAAAATTGGTTACGCTCTACTCTGTTTTTTTTTTTAACTTGGAATGAGAATTATACAGAGATGGTTATTAATAACAAAAAAAAAACATAATTACCTTACCTTCTATATGACACACACATACATAAATGTAAACAGCCCAGCCTGCCTTTCTCACATATATATTAATTCTAATTTAGCAAAAACCCTTTACCATTTTAAAAACCCCCAGCCCTTACACTTTTATTAAAAAAAAAACCGCCGGCAACGTGGTTCGCGCGCGCACTCATCGTTCTTGTAAATTTCTTACTTTTTATTGTCCGAAAAACGTTTGACTCGGTTCTACATGTTGGATTGACCGCGGTCACATGAACTTTTACTGTTGTTCCACTTTTTACTGTTAAAATATAAAGTTTTGTGACGAGCCTACTTGGCTCGTTCCGGCGCCGGAGCGATCAGTTAACAAACTGGGGGGGGGGGAAACGTAGCAGGTGTTGCTAATGTGATCTCATACTTTTTTCGGAAAGCACTGCCTTGGGCTTCGTCGCAGAAGTTTCGTCCCATGCTATTCATGCAGTTGTTGGAGAGACGATGGCAGACGATTTCAGTTAGGCACTGGCTAACGTCACAAAAGGGGCCGGACTTAGAATCCACTTCCTCCAGCTCAAACGCACATTGCTGAATTAAATTCGCCCAAGCCATTTTGCTTTAAACCAACTCGGCGTCCCAACAGAGCGCGTACTTGTATTGCGCGTGAGTGAGTGGTCACACTTATGCAAAGTTCTGCGAATTCGAGGGTGGTACGAATTCCTTGCCAAGTTACTCAACAGCAACTGCGTCTTACTGCTTTGTTTCAACACTGGTTCTTGCCACGTTCTGTTACAATGGAAATAGCGTTCGCCGGGAAATAAAACTCACAATAATTTTATAAAATCCCGCAAAAAATGAAATAAATAAAATACCCCATATTTTAGACACGTTACAATACCCCCCCCCCCAATGAGAATTCTGCTGTCCAAAACAGAAGAAATCTCATTGATAAAATCCCTAAGAGGACCGGTGAGGAACTGGTGCCAACAACCCCCTGGTTCTTACTCCTCATGGGTACACTACCCCCTTGGCTTGGCAACTATGGACGCATCTGAACGAGATCACTGGACTTCTCCGTAAGAGATCCCAACACCGAAAAATCGAACAGACAAGTACCACAGCACACCTCACCTTCTAACATGCTACCCCCCAAAATCCTCACTCCCTGGCTTAGATTATGCCAGATCCTCAGCCGATATGTTTCTCCTTATATGCAAGCTGGGCTGCCTTTGGCAGATACTGGGCTCACACACACTCACATTACATATTATACATTGAAAAATTCTTTAAAATTTACTATTTCATCTAAGAAAAAATATTCAGAATTCAAAACAAAATATTGTATCAAAAAATTCTCTTCCTTATTTTCTGTTTTATTTAAAATGAGTTAATTTAAACATTTCTCCTAATTAAACATATCCTTAACCTAACATGTGAATACTTAAAGTCTAACAGTACAAGGCAATACAATAAATCAATAAAATTAAACATGGTTAATACACAAATGATAAAATAATCAATACTCAAAACATTCATTAGCTGGCAGGCGAAAAATCAAGATTTTTTTTTTTTTTTTTTTTTAAATATTTTCCAACAAATTTTAAAATTCAAAAAAAAAATTTAAGTTCATTAAAAGGTTTCCTTTACATGTAGAAATTATTTAAAAATTGGTTTAAATTGATCAAAACAACAGTTGGACTGACTTCCATACTATAAAATTATATGACCTTACCATCAGCTGATCAAACTAGGTCAAGTCCAAAACCTTGACCCACATGTGTTATGTATAAGTTCTATCTGAAACACATTTGACATCTGTAATATCCTAACTTGAAACTCAACACATAATAAAATAAAATATTTAAAATAAAATATTATTAACAATAATCAAATTGACATTTAAATTATTTCCAATAAACAATTCTTAATTTTACATGATTTCCAAATTCTATCAAAATTTTGTCACTGGTGTCAAAATAAAATTTTATATCTTTATTATAAATCTCTCTCTGTACTTGACAGTCTTACTCTCCATTACTGTGGGTGATTATTTATCTTATATCTTAAATATAATTTAAGATACTACTTGATCTGTATACACATATAATCTTTATCTCTCTGACTCTAACACCTACAACTTTTACTAACATGACACCCATCTCTATTAAAACATCTCCCAAAACACTCTCTAACCCCAACTTATCATTAAACTCAATTCGCCACCTTCTCTCTATATATAAAAAAAATACTCTCTAACCCTTTGTACATAGGATACGTGTTCCCCCCCCCAAAACTCATTTCCCTTATCTGGCCCCTGGATTCTACCTAAGGCGGCCCCGTCCCACTAAATCGGTCCCAATCCCGTCCCAACTTATCATTATGTTGCGGACTCCCACATTACACTACCCCCTACTACAAAATTGCCATCCCCAAAATCTCAATCTCATTACCCTACTACAACTACAACAAAATAACATCAATTATAAACATCAATATATCACTCAAAACTCTACATAAATTCTCCATTACTACTGTGTCAACATCAACACTTCTCAAAATTCTATAACATATATTAACTCAAAAACAACATTACATTATCTTCATCTCTACTATTTCTTTAACTTCAACTTGGACAGATCTACATGTCCCACAAAATATCCATCACCCAAAACTATATCTTATTAGCTTTCACAAATTATTACTTTACTTCTCACTTTATCAAATTATTTTTATCATTACTTTAAAACATCTGTCATACATTAAAACATTACATTGAATATTAATTACTTGGAACGTTTATAACCAATATACCAGTGACATGTTATTGCTGATCAGCTGATCTCCTAACACAATGAAAACACATCTCAAAATTTTACAAATTACATGAAATATATATATATTTATTCGTCATTACTTCTCACCTCATTGTTTCCCCTTTTTCTGATTCTGATCATTTATGTTGACCGCCTGCCAGACGGCTTAATTATCTACTTAGGTTCAAAATACACACATAATGAAAACACATATTTTTATCAATGCTTATATCTAACCTACGATAATAAAATAATACATTTAAAAGCATGCAATGAACACCTTATATTGAATGTCTGAGCAGCTAGTTACTTAAACAGAGCACAAGCATTTTTGTAGGATCAAATTTGAATTAGCAAACTTTTTATGTTATATAATTTAAATTCGTGACTCCTCTGAGTCACCTCCCATCCACACACTCTATTTCAAAATGTATTATTAAGAATTATTATATCTCATCTTTTAATTATTATTAAAATTTTTAATTATGATTTTATTTAACACAATTATTTCAAATAATCTCACTATTGAATTAAAATCCTAGTTACACCTGTAAACATTTTTATTATACATGATTCATACTGTAAAAGTTCTATACTTACATTCCATTCAACATGGTATACACATAACATCTACCCCCTACACCCCAATACTTTCACCTCACCTCTGAAACATTTAACACAAATATCAGTTTACATCAAACAATTTAGCCATCTATTACCAAATTTCCAAATCTCGTAAAATAAATTGAATTCATTTACAGAATTTAATTAATTAGCATTTACATAATCACTCAAAATATTTAAAACATATCAAACTGGTTTGATTAAATTAATTACTGAAAATACAAATTCCATTATTATTGTTTGCCATTATACAAATTAGCCAATTACTGTTTCCAAAATTAATGTTATTATTTATTTAAATTGCAAAATATTAATTTTATTATTATTATCACTTACCTATATACATACATTGTTTAGCGGACCTTCTACAATACACACACATAAATAAATGCACTACAATTATTTACAAACTTTAGTTATTAACTGTTCAGTTTTCCGCACTTCATTGTCCAAATCTGCCATGTCAGAACCATAAAACATAATGTTTACAACTGTCTTTTATTGTTTTATAGTTTAGCCTCCATCGTCCCAGATAAGTCTTGGTGTTATGTAACATTTTTCAATCTCATTAACATACAAATCACTGTTTTGTGTGGTGTTATAACCATAAAGACTAAATTCACTCATCTTACTCAAATACTCATTAAACCAGTCAACTTTAGGCATTTTGTGACGTTAAAAAATATGCCGAAATATAAAATAAATAAGATCCACTGCCAGAACTTACCTGTACGCCATCAGTTACTTACCATATCCAAATTTCACCAGAAGACCAAGGTCGCCACGATTATTTTTTATAGGATAAAATATCGAAAACCTTTACACTCCACCTTAATAAAACGGACAATTTGGCAATCTGACCCACCCAATTAATAACTCAGAAGACTCCGGAACGTTAGACGAATTTCGCAACACAGAAATGAGAAAGTGGTAATGACGAAATAACTTAGACTAACACATTTTGTTATGAAAGAATGCTTTACTTACTAAATACGGACATCCTTAATCCAAAAACACCAAGGAACGAAAACATAAACTGAGTTAGTTACATGACTCTTACATTTACAATATGATTTTTACTTACAAGGTAGCCCAGCTCTACTCATTCACTCGATCACACCCCATACAAACCCTTTTTCAAATGTTATAAAAAATTAGAAAAGAAAAAAAATAGTTATTCTTTAAGGATCACGGTTTCGTTTTGCGTTAGTTTGATATGCGCGAGGCCGGCCGAGCACGTGCTTTCGTTACGGTCACATTTTATGTTATTAGCTGCTCTCGAATCGTCACTGCACTGCACTGTTTGTAACACCGTTCAATTCCTCGGGTCCCGGTCGGTCTTCCTGAATTAATTACATCTTCCGGAAACTTGACCAACCGGGTCCGAAACAAAATATATGCGTCTGTAGCGGAGCTCTGTATCTCGTTGACCGCTTGGCGTCTCTGACTACTGTCGACTGTCACCTAGAACGTAACAGGTACATGTACCTGTTCCTGGATGGAAACTGGTTCTCTACTGCCACAATGTTTTCGTCGTCGCTCATGCTTTGCTGTTGTGTAACCATTTTATGCGTGGCATAGAGCTGATATCGGTGTGTGACCAGAGGACAATATTGGCTTCTGCTCTGCTGATGTCATTTAAGTGGGCCGGACTTAAAACAGCATTTCCGTAGTGAAACCAAATGAATGCTGAAAATTTCCCTCTCTGGCCATCTTAGTTTTTTGCCAGAGCGTCACTTGGAGCGTGATTGAGCAGTTGCGTATGTGCGCTGCCACACACAGGTACAAAGTTCTCAGAATTTTGTGGAGGTAAACTCTTCAGCCGCATTCCTCAACAACAACTGCGTCTTATAGCGTTGTTTCACTGTTCTGTTACATTGACTGTTATACGCACAAATACGTTGCACAATGATAATCCGCCCAGAATGAAATAAATAAAAATATACTTGTATATGCCCCAAACGGTTAAAATAAAACACCCAAAATTTGACCCGCTACAATACCCCCTCGATGAGAATTCTGCTGTCCATGACAGAAGAAATCTCATCGATAAACCCCGAAGAGGACCGGTGAGGAACTGGTGCCAACAACCCCCTGGTTCTCAACCTCATGGGTACACGACCCCCTTGGCTCAGCGACCATGGACTCATCTGAACGAGATCACTGGACTTCTCCGTAAGAGATCCCAACACCGAGAAATTGATCAGACTCGCACCACGGCCCACCTCGCCTTCTAACATGCTACCCCCAAAAATCCTCAATCCCTGGCTACAATCATTCCAGCTCCTCCGCCGATATGTTTCCCCTTTTTGCAAGCTGGGCTGCCTTTAGCAGATACTGGGCTCACACACACTCACGTTACATGATACCCTAACACATTAAACTAAAAACTTCCTTTTTAAAATTTATTATAAATTCAAAAAAGTCAATATTCAAAAAAATCTTTTACCAAAAAATTCTCTTCCTCTTTTTTCTAATTTTTGTTTCAATGACTTAACCTAAACATTCCTATTAATACAAATACATCCTTACTCTAGCATGAGCAATTTATAGCCTACCAATATAAAGCAATACAATAAAAGAAACATCATTAATACGTACACAACAAAATAATAATTATCTAACATATTCACTCGCTGGCAGGCGACAAATCGTTTTTTTTTTTTTTTTTTTTTTTTTTTTTTTTTTTTTTTCAAAAAAATTTAAAATTTTCAAAATTTTAAAATTCAAAAAAAATTATTCATTAAATATTTATTAAATTTATTTGTTAAATAACATTTATTAAAATTATTCAAAGATTAGTTTGAATTAATCAAACAAACAAATTAAAATTGAATTCCTACCCTACAAGCTTAGTAGGTGTATGAACTACTCATCAGCTGATCATAACTAGGTCAAGTACAAAACCCTTGACCTACATATGTTATGTATGATTTCTGAAAGCACTTTAAACATCTGTAATATCCTAACTTGAAATACCAAACATAATAAACAAAATATTTAAAACAAACAAATATTAATATAATTAATCATCAACTTGACATTTACATCATTTAAAATAAACACTTCTTGACTTTACATTATTTTCAAATTTTATCAAAATTCTGTCACTGGTTGAAACAAAAAAATAAACAATTATATATTCTTTATTATAAATTCCTCTTTCTTTTCAACAATCTTACTTTAATATACTGTGGGTGATGTAAATTATTTATTCTCGTTTTTCTGTATTAGATTTCTATACCTATATAAACTTTCTCCCTCTGACTCTAATATTCATCAACTACAACTCCCATGACACCCATCTCTCTCAAAATATCTACTAATCAGGACACTCTAAACCCCAACTTATCATTTAACTCAAAACGCCGCCTTCTCCCCATATATAAAAAAAATACTCTCTAACCCTTTGTACATAGGATACGTGTTTCCTTCCCAAAAACTCATTTCCCTTATTTGGCGGCCCGGATTCTACCTAAGGCGGCCCCTTCCCCACTAAAATCTATTCTAATCCCGTCCCAACCCTTGTTGCGGACACCCCAAATACACTACCCCCTAATACAAAATTGCCATCCCCAAAAATCTCAATCTCATTACATTACTACAAATACACAAAATAACCTCATTAACTATAAAAACAACAATATCATTCAAGTCTACATAAAGTCTCCATTACCACTGTGTCAACATTAATACTTCACCAACTTCTATAACATACATTAACTCAAAAACAACATTACATCATATTCATTATTTCAACTTCACTTGGAATTCAATTGGGACAGGTCTACTTGTCCCATAAAACATTTATCACCCATGAATTATCTTTTATTAATTTGCATGAATTATTGTTATTTTATTTCTCATATTCCTTTATCTTTACTTCAAAATATCTGTAGTACACTAAACATTAATTACTTGTAACATTTACAAACCCATATACCAGTGACATGGTATTGCTGATCAGCTGATATCCTAACATAATTAAAACACCATGGATACCTTTCAAAATTGAACAGTTACATGTAATACATTATCGACACTTACTTCTATTATGTTGATTGCCTGCCAGGCGTCTAATGATTGGCTTAGAAAAAATTACGCACATAATGAAAATACATTTTATCAACAACTATATCTAACACACAACAATAAAATGATACCTTTAAAATTATAGTATGAACCTTATTTTACTAGTCTGAGCATATAATTATGTGGACAGAGCACAAGCATTTTTGATTGGATTACTTTGAATAAGCAAAACTTTTACGTCATAAAATTTTAAATTCGTGACTCCTTTACGTCACCTCCCAGCCACACACACTATTTCCGATTATGGAGGACTGTTTCGCCCTTTCGCTTCCACAGAGACTGTATATTTTGGAGCAGGGTTTTACCTCTCCGTGTCTCTGCTTCTGCTGTTAAGTTTAAATTGGTGAACATCATCATGTTCTCGTTAATAATCATGCACCCTTAAACGGATCTACCACCTGGCTCTGCTGTTCCTTCTCGAACAGAGTGGCAGCCGCTGTTCCATAGTTTGGTGATTCCCCTTTTTATTACCCCCCATCAATTTCAAAATACACCTTTACAACGATAACAGCTATGGCCAGTTATGGTCAGCGCGTAATCGTAATGTGCCCCAACCATAGCTGTTAAAGCTAAACCAATTCCACGGTCAGGGTTCGGTGAGGCCGTGACCGCCCGAAAATTTGGGGAATCACAAGTAAAATATCTTTCGTAATCTTAAATTAAAATTTAAATGACAATATTAATTTAGATGGGGTTTTAACCCACTTTATATGGAAGCTTAACCATTATTAACATAAAATATTAAATACAAAATTTACAACCCATAGCAGTTCCACACTACACTGTTATAATCCATCACATAACACAATACACAAATAGCAATAAACCTGGATTATTAGCATACATCAAACACACAATTCTCTTTTAAATAATTTATATAAAAATTTATAAACATTATTATTCAAAATTTTTCATTAACTCTTTTTATTTATCATCATGATGAATTTATCCTGTGTTGTAACCAGATTTTCAAAAATTCTAAATTTATTATTAACATAGATTTTTAACCATCATTTTTATTTAGCGCAATTATTTCAAAATATTTCATTACTGAATTAACATATCAATCACTCCTGTCAACCTTTTTGTCATACATTATTCATATTGTAAAATTTCAATACTTACAGCCCATTTCTCAAAACATATACAACATACCACAATACTCTCACCTCACCACTGAAACATTTCACAACATATTAGTTCACCTCAAATAATTCAGCCATCTATTATCAAAATGATCTAAATTCCTTAAAAAGTTAATTATACAATATTGAAATAGTCAAACAAAATATTTAACATGTATTAAATTGTTTAATTAAATTAATTATTAACAATATAGAATTCATTACCATCCAAACAATTACAATTCTCTGATTACTTGTTTTTCAAATTAATTTGGTTTATTTATTTAAATGGCAAGTATTTCAATATTATTCTTACAACAATTAATTACCTACATACACTGTTCACTTAACCACAACACATACCATTGGCTTTACTACATATTTATTTACAAATTTACTTCAGTATTTACTCAGTTATCACATCTCAATTTCCAAATCAGCCAAGTCAAATAGCTTAAAACAAAATATTTAACTGTCTTTTCTGTTTTATATTTTAGCCACCATCGTCAAAAATATACCTCACATATTTGTATATTAAATGATTTTTATTTACATCCAGTTTATTATTATTATTTTTATCATAAACCATTACCTCTATGTCATTCATTTTCCCTTTTATTATCTCATAAGACTTGTCACTATTATTTGTTTTTATCCCGCCTCCGTGAATATTTGTTGTTACACCCAGGTAATTTATTTTCTCATCATATTCCTCCACTACAAGTACACTAATTCTTCCTACAGGTACACATTTATCATCAATATAATCATTGTCTACTACTACACAAGGTATGTCTACATTATTTATCATAACTCTCTTTATATCCATCTTCTCTATCAGCTCTACATAACCTCTATTTACCTTGAACCACTCTAACTCTTTCTCTCTCTCATAATCACTTTCATCACAATACCTGTCACAACACCACTGACCTACTTCACTCCATGCAAAGGGCACAACAAACCTACTATACCACTTCCTGGCTTTTCCAGGTTTACAAAAAATTAGGGGACTGCTTGAAGACACCTTGTCTTCCACATAATTACCGGAGGAAACTCTGTCCTCAAAAATCATTACTAGCGGAGTCCTTACTCCACTTACATCACGGGGAAAATTTGCCCTTTGACACCCTAACCTTTCACCACACTCTCTCTCAATTTCATCAACACTCGCTAACATTTCGTTATTAAATTCTACTTCACCACAAACTTCATCATCACCATTTGTTTTCACTACATCATTATTAAATAACTTGTTTTCAATTATTTTATCACTATTATTTATTAATTCAGTTTTACAACTGCAACTTACCTTGTTAGTTATTTCTTCGCTATTATCAAAGACATTATTACCACTTACCTGTGTTAACTCCACTTCTGTACTCTCTTTTAACTGATATCTATCTCCCTCCCACTTCTCGTCTGGTTTATCACAAGCATTTTTTACTTTATTGAAACCCTCATCCATTATTCTATTCAGATTATCAAACTGTTTGTCCATCATTTTGTCCCACTCGTTAAAATGTTTATTTATCATATCAGAACCCTTATCCATTTTTGTTTTTAACTCATTAAGTAGGTTAAATAGGTCATATACTGTATACTCTTTTTCTTCCGCCCCTACACTATCGTTATCATTAGGCCTATTTTCTGTCTTATTTTCTACCACTATCTCTTCAACTATCTTACCTGTATCATTGGTCATCTCACTATGTTTATTAATTTCTGCGAATATTCCTTCCTCTTGTTCTTCCATTTGTGTTAATCTACTGTCTAAATTACCCCATTCCTCGTCTGTCATCTCACCCACAACACCTCGAAATTCTTTCTCCCACTTATCCCACGCAAAATCACTATCATTATTTTGTATTATAGACATTTTTTTAAAGTTTGTTTGTATACAACACTTTATATATAACAAAACCACTTTTTTCCTATAATCAAACGCCTAACCCTACTGTGAATCACAATAACATAAACCTAACCTACTTAATTCTGTACGATAAAATTTTTATACATTCGTCATTACCACATCCTATTTTCTGTGTATTAAAATAGGTCTATCTCGTATAAAATTATAATTAAACGAAAATCCTGGCAGGGTCGCCAGTGTGACGTTAAAAAATATGCCGAAATATAAAATAAATAAGATCCACTGCCAGAACTTACCTGTACGCCATCAGTTACTTACCATATCCAAATTTCACCAGAAGACCAAGGTCGCCACGATTATTTTTTATAGGATAAAATATCGAAAACCTTTACACTCCACCTTAATAAAACGGACAATTTGGCAATCTGACCCACCCAATTAATAACTCAGAAGACTCCGGAACGTTAGACGAATTTCGCAACACAGAAATGAGAAAGTGGTAATGACGAAATAACTTAGACTAACACATTTTGTTATGAAAGAATGCTTTACTTACTAAATACGGACATCCTTAATCCAAAAACACCAAGGAACGAAAACATAAACTGAGTTAGTTACATGACTCTTACATTTACAATATGATTTTTACTTACAAGGTAGCCCAGCTCTACTCATTCACTCGATCACACCCCATACAAACCCTTTTTCAAATGTTATAAAAAATTAGAAAAGAAAAAAAATAGTTATTCTTTAAGGATCACGGTTTCGTTTTGCGTTAGTTTGATATGCGCGAGGCCGGCCGAGCACGTGCTTTCGTTACGGTCACATTTTATGTTATTAGCTGCTCTCGAATCGTCACTGCACTGCACTGTTTGTAACACCGTTCAATTCCTCGGGTCCCGGTCGGTCTTCCTGAATTAATTACATCTTCCGGAAACTTGACCAACCGGGTCCGAAACAAAATATATGCGTCTGTAGCGGAGCTCTGTATCTCGTTGACCGCTTGGCGTCTCTGACTACTGTCGACTGTCACCTAGAACGTAACAGGTACATGTACCTGTTCCTGGATGGAAACTGGTTCTCTACTGCCACAATGTTTTCGTCGTCGCTCATGCTTTGCTGTTGTGTAACCATTTTATGCGTGGCATAGAGCTGATATCGGTGTGTGACCAGAGGACAATATTGGCTTCTGCTCTGCTGATGTCATTTAAGTGGGCCGGACTTAAAACAGCATTTCCGTAGTGAAACCAAATGAATGCTGAAAATTTCCCTCTCTGGCCATCTTAGTTTTTTGCCAGAGCGTCACTTGGAGCGTGATTGAGCAGTTGCGTATGTGCGCTGCCACACACAGGTACAAAGTTCTCAGAATTTTGTGGAGGTAAACTCTTCAGCCGCATTCCTCAACAACAACTGCGTCTTATAGCGTTGTTTCACTGTTCTGTTACATTGACTGTTATACGCACAAATACGTTGCACAATGATAATCCGCCCAGAATGAAATAAATAAAAATATACTTGTATATGCCCCAAACGGTTAAAATAAAACACCCAAAATTTGACCCGCTACAATTTTTGTTACGTCTCCATCGGTAAATACATTCATGATCGGGTCAATTACTTTAGTCAAATCATTATAGTCATTATTATTCAAATATACTTTTAAACTTTCTTTCCATTCGTCATACTTTCTATTCAAATTATACAATTCTGTTACATACCATTCTCTACTCACCTCTCTCTCTTCATAACACCACATCACACTCATAATTATTCCGGACAGAGGGTACAAATTCAATTAAACCTTTCCTGACTTCTCCAGGAAAAACAAAAAACTTCAAAAAACAATTATTTGTAGCACACTTGTCTACACAATATATACGTGAAGGTCTTCCTTCACCCCCCATTCTACCTCGTAAAAAATTTACCCTCTGTTTCATACCCATAATATAACTCTCTTTCCACTCTCTCTCTAACTCATTAACACACATTAACATCTCATAATCACATTCTACAAACTCATCGGTACTCTCTGATATTATACTTTGTTACATCATCGTCATCATTTGTTAGCTCTTTATCTAACACAACATTGCCATTATAACTTTCATTTGTATTACTCGTACTCTGTTCTACTTTATTCAAACTATTTTTTATTTCCTTAGCATTTTCTAGACATTTATTCTTTTCTTGTATATTATTTATTAAACCATCAAATTTTACGCCGATACTCTGCTGCAACTGAATATTTTGTTGCTCACATTTTATTCTCTGTTCATCTAATTTATTGTTAAACTCACTTTTCATCTTATTTAAAATTATTTCGTTATTATCAAAGCGTTTATCATTATCATCAAAACGTTTGTTAAAGTCATTATTTTGTTTATCGAAATTGACTTTCATAAAATCTAATAGGTCATCTAATGACAATTTTTTCTCTTTCGTTTTATTTGATTTGATCAATATCGGGGTAGATTTCGCTTCTGCGTGATCGACCATAATTGACCCAGTTAGGTCATCGTTAACTATTGATTGCACGCTCAACTCAGCTGTTGGCCTTGACTGACTTACTTCGCTCACACTTGGTGACGGGTTCATCGAACCAAGGCCACTCTCACTCATAACTGAATCTACTACACTGCTTTTTTCTGTGTTCTCAGACATTTTTATTTGATCTATTTTGTCTTATGTAACAACTACCAATGATTAATCTTTTTTCAAAACTGATATTACAACATACATAAAATCATCCTTTTATCATAATTACGTAAGTTTACATCACTACAATTTTGCTTTCGCAACCGTACTCCGTTCAATGTACTGTCAAATGTAGGCCGGTGCAATAACTTTTTTGTTATATTACATCCTGGTCACGCTGCACCAATTGTAACTTTCTTCTTTTTGGGTCTTTTTTATTAGACACATTGAAACTTCCACTTACCTTTAATCTTCGATCTGGCCGGATCGCATAGTGGGGACGAACCCAATTCGTTCGATGAACTTGACAGTACATAAAACGAAATAAGGTTTTGAAAGAATTTAACTCTCCATATTTACCATTTGAAAAATAGTAGTTTTAATTTTTTCTGTTGTTGAACATCTTACATTTTTAAAATAAAAATTGGTTACGCTCTACTCTGTTTTTTTTTTTTAACTTGGAATGAGAATTATACAGAGATGGTTATTAATAACAAAAAAAAAACATAATTACCTTACCTTCTATATGACACACACATACATAAATGTAAACAGCCCAGCCTGCCTTTCTCACATATATATTAATTCTAATTTAGCAAAAACCCTTTACCATTTTAAAACCCCCCAGCCCTTACACTTTTATTAAAAAAAAAACCGCCGGCAACGTGGTTCGCGCGCGCACTCATCGTTCTTGTAAATTTCTTACTTTTTATTGTCCGAAAAACGTTTGACTCGGTTCTACATGTTGGATTGACCGCGGTCACATGAACTTTTACTGTTGTTCCACTTTTTACTGTTAAAATATAAAGTTTTGTGACGAGCCTACTTGGCTCGTTCCGGCGCCGGAGCGATCAGTTAACAAACTGGGGGGGGAAAATGTAGCAGGTGTTGCTAATGTGATCTCATACTTTTTTCGGAAAGCACTGCCTTGGGCTTCGTCGCAGAAGTTTCGTCCCATGCTATTCATGCAGTTGTTGGAGTGACGATGGCAGACGATTTCAGTTAGGCACTGGCTAACGTCACAAAAGGGGCCGGACTTAGAATCCACTTCCTCCAGCTCAAACGCACATTGCTGAATTAAATTCGCCCAAGCCATTTTGCTTTAAACCAACTCGGCGTCCCAACAGAGCGCGTACTTGTATTGCGCGTGAGTGAGTGGTCACACTTATGCAAAGTTCTGCGAATTCGAGGGTGGTACGAATTCCTTGCCAAGTTACTCAACAGCAACTGCGTCTTACTGCTTTGTTTCAACACTGGTTCTTGCCACGTTCTGTTACAATGGAAATAGCGTTCGCCGGGAAATAAAACTCACAATAATTTTATAAAATCCCGCAAAAAAATGAAATAAATAAAATACCCCATATTTTAGACACGTTACAATACCCCCCCCCCCAATGAGAATTCTGCTGTCCAAAACAGAAGAAATCTCATTGATAAAATCCCTAAGAGGACCGGTGAGGAACTGGTGCCAACAACCCCCTGGTTCTTACTCCTCATGGGTACACTACCCCCTTGGCTTGGCAACTATGGACGCATCTGAACGAGATCACTGGACTTCTCCGTAAGAGATCCCAACACCGAAAAATCGAACAGACAAGTACCACAGCACACCTCACCTTCTAACATGCTACCCCCCAAAATCCTCACTCCCTGGCTTAGATTATGCCAGATCCTCAGCCGATATGTTTCTCCTTATATGCAAGCTGGGCTGCCTTTGGCAGATACTGGGCTCACACACACTCACATTACATATTATACATTGAAAAATTCTTTAAAATTTACTATTTCATCTAAGAAAAAATATTCAGAATTCAAAACAAAATATTGTATCAAAAAATTCTCTTCCTTATTTTCTGTTTTATTTAAAATGAGTTAATTTAAACATTTCTCCTAATTAAACATATCCTTAACCTAACATGTGAATACTTAAAGTCTAACAGTACAAGGCAATACAATAAATCAATAAAATTAAACATGGTTAATACACAAATGATAAAATAATCAATACTCAAAACATTCATTAGCTGGCAGGCGAAAAATCAAGATTTTTTTTTTTTTTTTTTTTTTAAATATTTTCCAACAAATTTTAAAATTCAAAAAAAAAATTTAAGTTCATTAAAAGGTTTCCTTTACATGTAGAAATTATTTAAAAATTGGTTTAAATTGATCAAAACAACAGTTGGACTGACTTCCATACTATAAAATTATATGACCTTACCATCAGCTGATCAAACTAGGTCAAGTCCAAAACCTTGACCCACATGTGTTATGTATAAGTTCTATCTGAAACACATTTGACATCTGTAATATCCTAACTTGAAACTCAACACATAATAAAATAAAATATTTAAAATAAAATATTATTAACAATAATCAAATTGACATTTAAATTATTTCCAATAAACAATTCTTAATTTTACATGATTTCCAAATTCTATCAAAATTTTGTCACTGGTGTCAAAATAAAATTTTATATCTTTATTATAAATCTCTCTCTGTACTTGACAGTCTTACTCTCCATTACTGTGGGTGATTTAAACATTTATCTTATTTAATTTACTACTTGATCTGTATACACATATAATCTTTATCTCTCTGACTCTAACACCTACAACTTTTACTAACATGACACCCATCTCTATTAAAACATCTCCCAAAACACTCTCTAACCCCAACTTATCATTAAACTCAATTCGCCACCTTCTCTCTATATATAAAAAAAATACTCTCTAACCCTTTGTACATAGGATACGTGTTCCCCCCCCAAAACTCATTTCCCTTATCTGGCCCCTGGATTCTACCTAAGGCGGCCCCGTCCCACTAAATCGGTCCCAATCCCGTCCCAACTTATCATTATGTTGCGGACTCCCACATTACACTACCCCCTACTACAAAATTGCCATCCCCAAAATCTCAATCTCATTACCCTACTACAACTACAACAAAATAACATCAATTATAAACATCAATATATCACTCAAAACTCTACATAAATTCTCCATTACTACTGTGTCAACATCAACACTTCTCAAAATTCTATAACATATATTAACTCAAAAACAACATTACATTATCTTCATCTCTACTATTTCTTTAACTTCAACTTGGACAGATCTACATTTCCCACAAAATATCCATCACCCAAAACTATATCTTATTAGCTTTCACAAATTATTACTTTACTTCTCACTTTATCAAATTATTTTTATCATTACTTTAAAACATCTGTCATACATTAAAACATTACATTGAATATTAATTACTTGGAACGTTTATAACCAATATACCAGTGACATGTTATTGCTGATCAGCTGATCTCCTAACACAATGAAAACACATCTCAAAATTTTACAAATTACATGAAATATATATATATTTATTCGTCATTACTTCTCACCTCATTGTTTCCCCTTTTTCTGATTCTGATCATTTATGTTGACCGCCTGCCAGACGGCTTAATTATCTACTTAGGTTCAAAATACACACATAATGAAAACACATATTTTTATCAATGCTTATATCTAACCTACGATAATAAAATAATACATTTAAAAGCATGCAATGAACACCTTATATTGAATGTCTGAGCAGCTAGTTACTTAAACAGAGCACAAGCATTTTTGTAGGATCAAATTTGAATTAGCAAACTTTTTATGTTATATAATTTAAATTCGTGACTCCTCTGAGTCACCTCCCATCCACACACTCTATTTCAAAATTTATTATTAAGAATTATTATATCTCATCTTTTAATTATTATTAAAATTTTTAATTATGATTTTATTTAACACAATTATTTCAAATAATCTCACTATTGAATTAAAATCCTAGTTACACCTGTAAACATTTTTATTATACATGATTCATACTGTAAAAGTTCTATACTTACATTCCATTCAACATGGTATACACATAACATCTACCCCCTACACCCCAATACTTTCACCTCACCTCTGAAACATTTAACACAAATATCAGTTTACATCAAACAATTTAGCCATCTATTACCAAATTTCCAAATCTCGTAAAATAAATTGAATTCATTTACAGAATTTAATTAATTAGCATTTACATAATCACTCAAAATATTTAAAACATATCAAACTGGTTTGATTAAATTAATTACTGAAAATACAAATTCCATTATTATTGTTTGCCATTATACAAATTAGCCAATTACTGTTTCCAAAATTAATGTTATTATTTATTTAAATTGCAAAATATTAATTTTATTATTATTATCACTTACCTATATACATACATTGTTTAGCGGACCTTCTACAATACACACACATAAATAAATGCACTACAATTATTTACAAACTTTAGTTATTAACTGTTCAGTTTTCCGCACTTCATTGTCCAAATCTGCCATGTCAGAACCATAAAACATAATGTTTACAACTGTCTTTTATTGTTTTATAGTTTAGCCTCCATCGTCCCAGATAAGTCTTGGTGTTATGTAACATTTTTCAATCTCATTAACATACAAATCACTGTTTTGTGTGGTGTTATAACCATAAAGACTAAATTCACTCATCTTACTCAAATACTCATTAAACCAGTCAACTTTAGGCATTTTTGTTACGTCTCCATCGGTAAATACATTCATGATCGGGTCAATTACTTTAGTCAAATCATTATAGTCATTATTATTCAAATATACTTTTAAACTTTCTTTCCATTCGTCATACTTTCTATTCAAATTATACAATTCTGTTACATACCATTCTCTACTCACCTCTCTCTCTTCATAACACCACATCACACTCATAATTATTCCGGACAGAGGGTACAAATTCAATTAAACCTTTCCTGACTTCTCCAGGAAAAACAAAAAACTTCAAAAAACAATTATTTGTAGCACACTTGTCTACACAATATATACGTGAAGGTCTTCCTTCACCCCCCATTCTACCTCGTAAAAAATTTACCCTCTGTTTCATACCCATAATATAACTCTCTTTCCACTCTCTCTCTAACTCATTAACACACATTAACATCTCATAATCACATTCTACAAACTCATCGGTACTCTCTGATATTATACTTTGTTACATCATCGTCATCATTTGTTAGCTCTTTATCTAACACAACATTGCCATTATAACTTTCATTTGTATTACTCGTACTCTGTTCTACTTTATTCAAACTATTTTTTATTTCCTTAGCATTTTCTAGACATTTATTCTTTTCTTGTATATTATTTATTAAACCATCAAATTTTACGCCGATACTCTGCTGCAACTGAATATTTTGTTGCTCACATTTTATTCTCTGTTCATCTAATTTATTGTTAAACTCACTTTTCATCTTATTTAAAATTATTTCGTTATTATCAAAGCGTTTATCATTATCATCAAAACGTTTGTTAAAGTCATTATTTTGTTTATCGAAATTGACTTTCATAAAATCTAATAGGTCATCTAATGACAATTTTTTCTCTTTCGTTTTATTTGATTTGATCAATATCGGGGTAGATTTCGCTTCTGCGTGATCGACCATAATTGACCCAGTTAGGTCATCGTTAACTATTGATTGCACGCTCAACTCAGCTGTTGGCCTTGACTGACTTACTTCGCTCACACTTGGTGACGGGTTCATCGAACCAAGGCCACTCTCACTCATAACTGAATCTACTACACTGCTTTTTTCTGTGTTCTCAGACATTTTTATTTGATCTATTTTGTCTTATGTAACAACTACCAATGATTAATCTTTTTTCAAAACTGATATTACAACATACATAAAATCATCCTTTTATCATAATTACGTAAGTTTACATCACTACAATTTTGCTTTCGCAACCGTACTCCGTTCAATGTACTGTCAAATGTAGGCCGGTGCAATAACTTTTTTGTTATATTACATCCTGGTCACGCTGCACCAATTGTAACTTTCTTCTTTTTGGGTCTTTTTTATTAGACACATTGAAACTTCCACTTACCTTTAATCTTCGATCTGGCCGGATCGCATAGTGGGGACGAACCCAATTCGTTCGATGAACTTGACAGTACATAAAACGAAATAAGGTTTTGAAAGAATTTAACTCTCCATATTTACCATTTGAAAAATAGTAGTTTTAATTTTTTCTGTTGTTGAACATCTTACATTTTTAAAATAAAAATTGGTTACGCTCTACTCTGTTTTTTTTTTTTAACTTGGAATGAGAATTATACAGAGATGGTTATTAATAACAAAAAAAAAACATAATTACCTTACCTTCTATATGACACACACATACATAAATGTAAACAGCCCAGCCTGCCTTTCTCACATATATATTAATTCTAATTTAGCAAAAACCCTTTACCATTTTAAAACCCCCCAGCCCTTACACTTTTATTAAAAAAAAAACCGCCGGCAACGTGGTTCGCGCGCGCACTCATCGTTCTTGTAAATTTCTTACTTTTTATTGTCCGAAAAACGTTTGACTCGGTTCTACATGTTGGATTGACCGCGGTCACATGAACTTTTACTGTTGTTCCACTTTTTACTGTTAAAATATAAAGTTTTGTGACGAGCCTACTTGGCTCGTTCCGGCGCCGGAGCGATCAGTTAACAAACTGGGGGGGGAAAATGTAGCAGGTGTTGCTAATGTGATCTCATACTTTTTTCGGAAAGCACTGCCTTGGGCTTCGTCGCAGAAGTTTCGTCCCATGCTATTCATGCAGTTGTTGGAGTGACGATGGCAGACGATTTCAGTTAGGCACTGGCTAACGTCACAAAAGGGGCCGGACTTAGAATCCACTTCCTCCAGCTCAAACGCACATTGCTGAATTAAATTCGCCCAAGCCATTTTGCTTTAAACCAACTCGGCGTCCCAACAGAGCGCGTACTTGTATTGCGCGTGAGTGAGTGGTCACACTTATGCAAAGTTCTGCGAATTCGAGGGTGGTACGAATTCCTTGCCAAGTTACTCAACAGCAACTGCGTCTTACTGCTTTGTTTCAACACTGGTTCTTGCCACGTTCTGTTACAATGGAAATAGCGTTCGCCGGGAAATAAAACTCACAATAATTTTATAAAATCCCGCAAAAAAATGAAATAAATAAAATACCCCATATTTTAGACACGTTACAATACCCCCCCCCCCAATGAGAATTCTGCTGTCCAAAACAGAAGAAATCTCATTGATAAAATCCCTAAGAGGACCGGTGAGGAACTGGTGCCAACAACCCCCTGGTTCTTACTCCTCATGGGTACACTACCCCCTTGGCTTGGCAACTATGGACGCATCTGAACGAGATCACTGGACTTCTCCGTAAGAGATCCCAACACCGAAAAATCGAACAGACAAGTACCACAGCACACCTCACCTTCTAACATGCTACCCCCCAAAATCCTCACTCCCTGGCTTAGATTATGCCAGATCCTCAGCCGATATGTTTCTCCTTATATGCAAGCTGGGCTGCCTTTGGCAGATACTGGGCTCACACACACTCACATTACATATTATACATTGAAAAATTCTTTAAAATTTACTATTTCATCTAAGAAAAAATATTCAGAATTCAAAACAAAATATTGTATCAAAAAATTCTCTTCCTTATTTTCTGTTTTATTTAAAATGAGTTAATTTAAACATTTCTCCTAATTAAACATATCCTTAACCTAACATGTGAATACTTAAAGTCTAACAGTACAAGGCAATACAATAAATCAATAAAATTAAACATGGTTAATACACAAATGATAAAATAATCAATACTCAAAACATTCATTAGCTGGCAGGCGAAAAATCAAGATTTTTTTTTTTTTTTTTTTTTTAAATATTTTCCAACAAATTTTAAAATTCAAAAAAAAAATTTAAGTTCATTAAAAGGTTTCCTTTACATGTAGAAATTATTTAAAAATTGGTTTAAATTGATCAAAACAACAGTTGGACTGACTTCCATACTATAAAATTATATGACCTTACCATCAGCTGATCAAACTAGGTCAAGTCCAAAACCTTGACCCACATGTGTTATGTATAAGTTCTATCTGAAACACATTTGACATCTGTAATATCCTAACTTGAAACTCAACACATAATAAAATAAAATATTTAAAATAAAATATTATTAACAATAATCAAATTGACATTTAAATTATTTCCAATAAACAATTCTTAATTTTACATGATTTCCAAATTCTATCAAAATTTTGTCACTGGTGTCAAAATAAAATTTTATATCTTTATTATAAATCTCTCTCTGTACTTGACAGTCTTACTCTCCATTACTGTGGGTGATTTAAACATTTATCTTATTTAATTTACTACTTGATCTGTATACACATATAATCTTTATCTCTCTGACTCTAACACCTACAACTTTTACTAACATGACACCCATCTCTATTAAAACATCTCCCAAAACACTCTCTAACCCCAACTTATCATTAAACTCAATTCGCCACCTTCTCTCTATATATAAAAAAAATACTCTCTAACCCTTTGTACATAGGATACGTGTTCCCCCCCCAAAACTCATTTCCCTTATCTGGCCCCTGGATTCTACCTAAGGCGGCCCCGTCCCACTAAATCGGTCCCAATCCCGTCCCAACTTATCATTATGTTGCGGACTCCCACATTACACTACCCCCTACTACAAAATTGCCATCCCCAAAATCTCAATCTCATTACCCTACTACAACTACAACAAAATAACATCAATTATAAACATCAATATATCACTCAAAACTCTACATAAATTCTCCATTACTACTGTGTCAACATCAACACTTCTCAAAATTCTATAACATATATTAACTCAAAAACAACATTACATTATCTTCATCTCTACTATTTCTTTAACTTCAACTTGGACAGATCTACATTTCCCACAAAATATCCATCACCCAAAACTATATCTTATTAGCTTTCACAAATTATTACTTTACTTCTCACTTTATCAAATTATTTTTATCATTACTTTAAAACATCTGTCATACATTAAAACATTACATTGAATATTAATTACTTGGAACGTTTATAACCAATATACCAGTGACATGTTATTGCTGATCAGCTGATCTCCTAACACAATGAAAACACATCTCAAAATTTTACAAATTACATGAAATATATATATATTTATTCGTCATTACTTCTCACCTCATTGTTTCCCCTTTTTCTGATTCTGATCATTTATGTTGACCGCCTGCCAGACGGCTTAATTATCTACTTAGGTTCAAAATACACACATAATGAAAACACATATTTTTATCAATGCTTATATCTAACCTACGATAATAAAATAATACATTTAAAAGCATGCAATGAACACCTTATATTGAATGTCTGAGCAGCTAGTTACTTAAACAGAGCACAAGCATTTTTGTAGGATCAAATTTGAATTAGCAAACTTTTTATGTTATATAATTTAAATTCGTGACTCCTCTGAGTCACCTCCCATCCACACACTCTATTTCAAAATTTATTATTAAGAATTATTATATCTCATCTTTTAATTATTATTAAAATTTTTAATTATGATTTTATTTAACACAATTATTTCAAATAATCTCACTATTGAATTAAAATCCTAGTTACACCTGTAAACATTTTTATTATACATGATTCATACTGTAAAAGTTCTATACTTACATTCCATTCAACATGGTATACACATAACATCTACCCCCTACACCCCAATACTTTCACCTCACCTCTGAAACATTTAACACAAATATCAGTTTACATCAAACAATTTAGCCATCTATTACCAAATTTCCAAATCTCGTAAAATAAATTGAATTCATTTACAGAATTTAATTAATTAGCATTTACATAATCACTCAAAATATTTAAAACATATCAAACTGGTTTGATTAAATTAATTACTGAAAATACAAATTCCATTATTATTGTTTGCCATTATACAAATTAGCCAATTACTGTTTCCAAAATTAATGTTATTATTTATTTAAATTGCAAAATATTAATTTTATTATTATTATCACTTACCTATATACATACATTGTTTAGCGGACCTTCTACAATACACACACATAAATAAATGCACTACAATTATTTACAAACTTTAGTTATTAACTGTTCAGTTTTCCGCACTTCATTGTCCAAATCTGCCATGTCAGAACCATAAAACATAATGTTTACAACTGTCTTTTATTGTTTTATAGTTTAGCCTCCATCGTCCCAGATAAGTCTTGGTGTTATGTAACATTTTTCAATCTCATTAACATACAAATCACTGTTTTGTGTGGTGTTATAACCATAAAGACTAAATTCACTCATCTTACTCAAATACTCATTAAACCAGTCAACTTTAGGCATTTTTGTTACGTCTCCATCGGTAAATACATTCATGATCGGGTCAATTACTTTAGTCAAATCATTATAGTCATTATTATTCAAATATACTTTTAAACTTTCTTTCCATTCGTCATACTTTCTATTCAAATTATACAATTCTGTTACATACCATTCTCTACTCACCTCTCTCTCTTCATAACACCACATCACACTCACAATTATTCCGGACAGAGGGTACAAATTCAATTAAACCTTTCCTGACTTCTCCAGGAAAAACAAAAAACTTCAAAAAACAATTATTTGTAGCACACTTGTCTACACAATATATACGTGAAGGTCTTCCTTCACCCCCCATTCTACCTCGTAAAAAATTTACCCTCTGTTTCATACCCATAATATAACTCTCTTTCCACTCTCTCTCTAACTCATTAACACACATTAACATCTCATAATCACATTCTACAAACTCATCGGTACTCTCTGATATTATACTTTGTTACATCATCGTCATCATTTGTTAGCTCTTTATCTAACACAACATTGCCATTATAACTTTCATTTGTATTACTCGTACTCTGTTCTACTTTATTCAAACTATTTTTTATTTCCTTAGCATTTTCTAGACATTTATTCTTTTCTTGTATATTATTTATTAAACCATCAAATTTTACGCCGATACTCTGCTGCAACTGAATATTTTGTTGCTCACATTTTATTCTCTGTTCATCTAATTTATTGTTAAACTCACTTTTCATCTTATTTAAAATTATTTCGTTATTATCAAAGCGTTTATCATTATCATCAAAACGTTTGTTAAAGTCATTATTTTGTTTATCGAAATTGACTTTCATAAAATCTAATAGGTCATCTAATGACAATTTTTTCTCTTTCGTTTTATTTGATTTGATCAATATCGGGGTAGATTTCGCTTCTGCGTGATCGACCATAATTGACCCAGTAAGGTCATCGTTAACTATTGATTGCACGCTCAACTCAGCTGTTGGCCTTGACTGACTTACTTCGCTCACACTTGGTGACGGGTTCATCGAACCAAGGCCACTCTCACTCATAACTGAATCTACTACACTGCTTTTTTCTGTGTTCTCAGACATTTTTATTTGATCTATTTTGTCTTACGTAACAACTACCAATGATTAATCTTTTTTCAAAACTGATATTACAACATACATAAAATCATCCTTTTATCATAATTACGTAAGTTTACATCACTACAATTTTGCTTTCGCAACCGTACTCCGTTCAATGTACTGTCAAATGTAGGCCGGTGCAATAACTTTTTTGTTATATTACATCCTGGTCACGCTGCACCAATTGTAACTTTCTTCTTTTTGGGTCTTTTTTATTAGTCACATTGAAACTTCCACTTACCTTTAATCTTCGATCTGGCCGGATCGCATAGTGGGGACGAACCCAATTCGTTCGATGAACTTGACAGTACATAAAACGAAATAAGGTTTTGAAAGAATTTAACTCTCCATATTTACCATTTGAAAAATAGTAGTTTTAATTTTTTCTGTTGTTGAACATCTTACATTTTTAAAATAAAAATTGGTTATGCTCTACTCTGTTTTTTTTTTTAACTTGGAATGAGAATTATACAGAGATGGTTATTAATAACAAAAAAAAAACATAATTACCTTACCTTCTATATGACACACACATACATAAATGTAAACAGCCCAGCCTGCCTTTCTCACATATATATTAATTCTAATTTAGCAAAAACCCTTTACCATTTTAAAACCCCCCAGCCCTTACACTTTTATTAAAAAAAAACCCCGCCGGCAACGTGGTTCGCGCGCGCACTCATCGTTCTTGTAAATTTCTTACTTTTTATTGTCCGAAAAACGTTTGACTCTGTTCTACATGTTGGATTGACCGCGGTCACATGAACTTTTACTGTTGTTCCACTTTTTACTGTTAAAATATAAAGTTTTGTGACGAGCCTACTTGGCTCGTTCCGGCGCCGGAGCGATCCGTTAACAAACTGGGGGGGGAAAACGTAGCAGGTGTTGCTAATGTGATCTCATACTTTTTTCGGAAAGCACTGCCTTGGGCTTCGTCGCAGAAGTTTCGTCCCATGCTATTCATGCAGTTGTTGGAGTGACGATGGCAGACGATTTCAGTTAGGCACTGGCTAACGTCACAAAAGGGGCCGGACTTAGAATCCACTTCCTCCAGCTCAAACGCACATTGCTGAATTAAATTCGCCCAAGCCATTTTGCTTTAAACCAACTCGGCGTCCCAACAGAGCGCGTACTTGTATTGCGCGTGAGTGAGTGGTCACACTTATGCAAAGTTCTGCGAATTCGAGGGTGGTACGAATTCCTTGCCAAGTTACTCAACAGCAACTGCGTCTTACTGCTTTGTTTCAACACTGGTTCTTGCCACGTTCTGTTACAATGGAAATAGCGTTCGCCGGGAAATAAAACTTTCACAATAATTTTATAAAATCCCGCAAAAAATGAAATAAATAAAATACCCCATATTTTAGACACGTTACACCCCCTTCTGACTCTAATACTCACTAACAGCTTTAACTAACATGACACCCACTCTCAAAACATGTACCAACCATTCTCTAATCCCAGCTTACTACTCAACTCATATCGCATCATTCTACCCTTATATATAAAAAAAATACTCGCTACCCCTTTGTACTCAGGATGTGTGTTCCCTTCCCATTGCTCACTCCCTTATCTGGTTCCTGGACTTCCCCTAGGCAACCCTTTCCGGTGCTAATCGGTCCCTTCCCGCCACAACGCTTTTCGTCGTGAACTCCTTATCACACCACCCCCTTACAAAATTACCCATCAACTAATTACTCTCCCATTACACCACTTTCATCTACAAAATATCTCCACTTATTTATTAACTCAATATATCAATCATTACTCTACATATTTTCCCCATAGCTACTGTGTCACTATTACATCTCAATACTCAAATTCTACATTACTTTTATTCATAACAAAAGACATATTATTGTCTCTAGTACCCCTTTAAGCTTGACCTGGACTGGTCTAAATGTCCTAACAAAATAATAATCACCCAAATTCTACCTTTTACAAACCATTTAAAATTCTTAACTATCTCAATTCATTTTACCATCATTTAAATTAAAACTTTTAAATCACATTGAAATCATTATATTCAAACAGTTAATGGCATTGAAAAATTTGTAAATTATTTGTAAGTGACATACTACATTTATAACTCCAGCAATCAGCTGATTTTCTTGGCAAGGTAAATGACCTTACTACTGATACATTCTACAATTATATGAAATACATATTTTTACAATCCTTATATCTAACATACTACATACAATTAATACACAGACATCAAATTATATAGTTATCCTACGATGTTATTGGAATTCATTACAAGTTACATCTGGTACTTAAAATCATTTTGCTCTCATAGGGACATAAATCGCTACTCATTGATACATAGTCATAGCGACAGTTACTGAACAGCTCTATGGATTGTCAACCCCCAACTCTATAGAGTCGTGTTATAAGTTGACCGCCCGCTGTTTACAGAGGTCGTCACCCTCTCACTGCAATTACAGCTACACTCCCGCTACATCGTTACTTAAAATCCCCCTGTACCCAGTTACAATTAGGTAAACCACCTGCTGGTCGGTCTAGGTATTTACCTTGTGCACAGATGCTATATCTGTGCCCCTGGCTTGTAACTGCCAGCTCCTTTACCACACACTCTATTGTTTTCTGATGGTGGACTGTGGCGTCCATTTGCATCCCCAAGAACTGAAGTTGCATATATAAGGTATAATCACTGACTATACCGTTCTTGGTTCAGCATTACATAAAAATTCGGTATTACTGATGTCCGAGGACACCAGTAATCCTACTAAAATGATTTACACACCCTTAAATACGGCACTATCGCCACCTTCGACGATAGCCACTGTTCCATAGTTATGTAGTTTCCCCTGTTACCCCCCTGGTTCAACTTCAAAATTCACCAATTTTGTAACTACTTACATAATTCCACGGCCAGGGCCTGGTGAAACCGTGACCGCCCGAAATGTGGGGAAACTACCGAAAGACATATAAGGCCAACGCTGACACCGCTACTGCAATTCACGGAAGGTCAACTCTTATATGTTTGGGTATATTAATTACTTGATTGATTTTCATGTTTACATTTTTCAGACACATCTATAGTCTTAACTTTTACACAACAAACCTTTCGCTTTTCTTAGCTTGTACTACGAATTTCATGATTATATATGGCCACTTACTTACTAAAATAGACTACAACTACTGACATAATTTTAAAATTATAAACATTCCAAATTATATATTGATAACTATTTACATTGGAAGCTAATTCTTATACTTAATCAAGAATGGTAATATTGTAGCCGCCCGAAAATGGGGTTTTGCCGCGAGGTAAACTAGGTGACAAGATAGATCCACTACATGAATTCACGTTCCCCTTCTAAACCAAATCTACTCCCCCTCTCCTGCCATTTATTCAAACTCGCCATCTATCTATTCGCCCAGCCCACCTCCCAACAAAACTCATTTTCCTAATTAATCTGTAACTGCTCTCATTGGTGAACTTTATTTTACCAATGAGACTCAAAAGTTTTGTTTGTGAATGCACTGCCTTTAATATATATAGCCTCCATAATTATTTACAAACACTCGAAGGCAGTGCTGGCACGTGACAGGTACACCTAGTCGCTGCACTTTGAGTGTAAAAAAAAATTCGTGTCACGTACCTTTAGGGGTCCCCCTCCCCGTTCAATAATGTGGTGAAATTTCCAAACTTTACCAATTTTGGTGGAGCCGGACCATCGTCGTTTCCCTGCCCGAAGGAAGTTCTGCCAACCATGGTCCGCCTCCATGTGCCGAAAACCACAGCCAGGACTGGTAAGGTCGTGACCGCCCGAAAATGGGAGAGAGTCCCTTCTGAAAACAAATTAACACATTATTTTTCAAAATTTTCACTATGACCAATATAACTTCAAATTCGTAGCATTCTGTGTACTCACTATGTTGCGTGCTTAACACTCTCGAAATCATCTTGAGTTAGTTTTGCAAGCTTAAGGAAGCTGGTAGGAAGTCAGAAAGTGTATTACATTAATTAGTGGACTGTAAATTATGATTAAGTAATGTTTATAGAAGCACTTAGAAGCGCAGGCCTACGAAATTACGTCTTAGCTCATAGCCAAATATAAGATGAATGTAAGGCTACGTAATGTGTAGCATTGAAGCTAGATCAGAAATAAGAAGAACATAGCAAATTTAGGTTGCCGCGGCTTGGCTAGAAAACAAGGGTGCAAACTCACTGTTCAAAGATAGAGTGTAGACTAGTCACAGCGGGGTGACCACATGGAACACCGCCACGGTGAGTAAGTTGCGCTAGGCAGATTGCGCGTAAGCAAGTACAATGTACAATGTCTTAACATACTGCCCGCCTCAAAATCAGCGATTTTGACATAGTTTGCAGTAAAAAGAAGAACAAATTATTTATCGCATACAAGTATACATGAATACTGGCAAACATACAAATATAATATAAATGAGTACATCATTAATATAATTAAATACATCATTAATCAATGCTCCATAGGTAATATGTAACAATAATCCAAAGGCTTGAATATGCGATAAACCATGAACAATAATACATGGCAATAAGGACACCGTGGGTGGCTTTGCACAAACATTAAAGAAATACAACCAATTTAAAAAATAACAGCGTGACACTTAGCGTGTAATAAACAGTATTGCGCAGCAATACAAGGTAATATATCTGGAAAATTCACTATGACAATATACAGTAGACGTATGCCACAAATATTGATAATAATGTACAATAAAAATACCCAAAAATTTAGTATAATAATATAATGAAAATACCCAAAAATTCAATATAATAATATAATGAAAATACACAAAAATTTAGTATAATAATATAATGAAAATACCCAAAAATTTAATATAATAATATAATGAAAATACACAAAAATTTAGTATAATAATATACACTGCACCACACCGTTCACCATAATTGACATCACACTAAGAAAAGAAAAACGTTTAAATGTTCACCAATGCACCGCTACATGGCGTCCATTAATGATACAACACATACAAGTGCATAAATGGTATACCTTACATAAGTTACATGATATAAGTTACATAAACAACATTGTAGTCAATAAAATGTGTATGGAAGAGCATGTGCTCGACCGGCAATGTCCCGGGCATAAAACACCGAGGCGCAATTAGTCTGTTGCCACCGGAAGTGGGCACAGCTTATGAATGGGTCTACGCAGAATGCCGTTGGCAGTACGGACGTCCGCAACACGTACCAACGAATCCTGCCCAAGATATGTCTGAGTGACAATGCCGCGCTTCCAAACAAATGGTGGGGCATTGTCATCCAGAATGAGGACCAGTTGTCCTACCGATAAATTTTTCGACTGCTTTTTCCACTTGTTTCGCTGCTGCAACTGGTGCAGATAGTCTCTGGACCAACTCTTCCAAATGGAACGAGTAAACCCTTGCAAAAGCTGCCATCTCCCCAAGCGACTCATATTTGTATCCGAATAATCGGGTTCCGGAAGAGCGGTAAGGGGGGAGCCAACCAAAAAGTGAGCTGGAGACAACGGCTCAGGATCCCCGGCGTCATTTGAAATGGAAAACAAGGGACTGGCCTGACTTGGCTTGGCTTGACTTAGTCCCACGTGGACTGGCGAAGTCTTGAGCGGATTTTTGGAATTCGTCCTGCTGGAAGAGTTTGCAAATGCCTTGGACCACTGCCCACCCTGACGTAGGAACATAGGACCGGCGTAGTCGACGGCGCGTTGGAAAATGACTTGGAGGGAGTGACTCTGGGAACAGGTAATTGACCTAAAGGTTGGCGTGAACCAGTGAGGACCATGCCACCGTTGCGGGTGGCCGTGTAACAAACGGGGTTAACAGCCGCGGGATAGGATTCCGCGGGACTGTCATGCGAGGCGGCATGATACCAGTTGCCCTTTGCAGAGAGCTGCTGTATCTCCAAGATGCGGTTGGCGATTGGCGGTTGGCGCGCGGTAATTAATGCGAGTATCATTAATGTCGTCACGAGCCATGAACGAGGAGACCGGTTTGGTCATGTCCACGTTGAAGGGTAGATTCCCGGCGAGTATAAACCCTAGTTTAGTTTCTTGGATTGTCGGAAAATGTGGACTTCGAACGAATTTAGTCGGCTCAATTAGCTGCAAAAAGTATTGTGCCCCAAGTAATATGTCAATTTGGGACAAATTATTAAATTCTGGGTCAGCTAAAAATATCCCTCTAGGAATTTTCAAGGAAGCGATGTCAAATGATTCGGTTGGAAGTTTGTTTGTGATTCAGGGCAGAACAGCGCAGTGGACATTTAAGGTGAAGTCCTTATAACGTGAGTTTAAGCGCACGCGCGTGCTAAAATTGGCCTGACATGATGAGTTATTTATACCTGCGATAGGCAGCTCAGATTTGTTTACCCTTAGGCCCATGCGGCGGGCGAAACCCATAGTACACAAATTAGCTTGGGACCCTGAATCCAACAGTATTCTCACTGGTCGTCTTTTACCGTGATGATCGATAGTAGTGCATACGGCGGTGGATAATAAAATTGACTTATTTGCCTGTAGCTTCAGGGAACACCTGTTGCTAGACTGATTTATCGAAGCATGGAGCATAATGTGGTGCCTTTTCGCGCATGCCTTGCATGAAAATTTGGAAGGACAACACGAGCTGTTATGGCCCGAGCGAGTACAATTCAGGCATAGTTTATTATGTATCAACACTTCATTACGTTGTATAGGCGGTAGGGCGATAAATTGCGGGCATTCAATCAGTTTGTGATTACCACGACACAGCTGACAAGATTTAATGTTTGGTGGAGTGTGCACTAGTGACCCAGTGAACTCCGCGCGCTTAGTTGATTTGCGATAAGAAGCATTATCGCTAACCTGTCTAAAGCCAGGCGAACCGGTCGGTGCATTTATGTTTTGTAACAGCTGACGTCTTGAATTTAAAAACTTAATGAAATTATCATAAATAGGAAGTTGTTTTTCGTCTAAGGTTTCCTTCCACAACCTGCACGTATGCTCGTCAAGTTTTTGGGATAGGAAATGCACAAAAATAAGCTCGAACGTATTTACAGAAAGTTTTAATTAGTTCAGCGCATTTATGTTGGCGGTGAGCTCATCTATGAATTTAGAAATGCTGAGCACGGACTCACGCTGAATGTGTCTCATGCCCAGTACGTTTGCTGCGTGATAAGTGGTTACAATCAATTTATTGTTATAGCACGACCTTAACAACTCAATGGCCACCGTGTAATTTTCGTGCGTGATAGGTAGCGATTATATGACATTCAGCGCCTCGTCTTTTAATGATAAGTGCAAATAATGAAGCTTCTGGATGCCAGTCAGGTCCGTTCGGACATGAACTAGCTCCAAAAACATGTGGTAAAAGTGTTGCCACTCGATTATGTCACCTGAGAAGCAGGGTAGCTTAATAGGTTGCAATTGAATGGGAGGCGTGCTGAATGTAACTACCTCAGATGGACTTGCCGCCTTCCTGGTCATTTCCTCGGCATGGTCTATTAAATTTTGCAGCTCACATTCTATGCTGCATAAGTCATCTTCTGTTTGAACCCTATCGCTAGCAGAAGCAAAATCGGAGTCCTCAGACTCGATTTGTGTTTGGATCTCATCATATTTAGCCGATAGTTCCATAAGGTGGCGAAGCTTTATTTTTAATACATGATTGTCATGCGTATCATGATCGAAATTGTCGGCATAAGTATTTATGCACGATATAGAGGCCTTGATCGTGCCACGTTTCTTGATCAGCGCCTTCATATCCGCCATGATTGGGTATGAACAAATAAAAAAGAACAAGAATTTAAATGATGCTACAAAGGCCAAGTTAATGCAACGAGATGAGCCAGACCAGGCAGGAAGTCCAAATCATAAAGTCACGCAACGACACGGTAATACTTACTAACATATCTTAACTAAATTTATGTGACAATAAAATCCTGAATTAGACATTACAAACAATATAGCAATAATCATTAATGACATGAGTGCTGTTTGAAAGATATGACTTACAAATAAAGAGAATATTAATTGAGTTCGCAAAAATTATAAGTTCATATTCAAATTATTGAAAAATATTTAAATTGTTTTAGATTATTAAATCATATTATTATTTACTGCTTTGTTTAATTTAATAATATTGAGAAAAAATATGCGAATTATGCAAGTTGAAACTAATGCACAACATGAGTTCAATCAGTTGAAATGGTACTAATCGGCATGTTCTAGAAGGTATCGAAAGCCTGTCGGAACCCTCGTAGTCGTGTCAGGTACTCAAGCATGGATAATGTAGACATGGTCGTTGCCTGTCCGGTGATGTCCAATGCGGTGGAATCCTGTTTAGATAGGCTGCTCTGGATTTTCCCAATGCTGAATGCCACGTACTGGATATGCTGCAATGATGATTCCAATGTTCGGTTGGCGAAATATGACGTCCCCAATGTCGTGTGATACGATTCCCAGAAGTAGGTGCTAATTGACGAGTTGTTGAATTTAAATTGAAGAAAAAGAAATGGTGATAGGCCTGCTTAATGCACTAAACCATGAGACGAATTGTCCATGGATTTAGTCACGTCCGTGAAATACAAATCCGGGGTCGGAGGACCATATATCGTTGCTGAACGAAAGTGCGGTCGCTCGCGAGCCGAAAATGTTGTCACTTGTAGACAGAGAATGGCGGTCGCTTGTGGACCAAGAAATGCTGTCGCGTTGGACCAAAAATGTTGCCTGTAAGGCTAAAATAAAATCCGGTTGCGGAGGACCATATGTTGCGTGCTTAACACTCTCGAAATCATCTTGAGTTAGTTTTGCATGCTTAAGGAAGCTGGTAGGAAGTCAGAAAGTGTATTACATTAATTAGTGGACTGTAAATTATGATTAAGTAACGTTTATTGAAAGCATTTAGAAGCACAGGCCTACGCAATTACGTCTTAGCTCATAGCCAAATATAAGATGAATGTAAGGCTACGTAATGTGTAGCATTGAAGCTAGATCAGAAATAAGAACATAGCAAATTTAGGTTGCCGCTGCTTGGCTAGAAAACAAGGGTGCAAACGCACTGTTCAAAGATTGAGTGTAGACTGAATAGTCGCAGCGGGGTGACCACGTGGAACACCGCCACGGTGACGTAAGTGCGCTAGGCAGATTGCGCGTAAGCAAGTACAATGTACAATGTCTTAACACACTGTTTCTCATGTTTCCCGGTTCTGCAAAACATATGAATTATTCATTTTAATTTCTATTATTTCATAGGGCCCTTCGTATAGTAAAAAGAACTTTTTTATCTCCTTGTCTTGAGCATTTGACAAATCATGGCGTTTTACCAATACTAATTGTCCAATTTCATACTTCACACACTTACCTTTCATATCATGTCTCCTTTTCCGCCTTTCTCCTTTCGTCAATAACCTTTAATTTGCCAGCCTCAATTTTATGTCCTGGCCTGGTTGATGATACTCGTCTCAGGTGAAAATCGAATAACTGCTCTAAAATCCGTGGTGGACGCTTTCCTTTTACCAACTCGTAAGGCGTGAACCCCGTCGACTCGTGTTACGCTGTTCAGCCAGTTCTCAATTCTCTGGACGTACAAGGCTCACTCGCTATGTTTGGCGTGACAGTATGCTCGGAAAATTCTGCCTAATTCCCTCATGACCCTCTCCGCCTGGTTGATTGCGGATGATATACTGCGGTGTGTTTTAGGATGATACCTTCCCATCCGAGAGTCTGGCGCCATTTTCCACTGATGAACTGTGGCCCGTGGTCTGACAGGATTACTTTTGGCTTTCCAATGTTGACCGTGTAGTCACGTGTTTTCTTCTCACTCAGCACCTTACTCGTCGCTCTCTTCACACTATACAATCTGACATATTTGGAAAAAGTATCAAGCACAACGAAAATATACATAACACCACCCCTACCCTTTGGCAAAGGGCCATACAAATCCACAGCTACTAAATCAAACGGTTTCTCCACCTTAATGTAATTTAATTCCCCTTCTACCCTATAATTCACAACTTTGGATTTCTGACATAGTTCACAAACTCTAAGTATTTTTCGAACGCGCCTTTCCATATTTCTAAATAGACAAGATTCCCTTAATACACTCACACACTTTTTTGCCCCAAAATGTCCGTATCTATAGTGACAGTCCCACACTATTTTCTCTACCAGTGCCTCCGGTATTACTAACCTCCAATCCCTCTCTCTACCCTCTACTCTCTTAAATAAACTCCCATTAAACACCTGAAAGTATTGTTTATACCCTAATTCATCTAATTCTGATTCTACACTGGTTATAATTTTATTTAGTTTACTATCGGCTCTCTGCATTATGTTTATATCTTTCAATTCTTCCCCAAAAAGTTTATCTTCCCTGGATAGTCTATAAATTTCTATTTCTTTAATATCTCTACCAGTTCTATTTCTGTCTGTGTCTACTCGTGATAATGTGTCAGGTACCCTGTTCTCTACCCCCTTAATGTATTCCCAAGAAAAATTGTACTCTTGGAGTGCTAACACCCACCTGGTTATCCGGCTGTGTGTGAGCTTACAAGTGTTCAGGAATGACAGCGCTTTATGGTCCGTCCTGATGATGGTGTTACTGCCCAGCAGATATGTCCGGAACTTCTTTACTGCAAACACTATGCTGAGGAGCTCCTTCTCTGTAGTTGTATAGTTGCGTTCTGATGCTAGCAACGTCCGGCTGGCGAAAGCAATGGTATGGTGTTCTCTCGCCTCGTCCTCTTGATACAGTTCGGCTCCTAGTGCTATATTACTATCGTCTGTCTGTAAATAAAAATTATTATTGAAATTTGGATGGTTCATTAAAATCATATCGGCGAACTTATTCTTAATTTCGCAAAACGCTTCTCTTTCATTTTCCCCCCATTTCCATGGTTTGTTCTTCTGCAACACGGCGCTAAGTCTCGCCGTCGTCTGAGCGTAATTTCACTGGAACTTCCTGTAAAAATTACATAGACCAAGAAAACTTTGTAATTGCTATGTTTTTAGGCTCCGAGAACGTCATGATGGATTCTACTTTGTCCGCGTTAGCCCGTATTCCTGTAGGTGTTACGATGAATCCTAGAAAATGTATTTCAGTCTGTAAAAATTTCGATTTATCCCAATTCACAGTCAAACCTCCCTGGTACAACTTTTCCAACACATACTCTAAATGTTCTACATGCTCCTCAAATGTTCTGGAAGCTATCAGAATGTCATCCACATATATAGTCAAAAAATCTAAATTCTGGGGCTGCAAAATTTCATCAAGACACTTAATAAAACTAGCTACGCTGGTGTTCAATCCAAACGGTAAGCGAGTAAACTGATAAGTTTTTCTGTTAAATAAAAATGCAGTATACTTGCGACTGTTTTGAGCTAGCGGTACCTGCCAGTAACCTGCCGTCAAGTCTAACAACGTCATATATTTCACCCCACTAAACTTCTGAAAAATTTCTTCAATTGCCTCAGGGGACTCTCTATCAGGAATAATAATTTGGTTTATCTTCCTCGCGTCAAGGCATAATCTAACTCTCCCGTCCTTCTTTATAACTACCACTAAATGGTTGGAATAGGTCGACACCGATCTTTCTATTATACCACCCTCTAACATTCTATCCAATTCTAACTGCACTGCCCCCCTTTTTGAATATGGTACCGGATAACTTCGTTGTACATATGGCGCATATTCCCTCACCTTTAATTCACACTCATAACCTTTTGCCCTTCCTGGTTCCCCGGCAAACACTCCCCTAAAACCCTCGACTACCCGCCACAACGCCTGTCGTTACGGACTCCCCATCGCGCCACCCTCACCACAAAATTTAACCGCTCTATCCGCCCATATTCTCTCCTCACTCTCATCACTCACTCTCTCTCTCTCTCTCTACACATATTCATACTAAATTCCATATCCCTATCTACGACCCTATTTGGTATAACCCTTATACCCGAAATCCTTACTGTATCTAACACCCGTTCAGAATTAACTATTATTTGTTTACCTTCATTGTTCAATTCTAAAATTCTCTTTTTAAAATTGATTACCGCATTATTCCTAATCAGAAAATCATTACCTAATATTACTTCTAAGTTTAAGCCCCTTACAACTAAGAATGTATTTTCATAACTTTCCCCATTTATTACTATATTCAACTGGACTTGTGTTGTAACCCGTTTACTTCTAACACCCGTAATGCCTACAATGGTTACCCCCGCAACTGGCAAAGATGGAATATTTTTGTTAGTCTCTCTTAATTTGTTTAGTACATGTTCCGCTATTACTGATACTTCACTGCCTGTGTCTATAAGTGTCATGACTGGCTTACCTTCTATCTCCAGTTTTACCTCCGTCAACCATGCTTCTGGTCCCATCGTTCCCGCCTCCTCTTCTTCCATCAATTCGGTAGCCATGTCCGTGTGAATTGTGTGATTCCTGTATTTATTTTCATGGACCCCGCAGTTATCTATCGACAATGGCTGGGCCTCCTCTTCCATTGTCCTTCTTCGTTTTCCGTCCTCTCAGCCGCATTTCTGGGCGTGTACACTCTTCCCGTCTGCTGATTTCCTCCTGCGTTTCTTGTATTCTCGGCTCATCCTTCGCTGTTTCTCTGCTGTGTGTTGTTGAATCTCTGCTGCGTCCTCGGCTGATGACCGGGCCTCGCCTTCCTACATCTATAACAAAAATTACGGTCAGCATAATTTTCCACGAGACACCCATCACATTTCCAGATCGGATATCGTCTGCCTGGTTCTCAACCATTATGTGTATTACCCACGTTTTGTCCTCCCCTCGGTGCATAACTCCCTCCAATGCTTACATTGGGTTGTTGTGGACGTCTGCTGGCTTCCTGGTCCCTAATATTCTGAAACACATCTAATACTTTTTCTAATTCATTTATGTCACTTACCTCTCTCGTCATCAACGTGATCTGTACCTCTCTTGGTAAATGTTTGCTGACATGTTTCACAAATGACCGGAACGGCAATGGCGGTTCTAGGTACTTTGCTTCATTATATATTGTCATTACATACATGGTTAGGTGGTTATTGATTCTCCCAAAATTCCCCGTTCCCATTATTTTACTACATAAAATTTCCTGGTCCTCTTCTGACCAATACTTGTTTCGGAATGCTAACTCAAATTTTTCGTAACTACTCCACTCTGTATTATGTACTTCCGCCCATATTTCGGAATTACCCTTAAAACACTTCAAGATTTTTAGTAATTTAATCTCCCAACTACTACTATTAAATCGGTTACATTCCCGCACCCTATTCAAAAATTGCATCGGGTGTACTCTACGGTTGTCACAGTTAAATTGTTCGAGTTCTATGTCATCTTTTGCTTCACGAGTATACAACACTCGCTCCGCAACACTATTTATATTTTGGCTTACGGCCACATGTAATTCATCTTTAATTTCTATAATATTCTGCTCTATCATGCTAAACTTGTTATCATATTTATTTGCATATTGAAGGTTATGTTTATTAATAACCCCCACACTCTCTTGTATTGATTGTTTACATGCATTTTCTACTTCCATTATTTTAATTTCTACGTCATTATTATTTTCATTAATTTTATTTACACATTTATTTTCTATTTCTACACACTGCTCTTCAATTTGAGTTTTAATTTGGTCTGCCATCTGCTCATTTACATTACTGATTTTACTTTCCATATTTAGTGTGATTTCACAAATTTGTCTGTCATTTTCTCATCTCTTTCATTAATTTTAACGTCTATACTCTTAACTGCATTATCTAATTTTGTACTTAAATCGTTACATTTGCTAACAAATTTTTCATTAGTATTCTCAAAACGTTCATTAATTTCGTTAATTTGGTTTTTTAACTCATCAAATTTAATATTTTGTTCATCTAGTTTCTTATTGACACTACTTTTAATTTCTTGGATTTCATTTTTCTGTTCGTCGAATTTGGTATTGAAATTGCTATTGTTAATATCAAATCTATTATTAATACTCTCAGACATGGTTTTCATAAAGTTCATCATATCAGCCATTGTACATTCTTTTTCTTTTATTTTGGTTGCTACGGGAGTGGAATTCGCTCCCGGCGCACTAATTAAAGATTCGTCTACATTACTGTCACTTATTGACAGTGTGAAACTCTATGAATTTATATGCTAATAATAAAGCTCTTATCTTACCTTAGGGTTACTCCTCCAAGGTCGTACAGACGAAAATCAGCTGCAGAAAAAGGTTATCTGGGTTTAAGTTACGCAATAATCACGCTAACACACATTTTAAGGATTTTACCAAATTAACTTTCATTTATTAACCTGAACTATTTCATTTTGTTTTTTACTCTACACTGCAATTTCAATAATAAGACAGGAATACATGTATATTTAATCTTTCAATATATACTAATATGACAATAACTTAATAATAACTTTTAATTCAGTAACCAGCACTTTGCGTCTCTCTCTCTCTCTCTCTCTCTCTCTCTCTCTCTCTCTCTCTCTCTCTCTCTCTCTCTCATGCTATTTTAATTCCCTTACTGAGAACTCATTAACAAAAATCTTTTAAATTTTAGCAATTAAATGGTACTTATGCTTTGATTAGAATTTTTTCTATATTTTAGTTATTAAATAGGTTCAGTACTGTTACCCGTCAGCTGCGTGTTCATATGGCTGGTCCGACACTCGTGTTTGCCACTTGTTTCCGCCTACCGCACTCACGTAACTGTTTTCGTTGAACTTATTATGTCGTTAATTACTTCACCTCATTACTTTAAAACTCTTTAGGCACTGTAATGTATATGTTTATATATTTTTTTGATATAGCCGGCTTTTCAGTTTCGCCCGGGCACTTACGTTTTAACTATATGACCGTGCTGCCATAAATTGCATGGGAACACTTTTTATGCTTTTGTTAGATAGGCCCTTTTAGCTTTAGGCCAATCTTGCACTCCCGAGGCCACTATTTTCAATTAACGAACTTTTAACTACTCTTTACTACTGACTGATGTTCATGCAGTGGTGACAATCTGCATACTGTGATTCACAAGGACTGCTGCTGGGGCAGTTACGTAATACGTCTAGTCTAGTTGTCTAGACATCATTGTTTATGCTAACATTGTGTTGTACTGAGGCACCTCACAGGTGTATGCTGACAATGGAAAATTAAAACTGAATTGATATAAAATAAAATTGAAACTGGGGTAGCACACAATTCTGTACCGTTACAAGTGACTCTGTTTGAATACCTGAATCACTCTTTATTTGATTTTCTGTCTGGCTGCAGTGAAGCTGACTTCATTGTTACTATTTTCATTAGTATCCATTACTTATTCTTTATAATATTTGTTAACTTGATCTAATCGATTTACTTAATCATAACACCATTAATTTTGTATAATTAAGTATACTACATATCGTTCAAACTGTACGTAATTTACGCACTTTTACGTATTTTTTGCGTACCGTTACTCAACCTTGAATCAAACTTGCATTTATTTGTAGGTGCGGAATTTTAATTATTTATTTAATTAGAATTCGTTCCTAGTTCGTGGCGCCAAATGTGATGTTATGATTTTTTAACGAATTATAAAATTTTCACCTACCTTAAATTCTGTCCAGGATCCCAGCACGAACTGTGAATGCAAGCATGATTGCAAGGTTACACTAATAAATAACATGCGCAACTCTCATTTTGGATAAAACCATTAATATTTTATTGCTCTCTTTAAATCAATCGTTTCTTTTAGTTTGTCATTTCTTTCCAGATACTTAATGCGGAAACAAAATATTTCCTTGATTATTAGCAAACCAATCGTATTTAAACACAAATTAACATAAACACATTATATTTAAGAAAGCAGCCCAGCCTCCTCGCACACACATTCATTCCATTACAAACCCCTTTTATTTGTATGTATGCCCCATTTTATTCAAAAAAATTATGTATTCGGTGTAATACTGTTATACAAGGTTCCTTCTGGCCGCGTGGCTTCTCCTCGAGCTAGCGACGTGTCACTCACTCAGTTCTCTTTTGAAGTGTCCGAAAAGTTTATGTTGTTAATTTTTTAGATACTGCACTCACTTTCACGTTTGTATAAATACTGCCCTCACTTTCGATTGACATTGAAATTTTATTGATGAGCCCCGTTTGATGGGCTGCCTGGCCAGGCTAAGCGTCGGTGAGGAACTGCTAAGAGTATCTGCCAAGTACCCCACTACCAAGGTTTCTTGGGCAAGACGGAAAACAATGCCTTATGCGTTAAAGTCTTTGTCACCGCACATTTAGCAAGTGCAACTCCCGTGTGTTGGACGTCGACGAAATCTCACTGCCTCTCTACACGTCACACAAATGGGCGGGATCTCTATTATGCTTCCACCCGTTTCTAAGCACATGTTGGAAAAATATCATCTCCAAGCCATATTGTTTTAGCTTCTCGGCATCGGTTGCGTGCCCGCTGGTGTTTGCGCGTGTCACACAGTACTACAGTTCTGAGAATTGTACTGCGTTGTTGCATACTTGTCGCATTCCATCGTACAGTTACACCTTACCGTTCCTTCGTTAGACAAAGCTTTTATTTAACACGTGGCTGGCCACACAGATGAAAACAAATCTATGATTTTTTTAATAGAATAAAAAGCCCCTCCTTTTAGCCCCGTTACACTTAAAATTTTTTATATTTATTAAACTGAGTTTAAAGACAGTTACTTCCTTTTGCTGCCTGAATGCCAGATGTTGTAATTCGTCCGTTTCGTTTGTGCACTGTTTTAGTCTGAAAAGTTTCTGTTGGTTAAATTTGTTCACTGCATTAAAATGTTAAAGTTTCACTGTTTATTCTACTTGTTTCACATTTTTTATAAGTTTTATTAAATTTTCGGCTCGCGAGCCTTTTATGTTCAACCGGCCGAAGCCGCGGCTGTAAGACGACAGATGCCAAAACCGACGCTCACAAGATGGCCAAGGCGCTCTCGTGTACACCAGCTTGCTTGTGATAGCAAAAGGAATCACGTGACACCGTAATTAGTGGCCACGTGGTTCGATAAATTCCTCTAGTTGACCAGCGAGCCTTGTACGTGACGATTTATATGTGTGGGCAAGCATGTGCGCGCTTTGAGACATTCCAGAGCACCTGGAAACGGTGCATGTTGACAGGCTTTCTGGACAAACGTGCAAATGGGTGTTCCACAAGTGAATGTCTACTGTTAAAAACTGAGGCCCCAAATGGGTAACCCACTTCTACCATTAACTCTTAATAAAGAAAAACCCCTCAAATCTGTCCCGTTACAATACCCCTCCCCCCCATGAGAGGTTTTCTGCCAAAGCAGAAAAACTCTCATTGCTAACCCTAAGAGGATCCGTGAGGATTTGGCGCCAACAACCCCCCTTTAAGTCTTTAACACATCATGGGTAATCTACCCCCCTAGCTCGGCAACTATGGCTGCATCTGAATGATTCTACTGGACTTCTCTGTCCGAGATCCCAACACCGAAAAATCAGACAGAATCACACCACAATATCACCTAACCTTGTAACATTTCAATTTTCGGTTTAGTTTCAAATTCTATTAACTTGTTACATTTATTATTACATTTCAACTATGAATTTCTATTAAGTATTTTCGTTATCAATTGGTTTGGATGATTTTCAGTCATCCACAACGATTTGATTTATTGAATGGGCATTTAAATATAACCTTACCCCCTTCTTCCTTCTAACAACCGCTAACGGATTTGCATAGGGTGACACCAATCTCTCAAAAATATTTACCTCCATTAAATTCTCTAACTCACCTTAAATCATTCTCCTCTTATAATTAAATACCTGATACCCTCTTTGTACCTAGGATGTGTGTTTCCTTCCCTTATACTCATTCCCTTATTAGTTCCTGGCCTCTTCCAGGTAACTCCGCCAACGCTCATTTAAAACTATTCCTCCCGCCATAACGCCTGTCATTGATGACTCCTTACACCTCCACCCTCACTACAAAATTTCACCATCACCTATTTACTCTCCATTTGTTACTCTCACTTTCTCTACATACAATCACTCTTGCTACTGTGTCCCTACTATTAACCCGTTTCTGTATTACTTTTATTCCAAAATTCTTATTTTCTCTAACACCCATTAAAGTTAACTCTGACTGATTCAAATGCCTTATTTAAATAATTATCACCCAAACTCCATCTTTTACCACATTTTACATTAATTTAACCCTTCAAAATTACACTAGAAAATTCATAACTACCTCAAATTAATTTAATCATTTAATTTAAAAACTTTGAAACTCATTTAAAACTTATTAGAACATTTTATTTTACTTCAAAATCATTATCAAATTTATACTTACATATGGTCAATCATATACTCAAATACAACATGATTACTGTCATAAGTTCAAAAATATAAACATTCATACAACAAATATAGCGTACATAACTCCATGTATCTTCTGAAACATTATAACAATCATATGACTCCACAACTAAACACATTTTACATTTATTCATTTACTATTTATTTTAAAGTTCAAATCTCAGAAACATCGTTTAAATTCATTATCAAAATTTATTTCTACCACATTTAAATCAATTAATTCATCTATAATTTATTTTAATTCAATCAGTTATTTAAAACACAATTTATTTTAATTACCTTACTCCAAAACAATTACAATTCATTTATTACCAACTCTGCTTATTTATTTAGTCTGATAAAATATTATTATTATTATTAAATCAATTTCTACTGCATACACACATTGTTTACAAAAATACATTTTACCACAAACCCCATTAATCTCACTATAAATTTATTTACAATTTTTTTTGTCATTATTTTCCTGTTTACCACACCTCATTTCATAAGTTAGCCAGGTCATCACCATAAACTAAAATAATTAAATGTTCATCCACAGTTTGTTTAACCACCATCATCGTAAATCCATCTTATTTTCACATAATAATTATCATCTTTACTTACTCTTATTACATCATTGTTATTTATATAATAACACGTTAATATTTCAAATTGTTCCGTAACACCCACATAATAATCTACTGGATTGCCACATTATTATTAAATCATATAGCCTGTCTACATCATTAGTTTTGGTCTTGTCACCGTCTGTATCATTATCTATCACCCTTAAGCATTTTAACCTCTCAATTTCAGAATCATCTACTATCAATACTCCACGTCTAAGCACAGGTAAGCTTCCCATATAATTATCAACGTTATCATCATTTATTTGTGCACCATCGTCACAACAAGGTAAGTCTTTCATATCATCTATTTTTTCCAATTCTAACCTCTCTATCAACTCTTTATAACTTCTACTTAACTTAAATACCTCTATCATTCTCTCTCTCTCTCATAATCACTTTCATCACAATACCTGTCACAACACCACTGACCTACTTCACTCCATGCAAAGGGCACAACAAACTTACTATACCACTTCCTGGCTTTTCCAGGTTTACAAAAAATTAGGGGACTATTTGAAGACACCTTGTCTTCCACACAACTTCTGGAGGAAACTCTGTCCTCATAAAACACTTGTGAAAACTCTGTTTCACCATATACTTGGGGAAAATCTGCCCTTTGCCCACCTAACCTTTCTTCACACACTCTCCCAATCTTTTCAGCACTCGCTAACACTTCGTTACTAAACTTTACTTCAACAACATCTTCATTATCATTCTCAATATTAACCACCTTACTCTCTAGCACCACATTTTTAATTATACCATTGTTATTCTCACTTTTTACTTCAATATTGGACTCATTACTGTAATTACCACTTACCTTGTTATTAATTATTTCTTCACTATTTTTGTTCTTGTTACACTCACCTGTATTTATTCTCCAGACTCCCATTTCCTCAATATTTCGTTATAATTCGTTAAAGTTACTTCCAAATTTATTCTTTACAGCATTGATATCAATTTTAAGTTCGTTAAATTTAACATTTATTTCCTTAAAATTTCTACTCTGTTCATCAAATTTACTGTTTACTTTGTCAAAATTACTACTTATTTCATCAAACTTATTGTTTATTTCATCGAACTTGTTATCGAACGTATTACTTTGTACATCAAACTTACTATCAAACTTGTGATTCAATTCATTAAACTGTTTTAGTAAAAAATTCATTATGTCATTATCAAATTTACTATTACATTTTGTTGAGTTTGGAGTTAACTGAACCCCCGAATCCTCTGTAATATCTGTTTCATCTGTAACACTTGTTTCGACTATTTTGTCTTGACCTACATTCGGAGTTGAATGAACTCCCAGGTTACTCATGACAGCTGATTCATTAAATTCAGTTATTTTATTTATAGTATTCTCGTTACTTCCTGCCATCTCTACCTTATTTATGAGATTTTAATTTTACAAAATTTAATCTTATATGTACTCCGCATTAATTCATATTGTATGTATTACTTAACTATAATATACACATCACTTAACCTGCACGTAATTTATACGCATTCCCAAATCACGCTTATATCCACTTGTAGGTGTGGTTTATATAACATTATTTTTATAAACAGTCCAAGTTCGAGGCGTCATCTGTAATCGTACATACACTTTACCACAATTTAATTAGTGATAAAACTCATTGCTTACCTTCTCTGGGTTCTTCACACGAACTAGAGGCCTACAAGCGTGACTTAGGGTTTACGTTATTAATGTACTCAACTCTCATGGTAATTGTTAATTTACTCAACTTTTATTCAACACGTACCACATTTATTTTATATTCTTTTGACTTTACTCGTTATTCATTTTCCTTCTCTAACACAAACTATTAGTTTCTTTAAACATACAAAATATTTCAAAACAAAATAAAACATATCTTGAAGAGACAACTTAAACTATTTTATAACTATTCTAAGACAACCCAGTATTTGCGTACACGCTTCATTCATACTTTTACCCCCATTTATTCTATTTAGAGCTCTGCTTAAAATTTTTTATATTTATTAAACTGAGTTTAAAGACAGTTACTTCCTTTTGCCGCCTGAATGCCAGATGTTGTAATTCGTCCGTTTCGTTTGTGCACTGTTTTAGTCCGAAAAGTTTCTGTTGGTTAAATTTGTTCACTGCATTAAAATGTTAAAGTTTCACTGTTTATTCTAGTTGTTTCATATTTTTTATAAGTTTTATTAAATTGTCGGCTCGTGAGTCTTTTACGTTCAACTGGCCGAAGCCGCGGCTGTAAGATGACAGATGCCAAAACTGACGCTCACAAGATGGCCAAGGCGCTCTCGTGTACACCAGCTTGCTTGTGATAGCAAAAGGAATCACGTGACACCGTAATTAGTGGCCACGTGGTTCGGTAAATTCCTCTAGTTGACCAGCGAGCCTCGTACGTGATGATTTATATGTGTGGGCAAGCATGTGCGCGCTTTGAGACATTCCAGAGCACCTGGAAACGGTGCATGTTGACAGGCTTTCTGGACAAACGTGCAAATGGGTGTTCCACAAGTGAATGTCTACTGTTAAAACCTGAGCCCCAAATGGGTAACGCACTTCTACCATTAACTCTTAATAAAGAAAAACCCCTCAAATCTGTCTCGTTACAATTTATACTTAGATATGGTCAATCGTGTAATCAAATACAACATGATTTCTGTCATAAATTCAAAAATATAAACCTTTATCACCACAAATATAACTTACAAAACCATATGTACCTTCTGAAACATTATATAGCAACCATATGACTCAACAACTACACATATTTTACCTTTATTCATTTACTATTTATTATCAATTTCAAATCATATAAAATCATTTAAATTCATTATCAAAATTCAATTATACAACATAATTAATTAATTAATCTCGAATTCTTTAATTCAATCAGTTATTTAAAACACCAAGTTACTTTAATTACAATAGTCAAAACAATTACAATTCATTTATTATCACCTTCATAATTATTCTCATTACTTGTTTAGTTTAATAAAATATTATTATTATCATTATTATCTAACCAATTCACCTTGCATACATACATTGTTTATATAAAATACAGAGTACACCATAATGTACTACACTAATACATTTGACATCACTACTCAAGTATATACAATCCAAATTATTATTCATTATCGTTTACCATAAATCATTTCACAATACAGTCCATTTCGAAACCACGCTATTCACATAATAAAATGTTCATGACCAACAACTGTTTAACCAACATCATCGAATAATAATCTGATCGTACGACTACACCATTCATTTACAATTACATACATATTGCTATTATAATTATAATAGTCATCATTCCCTTTTTCCTCCATTGTATCAATATAGTAGTTATAACCCTTATTGCCTATTATTAACTCGAAATTCCTATCGACATTAGTAATTTTAGTCCTGTATCCGTCAGTATTTTTGGTTAACATAAGGTAAGTGATATCATCATATTCCTCCACTATATCCATCACATCATAAGGTAAGTGTTTATCATCTACAATGGTATCATCAAAATAATCATCAATCTTTATTTCACAAGGTAAGTCGACAATATCGTCTATTTTCTTCAATTCTAACCTCTCTATCAACTCTTTATAACTTCTACTTAACGTAAACATCGCTATCATTCTCTCTCTCTCAAAATATCTCTCATCATCATGCCATTTCACATTTTCTCTATTAATCCACGCAGAATGTAATACATCTTTATTACTGCACCATCTACCAGATGCACAAAAAATCAAGGGACAATTATTTGTAGACCATACGTCTCCCAGATACACTCGTGAAGACCTTTCTTCACCCCCCACAACACCATGGGAAAAATTTACCCTCTACAACCCCTCTATCTGTAAACTGTCTCTACACTCTCTCTTTAACTCATCAACACTCACTAACATGTCATTATTACACTCTACTTCAACTAAAATTTCATCAGCACTCTCATTATCTACAACCTTACTCTCTAACACCACATTTTTAATTATATTGTCATTTTTATCACCCCTACTTACTGTATTGTATGTTAACTGATCGTCTTTATTTTCATCTAATTGATCGGTCTCTTCACCACTTCCTACCCCCACTATACTCTCATCGTTATACTTAACCCTATTTCTACCACTTACCTGTTTTGCTTCACCTTCTGTATTCTCCTTTAATTGATCTGTCTCTGGTTTCCGCAATAATTTATCCCACTTGTTGTCCATCTCGTCAAACCCCTTGTTAATAACATCCCTTAGTTCATTAAAACCCTTCTCCATCTCTGTTTTTATAACATTCAACATATACATCTCATAATCAGATTCACACATATTATCATTACTTACCTTATTATCTGCCACCTGATCGACTTTATCTTCGTTAAATTGGTCTGTCTCTACCATTTCCTACCACCACTACACTATCATCATTATCATTAGGCCTATTCCCTGTCTTATTCTCTTCCGTCATTCTATTCATAATACTTCTAAATTCGTACTCCCATTCGTCCCACACGAAATCTATATCGTTTATTTGTTCCTTAGTCATGTTAATCAAATTTTTCTATTATACCCCTTTATTTTACTCAGTAATTACACATATTAATTCACAAACACTCAACACATAAAATCGTTATCTCAATGTAAACATAAACACAATAACGCTACCAAAACATAACCTTCATGTAATTTATACGTACTCCCAAATCACGCTTATATCCACTTGTAGGTGTGGTTTATATAAAATTATTTTTATAAACAGTCCAAGTTCGAGGCGCCAATGTAATTTTACTACCACTCTACCACATTTTAATTATAATAAAACTTCTCTTACCTTGTGTCGGCCAGAGTCCTTCACACGAACTTGTGATCTATAAGCGTAATTTAGGGTTCTGTGATGCAATAATTACTCTCATTATTTACGGTTACATAACTCAACTTTTATTGACATTTTGTCATTAATCTCTCTTTTAAATAAAATAAAATTTATTCCCTTTCTATTTCATATTTTCTTTAGACTTGAACTCAAAAAACACATTTTTACCCTGAGTGTACAAAACCCCCTTTTGTAAAGACAAATAAACATACAATTTAATTCCTTATAATTAACATAATTAACTACTTAAATTAAACAAAGGCAACCCAGTTTTGCACACACATTACTTTCATTCATTTTTACCCCCTTTAATTTAAATAAGAGATCTCTTTATTCTTTATATAAATTGTATTTGTATATATGTATTGATGGTAAGTTAGATTGTCAGTTTACTTTCCTGATTTACTCCGCCACGTTTTTGAAGTCAGTTCATCCCTTATTCCTTTAGTCGTCCAATTTACTCTCGCACTGTTTTAGTCCGAAAAAGTTTCTGCTGGTTAAAATTTTTTATGCCACTGAATTGTAACTGCTCTCACATTTTTTATACCACTTTATATTATACTTTAGACCACATTTTTGAAAGTTTTAATAAATTTTCGGCTCGCGAGCCTTTATGCTGAACCGGCCGTAGCCGCAGCTGTAGAACGACAGACGCCAAAACGATGCTCACAAGATGGCCAATGCGTTCTGTTATACACCAACTTGCGTTTTGATAGGCTCAAAAGGAATCACGTGACACAGTAATTAGTGGCCACGAGGTACGGTAAATTCCTTGTGGCTGACTTGTACGTGCCGATTCATCTGTACGGGCAAGCATGTGCACGCTTTGAGACATTCCAGAGCACCTGAAAACGGTGCATGTTGACAGACTTTCTGGACAAACATGCAATTAGGTGTTCCACAAGTGAACGCCGATTGTTAAGGACTGAGGCTCCATATGGGTAACTCCCCGTTAATACACTTGATGACATAATAAAAATACAACCCAAATATTTGTCCCGTTACAACAGAAGTTATGCCATTTTTAAACTTCCTACACCACTCATACACCTGTTGCAAGGACAACAGACATGAATCACCATACTGCACTTTCATTCTGTTATGCATTTCAATGGGTTTCACACCTTCACTACTCAAAAATTGCATAACACGTCTCTGCTCTAATTTGGTGCATATTGTCAATGCAGTGGCCATCTTTGAACTGCTTCTGCTTCTTTGTGTAGTGTTCTTGCATCATGCTGCCACTTGTCGGTCATTTTTCGGACCACAAGTATCACTGTTGCCAACTTACAAATCACTCACACCATTTTTTCATTCTTCATCGCCTTATAACCTCCCTCGTATAATACTGTATTCATAATGCAGTGTAGTTCAGCATACTAGTTTAGATACAATTTTATAGATATGTGCTATAGAGGGTATATTTGTGGTTTTAGAATGTGAAGTATGTTCTTTACAGACATTTGTTTAGTACTCAAACACAGTAATTTGATTTATTGTACATTTCTGTAATTAAAAAAAAGAACAGCTAATGTATGAAACATTTAAATGTTTTTAGTTCCAGATTACTTGGGATTATAATTTTTATATTAGCCTAATTGATCAATTATTATAGTGTATCATTTGCTATTTTGAATGGGTGAAATGTATTCTTATTATTTATTATAAAGTAATTTGTTAGGTTTCTTTACACTAAATAATTTTTATGTGTGTACAGTGTGAAGAGGGTGCAGATCATACTGGTGAACCATTAGATATAAGTAGATTATCTGAGTCATTAGCTCGTGCTACCTGTGTTGCTTTAGTGCCTCATCTTGAGTTGCTTAGTGCGGCTTCCCTAACTACATTAGCTGTGCGAGCCACTATCCATCCGGAAAATGTAAGTAATTACAATAAAAACACTTGATTCTTCTAAAATTTTATGTTATATTGACAGAGAATTTTGTAAAACATTGTAAAAAATCGGTATGGAGAACCATACATGTCCGTGTCCTAAAATTTATATTTAAAATCATTTAAATATTAGTTAAATAAGTGGATGCTTGAGTTCTAAAGAAATTAGATATCAGCTAAAATGGTACCACCATGTCAGGTGGATTAAGACTATCCTCAGCCTTCATGAGGAAGGACTATACGTTTGGATAAAATGTCTGTAGGTCGAACGAAGAGCTAGGTAATGGTAGCTGCGATCTGATTCCTGTAATGAAATTGGACTCTCGCTGCGAGGGGCTGAGGGTTGTCTATAGTGTTATCAAACTCTTTCCTGTCAATACTATACTAGTCATTTTTCTTTTTTAAAATCGAGTCTTGATTTCTTTCTTTCCATTTGTCTTCTGATTTCCTGAATGACTATTCTGTTCACCCGTATAATTATAAATTTCTCAGCAAAATATTTCTTCCTTAATACGTTTGTGTCTCGTGTTTAACACCCACCATTCTGATCCATGTCATAATTATATATTCCACACAGGCTAGTAAATAACTAGCCATCAGGGAGGTCAAAATATTTTCAAGGAGGGGCAAACAGTTTTCCAAAGAAGAAAAATATTTATATATTTTTCATACACACACATGCACATATTAGTTTATAATTCTCATATCATAATAGAAATAAGTACACAGATTGTATTAATTGCTTTAATACAACAACACTGCCCAGTGATCCACAGGAAGCAAATCAATGTCACCTTTTCGGCTTGCATGCGTTGTGTTGGTGTGGATTTCAGAACTTTCCATTAAAAAAGCGTGCAAACATAAGAAAATAAACATGAGTGAGGCCAGAAATAACGTGTGTGTGTGTGTGCTGTCGGCCTTTTTATTGCGGTAATCACAATAATAAAACTTTGGAAAAGTAAACATTACATAATTGAGATATGCTTGCCTGCCAGGAACGATATATTTTCACTCATACGTGATTTAAATTAAGATGAAAAATATAGAATTTTGTTAAAGTGAAATGAAATGTTTCCATAGAATGTAACGGTACGAACCTACCCAGGGATATTTTGGGAAATATAAACATAAATAAATTGTATTTGAAAATCTTACTAGAGAAGTAATGTGCACGTATTAGTGTCAAGGTCAACGAAGTAAGCTGCTGGAAACAGTTATATTTTTAAACACATGAACTCTGAACTATGCACTAAGGAGTCACGCCAGGTGACGTCAATGGCCAAACCTTTGTTTACGTCACTTTGGAATTTGGGAGTGTCGGGTGTCAGCGGTCTGTCAACGCTTGGCGTAACATCATACGTCATACAACACCTAACGGCAATGGACGCGGGCCATGTGCTCGCCCGTAAATTTATAGTAGACCCAGTCGACAATATACTCTCGTGCTGTACAGCTAAAAAAAGTTCCGGAACGAAATTACAGGAGCCCGTACACAACAATGTAACGTAAATGTGAAAAAATTAGTTCAAAGAAGTAGTTTAACATGAAATAACAGTTTGGTGTAAAAAGTAAAGGTAGTACGAAAATGGACTCTTTCGGACAGATAAACAGCTAAGTAACATTGGGGGGGGGGGTAAAGCAAAATTAGTCGGGGTATCAAATTCAACATCATTCTTTTAATTTTATTATTAAATTGAGATCTCTAAGGGCATGGGGTGTGGGTGTATATGTGTGTGAATGAAAATTATATCGTAAAAGAGGCACTGGTTTGTGGAAAGTAAATTTAAGTTTGTGTTCAATTTTTTCTATTTTGAAGATATATATTCATGTGAAGAGATAAAAGAATAAATTTCTATTTAACCAATATGTTGTTTGATGGTTAAATAATAACAGGTAGAAGTAGTAGAGGAATTTTTGTTATAATGGAAGGTAAACATAATTCTATTTGATTGAAATATCAATTTTTTTTTTTTTTAATAATGATTAATAAAATTTAATTCATGTCATCAGTTATCATGAGGACAGACAGGCAAATCCCAAACAATTGAGTTAAAACTGAAACTCATCGTTCGTTCAGTAATGGTCTTACATCTTGTGGCGGCGTCTCTTGGACGCTATTTTAGTTGGTGTGCCGGCTGGTAGCTCGCTGGCATGGATGGATCGGGCATCCGCCCGATGATCGCCGCCCCACGTTGGGCGCCACTTGTCACCGGACAAAAGGCTTGTCGCATGACAGCTAATGTACGTCAAGAGCCACGCCGGTCCGGCCAAAGGACGGAGGTACCCTGGATGGGAGCCAACCTGGGAAGGTCCCTTTAGCGTTGCCACAACCCTCAGCGGGGAGATTACATAGTGGAGAAGGACGGACGCCTATACAAGGTTCACCGCCAATGGCTCAAACTCGCCGGAGAAGAACAGTACTGGCCACCGGAGACCATTCAAGACCCAGGGGAGTTGTGGCAGCAAGGCGATAATCTGCTCTCAGTGCCAGCCAAGACGTGGAGAACAAAGGAAAACCAGCGATAGGCATCGACTGAGACGGCAGTGGTCTCTACATACCGCTGTCGAAAGAAGAGGACTGCAGTACACCAGGAACAGCGGGCGCAGCCGCCAAACATCACACCGCGGCTCGGGCGGCGTATGGAAACGTGTAACGTTTTGTTACTTTACCCCCCACATGAGCTTTTACTTACCTCGTGCGATCTTTTTACGCACTCGCCCTGACTCGCCAAAAACAGAAGATTCCAAAATACTTATAGGTCGCCACCAATATTTTTAAACAAAAGGACAAATATGGAAACCTTAATACATTTTCCCCTTTATAACTTTACTTACTTACCAGGTTCGTTTAGGCGAGATTTTCTATACAGGACAGGTTATGTTCAACAGGCATAATAACTACTCTCTACGCATCGTTATCATCAAATAAAATTTACTGGGCACCAAATTGTCCAATGAAACTTGATAATACAGACCTTATGAAGATTAACAATCTTCGGACACAAATTATACTATAGCCAACCAATCTTTGACCATTTTCCCCTTATAACTTTTAAACACTCTCTCTCTCTCACTTTCTTTAATTACCCCACTGTTTGAGATCTCATTATTTATTTGTGTACACTTTATAAAAAAATAAATGATGGATTATTATTAGATGGACTGTTTTCGCTGCTGCTTATCTACACTTGGTCACATACTACGATTACGTCTTTTACTCCGACACCAAAGTTTGTTTTTAAAATTTTTCGTTTAACTGGCACTGTAGTTAGTTTACTGTTGTATTGCGCACTTTACTAGATAGGCCGATTATAGTATTTTCAGCCTATCTTGCACACCCGAGGCCACCGTTAACTTACGACCGCTCTGGTTGAAGACTGCTATTCCACTCTGGTGTTAGTTAATGACTGTTCTGTGCTACTGTCTGATGCAAACTGGGGTGACAAAGTGTTTTACTGTGATTCACAAAGAGACTGCTTGCCAGCAGTTACGTAATACATTTAGCCGGGCAGGCTCCAGACATCAGACATAAACAGTCTGCAACAACATTGTGCAGGCAGGGGTTCCTAAAAGGTTGTTACTTGTATGAATTGACAATTTATTTTATTCATTCTCAGACTCCCAATTCTGTACCGTTACAAACGAGTTAGCATCCTCACCAAACGGTCCTTTTAAGGACCTCAAAAACGATGAGGTGTACGATTGGGGCCATTTGTCCTGTGACAATCTACATCATTGTACTTTTCAGCTTTTGTTAAGGTCTGTGTATCTTATTGCTTGAACATTTCTGTAGAGGTCTATAAATGATTATATTGTATTCTGTATTACAGGTTGGATATGAAGCTGGTAGTAATGGTGAAAAGTTGCCTCCACTCTACATGAAGAGCCTGGACGATGAGTTGGTTGCCGTTGTCGATGAAGCCGCATTAGCAGCTCAAGACACACCAGCAACACTGGAACTGATCTTCAGAGTTATGGAGCAAGGTTAACCGGTTTCTTCACAGTCTTGTTGTTTTATATATTTTGTAGAGTTTGTTTACAAGTATTTTATATATACGCAAGTATGTGTGTGTTTATGTATATGTACACATATACTTGCGTATATGTAATCTAGAGAATGATGATGTGTATATCAACCATTTATTTTTACCAGTGTAGATTAATTTTATCGTAGATGTAATTACCATAAACGAGATTTAAAGAATGAAAGAATGTGTACTTTTATGAGAAGTCGGCAGTTTGTTGTGTACATAATGTGTGATACTGTAAAAGAAAATTTTAATAGAAACTACATGTCAAATCTTTGATTATACATGTAGAACATGTATAGTGATGTTAATTTATAAAACTATAGAATAACGAGAAAAAATAAATTTATGCTCACCACATTGTTAACAGAAACAATTTGTATATTTATTTTGTAAATAAAATATTAATATCTATAAAATGTAAGTAATCTCATTTTCTTTATTTTAATGAAAGCATTTATATATAATATGAACCAGTGATTCACTTTAGTTAAATATTGTTATTATACTGCTTACATGTTCAGAAGTTAAGTGTACAGTCTTGTGAGTTGTAGTACTCACTAGTTATCAGATTCTTCAGTTTCCCGTACTTACATATTCCTGTATGGACTGTATTCCTGTACTTATAGCAATAGATACAATTTGTATTCAAACCCTTGTGGTAACAGTTCTCTTCTTGATTTATGAATTAATTATACTACACTAGTATACATTGAAGATTGTTTTCTTTTTCGTACTTGGAACATGTTTAAGCATCAAGATGTATGCCTATCTTCAGCCATGTTGGTTTTTGTTTTTAATCTGGTGAGGTACTTGTTACATGACTGATGACGAGCATACTGCTTGATACTTGAAACATGTTCCAAGTAAGAACAAAACAATCTTGATTCTATACTAGTGTGGTATAAGTTACATATATAAAATCAAATTTTAATTACTTCTGGAAGTAGATTGTATCATTTTTTGTCATTTTAATTGACCTGACGCACAGTTCATTGACTATCAGTATGTTCAGAGGTTTCAAAATAAATTAATGAATAATCAATTTGGTTTGATTTCAGTATAATAAATAACGCATATTCGATTTAAATTTTCGATTGTTGTAATGTTTATTTACTTAATCCGCTGTTTTGACAGTTATGTTGGATATACTTAATGTGTATGTATCAGTTATTTTAATAAATTTATAATTTTAAATAGATCGTCTCGTTTTGTTTTTATTTGAGTTTGTTCTTTAATTATTAAATTAGTGTTAAATTATTGTCTGTAAATATTAAGATTTTCCTGAATATTCATTTTGTGATCTTTTTGTGTTTTTAATTAAGTTCATATTTTGAATGTCTGGAAATTTGTGTTTATTATTTAGACAATGTATGGGTAAATTAGATTTGTAAATATTTGGTTTTGGACTTGTTAATTTGTTTTGAAACCTAAAGCTACTGATATAGTCGGTGAAACTTATGACGGGTCAAAAAAAATTATAAAAATAATACAATCTACTTGCAGAAATAATTAGTTTGGTAATATGAATATCCTGCAAAGAAATCAAAAAGAGTTACTTATAAAGAAATTATATGTGTATGTTTTTAAAACATGATTTGTCTGTGGAAAGTGACAGTCATAAGACTGTGACTGTGTACAGTGATGGTTCATTAAACTAAAGTGTGTGCGCGCGCGCGCGCACGTGTGTGTGTGTTAATTTCTGAATGTGCTATATATCCGATTTTATAAGAACAATTGCTTGTCTGACTACAGAGAAGTAATTGAAAATTTATTACAGTTAACTCTATATATAAAAGTGTGTGTGTGTGTGTGTGTGTGTGTGTGTGTGTGTGTGTGTGTGTGTGTGTGTGTGTGTGTGTGTGTGTGTGTGTGTGTGTTATATCCAAAATTTGTACATTGAATAGGTACTTTATTTTTATAATAAATTTTATAACAGAAAAATGAATTTTTGTTATCACTGCAATTGAGATGTGGAAGATGATGAAGAGAGACATGTTAAATGCGCAGTAGTTGATGTAAAACATCAGTTTTCCTTTGTGATTTTTATATAATTGTAGTTTAGTATATTTGAATATTTCGCTTTTCCGTTTTCTTCAGTCTTTTCAGTGGCAGAATATTTTTTAATGACCTGAAAACAGGCAAATTTTTGCTACAGTAAAAACATATTCTGCACGGAATTTGAAGTTGTATTGTTTCCTTCGTATTGTAATCTCATAGTTTTGTCTTGACAATAATATATTTAAAAAAATATATTTTATATTGAATACATATGAGTTTTTCTGTGGTGCTTTTTTAGTGTTGTTTATAGCTTATTATTGATTTAAAGTTAATTTAAAAATTATGTTTTTGTAATGGTTAATTTCTAATAAAAGTATCCAACTGTACATTAAAAAACTAATTTCCTCTAATCCAGTTTAATCGTTTTTTTGTAATAACCCCTAATATAATTAACATCCTATAAACAAGCAGATAATATAAAAAAGTAACTAACAAAAGTATAGTTAATGAACCCTTTTGCGATTTACAATGGTTTGAATATTTTTCCAAGTAATTAATTTTTTTTTTAATATCTCCTCTTTTAACATCACATCTTAACTAGTATTACAAGCAGTTTTTAAACTAAAAAGCAAGCAGTTTTTAAACTATTTTAGTTCTTCCGCTTCTTCAAAGTTTTAAAATGACTTTTGAAAGTATGTAAAACTATGTTTAATAGTACTGGCCTGTATTTTGTAACATCTTTTTTTAATTTTGTAACACTCGTTTGAACATGTACAACATGTAATTTGTATAATTATCATGAAATTTTGTTAATTTCCAGATTAGTTGTGTGTAATTTATACCAGTGTGTTGTGGTTTTTCACTTTCGTTTATTCTTTCCGTTTTTCCTGAATTCTGTATTCAAGAACGGTTGAATCGTATTGAATTCATGTTGAATCAGTTGTACATATAATGGTGTGCAAAGCATTCAGAAATTGTAACCATTATCCATCATCCAGTTATCAAGAGCACAGATTTAGAGGGAAATACGAGGGTCATTCAAATATAAACTGAATTTTTTTACACAGATTTATTGGTGACAGATAAAATTTAAAAAAATTATTTTATTTTTCTACACAGTTTTCTTCAACAGAAATACATTTTCTCCACCGGATAGGTAGCTTCTAGATCCCCTCATAAAAAAAAGAAGACGGGCACTCCAACAGCCAATTGCACAACATATTGCTCAACCTCTCCATCGTTGTTGAATTTTTCCCCTCCTAACGCTTCCTTCAGCACACCGAACATGTGGAAGTCACACGGAGATAAGTCTGGACTGTAAGGAGGGTGTTCAAGAGGTGTCCAGTTAATTTCAATGAGTTTATTGCGAGTTTGAGCTGCATTATGCAGCTGTGCGTTGTCGTGGAGAAGCAGAACGTCGCGAATTGGTTGCTGGCGTCGTTTGTTGCGATAAGCGGCCCTGACATCATCCAGCAGCTGGCAGTAGTATGCCGCATTCACCAACTTTCGATCATGAAGGAAATCAACCAGCAACATACCTCTCGAGTTCCAAAACACAGTTGCCACAACTTTCCCGGCTGACAGGCGAGTTTTGGCCTTGACCGGTGCCCCCTCTCCACTTTTCCACCACTTGCATTCTCCACTGTATCACGACTGCTTCGAAGTTTTTTGGCCCAATCAAACACTTGTGTTCTTGACAGAGTTGCGTCTCCAAACTGTGCCTGGAGTCTGGTCAAAATCGTAGCTGATTTGATGCCTTCATTGGTGATAAATCAAATAATTACCTGTTGCCAACAGGTGAAGGTACCTCGTGCTCAGACATTGTGCTAAAGACACGGGAACGTGTTCTGCTGGCATGGGTGGGCATTCTCTCACCTCTACACATCCCCACCTAACTACCTCGTGCCCCCTCACTCACTCCATTTCCTGAGTCCACACGTAAAAAATCCGGTTTATATTTGAATCACCCTCATATGTGAATAAGGTCAATTAAACATACTAGTAAAGAATTATTTATTTTGTGTTTAAAATAGAAAAGATTATTAAGTGGATCATATTATTTTTATAAGATAATAACTGACAGAAATAGTGTACCAGAAATAATCGAAATGACAATAAGTGCTTTAATGAAGAATTTATTAAGTCTTTAATAAATTCTTGTGTGTGCTGTTGTTAGTTGTCATTTGGAAATAATTTCACAATGTGAGTAACTACAAATTGTATTACCTACAAGCACTAGTTCTTCTTCACCACAAATGACATTATAAAAAAAAACACACAAATCAAAATCTATCCTAATGTAATCATTAAGGCAATTTGTCTTCAATTTTTCAGTAATTTGGCAAAACAACATTATTATTTCAATTGTGTACTCATAAAATAATATACATTGACTTTTATACATTTTACCATATTCATTAGTCAGTAACTTTTTTTAAAAAATCAGCCTTTTTTCAGGTTACCCTTACTTTACCACGAAACGACTCATAAGAATATTTAATTTATTAGATTGTGAGGATAAAATCTTGTCAAAACAAGCTGTGTGGGTGTGTGTGTATGTGTGTGTTGTTAACTAACTTCCTTTTAATTTCTTATAACTTACCTTTTATAATTTTCTCTCGTTAACATTTACACTCTGTTTACCATGCTGATTTGGGTAATCGCCATGTTGTGCTGTTACCAACTGTTAACTCACTAACATTTCATTTTTTAAATTGTCCCAGTTCGGGCGAAACATTTATTAACTAACTTTCTTTTACTTTCTTATAACTTACCTTTTATCATTTTCTCTCAACATGTACACTCTGTTTACCATGCTGATTCAGGTAATCGCCATGTTGTGCTGTTACCAACATAATAGATTTTACTTTCGGGTTCCAGGGTTCTATTAAACGAGCTAGAAACAGAATGGTTATTGAGAAATAATCGACTCTGATATCATTAGTTAACACTTGTGTTTTAATTGTCTGAATTTTTAAATATTTTAATAACAAAACAAAAAAACAAGATGGAGTCTTCCTCCTTTGCCATATCCAAATACAAAATGGCTGCAAAATATTTTCGCTACATCAGCCTTATGTATGATACATTTACACCATATATATTTTATCTCCAATTTACTCTGGTAAATGAATTTAGAACATTACTGCAGTATAATAGTTTAAGTTGTTACGTTGTATGAATCACGTAACGTGAACCAATGCTTGTGATTTCTATATGTACCGGTACGCACGCACACATGCTCACACACATACTAATTAAAACGGTACATTTGTTATTACTTGAGCTCAAACATTAAAAGGTGTTGGTGGTTTAAAATGTGAAAGATTTACTTTCCTGCTGTGATGGATGAAGATCGAGTCAGGCGTTACTCATGTCCATGCTGGTGTTCTGCCGAACTATTACACTGTTCCTTTTTATTAACTGCACTCACTGTCTCTACATTTTATACTGATTGATTTTAAATAGATTTAACTCACTTTTTGTTACATTTTGTTGTTATTTTAAAGGCTTGCTGGCCAGCAATTTAGACAACGTGCAGTTCGCACGAAGTATACGAGTCGACTGAGAACGACAATATGGCGCTTATTTCCCAAGTGGCAAGGGTTGTCGCGTCATCAATTCTATTGTTTTTGGTGATGACGTCTTTATTTTTTAAGATGCAGCCATTACGTCTGACATTCTTTAGATGATGTTTACATAGGATCGGCCGTTTGTTTTGGCAGAAAAGCTGTAGTTTCTCATGTACGCCACTGACCTTGACGCTAACTCTTCATTGCTTATTGCGTTGTTTCATACGTTTGGAAAACTTTACACTCATGATGGATTTTAATATTTAATTTACAATAAAATTTATCTCTGTTATTGACCCAAAATCCCTATACGGACCGATTTGTACCATTACAAAACCCCCTCAATGAGAGGTTTTATGACGAAGCATAAAAACTCTCATTGACACATTCATACTTCCTAAAGGGATCAGCTAGGATCTGTCGCCACAACCCCCTGTATTGTTTATATAAAAAGAATATCAATCACTTACCCCTTGGTCCAATGATTGTGACAGCACCTGCATGACCTTACTGGACTTCTCCTTCGAGATCCCAACACCGCAAGGCCAGTCAGGCACTTGACGTTCCTGCTCTGATGCACTGGCCAGCTCAGGACCGCCGCCACAGCATCACTAAACTCTGAAACATTGAAATAAAAAATCAAATAGTGGCCTCGTGTAATACCATATCCCTAACTGATCTGTTTACCCTTAGCTGTGTATTGGTTTACATTAATAAGCATTGGTTTTTCCTTAACTCCTAATATCTCTAATACATAGATGCAAACAAGATTTATCATAGATGTATCCTTCTCTCATTTCACTCCCAAAATATTTATTAAAATTTCGATTCCAATCGATAATATTTAACTCTTTTCTTTGCACAAGAAGAAATATAATATGAATCTTTACACTAATGTAATACTATTTAAAACAACTAATTAAGTTTAATAGAATCAACAAATCAATCTATCTATATAATTCTTACATATAACAGAACACGAGTTCACTCCTTCAGAACACTCTATCTATTAAAATTATTGATCATCTTTCATGATCCGAATACTTTAATACAAAATCATAATTATCTTTTATGATCCACCTTTAATTATTTAACATCTATTGTGCCATTAAATTCTCAAAAAAAAATTCAAATTTATTATCAACCTTTAATTTACATCATATTTCATTTATTATTACATTTCACTATGAATTTTCTATTTAACATTTTGATCATTAATTAGTTGGGGTGACTCTCAGTCATTCACAATGATTTGATTTATATGGGCATTTATACCTATAACCTTACTCCCTTCTTCCTACTAGCAACCACTAACAGATTTATATAGAGTGACACCAATCTCTCAATAATAACCCCCTTCAACACTAATTCCACTTATATCCTTCCCCTCTTATAATAAAATATCTAATACCCTCTTTGTACCTAGGATGTGTGTTCCCTACCTGGCAATTCCACTCATATCCTTTTGCCCTTCCCATAATCTTGGCAAACACTCTTCGACCCTTCACAATTACCTGCCCCAACGACGCACGTTGATCACTCCTTACCACCTCACCCTCACTACAAAATATCACCATCAACTATTTACTCTCTAAATACATTACTCTCACTTTCTACATATAAGCACTCCCACTACTGTGTCCCTACTACTACTCTGTTTCTGTATTATTTACTTTGATTCCAAAATTCTTATTTCCCTAACACACATTAGAATTAACTCTGATTTACTCAAAATGCCTTAGTAAATAATTATCACCCAAGCTCTATCTTTTTCCACCTTTTACCTCAATATGATCATTGGCAATTACCCTAGAAAATTCATCACTTACCTCTTAATAACAATGTAACTCAATTTTCACACATATTATATTTTTAATCATTTACTATTCATTAGATAATCTAATCTCAGAATTCATTTAACTTCATTATCAAAACTCTTCTGTACAACATTAATTAATTAATCTTCAGTTATTTAATTCAAACAATTTAAAATCTCACAATTACTTTCATTACCTATTTAATCTGAGAGAAAAAAAATGTTAGAAGTATTATTAAAGCAATTCCTATTACCTACATACATAGTTTACATAAAATACATTTCACAACACAAACACAATTAATTTCACTATAAATTTATTTACAATTTTTTGTCATTATTTCTCTGTTTACCACACCTCATTTCATAAGTTAGCAAGGTCATCACCATAAACTAAAATAATTAAATGTTCATGAACAACACAATATCTACCCTCCATCATCAATAATAACCTGATCTTACGACTACACCATTCATTCACAATTACAGACACCTTTTTATTATTATAATTATAACAATCATCATCATTACTTTTTTCCATTGTATCAATACTACTGATAATACAAATATCATTGCATACCATTACTTCAAAATTCCTGTCAACATTGGGTATAATAATTTCTCCTTTAGTATTTTCTGTTACCACCAGGTACGTTAATAATTCGTCATTAACAACTGTTGCTACATCCGTTTCAACATAAGGTAAGTACTCACTATGATTATCAACTCTCTCTCTTAATTCGGTATAACTCCTCCCAACCTCAAACAACTCTATCTTCCTATCACCATACCTCTCTCTCTCAAAATATCCCTCATCATAACCCCAAGTCACGCTCTCTCTCTCAATATATGCAGGGGACCCTAAATCACAAAAACACCTCCTAGTCCTACCAGGAACACCACTAAAACTCAAAGGACAATTATTTGTAGATCTTTCATTTACCAAACATACTTGTGAAGACCCTTCTTCACCCCCAACAACACCACTGGAAAAAATTACCCCCTGCAACCCCTCTACCTCTGAACTCTCTTTACACTCTCTCTTTAACTCATCAACACACACTAACATTCCATTATTACTTTCTATCTCCTCTAAAACTTCATCACCACTATTTTTAATTATATCATCGTAATTCTCACCACCATATGTTAACTGACCATCTTTATTTTCATTTAATTGATCGGTCTCTTTACTACCTTCTACCCCCATTTTAATCTCACAATTGTCATCTACTTTATTCATTTTAAAGTTATTAATTATGTCATGTACTCTTGCATTTTGTTTATCAGACTTCTCACTAACTGATGCTATTATTTGTTCTTGCATATTCTCATAACGTGCATTCATTTTGTTTATTTGTTTATTAAAATTAAAATTTTGTTTCTTAATTTCATCTTTTACTTCGTCAAACTTCTCATCAAATTTATCAAACTTTTCATCAAATTTGTTTAATTTTACACTCTGTTCATTGAAAAGCAATTGCATCATTTTCATCAGCTCATTATCCTCAGATTTTTTAATCGGGACTGGCGTTGAATGAATTACTTCATTCATAATTTTCGACTCAGTTCCGCTTAATTCAACATTCATTTGGATTTCGTTTTCAATGTCAGTTAAGCTGACATTCTCGTTATTCTCTGCCATCTCAAATTTTTAATTATATTTCTTTTCAAAATATTACCATATATCTAACATATACTACAATCACAACATAACCTTATTATTTACGTGTTAATTACATACCCATTTCCAACAACCATTCTGTTTCTGTATGCAGGTTTTTTTATATAAAATTTGTTTATATAATGTCCAACTGTTCTGGCGCCATTTGTTAACAAACTACCATTTCATTTTTTAAATTGTCCCAGTTCGGGCGAAACATTTGTTAACTAACTTTCTTTTACTTTCTTATAACTTACCTTTTATAATTTTCTCTCGTTAACATTTACACTCTGTTTACCATGCTGATTCGGGTAATCGCCATGTTGTGCTGTTACCAACATAATAGATTTTACTTTCAGGTTCCAGGGATCTATTAAACGAGCTAGAAACGGAATGGTTATTGAGAAATAATCGACTCTGATATCATTAGTTAACACTTGTGTTTTAATTGTCTGAATTTTTAAATATTTTAATAACAAAACAAAAAAACAAGATGGAGTCTTCTTCCTTTGCCATATCCAAATACAAAATGGCTGCAAAATATTTTCGCTACATCAGCCTTACGTATGATACATTTACACCATATATATTTTATCTCCAATTTACTCTGGTAAATGAATTTAGAACATGACTGCAGTATAATAATTTAAGTTGTTACGTTGTATGAATCACGTAACGTGAACCAATGCTTGTGATTTCTATATGTACCGGTACGCACGCACACATGCTCACACACACACTAATTAAAACGGTAAATTTGCTATTACTTGAGCTCAAACATTAAAAAGTGTTGGTGGTTTAAAATGTGAAAGGTTTACTTTCCTGCTGTGATGGATGAAGATTGAGTCAGGCGTTACTCATGTTCATGCTGGTGTTCTGCCGAACTATTACACTGTTCCTTTTTATTAACTGCACTCACTGTCTCTACATTTTATACTGATTGATTTTAAATAGATTTAATTCACTTTTTGTTACATTTTGTTGTTATTTTAAAGGCTTGCTGGCCAGGAAATTAGGCAACGTGCAGTTCGCATGAAGTATACGAGTCGACTGAGAACGACAATATGGCGCTTATTTCCCAAGTGGTAAGGGTTGTCGCGTCATCAATTCTATTGTTTTTGGTGATGACGTCTTTGTTTTTTAAGGTGCAGCCATTACGTCTGACCTTCTTTAGATGACATTTACATAGGATCGGCCGTTTGTTTGGGCAGAGAAGCTGTAGTTTCTCACGTACGCCACTGACCTTGACACCAACTCTTCATTGCTTATTGCGTTGTTTCATACGTTTGGAAAACTTTACACTCATGGATTTTAATATTTAATTTACAATAAAATTTATCTCTGTTATTGACCCAAAATCCCTATACGGACCTATTTGTACCGTTACAAAACCCCCTCAATGAGAGGTTTTATGACGAAGCATAAAAACTCTCATTGACACATTCATACTTCCTAAAGGGATCAGCTAGGATACGTCGCCACAACCCCCTGTATTGTTTATATAAAAAGAGTATCGATAACTTACCCCTTGGTCCAGTGATTGTGACAGTACCTGCATGACCTTACTGGACTTCTCTTTCGAGATCCCAACACCGCAAGGCCAGTCAGGCACTTGACGTTCCTGCTCTGACGTGCTGGCCAGCTCAGGACCGCTGCCACAGCATCACTAAATTCTGAAACATTGAAATAAAAAATCAAATAGTGGCCTCGTATAATACCATATCCCTAACTGATCTGTTTCCCCTTAGCTGTGTATTGGTTTACGTTAATAAGCATTGGTTTTTCCTTAACTCCTAATATCTCTAATACATAGATGCAAACAAGATTTATTATAGATGTATCCTTCTCTCATTTCACTCCCAAAATATTTATTAAAATTTCGATTCTAATCGGTAATATTTAACTCTTTTCCATTTCCCAAGAAGAAATATAAATCTTTACTCTATTGCAATAATATTTAAAACAATTAATTAAGTTTAAGAGAATAAACAAAACAATGTATCTATATAGTTCTTATATAGAACAAAACACAAGTTCCCTACTTTCGAACACTCTATCTATTTGAAAATGACTAATCATCTTTCATGATCGTAATACTTTAATACAACATCATAATTAGCTTTTATGATTAACATCATCAACGTTATAGGTTTAATATTTCTTAAAACGATACTACCCAACTAGTAACCTCCTTCCACACACACTATGACCCCCCCCTGGACTGTAGCGTCCAGTTGCTTCCACAAGGACTGAATTTAGGGAGGAATTTTTGCATCTCCTGTCCTTGCTTCGGCCTTACATTTTAAACTGCCAGATATCAGAATATCTGATTTTATATAGTTATAACCTTAAGACGGGTCTATCACCTTTTTTGACTGTTCCTACGCGAACAAGGTGATAGCCGCTGTTCCATAGTTCCGGAGATTTCCCCTAAGTTGCCCCCCGTTAATTTCAGTTTTCACCAATTTCAAGGGCAACCAACCATGGTCAGTTTTACAACTTCTGCCCACAGCTGGTTGTCGCCCAAAACCACGATTAGTGCTGGTAAAACAGTAATCGCCTGAAAAGGTGGGGAAATCTTCTCTCATTCACATGTTTTCACTTCATCAATATTAATACACTGCACGGTATCGATTAACAATAAAATTATATAAAGTGGTTGTGCAGTGTATATTACGCCCAGTTTAGGCCTCCGATGATGGTAACGTACCTTGACGTTACTCATCAACACTCACCGCTATCTGCAGTGGCACATGCCACCACTGCAGTAACATAACTAATATCGAAACTTATGTCCTTCTACATGTACTGTCACTGCATTCCACAACTGATTTTCTCTTCTATTAACACCAAACAACCCCCAAAATCACCCATTAATCTTGCCTAATAACAAGTTCTTTCTATTTTCATAAAAATTTTCATATAGACACATTTTGCAAGTTCCAGCTTTCACTTCTCTCTAATACCTTTTTTATGACAAGATAATAAGTACAACAATGGATCATCTTACAAGTTTACATTATATGAATTACATTTCTGTTTTCTGAAAGAACATAACTCCTTGAAAAGTTAATTATTTAAGTTACAAAATTTTGGTCGTTTCATTTCACAATTCAAACAAAAATAAAACTACTGTTGTTCGTGGGAAAATACTATCACCAAGTTTCTCTCTTCTCCCTTTTTTTTCCGACTTTTAATTTATTTAACATCTATTGGACCATTAGATCCTAAAAAAAATTCCAATTTCATTTATCATTATATTTCTACTATGAATTTTCTATTAACATTTTGATCATTAATTAGTTTGGGTGACTCTCAGTTATTCACAATGATTTGATTTATTGAATAGGCATTTATACATATAACCTTACTCACCTTCTTTCTACTAACAACCACTAACAGATTTACATAGGGCGACACCAATCTCTCAATAATAACCCCCTTCAACACTAATTCCACTTATACCATTCTCCTCTTAAAATAAAATACCTAATACCCTCTTTGTAACTAGGATGTGTGTTCCCAACCTTGGCAATTCCATTCATACCCTTTTGCCCTTCCCATAATCTTGGCAAACACTCTTCGACCCTTCACAATTACGTGCCCAACGACGCACGTTGATCACTCCTTACCACCTCACCCTCACTACAAAATATCACCATCAACTATTTACTCTCTAATTACATTACCCTCTCTTTCTACATATATGCACTCCCAATACCCCTACTACTACTCTGTTTCTGTATTACTTGTATTTCAAAATTCTGTATTACTTGTATTTCAAAATTCTTATTTTCTCTAACACCCATTTAAGTTAACTTTGACTGACTTAATGCCTTATTAAAATAATTATCATTACCCAAACTCCATCTTTATAACATTTTACATTACTATGATCTTTGACAATTACCTTAGAAAATTCATCAATTACCTCTTAATAACAATACATCTCAATATCCAAATATATTATGTGTTTAATCATTTACTAGTCATTAGAGAATCTCTTCTGTACAACAATAATTAATTAATCTTCAGTTATTTAATTCAATCAGTTACTTAAACACAACATTACTTTAATTACCTTCTTCCAAAACAATTACAAATCATTTATTACAGACTCATTATTTATTTAATCTGAGAGAGAAAAAGTTATAAGTATTATTAAAGCAATTCCTATTACCTACATACATAGTTTACATAAAATACATTCCACAACACAAACACAATTAATTTCACTATAAATTTATTTACAATTCTTCGTCATTAATTTTCTGTCTACCACACCTCATTTCATAAGTTGGCAAGGTCATCACCATAAACTAAAATAATTAAATGTTCATGAACAACACAATATCTACCCTCCATCATCAAATAATAACCTGATCTTACAGCTACACCATTAATTTACAATTACTACTACTACTCTCCAGCACTACAGCCCATGGTGAGCCTTGGCTTCCGCTATGACCCGTCTCCACTCATCTCTGTCCACTGCCTTCAGTCTCCAGTTCCTAATGCCCATCTTTCTTAGATCTTCTTCCACATCCTGCTGCCATCTTCTTCGAGGCCTGCCTCTTCTTCTTTTGCCCAGTATCGTTCCACTTAATATAGTTTTGGGCATCCTCGTAACATTCATACGGGATACGTGTCCCAGCCATCTAAGTCTAGCTGATTTTATGTGTCTCACCAGTTCTTGTCCACCAATCAACTCATTTATTTCACCGTTATTTCGGATCCTATACATATTCCCTTCCTTCACCGGTCCAAATATCTGTCTCAAAATTCTTCTTTCAAAAATTCTTAGTGCACTTATATCCTTATTTACGAGAGTCCATGTCTCGGCTGCATAAGTAACAACAGGTCTGATCAGTGTTTTCATTTACATTACAGACACATTTTTATTATCATAATTATAACAATCATCATCATTGCTTTTTTCCATTGTATCACTACTATTGATAATACAAATATTATCGCATACCATTATTTCAAAATTCCTGTCGACATTGGGTATAATAATTTCTCCTTTAGTATTTTCTGTTACAGTCAGGTAAGTTACATTATCATTAACTACTGTTGCTATATCCGTTTCAACATAAAGTAAGTACTTATTATAATTATCAATTCTCTCTCTATTCACTCTCTCTCTTAATTCTGTATAACTCCTCCCAACCTCAAACGACTCTATCTTCCTATCACCATACCTCTCTGTCTCAATATATGCAGGGAGCACTAAATCATAAAAACACCTCCTGGTCCTACCAGGAACCTCACCAAAATTCAAAGGACAATTATTTGTAGATCTTTCATCTACCAAATATACTCGTAAAGACCTTTCTTCACCCCCAACAACCCCACGGGAAACAATTACCCCCTGCAACCCCTCTACCTCTATACTCTCTCTCCACTTTCTCTCTGACTCATCAACACACACTAACATTCCATTAATACTTTATACCTCCTCCAAAATTTCATCACCACTATTCTTAATTATATCATCGTAATTCTCACCCCTACTTACCTTATTGTCTTCATATGTTAACTGACCATCTTTATTTTCATTTAATTTATCGGTCTCTTTACTACCTTCTACCCCCACTTTAATCTCATAATTGTCATCTACTTTTTTCTTTTTAAAGTTATTAATTAGGTCATCTACTCTTGCATTTTGTTTATCAAACTTCTGACTGACTGATTCTACTATCTGTTCTTGAATATTGTCATAACGTGCATTCATTTCGTTTATTTGTTTATTAAAATTAAAATTTTGTTTCTTAATTTCATCTTTTACTTCGTCAAACTTCTCATCAAATTTATCAAACTTTTCATCAAATTTGTTTAACTTTACACTCTGTTCATTGAAAAGCAATTGCATCATTTTCATCAGCTCATTATCCTCAGATTTTTTAATCGGGACTGGCGTTGAATGAATTACTTCATTCATAATTTTTGACTCAGTTCCGCTTAATTCAGCATTCATTTGGCTTTCGTTTTCAATGTCAGTTAAGCTGACATTCTCGTTATTCTCTGCCATCTCAAATTTTTAATTATTTTAATTTTTAATCTCAAATTTTTAATTATATTTCTTTTCAAAATATTACCATATATCTAACCTATACTTCAATCACAACATAACCTTATTATTTACGTGTTAATTACATACCCATTTCCAACAACCATTCTGTTTCTGTATGCAGGTTTATTAAACAAAGTTTATATAATGTCCAACTGTTCTGGCGCCATTTGTTAACTAACTTCAATTTCTTATAACTTACCTTTTATAATTTTCTCTCATTAACATTTACACTCTGTTTACCATGCTGATTCGGGTAATCGCCATGTTGTGCTGTTACCAACATAATAGATTTTACTTTTGGGTTCCAGGGTTCTATTAAACGAACTAGAAACGGAATTGTTATTGAGAAATAATCGACTCTGATATCATTAGTTAACACTTGTGTTTTAATTGTCTGAATTTTTAAATATTTTAATAACAAAACAAAAAAACAAGATGGAGTCTTCCTCCTTTGCCATATCCAAATACAAAATGGCTGCAAAATATTTTCGCTACATCAGCCTTACGTATGATACATTTACAACATATATATTTTATCTCCAATTTACTCTGGTACCTGTTTAAATGAATTTAGAACATTACTGCAGTATAATAATTTAAGTTGTTACGTTGTATGAATCACGTAACGTGAACCAATGCTTGTGATTTCTATATGTACCGGTACGCATGCACACATGCTCACACACATACTAATTAAAATGGTACATTTGCTATTACTTGAGCTCAAACATTAAAAAGTGTTGGTGGTTTAAAATGTGAAAGGTTTATTTTCCTGCTGTGATGGATGAAGACCGAGTCAAGCGTTACTCATGTTCATGCTGGTGTTCTGCTGAACTATTACACTGTTCCTTTTTATTAACTGCACTCACTGTCTCTACATTTTATACTGATTGATTTTAAATAGATTTAATTCACTTTTTGTTACATTTTGTTGTTATTTTAAAGGCTTGCTGGCCAGCAATTTAGACAACGTGCAGTTCGCACGAAGTATACGAGTCGACTAAGAACGACAATATGGCGCTTATTTCCCAAGTGGAAAGGGTTGTCGCGTCATCAATTCTATTGTTTTTGGTGATGACGTCTTTGTTTTTTAAGGTGCAGCCATTACGTCTGACCTTCTTTAGATGACGTTTACATAGGATCGGCCGTTTGTTTGGGCAGAAAAGCTGTAGTTTCTCACGTACGCCACTGACCTTGACGCCAACTCTTCATTGCTTATTGCGTTGTTTCATACGTTTGGAAAACTTTACACTCATGGATTTTAATATTTAATTTACAATAAAATGTATCTCTGTTATTGACCCAAAATCCCTATACTGACCTATTTGTACCGTTACAGTGTGTGCACATGTTTTATTTACTTTTAAGAAGTATTCAATTGTTTTTAATCAGTACGTTGCATAAAATATTAAACAACATAAGAGTAAGGTCTACTATAGATTTTCCAGTTGAGTACATCAGTCAGTGTTTCTAGTGAGAGAGAGAATCTGCATTTCTAAAATTTTAAACAGCCTTAGATTCCTTCTTCTGTGTAGTATTTGGACATCTTCTCAGGTATTACAACAACACAAATTCACTGTAATTTAATTTGGGTAGCTCCACGCTTTTGGAGCGCCAATTTTATATAACACACAAATTCAGTGATGTTAGGTGTAATCGTAATAAGAAGAATGCTTAATACGTTTTCTAAATCTTTGTTTTATTTATTCAGCAACCTCTTTACTTACTTCGGCAATACAAAAATTCATTATTCATCGCTTGGGCGATCTTATGTGTGTGTCTTCTGGTGAATAATTTATATCTAAACAGGTTATATAAAAATCTTATTATCTAACCTTACTTATAATTATTTCTGCTCTCCGCTTACTCATTTAGTGTGGCCATCTTTGCAATTGCTTATCGATTTATTTCAACAAAGAATTTACTTTTATTTCAATTTCTTTAATCTTACTTGGCTTTAATTCTTTCCTACTGCATATGCATTTCTCTTTTATCAATTAAAGACTTTACTAATTATTTGAATTTACTTCAATTTAAAAATCAAACATTGCTCTCTCATAGCATTTACGTTATTCCAATATTAATTTCTATACATGAGACATTATTCTAAATGAACAATTTAGATTTTACATTACTATGTACAAATTAAATTCAGTTATCAACAGTTTTCAATGTCTTTCATTCTAGTTTAAATATTGTCTTTCAATTGTCTGTAATTATTATGGGTTTTTATCACCTCGTTTGATGTGGCAAATTATCAGCGTGTCCTCTGGTCCTCTTCCAGTCCTTCGTGTCTTTGGGTCCTAGGGTCCTCTTCCAGGATTCCACTGCTTGTCTTTCTTAGTTGTTGTTGTCTCTGCTCACATCATGTGTTGTAGGTGTGTCCATCGAACCTCTGTTCTGCCTGCCAGTTCGTCAGGTGACACTTACTGTAGATTTACGATCGCGTAGTCGACTGACATAGCCTCCTACGGCAACGGTTGAATAGAAGAAAAAAACTTTATTAGCACGACCTGGTATTTATAGCCACATCGTGCAAAAGCTCTTGTCTCAACAATATCTGTCTTGTCAGAGTTTGTCAACACGTCCTTTCTCCCACTCTCGTCCGATTCACTAATTTCACTTATCTTCGCGAATTGTGAAGTCTGTTTTACACTACACGATACTCAATCAATCCCTAATTTTCCTATGTCTATTATATGTAACTCACACTTCTTTATTATAATTATTCAGAGAGTTATTCACTTTTTATTCATTGTAATTTCACTTTACCACACTTTTAAACGTTTTTTTAACCTTTTGTTTATCTTTATAAAATACACACTTTGGTGTCTTTTGATTTACATTATCATACATGTTTTTCTTATAATTAAAATTATACTTAAAATCTAACATCATTTGAATAGGGGTGGTTACTGTCCAGGAACGGACAGGCTTCACACACACAAACAAAATACACATGTACACACAGCTAGCGACAGGTGGCCAGATGTGTACATGCCTGAACGGTGCATTCCATATATTTTAAACAATCCAGCTTGCAATCTGAATCATGGCTATTAACCATAGATTTATTTATTTTTATTAATTATTATGATTATTTTTGCAATGCACAGTACTGTATAGGTTGTACTGTCGCATTATATATATGGAAATATTGTATATGACTTGTGTTACTCTTGTCTAAAGATTTGTTTTTTCATAAATTTTTTGTTTCATAAAAATTATTTAAAGAATGGTTAATTTAAATTGCAAATAGGATATTTTTAATTGAAACCAAAATGAAGCTTATCATTAATAGCTTCACTTTTGGTACAGTGACAAATTCACTGTTAATGTTTTAATTAAGGAAGTTGTGTGATTATAATCATAAACAGAATTAACGCTGTTCCACACCACTATAGAAAAACTAACAATGTTATTTCCGATCTCATGATGAGCTATGAAGCTTGAAAGCACTAATCAGAGTAATTTTTCTATAATGGTGAACTTTCTTAATTAGATTGTTATTTCCGATCTGATGATGAGTTATGAAGCTTGAAAACACTAGTCGGAATAATTTGTCTATAGTGGTGTGGTGCAACAGTGTTAATTCTGTTTGTAGATGTTTTGTCAGAAAATATACAGGTCCTGGAGACTAATGATAACCTATTAGTAGCAATTCACTCAACATTCATAATAGAACACATGCCCACATTATTAACAGGCAGGTAGGTGTTAAATATCATAAATCTAATGGTGAATGTGGGCTGTAAGAGCAAAAGATTAAATATTTAGAATTAATATTAGGCAATTACCTGTATTAACTTCCGTCTTGTGACTTATTTGGTTTTTTCTTAAAACGACGCGTTTCGAGAATAAATTCTCATCATCAGGTTTAAAAATATTATAAAAACATCAAATTCACCCAAAAGGGGTCGTCAACTAGTTAAAATACAAAAACACAAAAACACCACACATAATTTAACACCGACACAGTCACGGCACAGTCCGATGCGCATCGTCTCGTTGCCAACGACCAACTGTTGCACTTTGTCTTATACGACCGTTATCATTGCCTGCTGACCCATCGATATCGATGGCCGTGTTGTACAGCAGATTCGATCGGAACGAAACTTTGTCATTAAGTAGCTGGTCCGTTTGTAACTTAGAAGCCCTGTATATCTCATATTCCTCCACAGCTTTCATGTATGCACCCTTTTTACAATTATGAAGCAGTTTAAAGTTTGTGTGGAAGTCTGAGTACTTATGATTATACAGCATTAAATGCTGAGCGTAACTGGATCTAGTTTTCGAGATATCACTTTTGGGCAGGTGTTCTTTAAAACGTTCGGCTGATGGCCTGCCCGTTTGTCCTATATAGAATTTGTCACAGTCATCGCATTCAAGCTTGTACACTCCAGTTTTCTCTTCAGCCGGGATATGAGTTCTTTGTCCCAAACGTTTTTTGATGTTATTTGTGGTTTTAAAGGCTACTGTTATTTTATGTTTTTTCAGCTCATTCTTTATAATGACTGGTAGTACATTTGTGTACTCAGTTACTATAAATTTAGTATCTTCTTTAGATGGGCCGGTTAATCTGCTTTTACTATTGATTTTTACCGAGTGTTTTCTTATAAGCTTGTCTATGATTCCACTGTTATACCCATTAGCGATTGCTATACTTTTGATTATATTAGTCTCTTCCACTCTGTCTTTTTGCTCAAGGGGAATAGCAAGCATTCTATGAACAAACGCGTTGAAGGCTGCCATTTTTTGGGAATATGGATGGTACGAATCAGCATGAACAGTAATATTCGTGGTGGTGGGCTTTCTATAAATTTTGAATCTAAAACGGTCATTATATTTGCTGATAGTGAGATCAAGAAAGTTCAGGCAGCTATTATTCTCCATTTCTAGGGTAAATTGTATTTTCATGTTTATGCTGTTCATATATCCTTTCAAATTTTCTATTTGTCTACTAGTTCCATTGAATATCATAAAAGTGTCGTCAACATAGCGTACGTAAAATTTAATTGTGTCTCGCTGTTTATTAAGACTAGACATTAAAAATGTATTCTCAAAGTGGTTCAAGTATAGGTCCGCTAAAATTCCCGATAAAGGTGACCCCATTGCCAGACCATCCTCCTGCATGAAATACTCATTATCATAAGAGAAATAATTTTGTTTGAGTATTGTTTTTAGCAATTGCATAAGTTCATCAATTTCATTTCTACCTAACCTATTTGTATTAAGCTATTTCTGAGAATTGTCATTGTCTCATCTACCGGCACATTGGTGTACAGATTAGTTACGTCAAATGAAGCCAACCTATAATGTGGTGCTGATTTAATAGTTTTAATTTTTTCAACGAGACGTAGCTGTTTTTTATGCTGTAGTTATTTACTATGTCAATGTTCTCTTTTATGATTTGGCAGCCTTCAACGCATTCGTTCATAGAATGCTTGCTATTCCCCTTGAGCAAAAAGACAGAGTGGAAGAGACTAATATAATCAAAAGTATAGCAATCGCTAATACATGGGGACTGAGTACACAAATGTACTACCAGTCATTATAAAGAATGAGCTGAAAAAACGTAAAATAACAGTAGCCTTTAAAACCACAAATAACATCAAAAAACGTTTGGGACAAAGAACTCATATCCCGGCTGAAGAGAAAACTGGAGTGTACAAGCTTGAATGCGATGACTGTGACAAATTCTATATAGGACAAACGGGCAGGCCATCAGCCGAACGTTTTAAAGAACACCTGCCCAAAAGTGATATCTCGAAAACTAGATCCAGTTACGCTCAGCATTTAATGCTGTATAATCATAAGTACTCAGACTTCCACACAAACTTTAAACTGCTTCATAATTGTAAAAAGGGTGCATACATGAACGCTGTGGAGGAATATGAGATATACAGGGCTTCTAAGTTACAAACGGACCAGCTACTTAATGACAAAGTTTCGTTCCGATCGAATCTGCTGTACAACACGGCCATCGATATCGATGGGTCAGCGGGCAATGATAACGGTCGTATAAGACAAAGTGCAACAGTTGGTCGTTGGCAACGAGACGATGCACATCGGACTGTGCCGTGACTGTGTCGGTGTTAAATTATGTGTGGTGTTTTTGTGTTTGTGTATTTTAACTAGTTGACGACCCCTTTTGGGTGAATTTGATGTTTTTGTAGTATTTTTAAACCTGATGATGAGAATTTATTCTCGAAACGCGTCGTTTTAAGAAAAAACCAAATAAGTCACAAGACGGAAGTTAATACAGGTAATTGCCTAATACTAATTCTAAATATTTAGTAACGTGACTTGGAGACTAAAACAAAATGAAACAAGAAGATTAGTTTACAGATACAGTGCAGTCAGTCTAAAAGCACTCCACAGTAACGCTAACAAACCTAAAATCAAATTTGTGTTTAACTACAGTGGAACCTCGATATAACACCCCTGTGATATAACGCGACCCTTGATGTAACGCTCATTTTTCAATTGTCCCGCCAAATTAAATAGTTAAACTTGGGACGTCTATATATAGCGACCCTCAATATAAAGCGCTTTTTGGCCGCTCCACAGAAGAGCATTATATCAAGGTTCCACTGTAATGGTCGAGTGTTTATGTGAGATGTATTTTGTGTGTTTTTGTGGTGACGAACAGAATTTGTAAAACAGTAAGATGGTTTTGTCTTTAAGCCAGGAACGTGATAACTTTTAAACTCTTAGTATAAATAGCATGTAACATTTTCATTACAACAAAGTGTCTGAGATTTGAAAAGTATTTTTATTATTTCAATTTGTGTTATTTTAATTATACTTGAATTGTTTGTTACTTCAGTTATACCTAATTATTTTGAATATGCTGAATTCAGTATGCTTATAGATTTCACTTACACAAAAGTATCCATTGAAAGGTATAAAACTCATCATCGTAACAATCAGCACTGTTCAAAATGTTAATGATAAACACGGTAACAGTGTTGCTTATTTAATGATAAACTATATTGCTTATTGTTTTGACCATTGGTACATTAGACATGATTTATCCTATGAAATGTGAAAGGCACAACACAGTACGAACCCAATGTTAATGATTCTTACAGTATAAGAAAACCAAACAGCAAACAAAAACAGAAGGCATATTGAATTACTCTATTCCATGATTCTCCGTGAATGTTTTTTCGTGTGTAAAAAAAGTTATTTTGGCTCAACCAATGTTTGATTTTATGCCCATGCTATCCTAAAAACACATTCAGTAGTTAGTTTGGGACCATATAACAATTTTGTGCTAACAAAATTTGTATATTTACAGTGTTTGTATTATATGTTTTCAACTGTAATGAGTAAAACAGGTCAGAATAATAATGAGGAGTATTGCGGACAAAAAAAGTGTCAAGTTATAATAGAAGGAAAATAACATACATCGTAATCACAACGTTTTCTGAGCAAGACCAATTGTCAATATCAGTTTCCAAATACAGTAGAACTTGGCTAATTCGAAGCTGAAGGGACCGTAAAAAATTCGAATTATCCAAAAATTCGAATTAGGAAAGTTTTAATAAGGGTAGAAAAATCAAATCATAAACCAAAATTTAGTAAAGCAGTATGTTATTTTATTAAACAATTTCCTTATACATATGTATTACAAACGTATAAAGACGTTTCAGTACAAAATATAGCATTTACAGTTTTTTAAAAAAGCTAGAAACATTTGATTGCATTTGCAATTAATACACTGAGTTGTAGTAAACTCTTCAAGTTTATTAAGTGCTTGGAAAATAGCGTCACTTACGTTCTGCTGTCCTTCAACAAACCGTCTCAAGTCTTGAATGTAATTTGATGCCTGTGAAGCCGTTGGAATCGGTATCTCTGGAAGTTCTAGCTGGTCCCCTTCTTCATCTGAAGATGCACCATCATTTCTTTTGTTCATAACATCAGCCACGATCTCCGCATCTGTCTGTTCACCACACACCGCCAAGTCTTCATCCATGTTTACAAACTCTTCGTAACGAATGCCTGCGTCATGTTCAATATCTTCCCAGTTATCCGCAGTGGGTATGACTTCTCTAGCAGCTTTATTCTCCTCTTCACCTTCAATGTGGCAGAAACCACCTTTACGAAAGCAGTTAGCAATTATTTTTTGCGTAACTTGGTCCCAAGCACTGTTGCACATGCGGGCAGCTTGAAGGATGTTAATCTTGATAGCATTTTCGTGCTCATATAAATAAGCACCTGACAGAATGTTTTGGACCACAAGCTGTCTGAAAAATGCTTAAAATTTTTTATTACACCTTGGTCCATAGGTTGAACTACTGAAGTCATGTTTGGGGGGAAAACACAACCTTTACATTTTCCATCACAGGAAGAGTGTTGTGCCTCTACAGTTGTCAATAAACAAGACGATTCTTCTGTTTTGATTCCGAAATTGCCTGTTGATTTTCAAAAGCCATCTTTCGAAAATTTCACCTGTCATCCAAGCTTTATTGTTTGATTCATATTCAACTGGTTTTGTTTTTACATTTTTGAAACAATGTGGGTTGGCTGACTTCCCTATCATTAGCAAAGGCAGTTTTTCAGAGCCATCCATGTTTGCTCCGACTAAAAGTGTTATGCGCTCCTTGCTGTGTTTGCCGCCACTACAACTTTCTCCTTTAAAAGCAAGTGTTTTGTCGGGGGTTCATTTGAAGAATAAGCCCGTCTCGTCTACATTAAAAATGTCTTTAGCATCTCTATCAGAAATCATTTGCAACAAATCGTCTTTCCATGAATTTGCAGCTTCAACATCAACAGATCCACTTTCCCCACAAACAGATTTGAAAGACATGCCATTCCTTTCTTTAAAACCATCGAGTCAACCAGTGCTGGCCTTAAAATCATTTTTCCCTAAGCTAGATGCGAATTCCTCAGCTTTGGCTCTGACGAGGGGCCCACTGACTGGAATTTTTTTGTCCCTTGCTTGTTTAAACCACTTCACTACATATTCATCTACATCAGGATTTTCTGGTCCTCGCGCTCTTTTCCTATCTTTGTCGCTGGCTTTACACACACTATTCAAAATCTTCTCTTTATTTTTTAGATACGTTGACAGTGTATTTGGCGGTATCCCGAATTCCTTAGCAATTTCAGATTTCTTTTTTTGTCCCTTTTCCACTTCCCGAATAACGGCAACTTTTTCGGCAAATGTCAATGATTTGTATTGGATCCATGTTGGTTTCGAAAGGGCCATGATGAACACACAACACAATAAAACTGCACAATAAGCGTCACTAAAACACACCAGTCTGTATATACAGTACTGTTGTTAACTAACATACTCATACACACATTTATTATTGTATATTTTTACTTTTACTGATATAAGGTAAACACGTGTACTTACCATTTCAATGTATGTGTGAGCAAGTGGTTCCTTTCCAATATAAATCTCTCTTTAAGGGGCCAGGGTTCACTCTCGGCGAGATTCAGATACAAAGAGATACTACTATTTCATAAAAACACCCCCTGGCCTCACCAGGTACACTAACACAAAAAACTAAGGGATCATTTGGAGACCACACGTCTCCCACATAAACTCTAGAGGAACCTTCATCCTCAAATAACAATTTTGGAGTCTTTACTCCAACTATACCACTGGGAAAATTTGCCCTCTGCTCACTATACTCACTTAAACTCTCCTTACCCCCACTTTCACTCTCATCTACAACTGTCACCTCACCATTAACCTCTACTCTCATTAAAATCTCATTATTACTACCAACATCCACACTATTATCTCCTATTACCATATTTTTATTTATTTTATCACAATTTCCACTACTACTTACCTTGTCTTTGTTTATACCTAATTTGTCTATTTCTCTACTCTTATTTTCTAACTCTATCTCATTAATTCTCTTGTCAACATTAAAATTCCGTTTTTGCATTTCATTTTTTAATTCTTCTAATTTCTCCTCGAATTGATTCAATTTTACATTTCGCAAGTTATTTTGTTTCTTTAGTTCGTTTTCAAAACTGTCAAACTTTTCATTAAATTTGCTATTCATCTGGTTAAATTTGTCATCGAATTTAAGATTCTGCTGTTCAAATTTGTCATCGAATTTAATATTCTGCTGCTCAAATTTTTCATCGAATTTAATATTCTGCTGTTCAAATTTTTCGTAAATTTGTTCTTTTAATACACTATTTTGTGTTTTAATTAATATAAATAAATCTTCTAATGATATCTTATTTTCGATTTCCCTAGGTGTTGAATTGGCACTTATTCCGTTTAATAAAATTGATTCTGTAGCTGTATTATTTATTTCTATGCTGTCATTATTTTCTGCCATTTTGATAAACTTTAATATTGAAATTACTATTTAATTACACTTGTCACAATTACACTATTTGATATGTTTTTGTCAACATAACCTCTCGTATATTAGGTTATGCACTATTCTGTCACTCTCCTTGTCTCTGAATTTGGCTTATATTTTATATAAAATAGCTTTATATAAAGTCCGCTGTTCGGGGGGCCAATTGTTAACTAACATACTAACAACACACATTTCTTTTCGTATATATTTTTACTTTTACTGATATAAGGTAAACACGTGTACTTACCATTTCAATGTATGTGTGAGCACGTGGTTCCTTTCCAATATAAATCTCTCTTTAAGGGGCCAGGGTTCACTCTCGGCGAGATTCAGATACAAAGAGGTGATAGAAATGACAACACTGATTCTCATTTGAATGTAATCACTAGGTTTTAATTGCCAGAATAAAATAAACATATATATTGAATGATACCCAAAATGGCGTCACATACAATTGCCAAAAACAAAATGGTGGTTACATTTCCTTAAACCCTATTCAGTCATAGTTACTTTGTATTATGGTGAATCTTGTTAATATTTTATATTTACGTCTGGCTACAGCTCTAATAACACATAATTAATTATATACTGATATGCTACACAAACCAATGCCCTCTTTAGTCATGATCATGGCCATGCGTTCATTCACTCATACGCTCACTCACCCCCCACTATCGCAAATACATTTTATCAAATTTATCTTTTATTTGAGCTCATTAATATGTAAAAAATGTGATAATTGTTTGACTTCTCTGTAAGTGGACCAGAGTTGCTCCCTCGCTGGTGTTAGATGTTATGCAGTAGTATGGCAGGTGGTCGCCTCATATTTATCATTTATCTATTGGTGTGCACTGATTCTACAGCTGATATTTAACTGTTTACTATTAATTGAGTCTTTTACAACTCCACTGTCACATTTTTAATTATAGATGATAACTTTCTTAAAACTTTCGCTGTTGACCCTTTGGTGTGCTGTGCGGAACTGAGAACGGGGAATATGCAAATTTTTTGTATGTGTTAGTGCATTTGACGTCACCGTCTTTTGTTTGCTGGGCCAACGCCTCGTTACATACGTTGTTGTTCCCGCGTCATTGTCTTTTATTCATGACGACACAGCTTTATAAACCAATCACAATTGTTATTAATAGTCCGTCATCACATACACCGCCATCATCTCTGCTTGCTTTTGCTTGTCCACCGGTGACCTTGGCATTATGCTCCTCTCACTGAATATGCGTTGTTCCTTTTTACAGAGGGACAATGGACCTAACCATTCTTTATTCAACTGTGATACAATAAAACATTATAAAACAACCTCAAATCCCATAATTAAGGTATTGGGCCTTTATGTACTGTTACAAACCCCCTCAATGAAAGATTTTGTGTCGAGACACAAAAACTTTCATTGTCTCATTCATACGGTTCTAAAAGGATCCGCCTAGATATGTCGCCACAACCCCCTGTAATGTTACTATATAAAATTAATAATCACTTACCCTTGGTCCAATAGTGCTGATCGTACCTGTCTGACCTTACTGGACTTCTCAGGCGAGATCCCAACACCATAAGGCCATGAGGCACTTAACGTTCCTGCTCTGACGCACCCGCCAGCTCAGGACCGCGGTCACAACAACACAAAACTCTGAAACATCGAATACAAAATTTTAAAATAGTGGTCTAATATACTTCCATATCTACAACTGATATGTTTCCTTTTAGATGCATTGGTTTGTGTCTGGGCATTGGTTTGTTCAATTAATTTTTTCAAAACAACAACAACAAGAATTCAACATAGACTGATTTTTCACCAACACAAATTCAATCTCTTCCTCATAAGAGAAAAATATATATGTTCCTACAAATAACATAATACATAAACAATTCTTTAATATTCCCCAAAACACCATCACCTACTTATTTCTATAAAATTCAACCTACAACTACTATGGCAGACAAGTTTATTATTCAAATTTTATTACTCAACTCTATAATCATTTTATATTTTTTGCAATGACATCATACTATATTTTGTTCAACACCATTTTTAACTTTATCTTTTTAATATTCAAAATCTACTATCTTTTAACATTTGTTACCGTCGTTACCCCTGTAGCGACCTCCTAACCACACACTCTATGGCCATCAACATAATAAAAACATCATAGAACATTGAACATTACCATCGTTACATTTACATTAAACACTTTATATTTACACAACTGGTACAAAAACTTTATAACATTTTTATCATCAATTCTCGATTAACTTTTAATTATTTAACATTTGTTTATATCAGATTCTATACAACAATTTCAGATTTATCCTTACCTTTCTGTTACATCATCTTCCTACCATGAATTTTCTTTTCTAACCTTTTTATCCTTATTAGTTTGGGTGACTGTCTATTATTCATTATTCTCTATATCTTATTTTGGCATTTGTCAACCTAACCTTACTCACCTCTTTTCTACTAACAACTGCTTGTAACCAACCATCAACATACTATGACACCAATATCTCTATAATAACCCCCTTCACTAATCCCATTTAAAACCTCTGGCACCCGCTCGTCTTTTGTACTAGTATGTGTGTTCCCGAACTCTAACCAACTCATTCCCTTATCGGTTCCTGACCCTTTCAGGTAACCCTTTCCGGTGCTAAACGGTCCCTTCCTGTCCCAACACCTTTCGTTGCGGACTCCCTACACCACTACCCTTACTACAAAATATCACCATCAACAAATATAATTACCATTCACATTACTCACCTCTACATATAATCACTAACTACTGTGTCCCTAAAATATCTAACACCTCTTTATATATTATCTGTATCTCAACACTTTATTTTCACGAACTCCCATTAACTCTACTTAACTAACTCCAATGCCCTTATTTATCACTATTACCCAAACTCTTTTACAACATTTCACCTTAACATACCACTAGAAAATTCATCACTTATCTTACAATCCTAAAACAACTCAATATCCAAATATATTACCTGCTTCATCATTTACTACCCATTAGAATCTAAATCTCATAATTGTTTAAATTCCTTATCAATTATTTAAAATTTCACAGTACATAGTTTACACAAAAAAATATATAAAATACACAACAGCAAAAATACACAAATACACTGATATCAATACACAAACTATACAATCCAAATTACCAATTAATCGTTTACCATAAATCAGTCATAAACAGTCCATTTTGAAAACACTGTCCACATAATTAAATGTTCATAACACAATAAAATAATTAACCTCCATCGTCAAATAATACTTATCTTATGTATACATAACTCATTTTTAATTAAATACATTATATCATCTTTTGTAATATAATAACTATTTGAATTTATTTTGTCCATTATACCATAGTAATACTCTGCAGGATTACTCCACATTACTATATCATAAAACTTGTCAACATTCGGTATGGTCCAGTCACCTTTAGTGTAATTTGTCATATTCAGGTAAGTTATATTATCATTGTTATCAACATCATCTCCTACTACCTCAGTTTCAATACAAGGTAAGTTCTTATTATATTTATCAATCATCTCTCCACCTAACCTTTCTACAAATTCTTCATAATTTCTACTTATCTTAAAAATGTCTACCTCCCTCTTTCTCTCACAATATCTCTCACTTTTAAAACATCTCTCTCTATCACACCAAGCTACATTCTCTCTATATATATTTGCATAGGGCACTACTATTTCATAAAAACACCCCCTGGCCTCACCAGGTACACTAACACAAAAAACTAAGGGATCATTTGGAGACCACACGTCTCCCACATAAACTCTAGAGGAACCTTCATCCTCAAATAACAATTTTGGAGTCTTTACTCCAACTATACCACTGGGAAAATTTGCCCTCTGCTCACTATACTCACTTAAACTCTCCTTACCCCCACTTTCACTCTCATCTACAACTGTCACCTCACCATTAACCTCTACTCTCATTAAAATCTCATTATTACTACCAACATCCACACTATTATCTCCTATTACCATATTTTTATTTATTTTATCACAATTTCCACTACTACTTACCTTGTCTTTGTTTATACCTAATTTGTCTATTTCTCTACTCTTATTTTCTAACTCTATCTCATTAATTCTCTTGTCAACATTAAAATTCCGTTTTTGCATTTCATTTTTTAATTCTTCTAATTTCTCCTCGAATTGATTCAATTTTACATTTCGCAAGTTATTTTGTTTCTTTAGTTCGTTTTCAAAACTGTCAAACTTTTCATTAAATTTGCTATTCATCTGGTTAAATTTGTCATCGAATTTAAGATTCTGCTGTTCAAATTTGTCATCGAATTTAATATTCTGCTGCTCAAATTTTTCATCGAATTTAATATTCTGCTGTTCAAATTTTTCATCGAATTTAATATTCTGCTGTTCAAATTTTTCGTAAATTTGTTCTTTTAATACACTATTTTGTGTTTTAATTAATATAAATAAATCTTCTAATGATATCTTATTTTCGATTTCCCTAGGTGTTGAATTGGCACTTATTCCGTTTAATAAAATTGATTCTGTAGCTGTATTATTTATTTCTATGCTGTCATTATTTTCTGCCATTTTGATAAACTTTAATATTGAAATTACTATTTAATTACACTTGTCACAATTACACTATTTGATATGTTTTTGTCAACATAACCTCTCGTATATTAGGTTATGCACTATTCTGTCACTCTCCTTGTCTCTGAATCTGGCTTATATTTTATATAAAATAGCTTTATATAAAGTCCGCTGTTCGGGGGGCCAATTGTTAACTAACATACTAACAACACACATTTCTTTTCGTATATATTTTTACTTTTACTGATATAAGGTAAACACGTGTACTTACCATTTCAATGTATGTGTGAGCACGTGGTTCCTTTCCAATATAAATCTCTCTTTAAGAGGCCAGGGTTCACTCTCGGCGAGATTCAGATACAAAGAGGTGATAGAAATGACAACACTGATTCTCATTTGAATGTAATCACTAGGTTTTAATTGCCAGAATAAAATAAACATATATATTGAATGATACCCAAAATGGCGTCACATACAATTGCCAAAAACAAAATGGTGGTTACATTTCCTTAAACCCTATTCAGTCATAGTTACTTTGTATTATGGTGAATCTTGTTAATATTTTATATTTACGTCTGGCTGCAGCTCTAATAACACATAATTAATTATATACTGATATGCTACACAAACCAATGCCCTCTTTAGTCATGATCATGGCCATGCGTTCATTCACTCATACGCTCACTCACCCCCACTATCGCAAATACATTTTATCAAATTTATCTTTTATTTGAGCTCATTAATATGTAAAAAATGTGATAATTGTTTGACTTCTCTGTAAGTGGACCAGAGTTGCTCCCTCGCTGGTGTTAGATGTTATGCAGTAGTATGGCAGGTGGTCGCCTCATATTTATCATTTATCTATTGGTGTGCACTGATTCTACAGCTGATATTTAACTGTTTACTATTAATTGAGTCTTTTACAACTCCACTGTCACATTTTTAATTATAGATGATAACTTTCTTAAAACTTTCGCTGTTGACCCTTTGGTGTGCTGTGCGGAACTGAGAACGGGGAATATGCAAATTTTTTGTATGTGTTAGTGCATTTGACGTCACCGTCTTTTGTTTGCTGGGCCAACGCCTCGTTACATACGTTGTTGTTCCCGCGTCATTGTCTTTTATTCATGACGACACAGCTTTATAAACCAATCACAATTGTTATTAATAGTCCGTCATCACATACACCGCCATCATCTCTGCTTGCTTTTGCTTGTCCACCGGTGACCTTGGCATTATGCTCCTCTCACTGAATATGCGTTGTTCCTTTTTACAGAGGGACAATGGACCTAACCATTCTTTATTCAACTGTGATACAATAAAACATTATAAAACAACCTCAGGTCCCATAATTAAGGTATTGGGCCTTATGTACTGTTACACTGTATAAAGAAAGGAACGGTGTCTCACTACAGGACACAGCTCGCACAGTAGAAACTCAAAAAGACTTAACCCTTCCACGAATGCAGACAGACTGAACTTAAACTGAAAGTAACAGTGAGGGTGGCTGACTGACAAGGCGTGGAACAAGGGACAATGGCAGACGGTACCGTTACGCGAGCCAGTCACGTGTCATCGCGAGATACTAGCGCCAATTCTACGAATTTGACACAAAGGACAAGCGTCTGTTCACAAAGGGCGATGCCTGCTTGTCTGTTTCCAGTCGTGTCTCTATTGTTACGTGGTCTAGCCCATACTGCAGGCGATTTTTTGTAGTTTGAGCAACATTTTTATTTCAAATTAACCAAAAAAAGTTCGAATTACAGACGATGTTTTTGCACGGTTTTACATAGGATATTCAAGGGACCACAGTAAAAGTTTGAATTATCCACGAATTCGAATTATGCATGTTCGAATTAGCCAAGTTCTACTGTAGTAATTACGATCAGAGCATGAATTCAGTTTGTATGTATCAGATAAAGAGCTGAGGGTATATAATTTGTACACAATTTTTATTACTTACTAATCTTTGAATTTGAATTAACTGACTGACTTTTGCGATCATAGAAAAAATATAAATGCAACATTTCGACCACACAAACAATTGGCAGCCATCTTCAAGCTAATTATAAACTAATGTTAAGAAGTGAATAAAGATGTAATGAAATAAATAATTAAACAAAAGATAAAGTAATACAAATGAATACTTGTGAAAAAACTCACAATTCGCACTAACAACTTGCATACCAACAAGGTCAACATAAGTGTTGGTGGTGTTCGTGGAATAGACTAATTCAATATGTCTTCTGATTTTGCATGCTGTATGAATCATTGTCATTGGGTTCACACCAACAACACGGTGTTCTGTTAACCTTATTGCTGTGTGTTTGTACAAGTTGTGCTTGTGTTTTGTGAGTGTTGTGTTTTTTTTTTATAAGAAGTATTCATTTGTATTATTTTATCTTTTGATTATATATTTTGCGAAGTTTTGTAATTATTATATTGTAGACTCTCTATCACTGGTTGGTAGAGTAGTATTTATTTCTTTACATATATCAGTGTATAATTAGCCTGAAGATGGCTGCCGATTGTTTGGGTGGCCGAAAAATTGTATTTATATTTCTGTGATGGCAAGAGTCAGTCAGTTAAATTCAAGTTCAGGTGATTACAACCCTTTACAGCCATCTTTTAAAAAGTTGACATACTACTCTGTTACTATACAGTTTTTACTACTTGGTATAACGTAACTAATAGACTAACAAAATTAATATAAGTTGCATAAGAAAGGCTTCATATAGTGTCACATGTAATGACTTTAACAAAACGTACAGATAAAGTTGTACTGAATATGTAAGGTAATATTGGGTGGCTGAAGTGTATGCTGCGGGCAAACCCCATATTTCTTTGTGACTTATATGGTAACCTGTACTACCTTTGTCTCCTGTAGAACTTCAGATGGCATCAGGCGGATTCCAATAATAAACAGTATTTCAACAGTGTATGCAGCTTAACAGAGAAACAGCAGGCTGTAATTTTTACTTATAATGATGTGAATCTGTTCAGTGTTATGCATTCAAGCAGTGAAATACTTGATGTAGGAGTAAGTTGTGCCTTCCTTCAGCTAAAGGAAGGAAATTAGAGCTCTTGACTTTTGTCTAAAGCTTGCACGGCCGGTGTCAACAAATTCAAAATTATTTCTAAAAACCGGGCTGTTAGGCCAAGGTTGGTTGTTGTGAATCGACATCTTGTCGGCAACGTTTTAATTCCCCACCCCGCCCACCCGGGATCTTCTTTAGACCACCAAAAAGCAACAGCGTAGAAGCAATACCTAAGACAGGTATCGGGTGTTGTTCGGCAAACATCTGCCGCTATTGTTTTCATATGCTGTCACTTTTGGGGAGCCTGAAGAAGATCCCCGAGGGGGGAATCAAAATGTTGCCAACAAGATGTTGATTCACAGCAACCAACCATGGCCTAACAGCCCGGTTTTTAGAAATAATTTGAATATATTAGAGCTCTTATTTGAAGACTATTCTTGTTAATGATAAACAAATAACATAAATATTTTATCAATATATTTTGTAGTCATTGTAAAATAATATAAAATTCCAGGTAATCATGAAACCACTTTTGTTGTCTTTGTGAATAAACTTGGTCCACAGTAATATAATAACAGTTTTAATGATTTGTGGTTTTCTTTCTCTGGTCTGTCTGGAACACTCATCATCTAATTGTGTAGGGAGTATGTATGTGTATTGAATCAACTATGTTTGTAGTATGTCATTTTTTTTTGTATTTAACCTATTTGATAAAGGCATTGACCACCATGATAATGTAAGGAACTTTTTTTTCTAAGATTTACTTGTTTAGGATACCAATAATATGTGAACTGCCATAACTTGATAAGTACACTACTTTTCCTACATTTTCAGGTAATATGTAACTGTATCTTATTTATAAAGGACTAATTTGTGTATTTTATTTTCACTTCTCACCTTTTAATATGTGGTAAACCCCATATAACTGACTAAAGAAAAAATACAGCCAATAATGTCTGAACTCTCTTGGAACTGTTATAATTCACATTCTTTATATAACGCCTTTGTGTATTAGATTTTTAACATTGAAAATGTGTATATGGATGTGTCGCACATTTGCGGCCGATCGCTGGTGCATTATCGAAAATTGGAACCGGTGAGTTTCCATAGAAACTACTTCTTTGTTGTCAATAACGTAGTACACATATAAAACTTCGCTTATGAATGTGACTACATTTAACTTATAATCTGTACATTGGTAAATGAAAAATGAATTCATTGATTGGTGAATGAACATAAATATATATATTTTTTAGATTTATTGAAGCATTTTCAATGCCCTTCTCTGTGCATTGCATTTGTGCAATGCCTGTACATTATTTTATTCATTACTGTAAAATATCCTTCATTTAAAATAATTCCACCATTATGATCTTTAGTAACCACTTGTAAACGACAGGATTTTTTTCACCAGTATAGGTTAAAATGTGGCAGAACTGGGCTGCGAATATGTTTGATGTTCTGTTAAATTCAAGACGTAGCACTTGTATGTTTATTCACTTTACAAGGCAGTAAACTTTATCAGATATTAGTATTCCGTAAGTTGTTATTAATAATTGCTGTAAAAGTAAAAAAACTATTTTTGCTGACTTTTTATATTGCTGCTTTTAGTGATATTTTTTTATCTAGTGTAGTAGGTCTAGTGTCAGTTTAACATCAAAGTATGTCCCTACAACTTTTATAGTTACAAGACTACATTAATGTAAGAGACCAGTTTCCACTTTTTGTTATTTAACAGTAGTTTGTTACGACAGTCTACTTGATCATCGTAGGTACAGTGGAAACAAAATAAGTACAAGACACCAATTAAGTCACTAATCACCAGCTTTAATTGTTACAGTAAAACAGTTCGTAATTAACAAGACAGTCTACTACAACAAATCAAATAAAAATTGTTCACATGCAATAAAATGTCACTAATATTAAACACAATTGTATTACAATTATGCCGCCCGATTATAAAACGCAACACTTCCACTAATAACCACTTGAACTTACACAGTAATCTCGGCCGATAATAACTCTTGAACCGCTCTGTAAATATATCGCCACTATACTGAAACTTAAGGCCGCTGCCGCCATGTATTTATACCTGCGCTCATAGACCAGAATGTTCCTAATTGCATCTTAGCGCTCGTGTGAACTACGTAATTAACTGCGGCCTTGACACAGTCCGCACGGCTGGCACCTTCAAGAAACCTCTTGAAAATGCATCTACAAGCACATACGCCACACGCGTTACATCAAGATTCTTCTAGCACATTCAACAAACATGTAGAGTGTTCTGTGATGTCGTAACGCTGCCCCCTCCTTAAGCATGTTCATCCCGAACTGGCAAACCGTCTCTGAAGTAGTACTTAGCCAGGCGATCTAGGTGGACGACCTTGAACTTTCGCTGTCCTTCCTGATGAATCCGATAAACAACATCATTGATTCTTTTTTTCACAGTGTAAGGTCCTTCCCAATTAGTTTGCAACTTAGGTGAGCGACCACGATGGCGCTTTGGGTTGAACAACCAGACCTGATCTCCTTCTTGGAAACCCACACTATTGCTGCGAATGTCATACCGACTTTTCATTTTATCACTGGCAATCTTCAGCCGTCCTCTTACCAAGCGATTCATTTCTCGCAGTTGGTTTTCTAATTGTGAGGAATAGTTCTGCGGCTCTTGGGACTGAGTCTCAGGTGATCCGAACATTAAGTCCCCAGGAAGTCGAATCTCCCGCCCAAACACCAATTTTGCTGGAGTGAACCGGTTGCGTCGTGTACTGATGATCTATACGCCATGAGGAATAGTGGTATACGTTGGTCCCAGTCTGTTTGGTTCTCGTCAACAACCTTTGAAAGATGCTGCTCAAGTGTCCTATTGAATCTCTCAACCATCCCGTCTGACTGAGGATGGAGAGGCATTGTCCTGGTCTTTCGAATTCCGAGTAGACTGCATAATTATTTAAACACTCCTGATTCGAAATTTCTCCCTTGATCCGTATGGATTTCCATAGGGGCTCCATAACGGCAACAGAAGTTGTGAACTAACTGCTTTCCCACAGTGGTAACCTCCTGATTTGGAATTGCGTAGGCTTCCACCAACTTAGTAAAGTAGTCGCCTACAACCATGATGTATGGGTTTCCATCGTCAGTAACTGGGAATGGTCCAGCAATGTCTATAGCAATTCTCTTGAAAGGCAGTCCAACGTTATACTGTCTCATTTTTCCCCTGCTTCTGGTTTGTGGGCCCTTGCTTGCAGCACATATTTCACACGTCTGAACCCATTCCTCTACGTCGTGGTGAAGATAAAGCCAATAGAATCGCTTCCGTATTTTGTCAAGGGTTTTGTTAACACCAAGGTGGCCTCCAGATGTTCCATCATGCATCTCCTTCAAAACAGACTGCACTTTACTTCGGGGAACTATCAACTGCATGACCACGACTCGTCCATCTGCACTTTCCCAAGCCCTTTTCAGCAATCCGTTTTCTAAGGTGAGAGATTCGTATTGTGCCCAGTAGCACTTCGGAACCATGGCAGATATCTTGCCAATCCAGGCGGCGACATTTCTCTTTTGCTGTCAAGATCGGTTCAATGTCTTCATCAGTCATCTGTTCTTGTTGACAGTCTTGTGTTGTCCAGCCGTCTGCCAGGAAATCTACCGTGATGCCTTGAACATGTTCGCTTGCGTTTTGTTCTTCCTTTTTGTGGCAATGTCGGCAGTCTTCCGGGCACGGTCTTCGTGATAAGCCATCTGCATTACCATGCAGGCGCCCCCGCTGATGTTGTACCTTGAAGTTGTACTCTTGCAGACGTTCGAGCCAACTGTCCTTCCGGATTTTTAAATCTCAAGAGCCATGCAAGCGTGGCATGGTCGGTACGTATTGAAAACTCTCTCCCATAGAGATATTTATGGAAGTGCTCCAAAGCTCTGACAATTGCCAACAACTCTCTCCTTGTAACAATAATTTCTCTCTGCATTAGAAAGCGTCTTGCTGTAATATGCTATTACTCATTCTTCACCGTTCTGCACTTGAGACAAAACTGCTCCTAGACCAGTATTACTTGCATCTGTATCTACGATGTACTTCTCTTTGGAAACTGGAAAAGCGAGAATTGGCTGCGAACTAATGCAGTTTTCAAAGTCCTACATGCTTGATCACACTCTCTCGACCACTGAAAGTTTTGTTTATTTTCTGTTAGTTCATCTAGTGGTTTAGCAATAGTAGTGAAGCCTTTCACAAAACGTCTGTAATATGAGCATAACCCTGTGAAGGTCCTCGCCTTCTACCCTTTTAATTAAAAATTACTCATCATAAAATAATACTTTCCGCTGCCAGAATTTCACTTACCGTCATGGTCCCCGTAAAACTTACCTTTTGAAACTGCCAAGGTCGCCAACATGTTTTTATTAGATATACATGTAAACTTTACACTCTTGCCCTTATAAAATCCCGCTATCTGACCACCCTTAAAACCCAGAAAATCCCAAATTTCGTTAGACGAGTTGTCAACACAGAAAACTAGGAAATGGTTTACGGCGAAATAACTACACTAACACATGTTTATAGAAGAATGAACCTTTTAATTACTCTTTTTATTTTAATTAAATACTCTATCATTGATTATTACGTTTTCTTTATATTTAAAATGTTTACTAATTTTAGTCCAATAATTTTGTATAGACTACGACTACTACATCTTTCTAGTTGAGCCAGTACTTTTAATAACCCATACACACACTCACTCAATTTACATTTCTTTTTTAAAACTTCCTATTTAATTAATGAGCTCTTTATTAATTATAATGTTTTGGCCAAATGAAACTGTCTTTACACTTGTTACCTATTTGCGTAATATCCAAATGTTGTACACTATATTGTCCGGAACTGTTTTCACTAGTCACTCTCCACTCCAAACACAGTTTATTATTACCTTACGTCATTTTATATTACTTGGTAGGCCTACTTTTGTATTTTTCGGCCTACCAAGAACTCGTCCGAGGCTACCGTTTTTGTTCTGGTAACTGTCTGCTGATTGTCTGGCCGCTCAGCCGTGCGTTGCAATGGAACTGGCGTTAGTTCGCTAAAGCTGAACATACAGAGCTGGTCACGTGATCTTGAGTCTGCTCTACCATTGGTGTTGTTAAAAGAGCGCTATAACTTAGGCATAGGATTTAGCAATATTTTGCCACCTGGCACAATGTGCAGTTACATTACTCTCTTTCGTAATTCACGCCTGATGTGAAGTTAGGTGTTATTTCACAATCGGTCTACGTTGCTCGAGTGCGGAGACAAAACATAGCCGTTTTATTCTGTAATAAACACAGCCTATCTGGTTGACTAACTCGGGGTTCTACAAGGGTGAACAATGACTGTATGGAAAATATAATTTTTAAAATGTTACCTTGGCCGTACAATTTCGTACCGTTACAATACCCCCCCAATAAGAGATTGAAGGCCGAAGCGTTCAAACTCTTATTGCCTAAACCCTAAGAGGATCAGTGAGGATATGGCGCCGCAACCCCCCTAAACACTCTACTAAAATTATGGGTTCTTACCCCCCTAGTCTGGCGACTGCGACAGCACCCATCCGATCTTACTGGACTTCTCTGTTCGAGATCCCAACACCGAAAAATCGAACAGATACCCGACCCAGTATCGCCTGACTTTTAAAACATTCAATTGAAAAATCAACAAACGGCCTTCCATCACTCCATATCCCACAACTGATTCATTTCCTCTTAGCCGTACTGGTTCATTGACAACGTATTGGTTCATTTTATATTATAGACCCTAAAAAATAGCGTTAATAAAACTATATAGGTTTACAGTAGTGCACATAAATTCCAGTTAAATTGAATAATATTCCCCGTACAATATTGACCATCCAAAATAACACCTTAATTATACAAAATGACATTAAATCCATTTATACTTAGCTACTGTAAAATAAATTTTTTTTTTTTTTTCTTTCTTTACTACCCCCCTTTTAATCCCTTAACCCCTGATACCCGTTACATTTTAATGTGTTCTGCGCTAGGCATCTTGGCCTTTTTCAGCCTCATCCTAGCCGTAAACCACATCTCCCTCGTGACCTGTAACTGGGTCACCGCCCATCCACACTCACTATTACCCCCCCCCCCAAACTGTAGCGTCTAGTTGCTTTCACAAGGACTGATGCGGAAGGGGTGGACATTTTTTTCTTTTATTCCACCCCCATCCTTGCTTCGGCGTTACAATAAAATTCGGTATTATACCTACTCGTTTTTTTTTATTTATACACCCCTAATGGACTACCACCCCTATCTGGGTGAAAATAGCCCTGTTCCAAAATTAGGTAGATTCCCCATAAAATAACCCCCCTACTAAGTCTAACAAACCACCGGGTTAACAAAATAAAACAAACCACAAGCCGGTTATATCAAGTAAAATTTATGATTTGCCACAATTAACTACTTTCACGGTCATGGTCCGGTGAGGTCATGACCGCACTTAGGTGGAGAATCTACAGTTGAAGCATAAAACATAGATTGACATTAATGAAATTTATATGAACAGTAATATACACGTCTTTTTTCCAAACACCATCTCGGCCCAAAAAATTTCCATCAGTTGTCAGTGTTAAATAAATATTTTAATCATTATTTACATCAATTGGCATTTACTTTATAATTCCAATTTGAATTTGAATGAAATAAAGTTAAGTTCATTATTACAAGTTCATTATTAAAATCATCCTTCAATTAATTTAATTACCATTTTGATTTAATTATATTTAATTTCTCAAACTCTAAGTTCATTAATTCAATATTATTTATTCAAAACAATTTCATTTGTTTAAATAACTCTTTACAACAGGGCTTAAAAAGAATATTATCTACATTCCATCACCTCAGATGTTTCTTTTTATTTCATAATAGAATCTGCTCAGTGGTACTGATTCATCAAACTGCAACAGTTATCAACTTCAACACATCTGGCTGTAAATATTGACCACACAACCTACCTCTTTACATAAACACTCTCAGTCTCAACACTCACATAGTCTAAACATTCTGGTTACATCATACTAACAGATATACTTCCTTCGAATTTTTGTAAATCTTTTAGATAACATATTTATCCAAGTCTATTTATTACAATTCAAACCTAATATAATTTTAATTCACCTTTCATTATTTCTTTTTTAATTACAATTTCTATTTAATACCATTATTTCAATTCATGTTTATTATTGAATTAAACTCTTTTCACACCTGTAAGCATTTTATTTTATCTAATTGGTATTATGAACTTTATACTTACAATCTACTAGCACAAGCACAAAATATACACACCAATATCTCCACGTAACCTCTGAAACATTTAACAACAATGTTATTTCATACAAACAATTTAACATTTATTTATTAATATCGTCTCATAAAACAATTTAAACTCATTAGAAAAATTCAACCATATAACATTTAAGTCAAGCAAAATATTTAAACGTTTCAAATTATTTTAATTAGATCAATTATTGAAAAAAACATTTTTAATTACTTTCACCCATTGCAATAACTAAAACTCATTCATTATCTTCTTCCAAATTATTTTTGTTATTTATGTAAGCTGCAAAATATTAATATTATTATTATCATCACAACAATTTCTACTACATACATACATTGTTTATCTAACATTTTATAATACATACAATTACTTTCACTAAACATGTATTTACAAATCGTCATCATTAATTATTCAGTTATATCACACTTCAATGTCAAAATCAGCTGGGTCATTACCATATATTAACATACTTAAACTGTTCCTTCCGCGATTTCGTAATCTAACCTCCATCGTCATGTAATAGTCGTACCTTTTTGTAACATTTCTCTTTCTTACTTATACTCAATTTGTCATTATTATTACTATAATAACACACCATTATTTCTAAGTCCTCTGTTATACCATTCATTAGGTCATAAAACTTGTCACGATCAATTAATTTTGTCCAGTCTCCCTCGGTAATTTCTCTCAACATCATGTCAGTTATTTTGTCATCATAAATTATCTTATTGTTATTTAAACGCACTTCTAACCTTACTTTCCATTCACCATAATCTCTTTTTAAATTATATATTTCTATCTCTTTGTCAACCCACAGTTCTCCATCCAAATTTCTCTCATCACAATGCCACATCACCCTTTCTCTCTCATTCCATGCAGAGGGTACTACCTTAATTAAACATTTCCTAACAACAAAAAACTTCAAAAAATAATTATTCGTAGAACCCTTGTCTACCCAATATATGTGTGAAGATCTTTCTTCACCCCCCAGAACACCTCGTAAAAAATTTACCCTCTGTTTCATACCCACAATATAACTCTCTTTACACTCATTATCTAATTCAACAATGTCAATTACTACGCCTTTACAATCTATTACTTTCTCTCTCTCTCACTCCTTATCTCTATCTCATCACTATCCAACACTGCACTCTCAACTATATCATTATTATTATTCACCATTATTTCATCATTAGAATTAATTATAACAACATCACCACTTACCTCAGAATTGTAACCATCATAATTATCTTCACTATTCAACACTACTTCTTCCCCTATTTTGTCACTGCTATTTATTAATTCATTATTAGAATTATCATTATCACTCACCTGGTTAATTATTTCTTCCCTATCATTAAAAACATTATTGTCACTCTCTATTGCTACATTTTCAATTGCGTCACCGTTATCATTTTTGATCTTGTGACTACCATTTTCTACTATTTTACTCTCACTAACCCCTTCACTTACCTCGTTACTTTGTTTACTAGTATCATCACTATTTTTATTTAGGAAAGCGTATAGTCCCGTTTTTTGTTCTTCCATTTGTCTAAGCTGAGTATTTAATTTACGCCAATCGTCCTCTGTCATTCCTTTCAAAACCCTTTCAAACTCGCGCATGAATTCCGTACTATTCCCGAATTCTCCCCATCCACTCACTTTATTTTCACGTGCCTCGGCCATGTTCAAAAATGTTATTTCTAATATACCCTTTATATATAAAAAACCACTATTATCTTATAAAATCAAAACACCTAATACAATCATTGTCAACAGGACACGTAAACACAATAACCCTATCAAAACATAACCTCTTTATAACGTAAATATGTATACGATTATTTCTACAAATACGCCGTTACCAATTCCTATTTTCTGTGCTTTAAAACAGGTCTAGTTCCTATAAATTTTTATATACGAACATCTTGGCAGGGGCGTCGCTGTGATGGTCCTCGCCTTCTACCCTTTTAATTAAAAATTACTCATCATAAAATAATACTTACCGCTGCCAGAATTTCACTTACCGTCATGGTCCCCGTAAAACTTACCTTTTGAAACTGCCAAGGTCGCCAACATGTTTTTATTAGATATACATGTAAACTTTACACTCTTGCCCTTATAAAATCCCGCTATCTGACCACCCTTAAAACCCAGAAAATCCCAAATTTCGTTAGACGAGTTGTCAACACAGAAAACTAGGAAATAGTTTACGGCGAAATAACTACACTAACACATGTTTATAGAAGAATGAACCTTTTAATTACTCTTTTTATTTTAATTAAATACTCTATCATTGATTATTACGTTTTCTTTATATTTAAAATGTTTACTAATTTTAGTCCAATAATTTTGTATAGACTACGACTACTACATCTTTCTAGTTGAGCCAGTACTTTTAATAACCCATACACACACTCACTCAATTTACATTTCTTTTTTAAAACTTCCTATTTAATTAATGAGCTCTTTATTAATTATAATGTTTTGGCCAAATGAAACTGTCTTTACACTTGTTACCTATTTGCGTAATATCCAAATGTTGTACACTATATTGTCCGGAACTGTTTTCACTAGTCACTCTCCACTCCGAACACAGTTTATTATTACCTTACGTCATTTTATATTACTTGGTAGGCCTACTTTTGTATTTTTCGGCCTACCAAGAACTCGTCCGAGGCTACCGTTTTTGTTCTGGTAACTGTCTGCTGATTGTCTGGCCGCTCAGCCGTGTGTTGCAATGGAACTGGCGTTAGTTCGCTAAAGCTGAACATACAGAGCTGGTCACGTGATCTTGAGTCTGCTCTACCATTGGTGTTGTTAAAAGAGCGCTATAACTTAGGCATAGGATTTAGCAATATTTTGCCGCCTGGCGCAATGTGCAGTTACATTACTCTCTTTCGTAATTCACGCCTGATGTGAAGTTAGGTGTTATTTCACAATCGGTCTACGTTGCTCGAGTGCGGAGACAAAACATAGCCGTTTTATTCTGTAATAAACACAGCCTATCTGGTTGACTAACTCGGGGTTCTACAAGGGTGAACAATGACTGTATGGAAAATATAATTTTTAAAATGTTACCTTGGCCCTACAATTTCGTACCGTTACAACCCCAGGAAACTCCGAACTTCGTGTTTACTCTTCGGAACTGGCCAGTCTCTTACGGTGTCTACTTTATTAGGATCCACGCTAACACCCCATGCCGAAACCAGATGGCCCAGATACCGGACTTCCATCTGGAATAGAGAACACTTCTTCGGGCTCAGCTTCAGTTGTGCACCATGTATTCTAGTTAGAACTTCCTTAAAGTTTCCCAAATGGTCTTCAAAAGTCTTCCTGATCACTATGACATCGTCTAAGTAAACAAGCCAAGTTTTCCAAGTCAGGCCTCGGAGTACCAGGTCCATCAATCTTTCAAATGTTGCCTGTGCATTACAGAGTCCAAATGGCATGACGTTAAATTGGAATAAGCCACTTGAGGTCGAGAAAACCGTCTTTTCCTTGTCTTCTTGATGAAGACCCACTTGCCTATGTGCACTCTTCAGGTCCAATGTGGAAAGCCACTGTGCTCCGGACGTGTCGAGTGTATCATCAACGCAAGGTAATGGATAGCAATCTTTCTTTGTAACGTCATTTAACCTCTGGTAGTCTACGCAGAAACGCAAACCACCATCCTTCTTTGCTACCAGCACTACAGCAGAACACCAAGCACTTGACGAAGGTTCGATTACTCCCTCTGTCAACATGTCCTGTACTAACTGAGACATATCCTCTTGTTTAGATAATGGAGGCCTTCAAGGGGGTTGGCGTATCAGTGTTGTGTCCCCGGTATTGATACAGTGTTGCACAAGAGAGGTTCTTCCCAGTGACTGTCCCCGAACCGCAAAAAAATCTTTGAATTAGTGTAAAAACTGAGTTCTTTTACCTCACCACTTGAGAGGTCGTTAGAAGATCTGTTCAATAATTCTTGCAGTTCCTCTGGTAATTTGGAATTATCCGAAGCACTGGATCTTCGTTGCATTATTCCGGCTACCCAGGCCACAGGAGTCAGTTTGCCTAGGAGTGTATTGCTTTGTAAAGTGATAGCTTGATCCAAAATATTCGCCACTCTAATAGGTACATTTCCGGTTTCGTCAGGTTTTACTAAACTTCTGGCAATTAGTATGGCCCGGTGTGCTGATTACCTGGGGTTCGAATATAGAGCACTGATTGCCCCTAGTATCTACCGCAGTTCTAACCATGATGATCTTTTCGGAGTTTGGCGGAACAGTTATGGCCACTTGGTTTACGGCGTCCATCAATTTTTCTGCTGTCGTCATTGTTGATAGCATTACCTCTTCGCCTCCGATTCTCAAGACATTGTTTTTGAAGTTGACTATAAATCTGTATGCGTTCATAACATCCACACCAAGAATTGCTTCAACCACAATGTCTGCAACAAGTACTTGATGATTAAACTCAAGTCGACCGAGGCATAGGTGTATCTCCACTTTTCCAAACACTTACAGGCTGTTCAGTAGCTGTTCGCAAGCTGCAAGAGCACCAGATTGGCTTGAGATCTTTCACTACATCAGGCCGCACAATAGAAACTGTTACGCCTGTGTCAACTGTAGTCAAGGTTGGCCTTTCTTGAACGAATCCAGTAACCATCAACCTCCCGCTGTTTTTCTGAAGTGTAGAAATTGCGTATTCTCTAGGGGTCAGCAGTTAAGTCAGCACACACCCTGTTGTACCGACTATTGCTCGTTTCCCTGCTGCTGAATTCTAACCCGACAATCTCATTGTAGATGTCCAGGTTTCCCACATTTATAACACTTCGGTCTTTCATCCTTTCTTATTTTATTCTGTGGTGCCGACCGTTGAGTCTCTGTTCCTTGTTCTTCTTCCTCATCGTCTGTGCTGTCACGATCTTTTAGCGCATGCACTTTATGACTTGTCCAACCAGACGCTGATTTGGCGGCCTCAAATTGCAAAGCATGTACCAGGGCGTCCGCACTGTTCTGGTGTCTTGCCATTCGTAACACTTGCTGTAGTTCGTTATCTCGGACACCGGCAGTAAATGTCTGCATCGCAAAACTCGTTCAAAAATCTTCTGGTGCTTCAGGATAAGCCAGTCTAATTAGTCTGTCAATACTTGCTTCAAACTCTTGAAGGCTCTCCCCTGAATGCTGTCGCCTTGCTTTCAACTGGGTGCAGTACACATCTCGCAAATGTTTATCACCATACCGTAATTCTAGAGCTTTTATCAACTCGGCATAGATGTTCCGGCTGTCAGATGGGACTTTCTGTAGTAGTTCTGCCGCGGGTCCTTTTAATGCGAGAACGAGTGAGACTGCCTTGTCTTTCTCTGTCCAATTATTTGCGCATGCAGCAGCTTCAAATTGGCGGAGGTACGTTGCCCACTGACTGCTTGCGTCAAAGGTTGGAGCTCTGACATGAACTGTCCCTACTGCAGGCAGAGTGACTTTCTCTATTAACTTATTTTCTGTGTCTTTTTCTGTCTTTATCACTGGTACAGTCTGTTCAGAAATTTTTTTTGGTTGAATCTTCATGCAGTGTTCAACTTCACTTTTAATTTGTTCTTTTATGTTTGCCATTGAGTTTTCTACTGCAGATATTTTTGTTGACATTCCACAGTCAAGACAGATTTTTCTAATTCACCTATTTTTAATGTAATTGATTCTTGTACTTCCGTTATTTTAGTAACTTGTTTATTAAGCTCACTTCGTAGGAGACCCAATTCTGCGTTACTATGTTCTTGCATCTGTTTCTGTTCCTGTATTAATGCCTTGATGTCTTCTGTCTCACGCTTCCGTTCTTCTGCCTCCTGTCGTCGTTATTCCTCTGTCTCTTCTCTTTCCTGCCTGCATTTTTCATCCTGTCATTTTTCTGCTTCTTCCGCCTCCTGTTGCCATCATTGCTCTGTCTGCAACAGTAGCGCCTGGAAATTTTCCATATCTGACTGGCATCCATTGTTTTCTGAATAATTATGAATTACACTCATCTTGTACAAAGTGTCCACTATTAACCGTTCTATCCCACTTCTGACACCACTGTTACGACGGTCTACTTGATCATCGTAGGTACAGTGGAAACAAAATAAGTACAAGACACCAATTAAGACACTAATCACCAGCTTTAATTTTTACAGTAAAACAGTTCGTAATTAACAACACAGTCTACTACAACAAATCAAATAAAAATTGTTCACACGCAATAAAATGTCACTAATATTAAACACAATTGTATTACAATTATACAGCCCGATTATAAAACGCAACACTTCACTAATAACCACTTGAACTTGCACAGTAATCTCGCCCGATAATAATAAGTCTCGAACCGCTCTGTAAATATATCGCCACTATACTGAAACTTAAGGCCGCTGCCGCCATGCATTTATACCTGCGCTCACAGACCAGAATGTTCTTAATTGCTCTTAGCGCTCGTGTGAACTACGTAATTAACTGCGGCCTTGACTCAGTCCGCACGGCTGGCGCCTTCCAGAAACCTCTCGAAAATGCATCGACAAGCACGTACACCACACGCGTTACATCGAGATTCTTCTGGCACATTTGACAAACACGTAAATTGTTCTGTGATGTCATAACCCTATCAACTGTAATTTAGAATAGGTGTTCAAGAATTTCAGTCAGTTAAGTCATTCAATAAATCTAAATCTACTGTGACCAGTGGCGAAGCGTGACAAAATAATTTGGGTAGACAAAAATACTAGCCAAAAGCAACCTCTTACTAAGATTGTTGACGTTCTTAGTGAACCAATAAAACTATGGTAAATAGAGTTAATGCTACCTCTAGCATCTAATATCTAAGTGACTCTCTGTAACACACATATTTCGTTATATAATTTACCCTAAATATAAAGAAAAATTTACAGGCATTGCACAAATGCAATGCACAGAGAAAGGCATTGAAATTGCTTCAATAAATGTAAAAAATTATATATTTATGTTCATTCACCAATCAATGAATTCATTCTTCATTCACCAATCAATGAATTCATTCTTCATTTACCAATGTACAGATTATAAGTTAAATGTAGCCGCATTCATAAGCGAAGTTTTATGTGTGTACTATGTTATTGACAACAAAGAAGTAGTTTATATGGGAACTCACCGGTTCCCATTTTTGATCATGCACCAGCGATCGGCCACAAATGTGCGACACATCCTTATAAACATTTTCAATGTTAAAAGCTATTGTATTGTTATTGGTGTCATTTATGAATCTTAATTACAAAATATTGCAAGAAAAAACATAAATTTTATTCACAATTTGTAATGATGACAAATCCGGATTACTGCAGGCATTACACAAACATTTCATATTTTCTTGTAAATGAGATCTACACGCCGTCTCATTTTTTTTTTTATTTTTTTAGTTATAGTATCAGCTCCCGAGAGATTGCCATGCAATTTTGAATCACTCTGTATATGTTCTTTCATGAAAGACTTCCATTGCCAGTAAATTTAAAGTTTCTAAATAATTGCCCATATTGAGAGATTGCTCATTTTTCTTAAGACTCCTAAAAGGTAACTCTTGTCTCCCTAAATAACAAACAACATCTACCAAACGGCCTACTATCCTTCTATTTCGTGGCACATTTTCATTGTGCTGTACTGCTTGAATTCTAGATGTTTTCGACAAACAAATTTCAATTCTGTTATGTCCTAGCATGTGAAACAGTTCAGAATTTTTCATATGAGTTTTGCTACCAGCATGTTTAGCGGCTTTAACTTCATTAAACATCAAACAGTAATAGCAGTGCAGAGTTTTGTTTTGCTTACAACCAGAGAGCCACCTATATTTACTATACCAAACTTTCTGAAAATTTTTCCATCCGACAAATACAAAGACGCCCGAGATATTTTTGACATTAGCAAAACCTTTTGCTTTAAATGTAAAGTAGTGATTTCGTATTTTAACAAAAACTCTAATGAATCGAAGTTGTCAGAGTTTATCAAATACTTCTGCCGTAGAACTGCTACTAACTGTATTAATTTTGCACCTTTAAACCAATTAAACAGTATGCTTAAATACCGACACTTAAAAATACGTATTATTAAATAATTAGTGTGTAAATGATTACACACTTCTTAGTCTATACAACTATATACAAAATTAAAAAATAATCTGTAAACTCAACAAACACAAATATTCACTACGCGACCACAATCAAACAAACACAGGTGGCCAGAGACAATTCAGTGTGGGGGGAGACACGTCCTTTGCCGTGATGTACAGGATTTTTACGCTGCACACACAGGTCCCCTCCCATTGTTGTCAACTGAAGCCCACCTCACCTCCAGCCTTATTAAAAAGACATTTCAAGTAACGTCTACCCTGATACTCCGCGTACAATTGCATTGCACAGCAAGGTTCCATGGCTCACATTCGCGTCATGTCGCATGATATTTAACTTCTTACATTAGTTTTATACCTTTCTGAGTAACTTATGCAACTTGATGCGTAAATAAAAATTAATTATTTTATGAATAAATTATTTGGGGAGACACTGTCTACCTTGTCTCCCCTGACGCTTCGCCAATGACTGTGACCCACACACCGCGTAACATTAGTCACGACCAGTTACTGTGACTACAGGCATGGGGCATGAATTGTGCAAAATCCTGAAAACATTTCCTCAGCTAGCATACCTACAATAAATTTAAGGTTTCCTAATCTCTTCATCTCAACTTGTAGGATTATCTTGTATTTCACAGTTGTCTGTCGCAACCATCGTGTTTTGAGTATATTCTCTTTTGTTGCCTGCAATTAGTCATTCTTGCAGTACCGAAAGTAACTAATAGCAGTTTAACTGTAACTTCCACCAAGTTATGTGGTGTGGCTCTTATAGTAATATCACAAATTTGTGTTATTAAAAGTAGTAGATATGTGAACAGGAAGTGTGGTATGGAAAAACAAAATTTTAGAATTTCTACAAATTTGACCAGCAGTTACGGTATTTGGTCAGTATAAATGTATTTTTACGAATTAAACAATTTGAAAAAATCATTTTAAAAATGTGTAATTGGTAATATTCCATTTCTATTATAAAACATAATATGTCAGAACTGAGAAACATGATTTCACTATGTAATGAAATAATAACCTTTAGTAAATGAATCTACAATCGAGGCCAGTTAAGTTTGGAGCAAGGGTAAACAACGATAAAGAACACTAGGCTGGAGCAATTCATTAATACATTTTAGAAATTATGTTTGATTTTAAAATTATAATGTGTATGTGTGTTCATTTAAAGTAACCATTAGACATTGTAAAAAAATGTACATGTGTCTCACTTGTTTGTACTTGCTCCAAAGTTACATGGCACATAGTATAAGTGAACATTATTACAGTACGAGTATGTTTATAGTGCTATCTTGAGGATATCTTAAGGATGTATTTTGTACTGTTAAATTCATATTTCATCAAATAAATGTCTTCAGAAAAATATGGAGACAACATGTTTCAACATCAGCAAAATGTTTAAGAGTTGTGAAGGATATAATTCTTTAAAGAATGTATTAAACACTGTCAAAACATGTCTTTGCTATAAGAGACCATTGTGAATAATTGTGTAAAAACAAAATAGGCAACAAGAGAAAAGTTAATATTTTAAAAGCTAAGATAAGTTTTTGTACATATCGTTTTCACTGAAGTGTACAAACAAGCTTAATTGCATTTTGATTTACAGTTGTTTTAATAGATTACAGAATTGAATATGTTTACACATTACAGTTTTAAAGACATGTTTTATATAGAAAATAGTTATTAGTTTCAGAATGTTACTGAATAATTAAGACTGATTTCAAAATTTTAATTAATTGTTGATATTATTACACTTTTTTAAACTGAATCTTATTTCTTGCTGAGAGCATGCATATTTGAAAACGGGTGTCTGCGAACAGTGTTTTAAAAGTACCCTCTTGTAAATAATAAGGTTATTATGTATATGATTGTGTTACAAGAAAAACTAAAGTGCTTCCATAAAAAAAATGTCCAAATATAATTTTTAAAACATATCTTTTCTTAAAATTCCATTTTTTATTATGATGTAATATGATTTGCCAGGTTAGTGTTTATATTTAAAACAAATTAAACGTAAAAAACTTGTGTCTTGTACACACATACTTAACCATAAGTAGGATATAAACGAAACAGTTTCTTACAGGGTCAGTTGATGGCCCATTTGTTATTTGGTGAAACATTGAAAAAAAATGAGAATCTAAAAATGACACTTGTAGTTTTACAAAATGAATTTATTTATAAAATTCTAATATCGATTCACCCAGTGAGGGTACTTTCAAATGTAACTCTTTCAGAATTTTTAAAGATTTACTTCTGAAAATAGCGTGGCTGAAACAATTGTCAACATTCATTTTGTAAAAACACCAAGTGAGTTTTCAGATTTTGTTGTACAGAATGGCTGACGACCTGATGCTAGTGGCTTAAAGGACATGCAGACATTCTTGTTCCTGAGAAAATTGTTTTTGCTTTGATGTAGAAAAGTATTTTTTTTTTACTTATTGTTATTAGACAGTGTTTATTTCACTCTATGTTTACGCAGACATCACACTTTGCAATGTTGTAATTATGGACAGATTACATGTGTACAAAACATATTCTTTGTAACCATACTTTACCCGCCCTGGGTGAGGGATCCATTTAGTTTTAATTATTTTTTATTGAGTAATAAACTATTTGAGATGAGTAATAACAATTATCAGTGGCACAATTAACTTGCTTGCACCATTCTTTGACGTAAATGTTTGTATAATTAGCTACTCATACTGTAGAAAGTTGTGTAAAAAACGTAATGCATTTATGTTCTGTATATAGATTTTCATGTACTGTAAAAGTTACGTAGTTAATAATTTGAGCTGTGAATTTGTATAATACGCAGTGCAGGAAACTGCTTGTACTGGAGCTGAAATGACACTGCCTTGTTGACAAGTATTGTTTAAATAAAAATGTTATTTCTTGTGCTTGACAACCAACACCAACAAGAGTTTGATACTTTGTTTCAGTTAATACTTAATTAAGAAGTTGTATGTGAATCTGTCAGACGTTTATTTTAAGTTTTCTAAGGATATTGTGTGTGTGTGTGTGTGTGTGTGCGCGTGCGCGCGCGCGTTCGTCTGTGAAACTTACAATACATTAGATTTTATTCTTTATACACCTGACATTTCAGAAATTTAATGTGCAGTCATAAAGTAAGAAATAACCCAATTGAAGATCAGCAGTTGTTAGTATATACAGGGAGTAATGTCATAATTTTAAACTCTTTTAAATCAAATGAACCATTGTGCAGTAGATAAGCAGATGGATAACAAATGAATTTATGATTTGTGAATGCAAAACAACAAAGTTAAAACGACAATTCTTGACCCACATAATAAACATAAAACGCTTGAACATGTAGAATTTTTTAAAACTATCACAACATAAATTTGTGTAATGGTTTTGTGTAAATTTTGTTGAAATGATTATTTTCTGGTTGAACTTAGTTTTGACTCTTGTTTCTGAATGCATGTAATATTCAGTTGCCATTGGGTTTTATTAATTCTACCAATTACTGTTTAGGACAGCATTGTTTTTTGTGATTATTTTGTTTTCTTGTAATGTTAATAATGTTTAATTCAATTGGGTAATCAATACATTTAAAATGTTATGAACTTGTGCCTGAGCTAGTTAGTGATGTGTGTGCAATTTCTGCAAAATGTGATAAATAATTTGTATTGTTTAGAAGAGGAAGTATTTTCATATCAAAATGTATATAATCATCACAGTGGTAGTGCATAGTTTGATGTCACAACGTAAATATATACATTAGTCTGCAGTAAGATATAAAATGTACATATGCAGTATCAGTACACCACATGCATACCTGTATGTATAAAATAAACTAGTGTAAGCGCAGCAAATGTAAATGAATAATTTCCAACTTATAAAATAAAATAAGGAATAAAATAAATATCAATATTAACTTTATCATATTCTCTTTATTTCAGATTGTTGTATAATGTACCTTAGACATAAAACACATTGTGCGTATTTGGAAATTACTGGAATAATCTCCTCACATGGTCAGTACATTCCATAGTTTGCATTCTAAACAAAGTAATACTTGCAGTGGGCAGAAATGTTTAAAAAGAAACAGTTACGATACTGTGAGCATGAAGGACTTGGATTTCATACAGTTCAGTATGGCTTGTGTTCCGCTTCCATCTGTCTGTAGGACGAAGTGTGCAGAGTGGTAAAGCTCCTTCACGTGCATTAAATTACCCAGTTCTGCCTTTCCTGTAAACATTAGCTTTTGTGTAGTGTGATTGATCACGTTTTCTATCATGTGTATGTGTATGATGTTAGTGTACAAAATTGGGCAATAAATGCATATTAGGAAAGTGACTTTTATTGTCGGCAATAAGTGCTTTACATTATCTTTTGGATAACTTTGCATTTTTTTAGTTTCTTTCCTATTATAGTTTCACTGGTTTATCGTGTAGTACTGGTTTTCATTAAACATCACTACTTTTTGACATTACTTCTCAGAGCCTTGTGAGTTTAACTGAGTGAAAATTAACTGAGGTTGAATCAGAATAGATCCCTTGTAAAAGAAAAAGTTTTGGAAGTTCACAGTGAAGCATGCAATTAATGAATAATAAAAAACACGAAGCAAACAAAACTTCTTTGCAGTAGTGTTTAAAGCACATGACAAAAAAGCTGCATTTCCCTGGCAGATCAGAAAGTTTTATTTTAAAAAGAAATTAGAAGAACTAACAAAAATGTGAAACAGAGATTGGAAAAATTACTGTAAATAGTTGAAGAATTGAAGCAAGATACTGGGATAGTGATGGTATATTGTTTGAGGTACATGGCAATCAGTTTGGACCGTAAAGTGATGGTAGTGACAGTGAGACAGAACCGGTATCAAATAATTATAATTATAGTTTTTCAGGCAACAACTTTGAGAAAGAGGGTTACAACTTTTCGTGTAACTTTTTCCCCCCGAGCCGCTCCGCAGGAATCCTTTCATACTTCTGTTCCCTCTTGAGTACTAACCCTTCCTAATAGCTGTGGCAACTACTAAAATTATATAACATAAACATAATGACTATTCTTTCTTGTGTAATGTATACTAAGTTAATAAAATATAACTTTTCTATCTATTAATAGTTTGATTTGTTACTTAGTATCTTTATGCCTTCGATCTATTTAAAAAAATACTGATAATCAAGTATGTCACTAGTAACTAATTATAATTTTGTCATTTATTGAACTTATATGCATCTTGGAAAAAGTACAAATTTTATTAAATTTACTCATGAAGACAGTGAATGTTTATATAAATTTTATATCGTACAGTTTATTAATTAAGCTCATATTTTTACACAAATATTGTATTATCCTTTTTAACCTTCATAAGCTTACAACCTTAAAATTTGCAATCATTTTATTTAAAGACTAACATTAGTATTGGAATTAAGGAAAAATATTCTGATAAAAAGACATTTCATTTTGCAAACATAGAGTTTTTGTATTTCAAAACATGAACTTACTTAGTACAGAGTAATATAAAACTGTTACTTGAAGATGTATACAGTGGCGTACCTACGCCAACTGGTGCCTGGGGCGAACTTCAAGATTGCCGCCCCCCGTCCTTTCACAATTTGTGACTGTAGAATCAACTTACCTACTTCCAACTCCCATTCCTCGCCCACATTTGTTCTTCTGTTGTTTACTGTCGGCTGTTGCTGTGCTACATCTCTGATCACACTACACTGACCATTATCTATGTCAGCACATAATAATTGTCATAAATTAAATATTTATAAGTTTCATTAGGACTAGGTTATTTTCAATAAAGATTCAGTTTATTTGTAACAAACGATCATAATTGGCTAATAAGTACTTAACAAATCTGGTATAATACGATACAACTTATATTTAAAAATTAAACTCTAACTATAAGAAGAACTGAAAAACCTTACATATCTAAAATATTGCAATGTAAATATATTGCACAAAATGAAAGTAGCATTGCATTTTTTGAAAATACATGAAAAATATAAAATTTCTCAAATAAAATATCTTAGATTCAAGATTCTTACAGTGTTGGAAAACACTTTTATAACAATTTATTGAATTATTAATAATTGTATATGTACTGATTTATGCAGGCATTTAAACTAGAAAATAACTATAGCTTTAACTATAACTTTGTTCAATCAACATGCAGTTTTATAAGTGTACTTTCCTAGCCTTCAGTGATGCAAACTCATTTATTAATAGAGTATAATCTAAAGCAGATGCCACATCACTTTCAGTTGACAGAATTGCTAAATTAGTTAGTCTCTCTTGCGTCATTGTGGATCTTAAATAGCTTTGTATTAGTTTTAGTTTACTAAATGATCTCTCACATGATGCCACAGATACTGGTATAGTTATAAGAAGTTTAAGTGCCACGACTAAAGTGCTATATACTTATCTAAAAATGAAACTTTTTCTTGTGAACTTACTGTTTATTCTCTTCTCGTCGAACGCGTTTCGGCATACGTATTCGCCTTCTTCAGCTTAGAGACAGACTGCAGAAGGCGAATACGTACGCCGAAACGCGTTCGACGAGAAGAGAATAAACAGTAAGTTCACAAGAAAAAGTTTCATTTTTAGATAAGTGTTAGTGCTGTGAAAGAAGTGATGAATAATCAAGACAACTAAAGTGCTATATGCTTCTAATCCCATAGCAGATATGTATAATAAGATATCTTTAGGATTATTTAAATCAAGCTCTTCACCATTTGATTTTGATCTTCTTAATAGAGTTATGATAGCTTTTATGTCTTCAAACAATTCATCTCCATTTAGATCATTAGGGTACTATTCTGCAAGTCCTAAACACTTTTTTCTCAGCTCTTCCATCTCTTTTTTTGTGTATTTGATATCCATGTAATCTTCAAAATTACAAAGGAATCCAAAGCGTTGAGTCCTGTTGCTTAACATTTAAGAGCCGTTGACCTAATTCCAATAGAAGCTTATCCAATATCTCTACTATGCTTCGTTTTACTTCATCTTTCCAGGAAAGTCCAACGTCCTCAGCTATTTCCCCGGGCATTTTTCATTTTTTTCTTTCTCTTCGTTCTGTAGGTACTCCCCATTCTTCACACTTAGCAGCAGCTTTTGTCATCAGGAAGGTTTTCTCTCCATTCGCTAAGTTTATCTTGGAGAGACTGTAGACAGATTAGGACATAGGTAAACGAAATACCTTTGATTTGCAGGGTTTTTTGAGTTCTGTCAATCTTGGGGAGGACTTCAGACCAGAAAAAGAGTAGACTCACAAAATCGAATCTTTCAATGGCATTTATCAACAGTGATGCAGACTGTTTAGTATCAATTGTTTCAGATAGTGTAGCTCTCAATTTCTCTAAAGCGCTTAATACTCCATCTAACTGGGATGATAAGGCTTTCACAGATTCTGCCTTTGAACTCCATCTCGTGTCAGAGTGCCCCTTCACCATTAATTTCACATGTTCCTTAAGAACACTCCACCGGTGAGTTGAACTAGAGAAAAAGGCATATACGCGTTCAACAGTCCCGAAAAAAGTAACTGCATTTACGTTAACATGTGCAGCATGAACACCAACCAAATTAAGCGAATGATTGTCACAGGGAACAAACACGGCTTGTTGATTTAGATCCAATAACCTTGTTTGGACGCCAGAATGAATTCCAGCCATTGTTGCTTGGTTGTTGTAAGATTGACCCCTACAATCTGCAAAATTTAAACCATCTTTTTCCAATTTCTTCGTTATTACTTCAGCAATGCCTTCAGCCGTTTTGTCTTCAATTGGAACAAAATCTATGAAACATTCCCTGACTTCAACTGAACCATGTTTTACTTCGACAAATCTTACAATCTGTGACATTTGTTCTTCATCTGATGTGTCTGGTGTACTATCAAACATAATACTGAAATACTTGGCATGCTTGCAGGAAGCAATAATTGTCTTTCGAACATGTTCACCTAGGAGGTTTATAACCTCATTTCGCACTCGAGGAGAAAGATATGATACACTTCCTGGATTTTCGGACACTGATTGCAAATGAGCCCTCATAACGGGATCAAATTTAGCTAGGTATTTCAAGAGAGCGAGAAAGTTCCCAGGTCTACAATTGTCATCGTCTACAATCGACTCTCTGTGGCCTCTTAAAGCTAAATTCTGTTGAGCCAATGTTTGAACAGTAGCAATTACACGTTCAAGAACTACTCTCCAAATTCTACTTTGCTCTAGAACCTGTTGTTGAAGGCGGTCATCAATAACTGTCCCTTTTTGTAAGGCACGTTCTAAGTCCTTCCATTCCAAAAACGCAACCCTGTGAGTGGGGCTGTTCTCATGATCTTGAACGCGCGGATTTAACTTTCGCCATGTTGAAAATCCTGTTTCATTATTAAAGCTAGATTTATGATTTCTCTGCGAAAATAGCGTGCAACTACTAGGACCATCATCTTTTTGACTATCAATGTTCGATGCTTCAAATTCAAGGATCAATTCGTCGCTGTCAAATTCAGGTTCATTTCGAGTTGTAGAGGTCGATGACGATGATCCTTCTATAAAAGCTTTCATAAATGACTTGCAATTCTCGATTGATTTAGTACGTTGTTGTTTCAGTTTTCAATACTGAGCCTCACTTGGCTTCTGTCGTTTCATTTTTGGGATCTGGAATAGAACAAAGTTAATTGGTTAAACTTGGTTTCAGCTTTAGGGATTTTTTGCGAATTTCGTCACGAGTAATAATCGCCCTTAAATTATAAAGATCCAACCATTATTAGCAGATTGTTAAATCTAGCTATTGTTTTCGCGTATCCGCCTTTTTTTCTCTGTCGCGCTCAAGTATGAATATATTTAGGAGGCTGTTGGTTGTTTTTAAAACATATGGTTTTTATTTAAACGAGAAACAACTAAAAGCATTAGAAAAGTAGAAAATCCTAATGAATTATGCTGTTGGTAAATATAAAAATGAAATTTATTAATATACAAAGTATAATAACAAAACACATTGGAAATATGGTCATATACGAATGTTAGGTTGAAGAAAGAAGAAGTAAAAAAAATAATTGTATACATCAGTTTAAATAAAATATTAGGACATTTCACATTCGATTAATGCATACCAGTCATTTATCACGTAAATAAATTAGGGCTATAATTAATATTACTATGCGTTTAAAAAAGAAATATTGGTTTGTACGTATGCCTCACCATATGAAGTAACATATGTTTTATTATATTAAGTAATATTAGTTTAGCATTTTGCGGCGACTTTTCGATAAATGAATGAATAAGAAGAACTATTGTAATATTATTTATTGTTTTATTAATACATTTAAATCACAAAAATTATTTCATAAATGAATCCACTTACTTTGTATTGCCCAGAGTTACATCACACGAACGTGGAAATGCAAGGATGATTGCAAGGTTATATCAGTAACATACGCAACTCGCATTTATGTAGAGAAACAATTAAAATTTTTATTATATTCTTCAAACTTTTGACATTTTATTTACTTCTTTTAAATTTTACTCAAAGTTCGTTTTGTTAAGAAATCATTTCTGCTGATTTAACCTTCTTTATCTAAACATCATTTACTATTAATTTCCCTTTTTATTTAAAACATAAACACTACCTTGAATCATTTTACCCAAAATACATATTGATTAATGTTTGAATCTAACAAACTTATTTTCTATAGACGTCCCAGTTTGCTGCACACACACATTCATTCCATTTACCTTCCCATTATGGAATACAGCTCATTGAATTTAAAAGGAATTAAAATCGGTAACCTGACTTGAAATGTCCCTCTCGTCGCCGCATGCTGCACTAGTTATATTCACATGTTTTGTTGGTCATATTCACGTTAAAGGTTTTCAGTCAGTTCACTGGCTCCACTTTAGATATCGATTCGTTTTGTAAGCATAAATTGACACTTTTTTACCAAAGATTAATAAATTTAGAAACGCGCGACTTCGTAGCGCTCCCGGCCGGGAAACGGAGGTAATTTAACTGAGAGCGAGCGTCACTAACTCATCTCCCACCAGAAGTTAGGCATAGCGGAACTTACAATGCCTTAGGATCGAATTGTCCGTCACTGTTCATTCAACAAGGGTTACACCGTGTGTTGGACGTCGACGAAATCTCACTGCCTGTAATTACGTCACATAAATGGGTGTGTCCTTAAACTCGCATCCGCCTTGTCGAAAGCACATGGCACACAGAATTCACCACCAGGCCATGTTGTTTTTGCTTCTTGGCATCGTCTGCGTGCCTGCTGGTGTTAGCACGTGTCACTCAACACTACAGTTCCTGGAATTTTATTGCATTGTTGCCCCTTGACACATTCCATCGTACAGCTACACTGTACCGTTCCTTTGTTTGAACAACGCTTTTATTCACGTGGCTGGCCACACAGATGAAAACAATTTGTGATATTTTAATAAAATAAAAAGCCCCTCCTTTTAGCCCCGTTACAATACCCCCCCCCCCAATGAGGATCTTCTGCCGGAACAGAAGAAATCTCATTGCTAAACCCCTAAGAGGATCGGTGAGGATATGGTGCCAACAACCCTCCATTAGTTCTTACATATCATGGGTAAACTACCCCCCTGGCTCGGCGACTATGGCCTCACCTGAACGAGATTACTGGACTTCTCTATACGAGATCCCAACACCATAAAATCGAACAGACACGCACCACAGCGCACCTAACCTTCTAACATGCTACCCCCCAACCTCCAAATCCCTGGCCTTATACCATGCCAGATCATCAACCGATATGTTCCCCCTGTCATGCATACTGGGTCGCCTTCAGCAATACTGGGCGCATACATATACTTATTAATACATCCTAACAAAATTTATTTTCAAATTCAAAATTTTGTTTCAATTAAAATCAAATTGTTATATTACCATTTCTTTCTCAAAATCAAAATAAAAATCTTTTGCATGAATCCATTAACTCTATTAATTTTCTCCACTACAACAATCACAAAGAAAAAACGAATTGAACATCTTATTAAAACATGAATAATGTTTAATACTCTATATTCTAAACAATATAACTCAATAAAACACTAGTAATACACATAAACAATAATACACTTGAAATTCAAACATCACCTATGTGGCAGGCATAAAATCAAATTTTTTTTTATCAAAATATTAATTTTTATCAATTTCGGAAAAAATTTAAAATTATTTCAATCACTTAAACGACAAAATTTGCATCAAGCAATTGCCAAAAACTGGTCTAGTTTATAACATCAACCATCAGCTGATCACACTGGGTCAAGTCAACGACCTTGACCTACATATGTTATACATAGATCTACATCATGAAGTACATAAAACATCTTCAAAATTTGTTATCTCTAAACACAATAAAACATAATAAAATAAGACATTTAAAATTACCATAGTATTATTACAATTAACAATAAAACTGACATTTAAATTAATCAAAATTACACATTTTATAGCTTTACATTATTCTCAAATTCTATTAAAATTTGTCACTTGTTTCAATTAGTTTTTTCATTTTAACTATGATTTACTTTCTTTAACATTCTCAATCTCCATTAGTTTGGGTGACTTAATTATTCATAATAACTTGATCTACAACTTGGCATTTATATTTTCTCTTAATCCCCTTCTGACTCTAACATCACTAACAGCTTTAATTAACATGACACCCCTTCTCTATCAAAACATCTATCAAACATTCTCTAAACCCACTTACTACTCAACTCATATCGCATCATTCTACCCTTATATACATAAAAAGAAAAACTCTCTACCCCTTTGTACTCAGGATGTGTGTTCCCCTCCCAAAGCTCACTCCCTTATCTGGTCCCTGGACTTTCCCTAGGCAACCCTTTCCGGCGCTAAACAGTCCCTTCCTGTCCCAACACCTTTTGTTGCGGACTCCTTATCACACCACCCCCCTTACAAAATTCTCATCAACTATTTACTCTCCCAATACAATACTTTCATTTACAACAAAATATCTCCATTTACTTATTACGTCAATATATCAGTCATTACTCTACATATTTTCCCATAGCAACTGTGTCACTATTACCTCTCATATTCTACATTACATTAATTCACAACAATATTATTCTTTACTAAAAATGAACTTTATCTTGTGAAAACTTACTTTTTTCGTCGGACGCGTTTCGGTGTACGTATCCGCCTTCTTCAGCTTTTAGTCAGACTGCCATCATTTCGTAACGGTTTTTGTGTGGAAGGTGTAGTGGGGGTGGTGTGTGGGGGAAGGGGATTGGTGCAGGGATTCACTTGATGTTTGTTTTTTGTAAAATTGTGTCAAAAAGTGTATGTGATTTATATTGTAATTGATCGTTGAGTATGTTGTTTGGTTGTGTTGTGTGGTGTTTATATATTTCATATTTTATGTTTATTATTGTGGTGAAATATATAAACACCACACAACACAACCAAACAACATACTCAACGATCAATTACAATATAAATCACATACACTTTTTGACACAATTTTACAAAAAACAAACATCAAGTGAATCCCTGCACCAATCCCCTTCCCCCACACACCACCCCCACTACACCTTCCACACAAAAACCGTTACGAAATGATGGCAGTCTGACTAAACGCTGAAGAAGGCGGGTACGTACGCCGAAACGCGTCCGACGAAAAAAGTAAGTTTTCACAAGATAAAGTTCATTTTTAGTAAAGTGATAGTGCTGTGAAAGAAGAGATGAACAATTAAGACAACAATATTATTCTCTCTAGTACCCCTTTAAATTCAACATGGACTGATCTAAATGTCCTAACTAAATATTAATCACCCAAAATCAACTTTACCACCTTTTACAGACCATTTAAAATTCTTAACTATCACAATTCATTTTATCATCATTTAAATTAAAATCTTTAACCACGTTGAAATCATTAGATTCGAACATTTAATTACATTGCAAATTTGCAAACAATTTATAAATGATATTCTACAGCTGATCAGCTGATTTTCTTGACAAGGTGAATAACCTTACTATAGACACATTTCAAAATTATACAAATTATACATTTTATCAATCCTTACCTCTAACACAATAAACTAATACATTTATACGACATAATAAACACAGTATAATAAACATCTACTGCACCCCTTTTCTCAAATCAAAACAAAATTATTTAGTCAGCTCAGCAGCGAGTCGCCATTATTAAGTTACACCAAACTCTTTTAATTCGTTACCCCCTTGAGTAACCTCCTTAACCACACACACTATTGTTTTCTGTTGGTGGACTGTTGCGTCCATTTGCATCCACAAGGACGGCATAGGTGGAGGAACTTTGTCATCTCCTTGTCCTTGCTTCCACGTTACATTTTAAAATTAAGTAGGTATCATCATATCTGTTGTTTCAAATTTATATGCCCTTAATGCAGGTCTACCACCTGGTTTACTGTTCCTACGCGAACAGAGTGGCAGCCGCTGTTCCATAGTTCCGGGGATTTCCCCTAAAGTCACCCCCCTTTAATTTCAAATATACACCAATTTCAAGCACAGCTATGGTCAAATTTACAATTGTTGGCCATAGCTGGCCGCCATCCAAAACCATGATTAGTGCTGATAAGGCAGTAATCGCCCGAAAAGGCGGGGAAATCAACTCTAAATTCAGGCATGTTCTCTTCATCATTATGATACACGGCACGGCAATAAATCAGCATATAATATAAAATTATATAAACGTTGTGCCGTGTATTTTACGCCAGTTTGGCCTCCGATGGAGGTAACACTCTCTGTTACCCCCAACACTTACTGCTACCTACAGTGGCACATGCCACCACTGCAATATCATACTAATGACTAAATTAACCCTTCTACAGTTGCGGTCTCTACATTCCATCAGTATATCACTTCTATTAACACCACACAACCCCCCAAAATTGCCCCCATATCTTGTATGCTAACATGATAGAACATAATACACATTTACCTTGAACATTGACATTGTTATTTTTAATTAAACAAACAATTCTCTTTTAAATAATTTATACAGAAAATTATAAACATTATAATTTGAAATTTTTATTAACTCTTCTATATATCATCATTTAATTATTTATCCATTGCTGCAATTAGATTCCTCAAAAATTTATTATTAACATTTATTTTATCTCATATTTAAGTTATTACTACCTTTTGACTATGGTTTCTATTTAGTACAATTATCTCAACTTAGTTTCATCATTGAGTTTAAAATCTTTTCAACACCTGTAAACATTTTACTCTATTTAACTTGTATTACAAAATTTATACTCACAGTACATCATTCATACCCTGTCATAAGCACACAAATATAAACATAATAACTCCCTGTACCTTCTGAAACATTTTAACAACAACGTTATTCCATACTAAACAATTTAACATTTATTTATTTATTAATTATTGTCAAATTCATATCTCATAAAATAATTTAAATCCATCATTATATAACATCTTAAATCAATCAAAAATATTTAAACATCTCCAATTATTTTAATTAAATCAATTATTGAAAACACAACATTTTTAATTACTCTCACCAATTACAATAATTACAATTCATTTGTTATCCTCTTCAAAATTATTTTTGTTATCTATTTAGACTGCAAAAATATTATTATTATTGTCACAACAATTTCTACTACCTACACACACTGTTTACCTTATATACTTGTTACAATACAAACACAATTAATTTCACTAAAAATTTATTTACAAACTTTTGTCATTATTCTTCAATTTACCACACTTCATTTTCCAAGTCAGCAAGTCAGAACCATAAATCAAAATATTTAAAATGTCCATTTATTAAGTTTATTTTCAGCCTCCATCATCGAATAATACTCTAATATATTTATAATATAAATCGTTCTTGTCCACACTCAATTTATTAATTTTAATATGATAATTCGCTAATACTTCAAGTTGTTTCACTATCATCAAATAATAAAACTTGTCAATATCATTAGTGATTTTAGTTTGGTCTCCATCAGTAGTTTTATTCAATCTAAAGTCAGTTATTTTCTCATCATATTCTTCTACTACACTCATTACAACATAAGGTAAGTGTTTATCATTTACAATGGTATTATAAAAATATTCATTTATCTCTCTTTCAACAGGTAAGCATTTCATATCATCTATTTCCTTCCATTCTAACCTCTCTTTCAACTCTTTATGATTTCTCTTTAACTTATATAATTCTATCTCTCTATCAATACACAACTCTCTATCTAAATCTCTCTCACCATAACACGATCTCACACTTTCGACACCATCCCACACAGAGGGTACTAACTTATAAAAAATCGGGGAACAACTCAAAGACCTCATGTCTTTCAATAACAAGGGACTCTTACCCTTCAACAACAACATTTGTGAACACCTTGGTTCATCATAAATATGGGGAAAATTTACCCTCTACCCTACATACTCATCTAATCTCTCTTGCCACTCTTTCTGTAATTCATCAACACTAATTACTACTCCGTTACAACCCATTACTCTCTCACTCTCACTCACTATCTCACTAACTATTTTCAACGTATCACTCTCTGATACCACATTCTTAATTATATTATCATTTTCAACATCATTTTTATCACTTGTTACTTTTTTATTATCATTATTATTATTACTTTTAATCTGTTCCCCTACTGACTCTACTACTTTCTCAATATCTCGTTTCAATTCGTTACACTTACTCTCATACTGAATTTTGACCTCATTAATATCTCTTTTCAGTTCATTGAATTTTATATCATTATTATCAAAACGATTATTTAATTCATTAAATTTATTATTCTGTTCCTCAAATTTAGCGTCAAATTTATTATTTTGTTCATTGATATCCTTCGATATCGTTATTAACATATTCATCACATCATTATTAAATTGACTGTTACATTTTGTTGAAGTCGGGGTTAATTGCACACCCGAGTCTTCAGTCACATTGCTGTGATCTGTTACATTTAATTCTACTGTTTTATCTTGACTCACACTTGGAGTTGAATGTACCTCAAAATTACTCATAATGTTTGATTCATCAAAATTGTCAACACTAGTTATTTCATTGATATCGTTTTCATTTCCTGCCATTTTAAATTGTAAATTTACTGATTTTTGTTTCACTACTTAATTCACATCTACAACATCTTATATTTGATCTAAACTTAATTTATTGTTTTACCTACTTTACGTAATTTTTTACATACCGTTACTTAACCTTTCAACCATACTTGCATTTTATTTGTATGTGTGGTCTTTATATTTTCCTTTCAATTTATAAAAACTGTCCCTGCTTCGGATGCGCCATTTGTAATATTATTTATTGTTTTATTAATACATTTAAATCACAAAAATTATTTCATAAATTAACCCACTTACCTTGTATTGCCCAGAGTTACATCACACGAACGTGGAAATGCAAGGATGATTGCAAGGTTATATCAGTAACATACGCAACTCGCATTTATGTAGAGAAACAATTAAAATTTTTATTATATTCTTCAAACTTTTGACATTTTATTTACTTCTTTTAAATTTTACTCAAAGTTCGTTTTGTTAAGAAATCATTTCTGCTGATTTAACCTTCTTTATGTAAACATCATTTACTATTAATTTCCCTTTTTATTTAAAACATAAACACTACCTTGAATCATTTTACCCAAAATACATATTGATTAATGTTTGAATCTAACAAACTTATTTTCTATAGACGTCCCAGTTTGCTGCACACACACATTCATTCCATTTACCTTCCCATTATGGAATACAGCTCATTGAATTTAAAAGGAATTAAAATCGGTAACCTGACTTGAAATGTCCCTCTCGTCGCCGCATGCTGCACTAGTTATATTCACATGTTTTGTTGGTCATATTCACGTTAAAGGTTTTCAGTCAGTTCACTGGCTCCACTTTAGATATCGATTCGTTTTGTAAGCATAAATTGACACTTTTTTACCAAAGATTAATAAATTTAGGAACGCGCGACTTCGTAGCGCTCCCGGCCGGGAAACGGAGGTAATTTAACTGAGAGCGAGCGTCACTAACTCATCTCCCACCAGAAGTTAGGCATAGCGGAACTTACAATGCCTTAGGATCGAATTGTCCGTCACTGTTCATTCAACAAGGGTTACACCGTGTGTTGGACGTCGACGAAATCTCACTGCCTGTAATTACGTCACATAAATGGGTGTGTCCTTAAACTCGCATCCGCCTTGTCGAAAGCACATGGCACACAGAATTCACCACCAGGCCATGTTGTTTTTGCTTCTTGGCATCGTCTACGTGCCTGCTGGTGTTACCACGTGTCACTCAACACTACAGTTCCTGGAATTTTATTGCATTGTTGCCCCTTGACACATTCCATCGTACAGCTACACTGTACCGTTCCTTTGTTTGAACAACGCTTTTATTCAACACGTGGCTGGCCACACAGATGAAAACAATTTGTGATATTTTAATAAAATAAAAAGCCCCTCCTTTTAGCCCCGTTACAATACCCCCCCCCCCAATGAGGATCTTCTGCCGGAACAGAAGAAATCTCATTGCTAAACCCCTAAGAGGATCGGTGAGGATATGGTGCCAACAACCCTCCATTAGTTCTTACATATCATGGGTAAACTACCCCCCCCCGCTCGGCGACTATGGCCTCACCTGAACGAGATTACTGGACTTCTCTATACAAGATCCCAACACCATAAAATCGAACAGACACGCACCACAGCGCACCTAACCTTCTAACATGCTACCCCCCAACCTCCAAATCCCTGGCCTTATACCATGCCAGATCATCAACCGATATGTTCCCCCTGTCATGCATACTGGGTCGCCTTCAGCAATACTGGGCGCATACATATACTTATTAATACATCCTAACAAAATTTATTTTCAAATTCAAAATTTTGTTTCAATTAAAATCAAATTGTTATATTACCATTTCTTTCTCAAAATCAAAATAAAAATCTTTTGCATGAATCCATTAACTCTATTAATTTTCTCCACTACAACAATCACAAAGAAAAAACGAATTGAACATCTTATTAAAACATGAATAATGTTTAATACTCTATATTCTAAACAATATAACTCAATAAAACACTAGTAATACACATAAACAATAATACACTTGAAATTCAAACATCACCTATGTGGCAGGCATAAAATCAAATTTTTTTTATCAAAATATTAATTTTTATCAATTTCGGAAAAAATTTAAAATTATTTCAATCACTTAAACGACAAAATTTGCATCAAGCAATTGCCAAAAACTGGTCTAGTTTATAACATCAACCATCAGCTGATCACACTGGGTCAAGTCAACGACCTTGACCTACATATGTTATACATAGATCTACATCATGAAGTACATAAAACATCTTCAAAATTTGTTATCTCTAAACACAATAAAACATAATAAAATAAGACATTTAAAATTACCATAGTATTATTACAATTAACAATAAAACTGACATTTAAATTAATCAAAATTACACATTTTATAGCTTTACATTATTCTCAAATTCTATTAAAATTTGTCACTTGTTTCAATTAGTTTTTTCATTTTAACTATGATTTACTTTCTTTAACATTCTCAATCTCCATTAGTTTGGGTGACTTAATTATTCATAATAACTTGATCTACAACTTGGCATTTATATTTTCTCTTAATCCCCTTCTGACTCTAACATCACTAACAGCTTTAATTAACATGACACCCCTTCTCTATCAAAACATCTATCAAACATTCTCTAAACCCACTTACTACTCAACTCATATCGCATCATTCTACCCTTATATACATAAAAAGAAAAACTCTCTACCCCTTTGTACTCAGGATGTGTGTTCCCCTCCCAAAGCTCACTCCCTTATCTGGTCCCTGGACTTTCCCTAGGCAACCCTTTCCGGCGCTAAACAGTCCCTTCCTGTCCCAACACCTTTCGTTGCGGACTCCTTATCACACCACCCCCCTTACAAAATTCTCATCAACTATTTACTCTCCCAATACAATACTTTCATTTACAACAAAATATCTCCATTTAATTATTACGTCAATATATCAATCATTACTCTACATATTTTCCCATAGCTACTGTGTCACTATTACCTCTCAAATTCTACATTACATTAATTCACAACAATATTATTCTTTACTAAAAATGAACTTTATCTTGTGAAAACTTACTTTTTTCGTCGGACGCGTTTCGGCGTACGTATCCGCCTTCTTCAGCTTTTAGTCAGACTGCCATCATTTCGTAACGGTTTTTGTGTGGAAGGTGTAGTGGGGGAGGTGTGTGGGGGAAGGGGATTGGTGCAGGGATTCACTTGATGTTTGTTTTTTGTAAAATTGTGTCAAAAAGTGTATGTGATTTATATTGTAATTGATCGTTGAGTATGTTGTTTGGTTGTGTTGTGTGGTGTTTATATATTTCATATTTTATGTTTATTATTGTGGTGAAATATATAAACACCACACAACACAACCAAACAACATACTCAATGATCAATTACAATATAAATCACATACACCTTTTGACACAATTTTACAAAAAACAAACATCAAGTGAATCCCTGCACCAATCCCCTTCCCCCACACACCACCCCCACTACACCTTCCACACAAAAACCGTTACAAAATGATGGCAGTCTGACTAAAAGCTGAAGAAGGCGGGTACGTACGCCGAAACGCGTCCGACGAAAAAAGTAAGTTTTCACAAGATAAAGTTCATTTTTAGTAAAGTGATAGTGCTGTGAAAGAAGAGATGAACAATCAAGACAACAATATTATTCTCTCTAGTACCCCTTTAAATTCAACATGGACTGATCTAAATGTCCTAACTCAATATTAATCACCCAAAATCAACTTTACCACCTTTTACAGACCATTTAAAATTCTTAACTATCACAATTCATTTTATCATCATTTAAATTAAAATCTTTAACCACGTTGAAATCATTAGATTCGAACATTTAATTACATTGGAAATTTGCAAACAATTTATAAATGATATTCTACAGCTGATCAGCTGATTTTCTTGACAAGGTGAATAACCTTACTATAGACACATTTCAAAATTATACAAATTATACATTTTATCAATCCTTACCTCTAACACAATAAACTAATACATTTATACGACATAATAAACACAGTATAATAAACATCTACTGCACCCCTTTTCTCAAATCAAAACAAAATTATTTAGTCAGCTCAGCAGCGAGTCGCCATTATTAAGTTACACCAAATTCTTTTAATTCGTTACCCCCTTGAGTAACCTCCTTAACCACACACACTATTGTTTTCTGATGGTGGACTGTTGCGTCCATTTGCATCCACAAGGACGGCATTGGTGGAGGAACTTTGTCATCTCCTTGTCCTTGCTTCCGCGTTACATTTTAAAATTAAGTAGATATCATCATATCTGTTGTTTCAAATTTATATGCCCTTAATGCGGGTCTACCACCTGGTTTACTGTTCCTACACGAACAGAGTGGCAGCCGCTGTTCCATAGTTCCGGGGATTTCCCCTAAAGTCACCCCCCTTTAATTTCAAATATACACCAATTTCAAGCACAGCTATGGTCAAATTTACAATTGTTGGCCATAGCTGGCCGCCATCCAAAACCACGATTAGTGCTGATAAGGCAGTAATCGCCCGAAAAGGCGGGGAAATCAACTCTAAATTCAGGCATGTTCTCTTCATCATTATGATACACGGCACGGCAATAAATCAGCATATAATATAAAATTATATAAAAGTTGTGCCGTGTATTTTACGCCAGTTTGGCCTCCGATGTAGGTAACACTCTCTGTTACCCCCAACACTTACTGCTACCTACAGTGGCACATGCCACCACTGCAATAGCATACTAATGACTAAATTAACCCTTCTACAGTTGCGGTCTCTACATTCCATCAGTATATCACTTCTATTAACACCACACAACCCCCCAAAATTGCCCCCATATCTTGTATGCTAACATGATAGAACATAATACACATTTACCTTGAACATTGACATTGTTATTTTTAATTAAACAAACAATTCTCTTTTAAATAATTTATACAGAAAATTATAAACATAATTTGAAATTTTTATTAACTCTTCTATATATCATCATTTAATTATTTATCCATTGCTGCAATTAGATTCCTCAAAAATTTATTATTAACATTTATTTTATCTCATATTTAAGTTATTACTACCTTTTGACTATGGTTTCTATTTAGTACAATTATCTCAACTTAGTTTCATCATTGAGTTTAAAATCTTTTCAACACCTGTAAACATTTTACTCTATTTAACTTGTATTACAAAATTTATACTCACAGTACATCATTCATACCCTGTCATAAGCACACAAATATAAACATAATAACTCCCTGTACCTTCTGAAACATTTAGCAACAATGTTATTCCATACTAAACAATTTAACATTTATTTATTTATTAATTATTGTCAAATTCATATCTCATAAAATAATTTAAATCCATCATTATATAACATCTTAAATCAATCAAAAATATTTAAACATCTCCAATTATTTTAATTAAATCAATTATTGAAAACACAACATTTTTAATTACTCTCACCAATTACAATAATTACAATTCATTTGTTATCCTCTTCAAAATTATTTTTGTTATCTATTTAGACTGCAAAAATATTATTATTATTGTCACAACAATTTCTACTACCTACACACACTGTTTACCTTATATACTTGTTACAATACAAACACAATTAATTTCACTAAAAATTTATTTACAAACTTTTGTCATTATTCTTCAATTTACCACACTTCATTTTCCAAGTCAGCAAGTCAGAACCATAAATCAAAATATTTAAAATGTCCATTTATTAAGTTTATTTTCAGCCTCCATCATCGAATAATACTCTAATATATTTATAATATAAATCGTTCTTGTCCACACTCAATTTATTAATTTTAATATGATAATTCGCTAATACTTCAAGTTGTTTCACTATCATCAAATAATAAAACTTGTCAATATCATTAGTGATTTTAGTTTGGTCTCCATCAGTAGTTTTATTCAATCTAAAGTCAGTTATTTTCTCATCATATTCTTCTACTACACTCATTACAACATAAGGTAAGTGTTTATCATTTACAATGGTATTATAAAAATATTCATTTATCTCTCTTTCAACAGGTAAGCATTTCATATCATCTATTTCCTTCCATTCTAACCTCTCTTTCAACTCTTTATGATTTCTCTTTAACTTATATAATTCTATCTCTCTATCAATACACAACTCTCTATCTAAATCTCTCTCACCATAACACGATCTCACACTTTCGACACCATCCCACACAGAGGGTACTAACTTATAAAAAATCGGGGAACAACTCAAAGACCTCATGTCTTTCAATAACAAGGGACTCTTACCCTTCAACAACAACATTTGTGAACACCTTGGTTCATCATAAATATGGGGAAAATTTACCCTCTACCCTACATACTCATCTAATCTCTCTTGCCACTCTTTCTGTAATTCATCAACACTAATTACTACTCCGTTACAACCCATTACTCTCTCACTCTCACTCACTATCTCACTAACTATTTTCAACGTATCACTCTCTGATACCACATTCTTAATTATATTATCATTTTCAACATCATTTTTATCACTTGTTACTTTTTTATTATCATTATTATTATTACTTTTAATCTGTTCCCCTACTGACTCTACTACTTTCTCAATATCTCGTTTCAATTCGTTACACTTACTCTCATACTGAATTTTGACCTCATTAATATCTCTTTTCAGTTCATTGAATTTTATATCATTATTATCAAAACGATTATTTAATTCATTAAATTTATTATTCTGTTCCTCAAATTTAGCGTCAAATTTATTATTTTGTTCATTGATATCCTTCGATATCGTTATTAACATATTCATCACATCATTATTAAATTGACTGTTACATTTTGTTGAAGTCGGGGTTAATTGCACACCCGAGTCTTCAGTCACATTGCTGTGATCTGTTACATTTAATTCTACTGTTTTATCTTGACTCACACTTGGAGTTGAATGTACCTCAAAATTACTCATAATGTTTGATTCATCAAAATTGTCAACACTAGTTATTTCATTGATATCGTTTTCATTTCCTGCCATTTTTAAATTGTAAATTTACTGATTTTTGTTTCACTACTTAATTTACATCTACAACATCTTATATTTGATCTAAACTTAATTTATTGTTTTACCTACTTTACGTAATTTTTTACATACCGTTACTTAACCTTTCAACCATACTTGCATTTTATTTGTATGTGTGGTCTTTATATTTTCCTTTCAATTTATAAAAACTGTCCCTGCTTCGGATGCGCCATTTGTAATATTATTTATTGTTTTATTAATACATTTAAATCACAAAAATTATTTCATAAATTAACCCACTTACCTTGTATTGCCCAGAGTTACATCACACGAACGTGGAAATGCAAGGATGATTGCAAGGTTATATCAGTAACATACGCAACTCGCATTTATGTAGAGAAACAATTAAAATTTTTATTATATTCTTCAAACTTTTGACATTTTATTTACTTCTTTTAAATTTTACTCAAAGTTCGTTTTGTTAAGAAATCATTTCTGCTGATTTAACCTTCTTTATGTAAACATCATTTACTATTAATTTCCCTTTTTATTTAAAACATAAACACTACCTTGAATCATTTTACCCAAAATACATATTGATTAATGTTTGAATCTAACAAACTTATTTTCTATAGACGTCCCAGTTTGCTGCACACACACATTCATTCCATTTACCTTCCCATTATGGAATACAGCTCATTGAATTTAAAAGGAATTAAAATCGGTAACCTGACTTGAAATGTCCCTCTCGTCGCCGCATGCTGCACTAGTTATATTCACATGTTTTGTTGGTCATATTCACGTTAAAGGTTTTCAGTCAGTTCACTGGCTCCACTTTAGATATCGATTCGTTTTGTAAGCATAAATTGACACTTTTTTACCAAAGATTAATAAATTTAGGAACGCGCGACTTCGTAGCGCTCCCGGCCGGGAAACGGAGGTAATTTAACTGAGAGCGAGCGTCACTAACTCATCTCCCACCAGAAGTTAGGCATAGCGGAACTTACAATGCCTTAGGATCGAATTGTCCGTCACTGTTCATTCAACAAGGGTTACACCGTGTGTTGGACGTCGACGAAATCTCACTGCCTGTAATTACGTCACATAAATGGGTGTGTCCTTAAACTCGCATCCGCCTTGTCGAAAGCACATGGCACACAGAATTCACCACCAGGCCATGTTGTTTTTGCTTCTTGGCATCGTCTACGTGCCTGCTGGTGTTACCACGTGTCACTCAACACTACAGTTCCTGGAATTTTATTGCATTGTTGCCCCTTGACACATTCCATCGTACAGCTACACTGTACCGTTCCTTTGTTTGAACAACGCTTTTATTCAACACGTGGCTGGCCACACAGATGAAAACAATTTGTGATATTTTAATAAAATAAAAAGCCCCTCCTTTTAGCCCCGTTACAATACCCCCCCCCCAATGAGGATCTTCTGCCGGAACAGAAGAAATCTCATTGCTAAACCCCTAAGAGGATCGGTGAGGATATGGTGCCAACAACCCTCCATTAGTTCTTACATATCATGGGTAAACTACCCCCCCCGCTCGGCGACTATGGCCTCACCTGAACGAGATTACTGGACTTCTCTATACAAGATCCCAACACCATAAAATCGAACAGACACGCACCACAGCGCACCTAACCTTCTAACATGCTACCCCCCAACCTCCAAATCCCTGGCCTTATACCATGCCAGATCATCAACCGATATGTTCCCCCTGTCATGCATACTGGGTCGCCTTCAGCAATACTGGGCGCATACATATACTTATTAATACATCCTAACAAAATTTATTTTCAAATTCAAAATTTTGTTTCAATTAAAATCAAATTGTTATATTACCATTTCTTTCTCAAAATCAAAATAAAAATCTTTTGCATGAATCCATTAACTCTATTAATTTTCTCCACTACAACAATCACAAAGAAAAAACGAATTGAACATCTTATTAAAACATGAATAATGTTTAATACTCTATATTCTAAACAATATAACTCAATAAAACACTAGTAATACACATAAACAATAATACACTTGAAATTCAAACATCACCTATGTGGCAGGCATAAAATCAAATTTTTTTTATCAAAATATTAATTTTTATCAATTTCGGAAAAAATTTAAAATTATTTCAATCACTTAAACGACAAAATTTGCATCAAGCAATTGCCAAAAACTGGTCTAGTTTATAACATCAACCATCAGCTGATCACACTGGGTCAAGTCAACGACCTTGACCTACATATGTTATACATAGATCTACATCATGAAGTACATAAAACATCTTCAAAATTTGTTATCTCTAAACACAATAAAACATAATAAAATAAGACATTTAAAATTACCATAGTATTATTACAATTAACAATAAAACTGACATTTAAATTAATCAAAATTACACATTTTATAGCTTTACATTATTCTCAAATTCTATTAAAATTTGTCACTTGTTTCAATTAGTTTTTTCATTTTAACTATGATTTACTTTCTTTAACATTCTCAATCTCCATTAGTTTGGGTGACTTAATTATTCATAATAACTTGATCTACAACTTGGCATTTATATTTTCTCTTAATCCCCTTCTGACTCTAACATCACTAACAGCTTTAATTAACATGACACCCCTTCTCTATCAAAACATCTATCAAACATTCTCTAAACCCACTTACTACTCAACTCATATCGCATCATTCTACCCTTATATACATAAAAAGAAAAACTCTCTACCCCTTTGTACTCAGGATGTGTGTTCCCCTCCCAAAGCTCACTCCCTTATCTGGTCCCTGGACTTTCCCTAGGCAACCCTTTCCGGCGCTAAACAGTCCCTTCCTGTCCCAACACCTTTCGTTGCGGACTCCTTATCACACCACCCCCCTTACAAAATTCTCATCAACTATTTACTCTCCCAATACAATACTTTCATTTACAACAAAATATCTCCATTTACTTATTACGTCAATATATCAATCATTACTCTACATATTTTCCCATAGCTACTGTGTCACTATTACCTCTCAAATTCTACATTACATTAATTCACAACAATATTATTCTTTACTAAAAATGAACTTTATCTTGTGAAAACTTACTTTTTTCGTCGGACGCGTTTCGGCGTACGTATCCGCCTTCTTCAGCTTTTAGTCAGACTGCCATCATTTCGTAACGGTTTTTGTGTGGAAGGTGTAGTGGGGGAGGTGTGTGGGGGAAGGGGATTGGTGCAGGGATTCACTTGATGTTTGTTTTTTGTAAAATTGTGTCAAAAAGTGTATGTGATTTATATTGTAATTGATCGTTGAGTATGTTGTTTGGTTGTGTTGTGTGGTGTTTATATATTTCATATTTTATGTTTATTATTGTGGTGAAATATATAAACACCACACAACACAACCAAACAACATACTCAACGATCAATTACAATATAAATCACATACACTTTTTGACACAATTTTACAAAAAACAAACATCAAGTGAATCCCTGCACCAATCCCCTTCCCCCACACACCACCCCCACTACACCTTCCACACAAAAACCGTTACGAAATGATGGCAGTCTGACTAAAAGCTGAAGAAGGCGGGTACGTACGCCGAAACGCGTCCGACGAAAAAAGTAAGTTTTCACAAGATAAAGTTCATTTTTAGTAAAGTGATAGTGCTGTGAAAGAAGAGATGAACAATCAAGACAACAATATTATTCTCTCTAGTACCCCTTTAAATTCAACATGGACTGATCTAAATGTCCTAACTCAATATTAATCACCCAAAATCAACTTTACCACCTTTTACAGACCATTTAAAATTCTTAACTATCACAATTCATTTTATCATCATTTAAATTAAAATCTTTAACCACGTTGAAATCATTAGATTCGAACATTTAATTACATTGGAAATTTGCAAACAATTTATAAATGATATTCTACAGCTGATCAGCTGATTTTCTTGACAAGGTGAATAACCTTACTATAGACACATTTCAAAATTATACAAATTATACATTTTATCAATCCTTACCTCTAACACAATAAACTAATACATTTATACGACATAATAAACACAGTATAATAAACATCTACTGCACCCCTTTTCTCAAATCAAAACAAAATTATTTAGTCAGCTCAGCAGCGAGTCGCCATTATTAAGTTACACCAAATTCTTTTAATTCGTTACCCCCTTGAGTAACCTCCTTAACCACACACACTATTGTTTTCTGATGGTGGACTGTTGCGTCCATTTGCATCCACAAGGACGGCATTGGTGGAGGAACTTTGTCATCTCCTTGTCCTTGCTTCCGCGTTACATTTTAAAATTAAGTAGATATCATCATATCTGTTGTTTCAAATTTATATGCCCTTAATGCGGGTCTACCACCTGGTTTACTGTTCCTACACGAACAGAGTGGCAGCCGCTGTTCCATAGTTCCGGGGATTTCCCCTAAAGTCACCCCCCTTTAATTTCAAATATACACCAATTTCAAGCACAGCTATGGTCAAATTTACAATTGTTGGCCATAGCTGGCCGCCATCCAAAACCACGATTAGTGCTGATAAGGCAGTAATCGCCCGAAAAGGCGGGGAAATCAACTCTAAATTCAGGCATGTTCTCTTCATCATTATGATACACGGCACGGCAATAAATCAGCATATAATATAAAATTATATAAAAGTTGTGCCGTGTATTTTACGCCTGTTTGGCCTCCGATGTAGGTAACACTCTCTGTTACCCCCAACACTTACTGCTACCTACAGTGGCACATGCCACCACTGCAATAGCATACTAATGACTAAATTAACCCTTCTACAGTTGCGGTCTCTACATTCCATCAGTATATCACTTCTATTAACACCACACAACCCCCCAAAATTGCCCCCATATCTTGTATGCTAACATGATAGAACATAATACACATTTACCTTGAACATTGACATTGTTATTTTTAATTAAACAAACAATTCTCTTTTAAATAATTTATACAGAAATTAAACATAATTTGAAATTTTTATTAACTCTTCTATATATCATCATTTAATTATTTATCCATTGCTGCAATTAGATTCCTCAAAAATTTATTATTAACATTTATTTTATCTCATATTTAAGTTATTACTACCTTTTGACTATGGTTTCTATTTAGTACAATTATCTCAACTTAGTTTCATCATTGAGTTTAAAATCTTTTCAACACCTGTAAACATTTTACTCTATTTAACTTGTATTACAAAATTTATACTCACAGTACATCATTCATACCCTGTCATAAGCACACAAATATAAACATAATAACTCCCTGTACCTTCTGAAACATTTTAACAACAATGTTATTCCATACTAAACAATTTAACATTTATTTATTTATTAATTATTGTCAAATTCATATCTCATAAAATAATTTAAATCCATCATTATATAACATCTTAAATCAATCAAAAATATTTAAACATCTCCAATTATTTTAATTAAATCAATTATTGAAAACACAACATTTTTAATTACTCTCACCAATTACAATAATTACAATTCATTTGTTATCCTCTTCAAAATTATTTTTGTTATCTATTTAGACTGCAAAAATATTATTATTATTGTCACAACAATTTCTACTACCTACACACACTGTTTACCTTATATACTTGTTACAATACAAACACAATTAATTTCACTAAAAATTTATTTACAAACTTTTGTCATTATTCTTCAATTTACCACACTTCATTTTCCAAGTCAGCAAGTCAGAACCATAAATCAAAATATTTAAAATGTCCATTTATTAAGTTTATTTTCAGCCTCCATCATCGAATAATACTCTAATATATTTATAATATAAATCGTTCTTGTCCACACTCAATTTATTAATTTTAATATGATAATTCGCTAATACTTCAAGTTGTTTCACTATCATCAAATAATAAAACTTGTCAATATCATTAGTGATTTTAGTTTGGTCTCCATCAGTAGTTTTATTCAATCTAAAGTCAGTTATTTTCTCATCATATTCTTCTACTACACTCATTACAACATAAGGTAAGTGTTTATCATTTACAATGGTATTATAAAAATATTCATTTATCTCTCTTTCAACAGGTAAGCATTTCATATCATCTATTTCCTTCCATTCTAACCTCTCTTTCAACTCTTTATGATTTCTCTTTAACTTATATAATTCTATCTCTCTATCAATACACAACTCTCTATCTAAATCTCTCTCACCATAACACGATCTCACACTTTCGACACCATCCCACACAGAGGGTACTAACTTATAAAAAATCGGGGAACAACTCAAAGACCTCATGTCTTTCAATAACAAGGGACTCTTACCCTTCAACAACAACATTTGTGAACACCTTGGTTCATCATAAATATGGGGAAAATTTACCCTCTACCCTACATACTCATCTAATCTCTCTTGCCACTCTTTCTGTAATTCATCAACACTAATTACTACTCCGTTACAACCCATTACTCTCTCACTCTCACTCACTATCTCACTAACTATTTTCAACGTATCACTCTCTGATACCACATTCTTAATTATATTATCATTTTCAACATCATTTTTATCACTTGTTACTTTTTTATTATCATTATTATTATTACTTTTAATCTGTTCCCCTACTGACTCTACTACTTTCTCAATATCTCGTTTCAATTCGTTACACTTACTCTCATACTGAATTTTGACCTCATTAATATCTCTTTTCAGTTCATTGAATTTTATATCATTATTATCAAAACGATTATTTAATTCATTAAATTTATTATTCTATTCCTCAAATTTAGCGTCAAATTTATTATTTTGTTCATTGATATCCTTCGATATCGTTATTAACATATTCATCACATCATTATTAAATTGACTGTTACATTTTGTTGAAGTCGGGGTTAATTGCACACCCGAGTCTTCAGTCACATTGCTGTGATCTGTTACATTTAATTCTACTGTTTTATCTTGACTCACACTTGGAGTTGAATGTACCTCAAAATTACTCATAATGTTTGATTCATCAAAATTGTCAACACTAGTTATTTCATTGATATCGTTTTCATTTCCTGCCATTTTTAAATTGTAAATTTACTGATTTTTGTTTCACTACTTAATTTACATCTACAACATCTTATATTTGATCTAAACTTAATTTATTGTTTTACCTACTTTACGTAATTTTTTACATACCGTTACTTAACCTTTCAACCATACTTGCATTTTATTTGTATGTGTGGTCTTTATATTTTCCTTTCAATTTATAAAAACTGTCCCTGCTTCGGATGCGCCATTTGTAATATTATTTATTGTTTTATTAATACATTTAAATCACAAAAATTATTTCATAAATTAACCCACTTACCTTGTATTGCCCAGAGTTACATCACACGAACGTGGAAATGCAAGGATGATTGCAAGGTTATATCAGTAACATACGCAACTCGCATTTATGTAGAGAAACAATTAAAATTTTTATTATATTCTTCAAACTTTTGACATTTTATTTACTTCTTTTAAATTTTACTCAAAGTTCGTTTTGTTAAGAAATCATTTCTGCTGATTTAACCTTCTTTATGTAAACATCATTTACTATTAATTTCCCTTTTTATTTAAAACATAAACACTACCTTGAATCATTTTACCCAAAATACATATTGATTAATGTTTGAATCTAACAAACTTATTTTCTATAGACGTCCCAGTTTGCTGCACACACACATTCATTCCATTTACCTTCCCATTATGGAATACAGCTCATTGAATTTAAAAGGAATTAAAATCGGTAACCTGACTTGAAATGTCCCTCTCGTCGCCGCATGCTGCACTAGTTATATTCACATGTTTTGTTGGTCATATTCACGTTAAAGGTTTTCAGTCAGTTCACTGGCTCCACTTTAGATATCGATTCGTTTTGTAAGCATAAATTGACACTTTTTTACCAAAGATTAATAAATTTAGAAACGCGCGACTTCGTAGCGCTCCCGGCCGGGAAACGGAGGTAATTTAACTGAGAGCGAGCGTCACTAACTCATCTCCCACCAGAAGTTAGGCATAGCGGAACTTACAATGCCTTAGGATCGAATTGTCCGTCACTGTTCATTCAACAAGGGTTACACCGTGTGTTGGACGTCGACGAAATCTCACTGCCTGTAATTACGTCACATAAATGGGTGTGTCCTTAAACTCGCATCCGCCTTGTCGAAAGCACATGGCACACAGAATTCACCACCAGGCCATGTTGTTTTTGCTTCTTGGCATCGTCTACGTGCCTGCTGGTGTTACCACGTGTCACTCAACACTACAGTTCCTGGAATTTTATTGCATTGTTGCCCCTTGACACATTCCATCGTACAGCTACACTGTACCGTTCCTTTGTTTGAACAACGCTTTTATTCAACACGTGGCTGGCCACACAGATGAAAACAATTTGTGATATTTTAGTAAAATAAAAAGCCCCTCCTTTTAGCCCCGTTACAATACCCCCCCTAATGAGGATCTTCTGCCGGAACAGAAGAAATCTCATTGCTAAACCCCTAAGAGGATCGGTGAGGATATGGTGCCAACAACCCTCCATTAGTTCTTACATATCATGGGTAAACTACCCCCCTGGCTCGGCGACTATGGCCTCACCTGAACGAGATTACTGGACTTCTCTATACGAGATCCCAACACCATAAAATCGAACAGACACGCACCACAGCGCACCTAACCTTCTAACATGCTACCCCCCAACCTCCAAATCCCTGGCCTTATACCATGCCAGATCATCAACCGATATGTTCCTCCTGTCATGCATACTGGGTCGCCTTCAGCAATACTGGGCGCATACATATACTTATTAATACATCCTAACAAAATTTATTTTCAAATTCAAAATTTTGTTTCAATTAAAATCAAATTGTTATATTAACCATTTCTTTCTCAAAATCAAAATAAAAATCTTTTGCATGAATCCATTAACTCTATTAATTTTCTCCACTACAACAATCACAAAGAAAAAACGAATTGAACATCTTATTAAAACATGAATAATGTTTAATACTCTATATTGTAAACAATATAACTCAATAAAACACTAGTAATACATATAAACAATAATACACTTGAAATTCAAACATCACCTATGTGGCAGGCATAAAATCAAAATTTTTTTTTATCAAAATATTAATTTTTATCAATTTCGGAAAAAATTTAAAATTATTTCAATCACTTAAACGACAAAATTTGCATCAAGCAATTGCCAAAAACTGGTCTAGTTTATAACATCAACCATCAGCTGATCACACTGGGTCAAGTCAATGACCTTGACCTACATATGTTATACATAGATCTACATCATGAAGTACATAAAACATCTTCAAAATTTGTTATCTCTAAACACAATAAAACATAATAAAATAAGACATTTAAAATTACCATAGTATTATTACAATTAACAATAAAACTGACATTTAAATTAATCAAAATTACACATTTTATAGCTTTACATTATTCTCAAATTCTATTAAAATTTGTCACTTGTTTCAATTAGATTTTTCATTTTAACTATGATTTACTTTCTTTAACATTCTCAATCTCCATTAGTTTGGGTGACTTAATTATTCATAATAACTTGATCTACAACTTGGCATTTATATTTTCTCTTAATCCCCTTCTGACTCTAACATCACTAAAAGCTTTAATTAACATGACACCCCTTCTCTATCAAAACATCTATCAAACATTCTCTAAACCCACTTACTACTCAACTCATATCGCATCATTCTACCCTTATATATATAAAAAGAAAAACTCTCTACCCCTTTGTACTCAGGATGTGTGTTCCCCTCCCAAAGCTCACTCCCTTATCTGGTCCCTGGACTTTCCCTAGGCAACCCTTTCCAGCGCTAAACAGTACCTTCCTGTCCCAACACCTTTCGTTGCAGACTCCTTATCACACCACCCCCCTTACAAAATTCTCATCAACTATTTACTCTCCCAATACAATACTTTCATTTACAACAAAATATCTCCATTTACTTATTACGTCAATATATCAATCATTACTCTACATATTTTCCCATAGCTACTGTGTCACTATTACCTCTCAAATTCTACATTACATTAATTCACAACAATATTATTCTTTACTAAAAATGAACTTTATCTTGTGAAAACTTACTTTTTTCGTCGGACGCGTTTCGGCGTACGTATCCGCCTTCTTCAGCTTTTAGTCAGACTGCCATCATTTCGTAACGGTTTTTGTGTGGAAGGTGTAGTGGGGGAGGTGTGTGGGGAAGGGGATTGGTGCAGGGATTCACTTGATGTTTGTTTTTTGTAAAATTGTGTCAAAAAGTGTATGTGATTTATATTGTAATTGATCGTTGAGTATGTTGTTTGGTTGTGTTGTGTGGTGTTTATATATTTCATATTTTATGTTTATTATTGTGGTGAAATATATAAACACCACACAACACAACCAAACAACATACTCAACGATCAATTACAATATAAATCACATACACTTTTTGACACAATTTTACAAAAAACAAACATCAAGTGAATCCCTGCACCAATCCCCTTCCCCCACACACCACCCCCACTACACCTTCCACACAAAAACCGTTACAAAATGATGGCAGTCTGACTAAAAGCTGAAGAAGGCGGGTACGTACGCCGAAACGCGTCCGACGAAAAAAGTAAGTTTTCACAAGATAAAGTTCATTTTTAGTAAAGTGATAGTGCTGTGAAAGAAGAGATGAACAATCAAGACAACAATATTATTCTCTCTAGTACCCCTTTAAATTCAACATGGACTGATCTAAATGTCCTAACTCAATATTCATCACCCAAAATCAACTTTACCACCTTTTACATACCATTTAAAATTCTTAACTATCACAATTCATTTTATCATCATTTAAATTAAAATCTTTAACCACGTTGAAATCATTAGATTCGAACATTTAATTACATTGGAAATTTGCAAACAATTTATAAATGATATTCTACAGCTGATCAGCTGATTTTCTTGACAAGGTGAATAACCTTACTATAGACACATTTCAAAATTATACAAATTATACATTTTATCAATCCTTACCTCTAACACAATAAACTAATACATTTATACGACATAATAAACACAGTATAATAAACATCTACTGCACCCCTTTTCTCAAATCAAAACAAAATTATTTAGTCAGCTCAGCAGCGAGTCGCCATTATTAAGTTACACCAAATTCTTTTAATTCGTTACCCCCTTGAGTAACCTCCTTAACCACACACACTATTGTTTTCTGATGGTGGACTGTTGCGTCCATTTGCATCCACAAGGACGGCATTGGTGGAGGAACTTTGTCATCTCCTTGTCCTTGCTTCCGCGTTACATTTTAAAATTAAGTAGATATCATCATATCTGTTGTTTCAAATTTATATGCCCTTAATGCGGGTCTACCACCTGGTTTACTGTTCCTACGCGAACAGAGTGGCAGCCGCTGTTCCATAGTTCCGGGGATTTCCCCTAAAGTCACCACCCTTTAATTTCAAATATACACCAATTTCAAGCACAGCTATGGTCAAATTTACAATTGTTGGCCATAGCTGGCCGCCATCCAAAACCACGATTAGTGCTGATAAGGCAGTAATCGCCCGAAAAGGTGGGGAAATCAACTCTAAATTCAGGCATGTTCTCTTCATCATTATGATACACGGCACGGCAATAAATCAGCATATAATATAAAATTATATAAAAGTTGTGCCGTGTATTTTACGCCAGTTTGGCCTCCGATGGAGGTAACACTCTCCGTTACCCCCAACACTTACTGCTACCTACAGTGGCACATGCCACCACTGCAATAGCATACTAATGACTAAATTAACCCTTCTACAGTTGCGGTCTCTACATTCCATCAGTATATCACTTCTATTAACACCACACAACCCCCCAAAATTGCCCCCATATCTTGTATGCTAACATGATAGAACATAATACACATTTACCTTGAACATTGACATTGTTATTTTTAATTAAACAGACAATTCTCTTTTAAATAATTTATACAGAAAATTATAAACATTATAATTTGAAATTTTTATTAACTCTTCTATATATCATCATTTAATTATTTATCCATTGCTGCAATTAGATTCCTCAAAAATTTATTATTAACATTTATTTTATCTCATATTTAAGTTATTACTACCTTTTGACTATGGTTTCTATTTAGTACAATTATCTCAACTTAGTTTCATCATTGAGTTTAAAATCTTTTCAACACCTGTAAACATTTTACTCTATTTAACTTGTATTACAAAATTTATACTCACAGTACATCATTCATACCCTGTCATAAGCACACAAATATAAACATAATAACTCCCTGTACCTTCTGAAACATTTTAACAACAATGTTATTCCATACTAAACAATTTAACATTTATTTATTTATTAATTATTGTCAAATTCATATCTCATAAAATAATTTAAATCCATCATTATATAACATCTTAAATCAATCAAAAATATTTAAACATCTCCAATTATTTTAATTAAATCAATTATTGAAAACACAACATTTTTAATTACTCTCACCAATTACAATAATTACAATTCATTTGTTATCCTCTTCAAAATTATTTTTGTTATCTATTTAGACTGCAAAAATATTATTATTATTGTCACAACAATTTCTACTACCTACACACACTGTTTACCTTATATACTTGTTACAATACAAACACAATTAATTTCACTAAAAATTTATTTACAAACTTTTGTCATTATTCTTCAATTTACCACACTTCATTTTCCAAGTCAGCAAGTCAGAACCATAAATCAAAATATTTAAAATGTCCATTTATTAAGTTTATTTTCAGCCTCCATCATCGAATAATACTCTAATATATTTATAATATAAATCGTTCTTGTCCACACTCAATTTATTAATTTTAATATGATAATTCGCTAATACTTCAAGTTGTTTCACTATCATCAAATCATAAAACTTGTCAATATCATTAGTGATTTTAGTTTGGTCTCCATCAGTAGTTTTATTCAATCTAAAGTCAGTTATTTTCTCATCATATTCTTCTACTACACTCATTACAACATAAGGTAAGTGTTTATCATTTACAATGGTATTATAAAAATATTCATTTATCTCTCTTTCAACAGGTAAGCATGTCATATCATTTATTTCCTTCCATTCGAACCTCTCTTTCAACTCTTTATGATTTCTCTTTAACTTATATAATTCTATCTCTCTATCAATACACAACTCTCTATCTAAATCTCTCTCACCATAACACGATCTCACACTTTCGACACCATCCCACACAGAGGGTACTAACTTATAAAAAATCGGGGAACAACTCAAAGACCTCATGTCTTTCAATAACAAGGGACTCTTACCCTTCAACAACAACATTTGTGAACACCTTGGTTCATCATAAATATGGAGAAAATTTACCGTCTACCCTACATACTCATCTAATCTCTCTTGCCACTCTTTCTGTAATTCATCAACACTAATTACTACTCCGTTACAACCCATTACTCTCTCACTCTCACTCACTATCTCACTAACTATTTTCAATGTATCACTCTCTGATACCACATTCTTAATTATATTATCATTTTCAACATCATTTTTATCACTTGTTACTTTTTTATTATCATTATTATTATTACTTATAATCTGTTCCCCTACTAACTCTACTACTTTCTCAATATCTCGTTTCAATTCGTTACACTTACTCTCATACTGAATTTTGACCTCATTAATATCTCTTTTCAGTTCATTGAATTTTATATAATTATTATCAAAACGATTATTTAATTCATTAAATTTATTATTCTGTTCCTCAAATTTAGCGTCAAATTTATTATTTTGTTCATTGATATCCTTCGATATCGTTATTAACATATTCATCACATCATTATTAAATTGACTGTTACATTTTGTTGAAGTCGGGGTTAATTGCACACCCGAGTCTTCAGTCACATTACTTTGATCTGTTACATTTAATTCTACTGTTTTATCTTGACTCACACTTGGAGTTGAATGTACCTCAAAATTACTCATAATGTTTGATTCATCAAAATTGTCAACACTAGTTATTTCATTGATATCGTTTTCATTTCCTGCCATTTTTAAATTGTAAATTTACTGATTTTTGTTTCACTACTCTTTAATTTACATCTACAACATCTTATATTTGATCTAAACTTAATTTATTGTTTTACCTACTTTACGTAATTTTTTACATACCGTTACTTAACCTTTCAACCATACTTGCATTTTATTTGTATGTGTGGTCTTTATATTTTCCTTTCAATTTATAAAAACTGTCCCTGCTTCGGATGCGCCATTTGTAATATTATTTATTGTTTTATTAATACATTTAAATCACAAAAATTATTTCATAAATTAATCCACTTACCTTGTATTGCCCAGAGTTACATCACACGAACGTGGAAATGCAAGGATGATTGGAAGGTTATATCAGTAACATACGCAACTCGCATTTATGTAGAGAAACAATTAAAATTTTTATTATATTCTTCAAACTTTTGACATTTTATTTACTTCTTTTAAATTTTACTCAAAGTTCGTTTTGTTAAGAAATCATTTCTGCTGATTTAACCTTCTTTATCTAAACATCATTTACTATTAATTTCCCTTTTTATTTAAAACATAAACACTACCTTGAATCATTTTACCCAAAATACATATTGATTAATGTTTGAATCTAACTAACTTATTTTCTATAGACGTCCCAGTTTGCTGCACACACACATTCATTCCATTTACCTTCCCATTATGGATACAGCTCATTGAATTTAAAAGGAATTAAAATCGGTAACCTGACTTGAAATGTCCCTCTCGTCGCCGCATGCTGCACTAGTTATATTCACATGTTTCGTTGGTCATATTCATGTTAAAGGTTTTCAGTCAGTTCACTGGCTCCACTTTAGATATCGATTCGTTTTGTAAGCATAAATTGACACTTTTTTACCAAAGATTAATAAATTTAGAAACGCGCGACTTCGTAGCGCTCCCGGCCGGGAAACGGAGGTAATTTAACTGAGAGCGAGCGTCACTAACTCATCTCCCACCAGAAGTTAGGCATACCGGAACTTACAATGCCTTAGGATCGAATCGTCCGTCACTGTTCATTCAACAAGGGTTACACCGTGTGTTAGACGTCGACGAAATCTCACTGCCTGTAATTACGTCACATAAATGGGTGTGTCCTTAAACTCGCATCCGCCTTGTCGAAAGCACATGGCACACAGAAGTCACCACCAGGCCATGTTGTTTTTGCTTCTTGGCATCGTCTGCGCGCCTGCTGGTGTTAGCACGTGTCACTCAACACTACAGTTCCTGGAATTTTATTGCGTTGTTGCCCCTTGACACATTCCATCGTACAGCTACACTGTCCCGTTCCTTTGTTTGAACAACGCTTTTATTCAACACGTGGCTGGCCACACAGATGAAAACAATTTGTGATATTTTAATAAAATAAAAAGCCCCTCCTTTTAGCCCGTTACAATACCCCCCCCCCAATGAGAGATCTTCTGCCGGAACAGAAGAAATCTCATTGCTAAACCCCTAAGAGGATCGGTGAGGATATGGTGCCAACAACCCCCCATTAGTTCTTACATATCATGGGTAAACTACCCCCCTGGCTCGGCGACTATGGCCTCACCTGAACGAGATTACTGGACTTCTCTATACGAGATCCCAACACCATAAAATCGAACAGACACGCACCACAGTGCACCTAACCTTCTAACATGCTACCCCCCAACCTCCAAATCCCTGGCCTTATACCATGCCAGATCCTCAACCGATATGTTCCCCCTGTCATGCATACTGGGTCGCCTTCAGCAATACTGGGCGCATACATATACTTATTAATACATCCTAACAAAATTTATTTTCAAATTCAAAATTTGGTTTCAATTAAAATCAAATTGTTATATTACCATTTCTTTCTCAAAATCAAAATAAAAATCTTTTGCACGACTCCATTAACTCTATTAATTTTCTCCACTACAACAATCACAAAGAAAAAACGAATTGAACATCTTATTAAAACATGAATAATGTTTAATACTCTATATTCTAAACAATATAACTCAATAAAACACTAGTAATACACATAAACAATAATACACTTGAAATTCAAACATCACCTATGTGGCAGGCATAAAATCAAATTTTTTTTTATCAAAATATTAATTTTTATCAATTTCGGAAAAAATTTAAAATTATTTCAATCACTTAAACGACAAAATTTGCATCAAGCAATTGCCAAAAACTGGTCTAGTTTATAACATCAACCATCAGCTGATCACACTGGGTCAAGTCAACGACCTTGACCTACATATGTTATACATAGATCTACATAATGAAGTACATAAAACATCTTCAAAATTTGTTATCTCTAAACACAATAAAACATAATAAAATAAGACATTTAAAATTACCATAGTATTATTACAATTAACAATAAAACTGACATTTAAATTAATCAAAATTACACATTATATATCTTTACATTATTCTCAAATTCTATTAAAATTTGTCACTTGTTTCAATTAGTTTTTTCATTTTAACTATGATTTACTTTCTTTAACATTCTCAATCTCCATTAGTTTGGGTGACTTAATTATTCATAATAACTTGATCTACAACTTGGCATTTATATTTTCTCTTAATCCCCTTCTGACTCTAACATCACTAACAGCTTTAATTAACATGACACCCCTTCTCTATCAAAACATATATCAAACATTCTCTAAACCCACTTACTACTCAACTCATATCGCATCATTCTACCCTTATATATATAAAAAGAAAAACTCTCTACCCCTTTGTACTCAGGATGTGTGTTCCCCTCCCAAAGCTCACTCCCTTATCTGGTCCCTGGACTTTCCCTAGGCAACCCTTTCCGGCGCTAAACAGTCCCTTCCTGTCCCAACACCTTTCGTTGCGGACTCCTTATCACACCACCCCCCTTACAAAATTCTCATCAACTATTTACTCTCCCAATACAATACTTTCATTTACAACAAAATATCTCCATTTACTTATTACGTCAATATATTGTTACGACGGTCTACTCGATCGTCGTAGGTACAGTGGAAACAAAATAAGTACAAGACACCAATTAAGTCCCTAATCACACCTTTAATTATTGTAGTAAACAGTTCGTAATTAACAACACAGTGTCTACAACAAATCAAATGAAATTGTTCATACGCAATAAAATGTCCACAAATATTAAAACTCAACTGTATTACAATTATACCGCCCGAATATAAAACGCAACACTTCACTAATAACTACTTGAACGTACACCGTAATAACCCGAACCGCACAGTCAAAAATCTCGCATTGAACTGAAAACTAAAGCCGCGACGCGATGTATTTATAGTTACGCAGACACACCAGAAGCTTCCAAACTGCGTCTTATCTCTCGCGAACTACGTAATTGCTGCGGCCTTGACACAGTCCGAGCGAAGGCTGGCAAAGTCGAGATTTTTCTCGCAACATGCGTTTAGTAGCACGTACACCACACGCTTACGTCGAGATCTTTCTGGGACATTCGATAAACGCCTAGATTGTTCTACGCTGTCGTAGCACTGCCCCCTCCTAAAGCCTGTTCGTCCCGAACTGGCAAAGCGTCTCTAAATTTGTATTTAGCCAGGCGATCTAGGTGGACGACCTTGAACTTTCGCTGTCCTTCCTGGTGAATCCGATAAACAACATCGTTAATCCTTTTTTTTACAGTGTAGGGTCCTTGCCAGTTAGACTGAAGCTTAGGTGAGCGACCACGACGGCGCTTTGGATTGAACAACCAGACCTGATCTCCTTCTTGGAAACCCACACTATTGCTGCGAATGTCATACCGAGTTTTCATTTTATCACTGGCAATCTTGAGCCGTCCTCTTACCAAGCGATTCATTTCTCGCAGTTGGTTTTCTAATTGCGAGGAATAGTTCTTTGGCTCTTGGGACTGAGTCTCAGGTGATCCAAACATCAAGTCCCCAGGAAGACGAATCTCCCGCCCAAACACCAATTTTGCTGGAGTCATGCCGGTTGTGTCATGTACTGATGATCTATACGCCATAAGGAATAGTGGTATACGTTGGTCCCAGTCTGTTTGTTTCTCGTCAACAACTTTCGAAAGATGCTGCTCAAGTGTCCTGTTGAATCTCTCAACCATCCCGTCCGACTGAGGATGCAGAGGCGTTGTCCTGGTCTTTCGAATTCCAAGTAGACGGCATAATTCTTTAAACACTCCTGATTCGAAATTTCTCCCTTGATCCGTATGGATTTCCATAACGGCAACAGAAGTTGTGAACTAACTGCTTTGCCACAGTGGTAACCTCCTGATTTGGAATTGCGTATGCTTCCACCCACTTAGTAAAGTAGTCACCTACAACCATGATGTACCGGTTTCCATCGTCAGTAACTGGGAATGGTCCAGCAATGTCTATGGCAATTCTCTCGAAAGGTTGTCCAACGTTATACTGTCTCATTTTTCCCCTGCTTCTGGTTTGTGGGCCCTTGCTTGCAGCACATATTTCACACGTCCGAACCCATTCCTCTACGTCGTGGCGAAGATGAAGCCAATAGAATCGCTTCCGTATTTTGTCAAGGGTTTTGTTAACGCCAAGATGGCCTCCAGATGTTCCATCATGCATCTCCTTCAAAACAGACTGCACTTTACTTCGGGGAACTATCAACTGCATGACCACGTCTCGTCCATCTGCACTTTCCCAAGCCCTTTTCAGCAATCCGTTTTCTAAGGTGAGAGATTCCCATTGTGCCCAGTAGCCCTTCAGCACTTCGGAACCATGGCAGATATCTTGCCAATCCGGGCGGCGACCTTCCTCTTTTGCTGTCAAGATCGGTCCAATGTCTTCATCAGTCATCTGTTCTTGTCGATAGTCTTGTGTTGCCCAGCCATCAGCCAGGAAATCTACAGTGATGGCTTGAACATGTTCGCTTGAGTTTTGTTCTTCCTTTCTGTGGCAATGTCGGCAGTCTTCCGGGCATGATCTTCGTGATAAGCCATCTGCATTACCGTGCAGGCGCCCCCGCCGATGTTGTACCTTGAAGTTGTACTCTTGCAGACGTTCGAGCCACCTTGCCAACTGTCCTTCCGGATTTTTAAATCTCAAGAGCCATGCAAGTGCAGCATGGTCGGTACGTAGTGAAAACTCTCTCCCATAGAGGTATTTATGGAAGTGCTCCAAAGCTCTGACAATTGCCAACAACTCTCTTCTTGTAACACAATAATTTCTCTCTGGTTTAGAAAGCGTCTTGCTGTAATACGCTATTACTCGTTCTTCACCGTTCTGCACTTGAGACAAAACTGCTCCTAGACCAGTATTGCTTGCGTCTGTGTCTACGATGTACTTCCCTTCGGAAGCTGGAAAAGCAAGAATTGGCTGCGAATATAATGCAATCTTCAACGTTCTAAATGCTTGTTCACACTCTCTCGACCATTGGAAGTTTCGTTTATTTTCCGTTAGCTCATGCAGTGGTTTAGCAATAGTAGCGAAGCCTTTCACAAAACGTCGGTAATATGAGCATAACCCCAGGAAACTCCGAACTTCGTGTTTATTCTTCGGAACTGGCCAGTCTCTTACGGTGTCTACTTTATAAGGATCCATGCTAACGCCCGCTGCCGAAACCAGATGGCCCAAATACTGTACTCCCTTCTGGAATAGAGAACACTTCTTCGGGCTCAGCTTCAGTTGTGCACCGTGAATTCTAGTTAGAACTTCCTTAAGGTTTTCCAAATGATCTTCGAAAGTCTTCCCGATCACTATGACATCGTCTAAGTAAACAAGGCAAGTTTTCCACGTCAGGCCTCGGAGTATCAGGTCCATCAATCTTTCAAATGTTGCCGGTGCATTACAGAGTCCAAATGGCATGACGTTAAATTGGAATAAGCCACTTGGGGTCGAGAAAGCGGTCTTTTCCTTGTCTTCTTAATGCAGACCCACTTGCCAATATCCACTCTTCAGGTCCAATGTGGAAAACCACTGTGCTCCGGACAACGTGTCGAGTGTATCGTCAACGCGAGGTAATGGATAGCAGTCTTTCTTTGTAACGTCATTTAACCTCCGGTAGTCTACGCAGAAACGCAAACCACCATCCTTCTTTGCTACCAGCACTACAGCAGAACACCAAGCACTTGACGAAGGTTCGATTACTCCCTCTGTCAACATGTCCTGTACTAACTGAGAGATATCCTCTTGTTTAGATAATGGAGGCCTTCAAGGGGGTTGGCGTATCAGTGTTGTGTCCCCGGTATTGATACAGTGTTGCACAAGAGAGGTTCTTCCCAGTGACTGTCCCCGAACCGCAAAAAAATCTTTGAATTAGTGTAAAAACTGAGTTCTTTTACCTCACCACTTGAGAGGTCGTTAGAAGATCTGTTCAATAATTCTTGCAGTTCGTCTGGTAATTTAGAAGTATCCGAAGAACTGGATCTTCGTTGCGTTATTCCGGCTACCCAGGCCACAGGAGTCAATTTGCCTAAGAGCGTATTGCTTTGTAAAGTGATAGCTTGATCCAAAATATTCGCCACTCTAATAGGTACATTTCCGGTTTCGTCAGGTTTTACTAAACTTCTGGCAATTAGTATGCCCGGTGTGCTGACTACCTGGGGTTCGAATATAGAGCACTGATTGCCCCTAGTATCTACTGCAGTTCTAACCATGATGATCTTTTCGGAGTTTGGCGGAACAGTTACGGCCACTTGGTTTATGACGTCCATCGATTTTTCTGCTGTCGTCATTGTTGATAGCATTACCTCTTCGCCTCCGATTCTCAAGACATTGTTTTTGAAGTCGACTATAAATCCGTATGCGTTCATAACGTCCACACCAAGAATTGCTTCATCCACAATGTCTGCAACAAGTACTTGATGATTGAACTCAAGTCTACCGAGGCGTAGGTGTATCTCCACTTTTCCATACACTTTTACAGGCCGTCCAGTAGCTGTTCGCAAGCTGCACGAGCACCAGATTGGCTTGAGATCTTTCACCACGTCGGGGCGCACAATAGAAACTGTTGCGCCTGTGTCAACTGTAATCGAGGTTGGCCTTTCTTGAACAAATCCGGTAACTACCAAGCTCCCGGTGTTTTTCTGAAGCGTAGAAATTGCGTATTCTCTAGGGGCTTCGTTCCTCCAGTTAGTCAGCACACGCCCCGTTGCACCGACTATTGCTCGTTTCCCTGATGCTGAATTCTAACCCGACAATCTCGTTGTAGATGTCCAGGTTTCCCACATCGATAACACTTCGGTCTTCCATCCTTTCTTATTTTATTCTGTGGCGCCGACCGTCGAGTCTCTGTTCCTTGTTCTTCTTCCTCATCGTCTGTGCCGTCGCGATCTTTTAGCTCGCGCACTTTATGACTTGTCCAACCAGACGCTGATTTGGCGGCCTCAAATTGCAAAGCATGTACCAGGGCGTCCGCACTGTTCTGGTGTCTTGCCATTCGTAACACTTGCTGTAGTTCGTTATCTCGGACACCGGCAGTGAATGTCTGCATCGCAAAACGCGTTCGAAAATCTGGCGCTTCAGGATAGGCCAGTCTAATTAGTCTGTCGATACTTGCTTCAAACTCTTGAAGACTTTCCCCGGAATGCTGTCGGCTTGCTCTCAACTGGATGCAGTACACATCTCGCAAATGTTTATCACCATACCGTAATTCCAGAGCTTTTATCAACTCGGCATAGGTGTTCTGGCTGTCAGGTGGCACTTTCTGTAGTAGTTCTGCCGCGGGTCCTTTTAATGCAAGAACAAGCGAAACAGCCTTGTCTTTTTCTGTCCAATTATTTGCGCATGCAGCAGCTTCAAATTGGCGGAGGTACGTTGCCCAGTGAGTGCTTCCGTCAAAGGTTGGAGCTTTGACATGAACTGTCCCTACTGCAGGCAAAGTGACTTTCTCTGTTAACTTATTTTCTGTGTATTTTTCTGTCTTGATCACTGGTACAGTCTGTTCAGAAATTTGTTTTGGTTGAATCTTCATGCACTGTTCAACTTCAATTTTAATTTGTTCTCTTATGTTTGCCATTGAGTTTTCTACTGCAGATATTTTTGTTGACATAACTTCTTCCACAGTCAAGACAGATTTTTCTACTTCAGCTATTTTTAATGTCATTGATTCTTGTACCTCCGATATTTTAGTTACTTGCTTATTAAGCTCACCTCGTAGGAGACCCAACTCTGCAGCGGTTTGTTCTTGTGTCTGCTTTTGCTGCTGTATTAACTCCTTGATGTCCTCTGTTTCACGTTTACGTCGTTCCTCTGTTTCTTCCTTTTCTTGTCTTCGGTCTTCTTTTTGTCTTTCTTCTGTTTCTAGCATTAGTGCTTTCTGACGTTCCTCAGCTTCTTCTCTTTCTTGTATTCGTTCTTCTTTTTGTCGTCTTTCTGCTTCTTCTGCCTCCTGTCTGCGTTTCTCATCCTGTCGTTTTTCTGTCTGCAACAGCAGCGCCTGTAAATTTTCCATCATCTGACTGGCATCCATTGTTTATCGATTAATTACGAATCACACTCGTCTTGTACAAAGCGTCCCCTGTTTCCACTGTTAACCGTTCTATCCCAGTTCTGACGCCACTGTTACGACGGTCTACTCGATCGTCGTAGGTACAGTGGAAACAAAATAAGTGCAAGACACCAATTAAGTCACTAATCATACCTTTAATTATTATAGTAAACAGTTCGTAATTAACAACACAGTGTCTACAACAAATCAAATGAAATTGTTCATACGCAATAAAATGTCCACAAATATTAAAACTCAACTGTATTACAATTATACCGTCCGAATATAAAACGCAACACTTCACTAATAACTACTTGAACGTACACCGTAATAACCCGAACCGCACAGTCAAAAATCTCGCATTGAACTGAAAACTAAAGCCGCGACGCGATGTATTTATAGTTACGCAGACACACCAGAAGCTTCCAAACTGCGTCTTATCTCTCGCGAACTACGTAATTGCTGCGGCCTTGACACAGTCCGAGCGAAGGCTGGCAAAGTCGAGATTTTTCTCGCAACATGCGTTTAGTAGCACGTACACCACACGCTTACGTCGAGATCTTTCTGGGACATTCGATAAATGCCTAGATTGTTCTACGCTGTCGTAGCAATATCAATCATTACTCTACATATTTTCCCATAGCTACTGTGTCACTATTACCTCTCAAATTCTACATTACATTAATTCACAACAATATTATTCTTTACTAAAAATGAACTTTATCTTGTGAAAAATTACTTTCTTCGTCGGACGCGTTTCGGCGTACGTATCCGCCTTCTTCAGCTTTTAGTCAGACTGCCATCATTTCGTAACGGTTTTTGTGTGGAAGGTGTAGTGGGGGAGGTGTGTGGGGGAAGGGGATTGGTGCAGGGATTCACTTGATGTTTGTTTTTTGTAAAATTGTGTCAAAAAGTGTATGTGATTTATATTGTAATTGATCGTTGAGTATGTTGTTTGGTTGTGTTGTGTGGTGTTTATATATTTCATATTTTATGTTTATTATTGTGGTGAAATATATAAACACCACACAACACAACCAAACAACATACTCAACGATCAATTACAATATAAATCACATACACTTTTTGACACAATTTTACAAAAAACAAACATCAAGTGAATCCCTGCACCAATCCCCTTCCCCCACACACCACCTCCACTACACCTTCCACACAAAAACCGTTACGAAATGATGGCAGTCTGACTAAAAGCTGAAGAAGGTGGGTACGTACGCCGAAACGCGTCCGACGAAAAAAGTAAGTTTTCACAAGATAAAGTTCATTTTTAGTAAAGTGATAGTGCTGTGAAAGAAGAGATGAACACTCAAGACAACAATATTATTCTCTCTAGTACCCCTTTAAATTCAACATGGACTGATCTAAATGTCCTAACTCAATATTAATCACCCAAAATCAACTTTACCACCTTTTACAGACCATTTAAAATTCTTAACTATCACAATTCATTTTATCATCATTTAAATTAAAATCTTTAACCATGTTGAAATCATTAGATTCGAACATTTAATTACATTGGAATTTGCAAACAATTTATAAATGATATTCTACAGCTGATCAGCTGATTTTCTTGACAAGGTGAATAACCTTACTATAGACACATTTCAAAATTATACAAATTATACATTTTATCAATCCTTACCTCTAACACAATAAACTAATACATTTATACGACATAATAAACACAGTATAATAAACATCTACTGCACCCCTTTTCTCAAATCAAAACAAAATTATTTAGTCAGCTCAGCAGCGAGTCGCCATTATTAAGTTACACCAAACTCTTTTAATTCGTTACCCCCTTGAGTAACCTCCTTAACCACACACACTATTGTTTTCTGATGGTGGACTGTTGCGTCCATTTGCATCCACAAGGACGGCATTGGTGGAGGAACTTTGTCATCTCCTTGTCCTTGCTTCCGCGTTACATTTTAAAATTAAGTAGATATCATCATATCTGTTGTTTCAAATTTATATGCCCTTAATGCGGGTCTACCACCTGGTTTACTGTTCCTACGCGAACAGAGTGGCAGCCGCTGTTCCACAGTTCCGGGGATTTCCCCTAAAGTCACCCCCCTTTAATTTCAATTATACACCAATTTCAAGCACATCTATGGTCAAATTTACAATTGTTGGCCATAGCTGGCCGCCATCCAAAACCATGATTAGTGCTGATAAGGCAGTAATCGCCCGAAAAGGCGGGGAAATCAACTCTAAATTCAGGCATGTTCTCTTCATCATTATGATACACGGCACGGCAATAAATCAGCATATAATATAAAATTATATAAAAGTTGTGCCGTGTATTTTACGCCAGTTTGGCCTCCGATGGAGGTAACACTCTCCGTTACCCCCAACACTTACTGCTACCTACAGTGGCACATGCCACCACTGCAATAGCATACTAATGACTAAATTAACCCTTCTACAGTTGCGGTCTCTACATTCCATCAGTATATCACTTCTATTAACACCACACAACCCCCCAAAATTGCCCCCGTATCTTGTATGCTAACATGATAGAACATAATACACATTTACCTTGAACATTGACATTGTTATTTTTAATTAAACAAACAATTCTCTTTTAAATAATTTATACAGAAAATTATAAACATTATAATTTGAAATTTTTATTAACTCTTCTATATATCATCATTTAATTATTTATCCATTGCTGCAATTAGATTCCTCAAAAATTTATTATTAACATTTATTTTATCTCATATTTAAGTTATTACTACCTTTTGACTATGGTTTCTATTTAGTACAATTATCTCAACTTAGTTTCATCATTGAGTTTAAAATCTTTTCAACACCTGTAAACATTTTACTCTATTTAACTTGTATTACAAAATTTATACTCACAGTACATCATTCATACCCTGTCATAAGCACACAAATATAAACATAATAACTCCCTGTACCTTCTGAAACATTTTAACAACAATGTTATTCCATACTAAACAATTTAACATTTATTTATTTATTAATTATTGTCAAATTCATATCTCATAAAATAATTTAAATCCATCATTATATAACATCTTAAATCAATCAAAAATATTTAAACATCTCCAATTATTTTAATTAAATCAATTATTGAAAACACAACATTTTTAATTACTCTCACCAATTACAATAATTACAATTCATTTGTTATCCTCTTCAAAATTATTTTTGTTATCTATTTAGACTGCAAAAATATTATTATTATTGTCACAACAATTTCTACTACCTACACACACTGTTTACCTTATATACTTGTTACAATACAAACACAATTAATTTCACTAAAAATTTATTTACAAACTTTTGTCATTATTCTTCAATTTACCACACTTCATTTTCCAAGTCAGCAAGTCAGAACCATAAATCAAAATATTTAAAATGTCCATTTATTAAGTTTATTTTCAGCCTTCATCATCGAATAATACTCTAATATATTTATAATATAAATCGTTCTTGTCCACAATCAATTTATTAATTTTAATATGATAATTCGCTAATACTTCAACTTGTTTCACTATCATCAAATCATAAAACTTATCAATATCATTAGTGATTTTAGTTTGGTCTCCATCAGTAGTTTTATTCAATCTAAAGTCAGTTATTTTCTCATCATATTCTTCTACTACACTCATTACAACATAAGGTAAGTGTTTATCATTTACAATGGTATTATAAAAATATTCATTTATCTCTCTTTCAACAGGTAAGCATTTCATATCATTTATTTCCTTCCATTCGAACCTCTCTTTCAACTCTTTATGATTTCTCTTTAACTTATGTAATTCTATCTCTCTATCAATACACAACTCTCTATCTAAATCTCTCTCACCATAACACGATCTCACACTTTCGACACCATCCCACACAGAGGGTACTAACTTATAAAAAATCGGGGAACAACTCAAAGACCTCATGTCTTTCAATAACAAGGGACTCTTACCCTTCAACAACAACATTTGTGAACACCTTGGTTCATCATAAATATGGGGAAAATTTACCCTCTACCCTACATACTCATCTAATCTCTCTTGCCACTCTTTCTGTAATTCATCAACACTAATTACTACTCCGTTACAACCCATTACTCTCTCACTCTCACTCACTATCTCACTAACTATTTTCAACGTATCACTCTCTGATACCACATTCTTAATTATTTTATCATTTTCAACATCATTTTTATCACTTGTTACTTTTTTATTATCATTATTATTATTACTTTTAATCTGTTCCCCTACTGACTCTACTACTTTCTCAATATCTCGTTTCAATTCGTTACACTTACTCTCATACTGAATTTTGACCTCATTAATATCTCTTTTCAGTTCATTGAATTTTATATCATTATTATCAAAACGATTATTTAATTCATTAAATTTATTATTCTGTTCCTCAAATTTAGCGTCAAATTTATTATTTTGTTCATTGATATCCTTCGATATCGTTATTAACATATTCATCACATCATTATTAAATTGACTGTTACATTTTGTTGAAGTCGGGGTTAATTGCACACCCGAGTCTTCAGTCACATTGCTTTGATCTGTTACATTTAATTCTACTGTTTTATCTTGACTCACACTTGGAGTTGAATGTACCTCAAAATTACTCATAATGTTTGATTCATCAAAATTGTCAACACTAGTTATTTCATTGATATCGTTTTCATTTCCTGCCATTTTTAAATTGTAAATTTACTGATTTTTGTTTCACTACTCTTTAATTTACATCTACAGCATCTTATATTTGATCTAAACTTAATTTATTGTTTTACCTACTTTACGTAATTTTTTACATACCGTTACTTAACCTTTCAACCATACTTGCATTTTATTTGTATGTGTGGTCTTTATATTTTCCTTTCAATTTATAAAAACTGTCCCTGCTTCGGACGCGCCATTTGTAATATTATTTATTGTTTTATTAATACATTTAAATCACAAAAATTATTTCATAAATTAATCCACTTACCTTGTATTGCCCAGAGTTACATCACACGAACATGGAAATGCAAGGATGATTGCAAGGTTATATCAGTAACATACGCAACTCGCATTTATGTAGAGAAACAATTAAAATTTTTATTATATTCTTCAAACTTTTGACATTTTATTTACTTCTTTTAAATTTTACTCAAAGTTCATTTTGTTAAGAAAGCATTTCTGCTGATTTAACCTTCTTTATCTAAACATCATTTACTATTAATTTCCCTTTTTATTTAAAACATAAACACTACCTTGAATCATTTTACCCAAAATACATATTGATTAATGTTTGAATCTAACTAACTTATTTTCTACAGACGTCCCAGTTTGCTGCACACACACATTCATTCCATTTACCTTCCCATTATGGAATACAGCTCATTAAATTTAAAAGGAATTAAAATCGGTAACCTGACTAGAAATGTCCCTCTCGTCGCCGCATGCTGCACTAGTTATATTCACATGTTTCGTTGGTCATATTCACGTTAAAGGTTTTCAGTCAGTTCACTGGCTCCACTTTAGATATCATTTCGTTTTGTAAGCATAAATTGACACTTTTTTACCAAAGATTAATAAATTTAGAAACGCGCGACTTCGTAGCGCTCCCGGCCGGGAAACGGAGGTAATTTAACTGAGAGCGAGCGTCACTAACTCATCTCCCACCAGAAGTTAGGCATACCGGAACTTACAATGCCTTAGGATCGAATCGTCCATCACTGTTCATTCAACAAGGGTTACACCGTGTGTTAGACGTCGACGAAATCTCACTGCCTGTAATTACGTCACATAAATGGGTGTGTCCTTAAACTCGGATTCGCCTTGTCGAAAGCACATGGCACACAGAATTCACCACCAGGCCATGTTGTTTTTGCTTCTTGGCATCGTCTGCGCGCCTGCTGGTGTTAGCACGTGTCACTCAACACTACAGTTCCTGGAATTTTATTGCGTTGTTGCCCCTTGACACATTCCATCGTACAGCTACACTGTCCCGTTCCTTTGTTTGAACAACGCTTTTATTCAACACGTGGCTGGCCACACAGATGAAAACAATTTGTGATATTTTAATAAAATAAAAAGCCCCTCCTTTTAGCCCGTTACAATACCCCCCCAATGAGAGATCTTCTGCTGGAACAGAAGAAATCTCATTGCTAAACCCCTAAGAGGATCGGTGAGGATATGGTGCCAACAACCCCCATTAGTTCTTACATATCATGGGTAAACTACCCCCCTGGCTCGGCGACTATGGCCTCACCTGAACGAGATTACTCGTCTTCTCTATACGAGATCCCAACACCATAAAATCGAACAGACACGCACCACAGCGCACCTAACCTTCTAACATGCTACCCCCCAACCACCAAATCCCTGGCCTTATACCATGCCAGATCCTCAACCGATATGTTCCCCCTGTCATGCATACTGGGTCGCCTTCAGCAATACTGGGCGCATACATATACTTATTAATACATCCTAACAAAATTTATTTTCAAATTCAAAATTTTGTTTCAATTAAAATCAAATTGTTATATTACCATTTCTTTCTCAAAATCAAAATAAAAATCTTTTGCATGAATCCATTAACTCTATTAATTTTCTCCACTACAACAATCACAAAGAAAAAACGAATTGAACATCTTATTAAAACATGAATAATGTTTAATACTCTATATTCTAAACAATATAACTCAATAAAACACTAGTAATACACATAAACAATAATACACTTGAAATTCAAACATCACCTATGTGGCAGGCATAAAATCAAATTTTTTTTATCAAAATATTAATTTTTATCAATTTCGGAAAAAATTTAAAATTATTTCAATCACTTAAATGACAAAATTTGCATCAAGCAATTGCCAAAAACTGGTCTAGTTTATAACATCAACCATCAGCTGATCACACTGGGTCAAGTCAACGACCTTGACCTACATATGTTATACATAGATCTACATCATGAAGTACATAAAACATCTTCAAAATTTGTTATCTCTAAACACAATAAAACATAATAAAATAAGACATTTAAAATTACCATAGTATTATTACAATTAACAATAAAACTGACATTTAAATTAATCAAAATTACACATTTTATAGCTTTACATTATTCTCAAATTCTATTAAAATTTGTCACTTGTTTCAATTAGTTTTTTCATTTTAACTATGATTTACTTTCTTTAACATTCTCAATCTCCATTAGTTTGGGTGACTTAATTATTCATAATAACTTGATCTACAACTTGGCATTTATATTTTCTCTTAATCCCCTTCTGACTCTAACATCACTAACAGCTTTAATTAACACGACACCCCTTCTCTATCAAAACATCTATCAAACATTCTCTAAACCCACTTACTACTCAACTCATATCGCATCATTCTACCCTTATATATATAAAAAGAAAAACTCTCTACCCCTTTGTACTCAGGATGGGTGTTCCCCTCCCAAAGCTCACTCCCTTATCTGGTCCCTGGACTTTCCCTAGGCAACCCTTTCCGGCGCTAAACAGTCCCTTCCTGTCCCAACACCTTTCGTTGCGGACTCCTTATCACACCACCCCCCTTACAAAATTCTCATCAACTATTTACTCTCCCAATACAATACTTTCATTTACAACAAAATATCTCCATTTACTTATTACGTCAATATATCAATCATTACTCTACATATTTTCCCATAGCTACTGTGTCACTATTACCTCTCAAATTCTACATTACATTAATTCACAACATTATTATTGTTTACTAAAAATGAACTTTATCTTGTGAAAACTTACTTTTTTCGTCGGACGCGTTTCGGCGTACGTATCCGCCTTCTTCAGCTTTTAGTCAGACTGCCATCATTTCGTAACGGTTTTTGTGTGGAAGGTGTAGTGGGGGAGGTGTGTGGGGAAGGGGATTGGTGCAGGGATTCACTTGATGTTTGTTTTTTGTAAAATTGTGTCAAAAAGTGTATGTGATTTATATTGTAATTGATCGTTGAGTATGTTGTTTGGTTGTGTTGTGTGGTGTTTATATATTTCATATTTTATGTTTATTATTGTGGTGAAATATATAAACACCACACAACACAACCAAACAACATACTCAACGATCAATTACAATATAAATCACATACACTTTTTGACACAATTTTTACAAAAAACAAACATCAAGTGAATCCCTGCACCAATCCCCTTCCCCCACACACCACCCCCACTACACCTTCCACACAAAAACCGTTACGAAATGATGGCAGTCTGACTAAAAGCTGAAGAAGGTGGGTACGTACGCCGAAACGCGTCCGACGAAAAAAGTAAGTTTTCACAAGATAAAGTTCATTTTTAGTAAAGTGATAGTGCTGTGAAAGAAGAGATGAACAATCAAGACAACAATATTATTCTCTCTAGTACCCCTTTAAATTCAACATGGACTGATCTAAATGTCCTAACTCAATATTAATCACCCAAAATCAACTTTACCAACTTTTACAGACCATTTAAAATTCTTAACTATCACAATTCATTTTATCATCATTTAAATTAAAATCTTTAACCATGTTGAAATCATTAGATTCGAACATTTAATTACATTGGAAATTTGCAAACAATTTATAAATGATATTCTACAGCTGATCAGCTGATTTTCTTGACAAGGTGAATAACCTTACTATAGACACATTTCAAAATTATACAAATTATACATTTTATCAATCCTTACCTCTAACACAATAAACTAATACATTTATACGACATAATAAACACAGTATAATAAACATCTACTGCACCCCTTTTCTCAAATCAAAACAAAATTATTTAGTCAGCTCAGCAGCGAGTCGCCATTATTAAGTTACACCAAACTCTTTTAATTCGTTACCCCCTTGAGTAACCTCCTTAACCACACACACTATTGTTTTCTGATGGTGGACTGTTGCGTCCATTTGCATCCACAAGGACGGCATAGGTGGAGGAACTTTGTCATCTCCTTGTCCTTGCTTCCGCGTTACATTTTAAAATTAAGTAGATATCATATCTGTTGTTTCAAATTTATATGCCCTTAATGCGGGTCTACCACCTGGTTTACTGTTCCTACGCGAACAGAGTGGCAGCCGCTGTTCCACAGTTCCGGGGATTTCCCCTAAAGTCACCCCCCTTTAATTTCAATTATACACCAATTTCAAGCACATCTATGGTCAAATTTACAATTGTTGGCCATAGCTGGCCGCCATCCAAAACCACGATTAGTGCTGATAAGGCAGTAATCGCCCGAAAAGGCGGGGAAATCAACTCTAAATTCAGGCATGTTCTCTTCATCATTATGATACACGGCACGGCAATAAATCAGCATATAATATAAAATTATATAAAAGTTGTGCCGTGTATTTTACGCCAGTTTGGCCTCCGATGGAGGTAACACTCTCCGTTACCCCCAACACTTACTGCTACCTACAGTGGCACATGCCACCACTGCAATAGCATACTAATGACTAAATTAACCCTTCTACAGTTGCGGTCTCTACATTCCATCAGTATATCACTTCTATTAACACCACACAACCCCCCAAAATTGCCCCCATATCTTGTATGCTAACATGATAGAACATAATACACATTTACCTTGAACATTGACATTGTTATTTTTAATTAAACAAACAATTCTCTTTTAAATAATTTATACAGAAAATTATAAACATTATAATTTGAAATTTTTATTAACTCTTCTATATATCATCATTTAATTATTTATCCATTGCTGCAATTAGATTCCTCAAAAATGTATTATTAACATTTATTTTATCTCATATTTAAGTTATTACTACCTTTTGACTATGGTTTCTATTTAGTACAATTATCTCAACTTAGTTTCATCATTGAGTTTAAAATCTTTTCAACACCTGTAAACATTTTACTCTATTTAACTTGTATTACAAAATTTATACTCACAGTACATCATTCATACCCTGTCATAAGCACACAAATATAAACATAATAACTCCCTGTACCTTCTGAAACATTTTAACAACAATGTTATTCCATACTAAACAATTTAACATTTATTTATTAATTAATTATTGTCAAATTCATATCTCATAAAATAATTTAAATCCATCATTATATAACATCTTAAATCAATCAAAAATATTTAAACATCTCCAATTATTTTAATTAAATCAATTATTGAAAACACAACATTTTTAATTACTCTCACCAATTACAATAATTACAATTCATTTGTTATCCTCTCAAAATTATTTTTGTTATCTATTTAGACTGCAAAAATATTATTATTATTGTCACAACAATTTCTACTACCTACACACACTGTTTACCTTACATACTTGTTACAATACAAACACAATTAATTTCACTAAAAATTTATTTACAAACTTTTGTCATTATTCTTCAATTTACCACACTTCATTTTCCAAGTCAGCAAGTCAGAACCATAAATCAAAATATTTAAAATGTCCATTTATTAAGTTTATTTTCAGCCTCCATCATCGAATAATACTCTAATATATTTATAATATAAATCGTTCTTGTCCACACTCAATTTATTAATTTTAATATGATAATTCGCTAATACTTCAAGTTGTTCACTATCATCAAATCATAAAACTTGTCAATATCATTAGTGATTTTAGTTTGGTCTCCATCAGTAGTTTTATTCAATCTAAAGTCAGTTATTTTCTCATCATATTCTTCTACTACACTCATTACAACATAAGGTAAGTGTTTATCATTTACAATGGTATTATAAAAATATTCATTTATCTCTCTTTCAACAGGTAAGCATTTCATATCATCTATTTCCTTCCATTCTAACCTCTCTTTCAACTCTTTATGATTTCTCTTTAACTTATATAATTCTATCTCTCTATCAATACACAACTCTCTATCTAAATCTCTCTCACCATAACACGATCACACACTTTCGACACCATCCCACACAGAGGGTACTAACTTATAAAAAATCGGGGAACAACTCAAAGACCTCATGTCTTTCAATAACAAGGGACTCTTACCCTTCAACAACAACATTTGTGAACACCTTGGTTCATCATAAATATGGGGAAAATTTACCCTCTACCCTACATACTCATCTAATCTCTCTTGCCACTCTTTCTGTAATTCATCAACACTAATTACTACTCCGTTACAACCCATTACTCTCTCACTCTCACTCACTATCTCACTAACTATTTTCAACGTATCACTCTCTGATACCACATTCTTAATTATTTTATCATTTTCAACATCATTTTTATCACTTGTTACTTTTTTATTATCATTATTATTATTACTTTTAATCTGTTCCCCTACTGACTCTACTACTTTCTCAATATCTCGTTTCAATTCGTTACACTTACTCTCATACTGAATTTTGACCTCATTAATATCTCTTTTCAGTTCATTGAATTTTATATCATTATTATCAAAACGATTATTTAATTCATTAAATTTATTATTCTGTTCCTCAAATTTAGCGTCAAATTTATTATTTTGTTCATTGATATCCTTCGATATCGTTATTAACATATTCATCACATCATTATTAAATTGACTGTTACATTTTGTTGAAGTCGGGGTTAATTGCACACCCGAGTCTTCAGTCACATTGCTTTGATCTGTTACATTTAATTCTACTGTTTTATCTTGACTCACACTTGGAGTTGAATGTACCTCAAAATTACTCATAATGTTTGATTCATCAAAATTGTCAACACTAGTTATTTCATTGATATCGTTTTCATTTCCTGCCATTTTTAAATTGTAAATTTACTGATTTTTGTTTCACTACTCTTTAATTTACATCTACAGCATCTTATATTTGATCTAAACTTAATTTATTGTTTTACCTACTTTACGTAATTTTTTACATACCGTTACTTAACCTTTCAACCATACTTGCATTTTATTTGTATGTGTGGTCTTTATATTTTCCTTTCAATTTATAAAAACTGTCCCTGCTTCGGACGCGCCATTTGTAATATTATTTATTGTTTTATTAATACATTTAAATCACAAAAATTATTTCATAAATTAATCCACTTACCTTGTATTGCCCAGAGTTACATCACACGAACATGGAAATGCAAGGATGATTGCAAGGTTATATCAGTAACATACGCAACTCGCATTTATGTAGAGAAACAATTAAAATTTTTATTATATTCTTCAAACTTTTGACATTTTATTTACTTCTTTTAAATTTTACTCAAAGTTCGTTTTGTTAAGAAAGCATTTCTGCTGATTTAACCTTCTTTATCTAAACATCATTTACTATTAATTTCCCTTTTTATTTAAAACATAAACACTACCTTGAATCATTTTACCCAAAATACATATTGATTAATGTTTGAATCTAACTAACTTATTTTCTACAGACGTCCCAGTTTGCTGCACACACACATTCATTCCATTTACCTTCCCATTATGGAATACAGCTCATTAAATTTAAAAGGAATTAAAATCGGTAACCTGACTAGAAATGTCCCTCTCATCGCCGCATGCTGCACTAGTTATATTCACATGTTTCGTTGGTCATATTCACGTTAAAGGTTTTCAGTCAGTTCACTGGCTCCACTTTAGATATCGATTCGTTTTGTAAGCATAAATTGACACTTTTTTACCAAAGATTAATAAATTTAGAAACGCGCGACTTCGTAGCGCTCCCGGCCGGGAAACGGAGGTAATTTAACTGAGAGCGAGCGTCACTAACTCATCTCCCACCAGAAGTTAGGCATACCGGAACTTACAATGCCTTAGGATCGAATCGTCCATCACTGTTCATTCAACAAGGGTTACACCGTATGTTAGACGTCGACGAAATCTCACTGCCTGTAATTACGTCACATAAATGGGTGTGTCCTTAAACTCGGATTCGCCTTGTCGAAAGCACATGGCACACAGAATTCACCACCAGGCCATGTTGTTTTTGCTTCTTGGCATCGTCTGCGCGCCTGCTGGTGTTAGCACGTGTCACTCAACACTACAGTTCCTGGAATTTTATTGCGTTGTTGCCCCTTGACACATTCCATCGTACAGCTACACTGTCCCGTTCCTTTGTTTGAACAACGCTTTTATTCAACACGTGGCTGGCCACACAGATGAAAACAATTTGTGATATTTTAATAAAATAAAAAGCCCCTCCTTTTAGCCCGTTACAATACCCCCCCAATGAGAGATCTTCTGCTGGAACAGAAGAAATCTCATTGCTAAACCCCTAAGAGGATCGGTGAGGATATGGTGCCAACAACCCCCATTAGTTCTTACATATCATGGGTAAACTACCCCCCTGGCTCGGCGACTATGGCCTCACCTGAACGAGATTACTCGTCTTCTCTATACGAGATCCCAACACCATAAAATCGAACAGACACGCACCACAGCGCACCTAACCTTCTAACATGCTACCCCCCAACCACCAAATCCCTGGCCTTATACCATGCCAGATCCTCAACCGATATGTTCCCCCTGTCATGCATACTGGGTCGCCTTCAGCAATACTGGGCGCATACATATACTTATTAATACATCCTAACAAAATTTATTTTCAAATTCAAAATTTTGTTTCAATTAAAATCAAATTGTTATATTACCATTTCTTTCTCAAAATCAAAATAAAAATCTTTTGCATGAATCCATTAACTCTATTAATTTTCTCCACTACAACAATCACAAAGAAAAAACGAATTGAACATCTTATTAAAACATGAATAATGTTTAATACTCTATATTCTAAACAATATAACTCAATAAAACACTAGTAATACACATAAACAATAATACACTTGAAATTCAAACATCACCTATGTGGCAGGCATAAAATCAAATTTTTTTTATCAAAATATTAATTTTTATCAATTTCGGAAAAAATTTAAAATTATTTCAATCACTTAAATGACAAAATTTGCATCAAGCAATTGCCAAAAACTGGTCTAGTTTATAACATCAACCATCAGCTGCTCACACTGGGTCAAGTCAACGACCTTGACCTACATATGTTATACATAGATCTACATCATGAAGTACATAAAACATCTTCAAAATTTGTTATCTCTAAACACAATAAAACATAATAAAATAAGACATTTAAAATTACCATAGTATTATTACAATTAACAATAAAACTGACATTTAAATTAATCAAAATTACACATTTTATAGCTTTACATTATTCTCAAATTCTATTAAAATTTGTCACTTGTTTCAATTAGTTTTTTCATTTTAACTATGATTTACTTTCTTTAACATTCTCAATCTCCATTAGTTTGGGTGACTTAATTATTCATAATAACTTGATCTACAACTTGGCATTTATATTTTCTCTTAATCCCCTTCTGACTCTAACATCACTAACAGCTTTAATTAACACGACACCCCTTCTCTATCAAAACATCTATCAAACATTCTCTAAACCCACTTACTACTCAACTCATATCGCATCATTCTACCCTTATATATATAAAAAGAAAAACTCTCTACCCCTTTGTACTCAGGATGGGTGTTCCCCTCCCAAAGCTCACTCCCTTATCTGGTCCCTGGACTTTCCCTAGGCAACCCTTTCCGGCGCTAAACAGTCCCTTCCTGTCCCAACACCTTTCGTTGCGGACTCCTTATCACACCACCCCCCTTACAAAATTCTCATCAACTATTTACTCTCCCAATACAATACTTTCATTTACAACAAAATATCTCCATTTACTTATTACGTCAATATATCAATCATTACTCTACATATTTTCCCATAGCTACTGTGTCACTATTACCTCTCAAATTCTACATTACATTAATTCACAACATTATTATTGTTTACTAAAAATGAACTTTATCTTGTGAAAACTTACTTTTTTCGTCGGACGCGTTTCGGCGTACGTATCCGCCTTCTTCAGCTTTTAGTCAGACTGCCATCATTTCGTAACGGTTTTTGTGTGGAAGGTGTAGTGGGGGAGGTGTGTGGGGAAGGGGATTGGTGCAGGGATTCACTTGATGTTTGTTTTTTGTAAAATTGTGTCAAAAAGTGTATGTGATTTATATTGTAATTGATCGTTGAGTATGTTGTTTGGTTGTGTTGTGTGGTGTTTATATATTTCATATTTTATGTTTATTATTGTGGTGAAATATATAAACACCACACAACACAACCAAACAACATACTCAACGATCAATTACAATATAAATCACATACACTTTTTGACACAATTTTTACAAAAAACAAACATCAAGTGAATCCCTGCACCAATCCCCTTCCCCCACACACCACCCCCACTACACCTTCCACACAAAAACCGTTACGAAATGATGGCAGTCTGACTAAAAGCTGAAGAAGGTGGGTACGTACGCCGAAACGCGTCCGACGAAAAAAGTAAGTTTTCACAAGATAAAGTTCATTTTTAGTAAAGTGATAGTGCTGTGAAAGAAGAGATGAACAATCAAGACAACAATATTATTCTCTCTAGTACCCCTTTAAATTCAACATGGACTGATCTAAATGTCCTAACTCAATATTAATCACCCAAAATCAACTTTACCAACTTTTACAGACCATTTAAAATTCTTAACTATCACAATTCATTTTATCATCATTTAAATTAAAATCTTTAACCATGTTGAAATCATTAGATTCGAACATTTAATTACATTGGAAATTTGCAAACAATTTATAAATGATATTCTACAGCTGATCAGCTGATTTTCTTGACAAGGTGAATAACCTTACTATAGACACATTTCAAAATTATACAAATTATACATTTTATCAATCCTTACCTCTAACACAATAAACTAATACATTTATACGACATAATAAACACAGTATAATAAACATCTACTGCACCCCTTTTCTCAAATCAAAACAAAATTATTTAGTCAGCTCAGCAGCGAGTCGCCATTATTAAGTTACACCAAACTCTTTTAATTCGTTACCCCCTTGAGTAACCTCCTTAACCACACACACTATTGTTTTCTGATGGTGGACTGTTGCGTCCATTTGCATCCACAAGGACGGCATAGGTGGAGGAACTTTGTCATCTCCTTGTCCTTGCTTCCGCGTTACATTTTAAAATTAAGTAGATATCATATCTGTTGTTTCAAATTTATATGCCCTTAATGCGGGTCTACCACCTGGTTTACTGTTCCTACGCGAACAGAGTGGCAGCCGCTGTTCCACAGTTCCGGGGATTTCCCCTAAAGTCACCCCCCTTTAATTTCAATTATACACCAATTTCAAGCACATCTATGGTCAAATTTACAATTGTTGGCCATAGCTGGCCGCCATCCAAAACCACGATTAGTGCTGATAAGGCAGTAATCGCCCGAAAAGGCGGGGAAATCAACTCTAAATTCAGGCATGTTCTCTTCATCATTATGATACACGGCACGGCAATAAATCAGCATATAATATAAAATTATATAAAAGTTGTGCCGTGTATTTTACGCCAGTTTGGCCTCCGATGGAGGTAACACTCTCCGTTACCCCCAACACTTACTGCTACCTACAGTGGCACATGCCACCACTGCAATAGCATACTAATGACTAAATTAACCCTTCTACAGTTGCGGTCTCTACATTCCATCAGTATATCACTTCTATTAACACCACACAACCCCCCAAAATTGCCCCCATATCTTGTATGCTAACATGATAGAACATAATACACATTTACCTTGAACATTGACATTGTTATTTTTAATTAAACAAACAATTCTCTTTTAAATAATTTATACAGAAAATTATAAACATTATAATTTGAAATTTTTATTAACTCTTCTATATATCATCATTTAATTATTTATCCATTGCTGCAATTAGATTCCTCAAAAATGTATTATTAACATTTATTTTATCTCATATTTAAGTTATTACTACCTTTTGACTATGGTTTCTATTTAGTACAATTATCTCAACTTAGTTTCATCATTGAGTTTAAAATCTTTTCAACACCTGTAAACATTTTACTCTATTTAACTTGTATTACAAAATTTATACTCACAGTACATCATTCATACCCTGTCATAAGCACACAAATATAAACATAATAACTCCCTGTACCTTCTGAAACATTTTAACAACAATGTTATTCCATACTAAACAATTTAACATTTATTTATTAATTAATTATTGTCAAATTCATATCTCATAAAATAATTTAAATCCATCATTATATAACATCTTAAATCAATCAAAAATATTTAAACATCTCCAATTATTTTAATTAAATCAATTATTGAAAACACAACATTTTTAATTACTCTCACCAATTACAATAATTACAATTCATTTGTTATCCTCTCAAAATTATTTTTGTTATCTATTTAGACTGCAAAAATATTATTATTATTGTCACAACAATTTCTACTACCTACACACACTGTTTACCTTACATACTTGTTACAATACAAACACAATTAATTTCACTAAAAATTTATTTACAAACTTTTGTCATTATTCTTCAATTTACCACACTTCATTTTCCAAGTCAGCAAGTCAGAACCATAAATCAAAATATTTAAAATGTCCATTTATTAAGTTTATTTTCAGCCTCCATCATCGAATAATACTCTAATATATTTATAATATAAATCGTTCTTGTCCACACTCAATTTATTAATTTTAATATGATAATTCGCTAATACTTCAAGTTGTTCACTATCATCAAATCATAAAACTTGTCAATATCATTAGTGATTTTAGTTTGGTCTCCATCAGTAGTTTTATTCAATCTAAAGTCAGTTATTTTCTCATCATATTCTTCTACTACACTCATTACAACATAAGGTAAGTGTTTATCATTTACAATGGTATTATAAAAATATTCATTTATCTCTCTTTCAACAGGTAAGCATTTCATATCATCTATTTCCTTCCATTCTAACCTCTCTTTCAACTCTTTATGATTTCTCTTTAACTTATATAATTCTATCTCTCTATCAATACACAACTCTCTATCTAAATCTCTCTCACCATAACACGATCACACACTTTCGACACCATCCCACACAGAGGGTACTAACTTATAAAAAATCGGGGAACAACTCAAAGACCTCATGTCTTTCAATAACAAGGGACTCTTACCCTTCAACAACAACATTTGTGAACACCTTGGTTCATCATAAATATGGGGAAAATTTACCCTCTACCCTACATACTCATCTAATCTCTCTTGCCACTCTTTCTGTAATTCATCAACACTAATTACTACTCCGTTACAACCCATTACTCTCTCACTCTCACTCACTATCTCACTAACTATTTTCAACGTATCACTCTCTGATACCACATTCTTAATTATTTTATCATTTTCAACATCATTTTTATCACTTGTTACTTTTTTATTATCATTATTATTATTACTTTTAATCTGTTCCCCTACTGACTCTACTACTTTCTCAATATCTCGTTTCAATTCGTTACACTTACTCTCATACTGAATTTTGACCTCATTAATATCTCTTTTCAGTTCATTGAATTTTATATCATTATTATCAAAACGATTATTTAATTCATTAAATTTATTATTCTGTTCCTCAAATTTAGCGTCAAATTTATTATTTTGTTCATTGATATCCTTCGATATCGTTATTAACATATTCATCACATCATTATTAAATTGACTGTTACATTTTGTTGAAGTCGGGGTTAATTGCACACCCGAGTCTTCAGTCACATTGCTTTGATCTGTTACATTTAATTCTACTGTTTTATCTTGACTCACACTTGGAGTTGAATGTACCTCAAAATTACTCATAATGTTTGATTCATCAAAATTGTCAACACTAGTTATTTCATTGATATCGTTTTCATTTCCTGCCATTTTTAAATTGTAAATTTACTGATTTTTGTTTCACTACTCTTTAATTTACATCTACAGCATCTTATATTTGATCTAAACTTAATTTATTGTTTTACCTACTTTACGTAATTTTTTACATACCGTTACTTAACCTTTCAACCATACTTGCATTTTATTTGTATGTGTGGTCTTTATATTTTCCTTTCAATTTATAAAAACTGTCCCTGCTTCGGACGCGCCATTTGTAATATTATTTATTGTTTTATTAATACATTTAAATCACAAAAATTATTTCATAAATTAATCCACTTACCTTGTATTGCCCAGAGTTACATCACACGAACATGGAAATGCAAGGATGATTGCAAGGTTATATCAGTAACATACGCAACTCGCATTTATGTAGAGAAACAATTAAAATTTTTATTATATTCTTCAAACTTTTGACATTTTATTTACTTCTTTTAAATTTTACTCAAAGTTCGTTTTGTTAAGAAAGCATTTCTGCTGATTTAACCTTCTTTATCTAAACATCATTTACTATTAATTTCCCTTTTTATTTAAAACATAAACACTACCTTGAATCATTTTACCCAAAATACATATTGATTAATGTTTGAATCTAACTAACTTATTTTCTACAGACGTCCCAGTTTGCTGCACACACACATTCATTCCATTTACCTTCCCATTATGGAATACAGCTCATTAAATTTAAAAGGAATTAAAATCGGTAACCTGACTAGAAATGTCCCTCTCATCGCCGCATGCTGCACTAGTTATATTCACATGTTTCGTTGGTCATATTCACGTTAAAGGTTTTCAGTCAGTTCACTGGCTCCACTTTAGATATCGATTCGTTTTGTAAGCATAAATTGACACTTTTTTACCAAAGATTAATAAATTTAGAAACGCGCGACTTCGTAGCGCTCCCGGCCGGGAAACGGAGGTAATTTAACTAAGAGCGAGCGTCACTAACTCATCTCCCACCAGAAGTTAGGCATACCGGAACTTACAATGCCTTAGGATCGAATCGTCCATCACTGTTCATTCAACAAGGGTTACACCGTGTGTTAGACGTCGACGAAATCTCACTGCCTGTAATTACGTCACATAAATGGGTGTGTCCTTAAACTCGCATCCGCCTTGTCGAAAGCACATGGCACACAGAATTCACCACCAGGCCATGTTGTTTTTGCTTCTTGGCATCATCTGCGCGCCTGCTGGTGTTAGCACGTGTCACTCAACACTACAGTTCCTGGAATTTTATTGCGTTGTTGCCCCTTGACACATTCCATCATACAGCTACACTGTCCCGTTCCTTTGTTTGAACAACGGTTTTATTCAACACGTGGCTGGCCACACAGATGAAAACAATTTGTGATATTTTAATAAAATAAAAAGCCCCTCCTTTTAGCCCGTTACAATACCCCCCCAATGAGAGATCTTCTGCCGGAACAGAAGAAATCTCATTGCTAAACCCCTAAGAGGATCGGTGAGGATATGGTGCCAACAACCCCCATTAGTTCTTACATATCATGGGTAAACTACCCCCTGGCTCGGCGACTATGGCCTCACCTGAACGAGATTACTGGTCTTCTCTATACGAGATCCCAACACCATAAAATCGAACAGACACGCACCACAGCGCACCTAACCTTCTAACATGCTATCCCCCAACCTCCAAATCCCTGGCCTTATACCATGCCAGATCCTCAACCGATATGTTCCCCCTGTCATGCATACTGGGTCGCCTTCAGCAATACTGGGCGCATACATATACTTATTAATACATCCTAACAAAATTTATTTTCAAATTCAAAATTTTGTTTCAATTAAAATCAAATTGTTATATTACCATTTCTTTCTCAAAATCAAAAAAAAATCTTTTGCATGAATCCATTAACTCTATTAATTTTCTCCACTACAACAATCACAAAGAAAAAACGAATTGAACATCTTATTAAAACATGAATAATGTTTAATACTCTATATTCTAAACAATATAACTCAATAAAACACTAGTAATACACATAAACAATAATACACATGAAATTCAAACATCACCTATGTGGCAGGCATAAAATCAAATTTTTTTATCAAAATATTAATTTTTATCAATTTCGGAAAAAATTTAAAATTATTTCAATCACTTAAATGACAAAATTTGCATCAAGCAATTGCCAAAAACTGGTCTAGTTTATAACATCAACCATCAGCTGATCACACTGGGTCAAGTCAACGACCTTGACCTACATATGTTATACATAGATCTACATCATGAAGTACATAAAACATCTTCAAAATTTGTTATCTCTAAACACAATAAAACATAATAAAATAAGACATTTAAAATTACCATAGTATTATTACAATTAACAATAAAACTGACATTTAAATTAATCAAAATTACACATTTTATAGCTTTACATTATTCTCAAATTCTATTAAAATTTGTCACTTGTTTCAATTAGTTTTTTCATTTTAACTATGATTTACTTTCTTTAACATTCTCAATCTCCATTAGTTTGGGTGACTTAATTATTCATAATAACTTGATCTACAACTTGGCATTTATATTTTCTCTTAATCCCCTTCTGACTCTAACATCACTAACAGCTTTAATTAACACGACACCCCTTCTCTATCAAAACATCTATCAAACGTTCTCTAAACCCACTTACTACTCAACTCATATCGCATCATTCTACCCTTATATATATAAAAAGAAAAACTCTCTACCCCTTTGTACTCAGGATGGGTGTTCCCCTCCCAAAGCTCACTCCCTTATCTGGTCCCTGGACTTTCCCTAGGCAACCCTTTCCAGCGCTAAACAGTCCCTTCCTGTCCCAACACCTTTCGTTGCGGACTCCTTATCACACCACCCCCCTTACAAAATTCTCATCAACTATTTACTCTCCCAATACAATACTTTCATTTACAACAAAATATCTCCATTTACTTATTACGTCAATATATCAATCATTACTCTACATATTTTCCCATAGCTACTGTGTCACTATTACCTCTCAAATTCTACATTACATTAATTCACAACAATATTATTCTTTACTAAAAATGAACTTTATCTTGTGAAAACTTACTTTTTTCGTCGGACGCTTTTCGGCGTACGTATCCGCCTTCTTCAGCTTTTAGTCAGACTGCCATAATTTCGTAACGGTTTTTGTGTGGAAGGTGTAGTGGGGGTGGTGTGTGGGGGAAGGGGATTGGTGCAGGGATTCACTTGATGTTTGTTTTTTGTAAAATTGTGTCAAAAAGTGTATGTGATTTATATTGTAATTGATCGTTGAGTATGTTGTTTGGTTGTGTTGTGTGGTGTTTATATATTTCATATTTTATGTTTATTATTGTGGTGAAATATATAAACACCACACAACACAACCAAACAACATACTCAACGATCAATTACAATATAAATCACATACACTTTTTGACACAATTTTACAAAAAACAAACATCAAGTGAATCCCTGCACCAATCCCCTTCCCCCACACACCTTCCCCCACTACACCTTCCACACAAAAACTGTTACGAAATGATGGCAGTCTGACTAAAAGCTGAAGAAGGCGAGTACGTACGCCGAAATGCGTCCGACGAAAAAAGTAAATTTTCACAAGATAAAGTTCATTTTTAGTAAAGTGATAGTGCTGTGAAAGAAGAGATGAACAATCAAGACAACAATATTATTCTCTCTAGTACCCCTTTAAATTCAACATGGACTGATCTAAATGTCCTAACTCAATATTAATCACCCAAAATCAACTTTACCACCTTTTACAGACCATTTAAAATTCTTAACTATCACAATTCATTTTATCATCATTTACATTAAAATCTTTAACCACGTTGAAATCATTAGATTCGAACATTTAATTACATTGGAAATTTGCAAACAATTTATAAATGATATTCTACAGCTGATCAGCTGATTTTCTTGACAAGGTGAATAACCTTACTATAGACACATTTCAAAATTATACAAATTATACATTTTATCAATCCTTACCTCTAACACAATAAACTAATACATTTATACGACATAATAAACACAGTATAAAAACATCTACTGCACCCCTTTTCTCAAATCAAAACAAAATTATTTAGTCAGCTCAGCAGCGAGTCGCCATTATTAAGTTACGCCAAACTCTTTTAATTCGTTACCCCCTTGAGTAACCTCCTTAACCACACACACTATTGTTTTCTGATGGTGGACTGTGTGCCGAACTGGCTTCGGCAACGTACTAGATTATTAGTATTTTAAAAACGAGCGCCGCTGACGTCACGCACTGCCACTCTGTTACGATTGTTTGTTGTCGGTCGGTTATACACACAAAAGGTTGTGTCGCTACGCAATACAGCTGGCGCTGCCAGCCAGCTGTGTGTCTGTACATTCCTGCTTTCGGCGGTTACTTGGCTGGAGCGAAACGTTGATTCGCTCTCATTTCTGCTTCATCCTCCAAGCTGTTCATCTGGTCTCGGCTGGCGGCGAACTTCTAACCAGGACTTCCGTACCTATCACTATGATAGGCTAAATAAAGCGTGCTCCAGGTACGTGCAAGTCTGTGGGTTCTGAAAATATTCTAACCCCAAATATATTTTGCGTTTCAGCTTTCATTATGAGTTATGCCTGTGTGTGTGTGTGTGCGTATAGAGCAGTTTTTTAATCTGGGCATTAACGCTGTTACAAAATCAAATTAAATTATATTTAATTAAATTATGAATGTGAGAGTCGTGGGTCAAGTTGATGTCAATAGAGAATATGTTAATGTATCTTGCACTCAGCTGTTTTGATGTAATTAATAACAACGATAGACACAGCAAATCAATTTGAATATCTCAATGAAACATTTAAGAAAGTAATGGCTAGACGAGCTTAGTACTGTTTAATCTGAATTAGTGGCGATGTGTGTATGCGCTGTAGCTACTTAAAGTTAGTGTGGGTATTTAATGTGGACGGCCGAAGTGGCGTGATTTTCTTTATGACACCTCCTACAAGTATTGTATGTCCAGGTGCTCGACCAAGGACGAGATGGGTGTCAGGGGCGAACGAACATCTGTTCCCCCTAATAGCAGAGACGATCTTTAGCCACAATGCCGTCAGTCGAGGACTTTTCGATGCTAAGCTGATCCAAGAACTTTTCCAACGCTAAGCTGCACCAGGGACGGGTGATGTGACTGTGACATCACTGATCCTCGCCTACACGGACTAAGTACACCGGACTATCCAGGTGGGAAAATTCTGTTTATCTATTTCTCTCTCTCTACGACATGTGAATGCACAGAAGCCGCCAGAAGCTCACTCGTGAAGTTCTGAAAATTAGACTCTAGCACAAACTCTCATGTTCAATTATGTGTGATCATCATGTTATTGCATGTGTGAACATTACCACAGTACACCTAATGAAGTATCTTATAACTGTATAATGTGTAAGAAGTTACACACATACACACACATCCGCAGTTTACTGTAAGATCTAACTTTCATCTAATTAAGACCATTAGGGAGTTAATTAGCTGGTGCTATCAAGTCATCTGGTCATGGCAGAGTTTAATAACGTAGCTGGGGGTTGTCTGATGCTGTTGATGAGAAACGATTTTCTTTCACACACATACTTAACGCTTAATGATTAAGCTAAGGGTTCGTTTGGCTGTTTGAGTTTCGGGGCGGTCACTTACATTCTCTGGTGTGAACTATGCTTGTGAATATACTAGCAAATCTATGCTTAGGAGCTGTGATATTCCATTTTACGTTGTTATTTATATTTGTACCTAGCTATACATATTAGGCTTCATTTATTTACTGTAGTGGGAATCGGTTTATGTGGAGGTTAGTGTTGAAATGAGGGATGTTTTGTTATTCATGTCGTATATGTGTTTGTGTGTGTAATTTTACTATATATATACATAGATATATTTTTGGGGAATATGTAACTGATTTAAAACAAGAGTATCATAATAATATATATCAAATAACCATAAATGTGCTCGCTGAGACAACAGGCTAGCCTAATTGATATTATACAACACTGATAGATTAGTATTGCTTAATGAATGAGATTATTACCAACTTTGACTCATACATGATCAGGCAGAAATTTTTGCAATTAGTAATATCAATTCACTTACTTTGTGACATTATGAATTAATGGAAATACATAGATATATATAAGTCTGCCTTTAATGGTGTGCTCACACAATTACGAACTTGTTATTTATGTAAAATCTTACAGGTCCTAATTGATATTATACAACACTGATAGATTAGTATTGCTTAATGAATGAGATTATTACCAACTTTGACTCATACATGATCAGGCAGAAATTTTTGCAATTAGTAATATCAATTCACTTACTTTGTGACATTATGAATTAATGGAAATACATAGATATATATAAGTCTGCCTTTAATGGTGTGCTCACACAATTACGAACTTGTTATGTATGGAAGATCTTACAGGTTGAATAAAGCACACGCTTGTTGGTTAAAAGAGTTTTTCATTTGCAAGTCCTGTCATTCACCTGGGGGGACATGTCTGTAATTGTATTTGGGCCTTGCACACTTTTGCTTCCTCTAGGTTTCTCTTTACCTAGTTCTAAATATGATGTCTCTCCCCTTTTACAAAAAAAAAACTTAATAAAAATAAAATTAAATAAAATTCAAAAAAAAAAAATTACAAAACTTAGAAAAATAAAAGGGCTGCGCTCAAATGGTAGCAGAGCGTGGTTTTTATGATTCTGGATGGATAGTAGGTATGATTTCTGCCTTATTTTCTCTGTTGAACTTGAGAAATTTTAGAATCTGGGGACTTATATTTATTTTCTTAAATGAAACTTAGTGTGGCTACAGACGTGTCAGCTGGTGTTAGGACTTGCAAATTACTTCAAATTATTTTTGATTAGAATCCAAGTGTTGTAAGAAAACTTAATGATAGTGTAATAAATTAACAGAATGAACAACCAGAGAAAAAGAGCACATTTTATAAAATGAATAGGGGGTTAATGAAGTTAAAATAATTTAATATGTGTTAGTGTTTAAGTGATTATTTTGTGATGTTGAGTGCGAGATGAATTTTGAAAAGGGGTTATGAGAATGTGATTAATTTTTTTTAATGAATGTGTGCTGATTGGTTGCACTTGCACATACCCTGGAGCTCATACGGAGTCTGGACATGATGAGGGCCGTCGGTACTTGTTGGGTTTGATTATGACTTGTCTTTTGGATTAGACAACGTGTTTGGTAGCATCCCAGTTATATGGTAACTGTTTATTGAGGGAGTTGCGGTATCGTATTTTGAATGCGGTTATGGTCCGACCAAGGGCATGGATGTGATACTTTATATTTTCGATTATATCGAATTTTATGTGTACTTTGTGTGTTGTATTTAGTGAGTTAGTTTGATTGTTTGGTGTTGTGTTTTCTTCCAGAAATTTTGCATGGCTGCTTCTCTGCTTTTATGACACCCATCTCGTCGTATCGCTAGAGTATTCTGGAGCCACTTGAGTGATCAAGTTCTTCCTTATGTGTTGGTGTTAAATTGTTGTCTGTGATGTATGTTGTAAATTGTATAATTCTGGTGGACACTAAGCGAATTTAAGTAGTAAGAGGGGCGTTCCAAATGAAGAAGGAATTCAGATGAAGTTGAGTTAGGATTTTTTTTTGGGGGACCTTGTTTTTTGAAACGGGAATTTTAAAGCCGACTGCACTAAAGACAATAGATGTTAGAAAGAATAAATTGAATATTGAACCAGAATCGATGCAATAGTTTTGAACAGTGATACCAACTGATCCGAAAGATAACCTTTGGCCAACTGATAGCCGCAGCTGTAACAGTATTTCAAGCCTTGCTGCCTGCTTATCTGATAGATTGTGTATCGCTATATCCGGCTAAATTCAAAGACCAGTTTATTTGTTTTCTGTCTGATCAGCTGTTCGAGCGATGTAAAATATAGGTCAGTTTTTCAATGTGGATTAGTGTTTGGCCCGAACCATGCCGCATTCCGGGTTGATGTCCCCAGGGTTGTTTGGGCGTCGGTTGTATGGCTGAGTGTTGGCTGTCCGCAGAGAAGTTACCCCCCCTCCTTAGGTAGAGAGATAACTATTATAAAGTGGAGATTGGGAGATTGATGTTCGCGTGCCCTCAATGCGGTCTTCTCGCCCTTGCTAGTCGGGTCCGTCCGCCCTAGTGTAGGGATGTGGGCCAGTTCTGTGTCAAGGATTGATAATGCCTTGTTTTTCTGCACACGGCTGGTCGGTCCACGAGCTGGACGGTTGTAGAAATGGTACTCCCATATCAAGGTTGTAGCACCTTGTTAGCCTTCGGGCGTGAATATGTGAGTACCAGGAGAGTTAGGTGGTGGTCACCGGAGATGGTGACGTGTTGGGGGCGGTCCCAAGAGTATGGCATGGAGGAGAGGACTCGCGTGGGGGATGGTCGCAGTGGGGTGGAGATTTTCAGTCCTGGGAAAGGAATATTGTGTTAGTGGTCCTGGGGCTCAGTTGTTGAGTTTGGGAGGCCTTGGTGATCAGTACTCAGAGCTGGATCCTGCGATTCTTCTCTTTCTCCTGTTCTTTTCTGTCCCTTCTATCTGCATGCGGACCAGGGCCCGGCGAGCATGCAGGACTCACACTTACACCTTCTCTTTCAGACACACATTCACTGACTCACACCTCTTCCTTCTGCTTTTTCGTTTTCCTGTGTTACTGAACTCACCAAGAGCGTTTTAGAATCTGAGATTTTCCAGGTTTCCCGCAGCCGTCGTGCTTGAGGACTTGTTTGTTTTGGGTCAACCATGTTGCCCTTTTGGGGTGAGGGTGTGCCGAACTGGCTTCGGCAACGTACTAGATTATTAGTATTTTAAAAACGAGCGCCGCTGACGTCACGCACTGCCACTCTGTTACGATTGTTTGTTGTCGGTCGGTTATACACACAAAAGGTTGTGTCGCTACGCAATACAGCTGGCGCTGCCAGCCAGCTGTGTGTCTATACATTCCTGCTTTCGGCGGTTACTTGGCTGGAGCGAAACGTTGATTCGCTCTCATTTCTGCTTCATCCTCCAAGCTGTTCATCTGGTCTCGGCTGGCGGCGAACTTCTAACCAGGACTTCCGTACCTATCACTATGATAGGCTAAATAAAGCGTGCTCCAGGTACGTGCAAGTCTGTGGGTTCTGAAAATATTCTAACCCCAAATATATTTTGCGTTTCAGCTTTCATTATGAGTTATGCCTGTGTGTGTGTGTGCGTATAGAGCAGTTTTTTAATCTGGGCATTAACGCTGTTACAAAATCAAATTAAATTATATTTAATTAAATTATGAATGTGAGAGTCGTGGGTCAAGTTGATGTCAATAGAGAATATGTTAATGTATCTTGCACTCAGCTGTTTTGATGTAATTAATAACAACGATAGACACAGCAAATCAATTTGAATATCTCAATGAAACATTTAAGAAAGTAATGGCTAGACGAGCTTAGTACTGTTTAATCTGAATTAGTGGCGATGTGTGTATGCGCTGTAGCTACTTAAAGTTAGTGTGGGTATTTAATGTGGACGGCCGAAGTGGCGTGATTTTCTTTATGACACCTCCTACAAGTATTGTATGTCCAGGTGCTCGACCAAGGACGAGATGGGTGTCAGGGGCGAACGAACATCTGTTCCCCCTAATAGCAGAGACGATCTTTAGCCACAATGCCGTCAGTCGAGGACTTTTCGATGCTAAGCTGATCCAAGAACTTTTCCAACGCTAAGCTGCACCAGGGACGGGTGATGTGACTGTGACATCACTGATCCTCGCCTACACGGACTAAGTACACCGGACTATCCAGGTGGGAAAATTCTGTTTATCTATTTCTCTCTCTCTACGACATGTGAATGCACAGAAGCCGCCAGAAGCTCACTCGTGAAGTTCTGAAAATTAGACTCTAGCACAAACTCTCATGTTCAATTATGTGTGATCATCATGTTATTGCATGTGTGAACATTACCACAGTACACCTAATGAAGTATCTTATAACTGTATAATGTGTAAGAAGTTACACACATACACACACATCCGCAGTTTACTGTAAGATCTAACTTTCATCTAATTAAGACCATTAGGGAGTTAATTAGCTGGTGCTATCAAGTCATCTGGTCATGGCAGAGTTTAATAACGTAGCTGGGGGTTGTCTGATGCTGTTGATGAGAAACGATTTTCTTTCACACACATACTTAACGCTTAATGATTAAGCTAAGGGTTCGTTTGGCTGTTTGAGTTTCGGGGCGGTCACTTACATTCTCTGGTGTGAACTATGCTTGTGAATATACTAGCAAATCTATGCTTAGGAGCTGTGATATTCCATTTTACGTTGTTATTTATATTTGTACCTAGCTATACATATTAGGCTTCATTTATTTACTGTAGTGGGAATCGGTTTATGTGGAGGTTAGTGTTGAAATGAGGGATGTTTTGTTATTCATGTCGTATATGTGTTTGTGTGTGTAATTTTACTATATATATACATAGATATATTTTTGGGGAATATGTAACTGATTTAAAACAAGAGTATCATAATAATATATATCAAATAACCATAAATGTGCTCGCTGAGACAACAGGCTAGCCTAATTGATATTATACAACACTGATAGATTAGTATTGCTTAATGAATGAGATTATTACCAACTTTGACTCATACATGATCAGGCAGAAATTTTTGCAATTAGTAATATCAATTCACTTACTTTGTGACATTATGAATTAATGGAAATACATAGATATATATAAGTCTGCCTTTAATGGTGTGCTCACACAATTACGAACTTGTTATGTATGGAAGATCTTACAGGTTGAATAAAGCACACGCTTGTTGGTTAAAAGAGTTTTTCATTTGCAAGTCCTGTCATTCACCTGGGGGGACATGTCTGTAATTGTATTTGGGCCTTGCACACTTTTGCTTCCTCTAGGTTTCTCTTTACCTAGTTCTAAATATGATGTCTCTCCCCTTTTACAAAAAAAAAACTTAATAAAAATAAAATTAAATAAAATTCAAAAAAAAAAATTACAAAACTTAGAAAAATAAAAGGGGGGCTGCGCTCAACTGTTGCGTCCATTTGCATCCACAAGGACGGCATTGGTGGAGGAACTTTGTCATCTCCTTGTCCTTGCTTCCGCGTTACATTTTAAAATTAAGTAGATATCATCATATCTGTTGTTTCAAATTTATATGCCCTTAATGCGGGTCTACCACCTGGTTTACTGTTCCTACGTGAACAGAGTGGCAGCGCTGTTCCACAGTTCCGGGGATTTCCCCTAAAGTCACCCCCCTTTAATTTCAAATATACACCAATTTCAAGCACAGCTATGGTCAAATTTACAATTGTTGGCCATAGCTGGCCGCCATCCAAAACCACGATTAGTGCTGATAAGGCAGTAATCGCCCGAAAAGGCGGGGAAATCAACTCTAAATTCAGGCATGTTCTCTTCATCATTATGATACACGGCACGGCAATAAATCAGCATATAATATAAAATTATATAAAAGTTGTGCCGTGTATTTTACGCCAGTTTGGCCTCCGATGGAGGTAACACTCTCTGTAACCCCCGACACTTACTGCTACCTACAGTGGCACATGCCACCACTGCAATAGCATACTAATGACTAAATTAACCCTTCTACAGTTGCGGTCTCTACATTCCATCAGTATATCACTTCTATTAACACCACACAACCCCCCAAAATTGCCCCCATATCTTGTATGCTAACATGATAGAACATAATACACATTTACCTTGAACATTGACATTGTTATTTTTAATTAAACAAACAATTCTCTTTTAAATAATTTATACAGAAAATTATAAACATTATAATTTGAAATTTTTATTAACTCTTCTATATATCATCATTTAATTATTTATCCATTGCTGCAATTAGATTCCTCAAAAATGTATTATTAACATTTATTTTATCTCATATTTAAGTTATTACTACCTTTTGACTATGGTTTCTATTTAGTACAATTATCTCAACTTAGTTTCATCATTGAGTTTAAAATCTTTTCAACACCTGTAAACATTTTACTCTATTTAACTTGTATTACAAAATTTATACTCACAGTACATCATTCATACCCTGTCATAAGCACACAAATATAAACATAATAACTCCCTGTACCTTCTGAAACATTTTAACAACAATGTTATTCCATACTAAACAATTTAACATTTATTTATTAATTAATTATTGTCAAATTCATATCTCATAAAATAATTTAAATCCATCATTATATAACATCTTAAATCAATCAAAAATATTTAAACATCTCCAATTATTTTAATTAAATCAATTATTGAAAACACAACATTTTTAATTACTCTCACCAATTACAATAATTACAATTCATTTGTTATCCTCTCAAAATTATTTTTGTTATCTATTTAGACTGCAAAAATATTATTATTATTGTCACAACAATTTCTACTACCTACACACACTGTTTACCTTACATACTTGTTACAATACAAACACAATTAATTTCACTAAAAATTTATTTACAAACTTTTGTCATTATTCTTCAATTTACCACACTTCATTTTCCAAGTCAGCAAGTCAGAACCATAAATCAAAATATTTAAAATGTCCATTTATTAAGTTTATTTTCAGCCTCCATCATCGAATAATACTCTAATATATTTATAATATAAATCGTTCTTGTCCACACTCAATTTATTAATTTTAATATGATAATTCGCTAATACTTCAAGTTGTTCACTATCATCAAATCATAAAACTTGTCAATATCATTAGTGATTTTAGTTTGGTCTCCATCAGTAGTTTTATTCAATCTAAAGTCAGTTATTTTCTCATCATATTCTTCTACTACACTCATTACAACATAAGGTAAGTGTTTATCATTTACAATGGTATTATAAAAATATTCATTTATCTCTCTTTCAACAGGTAAGCATTTCATATCATCTATTTCCTTCCATTCTAACCTCTCTTTCAACTCTTTATGATTTCTCTTTAACTTATATAATTCTATCTCTCTATCAATACACAACTCTCTATCTAAATCTCTCTCACCATAACACGATCACACACTTTCGACAGCATCCCACACAGAGGGTACTAACTTATAAAAAATCGGGGAACAACTCAAAGACCTCATGTCTTTCAATAACAAGGGACTCTTACCCTTCAACAACAACATTTGTGAACACCTTGGTTCATCATAAATATGGGGAAAATTTACCCTCTACCCTACATACTCATCTAATCTCTCTTGCCACTCTTTCTGTAATTCATCAACACTAATTACTACTCCGTTACAACCCATTACTCTCTCACTCTCACTCACTATCTCACTAACTATTTTCAACGTATCACTCTCTGATACCACATTCTTAATTATTTTATCATTTTCAACATCATTTTTATCACTTGTTACTTTTTTATTATCATTATTATTATTACTTTTAATCTGTTCCCCTACTGACTCTACTACTTTCTCAATATCTCGTTTCAATTCGTTACACTTACTCTCATACTGAATTTTGACCTCATTAATATCTCTTTTCAGTTCATTGAATTTTATATCATTATTATCAAAATTTAATTCATTAAATTTATTATTCTGTTCCTCAAATTTAGCGTCAAATTTATTATTTTGTTCATTGATATCCTTCGATATCGTTATTAACATATTCATCACATCATTATTAAATTGACTGTTACATTTTGTTGAAGTCGGGGTTAATTGCACACCCGAGTCTTCAGTCACATTGCTTTGATCTGTTACATTTAATTCTACTGTTTTATCTTGACTCACACTTGGAGTTGAATGTACCTCAAAATTACTCATAATGTTTGATTCATCAAAATTGTCAACACTAGTTATTTCATTGATATCGTTTTCTTTTCCTGCCATTTTTAAATTGTAAATTTACTGATTTTTGTTTCACTACTCTTTAATTTACATCTACAACATCTTATATTTGATCTAAACTTAATTTATTGTTTTACCTACTTTACGTAATTTTTTACATACCATTACTTAACCTTCCAACCATACTTGCATTTTATTTGTATGTGTGGTCTTTATATTTTCCTTTCAATTTATAAAAACTGTCCCTGCTTTGGACGCGCCATTTGTAATATTATTTATTGTTTTATTAATACATTTAAATCACAAAAATTATTTCATAAATTAATCCACTTACCTTGTATTGCCCAGAGTTACATCACACGAACGTGGAAATGCAAGGATGATTGCAAGGTTATATCAGTAACATATGCAACTCGCATTTATGTAGAGAAACAATTACAATTTTTATTATATTCTTCAAACTTTTGACATTTTATTTACTTCTTTTAAATTTTACTCAAAGTTCGTTTTGTTAAGAAATCATTTCTGCTGATTTAACCTTCTTTATCTAAACATCATTTACTATTAATTTCCCTTTTTATTTAAAACATAAACACTACCTTGAATCATTTTACCCAAAATACATATTGATTAATGTTTGAATCTAACAAACTTATTTTCTATAGACGTCCCAGTTTGCTGCACACACACATTCATTCCATTTACCTTCCCATTATGGAATACAGCTCATTGAATTTAAAAGGAATTAAAATCGGTAACCTGACTTGAAATGTCCCTCTCGTCGCCGCATGCTGCACTAGTTATATTCACATGTTTTGTTGGTCATATTCACGTTAAAGGTTTTCAGTCAGTTCACTGGCTCCACTTTAGATATCGATTCGTTTTGTAAGCATAAATTGACACTTTTTTACCAAAGATTAATAAATTTAGAAACGCGCGACTTCGTAGCGCTCCCGGCCGGGAAACGGAGGTAATTTAACTGAGAGCGAGCGTCACTAACTCATCTCCCACCAGAAGTTAGGCATACCGGAACTTACAATGCCTTAGGATCGAATTGTCCGTCACTGTTCATTCAACAAGGGTTACACCGTGTGTTGGACGTCGACGAAATCTCACTGCCTGTAATTACGTCACATAAATGGGTGTGTCCTTAAACTCGCATCCGCCTTGTCGAAAGCACATGGCACACAGAAGTCACCACCAGGCCATGTTGTTTTTGCTTCTTGGCATCATCTGCGCGCCTGCTGGTGTTAGCACGTGTCACTCAACACTACAGTTCCTGGAATTTTATTGCGTTGTTGCCCCTTGACACATTCCATCATACAGCTACACTGTCCCGTTCCATTGTTTGAACAACGCTTTTATTCAACACGTGGCTGGCCACACAGATGAAAACAATTTGTGATATTTTAATAAAATAAAAGCCCCTCCTTTTAGCCCGTTACAGTACCCCCCCCAATGAGAGATCTTCTGCCGGAACAGAAGAAATCTCATTGCTAAACCCCTAAGAGGATCGGTGAGGATATGGTGCCAACAACCCCCATTAGTTCTTACATATCATGGGTAAACTACCCCCCTGGCTTGGCGACTATGGCCTCACCTGAACGAGATTACTGGACTTCTCTATACGAGATCCCAACACCATAAAATCGAACAGACACGCACCACAGCGCACCTAACCTTCTAACATGCTACCCCCCAACCTCCAAATCCCTGGCCTTATACCATGCCAGATCCTCAACCGATATGTTCCCCCTGTCATGCATACTGGGTCGCCTTCAGCAATACTGGGCGCATACATATACTTATTAATACATCCTAACAAAATTTATTTTCAAATTCAAAATTTTGTTTCAATTAAAATCAAATTGTTATATTACCATTTCTTTCTCAAAATCAAAAAAAAATCTTTTGCATGAATCCATTAACTCTATTAATTTTCTCCACTACAACAATCACAAAGAAAAAACGAATTGAACATCTTATTAAAACATGAATAATGTTTAATACTCTATATTCTAAACAATATAACTCAATAAAACACTAGTAATACACATAAACAATAATACACTTGAAATTCAAACATCACCTATGTGGCAGGCATAAAATCAAATTTTTTTTTTATCAAAATATTAATTTTTATCAATTTCGGAAAAAATTTAAAATTATTTCAATCACTTAAACGACAAAATTTGCATCAAGCAATTGCCAAAAACTGGTCTAGTTTATAACATCAACCATCAGCTGATCACACTGGGTCAAGTCAACGACCTTGACCTACATATGTTATACATAGATCTACATCATGAAGTACATAAAACATCTTCAAAATTTGTTATCTCTAAACACAATAAAACATAATAAAATAAGACATTTAAAATTACCATAGTATTATTACAATTAACAATAAAACTGACATTTAAATTAATCAAAATTACACTTTTTATAGCTTTACATTATTCTCAAATTCTATTAAAATTTGTCACTTGTTTCAATTAGTTTTTTCATTTTAACTATGATTTACTTTCTTTAACATTCTCAATCTCCATTAGTTTGGGTGACTTAATTATTCATAATAACTTGATCTACAACTTGGCATTTATATTTTCTCTTAATCCCCTTCTGACTCTAACATCACTAACAGCTTTAATTAACACGACACCCCTTCTCTATCAAAACATCTATCAAACGTTCTCTAAACCCACTTACTACTCAACTCATATCGCATCATTCTACCCTTATATATATAAAAAGAAAAACTCTCTACCCCTTTGTACTCAGGATGTGTGTTCCCCTCCCAAAGCTCACTCCCTTATCTGGTCCCTGGACTTTCCCTAGGCAACCCTTTCCGGCGCTAAACAGTCCCTTCCTGTCCCAACACCTTTCGTTGCGGACTCCTTATCACACCACCCCCCTTACAAAATTCTCATCAACTATTTACTCTCCCAATACAATACTTTCATTTACAACAAAATATCTCCATTTACTTATTACGTCAATATATCAATCATTACTCTACATATTTTCCCATAGCTACTGTGTCACTATTACCTCTCAAATTCTACATAAAAATTTATTTATTTATATATATAGTAATAATAATATATATATATATAATATATTAATATATATTTATATATAAATATTTATAATAATAATAGTATGTTTTTCTTTTTTTTAATTTCAATAAAAAAAAAAGAAAAACATACTATTATATATATATATATATATATATATACATATGTATATATATTTATTATATATGAATATATAAATGTGGTAATACAGTAATATTAACATTAATATTTTTAATTTAACTATAAACATACTGTATAAAATCATAAATATTTAAAAACCGGGATTACTCAAATGAGTGAATATTATTGTAAACGCTCTGTTTACAAAGGTTTGATGCCATGATTTATAAATTAATGTGAAAATATAATAATATATCTCAAAAAATTCACCAGCCATGAATTCTTATTTTTATTGTGAGGAAACATCGATTAAAAATAATACATTTTTGAGTGAATATTGCTTTAAAGGGATTGTTTGACATTTTGGAAAACTATGCTATTAATAAATAGGTAAAAGGAGGAGTTTTATTCTAGCTTGTAAATTAAATATTTAATTATATTACATGCATAACTTTAAATTGATTGAAAACTATCTAAATGATAATTATCCATAGCGCAGTATTAAGTATTATTAATTATTAATTTTAGAGATAATTATTTTATTTATAGAGGACAAAACTCGTGCCAGCAGTTGCGGTTACACGATTCTCTAAATTTAATTATATTAGTTTCAGTTAAAAATAAATTAATAGTAGGTTTTTTAAATTTTGGTGAAATAATGTATAAATATGTGTTTACTTTTATGTCTGAGAAACTTTTATCTAAAACTAGGATTACATACCCTATTATTGAAAGTGTGAATAAAATAACTAGATTATTAATAGTTATGATCTTTAAATTCAAAGAATTTGGCGGTAATTTATCTAATCAGAGGAATCTGTTTTGTAATCGATAACCCACGATAGATTTCACTTTATATAAATTTGTATACCTCTGTCAAGAATGCTTTATCAGAATAATTTTCATTTATTTTATTAATAAAATGTCAGGTCAAGGTGCAGTTAATTTTAAAGAAAGAATGGATTACATTATTATAAAAATGAATTGTTTTCTATAATGAAAATCATGAAATTGGGTTGGAAAGTAAATTTATTAAATATAGTTTTTTGAATTTAGGTTCTAAATTATGTACATATCGCCCGTCACTCCCACTATAAAGTGGGATAAGTCGTAACAAAGTAGCTGTACTGGAAAGTGTGGCTAGAGTGCAAATTAGAGCTTAAGGCATATTATTTACACTAATAAAAATTATTGATTTATCAATATAATTTGAATAATAATTTAAATTTATAATTAATTTATTGAGATTATTTTAAGTAAAAATAATTATTTAGTTTTAGTACTATTTATGGAAAAAATATTTTTAATTGAACTGTGAAGATTAAACAATAAATATAAATAAGTAAAATTATAATTTGTACCTTTTGTATCAGGGTTAATTAATTATATATAAAAATTTATTTTTCCCGAATTATAGTGATTTAAAGTTATTTGTTAATTATTGTAATATAAATATTAATAAAATAATTTTAGTGATGAAACTTCTCTCGAACTATAATATTTCTGGTTTCTTAAGAATTAAATTTAATTTAAAATAAATATTATAACTTATATTTTAATATAAAGTTTTATATTTATTTAATTATATTAAGGATAAGCTAAATATAACTTCTATAATATTTTAGATTTTAATTAATTAAATAGGCTTGCAATTAGCCTTTTTATATGAGTAAGTTAAATTTTATTTTCTATTTTAATACATTTAATATATTTTAGGTATATATTAAGAAAATTAAATTAATAAAAATATTTTTATTAAAATGATTAAATTAGTAAATTACGATAAGTTGTATTTAAGAACTAGGCAAATATAATTTTCACCTGTTTACCAAAAACATGTCCTTTAGAAAAATATTAAAGGTCTATTCTGCCCAATGATATTTTAATGGCCGCGGTAAGTTGACCGTGCAAAGGTAGCATAATAATTAGTCTTTTAATTGAAGGCTTGTATGAATGAATGGATGAAAAATTTTCTTTTTTAATTAAAATAGATTGAATTTAGAGTTTAAGTAAAAAAATCTTAAATAAATAAGTGGGACAAGAAGACCCTATAGAATTTTAAATAAATTTGTTTTACTAGAATTTAGAATTAACAACTGAAAAAATTATTTTATTTTTTGTTGGGGTGAAATTATAATAAATAAAACTTTAAATGAATTTTTCATAAATTAATGTTTAATTGATCCAATTTTTTTGATTATAAGATTAAATTACCTTAGGGATAACAGCGTTATTAATTTGGAGAGTTCATATCGATAAATTAGATTGCGACCTCGATGTTGGATTAAGAAAAGAGTTTAGAGCAAATCTAAATATTCTGGGTCTGTTCGACCTTTAATTTCTTACATGATCTGAGTTCAAATCGGCGTGAGCCAGGTTGGTTTCTATCTACTAATATATTTTTGATATTAGTACGAAAGGACCATGTCAAATAATTTAATTTATTCTATTTTAGCAAAAAGTGCATTAAATTTAGAATTTAATTATGTAATAATATTACATGTAGAAAATGTTTATAATTACTATTTTAATTACTGCTTTGTTTATTTTGATTGGTGTTGCATTTTTAACTTTGATGGAGCGTAAGATTTTAAGATATATTCAAATTCGTAAGGGTCCAAATAAAGTAGGATTTATTGGTATTTTACAACCATTTTCAGATGCTATTAAGTTATTCTTAAAAGAGAGAAATATACCAATGTTATCCAATTATTTAATTTATATAATTAGACCTGTGTTAGGCTTATTTAATTCTTTACTATTGTGAGTCATTTATCCATACTTAATCAATTGTGTTTCGTTCAATATGGGTATAATATTTTTTTTTTGTTGTACAAGAATAGGGGTTTATAGTTTAATGATTACAGGCTGATCATCAAATTCTAATTACGCTATATTGGGTTGTATTCGATCAATTGCTCAAACTATTTCATATGAAGTCAGTCTCGTATTAATTATTTGTGCCCTATTGTAAAAATTGAGAGTTTTAATTTAATTGAATTTTATTTTTTTCAACAATTTATATGATTAGTATTTCTGTTTTTTCCTTTGAGAATTTGTTGAATTTCATCATCAATAGCTGAAACTAATCGATCACCATTTGATTTTTCTGAAGGGGAATCAGAATTAGTTTCTGGATTTAATGTTGAATATAGAGGTGTAGGATTTGCATTTATTTTTTTAGCTGAATATGCTAGAATTATTTTTATGAGTATAATATTTTGTTTAATATTTCTAGGTAGAAAAATTAATTCTTTAGTTTTTCCTATTCAATTAACATTAATTTCATTTTTATTTATTTGAGTTCGAGGTACTTTACCTCGTTATCGTTATGACAAATTAATATATTTAGCATGAAAATCATATTTACCAGTAAGTTTAAATTTATTGATTTTTTTTTTTCATGATTAAATCTATTATTTAATTCATTAAAAATTGTCTTACTATTAAGTTAATAGAATTAATTTTCTTTTCTTTACTTTCAAAGTAAATGCTTTATTTATAAGCTAATTAACTATTTAATTAATTTATCTCAAAAAGATTTAATTATGGGGTCTAAAACAAAATATATAAAATAAATTGTTGTTAAAAGTATTCCGATCTTGATATATGGGTATTCAACAGGACAAGCTCCAATCCAAGTTAATAAAACTAAAACAATGAACAAGTATCAAAATAAAATTTGATTAATAGGGTAATTTAATAGTCCTATAAATTTTGAATTGTTTATGAAGGGAACAAAAATTAAAATAAAAATTGATATGAATAATGCAATTACTCCTCCTAATTTATTAGGAATAGATCGTAGGATTGCATATGCAAATAAGAAGTATCATTCTGGTTGAATATGTTTTGGAGTAACTAATGGGTTTGCTGGAGTAAAATTATCAGGGTCACTTAATTTATATGGTTCAAGTATCATATAACAAAAAAATAATAATTAAAATTAATAAAAATCCTAGCATATCTTTAATAGAAAAATAAGGATGGAATGGAATTTTATCATTATTTGAATTAATTCCAAGTGGATTGTTTGACCCCATAACATGCAAGAAAATAAGGTGTACAATTGTTAATGCTAAAACAACAAATGGTATAATAAAATGGAAAGAATAAAATCGAGTTAATGTTGCATTATCAACAGCAAACCCTCCTCAAATTCAATTTACTAAGGTTGTCCCAAGATATGGAATTGCTGACAATAAATTTGTAATGACTGTTGCTCCTCAAAATGATATTTGTCCTCATGGAAGAACATAACCCATAAAAGCAGTAGCTATTAAAGTTAATAAAATGATCACTCCTACAGCTCAAGTTTCAAAATTTTTATATGAACCATAATATAGTCCTCGCCCAACATGTAAATAAACACAGATAAAAAATAATGAAGCTCCATTTGCGTGTGAAATTCGTAATATTCATCCATGATTAATATCACGACAAATATGTCTTAATCTATTAAATGCACTTGCTACATCTCCATTATAGTGTATTGACAAAAATAATCCAGTTAAAATTTGAACAACTAAGCATATTCCTAGTAGCGATCCATAATTTCATCAATATGATAAATTCGTAGCTGCCGGTAAATCAATTAGTGAATTATTTATTATTTTAATTAGTGGGTGTGTACGTCGAGTGATGCTTAACATTTGTTAAAATTTTCTCCGTAAAGGAGACAATTTAATTCTAATAATATTCACAACAACAATCAATGTAAATAGAAGATAAATAACTAACATAATAGTTATTATTCCTGACGGAAATATATATAATTTTTTAATTATAAATCTATCAAATAAATTATTCATTTCCAATAATTTATTAACGCTATCTATCTTAAATCTAATAACATTTATAGTTATAATCAAAATTCAAATAATTATGTTTAATATTAATAATTTTATTGAAAAATAAAATTTTTCATTTGAAGCAATTCTTGATATATACATAAATAAAATTAATATTCCTCCAATAAAAACAAGAAATAAGATATAAGAAAAAAAATAGGAATTTATATAAAATATACAAATAATTCTGGTTAGTATTGTTTGTATTAATAAAATAGATCCCATTGATAATGGGTGCTTCATAAAAATAAAATTTATTGATAATAGAATTGTAATTGATATTATAATTTTCATACAGAAGATAATTTATAAAAATGTAAGCTTTGGGTGCTTAAAATGATTTTTTACTCTCTTCTGAAGTTTTAAAATTATTAATTTATCTTAGATTTACAAGATCTAAATTTTTTTTAAACTATTAAAACAAATGAATCTGTCACTACCTTTATTGTATTTAATTATATTTATATCGGGCATTATCTCATTATGTTTAAATTGAAAACATATCATGATAAGTTTATTAAGATTAGAGTTAATAATTTTAAGATTATTTTGTATATTTTCTGCATTTCTATCAATTGAATTAAATGATATATATATATTAATAGTTTTGCTAACATTTAGTGTTTGTGAAGGAGTTGTAGGATTGTCAAGATTGATTAATATGATTCGATCACATGGTAATGATCAATTATTATCAATATCTTTAAAAACATGTTAAAATTAATTTTATTTTCATTATTTTTAACCCCTTTATTATTTAACATGTGGTTATTAAGAAATATAATAATTCTTTTAGTGCTATTTATCATCTTATTCTTCAGAAAAGATTTAATTATACTAAGATATAATATATATATAGATAATATTTCATATAGATTAATTATTCTTACAATTTGAATTACTTTCTTAATAATTAATTCTAGTCCTTTATATAAATATAATAATATGAATTTATTTTTGTTTATAGTGTTATTATTAATAACATTATTAATTTTATCATTTTGTTCATACAATATTATGATATTTTATATCTTTTTTGAAACTAGTTTAATCCCTACTATAATTATTATCATAGGATGAGGGTATCAACCTGAACGAGTGAATGCTAGATATTATTTATTGTTTTATACTTTATTCGCATCTCTCCCCATATTAGTTTCAATTATATATATATATAGAAATAATATAACTAATATTATAATGTTAATGAGATCAAATAATAGGTTTATTTACTTGGGGATAACGTTAGCATTCATAATTAAGGTTCCGTTATTTATATGTCATTTTTGATTACCAAAAGCTCATGTCGAAGCACCTGTTTCTGGTTCTATAATTTTGGCTGGAATTCTTTTAAAATTAGGAACTTATGGCTTAATTCGTGTTATATATATTATACCAGTAATATTTATTAATTATAGATTCATCTGGATTTCTATTTCATTAATAGGGGGAATTATGATTAGATTATCTTGTATAATGCAAATTGATATAAAATCTATAATTGCATACTCTTCTGTAGCTCACATAAGATTAGTTATTGGAGGAATTATAACAATAAATATATGAGGTATAGTCGGAGCATATTTCATAATAATTGGACATGGTTTATGTTCATCTGCTTTATTTTGCTTAGCAAATATTTCTTATGAACGTTCGGGAAGACGTAGAATCCTAATTAATAAAGGAATATTAAGATTTATGCCTTCAATAACTCTCATATGATTTTTAATATCTTCTAGAAATATTTCATGTCCTCCAACAATTAGTCTAGCAGGAGAAATTATAATTTTAAATAGATTAATGTCTTGAAATCCATTGTGTATAGTTTTCTTATCTTTTTCTTCATTTTTATCAGCTTGTTATAGTTTATATCTATACTCTCATACCCAACATGGAATAATTTTCTCGGGTTGTTATTCTTTCAATTCTGGGAACGTGCATGAATTTTTTTTAATTATAATACATTGAATTCCATTAAATTTAATTATTTTGAAATTAACATTGTTAATATAATTCAATTAGTTTAAAATAAAACATTAAATTGTGGATTTAAAAATATAAATTTATATTGGATCATTACTAAAAATAAACTTAATACATATATTTTCTTAATTTTATTGATTTTAAGATTAATAATATTAATTTTATCAATAAATATGATTATTTTTGATTATGCAATTATAATAGATGACTGATTGTTACAATCAATTCATGTAATATTTATATAACATTAATTTTTGATTTTATATCAACTTTATTTCTTTCAACTGTTATATTTATTTCATCAATGGTTATATTATATAGAGGTATATATATGATAAATGATAAATATATTAATCGATTTATTTATATTATTATAATATTTGTAATGTCAATAGTATTATTAATTATTAGACCTAATATAGTAAGTATTCTCATTGGATGAGATGGATTAGGATTAGTATCATATTGTTTAGTTGTTTATTATCAAAATTTAAATTCTAGAAATGCTGGGATATTAACGGCATTAATAAATCGTATTGGAGATGTTATAATCCTTTTATTAATTGCATGAATGATAAATTTTGGATCTTGAAATTTTATATCTTTTATTAATAAGATAATAATGAGTCCAATAATTATACTAGTTATTATTGCAGGATTTACAAAAAGAGCTCAAATTCCTTTTTCTTCATGACTTCCAGCAGCTATGGATGCTCCAACTACAGTATCGGCCCTTGTTCACTCATCAACATTAGTTACTGCAGGAGTATATCTAATTATTCGATTCAGAAATTTAATTATATCATTCAATCTAATTCAAGTATTTTTAATGCTATCATTACTAACAATAATCATATCAGGTCTAGCTGCAAATTTTGAATTTGACTTAAAAAAAATTATTGCATTATCAACTTTAAGACAATTAGGAATTATAATATCAATTTTAATATTTGGTTATCCAATATTATCTTTTTTTCATCTTATTATTCATGCTTTATTTAAGGCATCACTTTTTTTATGTGCTGGAGTATTGATTCATAGATTAATGAATAATCAAGATATTCGTATAATGGGCTGTATAAGTTATAATATACCAATAACTAGAACATTCATAAATATTGCAAATTTATCATTATGTGGAATACCCTTTATGAGAGGGTTTTATTCAAAAGATTTAATTATAGAAATAATATGCTCCAGAAATATTAACTTTTTAATTTTATTATTGATATATGTTGGAATTGGAATAACATCTTTCTATTCTGCCCGATTAACATATTTTTCAATAAGTATAAATTTTAGTTATTATAATTTTAGTTCACAAAACGAGTCACTTAATAGTATATTAAAGAGAATCATGGTTTTATCTATTTATTCAATTTTATCAGGGTCTATGTTTAGATGAATCATATTTAATAATCCTGTAAGAATTATTCTCCCCATCGAGGGAAAGATAATAGCAATGGCTCTATCTTTTCTAGGGTTATTAATTGGATATGAGATATCCATGTTTACATCTATAGTAAAAAAATTTACAAGAGAGTTCATAAATTCCATATGATTTTTAAAACAACTATCAACCTTTCATACTCAATTTCTTATTTTAAAAAATTCACTTATATTTCAAAAATCAATTGATTTGGGATGAGGAGAAAAAATTGGACCTCAAGGCATGATTGAATTGATAAAATTAATTATAATATTTAATATTAATATAAGAAAAAATAATTTCAAAATTCAAATAATAACATTTATTGCTTGATTTCTAATTATTATATATTTAAATAGCTTAAACATTAGAGCATAATATTGAAGATATTAAGGTAATAAATATTTTTAAATATTTACAAGGTTTTTCCTCTCTTTTCAATGAAAATGAAATGTTTTATAAACTTTATAAATAAGGAAAAAACGGAGTTTAACCGCTTTAAAAGCTAGTTAGCAGCTGCTTTTATTCTTATTTCCTTTTAATTGGAAATTATATGTTCAATAACTTTATTAACAATAAAGTGCCTTATTTTTGGCTTCAATTAATAAACAAAGGAACAAAGATTCTTTTTTTAGGTCGAAACTAAATGTATTTATTACTTCATTGCTTTTAAGAATGGCTAATATGAGCACCTATTGATTGCAATCCAATAATTATAATTAAATACATTCCCGTTAAATTCAATTTAACATACTATTTTTCCATTCATGGTATAAGCCTAATATTAAAAATAATAAAAATAACAATATCACTAAATAAATTTCAATAATATTAATAGTTGTTATTACAATAACCATGGGCATAATAATCACTAATTCAACATCAAAAATAAGGAAGATGACTGCAATTATAAAAAAATGTCTTGAAAAAGGAATTCGAGATGACTCAAAAGGATCGAATCCACACTCAAATGGAGATGATTTTTCACGATCAATTATTGATTTAGTTGACACAAAATATAAAAGAGTTATTAAAGTAAATAAAATTAATAATATCATAATACAGTAACTTACAACATTGAAAATTATTCTATTTAAAAATTAATCCTTTTAATTGGAAGTTAAATATACTTATATACTAATAGAATATTTATCTACCTCATCAGTAAATTGATATATATAAAAATAGTCAAACAATATCAACAAAATGTCAATACCAAGCAGCTGCTTCAAAACCAAAATGATGAGTTCTAGAGAAATGAAATTTCAATTGACGTCATAAACAGATTATAATGAACGTTCTTCCAATAATAACATGAATCCCATGAAACCCTGTTGATACAAAAAATGTTGATCCGTATACAGAATCTGAAATACAAAACGATGATTCAAAATATTCATATACCTGAAGAATAGTAAAATATATACCTAATATTAAAGTTAATAAAATACCATAAACAGATTCATTATGTTTACTTTCTATTATGGAATGATGAGCTCACGTAATTGTTACTCCAGAACACAATAAAATTATAGTATTTAATAGAGGAATTTGTATTGGGTTAAAAGGCATAATTCCAGAAGGAGGTCAATTTATACCAATTTCTATAACAGGTCTTAATCTTCTATGAAAAAATCCCCAAAAGAAAGAAATAAAAAAGAAAATTTCTGACACAATAAATAAAATTATTCCTAATTTTAAACCTCTCACTACAACTATTGTGTGAAATCCTATAAACGTCCCTTCACGCGAAATGTCACGTCATCATTGAATTATAGTTAAAATTAAAATTAAAAATCCAAAAAATAATAAAATAAAATTTTGTATATGAAATATTATTACTATACCAGAAACAAAAGTCAGAGCCCCGATTGACCCCGTTAGAGGTCATGGTCTACAGTCAACTAAATGATACGGATGATTATTCATTAAGATACTTCTCTATAATACAGAGTTCTTAAAACTGTAAAAACATAAGATTGAATTACACAAACTGCTGATTCAAATAATATCAATAATATCTGAATTAAAATAATTAGATTTATATAAATTTCTAAATTAGTTGATCTATTTCCTAATAATGTTATTAGTAAATGACCAGCAATCATATTTGCTGTTAGACGAACGGCCAAGGACCCCGGTCGAATTAAATTTCTGACAGTTTCAATACATACTATGAAAGGTATTAAAATTATTGGAGTTCCTATTGGAACTAAATGACAAAACATATGATTTGTATTGTTAACAAATCCAAATAAAATAAAAGTCAATCAAAGAGGAAGAGCTAAACTAAGAGAAAATACTAAATGTCTTGATCTAGTGATAATATATGGAAACAATCCAAGAAAGTTATTGAATAGAATAAAAATAAATAAAGAACAAAACAATAATGATCTACCAAAAGATCCTGAACTTATTCATAAATTTAATTCAAAACTTATTGTATTTAAAACTTTATTAATAGAAATTATATAACGACTAGGAATGTATCATAACCCTATAGGTATGAATAATAATAAAATTAAGGAACTTAATCAATTTAATGAAAATAACCCTGTTGATGGATCAAAAGTTGAAAATAAATTTGTTATCATGATCAGTTATATAAATTATTAAAATTATTAGTCAAATTTATCCTTGGAATTTTCATAAAAGAAAAATAAATAAAAGTTATAATTAAAATAACAATTAATAAAAAAAAGAAAAACAGAAAACATCAATTTATTGGAGATATTTGTGGGATAGAAAAATACCATTCTTAGTTTCTTGAATCTGACAGATTGATGTTTTTATAATAAACTAACTTTTCATCATTAAAAGTAGTCGTTAGTTACTATAAATTGGTTTAAGAGACCATCACTTACTTTCAGTCACTTAATGAATAGCTTATTAATCAATTAATAAAACAATTTATATCAACTCTTTCAATAACAATAGGTATAAATCTATGATTTGCTCCACAAATTTCAGAACATTGTCCAAATGATATACCAGGTCGATTAATAAATATTCTTGCTTGGTTTAATCGACCAGGCACGGCATCCACCTTAATTCTCATAGATGGTATAGCTCATGAATGAATAACATCAAATGATGAAATCAATAATCGAATTTGAGTACTAAAAGGTAAAATCGTTCGATTATCTACTTCTAATAAACGGAACTCTCTAATTAATATTTCATTTTGAGATTTTATATAAGAATCAAATTCAATATTTAAAAAATCTGAATATTCGTATGATCAATATCATTGATGACCAATAATTTTTAAAGTTATTAAAGGTTTATTAATTTCATCCAATAAGTATAATAATCGTAAGGATGGAAATGCAATAAAAATTAGTGTTAAAGCTGGTAGAAGTGTTCAAAAAAATTCAATTAACTGTCCCTCTAATAAAAGTCGATTAACAATATTATTAAATATGATAACTGTTATTATATAAGTAACAATTGAAGTGATAATAATTAAAATAGTTAAAGTATGATCATGAAAAAATATTAACTGTTCTATTAATGGTGATATAGCGTCCTGCATATTAATATAAGATCAATTAGAAATTTCTAACAAAAATTATTTATATATGAATCTTAAATTCATCGCACTTCATCTGCCATATTAGAATTGAACTAATAATGGAATCTCACTATATGAGTGCTCAGACGGAGGAAGTTTATGTAACCATTCAATAGAAGAATTTATATTAATCGAATATAAAATCAATCGATGTGAAATAAATCTTTCTCAAATAATAAACAATAAAAATAAAATTCCAATAAATGAAATTCTTCTCCCAATAGAAGATATAATGTTTCATGATATAAATGCATCAGGATAATCTGAATATCGACGTGGCATGCCTCTCAATCCTAAAAAATGTTGGGGAAAAAAGGTTAAATTTACCCCGATAAACATAATCAAAAAATGAATTTTTAATCAATTAGAATTTAAAGATAATCCAGTAAATAAAGGATATCAATGAATAAATCTTCCTAAAATTGCAAATACTGCACCTATTGATAACACATAATGAAAATGGGCTACAACATAATATGTATCATGTAATACAATATCAATTGATGAATTAGCTAAAATCACCCCAGTCAATCCACCAATAGTAAAAAGAAAAACAAAACCTACTGCTCATAAAATTGAAGGTCTTATCTTGATTTTAACTCCTCTCAGAGTTGCTAATCATCTAAAAACTTTAATTCCAGTTGGAACAGCAATAATTATTGTAGCAGAAGTAAAATAAGCCCGTGTATCAACATCCATACCAACTGTAAATATATGATGTGCTCAAACAACAAATCCTAAAATACCAATTGATATTATAGCATAAATTATTCCTAGTGATCCAAAAGATTCAATTTTTCCTCTTTCTTGAGTGATAATGTGAGAAATTAGTCCAAATCCAGGCAAAATTAAAATATATACTTCAGGATGTCCAAAAAATCAAAATAAATGTTGGTATAAAATTGGATCTCCTCCACCTGAAGGATCAAAAAAAGAAGTATTCAAATTTCAATCAGTTAATAACATTGTAATTGCACCAGCTAAAACTGGTAATGAAAGCAATAATAAGAAAGCAGTAATTAATACTGCCCATACAAATAAAGGTAGCCGATCCATGTATATTCCCACTGATCGTATATTAAAAATTGTTCTAATAAAATTAACTGCGCCTAGGATTGAGCTAGCTCCAGCCAAATGTAAAGAAAAAATAGTTAAATCAACACAAGATCCTGAGTGTGCAATGCCTCTTGACAACGGGGGATAAACTGTCCAACCAGTACCTGCACCTCTATCAACTATTCTACCAATTAATAATAATGTTAATGAGGGTGGTAATAATCAAAAACTTATATTATTTATTCGAGGGAAAGCCATATCAGGAGCACCAATTATCAAAGGAACCAATCAATTCCCAAATCCTCCAATCATAACTGGCATCACTATAAAAAAAATTATAACGAAAGCATGAGCAGTAACAATCACATTATAAATTTGATCATCTCCAATAAAAGATCCAGGAATGCCTAATTCAACACGAATAAGAACTCTTAAAGTTGTACCTACTATTCCCGATCAAATCCCAAAAATGAAATATAATGTTCCAATGTCTTTATGATTAGTTGAGAAAAATCACTTATTCATAACTAATCATTGATTTATTCCCAATTGAGATGACTGAATTAGGTAATAAACTGTAAATTTATTTATGGATATACTTTCCTCTCAATAATCTAATCTAATCTTTCTTCCTTATTCTCTTATTTTTTTTCTTTCTTCAGTCTAGTCTTATATTTAATAATAATATTAAATTGCAAATTTAAAGGTGATTAAAATAAATCTAAGGCTTACAAGAAATTATATTTTTAACTTTGAAGGATAATAGTTTTATTAACTTAAAACCTTACTAATTCATAATATTAAATAAGGTTACAACTATAAATCCAATCAATAAAGAATTTACTATAAATAATGTATTATTTAATCTAAAAGTTGACAACTTTAAAGATATATTGTTTATCATTAACCCTGTCATTACAACTCGCAAATAATAAAATAACACTAATAAAGCAGTTATTACTAAAATTAAACATAAAAAATACATTTTATTAACCAAAAGACAATAAATCATCATAAATTTTGGGAAAAACCCTAAAAATGGTGGTAATCCACCTATTGACATAAAAATAATTATTAACATTAATGATTTAACCCTATTGTTAAACAAAATAAAAATTTGATTTAAATAATTCATATTATTTATTCAAAACAGATAACAAGTCAAAAATAAAGAGAGGGAATAAATTAAAAAATATACCAGCCATATATAATTTATTAATATAACCCCTCTAAAAATTCAACTTAAATTGTAAATTGATGAATATGCTAAAATTTTTCGAATTGATGAATAACACAGCCCCCCTAATGAGCCTCAAATACATGATAAAACAATAAATAAAATCAATCTTATATCTAAATAACTCAATAAAATAATGGGGATAATCCTCTGAACGGTTATAATTAAAAAAGACACTAGTCAAGACAACCCATCAATTACTGAAACATATCAATAATGGAATGGAGGAGATCCAATTTTAATTATTAAACTAATTATAATAAAATATTTTACCTGAAATAATATTCCTAAAATAACAGCAAACAGGAATAATAGTCTTGAACCCATTCTCTGAATAATAAAATATTTAATTATTGACTCAGATGAGTAAACTCTCATTTTATTCATTATAAAAGGCAAAAATGATACCATATTTATCTCGACTCCTATTCAACAACCCAGCCAATTGTTTGAACAAATCGCCAATATAATACCAAAAAACAAGAATGCCACAAATACTATATAAGAGGAATTTTTTTTAATTAAAAAGAGGATAATTTTCCATAAATGAGGTATGAACCCATTAGCTTAATTTTAGCTTATCTTTTATATGTTGTAGTTTATGAAGAACATTAATTTTTGATATTAAAAGACAGTTTAATTCTGTTAACATAATAAGAGTATAATATTACATAATTTATTCTATCAAAATAACCCTTTTCGCTCAGGCACCTTATTTTTTTTTTAATATTTTTTTTTTTTTTTTTTTATGTATGACTTATAATATCTGGTGTACCTTTTATTATACAATAGACTTACAGCCAATACTTGAATTCGCAACTTTATATACTCTTTCCTTCATTTTTTCCTATTTCTATTTATTGATTAAAATAAATTTACGGAACTGAATAACTAGTAACAGTTAAATAGTTAGCTAAAATACAATAATTACATCAATTTTTGTACACCCACATTTTGCAAATCCGGTCCATAAAATATATGCTTACAGTATGTTTATAGTTAAATTAAAAATATTAATGTTAATATTACTGTATTACCACATTTATATATTCATATATAATAAATATATATACATATGTATATATATATATATATAATAGTATGTTTTTCTTTTTTTTTTATTGAAGTATAAAAAAAAGAAAAACATACTATTATTATTATAAATATTTATATATAAATATATATTAATATATTATTTATATATAAATATATATATATATTATTAATACTATATATATATATTATTATTATTAATACTATATATATATATTATTATTATTAATAATACTATATATATACATATATATATATATATTATTATTACTACTATATATATAAATATATATATATAATATATTAATATATATTTATATATAAATATTTATAATAATAATAGTATGTTTTTCTTTTTTTTAATTTATTTGAGAGGTGTGTGGGGGAAGGGGATTGGTGCAGGGATTCACTTGATGTTTGTTTTTTGTAAAATTGTGTCAAAAAGTGTATGTGATTTATATTGTAATTGATCGTTGAGTATGTTGTTTGGTTGTGTTGTGTGGTGTTTATATATTTCATATTTTATGTTTATTATTGTGGTGAAATATATAAACACCACACAACACAACCAAACAACATACTCAACGATCAATTACAATATAAATCACATACACTTTTTGACACAATTTTACAAAAAACAAACATCAAGTGAATCCCTGCACCAATCCCCTTCCCCCACACACCACCACCACTACACCTTCCACACAAAAACTGTTACGAAATGATGGCAGTCTGACTAAAAGCTGAAGAAGGCGGGTACGTACGCCGAAACGCGTCCGACGAAAAAAGTAAGTTTTCACAAGATAAAGTTCATTTTTAGTAAAGTGATAGTGCTGTGAAAGAAGAGATGAACAATCAAGACAACAATATTATTCTCTCTAGTACCCCTTTAAATTCAACATGGACTGATCTAAATGTCCTAACTCAATATTAATCACCCAAAATCAACTTTACCACCTTTTACAGACCATTTAAAATTCTTAACTATCACAATTCATTTTATCATCATTTAAATTAAAATCTTTAACCATGTTGAAATCATTAGATTCGAACATTTAATTACATTGGAAATTTGCAAACAATTTATAAATGATATTCTACAGCTGATCAGCTGATTTTCTTGACAAGGTGAATAACCTTACTATAGACACATTTCAAAATTATACAAATTATACATTTTATCAATCCTTACCTCTAACACAATAAACTAATACATTTATACGACATAATAAACACAGTATAAAAACATCTACTGCACCCCTTTTCTCAAATCAAAACAAAATTATTTAGTCAGCTCAGCAGCGAGTCGCCATTATTAAGTTACGCCAAACTCTTTTAATTCGTTACCCCCTTGAGTAACCTCCTTAACCACACACACTATTGTTTTCTGATGGTGGACTGTTGCGTCCATTTGCATCCACAAGGACGGCATTGGTGGAGGAACTTTGTCATCTCCTTGTCCTTGCTTCCGCGTTACATTTTAAAATTAAGTAGATATCATCATATCTGTTGTTTCAAATTTATATGCCCTTAATGCGGGTCTACCACCTGGTTTACTGTTCCTACGCGAACAGAGTGGCAGCCGCTGTTCCACAGTTCCGGGGATTTCCCCTAAAGTCACCCCCCTTTAATTTCAATTATACACCAATTTCAAGCACAGCTATGGTCAAATTTACAATTGTTGGCCATAGCTGGCCGCCATCCAAAACCACGATTAGTGCTGATAAGGCAGTAATCGCCCGAAAAGGCGGGGAAATCAACTCTAAATTCAGGCATGTTCTCTTCATCATTATGATACACAGCACGGCAATAAATCAGCATATAATATAAAATTATATAAAAGTTGTGCCGTGTATTTTACGCCAGTTTGGCCTCCGATGTAGGTAACACTCTCTGTTACCCCCAACACTTACTGCTACCTACAGTGGCACATGCCACCACTGCAATAGCATACTAATGACTAAATTAACCCTTCTACAGTTGCGGTCTCTACATTCCATCAGTATATCACTTCTATTAACACCACACAACCCCCCAAAATTGCCCCCATATCTTGTATGCTAACATGATAGAACATAATACACATTTGCCTTGAACATTGACATTGTTATTTTTAATTAAACAAACAATTCTCTTTTAAATAATTTATACAGAAAATTATAAACATTATAATTTGAAATTTTTATTAACTCTTCTATATATCATCATTTAATTATTTATCCATTGCTGCAATTAGATTCCTCAAAAATGTATTATTAACATTTATTTTATCTCATATTTAAGTTATTACTACCTTTTGACTATGGTTTCTATTTAGTACAATTATCTCAACTTAGTTTCATCATTGAGTTTAAAATCTTTTCAACACCTGTAAACATTTTACTCTATTTAACTTGTATTACAAAATTTATACTCACAGTACATCATTCATACCCTGTCATAAGCACACAAATATAAACATAATAACTCCCTGTACCTTCTGAAACATTTTAACAACAATGTTATTCCATACTAAACAATTTAACATTTATTTATTTATTAATTATTGTCAAATTCATATCTCATAAAATAATTTAAATCCATCATTATATAACATCTTAAATCAATCAAAAATATTTAAACATCTCCAATTATTTTAATTAAATCAATTATTGAAAACACAACATTTTTAATTACTCTCACCAATTACAATAATTACAATTCATTTGTTATCCTCTTCAAAATTATTTTTGTTATCTATTTAGACTGCAAAAATATTATTATTATTGTCACAACAATTTCTACTACCTACACACACTGTTTACCTTACATACTTGTTACAATACAAACACAATTAATTTCACTAAAAATTTATTTACAAACTTTTGTCATTATTCTTCAATTTACCACACTTCATTTTCCAAGTCAGCAAGTCAGAACCATAAATCAAAATATTTAAAATTTCCATTTATTAAGTTTATTTTCAGCCTCCATCATCGAATAATACTCTAATATATTTATAATATAAATCGTTCTTGTCCACACTCAATTTATTAATTTTAATATGATAATTCGCTAATACTTCAAGTTGTTTCACTATCATCAAATCATAAAACTTGTCAATATCATTAGTGATTTTAGTTTGGTCTCCATCAGTAGTTTTATTCAATCTAATGTCAGTTATTTTCTCATCATATTCTTCTACTACACTCATTACAACATAAGGTAAGTGTTTATCATTTACAATGGTATTATAAAAATATTCATTTATCTCTCTTTCAACAGGTAAGCATTTCATATCATCTATTTCCTTCCATCCTAACCTCTCTTTCAACTCTTTATGATTTCTCTTTAACTTATATAATTCTATCTCTCTATCAATACACAACTCTCTATCTAAATCTCTCTCACCATAACACGATCTCACACTTTCGACACCATCCCACACAGAGGGTACTAACTTATAAAAAATCGGGGAACAACTCAAAGACCTCATGTCTTTCAATAACAAGGGACTCTTACCCTTCAACAACAACATTTGTGAACACCTTGGTTCATCATAAATATGGGGAAAATTTACCCTCTACCCTACATACTCATCTAATCTCTCTTGCCACTCTTTCTGTAATTCATCAACACTAATTACTACTCCGTTACAACCCATTACTCTCTCACTCTCACTCACTATCTCACTAACTATTTTCAACGTATCACTCTCTGATACCACATTCTTAATTATATTATCATTTTCAACATCATTTTTATCACTTGTTACTTTTTTATTATCATTATTATTATTACTTTTAATCTGTTCCCCTACTGACTCTACTACTTTCTCAATATCTCGTTTCAATTCGTTACACTTACTCTCATACTGAATTTTGACCTCATTAATATCTCTTTTCAGTTCATTGAATTTTATATCATTATTATCAAAACGATTATTTAATTCATTAAATTTATTATTCTGTTCCTCAAATTTAGCGTCAAATTTATTATTTTGTTCATTGATATCCTTCGATATCGTTATTAACATATTCATCACATCATTATTAAATTGACTGTTACATTTTGTTGAAGTCGGGGTTAATTGCACACCCGAGTCTTCAGTCACATTGCTTTGATCTGTTACATTTAATTCTACTGTTTTATCTTGACTCACACTTGGAGTTGAATGTACCTCAAAATTACTCATAATGTTTGATTCATCAAAATTGTCAACACTAGTTATTTCATTGATATCGTTTTCATTTCCTGCCATTTTTAAATTGTAAATTTTCTGATTTTTGTTTCACTACTCTTTAATTTACATCTACAACATCTTATATTTGATCTAAACTTAATTTATTGTTTACCTACTTTACGTAATTTTTTACATACCGTTACTTAACCTTTCAACCATACTTGCATTTTATTTGTATGTGTGGTCTTTATATTTTCCTTTCAATTTATAAAAACTGTCCCTGCTTCGGACGCGCCATTTGTAATATTATTTATTGTTTTATTAATACATTTAAATCACAAAAATTATTTCATAAATTAATCCACTTACCTTGTATTGCCCAGAGTTACATCACACGAACGTGGAAATGCAAGGATGATTGCAAGGTTATATCAGTAACATACGCAACTCGCATTTATGTAGAGAAACAATTAAAATTTTTATTATATTCTTCAAACTTTTGACATTTTATTTACTTCTTTTAAATTTTACTCAAAGTTCGTTTTGTTAAGAAAGCATTTCTGCTGATTTAACCTTCTTTATCTAAACATCATTTACTATTAATTTCCCTTTTTATTTAAAACATAAACACTACCTTGAATCATTTTACCCAAAATACATATTGATTAATGTTTGAATCTAACTAACTTATTTTCTACAGACGTCCCAGTTTGCTGCACACACACATTCATTCCATTTACCTTCCCATTATGGAATACAGCTCATTGAATTTAAAAGGAATTAAAATCGGTAACCTGACTTGAAATGTCCCTCTCGTCGCCGCATGCTGCACTAGTTATATTCACATGTTTCGTTGGTCATATTCACGTTAAAGGTTTTCAGTCAGTTCACTGGCTCCACTTTAGATATCGATTCGTTTTGTAAGCATAAATTGACACTTTTTTACCAAAGATTAATAAATTTAGAAACGCGCGACTTCGTAGCGCTCCTGGCCGGGAAACGGAGGTAATTTAACTGAGAGCGAGCGTCACTAACTCATCTCCCACCAGAAGTTAGGCATACCGGAACTTACAATGCCTTAGGATCGAATCGTCCATCACTGTTCATTCAACAAGGGTTACACCGTGTGTTGGACGTCGACGAAATCTCACTGCCTGTAATTACGTCACATAAATGGGTGTGTCCTTAAACTCGCATCCGCCTTGTCGAAAGCACATGGCACACAGAATTCACCACCAGCCCATGTTGTTTTTGCTTCTTGGCATCGTCTGCGCGCCTGCTGGTGTTAGCACGTGTCACTCAACACTACAGTTCTGTGACGATTTTATTAATAAAAATAAATAAATTAATTAAGTTGATAATGTATAGGTTGATAACTTTTAAGTGTTTAATAAAATCTCACATTTTTTTTACCTAAAGCTTATTGTAATCATTAAATAATAATAATATTTAAATGAAAGTCTAATAATATATTAAAAGGAATACGAGAGTACAGAAAGGGTAAAGCTTGTTAATTAATCCTGCAGAAACAGGCGCTAACCAGAATCAACTTGTTTTCCGACCCCTTAACTAACTAAAAATAATTGTAAATTTGTTATTATTTAAATAATTAAACAGATCACTATAATGTACTTTGATAGCATTTGTATCTAAGAATCTCTCTACTTAATTATTTAATCTAATTTTAGTCCTTTAAATAAAAAAGAAACTTGGAACTACTTTTATGTTGAGTTGAACTCTCGCGAGATTACTACACTCTCCCCTAACTATTTTCGCCCACTTGCTAGGGAGCGGTCAAACAGTAAGCTGTGTACTGCCGATATGTGCTACGTTAAAAATAGTTTATTACAAAATGTAATTAATCCGTCAGTTAAGACACTGACGCATTCCTTTTACTATTAAACAATGTGTTGTGTTAATGTAGTTGAACCGCGACTCATATAAATATGGTGTAAACGAGTGAGAATGAATAACTAAAATTTAGCGCCGGTGACATCTCTTCTAAAATCTTAAAATATAATACTTATGTAATTAAAACTGTGGTAATCCCATGAAGTGAAGTGCTACAATCAAACTATCATGTGAAGTGTATACAGGTGAATGAAACTTTGTGTTAATCATTCAGATCAACGAGCTATTACTATCAGTTAGCCAAGAGCTGAGAACCAGGAGACACGATGATCTAAAAGACTTCAGGACTACACCATTCCCGGATACGAAGATAATGAGACATACCTGACCTACTTCAAACATGCTGCAACCGAGGACCTACGACTGGAATAACGCAGAGCTGGAAGACATCCAAAAAAGGTGACACGGAGGCAAGCCTTCCGTGCTTATGAAATACTAAATATTATATTCAACAAAAGACAACTAATTTAACCACATTAAGAGATTTTAAGTAATTGTATAACAGTAATTGTATACTCATAACTTGTATACTTATCCCTAGTAAAGGAGTTATAGCTCTAAACTGTAAAGCCTTATTGTTTAAAAGATTAATAAAGACCATTCTTCAAATGGCAAAATTTTGAAAGCTTTATATGGCGAGGTAACCATTCTTAACGTATTAGAGGAAATCCCGGATCCGGAGAATTAATTAAATTCATGTACATCTTATTTTGAGGGGCCTTGTAAAGAAAAAATATAATCATCATGTAAACTGTAAGCTATTGAAGCATATGTGTCGAGAATTTTAAGTAGAGAAAATAATACAATATGTAATAAAGAGATGTCATCAGGAGTACCTACTATACTGAGTGCATAAATCAACAGTCTCCCCTTCCCTGAATCCTTGTAGATTTATTGTTTGTTGTTCTGATTAATTTTCAGCTCGTCACCAGTAAGGCAGCCTGAATAATTGGCGGAACCAATTATTGCGGGTTCCCTAAGTTATAACACAGGAGATGATGTTATAAATTGCGCCACTCTGCTGCTATTTTGCTTAAATTTTGCGACTCCTTTGTAAAAAATTTTGTGACTTCTGTTATTTAAGAAGTAATTGTGTCCCGATAAACCCACACACCAAAGCTGTTGATTTATTCACTCATGTACTTTAAAATGTGTCTAAAATATTAAATAAAAAAATTAAACGATAATAATTATTATAATAGTATAATAAATAAGTAATTTAAATATTATTTAGATATAGGAATGAACATAATGTTAACTAAAAACGCCCCAAGAATACGATATAACAGCAGGTACGTGCTTGTCAAAAAGTTCATTCATCAACCTGTCGGTTTGTAAACAATTTCAGACCAGTTGAATTCTTGTCTGCGCCTGTGTGTGTAAACTGTCATTGTGAATCTCTCCCCTATAGTTGAGTTAACAACGACACCCTCTTTGTTAGTTCTATTGTTATAAGAAGCGTGTCTTTTCCTGTGTGTAGTAGCCGAAGGGGGAATCCTTTTGCCGTACGCATATTTAAACCTGTGTGAGATTTCTCTCTCTCTACCAATGTAAAATGACAAAGCTTGTCATCTCATTTTGATTGTTTATTAATGAAAGAGTAAGAATACGATTGATTTATATTTTTATATTTGTGTGTAAAAAAAAGATATAGCGTATAGTATTTCATGCAAATAGTAGAATAATTAGTTATAGCCACTCACTTTGCGAAAATGGCTGAATTTAATCCAGATCTATTATTAAAAGATGAGCTATGCTACGAAGCACTTTTACGAGGTCTAAAACACGTGAATGTAACCGTGTCTGAATTACGAAAATCATTACGCCAAACCGGATCAGAGATAACCTCGCAGTTAGATAAATTGCGTGAACTCGATTATGACGGCGAACGAGAAACCTGTTATGCGAAATATAGGGAACTGATAGTATTATCTCAGAACCTTCAGGACAAAAAATCACCTACGGAACTTTTGCGTGTTACGCAACGTATAGAACATTTAACCCGCCGGTTGAATAATTAATTAAGCTGGCCCGACGTCACCGTAATCCCCGCCGATGTGCAGAAATTTGCGGATGAGGCTTTAAGGGGGTTCGGTAGGTGATTTTCTTAAAAAAAATCTTTTTTTTTTTTATTACATTTTCGTATTCTGCCACTTTTTAGGATTAATTTAAGACCTCCCTCATTAATGTCTGACAAGTACAACAAATGTTATGTCACTTTATGTAGAGGAGTGTCAGGGATTTTCATTGAGATTTCAGTGCACAGCGCGAGTACAAGATCATTTTCACTCCATAGCGAACACATTATCTCTCTAGCATTCGTATTTTTAAAGTATACTGTATGTGTATAGTATGTAATAGTAAGTTTTATTGTTGTAGTCTTTGTTCAGTTGGCGAACCTGATGTTTTAAAACAGCTGTAGTGTTAGTTCTGCTTTTAGGTTATGTTGTCTATCAGCTAAGATTTGTGTTGTGAGTATTATCGTGAATAGTGGTTGTTTTTTACAGTTGTAATTTATATTCTACCGAAATGACTAGGTCTAAAAGGGTTTTTAAGAAAAGGAGAAATGTTGGAATACCAAAATATAGTCCTACCGCTACTGGGAATGACCAAACAACTGCTGCAATTGTAGGCCTAAATGTGGATGGCATGCCAAATGTAAGTCCATCACAAAGCAAGATTGGAGATAGGGAAAGTTATAGTGAGTTCGATGCAAAGAATGTGTATGATTTAGTAGACATAGAGTCATTCTTGAATGTATTATTGACAATTTGTGCCTGTAAGTCATGTGGTGAGGAACTAGCCTACAGCACAAATAGGTTATGCGGGTTAGCAACGAGCTGCAAATTGCACTGCACACAATGTGACTTAGAAGTTAGTTATACTAATTCTGAACAAATAAAGGGAACTAATTTGTATGAAATAAACAGTAGGTTAGTATATGCTTTACGAACTATTGGGAAAGGACAAACATCAGGTACAATAATGTGTGCTGTTCTCAATCTTCCAAAACCTCCAACAAAATTCACACGTTATAATGAAGTTCTAGGTAAAGCAACTAAGACGGTTTGCACTAATGCAATGAAGGAAGCTATAGAGAAGGCTGTCCAGGAAAATGATGGAAGTAGAAAATTGAGTGTAGCAGTGGATGGCACCTGGCAAAAAAGGGGTCACACTTCGAATAATAGAGTCGTGACAGTAACAAGCGTCGATACCGGCTGTGTTCTAGATGTGGCTATTATTAGTAAGTTCTGTACTTGTAAAGACAAGCTAGAGGGTGTACATGAACAAAAATGTAAAACAAATTTCATAGGACCTAGTGGTGCAATGGAAGCGCATGATGCACTAGAAATTTTTAGGAGATCTGAGCCTGATTTTGGCATTAGGTACAAATACTATTTAGGAGACGGTGATTCAAGCGCATTTAGTTCTGTTGTAAAGAGTCGGCCATATGGAGACCAATATACTATTGAAAAAATGGAGTGCTGTGGGCATGTGCAAAAGCGCATGGGTACTCGCCTTAGAAAACTAAAACTAAAATTAGGAAAAACAGTTCTTTCCGATGGAAAAACTATTGGTGGAAGAAATCGACTAACCGACGAACGCATCTTGGCTGTCCAGAAATATTATGGCTTGGCGATCAGGAGAAACTCTGGACAGTTGGATAATATGAAGCGAGCAGTTTGGGCAGAATATTTTCATTTATTATCCACCAACGGAAACCCGCAACATGGACTTTGTGAAAAAGGCGAAGAGAGTTGGTGCAAATACCAGCGAGCCATTGCTAAAAAGGAGCAATACGATCACCTTGAACACATGCACATACCGGAAGTGATTATGAGTAAAATTAAGCCTATTTTCCAGGATTTAGCAGACCCAAATTTGTTGAAAAAATGCCTACATGGAAAATCCCAAAATCCAAACGAATCGATAAACGCGGTAATTTGGTCGCGATTACCAAAAACTGTATTCGTAGGACTGCAAACCATGGAGTTTGGGGTTTATGATGCCATTTTAAATTTTAATAAAGGAAATGTAACAAGGTGTCTAGTGTTAAAGGAACTTGGGATGACTGTCAGCAAAAACACAGCCTCAGTTATGAGTCAACTGGACAAAATACGTGTGCAGAGGGGCGAGCGAATGCTTTCCAAGCTCCTGAAAAAAGCAAGACAACGCCGTGAAAGTGCTAAAAGGAAGTTATAAGAAGCTTTTCTTGAAGATGAGGACCCAGACAACCCATCCTATGGTGCTGGAATGTACTGAACTCATTTTATCATGTAAGGAATAGCATAATAAATCTTTATTTGCGTTTTCCCGAAAACTGTGTTTTTTTGTATAAATGACCCGTTTTCTCAGAAACTACAAAAGATACAGCCATAAAACGTTTACCACATACTCTTGTAGTACATCTACAAACATTAACATAAGCGTTTTGAGTTGTATGTCTTAGTTTTGTTTTTATCGCCAAAAACATAAAATTTTTTCACGTTTTTATTCATACAATATTATAAAAATCATAAAACCGTAGCAGAGCATAGAAAAAAAAATCCCTGTGTTAAAGTTCTAAGAAATAGTCATAGAAAAGCCATGAAAATTTTAAACTGGATATCTTCAGTAGTTTCCGAAAAAACGGGTCATCAATGTGGCAAATTTAACATGGGTAATATAGGGCCTACCGAACCCCCTTAAGCCAATTACCCATTATTATCAACGACTTACGACGAAAGTCAGATTCATCGAGAATGGAGGAAATTGAGCACTACTTACAAAAGTTATATATTTCCCCAGTTCATTCCCCTACTTTAGAACACCCTCCCTCCACCTCGAACCCCGAATCACCCACCGTATCTAAGATACAACAGAGTCATGAACAATTACCTAGTAGAGAATTAAATACCCTAACTATGTTAGAACCCCCACCGCCTAAAGTTCAGCGTACTCGCACTAGTCAATATGCGATTACAAATCCTAATGCAACCACTACTCCTTCAAAAGGCATACCAAACGTAAATGTTAATGTAGACCTCTACGGAAAGATTTCCCACCCAGTAGAGAAAATAATTAATGAAATTCCGTACACCGATGGCTTAAGTATCACGACTCTATTGACTTTTATCAGATATCTACTGCAAATAAAAGATCTACAACAATTGAACGATTGGCAAATACAGCAGGTCATCTTACCCAAATGTAAACCACCATTACGAGATCGTGTACTAGAATCATTAAACTCGTCTCTTCCAGTAGAAGAACTTCACACGAATATAATCAAATATTTTATCCCCACGGGAATTTATGAGGAGATCAAGAGAAATACCGTACTTCGAGTACAAGGAGCTCAAGAAAGACTGGCCCACTATATCGCAGACATCAGAGAATCTTCACGTCTACTACAAGTCGACTGGACTGAAAAACAATTGGTCGATACTATCCTGGTAGGCTTATCTCCTGAAGAACGCTCCCGTTTAGCACTAATAAGTAGACCCCTTACATTCGCTGACCTTGAACAATGTAGTATTCACTCTTCCAATGTGTGGTACGCAGATCAGCACAGACGTGCACCGGTATCCACTACACCACATAGAAAAGAAATGCAAGCCTTAGTCTCAGATGCAAGAAGTCTACGAGAAAGAAGACCATTTCAAAGATCAACCTATGTTCATGGCCATGGTAAGTCCAAAGAGCCTCAACCACGACAGGAAACCAGTGAGACCCCGCGTAAAGAATATATATGCTATAACTGCGGAAAACCTGGACACCTCAGGAGAAACTGTAAAAGGAAACAGTACAATCGGAAAACTCATTATCCAAAAAACATGTAAGGCAGGGAGATCCGAAACCCTGTGTCTTCCGCAGCATCATGAAAAAAGGTAAACCCCTGAGAGACAATAAAATAAAACAAATTAATAATAATAACAAAAGAAAATTAGACCCCTATGTAAAAAAATTTATCGATAAATGTAACGCTATTAATAAATGTGATTTCAGTAAGTGTCAATTACCGTATATACAAGTTGACCTTGGTGTTACATCCACCCTCGGTTTAATTGATTCCGGATCAACGCGAAGTTTAATTAGTCAAGAGCTAGCCAATAAATTATTTAAACATAATTTGGTTAAACGCAGTCAATCTGTAAATATTAAATGCGCTACAGCTAACAAACAAAACTTAATGATAAAACTTATCATCACATTTAAGATAAAAATTAAAAATCTGACGTGGTATTTTCCAATGTTAGTATGCGAGGAATTAGGACCCGAGTTAATATTGGGAGCTGATTTTATCAGTAAAACAGGAATAATTTTAGATATTCACGATAAGAAATTTTACTTTGGATTCGATTGTTCACGGAAATATAACTTGGATGATAATTCAAATAACAGAGAAAGTACTAGCACGACTTCTTCATATCTAAAGCATCACGAATGTGAATTAGGTCATCTGGAAAGTAAAGATAGACGGAACATACAGACTTTAATAAAACAATTCTCCAATGTCCTCACCCCGAAGTTAGGACTGACAGACCTGATAGAGTATAAAATAAATTTGAGCGACAATAAAGTAATACGTTTAGCCCCATACAAGTTATCACCTCCAAAAATAGAAGTAATGAGGAACCAAATTAATAAACTGTTAGAACAAGGAGTCATCGAACCCTCTACGTCATCTTATTCATCCCCCGCGTTTTTAGTACCCAAAAGTAACGACAAACATAGATTAGTTGTAGACTATAGACAACTAAATAAACGGATAGAATTTGAATCCATACCACTTCCCGACATCCACAGTGCTTTTCATTATTTTACGAAAGCAAAAATTTTTACCATTATGGATTTAAATCAAGCTTTTCATCAGATACCCCTTTCGGAAGAATCAAAACGTCTCACCGCATTTGCCGTCCCTTTCAACCTATACCAATTTACAAGGGTACCCTTTGGTATATCCCAAGGTAGTTCTGTATGTAGCAGATTATTAGAAAAATTATTTCATGACATAAAGTTTAAATATGTGTACCACTACCTAGATGACATTGTTATTTACAGCGAGTCAATTGAGCAACATCTTGAACATCTACGTGAAGTACTATCCCGATTGGAGAAAGCTGGATTAACCGTAAACCCCAGTAAAGTAAATTTTGCTGTGACACAATTCTCATTTTTAGGTCACATCGTAAAAGCCAACGGAAAGGTAAGCATAGACCCAGAGCGAACCCGTGCTATCAGAGAATTTTTACCACCGCGGGATGCGAAAGGAATTGCCCGATTTTTAGGAATGATAAATTATTTCCACAAGTATATCCCACATCTAGCCGAAATTGCAGCACCGCTAAATACTTTAAGAAAGAAGGGAGTTAAATTTGAGTGGAATGAGCAACATCAAACCGCATTCGAGAAATTAAAAGAAAGCATAATATCACCCCCCGTACTACAATTAGCCGATTTTACAAAACCATTTGTTGTGCAGACAGACAGTTCAAGTGTAGCCCTAGGTGCCGTAATATATCAGGAAGTAGATAACTCTAGATTACCTATTAGTTATGCTTCACGCACCCTGACAGACCAAGAAAAGAAATACTCCGCATACGAATTAGAATGTTTAGCTATCGTTTTCGCCTTTGAGAAGTTCAAACCTTTTTTAGAACATAAAGAGTTTTTGTTAGAAACAGATAATCAAGCTTTATCTTGGCTACTAAATCACCCAAAACAGTTAGGTCGTATCGGAAGATGGGTATTAAGATTAAATTGTTTTAAATTCAAAGTACAACATATTAGAGGCACCCAAAACGTAGTTGCCGATACCCTATCACGTATGTTCCAGCCGAGTAGTAATACTTACGAAAACAAGAGTAGAGAAACGCCGATTATTAATACTTTAATTACCGAATTTCCTCTTGCATTTACGGATTTAGCCCATTACCAACGACAAGACCCTCGTTTGAGTCCCATTATTGAACAACTTGAAAAAGGAAACAAGTCAGAAAAATACCTATTAAGTAAGAGAGTATTATGTTGTAGAATAGCGAACGGAAAATATTTACGAATAATCGCCCCTGATATTATTAAACCTATGCTGATGGAATATTATCACTCCTCCACCATTGGAGCACATATGGGAATAAATAAAACCATACATCGAATTCGTAAAGAATATCACTGGGAAAATATGAACAGTGAGATCGCTAACTTTGTAAAGAAGTGTAAGTTGTGTGCACTCAGTAAACCAGCGAGAAACAGCCAAATAAGTCAATTAATCTCAGAGATTCCTGCTACCCCATTCTCCAAAATTTATTTAGACTTTTCAGGACCCTACCCGCATTCTAAATCAGGAAATACAATGTTACTAATTTGCGTAGATTCTTTTAGTAAATTCGTCTGGATGTACCCCATGCGACGAGCCTTAGCTACAACCACAGTAAGTATTTTACAGAATAGATTATTTAAAGAATTCGGTATTCCTGTCCATCTAGTGTCGGATAACGGACCACAGTTTAAGTCCAAGGAATTCAGGAACATGTGTTTCAAACTAGGTATAGACCACATTACCACTACAGAGTATCGTCCGCAAGGTAATATAGCTGAGAGGTATTTGCGAAACCTAAAATCTGCTTTAATAGCCTACCATGCTAATGACCATACTTCTTGGGACCAGAACCTATCCTGGATACAGTTCGCCTTTAATTCAGCATATCATGAAGGACATAAGTCTACCCCATTCGAATTATTGTTCAAGTATAAACCAAACCACCCATTATCCACTAAGTGGAAAATACATGAATTGTTACCCCTTGAAATTAGGGATAAAAATATTAGGAAAATATGGAATGAAGCGCGCGCTAATTTACGAACAAACTTAGCGAAATCGAGGAAATATCACGAGCGAAGAAATAATAATAATGAAGTAAAGTACCAAATCGGTGACTTAGTTATGTATAAAACGCACCCAACGAGTAGTGCAATCGATAAGACAACTTCCAAGCTATCATACCGATGGTGCGGTCCTTATCAAATTCACAAATACTTAACTCCAGTAACTGTAGCCCTGTACGAACCCTCTACTCAAAAATATGTACGAAGGACACATATTTCGCAGATAAAACGTTATCACGAAGAAGGAAATGGTAGAGTGCAAGTTAAATAAATGTATTAGATGTAGGTACTCAAATGCAAAGAGTACGTGAGTAACATTTGGCTACCTTATCGTATAAATAGGTACGAGGCCTGATCAACCTTGAATCCCATTCATCGAAAGTAGAGCAAAGTAAGAAGTCAGCTGACATCCAATATGAGGAATAATAATAAAAAAAAGGAGTAATTAAAGAGTAAATTCTATAACGAGAATAACTCACAGCTAAAGAAAAATCCGGTAGTAGTCATAAGTAGTAGAGTTAAGAAAAATTTATAATGTTTAAAATACCTTTATAGTGTGTCAATTTTATGTAGTAGTAGAATTAGTCTGTAAATTATGAAATATGTATAGATAGTAAGAATCAGCAAGTCAAGAATGACTTATGCTGATCGTAATTACATACGAAGAAAAACGGGTGAGAGAAATTTCACAAGGTACTCCCCAAGCATACTCCCGGTACATTGCTAACCAAATTTTCAGGAGTCTGTGTTTTTTTAAGAGGCGGAGTATGTGACGATTTTATTAATAAAAATAAATAAATTAATTAAGTTGATAATGTATAGGTTGATAACTTTTAAGTGTTTAATAAAATCTCACATTTTTTTTACCTAAAGCTTATTGTAATCATTAAATAATAATAATATTTAAATGAAAGTCTAATAATATATTAAAAGGAATACGAGAGTACAGAAAGGGTAAAGCTTGTTAATTAATCCTGCAGAAACAGGCGCTAACCAGAATCAACTTGTTTTCCGACCCCTTAACTAACTAAAAATAATTGTAAATTTGTTATTATTTAAATAATTAAACTAGATCACTATAATGTACTTTGATAGCATTTGTATCTAAGAATCTCTCTACTTAATTATTTAATCTAATTTTAGTCCTTTAAATAAAAAAGAAACTTGGAACTACTTTTATGTTGAGTTGAACTCTTGCGAGATTACTACACTCTCCCCTAACTATTTTCGCCCACTTGCTAGGGAGCGGTCAAACAGTAAGCTGTGTACTGCCGATATGTGCTACGTTAAAAATAGTTTATTACAAAATGTAATTAATCCGTCAGTTAAGACACTGACGCATTCCTTTTACTATTAAACAATGTGTTGCGTTAATGTAGTTGAACCGCGACTCATATAAATATGGTGTAAACGAGTGAGAATGAATAACTAAAATTTAGCGCCGGTGACATCTCTTCTAAAATCTTAAAATATAATACTTATGTAATTAAAACTGTGGTAATCCCATGAAGTGAAGTGCTACAATCAAACTATCATGTGAAGTGTATACAGGTGAATGAAACTTTGTGTTAATCATTCAGATCAACGAGCTATTACTATCAGTTAGCCAAGAGCTGAGAACCAGGAGACACCATGATCTAAAAGACTTCAGGACTACACCATTCCCGGATACGAAGATAATGAGACATACCTGACCTACTTCAAACATGCTGCAACCGAGGACCTACGACTGGAATAACGCAGAGCTGGAAGACATCCAAAAAAGGTGACACGGAGGCAAGCCTTCCGTGCTTATGAAATACTAAATATTATATTCAACAAAAGACAATTAATTTAACCACATTAAGAGATTTTAAGTAATTGTATAACAGTAATTGTATACTCATAACTTGTATACTTATCCCTAGTAAAGGAGTTATAGCTCTAAACTGTAAAGCCTTATTGTTTAAAAGATTAATAAAGACCATTCTTCAAATGGCAAAATTTTGAAAGCTTTATATGGCGAGGTAACCATTCTTAACGTATTAGAGGAAATCCCGGATCCGGAGAATTAATTAAATTCTTGTACATCTTATTTTGAGGGGCCTTGTAAAGAAAAAATATAATCATCATGTAAACTGTAAGCTATTGAAGCATATGTGTCGAGAATTTTAAGTAGAGAAAATAATACAATATGTAATAAAGAGATGTCATCAGGAGTACCTACTATACTGAGTGCATAAATCAACAGTCTCCCCTTCCCTGAATCCTTGTAGATTTATTGTTTGTTGTTCTGATTAATTTTCAGCTCGTCACCAGTAAGGCAGCCTGAATAATTGGCGGAACCAATTATTGCGGGTTCCCTAAGTTATAACACAGGAGAAGATGTTATAAATTGCGCCACTCTGCTGCTATTTTGCTTAAATTTTGCGACTCCTTTGTAAAAAATTTTGTGACTTGTGTTATTTAAGAAGTAATTGTGTCCCGATAAACCCACACACCAAAGCTGTTGATTTATTCACTCATGTACTTTAAAATGTGTCTAAAATATTAAATAAAAAAATTAAACGATAATAATTATTATAATAGTATAATAAATAAGTAATTTAAATATTATTTAGATATAGGAATGAACATAATGTTAACTAAAAACGCCCCAAGAATACGATATAACAGCAGGTACGTGCTTGTCAAAAAGTTCATTCATCAACCTGTCGGTTTGTAAACAATTTCAGACCAGTTGAATTCTTGTCTGCGCCTGTGTGTGTAAACTGTCATTGTGAATCTCTCCCCTATAGTTGAGTTAACAACGACACCCTCTTTGTTAGTTCTATTGTTATAAGAAGCGTGTCTTTTCCTGTGTGTAGTAGCCGAAGGGGGAATCCTTTTGCCGTACGCATATTTAAACCTGTGTGAGATTTCTCTCTCTCTACCAATGTAAAATGACAAAGCTTGTCATCTCATTTTGATTGTTTATTAATGAAAGAGTAAGAATACGATTGATTTATATTTTTATATTTGTGTGTAAAAAAAAGATATAGCGTATAGTATTTCATGCAAATAGTAGAATAATTAGTTATAGCCACTCACTTTGCGAAAATGGCTGAATTTAATCCAGACCTATTATTAAAAGATGAGCTATGCTACGAAGCACTTTTACGAGGTCTAAAACACGTGAATGTAACCGTGTCTGAATTACGAAAATCATTACGCCAAACCGGATCAGAGATAACCTCGCAGTTAGATAAATTGCGTGAACTCGATTATGACGGCGAACGAGAAACCTGTTATGCGAAATATAGGGAACTGATAGTATTATCTCAGAACCTTCAGGACAAAAAATCACCTACGGAACTTTTGCGTGTTACGCAACGTATAGAACATTTAACCCGCCGGTTGAATAATTAATTAAGCTGGCCCGACGTCACCGTAATCCCCGCCGATGTGCAGAAATTTGCGGATGAGGCTTTAAGCCAATTACCCATTATTATCAACGACTTACGACGAAAGTCAGATTCATCGAGAATGGAGGAAATTGAGCACTACTTACAAAAGTTATATATTTCCCCAGTTCATTCCCCTACTTTAGAACACCCTCCCTCCACCTCGAACCCCGAATCACCCACCGTATCTAAGATACAACAGAGTCATGAACAATTACCTAGTAGAGAATTAAATACCCTAACTATGTTAGAACCCCCACCGCCTAAAGTTCAGCGTACTCGCACTAGTCAATATGCGATTACAAATCCTAATGCAACCACTACTCCTTCAAAAGGCATACCAAACGTAAATGTTAATGTAGACCTCTACGGAAAGATTTCCCACCCAGTAGAGAAAATAATTAATGAAATTCCGTACACCGATGGCTTAAGTATCACGACTCTATTGACTTTTATCAGATATCTACTGCAAATAAAAGATCTACAACAATTGAACGATTGGCAAATACAGCAGGTCATCTTACCCAAATGTAAACCACCATTACGAGATCGTGTACTAGAATCATTAAACTCGTCTCTTCCAGTAGAAGAACTTCACACGAATATAATCAAATATTTTATCCCCACGGGAATTTATGAGGAGATCAAGAGAAATACCGTACTTCGAGTACAAGGAGCTCAAGAAAGACTGGCCCACTATATCGCAGACATCAGAGAATCTTCACGTCTACTACAAGTCGACTGGACTGAAAAACAATTGGTCGATACTATCCTGGTAGGCTTATCTCCTGAAGAACGCTCCCGTTTAGCACTAATAAGTAGACCCCTTACATTCGCTGACCTTGAACAATGTAGTATTCACTCTTCCAATGTGTGGTACGCAGATCAGCACAGACGTGCACCGGTATCCACTACACCACATAGAAAAGAAATGCAAGCCTTAGTCTCAGATGCAAGAAGTCTACGAGAAAGAAGACCATTTCAAAGATCAACCTATGTTCATGGCCATGGTAAGTCCAAAGAGCCTCAACCACGACAGGAAACCAGTGAGACCCCGCGTAAAGAATATATATGCTATAACTGCGGAAAACCTGGACACCTCAGGAGAAACTGTAAAAGGAAACAGTACAATCGGAAAACTCATTATCCAAAAAACATGTAAGGCAGGGAGATCCGAAACCCTGTGTCTTCCGCAGCATCATGAAAAAAGGTAAACCCCTGAGAGACAATAAAATAAAACAAATTAATAATAATAACAAAAGAAAATTAGACCCCTATGTAAAAAAATTTATCGATAAATGTAACGCTATTAATAAATGTGATTTCAGTGTCAATTACCGTATATACAAGTTGACCTTGGTGTTACATCCACCCTCGGTTTAATTGATTCCGGATCAACGCGAAGTTTAATTAGTCAAGAGCTAGCCAATAAATTATTTAAACATAATTTGGTTAAACGCAGTCAATCTGTAAATATTAAATGCGCTACAGCTAACAAACAAAACTTAATGATAAAACTTATCATCACATTTAAGATAAAAATTAAAAATCTGACGTGGTATTTTCCAATGTTAGTATGCGAGGAATTAGGACCCGAGTTAATATTGGGAGCTGATTTTATCAGTAAAACAGGAATAATTTTAGATATTCACGATAAGAAATTTTACTTTGGATTCGATTGTTCACGGAAATATAACTTGGATGATAATTCAAATAACAGAGAAAGTACTAGCACGACTTCTTCACATCTAAAGCATCACGAATGTGAATTAGGTCATCTGGAAAGTAAAGATAGACGGAACATACAGACTTTAATAAAACAATTCTCCAATGTCCTCACCCCGAAGTTAGGACTGACAGACCTGATAGAGTATAAAATAAATTTGAGCGACAATAAAGTAATACGTTTAGCCCCATACAAGTTATCACCTCCAAAAATGGAAGTAATGAGGAACCAAATTAATAAACTGTTAGAACAAGGAGTCATCGAACCCTCTACGTCATCTTATTCATCCCCCGCGTTTTTAGTACCCAAAAGTAACGACAAACATAGATTAGTTGTAGACTATAGACAACTAAATAAACGGATAGAATTTGAATCCATACCACTTCCCGACATCCACAGTGCTTTTCATTATTTTACGAAAGCAAAAATTTTTACCATTATGGATTTAAATCAAGCTTTTCATCAGATACCCCTTTCGGAAGAATCAAAACGTCTCACCGCATTTGCCGTCCCTTTCAACCTATACCAATTTACAAGGGTACCCTTTGGTATATCCCAAGGTAGTTCTGTATGTAGCAGATTATTAGAAAAATTATTTCATGACATAAAGTTTAAATATGTGTACCACTACCTAGATGACATTGTTATTTACAGCGAGTCAATTGAGCAACATCTTGAACATCTACGTGAAGTACTATCCCGATTGGAGAAAGCTGGATTAACCGTAAACCCCAGTAAAGTAAATTTTGCTGTGACACAATTCTCATTTTTAGGTCACATCGTAAAAGCCAACGGAAAGGTAAGCATAGACCCAGAGCGAACCCGTGCTATCAGAGAATTTTTACCACCGCGGGATGCGAAAGGAATTGCCCGATTTTTAGGAATGATAAATTATTTCCACAAGTATATCCCACATCTAGCCGAAATTGCAGCACCGCTAAATACTTTAAGAAAGAAGGGAGTTAAATTTGAGTGGAATGAGCAACATCAAACCGCATTCGAGAAATTAAAAGAAAGCATAATATCACCCCCCGTACTACAATTAGCCGATTTTACAAAACCATTTGTTGTGCAGACAGACAGTTCAAGTGTAGCCCTAGGTGCCGTAATATATCAGGAAGTAGATAACTCTAGATTACCTATTAGTTATGCTTCACGCACCCTGACAGACCAAGAAAAGAAATACTCCGCATACGAATTAGAATGTTTAGCTATCGTTTTCGCCTTTGAGAAGTTCAAACCTTTTTTAGAACATAAAGAGTTTTTGTTAGAAACAGATAATCAAGCTTTATCTTGGCTACTAAATCACCCAAAACAGTTAGGTCGTATCGGAAGATGGGTATTAAGATTAAATTGTTTTAAATTCAAAGTACAACATATTAGAGGCACCCAAAACGTAGTTGCCGATACCCTATCACGTATGTTCCAGCCGAGTAGTAATACTTACGAAAACAAGAGTAGAGAAACGCCGATTATTAATACTTTAATTACCGAATTTCCTCTTGCATTTACGGATTTAGCCCATTACCAACGACAAGACCCTCGTTTGAGTCCCATTATTGAACAACTTGAAAAAGGAAACAAGTCAGAAAAATACCTATTAAGTAAGAGAGTATTATGTTGTAGAATAGCGAACGGAAAATATTTACGAATAATCGCCCCTGATATTATTAAACCTATGCTGATGGAATATTATCACTCCTCCACCATTGGAGCACATATGGGAATAAATAAAACCATACATCGAATTCGTAAAGAATATCACTGGGAAAATATGAACAGTGAGATCGCTAACTTTGTAAAGAAGTGTAAGTTGTGTGCACTCAGTAAACCAGCGAGAAACAGCCAAATAAGTCAATTAATCTCAGAGATTCCTGCTACCCCATTCTCCAAAATTTATTTAGACTTTTCAGGACCCTACCCGCATTCTAAATCAGGAAATACAATGTTACTAATTTGCGTAGATTCTTTTAGTAAATTCGTCTGGATGTACCCCATGTGACGAGCCTTAGCTACAACCACAGTAAGTATTTTACAGAATAGATTATTTAAAGAATTCGGTATTCCTGTCCATCTAGTGTCGGATAACGGACCACAGTTTAAGTCCAAGGAATTCAGGAACATGTGTTTCAAACTAGGTATAGACCACATTACCACTACAGAGTATCGTCCGCAAGGTAATATAGCTGAGAGGTATTTGCGAAACCTAAAATCTGCTTTAATAGCCTACCATGCTAATGACCATACTTCTTGGGACCAGAACCTATCCTGGATACAGTTCGCCTTTAATTCAGCATATCATGAAGGACATAAGTCTACCCCATTCGAATTATTGTTCAAGTATAAACCAAACCACCCATTATCCACTAAGTGGAAAATACATGAATTGTTACCCCTTGAAATTAGGGATAAAAATATTAGGAAAATATGGAATGAAGCGCGCGCTAATTTATGAACAAACTTAGCGAAATCGAGGAAATATCACGAGCGAAGAAATAATAATAATGAAGTAAAGTACCAAATCGGTGACTTAGTTATGTATAAAACGCACCCAACGAGTAGTGCAATCGATAAGACAACTTCCAAGCTATCATACCGATGGTGCGGTCCTTATCAAATTCACAAATACTTAACTCCAGTAACTGTAGCCCTGTACGAACCCTCTACTCAAAAATATGTACGAAGGACACATATTTCGCAGATAAAATGTTATCACGAAGAAGGAAATGGTAGAGTGCAAGTTAAATAAATGTATTAGATGTAGGTACTCAAATGCAAAGAGTACGTGAGTAACATTTGGCTACCTTATCGTATAAACAGGTACGAGGCCTGATCAACCTTGAATCCTATTCATCGAAAGTAGAGCAAAGTAAGAAGTCAGCTGACATCCAATATGAGGAATAATAATAAAAAAAAAGGAGTAATTAAAGAGTAAATTCTATAACGAGAATAACTCACAGCTAAAGAAAAATCCGGTAGTAGTCATAAGTAGTAGAGTTAAGAAAAATTTATAATGTTTAAAATACCTTTATAGTGTGTGAATTTTATGTAGTAGTAGAATTAGTCTGTAAATTATGAAATATGTATAGATAGTAAGAATCAGCAAGTCAAGAATGACTTATGCTGATCGTAATTACATACGAAGAAAAACGGGTGAGAGAAATTTCACAAGGTACTCCCCAAGCATACTCCCGGTACATTGCTAACCAAATTTTCAGGAGTCTGTGTTTTTTTAAGAGGCGGAGTATGTGACGATTTTATTAATAAAAATAAATAAATTAATTAAGTTGATAATGTATAGGTTGATAACTTTTAAGTGTTTAATAAAATCTCACATTTTTTTTACCTAAAGCTTATTGTAATCATTAAATAATAATAATATTTAAATGAAAGTCTAATAATATATTAAAAGGAATACGAGAGTACAGAAAGGGTAAAGCTTGTTAATTAATCCTGCAGAAACAGGCGCTAACCAGAATCAACTTGTTTTCCGACCCCTTAACTAACTAAAAATAATTGTAAATTTGTTATTATTTAAATAATTAAACTAGATCACTATAATGTACTTTGATAGCATTTGTATCTAAGAATCTCTCTACTTAATTATTTAATCTAATTTTAGTCCTTTAAATAAAAAAGAAACTTGGAACTACTTTTATGTTGAGTTGAACTCTTGCGAGATTACTACACTCTCCCCTAACTATTTTCGCCCACTTGCTAGGGAGCGGTCAAACAGTAAGCTGTGTACTGCCGATATGTGCTACGTTAAAAATAGTTTATTACAAAATGTAATTAATCCGTCAGTTAAGACACTGACGCATTCCTTTTACTATTAAACAATGTGTTGCGTTAATGTAGTTGAACCGCGACTCATATAAATATGGTGTAAACGAGTGAGAATGAATAACTAAAATTTAGCGCCGGTGACATCTCTTCTAAAATCTTAAAATATAATACTTATGTAATTAAAACTGTGGTAATCCCATGAAGTGAAGTGCTACAATCAAACTATCATGTGAAGTGTATACAGGTGAATGAAACTTTGTGTTAATCATTCAGATCAACGAGCTATTACTATCAGTTAGCCAAGAGCTGAGAACCAGGAGACACCATGATCTAAAAGACTTCAGGACTACACCATTCCCGGATACGAAGATAATGAGACATACCTGACCTACTTCAAACATGCTGCAACCGAGGACCTACGACTGGAATAACGCAGAGCTGGAAGACATCCAAAAAAGGTGACACGGAGGCAAGCCTTCCGTGCTTATGAAATACTAAATATTATATTCAACAAAAGACAATTAATTTAACCACATTAAGAGATTTTAAGTAATTGTATAACAGTAATTGTATACTCATAACTTGTATACTTATCCCTAGTAAAGGAGTTATAGCTCTAAACTGTAAAGCCTTATTGTTTAAAAGATTAATAAAGACCATTCTTCAAATGGCAAAATTTTGAAAGCTTTATATGGCGAGGTAACCATTCTTAACGTATTAGAGGAAATCCCGGATCCGGAGAATTAATTAAATTCTTGTACATCTTATTTTGAGGGGCCTTGTAAAGAAAAAATATAATCATCATGTAAACTGTAAGCTATTGAAGCATATGTGTCGAGAATTTTAAGTAGAGAAAATAATACAATATGTAATAAAGAGATGTCATCAGGAGTACCTACTATACTGAGTGCATAAATCAACAGTCTCCCCTTCCCTGAATCCTTGTAGATTTATTGTTTGTTGTTCTGATTAATTTTCAGCTCGTCACCAGTAAGGCAGCCTGAATAATTGGCGGAACCAATTATTGCGGGTTCCCTAAGTTATAACACAGGAGAAGATGTTATAAATTGCGCCACTCTGCTGCTATTTTGCTTAAATTTTGCGACTCCTTTGTAAAAAATTTTGTGACTTGTGTTATTTAAGAAGTAATTGTGTCCCGATAAACCCACACACCAAAGCTGTTGATTTATTCACTCATGTACTTTAAAATGTGTCTAAAATATTAAATAAAAAAATTAAACGATAATAATTATTATAATAGTATAATAAATAAGTAATTTAAATATTATTTAGATATAGGAATGAACATAATGTTAACTAAAAACGCCCCAAGAATACGATATAACAGCAGGTACGTGCTTGTCAAAAAGTTCATTCATCAACCTGTCGGTTTGTAAACAATTTCAGACCAGTTGAATTCTTGTCTGCGCCTGTGTGTGTAAACTGTCATTGTGAATCTCTCCCCTATAGTTGAGTTAACAACGACACCCTCTTTGTTAGTTCTATTGTTATAAGAAGCGTGTCTTTTCCTGTGTGTAGTAGCCGAAGGGGGAATCCTTTTGCCGTACGCATATTTAAACCTGTGTGAGATTTCTCTCTCTCTACCAATGTAAAATGACAAAGCTTGTCATCTCATTTTGATTGTTTATTAATGAAAGAGTAAGAATACGATTGATTTATATTTTTATATTTGTGTGTAAAAAAAAGATATAGCGTATAGTATTTCATGCAAATAGTAGAATAATTAGTTATAGCCACTCACTTTGCGAAAATGGCTGAATTTAATCCAGACCTATTATTAAAAGATGAGCTATGCTACGAAGCACTTTTACGAGGTCTAAAACACGTGAATGTAACCGTGTCTGAATTACGAAAATCATTACGCCAAACCGGATCAGAGATAACCTCGCAGTTAGATAAATTGCGTGAACTCGATTATGACGGCGAACGAGAAACCTGTTATGCGAAATATAGGGAACTGATAGTATTATCTCAGAACCTTCAGGACAAAAAATCACCTACGGAACTTTTGCGTGTTACGCAACGTATAGAACATTTAACCCGCCGGTTGAATAATTAATTAAGCTGGCCCGACGTCACCGTAATCCCCGCCGATGTGCAGAAATTTGCGGATGAGGCTTTAAGCCAATTACCCATTATTATCAACGACTTACGACGAAAGTCAGATTCATCGAGAATGGAGGAAATTGAGCACTACTTACAAAAGTTATATATTTCCCCAGTTCATTCCCCTACTTTAGAACACCCTCCCTCCACCTCGAACCCCGAATCACCCACCGTATCTAAGATACAACAGAGTCATGAACAATTACCTAGTAGAGAATTAAATACCCTAACTATGTTAGAACCCCCACCGCCTAAAGTTCAGCGTACTCGCACTAGTCAATATGCGATTACAAATCCTAATGCAACCACTACTCCTTCAAAAGGCATACCAAACGTAAATGTTAATGTAGACCTCTACGGAAAGATTTCCCACCCAGTAGAGAAAATAATTAATGAAATTCCGTACACCGATGGCTTAAGTATCACGACTCTATTGACTTTTATCAGATATCTACTGCAAATAAAAGATCTACAACAATTGAACGATTGGCAAATACAGCAGGTCATCTTACCCAAATGTAAACCACCATTACGAGATCGTGTACTAGAATCATTAAACTCGTCTCTTCCAGTAGAAGAACTTCACACGAATATAATCAAATATTTTATCCCCACGGGAATTTATGAGGAGATCAAGAGAAATACCGTACTTCGAGTACAAGGAGCTCAAGAAAGACTGGCCCACTATATCGCAGACATCAGAGAATCTTCACGTCTACTACAAGTCGACTGGACTGAAAAACAATTGGTCGATACTATCCTGGTAGGCTTATCTCCTGAAGAACGCTCCCGTTTAGCACTAATAAGTAGACCCCTTACATTCGCTGACCTTGAACAATGTAGTATTCACTCTTCCAATGTGTGGTACGCAGATCAGCACAGACGTGCACCGGTATCCACTACACCACATAGAAAAGAAATGCAAGCCTTAGTCTCAGATGCAAGAAGTCTACGAGAAAGAAGACCATTTCAAAGATCAACCTATGTTCATGGCCATGGTAAGTCCAAAGAGCCTCAACCACGACAGGAAACCAGTGAGACCCCGCGTAAAGAATATATATGCTATAACTGCGGAAAACCTGGACACCTCAGGAGAAACTGTAAAAGGAAACAGTACAATCGGAAAACTCATTATCCAAAAAACATGTAAGGCAGGGAGATCCGAAACCCTGTGTCTTCCGCAGCATCATGAAAAAAGGTAAACCCCTGAGAGACAATAAAATAAAACAAATTAATAATAATAACAAAAGAAAATTAGACCCCTATGTAAAAAAATTTATCGATAAATGTAACGCTATTAATAAATGTGATTTCAGTAAGTGTCAATTACCGTATATACAAGTTGACCTTGGTGTTACATCCACCCTCGGTTTAATTGATTCCGGATCAACGCGAAGTTTAATTAGTCAAGAGCTAGCCAATAAATTATTTAAACATAATTTGGTTAAACGCAGTCAATCTGTAAATATTAAATGCGCTACAGCTAACAAACAAAACTTAATGATAAAACTTATCATCACATTTAAGATAAAAATTAAAAATCTGACGTGGTATTTTCCAATGTTAGTATGCGAGGAATTAGGACCCGAGTTAATATTGGGAGCTGATTTTATCAGTAAAACAGGAATAATTTTAGATATTCACGATAAGAAATTTTACTTTGGATTCGATTGTTCACGGAAATATAACTTGGATGATAATTCAAATAACAGAGAAAGTACTAGCACGACTTCTTCACATCTAAAGCATCACGAATGTGAATTAGGTCATCTGGAAAGTAAAGATAGACGGAACATACAGACTTTAATAAAACAATTCTCCAATGTCCTCACCCCGAAGTTAGGACTGACAGACCTGATAGAGTATAAAATAAATTTGAGCGACAATAAAGTAATACGTTTAGCCCCATACAAGTTATCACCTCCAAAAATGGAAGTAATGAGGAACCAAATTAATAAACTGTTAGAACAAGGAGTCATCGAACCCTCTACGTCATCTTATTCATCCCCCGCGTTTTTAGTACCCAAAAGTAACGACAAACATAGATTAGTTGTAGACTATAGACAACTAAATAAACGGATAGAATTTGAATCCATACCACTTCCCGACATCCACAGTGCTTTTCATTATTTTACGAAAGCAAAAATTTTTACCATTATGGATTTAAATCAAGCTTTTCATCAGATACCCCTTTCGGAAGAATCAAAACGTCTCACCGCATTTGCCGTCCCTTTCAACCTATACCAATTTACAAGGGTACCCTTTGGTATATCCCAAGGTAGTTCTGTATGTAGCAGATTATTAGAAAAATTATTTCATGACATAAAGTTTAAATATGTGTACCACTACCTAGATGACATTGTTATTTACAGCGAGTCAATTGAGCAACATCTTGAACATCTACGTGAAGTACTATCCCGATTGGAGAAAGCTGGATTAACCGTAAACCCCAGTAAAGTAAATTTTGCTGTGACACAATTCTCATTTTTAGGTCACATCGTAAAAGCCAACGGAAAGGTAAGCATAGACCCAGAGCGAACCCGTGCTATCAGAGAATTTTTACCACCGCGGGATGCGAAAGGAATTGCCCGATTTTTAGGAATGATAAATTATTTCCACAAGTATATCCCACATCTAGCCGAAATTGCAGCACCGCTAAATACTTTAAGAAAGAAGGGAGTTAAATTTGAGTGGAATGAGCAACATCAAACCGCATTCGAGAAATTAAAAGAAAGCATAATATCACCCCCCGTACTACAATTAGCCGATTTTACAAAACCATTTGTTGTGCAGACAGACAGTTCAAGTGTAGCCCTAGGTGCCGTAATATATCAGGAAGTAGATAACTCTAGATTACCTATTAGTTATGCTTCACGCACCCTGACAGACCAAGAAAAGAAATACTCCGCATACGAATTAGAATGTTTAGCTATCGTTTTCGCCTTTGAGAAGTTCAAACCTTTTTTAGAACATAAAGAGTTTTTGTTAGAAACAGATAATCAAGCTTTATCTTGGCTACTAAATCACCCAAAACAGTTAGGTCGTATCGGAAGATGGGTATTAAGATTAAATTGTTTTAAATTCAAAGTACAACATATTAGAGGCACCCAAAACGTAGTTGCCGATACCCTATCACGTATGTTCCAGCCGAGTAGTAATACTTACGAAAACAAGAGTAGAGAAACGCCGATTATTAATACTTTAATTACCGAATTTCCTCTTGCATTTACGGATTTAGCCCATTACCAACGACAAGACCCTCGTTTGAGTCCCATTATTGAACAACTTGAAAAAGGAAACAAGTCAGAAAAATACCTATTAAGTAAGAGAGTATTATGTTGTAGAATAGCGAACGGAAAATATTTACGAATAATCGCCCCTGATATTATTAAACCTATGCTGATGGAATATTATCACTCCTCCACCATTGGAGCACATATGGGAATAAATAAAACCATACATCGAATTCGTAAAGAATATCACTGGGAAAATATGAACAGTGAGATCGCTAACTTTGTAAAGAAGTGTAAGTTGTGTGCACTCAGTAAACCAGCGAGAAACAGCCAAATAAGTCAATTAATCTCAGAGATTCCTGCTACCCCATTCTCCAAAATTTATTTAGACTTTTCAGGACCCTACCCGCATTCTAAATCAGGAAATACAATGTTACTAATTTGCGTAGATTCTTTTAGTAAATTCGTCTGGATGTACCCCATGTGACGAGCCTTAGCTACAACCACAGTAAGTATTTTACAGAATAGATTATTTAAAGAATTCGGTATTCCTGTCCATCTAGTGTCGGATAACGGACCACAGTTTAAGTCCAAGGAATTCAGGAACATGTGTTTCAAACTAGGTATAGACCACATTACCACTACAGAGTATCGTCCGCAAGGTAATATAGCTGAGAGGTATTTGCGAAACCTAAAATCTGCTTTAATAGCCTACCATGCTAATGACCATACTTCTTGGGACCAGAACCTATCCTGGATACAGTTCGCCTTTAATTCAGCATATCATGAAGGACATAAGTCTACCCCATTCGAATTATTGTTCAAGTATAAACCAAACCACCCATTATCCACTAAGTGGAAAATACATGAATTGTTACCCCTTGAAATTAGGGATAAAAATATTAGGAAAATATGGAATGAAGCGCGCGCTAATTTATGAACAAACTTAGCGAAATCGAGGAAATATCACAAGCGAAGAAATAATAATAATGAAGTAAAGTACCAAATCGGTGACTTAGTTATGTATAAAACGCACCCAACGAGTAGTGCAATCGATAAGACAACTTCCAAGCTATCATACCGATGGTGCGGTCCTTATCAAATTCACAAATACTTAACTCCAGTAACTGTAGCCCTGTACGAACCCTCTACTCAAAAATATGTACGAAGGACACATATTTCGCAGATAAAATGTTATCACGAAGAAGGAAATGGTAGAGTGCAAGTTAAATAAATGTATTAGATGTAGGTACTCAAATGCAAAGAGTACGTGAGTAACATTTGGCTACCTTATCGTATAAACAGGTACGAGGCCTGATCAACCTTGAATCCTATTCATCGAAAGTAGAGCAAAGTAAGAAGTCAGCTGACATCCAATATGAGGAATAATAATAAAAAAAAGGAGTAATTAAAGAGTAAATTCTATAACGAGAATAACTCACAGCTAAAGAAAAATCCGGTAGTAGTCATAAGTAGTAGAGTTAAGAAAAATTTATAATGTTTAAAATACCTTTATAGTGTGTGAATTTTATGTAGTAGTAGAATTAGTCTGTAAATTATGAAATATGTATAGATAGTAAGAATCAGCAAGTCAAGAATGACTTATGCTGATCGTAATTACATACGAAGAAAAACGGGTGAGAGAAATTTCACAAGGTACTCCCCAAGCATACTCCCGGTACATTGCTAACCAAATTTTCAGGAGTCTGTGTTTTTTTAAGAGGCGGAGTATGTGACGATTTTATTAATCAAAATAAATAAATTAATTAAGTTGATAATGTATAGGTTGATAACTTTTAAGTGTTTAATAAAATCTCACATTTTTTTTACCTAAAGCTTATTGTAATCATTAAATAATAATAATATTTAAATGAAAGTCTAATAATATATTAAAAGGAATACGAGAGTACAGAAAGGGTAAAGCTTGTTAATTAATCCTGCAGAAACAGGCGCTAACCAGAATCAACTTGTTTTCCGACCCCTTAACTAACTAAAAATAATTGTAAATTTGTTATTATTTAAATAATTAAACTAGATCACTATAATGTACTTTGATAGCATTTGTATCTAAGAATCTCTCTACTTAATTATTTAATCTAATTTTAGTCCTTTAAATAAAAAAGAAACTTGGAACTACTTTTATGTTGAGTTGAACTCTCGCGAGATTACTACACTCTCCCCTAACTATTTTCGCCCACTTGCTAGGGAGCGGTCAAACAGTAAGCTGTGTACTGCCGATATGTGCTACGTTAAAAATAGTTTATTACAAAATGTAATTAATCCGTCAGTTAAGACACTGACGCATTCCTTTTACTATTAAACAATGTGTTGCGTTAATGTAGTTGAACCGCGACTCATATAAATATGGTGTAAACGAGTGAGAATGAATAACTAAAATTTAGCGCCGGTGACATCTCTTCTAAAATCTTAAAATATAATACTTATGTAATTAAAACTGTGGTAATCCCATGAAGTGAAGTGCTACAATCAAACTATCATGTGAAGTGTATACAGGTGAATGAAACTTTGTGTTAATCATTCAGATCAACGAGCTATTACTATCAGTTAGCCAAGAGCTGAGAACCAGGAGACACCATGATCTAAAAGACTTCAGGACTATACCATTCCCGGATACGAAGATAATGAGACATACCTGACCTACTTCAAACATGCTGCAACCGAGGACCTACGACTGGAATAACGCAGAGCTGGAAGATATCCAAAAAAGGTGACACGGAGGCAAGCCTTCCGTGCTTATGAAATACTAAATATTATATTCAACAAAAGACAATTAATTTAACAACATTAAGAGATTTTAAGTAATTGTATACTCATAACTTGTATACTTATCCCTAGTAAAGGAGTTATAGCTCTAAACTGTAAAGCCTTATTGTTTAAAAGATTAATAAAGACCATTCTTCAAATGGCAAAATTTTGAAAGCTTTATATGGCGAGGTAACCATTCTTAACGTATTAGAGGAAATCCCGGATCTGGAGAATTAATTAAATTCATGTACATCTTATTTTGAGGGGCCTTGTAAAGAAAAAATATATCATCATGTAAACTGTAAGCTATTGAAGCATATGTGTCGAGAATTTTAAGTAGAGAAAATAATACAATATGTAATAAAGAGATGTCATCAGGAGTACCTACTATACTGAGTGCATAAATCAACAGTCTCCCCTTCCCTGAATCCTTGTAGATTTATTGTTTGTTGTTCTGATTAATTTTCAGCTCGTCACCAGTAAGGCAGCCTGAATAATTGGCGGAACCAATTATTGCGGGTTCCCTAAGTTATAACACAGGAGAAGATGTTATAGTTCCTGGAATTTTATTGCGTTGTTGCCCCTTGACACATTCCATCGTACAGCTACACTGTCCCGTTCCTTTGTTTGAACAACGCTTTTATTCAACACGTGGCTGGCCACACAGATGAAAACAATTTGTGATATTTTAATAAAATAAAAAGCCCCTCCTTTTAGCCCGTTACAATACCCCCCCAATGAGAGATCTTCTGCCGGAACAGAAGAAATCTCATTGCTAAACCCCTAAGAGGATCGGTGAGGATATGGTGCCAACAACCCCCATTAGTTCTTACATATCATGGGTAAACTACCCCCTGGCTCGGCAACTATGGCCTCACCTGAACGAGATTACTGGACTTCTCTATACGAGATCCCAACACCATAAAATCGAACAGACACGCACCACAGCGCACCTAACCTTCTAACATGCTACCCCCCAACCTCCAAATCCCTGGCCTTATACCATGCCAGATCCTCAACCGATATGTTCCCCCTGTCATGCATACTGGGTCGCCTTCAGCAATACTGGGCGCATACATATACTTATTAATACATCCTAACAAAATTTATTTTCAAATTCAAAATTTTGTTTCAATTAAAATCAAATTGTTGTATTACCATTTCTTTCTCAAAATCAAAATAAAAATCTTTTGCATGAATCCATTAACTCTATTAATTTTCTCCACTACAACAATCACAAATAAAAAACGAATTGAACATCTTATTAAAACATGAATAATGTTTAATACTCTATATTCTAAACAATATAATCAATAAAACACTAGTAATACACATAAACAATAATACACTTGAAATTCAAACATCACCTATGTGGCAGGCATAAAATCAAATTTTTTTTATCAAAATATTAATTTTTATCAATTTTGGAAAAAATTTAAAATTATTTCAATCACTTAAACGACAAAATTTGCATCAAGCAAAATCACATACACTTTTTGACACAATTTTACAAAAAACAAACATCAAGTGAATCCCTGCACCAATCCCCTTCCCCCACACACCACCACCACAACACCTTCCACACAAAAACTGTTACGAAATGATGGCAGTCTGACTAAAAGCTGAAGAAGGCGGGTACGTACGCCGAAACGCGTCCGACGAAAAAAGTAAGTTTTCACAAGATAAAGTTCATTTTTAGTAAAGTGATAGTGCTGTGAAAGAAGAGATGAACAATCAAGACAACAATATTATTCTCTCTAGTACCCCTTTAAATTCAACATGGACTGATCTAAATGTCCTAACTCAATATTAATCACCCAAAATCAACTTTACCACCTTTTACAGACCATTTAAAATTCTTAACTATCACAATTCATTTTATCATCATTTACATTAAAATCTTTAACCACGTTGAAATCATTAGATTCGAACATTTAATTACATTGGAAATTTGCAAACAATTTATAAATGATATTCTACAGCTGATCAGCTGATTTTCTTGACAAGGTGAATAACCTTACTATAGACACATTTCAAAATTATACAAATTATACATTTTATCAATCCTTACCTCTAACACAATAAACTAATACATTTATACGACATAATAAACACAGTATAATAAACATCTACTGCACCCCATTTCTCAAATCAAAACAAAATTATTTAGTCAGCTCAGCAGCGAGTCGCCATTATTAAGTTACGCCAAACTCTTTTAATTCGTTACCCCCTTGAGTAACCTCCTTAACCACACACACTATTGTTTTCTGATGGTGGACTGTTGCGTCCATTTGCATCCACAAGGACGGCATTGGTGGAGGAACTTTGTCATCTCCTTGTCCTTGCTTCCGCGTTACATTTTAAAATTAAGTAGATATCATCATATCTGTTGTTTCAAATTTATATGCCCTTAATGCGGGTCTACCACCTGGTTTACTGTTCCTACGTGAACAGAGTGGCAGCCGCTGTTCCACAGTTCCGGGGATTTCCCCTAAAGTCACCCCCCTTTAATTTCAAATATACACCAATTTCAAGCACAGCTATGGTCAAATTTACAATTGTTGGCCATAGCTGGCCGCCATCCAAAACCACGATTAGTGCTGATAAGGCAGTAATCGCCCGAAAAGGCGGGGAAATCAACTCTAAATTCAGGCATGTTCTCTTCATCATTATGATACACGGCACGGCAATAAATCAGCATATAATATAAAATTATATAAAAGTTGTGCCGTGTATTTTACGCCAGTTTGGCCTCCGATGGAGGTAACACTCTCTGTTACCCCCAACACTTACTGCTACCTACAGTGGCACATGCCACCACTGCAATAGCATACTAATGACTAAATTAACCCTTCTACAGTTGCGGTCTCTACATTCCATCAGTATATCACTTCTATTAACACCACACAACCCCCCAAAATTGCCCCCGTATCTTGTATGCTAACATGATAGAACATAATACACATTTACCTTGAACATTGACATTGTTATTTTTAATTAAACAAACAATTCTCTTTTAAATAATTTATACAGAAAATTATAAACATTATAATTTGAAATTTTTATTAACTCTTCTATATATCATCATTTAATTATTTATCCATTGCTGCAATTAGATTCCTCAAAAATTTATTATTAACATTTATTTTATCTCATATTTAAGTTATTACTATCTTTTGACTATGGTTTCTATTTAGTACAATTATCTCAACTTAGTTTCATCATTGAGTTTAAAATCTTTTCAACATCTGTAAACATTTTACTCTATTTAACTTGTATTACAAAATTTATACTCACAGTACATCATTCATGCCCTGTCATAAGCACACAAATATAAACATAATAACTCCCTGTACCTTCTGAAACATTTTAACAACAATGTTATTCCATACTAAACAATTTAACATTTATTTATTTATTAATTATTGTCAAATTCATATCTCATAAAATAATTTAAATCCATCATTATATAACATCTTAAATCAATCAAAAATATTTAAACTTCCCCAATTATTTTAATTAAATCAATTATTGAAAACACAACATTTTTAATTACCCTCACCAATTACAATAATTACAATTCATTTGTTATCCTCTTCAAAATTATTTTTGTTATCTATTTAGACTGCAAAAATATTATTATTATTGTCACAACAATTTCTACTACCTACACACACTGTTTACCTTACATACTTGTTACAATACAAACACAATTAATTTCACTAAAAATTTATTTACAAACTTTTGTCATTATTCTTCAATTTACCACACTTCATTTTCCAAGTCAGCAAGTCAGAACCATAAATCAAAATATTTAAAATGTCCATTTATTAAGTTTATTTTCAGCCTCCATCATCGAATAATACTCTAATATATTTATAATATAAATCGTTCTTGTCCACACTCAATTTATTAATTTTAATATGATAATTCGCTAATACTTCAAGTTGTTTCACTATCATCAAATCATAAAACTTGTCAATATCATTAGTGATTTTAGTTTGGTCTCCATCAGTAGTTTTATTCAATCTAAAGTCAGTTATTTTCTCATCATATTCTTCTCCTACACTCATTACAACATAAGGTAAGTGTTTATCATTTACAATGGTATTATAAAAATATTCATTTATCTCTCTTTCAACAGGTAAGCATTTCATATCATCTATTTCCTTCCATTCCAACCTCTCTTTCAACTCTTTATGATTTCTCTTTAACTTATATAATTCTATCTCTCTATCAATACACAACTCTCTATCTAAATCTCTCTCACCATAACACGATCTCACACTTTCGACACCATCCCACACAGAGGGTACTAACTTATAAAAAATCGGGGAACAACTCAAAGACCTCATGTCTTTCAATAACAAGGGACTCTTACCCTTCAACAACAACATTTGTGAACACCTTGGTTCATCATAAATATGGGGAAAATTTACCCTCTACCCTACATACTCATCTAATCTCTCTTGCCACTCTTTCTGTAATTCATCAACACTAATTACTACTCCGTTACAACCCATTACTCTCTCACACTCACTCACTATCTCACTAACTATTTTCAACGTATCACTCTCTGATACCACATTCTTAATTATATTATCATTTTCAACATCATTTTTATCACTTGTTACTTTTTTATTATCATTATTATTATTACTTTTAATCTGTTCCCCTACTGACTCTACTACTTTCTCAATATCTCGTTTCAATTCGTTACACTTACTCTCATACTGAATTTTGACCTCATTAATATCTCTTTTCAGTTCATTGAATTTTATATCATTATTATCAAAACGATTATTTAATTCATTAAATTTATTATTCTGTTCCTCAAATTTAGCGTCAAATTTATTATTTTGTTCATTGATATCCTTCGATATCGTTATTAACATATTCATCACATCATTATTAAATTGACTGTTACATTTTGTTGAAGTCGGGGTTAATTGCACACCCGAGTCTTCAGTCACATTGCTTTGATCTGTTACATTTAATTCTACTGTTTTATCTTGACTCACACTTGGAGTTGAATGTACCTCAAAATTACTCATAATGTTTGATTCATCAAAATTGTCAACACTAGTTATTTCATTGATATCGTTTTCATTTCCTGCCATTTTTAAATTGTAAATTTACTGATTTTTGTTTCACTACTCTTTAATTTACATCTACAACATCTTATATTTGATCTAAACTTAATTTATTGTTTTACCTACTTTACGTAATTTTGTACATACCGTTACTTAACCTTTCAACCATACTTGCATTTTATTTGTATGTGTGGTCTTTATATTTTCCTTTCAATTTATAAAAACTGTCCCTGCTTCGGACGCGCCATTTGTAATATTATTTATTGTTTTATTAATACATTTAAATCACAAAAATTATTTCATAAATTAATCCACTTACCTTGTATTGCCCAGAGTTACATCACACGAACGTGGAAATGCAAGGATGATTGCAAGGTTATATCAGTAACATACGCAACTCGCATTTATGTAGAGAAACAATTAAAATTTTTATTATATTCTTCAAACTTTTGACATTTTATTTACTTCTTTTAAATTTTACTCAAAGTTCGTTTTGTTAAGAAATCATTTCTGCTGATTTAACCTTCTTTATCTAAACATCATTTACTATTAATTTCCCTTTTTATTTAAAACATAAACACTACCTTGAATCATTTTACCCAAAATACATATTGATTAATGTTTGAATCTAACTAACTTATTTTCTATAGACGTCCCAGTTTGCTGCACACACACACACATTCATTCCATTTACCTTCCCATTATGGAATACAGCTCATTGAATTTAAAAGGAATTAAAATCGGTAACCTGACTTGAAATGTCCCTCTCGTCGCCGCATGCTGCACTAGTTATATTCACATGTTTCGTTAGTCATATTCACGTTAAAGGTTTTCAGTCAGTACACTGGCTCCACTTTAGATATCGATTCGTTTTGTAAGCATAAATTGACACTTTTTTACCAAAGATTAATAAATTTAGAAACGCGCGACTTCGTAGCGCTCCCGGCCGGGAAACGGAGGTAATTTAACTGAGAGCGAGCGTCACTAACTCATCTCCCACCAGAAGTTAGGCATAGCGGAACTTACAATGCCTTAGGATCGAATCGTCCATCACTGTTCATTCAACAAGGGTTACACCGTGTGTTAGACGTCGACGAAATCTCACTGCCTGTAATTACGTCACATAAATGGGTGTGTCCTTAAACTCGCATCCGCCTTGTCGAAAGCACATGGCACACAGAATTCACCACCAGGCCATGTTGTTTTTGCTTCTTGGCATCGTCTGCGCGCCTGCTGGTGTTAGCACGTGTCACTCAACACTACAGTTCCTGGAATTTTATTGCGTTGTTGCCCCTTGACACATTCCATCGTACAGCTACACTGTCCTGTTCCTTTGTTTGAACAACGCTTTTATTCAACACGTGGCTGGCCACACAGATGAAAACAATTTGTGATATTTTAATAAAATAAAAATCCCCTCCTTTTAGCCCGTTACAATACCCCCCCAATGAGAGATCTTCTGCCGGAACAGAAGAAATCTCATTGCTAAACCCCTAAGAGGATCGGTGAGGATATGGTGCCAACAACCCCCCATTAGTTCTTACATATCATGGGTAAACTACCCCCCTGGCTCGGCGACTATGGCCTCACCTGAACGAGATTACTGGACTTCTCTATACGAGATCCCAACACCATAAAATCGAACAGACACGCACCACAGCGCATCTAACCTTCTAACATGCTACCCCCCAACCTCCAAATCCCTGGCCTTATACCATGCCAGATCCTCAACCGATATGTTCCCCCTGTCATGCATACTGGGTCGTCTTCAGCAATACTGGGCGCATACATATACTTATTAATACATCGTAACAAAATTTATTTTCAAATTCAAAATTTGGTTTCAATTAAAATCAAATTTTTATATTACCATTTCTTTCTCAAAATCAAAATAAAAATCTTTTGCATGACTCCATTAACTCTATTAATTTTCTCCACTACAACAATCACAAAGAAAAAACGAATTGAACATCTTATTAAAACATGAATAATGTTTAATACTCTATATTCTAAACAATATAACTCAATAAAACACTAGTAATACACATAAACAATAATACACTTGAAATTCAAACATCACCTATGTGGCAGGCATAAAATCAAAATTTTTTTTTAATCAAAATATTAATTTTTATCAATTTTGGAAAAAATTTAAAATTATTTCAATCACTTAAACGACAAAATTTGCATCAAGCAATTGCCAAAAACTGGTCTAGTTTATAACATCAACCATCAGCTGATCACACTGGGTCAAGTCAACGACCTTGACCTACATATGTTATACATAGATCTACATCATGAAGTACATAAAACATCTTCAAAATTTGTTATCTCTAAACACAATAAAACATAATAAAATAAGACATTTAAAATTACCATAGTATTATTACAATTAACAATAAAACTGACATTTAAATTAATCAAAATTACACATTTTATAGCTTTACATTATTCTCAAATTCTATTAAAATTTGTCACTTGTTTCAATTAGTTTTTTCATTTTAACTATGATTTACTTTCTTTAACATTCTCAATCTCCATTAGCTTGGGTGACTTAATTATTCATAATAACTTGATCTACAACTTGGCATTTATATTTTCTCTTAATCCCCTTCTGACTCTAACATCACTAACAGCTTTAATTAACATGACACCCCTTCTCTATCAAAACATCTATCAAACGTTCTCTAAACCCACTTACTACTCAACTCATATCGCATCATTCTACCCTTATATATATAAAAAGAAAAACTCTCTACCCCTTTGTACTCAGGATGTGTGTTCCCCTCCCAAAGCTCACTCCCTTATCTGGTCCCTGGACTTCCCCTAGGCAACCCTTTCCGGCGCTAAACAGTCCCTTCCTGTCCCAACACCTTTCGTTGCGGACTCCTTATCACACCACCCCCTTACAAAATTCTCATCAACTATTTACTCTCCCAATACAATACTTTCATTTACAACAAAATATCTCCATTTACTTATTACGTCAACATATCAATCATTACTCTACATATTTTCCCATAGCTACTGTGTCACTATTACCTCTCAAATTCTACATTACATTAATTCACAACAATATTATTCTTAACTAAAAATGAACTTTATCTTGTGAAAACTTACTTTTTTCGTCGGACGCGTTTCGGCGTACGTATCCGCCTTCTTCAGCTTTTAGTCAGACTGCCATAATTTTGTAACGGTTTTTGTGTGGAAGGTGTAGTGGGGGTGGTGTGTGGGGGAAGGGGATTGGTGCAGGGATTCACTTGATGTTTGTTTTTTGTAAAATTGTGTCAAAAAGTGTATGTGATTTATATTGTAATTGATCGTTGAGTATGTTGTTTGGTTGTGTTGTGTGGTGTTTATATATTTCATATTTTATGTTTATTATTGTGGTGAAATATATAAACACCACACAACACAACCAAACAACATACTCAACGATCAATTACAATATAAATCACATACACTTTTTGACACAATTTTACAAAAAACAAACATCAAGTGAATCCCTGCACCAATCCCCTTCCCCCACATACCACCCCCACTACACCTTCCACACAAAAACCGTTACGAAATGATGGCAGTCTGACTAAAAGCTGAAGAAGGCGGGTACGTACGCCGAAACGCGTCCGACGAAAAAAGTAAGTTTTCACAAGATAAAGTTCATTTTTAGTAAAGTGATAGTGCTGTGAAAGAAGAGATGAACAATCAAGACAACAATATTATTCTCTCTAGTACCCCTTTAAATTCAACATGGACTGATCTAAATGTCCTAACTCAATATTAATCACCCAAAATCAACATTACCACCTTTTACAGACCATTTAAAATTCTTAACTATCACAATTCATTTTATCATCATTTAAATTAAAATCTTTAACCACATTGAAATCATTAGATTCGAACATTTAATTACATTAGAAATTTGCAAACAATTTATAAATGATATTCTACAGCTGATCAGCTGATTTTCTTGACAAGGTGAATAACCTTACTATAGACACATTTCAAAATTATACATTTTATCAATCCTTACCTCTAACACAATAAACTAATACATTTATACGACATAATAAACACAGTATAATAAACATCTACTGCACCCCTTTTCTCAAATCAAAACAAAATTATTTAGTCAGCTCAGCAGCGAGTCGCCATTATTAAGTTACGCCAAACTCTTTTAATTCGTTACCCCCTTGAGTAACCTCCTTAACCACACACACTATTGTTTTCTGATGGTGGACTGTTGCGTCCATTTGCATCCACAAGGACGGCATTGGTGGAGGAACTTTGTCATCTCCTTGTCCTTGCTTCCGCGTTACATTTTAAAATTAAGTAGATATCATCATATCTGTTGTTTCAAATTTATATGCCCTTAATGCGGGTCTACCACCTGGTTTACTGTTCCTACGTGAACAGAGTGGCAGCCGCTGTTCCACAGTTCCGGGGATTTCCCCTAAAGTCACCCCCCTTTAATTTCAAATATACACCAATTTCAAGCACAGCTATGGTCAAATTTACAATTGTTGGCCATAGCTGGCCGCCATCCAAAACCACGATTAGTGCTGATAAGGCAGTAATCGCCCGAAAAGGCGGGGAAATCAACTCTAAATTCAGGCATGTTCTCTTCATCATTATGATACACGGCACGGCAATAAATCAGCATATAATATAAAATTATATAAAAGTTGTGCCGTGTATTTTACGCCAGTTTGGCCTCCGATGGAGGTAACACTCTCTGTTACCCCCAACACTTACTGCTACCTACAGTGGCACATGCCACCACTGCAATAGCATACTAATGACTAAATTAACCCTTCTACAGTTGCGGTCTCTACATTCCATCAGTATATCACTTCTATTAACACCACACAACCCCCCAAAATTGCCCCCGTATCTTGTATGCTAACATGATAGAACATAATACACATTTACCTTGAACATTGACATTGTTATTTTTAATTAAACAAACAATTCTCTTTTAAATAATTTATACAGAAAATTATAAACATTATAATTTGAAATTTTTATTAACTCTTCTATATATCATCATTTAATTATTTATCCATTGCTGCAATTAGATTCCTCAAAAATTTATTATTAACATTTATTTTATCTCATATTTAAGTTATTACTATCTTTTGACTATGGTTTCTATTTAGTACAATTATCTCAACTTAGTTTCATCATTGAGTTTAAAATCTTTTCAACATCTGTAAACATTTTACTCTATTTAACTTGTATTACAAAATTTATACTCACAGTACATCATTCATGCCCTGTCATAAGCACACAAATATAAACATAATAACTCCCTGTACCTTCTGAAACATTTTAACAACAATGTTATTCCATACTAAACAATTTAACATTTATTTATTTATTAATTATTGTCAAATTCATATCTCATAAAATAATTTAAATCCATCATTATATAACATCTTAAATCAATCAAAAATATTTAAACTTCCCCAATTATTTTAATTAAATCAATTATTGAAAACACAACATTTTTAATTACTCTCACCAATTACAATAATTACAATTCATTTGTTATCCTCTTCAAAATTATTTTTGTTATCTATTTAGACTGCAAAAATATTATTATTATTGTCACAACAATTTCTACTACCTACACACACTGTTTACCTTACATACTTGTTACAATACAAACACAATTAATTTCACTAAAAATTTATTTACAAACTTTTGTCATTATTCTTCAATTTACCACACTTCATTTTCCAAGTCAGCAAGTCAGAACCATAAATCAAAATATTTAAAATGTCCATTTATTAAGTTTATTTTCAGCCTCCATCATCGAATAATACTCTAATATATTTATAATATAAATCGTTCTTGTCCACACTCAATTTATTAATTTTAATATGATAATTCGCTAATACTTCAAGTTGTTTCACTATCATCAAATCATAAAACTTGTCAATATCATTAGTGATTTTAGTTTGGTCTCCATCAGTAGTTTTATTCAATCTAAAGTCAGTTATTTTCTCATCATATTCTTCTCCTACACTCATTACAACATAAGGTAAGTGTTTATCATTTACAATGGTATTATAAAAATATTCATTTATCTCTCTTTCAACAGGTAAGCATTTCATATCATCTATTTCCTTCCATTCCAACCTCTCTTTCAACTCTTTATGATTTCTCTTTAACTTATATAATTCTATCTCTCTATCAATACACAACTCTCTATCTAAATCTCTCTCACCATAACACGATCTCACACTTTCGACACCATCCCACACAGAGGGTACTAACTTATAAAAAATCGGGGAACAACTCAAAGACCTCATGTCTTTCAATAACAAGGGACTCTTACCCTTCAACAACAACATTTGTGAACACCTTGGTTCATCATAAATATGGGGAAAATTTACCCTCTACCCTACATACTCATCTAATCTCTCTTGCCACTCTTTCTGTAATTCATCAACACTAATTACTACTCCGTTACAACCCATTACTCTCTCACACTCACTCACTATCTCACTAACTATTTTCAACGTATCACTCTCTGATACCACATTCTTAATTATATTATCATTTTCAACATCATTTTTATCACTTGTTACTTTTTTATTATCATTATTATTATTACTTTTAATCTGTTCCCCTACTGACTCTACTACTTTCTCAATATCTCGTTTCAATTCGTTACACTTACTCTCATACTGAATTTTGACCTCATTAATATCTCTTTTCAGTTCATTGAATTTTATATCATTATTATCAAAACGATTATTTAATTCATTAAATTTATTATTCTGTTCCTCAAATTTAGCGTCAAATTTATTATTTTGTTCATTGATATCCTTCGATATCGTTATTAACATATTCATCACATCATTATTAAATTGACTGTTACATTTTGTTGAAGTCGGGGTTAATTGCACACCCGAGTCTTCAGTCACATTGCTTTGATCTGTTACATTTAATTCTACTGTTTTATCTTGACTCACACTTGGAGTTGAATGTACCTCAAAATTACTCATAATGTTTGATTCATCAAAATTGTCAACACTAGTTATTTCATTGATATCGTTTTCATTTCCTGCCATTTTTAAATTGTAAATTTACTGATTTTTGTTTCACTACTCTTTAATTTACATCTACAACATCTTATATTTGATCTAAACTTAATTTATTGTTTTACCTACTTTACGTAATTTTGTACATACCGTTACTTAACCTTTCAACCATACTTGCATTTTATTTGTATGTGTGGTCTTTATATTTTCCTTTCAATTTATAAAAACTGTCCCTGCTTCGGACGCGCCATTTGTAATATTATTTATTGTTTTATTAATACATTTAAATCACAAAAATTATTTCATAAATTAATCCACTTACCTTGTATTGCCCAGAGTTACATCACACGAACGTGGAAATGCAAGGATGATTGCAAGGTTATATCAGTAACATACGCAACTCGCATTTATGTAGAGAAACAATTAAAATTTTTATTATATTCTTCAAACTTTTGACATTTTATTTACTTCTTTTAAATTTTACTCAAAGTTCGTTTTGTTAAGAAATCATTTCTGCTGATTTAACCTTCTTTATCTAAACATCATTTACTATTAATTTCCCTTTTTATTTAAAACATAAACACTACCTTGAATCATTTTACCCAAAATACATATTGATTAATGTTTGAATCTAACTAACTTATTTTCTATAGACGTCCCAGTTTGCTGCACACACACACACATTCATTCCATTTACCTTCCCATTATGGAATACAGCTCATTGAATTTAAAAGGAATTAAAATCGGTAACCTGACTTGAAATGTCCCTCTCGTCGCCGCATGCTGCACTAGTTATATTCACATGTTTCGTTAGTCATATTCACGTTAAAGGTTTTCAGTCAGTACACTGGCTCCACTTTAGATATCGATTCGTTTTGTAAGCATAAATTGACACTTTTTTACCAAAGATTAATAAATTTAGAAACGCGCGACTTCGTAGCGCTCCCGGCCGGGAAACGGAGGTAATTTAACTGAGAGCGAGCGTCACTAACTCATCTCCCACCAGAAGTTAGGCATAGCGGAACTTACAATGCCTTAGGATCGAATCGTCCATCACTGTTCATTCAACAAGGGTTACACCGTGTGTTAGACGTCGACGAAATCTCACTGCCTGTAATTACGTCACATAAATGGGTGTGTCCTTAAACTCGCATCCGCCTTGTCGAAAGCACATGGCACACAGAATTCACCACCAGGCCATGTTGTTTTTGCTTCTTGGCATCGTCTGCGCGCCTGCTGGTGTTAGCACGTGTCACTCAACACTACAGTTCCTGGAATTTTATTGCGTTGTTGCCCCTTGACACATTCCATCGTACAGCTACACTGTCCTGTTCCTTTGTTTGAACAACGCTTTTATTCAACACGTGGCTGGCCACACAGATGAAAACAATTTGTGATATTTTAATAAAATAAAAATCCCCTCCTTTTAGCCCGTTACAATACCCCCCCAATGAGAGATCTTCTGCCGGAACAGAAGAAATCTCATTGCTAAACCCCTAAGAGGATCGGTGAGGATATGGTGCCAACAACCCCCCATTAGTTCTTACATATCATGGGTAAACTACCCCCCTGGCTCGGCGACTATGGCCTCACCTGAACGAGATTACTGGACTTCTCTATACGAGATCCCAACACCATAAAATCGAACAGACACGCACCACAGCGCATCTAACCTTCTAACATGCTACCCCCCAACCTCCAAATCCCTGGCCTTATACCATGCCAGATCCTCAACCGATATGTTCCCCCTGTCATGCATACTGGGTCGCCTTCAGCAATACTGGGCGCATACATATACTTATTAATACATCGTAACAAAATTTATTTTCAAATTCAAAATTTGGTTTCAATTAAAATCAAATTTTTATATTACCATTTCTTTCTCAAAATCAAAATAAAAATCTTTTGCATGACTCCATTAACTCTATTAATTTTCTCCACTACAACAATCACAAAGAAAAAACGAATTGAACATCTTATTAAAACATGAATAATGTTTAATACTCTATATTCTAAACAATATAACTCAATAAAACACTAGTAATACACATAAACAATAATACACTTGAAATTCAAACATCACCTATGTGGCAGGCATAAAATCAAAATTTTTTTTTAATCAAAATATTAATTTTTATCAATTTTGGAAAAAATTTAAAATTATTTCAATCACTTAAACGACAAAATTTGCATCAAGCAATTGCCAAAAACTGGTCTAGTTTATAACATCAACCATCAGCTGATCACACTGGGTCAAGTCAACGACCTTGACCTACATATGTTATACATAGATCTACATCATGAAGTACATAAAACATCTTCAAAATTTGTTATCTCTAAACACAATAAAACATAATAAAATAAGACATTTAAAATTACCATAGTATTATTACAATTAACAATAAAACTGACATTTAAATTAATCAAAATTACACATTTTATAGCTTTACATTATTCTCTAATTCTATTAAAATTTGTCACTTGTTTCAATTAGTTTTTTCATTTTAACTATGATTTACTTTCTTTAACATTCTCAATCTCCATTAGCTTGGGTGACTTAATTATTCATAATAACTTGATCTACAACTTGGCATTTATATTTTCTCTTAATCCCCTTCTGACTCTAACATCACTAACAGCTTTAATTAACATGACACCCCTTCTCTATCAAAACATCTATCAAACGTTCTCTAAACCCACTTACTACTCAACTCATATCGCATCATTCTACCCTTATATATATAAAAAGAAAAACTCTCTACCCCTTTGTACTCAGGATGTGTGTTCCCCTCCCAAAGCTCACTCCCTTATCTGGTCCCTGGACTTCCCCTAGGCAACCCTTTCCGGCGCTAAACAGTCCCTTCCTGTCCCAACACCTTTCGTTGCGGACTCCTTATCACACCACCCCCTTACAAAATTCTCATCAACTATTTACTCTCCCAATACAATACTTTCATTTACAACAAAATATCTCCATTTACTTATTACGTCAACATATCAATCATTACTCTACATATTTTCCCATAGCTACTGTGTCACTATTACCTCTCAAATTCTACATTACATTAATTCACAACAATATTATTCTTAACTAAAAATGAACTTTATCTTGTGAAAACTTACTTTTTTCGTCGGACGCGTTTCGGCGTACGTATCCGCCTTCTTCAGCTTTTAGTCAGACTGCCATAATTTTGTAACGGTTTTTGTGTGGAAGGTGTAGTGGGGGTGGTGTGTGGGGGAAGGGGATTGGTGCAGGGATTCACTTGATGTTTGTTTTTTGTAAAATTGTGTCAAAAAGTGTATGTGATTTATATTGTAATTGATCGTTGAGTATGTTGTTTGGTTGTGTTGTGTGGTGTTTATATATTTCATATTTTATGTTTATTATTGTGGTGAAATATATAAACACCACACAACACAACCAAACAACATACTCAACGATCAATTACAATATAAATCACATACACTTTTTGACACAATTTTACAAAAAACAAACATCAAGTGAATCCCTGCACCAATCCCCTTCCCCCACATACCACCCCCACTACACCTTCCACACAAAAACCGTTACGAAATGATGGCAGTCTGACTAAAAGCTGAAGAAGGCGGGTACGTACGCCGAAACGCGTCCGACGAAAAAAGTAAGTTTTCACAAGATAAAGTTCATTTTTAGTAAAGTGATAGTGCTGTGAAAGAAGAGATGAACAATCAAGACAACAATATTATTCTCTCTAGTACCCCTTTAAATTCAACATGGACTGATCTAAATGTCCTAACTCAATATTAATCACCCAAAATCAACATTACCACCTTTTACAGACCATTTAAAATTCTTAACTATCACAATTCATTTTATCATCATTTAAATTAAAATCTTTAACCACATTGAAATCATTAGATTCGAACATTTAATTACATTAGAAATTTGCAAACAATTTATAAATGATATTCTACAGCTGATCAGCTGATTTTCTTGACAAGGTGAATAACCTTACTATAGACACATTTCAAAATTATACATTTTATCAATCCTTACCTCTAACACAATAAACTAATACATTTATACGACATAATAAACACAGTATAATAAATATCTACTGCACCCCTTTTCTCAAATCAAAACAAAATTATTTAGTCAGCTCAGCAGCGAGTCGCCATTATTAAGTTACACCAAACTCTTTTAATTCGTTACCCCCTTGAGTAACCTCCTTAACCACACACACTATTGTTTTCTGATGGTGGACTGTTGCGTCCATTTGCATCCACAAGGACGGCATTGGTGGAGGAACTTTGTCATCTCCTTGTCCTTGCTTCCGCGTTACATTTTAAAATTAAGTAGATATCATCATATCTGTTGTTTCAAATTTATATGCCCTTAATGCGGGTCTACCACCTGGTTTACTGTTCCTACGCGAACAGAGTGGCAGCCGCTGTTCCACAATTCTGGGGATTTCCCCTAAAGTCACCCCCCTTTAATTTCAAATATACACCAATTTCAAGCACAGCTATGGTCAAATTTACAATTGTTGGCCATAGCTGGCCGCCATCCAAAACCACGATTAGTGCTGATAAGGCAGTAATCGCCCGAAAAGGCGGTGAAATCAACTCTAAATTCAGGCATGTTCTCTTCATCATTATGATACACGGCACGGCAATAAATCAGCATATAATATAAAATTATATAAAAGTTGTGCCGTGTATTTTACGCCAGTTTGGCCTCCGATGTAGGTAACACTCTCTGTTACCCCCAACACTTACTGCTACCTACAGTGACACATGCCACCACTGCAATAGCATACTAATGACTAAATTAACCCTTCTACAGTTGCGGTCTCTACATTCCATCAGTATATCACTTCTATTAACACCACACAACCCCCCAAAATTGCCCCCATATCTTGTATGCTAACATGATAGAACATAATACACATTTACCTTGAACATTGACATTGTTATTTTTAATTAAACAAACAATTCTCTTTTAAATAATTTATACAGAAAATTATAAACATTATAATTTGAAATTTTTATTAACTCTTCTATATATCATCATTTAATTATTTATCCATTGCTGCAATTAGATTCCTCAAAAATGTATTATTAACATTTATTTTATCTCATATTTAAGTTATTACTACATTTTGACTATGGTTTCTATTTAGTACAATTATCTCAACTTAGTTTCATCATTGAGTTTAAAATCTTTTCAACACCTGTAAACATTTTACTCTATTTAACTTGTATTACAAAATTTATACTCACAGTACATCATTCATACCCTGTCATAAGCACACAAATATAAACATAATAACTCCCTGTACCTTCTGAAACATTTTAACAACAATGTTATTCCATACTAAACAATTTAACATTTATTTATTTATTAATTATTGTCAAATTCATATCTTATAAAATAATTTAAATCCATCATTATATAACATCTTAAATCAATCAAAAATATTTAAACATCTCCAATTATTTTAATTAAATCAATTATTGAAAACACAACATTTTTAATTACTCTCACCAATTACAATAATTACAATTCATTTGTTATCCTCTTCAAAATTATTTTTGTTATCTATTTAGACTGCAAAAATATTATTATTATTGTCACAACAATTTCTACTACCTACACACACTGTTTACCTTACATACTTGTTACAATACAAACACAATTAATTTCACTAAAAATTTATTTACAAACTTTTGTCATTATTCTTCAATTTACCACACTTCATTTTCCAAGTCAGCAAGTCAGAACCATAAATCAAAATATTTAAAATGTCCATTTATTAAGTTTATTTTCAGCCTCCATCATCGAATAATACTCTAATATATTTATAATATAAATCGTTCTTGTCCACACTCAATTTATTAATTTTAATATGATAATTCGCTAATACTTCAAGTTGTTTCACTATCATCAAATCATAAAACTTGTCAATATCATTAGTGATTTTAGTTTGGTCTCCATCAGTAGTTTTATTCAATCTAAAGTCAGTTATTTTCTCATCATATTCTTCTACTACACTCATTACAACATAAGGTAAGTGTTTATCATTTACAATGGTATTATAAAAATATTCATTTATCTCTCTTTCAACAGGTAAGCATTTCATATCATCTATTTCCTTCCATTCTAACCTCTCTTTCAACTCTTTATGATTTCTCTTTAACTTATATAATTCTATCTCTCTATCAATACACAACTCTCTATCTAAATCTCTCTCACCATAACACGATCTCACACTTTCGACACCATCCCACACAGAGGGTACTAACTTATAAAAAATCGGGGAACAACTCAAAGACCTCATGTCTTTCAATAACAAGGGACTTTTACCCTTCAACAACAACATTTGTGAACACCTTGGTTCATCCTAAATATGGGGAAAATTTACCCTCTACCCTACATACTCATCTAATGTCTCTTGCCACTCTTTCTGTAATTCATCAACATTAATTACTACTCCGTTACAACCCATTACTCTCTCACTCTCACTCACTATCTCACTAACTATTTTCAACGTATCACTCTCTGATACCACATTCTTAATTATATTATCATTTTTAACATCATTTTTATCACTTGTTACTTTTTTATTATCATTATTATTATTACTTTTAATCTGTTCCCCTACTGACTCTACTACTTTCTCAATATCTCGTTTCAATTCGTTACACTTACTCTCATACTGAATTTTGACCTCATTAATATCTCTTTTCAGTTCATTGAATTTTATATCATTATTATCAAAACGATTATTTAATTCATTAAATTTATTATTCTGTTCCTCAAATTTAGCGTCAAATTTATTATTTTGTTCATTGATATCCTTCGATATCGTTATTAACATATTCATCACATCATTATTAAATTGACTGTTACATTTTGTTGAAGTCGGGGTTAATTGCACACCCGAGTCTTCAGTCACATTGCTTTGATCTGTTACATTTAATTCTACTGTTTTATCTTGACTCACACTTGGAGTTGAATGTACCTCAAAATTACTCATAATGTTTGATTCATCAAAATTGTCAACACTAGTTATTTCATTGATATCGTTTTCATTTCCTGCCATTTTTAAATTGTAAATTTACTGATTTTTGTTTCACTACTCTTTAATTTACATCTACAACATCTTATATTTGATCTAAACTTAATTTATTGTTTTACCTACTTTACGTAATTTTTTACATACCGTTACTTAACCTTTCAACCATACTTGCATTTTATTTGTATGTGTGGTCTTTATATTTTCCTTTCAATTTATAAAAACTGTCCCTGCTTCGGACACGCCATTTGTAATATTATTTATTGTTTTATTAATACATTTAAATCACAAAAATTATTTCATAAATTAATCCACTTACCTTGTATTGCCCAGAGTTACATCACACGAATGTGGAAATGCAAGGATGATTGCAAGGTTATATCAGTAACATACGCAACTCGCATTTATGTAGAGAAACAATTAAAATTTTTATTATATTCTTCAAACTTTTGACATTTTATTTACTTCTTTTAAATTTTACTCAAAGTTCGTTTTGTTAAGAAATCATTTCTGCTGATTTAACCTTCTTTATCTAAACATCATTTACTATTAATTTCCCTTTTTATTTAAAACATAAACACTACCTTGAATCATTTTACACAAAATACATATTGATTAATGTTTGAATCTAACTAACTTATTTTCTATAGACGTCCCAGTTTGCTGCACACACACACATTCATTCCATTTACCTTCCCATTATGGAATACAGCTCATTGAATTTAAAAGGAATTAAAATCGGTAACCTGACTTGAAATGTCCCTCTCGTCGCCGCATGCTGCACTAGTTATATTCACATGTTTCGTTGGTCATATTCACGTTAAAGGTTTTCAGTCAGTTCACTGGCTCCACTTTAGATATCGATTCGTTTTGTAAGCATAAATTGACACTTTTTTACCAAAGATTAATAAATTTAGAAACGCGCGACTTCGTAGCGCTCCCGGCCGGGAAACGGAGGTAATTTAACTGAGAGCGAGCGTCACTAACTCATCTCCCACCAGAAGTTAGGCATAGCGGAACTTACAATGCCTTAGGATCGAATCGTCCATCACTGTTCATTCAACAAGGGTTACACCGTGTGTTAGACGTCGACGAAATCTCACTGCCTGTAATTACGTCACATAAATGGGTGTGTCCTTAAACTCGCATCCGCCTTGTCGAAAGCACATGGCACACAGAATTCACCACCAGGCCATGTTGTTTTTGCTTCTTGGCATCGTCTGCGCGCCTGCTGGTGTTAGCACGTGTCACTCAACACTACAGTTCCTGGAATTTTATTGCGTTGTTGCCCCTTGACACATTCCATCGTACAGCTACACTGTCCTGTTCCTTTGTTTGAACAACGCTTTTATTCAACACGTGGCTGGCCACACAGATGAAAACAATTTGTGATATTTTAATAAAATAAAAATCCCCTCCTTTTAGCCCGTTACAATACCCCCCCAATGAGAGATCTTCTGCCGGAACAGAAGAAATCTCATTGCTAAACCCCTAAGAGGATCGGTGAGGATATGGTGCCAACAACCCCCCATTAGTTCTTACATATCATGGGTAAACTACCCCCCTGGCTCGGCGACTATGGCCTCACCTGAACGAGATTACTGGACTTCTCTATACGAGATCCCAACACCATAAAATCGAACAGACACGCACCACAGCGCATCTAACCTTCTAACATGCTACCCCCCAACCTCCAAATCCCTGGCCTTATACCATGCCAGATCCTCAACCGATATGTTCCCCCTGTCATGCATACTGGGTCGCCTTCAGCAATACTGGGCGCATACATATACTTATTAATACATCGTAACAAAATTTATTTTCAAATTCAAAATTTGGTTTCAATTAAAATCAAATTTTTATATTACCATTTCTTTCTCAAAATCAAAATAAAAATCTTTTGCATGACTCCATTAACTCTATTAATTTTCTCCACTACAACAATCACAAAGAAAAAACGAATTGAACATCTTATTAAAACATGAATAATGTTTAATACTCTATATTCTAAACAATATAACTCAATAAAACACTAGTAATACACATAAACAATAATACACTTGAAATTCAAACATCACCTATGTGGCAGGCATAAAATCAAAATTTTTTTTTAATCAAAATATTAATTTTTATCAATTTTGGAAAAAATTTAAAATTATTTCAATCACTTAAACGACAAAATTTGCATCAAGCAATTGCCAAAAACTGGTCTAGTTTATAACATCAACCATCAGCTGATCACACTGGGTCAAGTCAACGACCTTGACCTACATATGTTATACATAGATCTACATCATGAAGTACATAAAACATCTTCAAAATTTGTTATCTCTAAACACAATAAAACATAATAAAATAAGACATTTAAAATTACCATAGTATTATTACAATTAACAATAAAACTGACATTTAAATTAATCAAAATTACACATTTTATAGCTTTACATTATTCTCTAATTCTATTAAAATTTGTCACTTGTTTCAATTAGTTTTTTCATTTTAACTATGATTTACTTTCTTTAACATTCTCAATCTCCATTAGCTTGGGTGACTTAATTATTCATAATAACTTGATCTACAACTTGGCATTTATATTTTCTCTTAATCCCCTTCTGACTCTAACATCACTAACAGCTTTAATTAACATGACACCCCTTCTCTATCAAAACATCTATCAAACGTTCTCTAAACCCACTTACTACTCAACTCATATCGCATCATTCTACCCTTATATATATAAAAAGAAAAACTCTCTACCCCTTTGTACTCAGGATGTGTGTTCCCCTCCCAAAGCTCACTCCCTTATCTGGTCCCTGGACTTCCCCTAGGCAACCCTTTCCGGCGCTAAACAGTCCCTTCCTGTCCCAACACCTTTCGTTGCGGACTCCTTATCACACCACCCCCTTACAAAATTCTCATCAACTATTTACTCTCCCAATACAATACTTTCATTTACAACAAAATATCTCCATTTACTTATTACGTCAACATATCAATCATTACTCTACATATTTTCCCATAGCTACTGTGTCACTATTACCTCTCAAATTCTACATTACATTAATTCACAACAATATTATTCTTAACTAAAAATGAACTTTATCTTGTGAAAACTTACTTTTTTCGTCGGACGCGTTTCGGCGTACGTATCCGCCTTCTTCAGCTTTTAGTCAGACTGCCATAATTTTGTAACGGTTTTTGTGTGGAAGGTGTAGTGGGGGTGGTGTGTGGGGGAAGGGGATTGGTGCAGGGATTCACTTGATGTTTGTTTTTTGTAAAATTGTGTCAAAAAGTGTATGTGATTTATATTGTAATTGATCGTTGAGTATGTTGTTTGGTTGTGTTGTGTGGTGTTTATATATTTCATATTTTATGTTTATTATTGTGGTGAAATATATAAACACCACACAACACAACCAAACAACATACTCAACGATCAATTACAATATAAATCACATACACTTTTTGACACAATTTTACAAAAAACAAACATCAAGTGAATCCCTGCACCAATCCCCTTCCCCCACATACCACCCCCACTACACCTTCCACACAAAAACCGTTACGAAATGATGGCAGTCTGACTAAAAGCTGAAGAAGGCGGGTACGTACGCCGAAACGCGTCCGACGAAAAAAGTAAGTTTTCACAAGATAAAGTTCATTTTTAGTAAAGTGATAGTGCTGTGAAAGAAGAGATGAACAATCAAGACAACAATATTATTCTCTCTAGTACCCCTTTAAATTCAACATGGACTGATCTAAATGTCCTAACTCAATATTAATCACCCAAAATCAACATTACCACCTTTTACAGACCATTTAAAATTCTTAACTATCACAATTCATTTTATCATCATTTAAATTAAAATCTTTAACCACATTGAAATCATTAGATTCGAACATTTAATTACATTAGAAATTTGCAAACAATTTATAAATGATATTCTACAGCTGATCAGCTGATTTTCTTGACAAGGTGAATAACCTTACTATAGACACATTTCAAAATTATACATTTTATCAATCCTTACCTCTAACACAATAAACTAATACATTTATACGACATAATAAACACAGTATAATAAACATCTACTGCACCCCTTTTCTCAAATCAAAACAAAATTATTTAGTCAGCTCAGCAGCGAGTCGCCATTATTAAGTTACACCAAACTCTTTTAATTCGTTACCCCCTTGAGTAACCTCCTTAACCACACACACTATTGTTTTCTGATGGTGGACTGTTGCGTCCATTTGCATCCACAAGGACGGCATTGGTGGAGGAACTTTGTCATCTCCTTGTCCTTGCTTCCGCGTTACATTTTAAAATTAAGTAGATATCATCATATCTGTTGTTTCAAATTTATATGCCCTTAATGCGGGTCTACCACCTGGTTTACTGTTCCTACGCGAACAGAGTGGCAGCCGCTGTTCCACAATTCTGGGGATTTCCCCTAAAGTCACCCCCCTTTAATTTCAAATATACACCAATTTCAAGCACAGCTATGGTCAAATTTACAATTGTTGGCCATAGCTGGCCGCCATCCAAAACCACGATTAGTGCTGATAAGGCAGTAATCGCCCGAAAAGGCGGTGAAATCAACTCTAAATTCAGGCATGTTCTCTTCATCATTATGATACACGGCACGGCAATAAATCAGCATATAATATAAAATTATATAAAAGTTGTGCCGTGTATTTTACGCCAGTTTGGCCTCCGATGTAGGTAACACTCTCTGTTACCCCCAACACTTACTGCTACCTACAGTGACACATGCCACCACTGCAATAGCATACTAATGACTAAATTAACCCTTCTACAGTTGCGGTCTCTACATTCCATCAGTATATCACTTCTATTAACACCACACAACCCCCCAAAATTGCCCCCATATCTTGTATGCTAACATGATAGAACATAATACACATTTACCTTGAACATTGACATTGTTATTTTTAATTAAACAAACAATTCTCTTTTAAATAATTTATACAGAAAATTATAAACATTATAATTTGAAATTTTTATTAACTCTTCTATATATCATCATTTAATTATTTATCCATTGCTGCAATTAGATTCCTCAAAAATGTATTATTAACATTTATTTTATCTCATATTTAAGTTATTACTACATTTTGACTATGGTTTCTATTTAGTACAATTATCTCAACTTAGTTTCATCATTGAGTTTAAAATCTTTTCAACACCTGTAAACATTTTACTCTATTTAACTTGTATTACAAAATTTATACTCACAGTACATCATTCATACCCTGTCATAAGCACACAAATATAAACATAATAACTCCCTGTACCTTCTGAAACATTTTAACAACAATGTTATTCCATACTAAACAATTTAACATTTATTTATTTATTAATTATTGTCAAATTCATATCTTATAAAATAATTTAAATCCATCATTATATAACATCTTAAATCAATCAAAAATATTTAAACATCTCCAATTATTTTAATTAAATCAATTATTGAAAACACAACATTTTTAATTACTCTCACCAATTACAATAATTACAATTCATTTGTTATCCTCTTCAAAATTATTTTTGTTATCTATTTAGACTGCAAAAATATTATTATTATTGTCACAACAATTTCTACTACCTACACACACTGTTTACCTTACATACTTGTTACAATACAAACACAATTAATTTCACTAAAAATTTATTTACAAACTTTTGTCATTATTCTTCAATTTACCACACTTCATTTTCCAAGTCAGCAAGTCAGAACCATAAATCAAAATATTTAAAATGTCCATTTATTAAGTTTATTTTCAGCCTCCATCATCGAATAATACTCTAATATATTTATAATATAAATCGTTCTTGTCCACACTCAATTTATTAATTTTAATATGATAATTCGCTAATACTTCAAGTTGTTTCACTATCATCAAATCATAAAACTTGTCAATATCATTAGTGATTTTAGTTTGGTCTCCATCAGTAGTTTTATTCAATCTAAAGTCAGTTATTTTCTCATCATATTCTTCTACTACACTCATTACAACATAAGGTAAGTGTTTATCATTTACAATGGTATTATAAAAATATTCATTTATCTCTCTTTCAACAGGTAAGCATTTCATATCATCTATTTCCTTCCATTCTAACCTCTCTTTCAACTCTTTATGATTTCTCTTTAACTTATATAATTCTATCTCTCTATCAATACACAACTCTCTATCTAAATCTCTCTCACCATAACACGATCTCACACTTTCGACACCATCCCACACAGAGGGTACTAACTTATAAAAAATCGGGGAACAACTCAAAGACCTCATGTCTTTCAATAACAAGGGACTTTTACCCTTCAACAACAACATTTGTGAACACCTTGGTTCATCCTAAATATGGGGAAAATTTACCCTCTACCCTACATACTCATCTAATGTCTCTTGCCACTCTTTCTGTAATTCATCAACATTAATTACTACTCCGTTACAACCCATTACTCTCTCACTCTCACTCACTATCTCACTAACTATTTTCAACGTATCACTCTCTGATACCACATTCTTAATTATATTATCATTTTTAACATCATTTTTATCACTTGTTACTTTTTTATTATCATTATTATTATTACTTTTAATCTGTTCCCCTACTGACTCTACTACTTTCTCAATATCTCGTTTCAATTCGTTACACTTACTCTCATACTGAATTTTGACCTCATTAATATCTCTTTTCAGTTCATTGAATTTTATATCATTATTATCAAAACGATTATTTAATTCATTAAATTTATTATTCTGTTCCTCAAATTTAGCGTCAAATTTATTATTTTGTTCATTGATATCCTTCGATATCGTTATTAACATATTCATCACATCATTATTAAATTGACTGTTACATTTTGTTGAAGTCGGGGTTAATTGCACACCCGAGTCTTCAGTCACATTGCTTTGATCTGTTACATTTAATTCTACTGTTTTATCTTGACTCACACTTGGAGTTGAATGTACCTCAAAATTACTCATAATGTTTGATTCATCAAAATTGTCAACACTAGTTATTTCATTGATATCGTTTTCATTTCCTGCCATTTTTAAATTGTAAATTTACTGATTTTTGTTTCACTACTCTTTAATTTACATCTACAACATCTTATATTTGATCTAAACTTAATTTATTGTTTTACCTACTTTACGTAATTTTTTACATACCGTTACTTAACCTTTCAACCATACTTGCATTTTATTTGTATGTGTGGTCTTTATATTTTCCTTTCAATTTATAAAAACTGTCCCTGCTTCGGACACGCCATTTGTAATATTATTTATTGTTTTATTAATACATTTAAATCACAAAAATTATTTCATAAATTAATCCACTTACCTTGTATTGCCCAGAGTTACATCACACGAATGTGGAAATGCAAGGATGATTGCAAGGTTATATCAGTAACATACGCAACTCGCATTTATGTAGAGAAACAATTAAAATTTTTATTATATTCTTCAAACTTTTGACATTTTATTTACTTCTTTTAAATTTTACTCAAAGTTCGTTTTGTTAAGAAATCATTTCTGCTGATTTAACCTTCTTTATCTAAACATCATTTACTATTAATTTCCCTTTTTATTTAAAACATAAACACTACCTTGAATCATTTTACACAAAATACATATTGATTAATGTTTGAATCTAACTAACTTATTTTCTATAGACGTCCCAGTTTGCTGCACACACACACATTCATTCCATTTACCTTCCCATTATGGAATACAGCTCATTGAATTTAAAAGGAATTAAAATCGGTAACCTGACTTGAAATGTCCCTCTCGTCGCCGCATGCTGCACTAGTTATATTCACATGTTTCGTTGGTCATATTCACGTTAAAGGTTTTCAGTCAGTTCACTGGCTCCACTTTAGATATCGATTCGTTTTGTAAGCATAAATTGACACTTTTTTACCAAAGATTAATAAATTTAGAAACGCGCGACTTCGTAGCGCTCCCGGCCGGGAAACGGAGGTAATTTAACTGAGAGCGAGCGTCACTAACTCATCTCCCACCAGAAGTTAGGCATAGCGGAACTTACAATGCCTTAGGATCGAATCGTCCGTCACTGTTCATTCAACAAGGGTTACACCGTGTGTTAGACGTCGACGAAATCTCACTGCCTGTAATTACGTCACATAAATGGGTGTGTCCTTAAACTCGCATCCGCCTTGTCGAAAGCACATGGCACACAGAATTCACCACCAGGCCATGTTGTTTTTGCTTCTTGGCATCGTCTGCGCGCCTGCTGGTGTTAGCACGTGTCACTCAACACTACAGTTCCTGGAATTTTATTGCGTTGTTGCCCCTTGACACATTCCATCGTACAGCTACACTGTCCTGTTCCTTTGTTTGAACAACGCTTTTATTCAACACGTGGCTGGCCACACAGATGAAAACAATTTGTGATATTTTAATAAAATAAAAATCCCCTCCTTTTAGCCCGTTACAATACCCCCCCAATGAGAGATCTTCTGCCGGAACAGAAGAAATCTCATTGCTAAACCCCTAAGAGGATCGGTGAGGATATGGTGCCAACAACCCCCCATTAGTTCTTACATATCATGGGTAAACTACCCCCCTGGCTCGGCGACTATGGCCTCACCTGAACGAGATTACTGGACTTCTCTATACGAGATCCCAACACCATAAAATCGAACAGACACGCACCACAGCGCATCTAACCTTCTAACATGCTACCCCCCAACCTCCAAATCCCTGGCCTTATACCATGCCAGATCCTCAACCGATATGTTCCCCCTGTCATGCATACTGGGTCGCCTTCAGCAATACTGGGCGCATACATATACTTATTAATACATCCTAACAAAATTTATTTTCAAATTCAAAATTTTGTTTCAATTAAAATCAAATTGTTATATTACCATTTCTTTCTCAAAATCAAAATAAAAATCTTTTGCATGACTCCATTAACTCTATTAATTTTCTCCACTACAACAATCACAAAGAAAAAACGAATTGAACATCTTATTAAAACATGAATAATGTTTAATACTCTATATTCTAAACAATATAACTCAATAAAACACTAGTAATACACATAAACAATAATACACTTGAAATTCAAACATCACCTATGTGGCAGGCATAAAATCAAAATTTTTTTTTAATCAAAATATTAATTTTTATCAATTTTGGAAAAAATTTAAAATTATTTCAATCACTTAAACGACAAAATTTGCATCAAGCAATTGCCAAAAACTGGTCTAGTTTATAACATCAACCATCAGCTGATCACACTGGGTCAAGTCAACGACCTTGACCTACATATGTTATACATAGATCTACATCATGAAGTACATAAAACATCTTCAAAATTTGTTATCTCTAAACACAATAAAACATAATAAATTAAGACATTTAAAATTACCATAGTATTATTACAATTAACAATAAAACTGACATTTAAATTAATCAAAATTACACATTTTATAGCTTTACATTATTCTCAAATTCTATTAAAATTTGTCACTTGTTTCAATTAGTTTTTTCATTTTAACTATGATTTACTTTCTTTAACATTCTCAATCTCCATTAGTTTGGGTGACTTAATTATTCATAATAACTTGATCTACAACTTGGCATTTATATTTTCTCTTAATCCCCTTCTGACTCTAACATCAATAACAGCTTTAATTAACATGACACCCCTTCTCTATCAAAACATCTATCAAACGTTCTCTAAACCCACTTACTACTCAACTCATATCGCATCATTCTACCCTTATATATATAAAAAGAAAAACTCTCTACCCCTTTGTACTCAGGATGTGTGTTCCCCTCCCAAAGCTCACTCCCTTATCTGGTCCCTGGACTTTCCCTAGGCAACCCTTTCCGGCGCTAAACAGTCCCTTCCTGTCCCAACACCTTTCGTTGCGGACTCCTTATCACACCACCCCCCTTACAAAATTCTCATCAACTATTTACTCTCCCAATACAATACTTTCATTTACAACAAAATATCTCCATTTACTTATTACGTCAACATATCAATCATTACTCTACATATTTTCCCATAGCTACTGTGTCACTATTACCTCTCAAATTCTACATTACATTAATTCACAACAATATTATTCTTTACTAAAAATGAACTTTATCTTGTGAAAACTTACTTTTTTCGTCGGACGCGTTTCGGCGTACGTATCCGCCTTCTTCAGCTTTTAGTCAGACTGCCATAATTTCGTAACGGTTTTTGTGTGGAAGGTGTAGTGGGGGTGGTGTGTGGGGGAAGGGGATTGGTGCAGGGATTCACTTGATGTTTGTTTTTTGTAAAATTGTGTCAAAAAGTGTATGTGATTTATATTGTAATTGATCGTTGAGTATGTTGTTTGGTTGTGTTGTGTGGTGTTTATATATTTCATATTTTATGTTTATTATTGTGGTGAAATATATAAACACCACACAACACAACCAAACAACATACTCAACGATCAATTACAATATAAATCACATACACTTTTTGACACAATTTTACAAAAAACAAACATCAAGTGAATCCCTGCACCAATCCCCTTCCCCCACATACCACCCCCACTACACCTTCCACACAAAAACCGTTACGAAATGATGGCAGTCTGACTAAAAGCTGAAGAAGGCGGGTACGTACGCCGAAACGTGTCCGACGAAAAAAGTAAGTTTTCACAAGATAAAGTTCATTTTTAGTAAAGTGATAGTGCTGTGAAAGAAGAGATGAACAATCAAGACAACAATATTATTCTCTCTAGTACCCCTTTAAATTCAACATGGACTGATCTAAATGTCCTAACTCAATATTAATCACCCAAAATCAACTTTACCACCTTTTACAGACCATTTAAAATTCTTAACTATCACAATTCATTTTATCATCATTTAAATTAAAATCTTTAACCACATTGAAATCATTAGATTCGAACATTTAATTACATTGGAAATTTGCAAACAATTTATAAATGATATTCTACAGCTGATCAGCTGATTTTCTTGACAAGGTGAATAACCTTACTATAGACACATTTCAAAATTATACAAATTATACATTTTATCAATCCTTACCTCTAACACAATAAACTAATACATTTATACGACATAATAAACACAGTATAATAAACATCTACTGCACCCCTTTTCTCAAATCAAAACAAAATTATTTAGTCAGCTCAGCAGCGAGTCGCCATTATTAAGTTACACCAAACTCTTTTAATTCGTTACCCCCTTGAGTAACCTCCTTAACCACACACACTATTGTTTTCTGATGGTGGACTGTTGCGTCCATTTGCATCCACAAGGACGGCATTGGTGGAGGAACTTTGTCATCTCCTTGTCCTTGCTTCCGCGTTACATTTTAAAATTAAGTAGATATCATCATATCTGTTGTTTCAAATTTATATGCCCTTAATGCGGGTCTACCACCTGGTTTACTGTTCCTACGCGAACAGAGTGGCAGCCGCTGTTCCACAGTTCCGGGGATTTCCCCTAAAGTCACCCCCCTTTAATTTCAAATATACACCAATTTCAAGCACAGCTATGGTCAAATTTACAATTGTTGGCCATAGCTGGCCGCCATCCAAAACCACGATTAGTGCTGATAAGGCAGTAATCGCCCGAAAAGGCGGTGAAATCAACTCTAAATTCAGGCATGTTCTCTTCATCATTATGATACACGGCACGGCAATAAATCAGCATATAATATAAAATTATATAAAAGTTGTGCCGTGTATTTTACGCCAGTTTGGCCTCCGATGTAGGTAACACTCTCTGTTACCCCCAACACTTACTGCTACCTACAGTGACACATGCCACCACTGCAATAGCATACTAATGACTAAATTAACCCTTCTACAGTTGCGGTCTCTACATTCCATCAGTATATCACTTCTATTAACACCACACAACCCCCCAAAATTGCCCCCATATCTTGTATGCTAACATGATAGAACATAATACACATTTACCTTGAACATTGACATTGTTATTTTTAATTAAACAAACAATTCTCTTTTAAATAATTTATACAGAAAATTATAAACATTATAATTTGAAATTTTTATTAACTCTTCTATATATCATCATTTAATTATTTATCCATTGCTGCAATTAGATTCCTCAAAAATGTATTATTAACATTTATTTTATCTCATATTTAAGTTATTACTACCTTTTGACTATGGTTTCTATTTAGTACAATTATCTCAACTTAGTTTCATCATTGAGTTTAAAATCTTTTCAACACCTGTAAACATTTTACTCTATTTAACTTGTATTACAAAATTTATACTCACAGTACATCATTCATACCCTGTCATAAGCACACAAATATAAACATAATAACTCCCTGTACCTTCTGAAACATTTTAACAACAATGTTATTCCATACTAAACAATTTAACATTTATTTATTTATTAATTATTGTCAAATTCATATCTCATAAAATAATTTAAATCCATCATTATATAACATCTTAAATCAATCAAAAATATTTAAACATCTCCAATTATTTTAATTAAATCAATTATTGAAAACACAACATTTTTAATTACTCTCACCAATTACAATAATTACAATTCATTTGTTATCCTCTTCAAAATTATTTTTGTTATCTATTTAGACTGCAAAAATATTATTATTATTGTCACAACAATTTCTACTACCTACACACACTGTTTACCTTACATACTTGTTACAATACAAACACAATTAATTTCACTAAAAATTTATTTACAAACTTTTGTCATTATTCTTCAATTTACCACACTTCATTTTCCAAGTCAGCAAGTCAGAACCATAAATCAAAATATTTAAAATGTCCATTTATTAAGTTTATTTTCAGCCTCCATCATCGAATAATACTCTAATATATTTATAATATAAATCGTTCTTGTCCACACTCAATTTATTAATTTTAATATGATAATTCGCTAATACTTCAAGTTGTTTCACTATCATCAAATCATAAAACTTGTCAATATCATTAGTGATTTTTGTTTGGTCTCCATCAGTAGTTTTATTCAATCTAAAGTCAGTTATTTTCTCATCATATTCTTCTACTACACTCATTACAACATAAGGTAAGTGTTTATCATTTACAATGGTATTATAAAAATATTCATTTATCTCTCTTTCAACAGGTAAGCATTTCATATCATCTATTTCCTTCCATTCTAACCTCTCTTTCAACTCTTTATGATTTCTCTTTAACTTATATAATTCTATCTCTCTATCAATACACAACTCTCTATCTAAATCTCTCTCACCATAACACGATCTCACACTTTCGACACCATCCCACACAGAGGGTACTAACTTATAAAAAATCGGGGAACAACTCAAAGACCTCATGTCTTTCAATAACAAGGGACTTTTACCCTTCAACAACAACATTTGTGAACACCTTGGTTCATCATAAATATGGGGAAAATTTACCCTCTACCCTACATACTCATCTAATCTCTCTTGCCACTCTTTCTGTAATTCATCAACATTAATTACTACTCCGTTACAACCCATTACTCTCTCACTCTCACTCACTATCTCACTAACTATTTTCAACGTATCACTCTCTGATACCACATTCTTAATTATATTATCATTTTTAACATCATTTTTATCACTTGTTACTTTTTTATTATCATTATTATTATTACTTTTAATCTGTTCCCCTACTGACTCTACTACTTTCTCAATATCTCGTTTCAATTCGTTACACTTACTCTCATACTGAATTTTGACCTCATTAATATCTCTTTTCAGTTCATTGAATTTTATATCATTATTATCAAAACGATTATTTAATTCATTAAATTTATTATTCTGTTCCTCAAATTTAGCGTCAAATTTATTATTTTGTTCATTGATATCCTTCGATATCGTTATTAACATATTCATCACATCATTATTAAATTGACTGTTACATTTTGTTGAAGTCGGGGTTAATTGCACACCCGAGTCTTCAGTCACATTGCTTTGATCTGTTACATTTAATTCTACTGTTTTATCTTGACTCACACTTGGAGTTGAATGTACCTCAAAATTACTCATAATGTTTGATTCATCAAAATTGTCAACACTAGTTATTTCATTGATATCGTTTTCATTTCCTGCCATTTTTAAATTGTAAATTTACTGATTTTTGTTTCACTACTCTTTAATTTACATCTACAACATCTTATATTTGATCTAAACTTAATTTATTGTTTTACCTACTTTACGTAATTTTTTACATACCGTTACTTAACCTTTCAACCATACTTGCATTTTATTTGTATGTGTGGTCTTTATATTTTCCTTTCAATTTATAAAAACTGTCCCTGCTTCGGACACGCCATTTGTAATATTATTTATTGTTTTATTAATACATTTAAATCACAAAAATTATTTCATAAATTAATCCACTTACCTTGTATTGCCCAGAGTTACATCACACGAATGTGGAAATGCAAGGATGATTGCAAGGTTATATCAGTAACATACGCAACTCGCATTTATGTAGAGAAACAATTAAAATTTTTATTATATTCTTCAAACTTTTGACATTTTATTTACTTCTTTTAAATTTTACTCAAAGTTCGTTTTGTTAAGAAATCATTTCTGCTGATTTAACCTTCTTTATCTAAACATCATTTACTATTAATTTCCCTTTTTATTTAAAACATAAACACTACCTTGAATCATTTTACACAAAATACATATTGATTAATGTTTGAATCTAACTAACTTATTTTCTATAGACGTCCCAGTTTGCTGCACACACACACATTCATTCCATTTACCTTCCCATTATGGAATACAGCTCATTGAATTTAAAAGGAATTAAAATCGGTAACCAGACTTGAAATGTCCCTCTCGTCGCCGCATGCTGCACTAGTTATATTCACATGTTTCGTTGGTCATATTCACGTTAAAGGTTTTCAGTCAGTTCACTGGCTCCACTTTAGATATCGATTCGTTTTGTAAGCATAAATTGACACTTTTTTACCAAAGATTAATAAATTTAGAAACGCGCGACTTCGTAGCGCTCCCGGCCGGGAAACGGAGGTAATTTAACTGAGAGCGAGCGTCACTAACTCATCTCCCACCAGAAGTTAGGCATAGCGGAACTTACAATGCCTTAGGATCGAATCGTCCGTCACTGTTCATTCAACAAGGGTTACACCGTGTGTTAGACGTCGACGAAATCTCACTGCCTGTAATTACGTCACATAAATGGGTGTGTCCTTAAACTCGCATCCGCCTTGTCGAAAGCACATGGCACACAGAATTCACCACCAGGCCATGTTGTTTTTGCTTCTTGGCATCGTCTGCGCGCCTGCTGGTGTTAGCACGTGTCACTCAACACTACAGTTCCTGGAATTTTATTGCGTTGTTGCCCCTTGACACATTCCATCGTACAGCTACACTGTCCTGTTCCTTTGTTTGAACAACGCTTTTATTCAACACGTGGCTGGCCACACAGATGAAAACAATTTGTGATATTTTAATAAAATAAAAATCCCCTCCTTTTAGCCCGTTACAATACCCCCCCAATGAGAGATCTTCTGCCGGAACAGAAGAAATCTCATTGCTAAACCCCTAAGAGGATCGGTGAGGATATGGTGCCAACAACCCCCATTAGTTCTTACATATCATGGGTAAACTACCCCCCTGGCTCGGCGACTATGGCCTCACCTGAACGAGATTACTGGACTTCTCTATACGAGATCCCAACACCATAAAATCGAACAGACACGCACCACAGCGCATCTAACCTTCTAACATGCTACCCCCCAACCTCCAAATCCCTGGCCTTATACCATGCCAGATCCTCAACCGATATGTTCCCCCTGTCATGCATACTGGGTCGCCTTCAGCAATACTGGGCGCATACATATACTTATTAATACATCCTAACAAAATTTATTTTCAAATTCAAAATTTTGTTTCAATTAAAATCAAATTGTTATATTACCATTTCTTTCTCAAAATCAAAATAAAAATCTTTTGCATGACTCCATTAACTCTATTAATTTTCTCCACTACAACAATCACAAAGAAAAAACGAATTGAACATCTTATTAAAACATGAATAATGTTTAATACTCTATATTCTAAACAATATAACTCAATAAAACACTAGTAATACACATAAACAATAATACACTTGAAATTCAAACATCACCTATGTGGCAGGCATAAAATCAAAATTTTTTTTTAATCAAAATATTAATTTTTATCAATTTTGGAAAAAATTTAAAATTATTTCAATCACTTAAATGACAAAATTTGCATCAAGCAATTGCCAAAAACTGGTCTAGTTTATAACATCAACCATCAGCTGATCACACTGGGTCAAGTCAACGACCTTGACCTACATATGTTATACATAGATCTACATCATGAAGTACATAAAACATCTTCAAAATTTGTTATCTCTAAACACAATAAAACATAATAAAATAAGACATTTAAAATTACCATAGTATTATTACAATTAACAATAAAACTGACATTTAAATTAATCAAAATTACACATTTTATAGCTTTACATTATTCTCAAATTCTATTAAAATTTGTCACTTGTGTCAATTAGTTTTTTCATTTTAACTATGATTTACTTTCTTTAACATTCTCAATCTCCATTAGTTTGGGTGACTTAATTATTCATAATAACTTGATCTACAACTTGGCATTTATATTTTCTCTTAATCCCCTTCTGACTCTAACATCAATAACAGCTTTAATTAACATGACACCCCTTCTCTATCAAAACATCTATCAAACGTTCTCTAAACCCACTTACTACTCAACTCATATCGCATCATTCTACCCTTATATATATAAAAAGAAAAACTCTCTACCCCTTTGTACTCAGGATGTGTGTTCCCCTCCCAAAGCTCACTCCCTTATCTGGTCCCTGGACTTTCCCTAGGCAACCCTTTCCGGCGCTAAACAGTCCCTTCCTGTCCCAACACCTTTCGTTGCGGACTCCTTATCACACCACCCCCCTTACAAAATTCTCATCAACTATTTACTCTCCCAATACAATACTTTCATTTACAACAAAATATCTCCATTTACTTATTACGTCAACATATCAATCATTACTCTACATATTTTCCCATAGCTACTGTGTCACTATTACCTCTCAAATTCTACATTACATTAATTCACAACAATATTATTCTTTACTAAAAATGAACTTTATCTTGTGAAAACTTACTTTTTTTGTCGGACGCGTTTCGGCGTACGTATCCGCCTTCTTCAGCTTTTAGTCAGACTACCATAATTTCGTAACGGTTTTTGTGTGGAAGGTGTAGTGGGGGTGGTGTGTGGGGGAAGGGGATTGGTGCAGGGATTCACTTGATGTTTGTTTTTTGTAAAATTGTGTCAAAAAGTGTATGTGATTTATATTGTAATTGATCGTTGAGTATGTTGTTTGGTTGTGTTGTGTGGTGTTTATATATTTCATATTTTATCTTTATTATTGTGGTGAAATATATAAACACCACACAACACAACCAAACAACATACTCAACGATCAATTACAATATAAATCACATACACTTTTTGACACAATTTTTACAAAAAACAAACATCAAGTGAATCCCTGCACCAATCCCCTTCCCCCACATACCACCCCCACTACACCTTCCACACAAAAACCGTTACGAAATGATGGCAGTCTGACTAAAAGCTGAAGAAGGCGGGTACGTACGCCGAAACGCGTCCGACGAAAAAAGTAAGTTTTCACAAGATAAAGTTCATTTTTAGTAAAGTGATAGTGCTGTGAAAGAAGAGATGAACAATCAAGACAACAATATTATTCTCTCTAGTACCCCTTTAAATTCAACATGGACTGATCTAAATGTCCTAACTCAATATTAATCACCCAAAATCAACTTTACCACCTTTTACAGACCATTTAAAATTCTTAACTATCACAATTCATTTTATCATCATTTAAATTAAAATCTTTAACCACATTGAAATCATTAGATTCGAACATTTAATTACATTGGAAATTTGCAAACAATTTATAAATGATATTCTACAGCTGATCAGCTGATTTTCTTGACAAGGTGAATAACCTTACTATAGACACATTTCAAAATTATACAAATTATACATTTTATCAATCCTTACCTCTAACACAATAAACTAATACATTTATACGACATAATAAACACAGTATAATAAACATCTACTGCACCCCTTTTCTCAAATCAAAACAAAATTATTTAGTCAGCTCAGCAGCGAGTCGCCATTATTAAGTTACACCAAACTCTTTTAATTCGTTACCCCCTTGAGTAACCTCCTTAACCACACACACTATTGTTTTCTGATGGTGGACTGTTGCGTCCATTTGCATCCACAAGGACGGCATTGGTGGAGGAACTTTGTCATCTCCTTGTCCTTGCTTCCGCGTTACATTTTAAAATTAAGTAGATATCATCATATCTGTTGTTTCAAATTTATATGCCCTTAATGCGGGTCTACCACCTGGTTTACTGTTCCTACGCGAACAGAGTGGCAGCCGCTGTTCCACAGTTCCGGGGATTTCCCCTAAAGTCACCCCCTTTAATTTCAAATATACACCAATTTCAAGCACAGCTATGGTCAAATTTACAATTGTTGGCCATAGCTGGCCGCCATCCAAAACCACGATTAGTGCTGATAAGGCAGTAATCGCCCGAAAAGGCGGTGAAATCAACTCTAAATTCAGGCATGTTCTCTTCATCATTATGATACACGGCACGGCAATAAATCAGCATATAATATAAAATTATATAAAAGTTGTGCCGTGTATTTTACGCCAGTTTGGCCTCCGATGTAGGTAACACTCTCTGTTACCCCCAACACTTACTGCTACCTACAGTGACACATGCCACCACTGCAATAGCATACTAATGACTAAATTAACCCTTCTACAGTTGCGGTCTCTACATTCCATCAGTATATCACTTCTATTAACACCACACAACCCCCCAAAATTGCCCCCATATCTTGTATGCTAACATGATAGAACATAATACACATTTACCTTGAACATTGACATTGTTATTTTTAATTAAACAAACAATTCTCTTTTAAATAATTTATACAGAAAATTATAAACATTATAATTTGAAATTTTTATTAACTCTTCTATATATCATCATTTAATTATTTATCCATTGCTGCAATTAGATTCCTCAAAAATGTATTATTAACATTTATTTTATCTCATATTTAAGTTATTACTACATTTTGACTATGGTTTCTATTTAGTACAATTATCTCAACTTAGTTTCATCATTGAGTTTAAAATCTTTTCAACACCTGTAAACATTTTACTCTATTTAACTTGTATTACAAAATTTATACTCACAGTACATCATTCATACCCTGTCATAAGCACACAAATATAAACATAATAACTCCCTGTACCTTCTGAAACATTTTAACAACAATGTTATTCCATACTAAACAATTTAACATTTATTTATTTATTAATTATTGTCAAATTCATATCTCATAAAATAATTTAAATCCATCATTATATAACATCTTAAATCAATCAAAAATATTTAAACATCTCCAATTATTTTAATTAAATCAATTATTGAAAACACAACATTTTTAATTACTCTCACCAATTACAATAATTACAATTCATTTGTTATCCTCTTCAAAATTATTTTTGTTATCTATTTAGACTGCAAAAATATTATTATTATTGTCACAACAATTTCTACTACCTACACACACTGTTTACCTTACATACTTGTTACAATACAAACACAATTAATTTCACTAAAAATTTATTTACAAACTTTTGTCATTATTCTTCAATTTACCACACTTCATTTTCCAAGTCAGCAAGTCAGAACCATAAATCAAAATATTTAAAATGTCCATTTATTAAGTTTATTTTCAGCCTCCATCATCGAATAATACTCTAATATATTTATAATATAAATCGTTCTTGTCCACACTCAATTTATTAATTTTAATATGATAATTCGCTAATACTTCAAGTTGTTTCACTATCATCAAATCATAAAACTTGTCAATATCATTAGTGATTTTAGTTTGGTCTCCATCAGTAGTTTTATTCAATCTAAAGTCAGTTATTTTCTCATCATATTCTTCTACTACACTCATTACAACATAAGGTAAGTGTTTATCATTTACAATGGTATTATAAAAATATTCATTTATCTCTCTTTCAACAGGTAAGCATTTCATATCATCTATTTCCTTCCATTCTAACCTCTCTTTCAACTCTTTATGATTTCTCTTTAACTTATATAATTCTATCTCTCTATCAGTACACAACTCTCTATCTAAATCTCTCTCACCATAACACGATCTCACACATTCGACACCATCCCACACAGAGGGTACTAACTTATAAAAAATCGGGGAACAACTCAAAGACCTCATGTCTTTCAATAACAAGGGACTCTTACCCTTCAACAACAACATTTGTGAACACCTTGGTTCATCATAAATATGGGGAAAATTTACCCTCTACCCTACATACTCATCTAATCTCTCTTGCCACTCTTTCTGTAATTCATCAACACTAATTACTACTCCGTTCCAACCCATTACTCTCTCACTCTCACTCACTATCTCACTAACTATTGTCAACGTATCACTCTCTGATACCACATTCTTAATTATATTATCATTTTCAACATCATTTTTATCACTTGTTACTTTTTTATTATCATTATTATTATTACTTTTAATCTGTTCCCCTACTGACTCTACTACTTTCTCAATATCTCGTTTCAATTCGTTACACTTACTCTCATACTGAATTTTGACCTCATTAATATCTCTTTTCAGTTCATTGAATTTTATATCATTATTATCAAAACGATTATTTAATTCATTAAATTTATTATTCTGTTCCTCAAATTTAGCGTCAAATTTATTATTTTGTTCATTGATATCCTTCGATATCGTTATTAACATATTCATCACATCATTATTAAATTGACTGTTACATTTTGTTGAAGTCGGGGTTAATTGCACACCCGAGTCTTCAGTCACATTGCTTTGATCTGTTACATTTAATTCTACTGGTTTATCTTGACTCACACTTGGAGTTGAATGTACCTCAAAATTACTCATAATGTTTGATTCATCAAAATTGTCAACACTAGTTATTTCATTGATATCGTTTTCATTTCCTGCCATTTTTAAATTGTAAATTTACTGATTTTTGTTTCACTACTCTTTAATTTACATCTACAACATCTTATATTTGATCTAAACTTAATTTATTGTTTTACCTACTTTACGTAATTTTTTACATACCGTTACTTAACCTTTCAACCATACTTGCATTTTATTTGTATGTGTGGTCTTTATATTTTCCTTTCAATTTATAAAAACTGTCCCTGCTTCGGACACGCCATTTGTAATATTATTTATTGTTTTATTAATACATTTAAATCACAAAAATTATTTCATAAATTAATCCACTTACCTTGTATTGCCCAGAGTTACATCACACGAATGTGGAAATGCAAGGATGATTGCAAGGTTATATCAGTAACATACGCAACTCGCATTTATGTAGAGAAACAATTAAAATTTTTATTATATTCTTCAAACTTTTGACATTTTATTTACTTCTTTTAAATTTTACTCAAAGTTCGTTTTGTTAAGAAATCATTTCTGCTGATTTAACCTTCTTTATCTAAACATCATTTACTATTAATTTCCCTTTTTATTTAAAACATAAACACTACCTTGAATCATTTTACCCAAAATACATATTGATTAATGTTTGAATCTAACTAACTTATTTTCTATAGACGTCCCAGTTTGCTGCACACACACACATTCATTCCATTTACCTTCCCATTATGGAATACAGCTCATTGAATTTAAAAGGAATTAAAATCGGTAACCTGACTTGAAATGTCCCTCTCGTCGCCGCATGCTGCACTAGTTATATTCACATGTTTCGTTGGTCATATTCACGTTAAAGGTTTTCAGTCAGTTCACTGGCTCCACTTTAGATATCGATTCGTTTTGTAAGCATAAATTGACACTTTTTTACCAAAGATTAATAAATTTAGAAACGCGCGACTTCGTAGCGCTCCCGGCCGGGAAACGGAGGTAATTTAACTGAGAGCGAGCGTCACTAACTCATCTCCCACCAGAAGTTAGGCATAGCGGAACTTACAATGCCTTAGGATCGAATCGTCCGTCACTGTTCATTCAACAAGGGTTACACCGTGTGTTAGACGTCGACGAAATCTCACTGGCTGTAATTACGTCACATAAATGGGTGTGTCCTTAAACTCGCATCCGCCTTGTCGAAAGCACATGGCACACAGAATTCACCACCAGGCCATGTTGTTTTTGCTTCTTGGCATCGTCTGCGCGCCTGCTGGTGTTAGCACGTGTCACTCAACACTACAGTTCCTGGAATGTTATTGCATTGTTGCCCCTTGACACATTCCATCGTACAGCTACACTGTCCCGTTCCTTTGTTTGAACAACGCTTTTATTCAACACGTGGCTGGCCACACAGATGAAAACAATTTGTGATATTTTAATAAAATAAAAAGTCCCTCCTTTTAGCCCGTTACAATACCCCCCCCAATGAGAGATCTTCTGCCGGAACAGAAGAAATCTCATTGCTAAACCCCTAAGAGGATCGGTGAGGATATGGTGCCAACAACCCCCCATTAGTTCTTACATATCATGGGTAAATTACCCCCCTGGCTCGGCGACTATGGCCTCACCTGAACGAGATTACTGGACTTCTCTATACGAGATCCCAACACCATAAAATCGAACAGACATGCACCACAGCGCACCTAACCTTCTAACATGCTACCCCCCAACCTCCAAATCCCTGGCCTTATACCATGCCAGATCCTCAACCGATATGTTCCCCCTGTCATGCATACTGGGTCGCCTTCAGCAATACTGGGCGCATACATATACTTATTAATACATCCTAACAAAATTTATTTTCAAATTCAAAATTTGGTTTCAATTAAAATCAAATTGTTATATTACCATTTCTTTCTCAAAATCAAAATAAAAATCTTTTGCACGACTCCATTAACTCTATTAATTTTCTCCACTACAACAATCACAAAGAAAAAACGAATTGAACATCTTATTAAAACATGAATAATGTTTAATACTCTATATTCTAAACAATATAACTCAATAAAACACTAGTAATACACATAAACAATAATACACTTGAAATTCAAACATCACCTATGTGGCAGGCATAAAATCAAAATTTTTTTTTTAATCAAAATATTAATTTTTATCAATTTTGGAAAAAATTTAAAATTATTTCAATCACTTAAACGACAAAATTTGCATCAAGCAATTGCCAAAAACTGGTCTAGTTTATAACATCAACCATCAGCTGATCACACTGGGTCAAGTCAACGACCTTGACCTACATATGTTATACATAGATCTACATCATGAAGTACATAAAACATCTTCAAAATTTGTTATCTCTAAACACAATAAAACATAATAAAATAAGACATTTAAAATTACCATAGTATTATTACAATTAACAATAAAACTGACATTTAAATTAATCAAAATTACACATTTTATAGCTTTACATTATTCTCAAATTCTATTAAAATTTGTCACTTGTTTCAATTAGTTTTTTCATTTTAACTATGATTTACTTTCTTTAACATTCTCAATCTCCATTAGTTTGGGTGACTTAATTATTCATAATAACTTGATCTACAACTTGGCATTTATATTTTCTCTTAATCCCCTTCTGACTCTAACATCACTAACAGCTTTAATTAACATGACACCCCTTCTCTATCAAAACATCTATCAAACGTTCTCTAAACCCACTTACTACTCAACTCATATCGCATCATTCTACCCTTATATATATAAAAAGAAAAACTCTCTACCTCTTTGTACTCAGGATGTGTGTTCCCCTCCCAAAGCTCACTCCCTTATCTGGTCCCTGGACTTTCCCTAGGCAACCTTTCCGGCGCTAAACAGTCCCTTCCTGTCCCAACACCTTTCGTTGCGGACTCCTTATCACACCACCCCCCTTACAAAATTCTCATCAACTATTTACTCTCCCAATACAATACTTTCATTTACAACAAAATATCTCCATTTACTTATTACGTCAATATATCAATCATTACTCTACATATTTTCCCATAGCTACTGTGTCACTATTACCTCTCAAATTCTACATTACATTAATTCACAACAATATTATTCTTAACTAAAAATGAACTTTATCTTGTGAAAACTTACTTTTTTCGTCGGACGCGTTTCGGCGTACGTATCCGCCTTCTTCAGCTTTTAGTCAGACTGCCATAATTTTGTAACGGTTTTTGTGTGGAAGGTGTAGTCGGGGTGGTGTGTGGGGGAAGGGGATTGGTGCAGGATTCACTTGATGTTTGTTTTTTGTAAAATTGTGTCAAAAAGTGTATGTGATTTATATTGTAATTGATCGTTGAGTATGTTGTTTGGTTGTGTTGTGTGGTGTTTATATATTTCATATTTTATGTTTATTATTGTGGTGAAATATATAAACACCACACAACACAACCAAACAACATACTCAACGATCAATTACAATATAAATCACATACACTTTTTGACACAATTTTACAAAAAACAAACATCAAGTGAATCCCTGCACCAATCCCCTTCCCCCACACACCACCACCACTACACCTTCCACACAAAAACTGTTACGAAATGATGGCAGTCTGACTAAAAGCTGAAGAAGGCGGGTACGTACGCCGAAACGCGTCCGACGAAAAAAGTAAGTTTTCACAAGATAAAGTTCATTTTTAGTAAAGTGATAGTGCTGTGAAAGAAGAGATGAACAATCAAGACAACAATATTATTCTCTCTAGTACCCCTTTAAATTCAACATGGACTGATCTAAATGTCCTAACTCAATATTAATCACCCAAAATCAACTTTACCACCTTTTACAGACCATTTAAAATTCTTAACTATCACAATTCATTTTATCATCATTTAAATTAAAATCTTTAACCACATTGAAATCATTAGATTCGAACATTTAATTACATTGGAAATTTGCAAACAATTTATAAATGATATTCTACAGCTGATCAGCTGATTTTCTTGACAAGGTGAATAACCTTACTATAGACACATTTCAAAATTATACAAATTATACATTTTATCAATCCTTACCTCTAACACAATAAACTAATACATTTATACGACATAATAAACACAGTATAATAAACATCTACTGGACCCCTTTTCTCAAATCAAAACAAAATTATTTAGTCAGCTCAGCAGCGAGTCGCCATTATTAAGTTACACCAAACTCTTTTAATTCGTTACCCCCTTGAGTAACCTCCTTAACCACACACACTATTGTTTTCTGATGGTGGAGTGTTGCGTCCATTTGCATCCACAAGGACGGCATTGGTGGAGGAACTTTGTCATCTCCTTGTCCTTGCTTCCGCGTTACATTTTAAAATTAAGTAGATATCATCATATCTGTTGTTTCAAATTTATATGCCCTTAATGCGGGTCTACCACCTGGTTTACTGTTCCTACGCGAACAGAGTGGCAGCCGCTGTTCCACAGTTCCGGGGATTTCCCCTAAAGTCACCCCCCTTTAATATCAAATATACACCAATTTCAAGGACAGCTATGGTCAAATTTACAATTGTTGGCCATAGCTGGCCGCCATCCAAAACCACGATTAGTGCTGATAAGGCAGTAATCGCCCGAAAAGGCGGGGAAATCAACTCTAAATTCAGGCATGTTCTCTTCATCATTATGATACACGGCACGGCAATAAATCAGCATATAATATAAAATTATATAAAAGTTGTGCCGTGTATTTTACGCCAGTTTGGCCTCCGATGTAGGTAACACTCTCTGTTACCCCCAACACTTACTGCTACCTAAAGTGGCACATGCCACCACTGCAATAGCATACTAATGACTAAATTAACCCTTCTACAGTTGCGGTCTCTACATTCCATCAGTATATCACTTCTATTAACACCACACAACCCCCCAAAATTGCCCCCATATCTTGTATGCTAACATGATAGAACATAATACACATTTACCTTGAACATTGACATTGTTATTTTTAATTAAACAAACAATTCTCTTTTAAATAATTTATACAGAAAATTATAAACATTATAATTTGAAATTTTTATTAACTCTTCTATATATCATCATTTAATTATTTATCCATTGCTGCAATTAGATTCCTCAAAAATGTATTATTAACATTTATTTTATCTCATATTTAAGTTATTACTACCTTTTGACTATGGTTTCTATTTAGTACAATTATCTCAACTTAGTTTCATCATTGAGTTTAAAATCTTTTCAACACCTGTAAACATTTTACTCTATTTAACTTGTATTACAAAATTTATACTCACAGTACATCATTCATACCCTGTCATAAGCACACAAATATAAACATAATAACTCCCTGTACCTTCTGAAACATTTTAACAACAATGTTATTCCATACTAAACAATTTAACATTTATTTATTTATTAATTATTGTCAAATTCATATCTCATAAAATAATTTAAATCCATCATTATATAACATCTTAAATCAATCAAAAATATTTAAACATCTCCAATTATTTTAATTAAATCAATTATTGAAAACACAACATTTTTAATTACTCTCACCAATTACAATAATTACAATTCATTTGTTATCCTCTTCAAAATTATTTTTGTTATCTATTTAGACTGCAAAATATTATTATTATTGTCACAACAATTTCTACTACCTACACACACTGTTTACCTTACATACTTGTTACAATACAAACACAATTAATTTCACTAAAAATTTATTTACAAACTTTTGTCATTATTCTTCAATTTACCACACTTCATTTTCCAAGTCAGCAAGTCAGAACCATAAATCAAAATATTTAAAATGTCCATTTATTAAGTTTATTTTCAGCCTCCATCATCGAATAATACTCTAATATATTTATAATATAAATCGTTCTTGTCCACACTCAATTTATTAATTTTAATATGATAATTCGCTAATACTTCAAGTTGTTTCACTATCATCAAATCATAAAACTTGTCAATATCATTAGTGATTTTAGTTTGGTCTCCATCAGTAGTTTTATTCAATCTAAAGTCAGTTATTTTCTCATCATATTCTTCTACTACACTCATTACAACATAAGGTAAGTGTTTATCATTTACAATGGTATTATAAAAATATTCATTTATCTCTCTTTCAACAGGTAAGCATTTCATATCATCTGTTTCCTTCCATTCTAACCTCTCTTTCAACTCTTTATGATTTCTCTTTAACTTATATAATTCTATCTCTCTATCAATACACAACTCTGTATCTAAATCTCTCTCACCATAACACGATCTCACACTTTCGACACTATCCCACACAGAGGGTACTAACTTATAAAAAATCGGGGAACAACTCAAAGACCTCATGTCTTTCAATAACAAGGGACTCTTACCCTTCAACAACAACATTTGTGAACACCTTGGTTCATCATAAATATGGGGAAAATTTACCCTCTACCCTACATACTCATCTAATCTCTCTTGCCACTCTTTCTGTAATTCATCAACACTAATTACTACTCCGTTCCAACCCATTACTCTCTCACTCTCACTCACTATCTCACTAACTATTGTCAACGTATCACTCTCTGATACCACATTCTTAATTATATTATCATTTTCAACATCATTTTTATCACTTGTTACTTTTTTATTATCATTATTATTATTACTTTTAATCTGTTCCCCTACTGACTCTACTACTTTCTCAATATCTCGTTTCAATTCGTTACACTTACTCTCATACTGAATTTTGACCTCATTAATATCTCTTTTCAGTTCATTGAATTTTATATCATTATTATCAAAACGATTATTTAATTCATTAAATTTATTATTCTGTTCCTCAAATTTAGCGTCAAATTTATTATTTTGTTCATTGATATCCTTCGATATCGTTATTAACATATTCATCACATCATTATTAAATTGACTGTTACATTTTGTTGAAGTCGGGGTTAATTGCACACCCGAGTCTTCAGTCACATTGCTTTGATCTGTTACATTTAATTCTACTGTTTTATCTTGACTCACACTTGGAGTTGAATGTACCTCAAAATTACTCATAATGTTTGATTCATCAAAATTGTCAACACTAGTTATTTCATTGATATCGTTTTCATTTCCTGCCATTTTTAAATTGTAAATTTACTGATTTTTGTTTCACTACTCTTTAATTTACATCTACAACATCTTATATTTGATCTAAACTTAATTTATTGTTTTACCTACTTTACGTAATTTTTTACATACCGTTACTTAACCTTTCAACCATACTTGCATTTTATTTGTATGTGTGGTCTTTATATTTTCCTTTCAATTTATAAAAACTGTCCCTGCTTCGGACACGCCATTTGTAATATTATTTATTGTTTTATTAATACATTTAAATCACAAAAATTATTTCATAAATTAATCCACTTACCTTGTATTGCCCAGAGTTACATCACACGAATGTGGAAATGCAAGGATGATTGCAAGGTTATATCAGTAACATACGCAACTCGCATTTATGTAGAGAAACAATTAAAATTTTTATTATATTCTTCAAACTTTTGACATTTTATTTACGTCTTTTAAATTTTACTCAAAGTTCGTTTTGTTAAGAAATCATTTCTGCTGATTTAACCTTCTTTATCTAAACATCATTTACTATTAATTTCCCTTTTTATTTAAAACATAAACACTACCTTGAATCATTTTACCCAAAATACATATTGATTAATGTTTGAATCTAACTAACTTATTTTCTATAGACGTCCCAGTTTGCTGCACACACACACATTCATTCCATTTACCTTCCCATTATGGAATACAGCTCATTGAATTTAAAAGGAATTAAAATCGGTAACCTGACTTGAAATGTCCCTCTCGTTGCCGCATGCTGCACTAGTTATATTCACATGTTTCGTTGGTCATATTCACGTTAAAGGTTTTCAGTCAGTTCACTGGCTCCACTTTAGATATCGATTCGTTTTGTAAGCATAAATTGACACTTTTTTACCAAAGATTAACAAATTTAGAAACGCGCGACTTCGTAGCGCTCCCGGCCGGGAAACGGAGGTAATTTAACTGAGAGCGAGCGTCACTAACTCATCTCCCACCAGAAGTTAGGCATAGCGGAACTTACAGTGCCTTAGGATCGAATCGTCCGTCACTGTTCATTCAACAAGGGTTACACCGTGTGTTAGACGTCGACGAAATCTCACTGCCTGTAATTACGTCACATAAATGGGTGTGTCCTTAAACTCGCATCCGCCTTGTCGAAAGCACATGGCACACAGAATTCACCACCAGGCCATGTTGTTTTTGCTTCTTGGCATCATCTGCGCGCCTGCTGGTGTTAGCACGTGTCACTCAACACTACAGTTCCTGGAATGTTATTGCATTGTTGCCCCTTGACACATTCCATCGTACAGCTACACTGTCCCGTTCCTTTGTTTGAACAACGCTTTTATTCAACACGTGGCTGGCCACACAGATGAAAACAATTTGTGATATTTTAATAAAATAAAAAGCCCCTCTTTTTAGCCCGTTACAATACCCCCCCAATGAGAGATCTTCTGCCGGAACAGAAGAAATCTCATTGCTAAACCCCTAAGAGGATCGGTGAGGATATGGTGCCAACAACCCCCCATTAGTTCTTACATATCATGGGTAAACTACCCCCCTGGCTCGGCGACTATGGCCTCACCTGAACGAGATTACTGGACTTCTCTATACGAGATCCCAACACCATAAAATCGAACAGACACGCACCACAGCGCAACTAACCTTCTAACATGCTACCCCCCAACCTCCAAATCCCTGGCCTTATACCATGCCAGATCCTCAACCGATATGTTCCCCCTGTCATGCATACTGGGTCGCCTTCAGCAATACTGGGCGCATCCATATACTTATTAATACATCGTAACAAAATTTATTTTCAAATTCAAAATTTGGTTTCAATTAAAATCAAATTTTTATATTACCATTTCTTTCTCAAAATAAAAATAAAAATCTTTTGCACGACTCCATTAACTCTATTAATTTTCTCCACTACAACAATCACAAAGAAAAAACGAATTGAACATCTTATTAAAACATGAATAATGTTTAGTACTCTATATTCTAAACAATATAACTCAATAAAACACTAGCAATACACATAAACAATAATACACTTGAAATTCAAACATCACCTATGTGGCAGGCATAAAATCAAAATTTTTTTTTTATCAAAATATTAATTTTTATCAATTTTGGAAAAAATTTAAAATTATTTCAATCACTTAAACGACAAAATTTGCATCAAGCAATTGCCAAAAACTGGTCTAGTTTATAACATCAACCATCAGCTGATCACACTGGGTCAAGTCAACGACCTTGACCTACATATGTTATACATAGATCTACATCATGAAGTACATAAAACATCTTCAAAATTTGTTATCTCTAAACACAATAAAACAATAAAATAAGACATTTAAAATTACCATAGTATTATTACAATTAACAATAAAACTGACATTTAAATTAATCAAAATTACACATTTTATAGCTTTACATTATTCTCAAATTCTATTAAATTTTGTCACTTGTTTCAATTAGTTTTTTCACTTTAACTATGATTTACTTTCTTTAACATTCTCAATCTCCATTAGTTTGGGTGACTTAATTATTCATAATAACTTGATCTACAACTTGGCATTTATATTTTCTCTTAATCCCCTTCTGACTCTAACATCACTAACAGCTTTAATTAACATGACACCCCTTCTCTATCAAAACATCTATCAAACGTTCTCTAAACCCACTTACTACTCAACTCATATCGCATCATTCTACCCTTATATATATAAAAAGAAAAACTCTCTACCCCTTTGTACTCAGGATGTGTTCCCCTCCCAAAGCTCACTCCCTTATCTGGTCCCTGGACTTTCCCTAGGCAACCCTTTCCGGCGCTAAACAGTCCCTTCCTGTCCCAACACCTTTCGTTGCGGACTCCTTATCACACCACCCCCCTTACAAAATTCTCATCAACTATTTACTCTCCCAATACAATACTTTCATTTACAACAAAATATCTCCATTTACTTATTACGTCAATATATCAATCATTACTCTACATATTTTCCCATAGCTACTGTGTCACTATTACCTCTCAAATTCTACATTACATTAATTCACAACAATATTATTCTTAACTAAAAATGAACTTTATCTTGTGAAAACTTACTTTTTTCGTCGGACGCGTTTCGGCGTACGTATCCGCCTTCTTCAGCTTTTAGTCAGACTGCCATAATTTTGTAACGGTTTTTGTGTGGAAGGTGTAGTCGGGGTGGTGTGTGGGGGAAGGGGATTGGTGCAGGGATTCACTTGATGTTTGTTTTTTGTAAAATTGTGTCAAAAAGTGTATGTGATTTATATTGTAATTGATCGTTGAGTATGTTGTTTGGTTGTGTTGTGTGGTGTTTATATATTTCATATTTTATGTTTATTATTGTGGTGAAATATATAAACACCACACAACACAACCAAACAACATACTCAACGATCAATTACAATATAAATCACATACACTTTTTGACACAATTTTACAAAAAACAAACATCAAGTGAATCCCTGCACCAATCCCCTTCCCCCACACACCACCCCCACTACACCTTCCACACAAAAACCGTTACGAAATGATGGCAGTCTGACTAAAAGCTGAAGAAGGCGGGTACGTACGCCGAAACGCGTCCGACGAAAAAAGTAAGTTTTCACAAGATAAAGTTCATTTTTAGTAAAGTGATAGTGCTGTGAAAGAAGAGATGAACAATCAAGACAACAATATTATTCTCTCTAGTACCCCTTTAAATTCAACATGGACTGATCTAAATGTCCTAACTCAATATTAATCACCCAAAATCAACTTTACCACCTTTTACAGACCATTTAAAATTCTTAACTATCACAATTCATTTTATCATCATTTAAATTAAAATCTTTAACCACATTGAAATCATTAGATTCGAACATTTAATTACATTGGAAATTTGCAAACAATTTATAAATGATATTCTACAGCTGATCAGCTGATTTTCTTGACAAGGTGAATAACCTTACTATAGACACATTTCAAATTTATATAAATTATACATTTTATCAATCCTTACCTCTAACACAATAAACTAATACATTTATACGACATAATAAACACAGTATAATAAACATCTACTGCACCCCTTTTCTCAAATCAAAACAAAATTATTTAGTCAGCTCAGCAGCGAGTCGCCATTATTAAGTTACACCAAACTCTTTTAATTCGTTACCCCCTTGAGTAACCTCCTTAACCACACACACTATTGTTTTCTGATGGTGGACTGTTGCGTCCATTTGCATCCACAAGGACGGCATTGGTGGAGGAACTTTGTCATCTCCTTGTCCTTGCTTCCGCGTTACATTTTAAAATTAAGTAGATATCATCATATCTGTTGTTTCAAATTTATATGCCCTTAATGCGGGTCTACCACCTGGTTTACTGTTCCTACGCGAACAGAGTGGCAGCCGCTGTTCCACAGTTCCGGGGATTTCCCCTAAAGTCACCCCCCTTTAATTTCAAATATACACCAATTTCAAGCACAGCTATGGTCAAATTTACAATTGTTGGCCATAGCTGGCCGCCATCCAAAACCACGATTAGTGCTGATAAGGCAGTAATCGCCCGAAAAGGCGGGGAAATCAACTCTAAATTCAGGCATGTTCTCTTCATCATTATGATACACGGCACGGCAATAAATCAGCATATAATATAAAATTATATAAAAGTTGTGCCGTGTATTTTACGCCAGTTTGGCCTCCGATGTAGGTAACACTCTCTGTTACCCCCAACACTTACTGCTACCTACAGTGGCACATGCCACCACTGCAATAGCATACTAATGACTAAATTAACCCTTCTACAGTTGCGGTCTCTACATTCCATCAGTATATCACTTCTATTAACACCACACAACCCCCCAAAATTGCCCCCATATCTTGTATGCTAACATGATAGAACATAATACACATTTACCTTGAACATTGACATTGTTATTTTTAATTAAACAGACAATTCTCTTTTAAATAATTTATACAGAAAATTATAAACATTATAATTTGAAATTTTTATTAACTCTTCTATATATCATCATTTAATTATTTATCCATTGCTGCAATTAGATTCCTCAAAAATTTATTATTAACATTTATTTTATCTCATATTTAAGTTATTACTACCTTTTGACTATGGTTTCTATTTAGTACAATTATCTCAACTTAGTTTCATCATTGAGTTTAAAATCTTTTCAACACCTGTAAACATTTTACTCTATTTAACTTGTATTACAAAATTTATACTCACAGTACATCATTCATACCCTGTCATAAGCACACAAATATAAACATAATAACTCCCTGTACCTTCTGAAACATTTTAACAACAATGTTATTCCATACTAAACAATTTAAGATTTATTTATTAATTAATTATTGTCAAATTCATTCTTGGATTTCGTTTCCATGACGTGTCCGTTACTTAACTAAATATCACTATAATATTGACGACTCGGAACACTAAGTTTTTTATAAGTAAAAACGTAAAGTTTTACCTTACAGCCTAAACCGGCTTTCACCTATAGAAGGCTTCATCAGAGGCTGTCGTTAGTAGCGCTGCTCGTCTTGTTGTTGGCGAGGAGATAGTGTTTCGAAAGATTGAAGCTGTGTGTGTGTGGTGAGATGTGTTCGAATAATGCGTGCGATTTGAATTGTGTCTGTTCGTTTAGGATGTCGTTTTTATTTGTTTTTGTGTGTTTGTATATTTCTAATTGTTCTAGAGTGTCTAGTTTTCGGCGTTTTGTGTGTACGTGTAGTATGTTCATGTTATTGTCGATGTTTTTATATGTTCAAATTGCAGTAAATTCTACATAGGCCAGACAGGACGTAGCTTCAAACAGAGATACATTGAACACACAAAAGCACTCCACACCACTACAGAATCTACCTTCGCAAACCACCTCATTGAAGCAAACCACACATATAAAAACATCGACAATAACATGAACATACTACACGTACACACAAAAGGCCGAAAACTAGACACTCTAGAACAATTAGAAATATACAAACACACAAAAACAAATAAAAACGACATCCTAAACGAACAGACACAATTCAAATCGCACGCATTATTCGAACACATCTCACCACACACACACAGCTTCAATCTTTCGAAACACTATCTCCTCGCCAACAACAAGACGAGCAGCGCTACTAACGACAGCCTCTGATGAAGCCTTCTATAGGTGAAAGCCGGTTTAGGCTGTAAGGTAAAACTTTACGTTTTTACTTATAAAAAACTTAGTGTTCCGAGTCGTCAATATTATAGTGATATTTAGTCAAATTCATATCTCATAAAATAATTTAAATCCATCATTATATAACATCTTAAATCAATCAAAAATATTTAAACATCTCCAATTATTTTAATTAAATCAATTATTGAAAACACAACATTTTTAGTTACTCTCACCAATTACAATAATTACAATTCATTTGTTATCCTCTTCAAAATTATTTTTGTTATCTATTTAGACTGCAAAAATATTATTATTATTGTCACAACAATTTCTACTACCTACACACACTGTTTACCTTACATACTTGTTACAATACAAACACAATTAATTTCACTAAAAATTTATTTACAAACTTTTGTCATTATTCTTCAATTTACCACACTTCATTTTCCAAGTCAGCAAGTCAGAACCATAAATCAAAATATTTAAAATGTCCATTTATTAAGTTTATTTTCAGCCTCCATCATCGAATAATACTCTAATATATTTATAATATAAATCGTTCTTGTCCACACTCAATTTATTAATTTTAATATGATAATTCGCTAATACTTCAAGTTGTTTCACTATCATCAAATCATAAAACTTGTCAATATCATTAGTGATTTTAGTTTGGTCTCCATCAGTAGTTTTATTCAATCTAAAGTCAGTTATTTTCTCATCATATTCTTCTACTACACTCATTACAACATAAGGTAAGTGTTTATCATTTACAATGGTATTATAAAAATATTCATTTATCTCTCTTTCAACAGGTAAGCATTTCATATCATCTGTTTCCTTCCATTCTAACCTCTCTTTCAACTCTTTATGATTTCTCTTTAACTTATATAATTCTATCTCTCTATCAATACACAACTCTCTATCTAAATCTCTCTCACCATAACACGATCTCACACTTTCGACACTATCCCACACAGAGGGTACTAACTTATAAAAAATCGGGGAACAACTCAAAGACCTCATGTCTTTCAATAACAAGGGACTCTTACCCTTCAACAACAACATTTGTGAACACCTTGGTTCATCATAAATATGGGGAAAATTTACCCTCTACCCTACATACTCATCTAATCTCTCTTGCCACTCTTTCTGTAATTCATCAACACTAATTACTACTCCGTTACAACCCATTACTCTCTCACTCTCACTCACTATCTCACTAACTATTGTCAACGTATCACTCTCTGATACCACATTCTTAATTATATTATCATTTTCAACGTCATTTTTATCACTTGTTACTTTTTTATTATCATTATTATTATTACTTTTAATCTGTTCCCCTACTGACTCTACTACTTTCTCAATATCTTGTTTCAATTCGTTACACTTACTCTCATACTGAATTTTGACCTCATTAATATCTCTTTTCAGTTCATTGAATTTTATATCATTATTATCAAAACGATTATTTAATTCATTAAATTTATTATTCTGTTCCTCAAATTTAGCGTCAAATTTATTATTTTGTTCATTGATATCCTTCGATATCGTTATTAACATATTCATCACATCATTATTAAATTGACTGTTACATTTTGTTGAAGTCGGGGTTAATTGCACACCCGAGTCTTCAGTCACATTGCTTTGATCTGTTACATTTAATTCTACTGTTTTATCTTGACTCACACTTGGAGTTGAATGTACCTCAAAATTACTCATAATGTTTGATTCATCAAAATTGTCAACACTAGTTATTTCATTGATATCGTTTTCATTTCCTGCCATTTTTAAATTGTAAATTTACTGATTTTTGTTTCACTACTCTTTAATTTACATCTACAACATCTTATATTTGATCTAAACTTAATTTATTGTTTTACCTACTTTACGTAATTTTTTACATACCGTTACTTAACCTTTCAACCATACTTGCATTTTATTTGTATGTTTGGTCTTTATATTTTCCTTTCAATTTATAAAAACTGTCCCTGCTTCGGACGCGCCATTTGTAATATTATTTATTGTTTTATTAATACATTTAAATCACAAAAATTATTTCATAAATTAATCCACTTACCTTGTATTGCCCAGAGTTACATCACACGAACGTGGAAATGCAAGGATGATTGCAAGGTTATATCAGTAACATACGCAACTCGCATTTATGTAGAGAAACAATTAAAATTTTTATTATATTCTTCAAACTTTTTACATTTTATTTACTTCTTTTAAATTTTACTCAAAGTTCGTTTTGTTAAGAAATCATTTCTGCTGATTTAACCTTGTTTATCTAAACATCATTTACTATTAATTTCCCTTTTTATTTAAAACATAAACACTACCTTGAATCATTTTACCCAAAATACATATTGATTAATGTTTGAATCTAACTAACTTATTTTCTATAGACGTCCCAGTTTGCTGCACACACACACATTCATTCCATTTACCTTCCCATTATGGAATACAGCTCATTGAATTTAAAAGGAATTAAAATCGGTAACCTGACTTGAAATGTCCCTCTCGTCGCCGCATGCTGCACTAGTTATATTCACATGTTTCGTTGGTCATATTCACGTTAAAGGTTTTCAGTCAGTTCACTGGCTCCACTTTAGATATCGATTCGTTTTGTAAGCATAACTTGACACTTTTTTACCAAAGATTAATAAATTTAGAAACGCGCGACTTCGTAGCGCTCCCGGCCGGGAAACGGAGGTAATTTAACTGAGAGCGAGCGTCACTAACTCATCTCCCACCAGAAGTTAGGCATAGCGGAACTTACAATGCCTTAGGATCGAATCGTCCGTCACTGTTCATTCAACAAGGGTTACACCGTGTGTTAGACGTCGACGAAATCTCACTGCCTGTAATTACGTCACATAAATGGGTGTGTCCTTAAACTCGCATCCGCCTTGTCGAAAGCACATGGCACACAGAATTCACCACCAGGCCATGTTGTTTTTGCTTCTTGGCATCGTCTGCGCACCTGCTGGTGTTAGCACGTGTCACTCAACACTACAGTTCCTGGAATATTATTGCATTGTTGCCCCTTGACACATTCCATCGTACAGCTACACTGTCCCGTTCCTTTGTTTGAACAACGCTTTTATTCAACACGTGGCTGGCCACACAGATGAAAACAATTTGTGATATTTTAATAAAATAAAAATCCCCTCCTTTTAGCCCGTTACAATACCCCCCCAATGAGAGATCTTCTGCCGGAACAGAATAAATCTCATTGCTAAACCCCTAAGAGGATCGGTGAGGATATGGTGCCAACAACCCCCCATTAGTTCTTACATATCATGGGTAAACTACCCCCCTGGCTCGGCGACTATGGCCTCACCTGAACGAGATTACTGGACTTCTCTATACGAGATCCCAACACCATAAAATCGAACAGACACGCACCACAGCGCAACTAACCTTCTAACATGCTACCCCCCAACCTCCAAATCCCTGGCCTTATACCATGCCAGATCCTCAACCGATATGTTCCCCCTGTCATGCATACTGGGTCGCCTTCAGCAATACTGGGCGCATCCATATACTTATTAATACATCGTAACAAAATTTATTTTCAAATTCAAAATTTGGTTTCAATTAAAATCAAATTGTTATATTACCATTTCTTTCTCAAAATCAAAATAAAAATTTTTGCACGACTCCATTAACTCTATTAATTTTCTCCACTACAACAATCACAAAGAAAAAACGAATTGAACATCTTATTAAAACATGAATAATGTTTAATACTCTATATTCTAAACAATATAACTCAATAAAACACTAGTAATACATATAAACAATAATACACTTGAAATTCAAACATTACCTATGTGGCAGGCATAAAATCAAAATTTTTTTTATCAAAATATTAATTTTTATCAATTTTGGAAAAAATTTAAAATTATTTCAATCACTTAAACGACAAAATTTGCATCAAGCAATTGCCAAAAACTGGTCTAGTTTATAACATCAACCATCAGCTGATCACACTGGGTCAAGTCAACGACCTTGACCTACATATGTTATACATAGATCTACATCATGAAGTACATAAAACATCTTCAAAATTTGTTATCTCTAAACACAATAAAACAATAAAATAAGACATTTAAAATTACCATAGTATTATTACAATTAACAATAAAACTGACATTTAAATTAATCAAAATTACACATTTTATAGCTTTACATTATTCTCAAATTCTATTAAAATTTGTCACTTGTTTCAATTAGTTTTTTCACTTTAACTATGATTTACTTTCTTTAACATTCTCAATCTCCATTAGTTTGGGTGACTTAATTATTCATAATAACTTGATCTACAACTTGGCATTTATATTTTCTCTTAATCCCCTTCTGACTCTAACATCACTAACAGCTTTAATTAACATGACACCCCTTCTCTATCAAAACATCTATCAAACGTTCTCTAAACCCACTTACTACTCAACTCATATCGCATCATTCTACCCTTATATATATAAAAAGAAAAACTCTCTACCCCTTTGTACTCAGGATGTGTGTTTCCCTCCCAAAGCTCACTCCCTTATCTGGTCCCTGGACTTTCCCTAGGCAACCCTCTCCGGCGCTAAACAGTCCCTTCCTGTCCCAACACCTTTCGTTGCGGACTCCTTATCACACCACCCCCCTTACAAAATTCCCATCAACTATTTACTCTCCCAATACAATACTTTCATTTACAACAAAATATCTCCATTTACTTATTACGTCAATATATCAATCATTACTCTACATATTTTCCCATAGCTACTGTGTCACTATTACCTCTCAAATTCTACATTACATTAATTCACAACAATATTATTCTTTACTAAAAATGAACTTTATCTTGTGAAAACTTACTTTTTTCGTCGGACGCGTTTCGGCGTACGTATCCGCCTTCTTCAGCTTTTAGTCAGACTGCCATAATTTCGTAACGGTTTTTGTGTGGAAGGTGTAGTGGGGGTGGTGTGTGGGGGAAGGGGATTGGTGCAGGGATTCACTTGATGTTTGTTTTTTGTAAAATTGTGTCAAAAAGTGTATGTGATTTATATTGTAATTGATCGTTGAGTATGTTGTTTGGTTGTGTTGTGTGGTGTTTATATATTTCATATTTTATCTTTATTATTGTGGTGAAATATATAAACACCACACAACACAACCAAACAACATACTCAACGATCAATTACAATATAAATCACATACACTTTTTGACACAATTTTACAAAAAACAAACATCAAGTGAATCCCTGCACCAATCCCCTTCCCCAACATACCACCCCCACTACACCTTCCACACAAAAACCGTTACGAAATGATGGCAGTCTGACTAAAAGCTGAAGAAGGCGGGTACGTACGCCGAAACGCGTCCGACGAAAAAAGTAAGTTTTCACAAGATAAAGTTCATTTTTAGTAAAGTGATAGTGCTGTGAAAGAAGAGATGAACAATCAAGACAACAATATTATTCTCTCTAGTACCCCTTTAAATTCAACATGGACTGATCTAAATGTCCTAACTCAATATTAATCACCCAAAATCAACTTTACCACCTTTTACAGACCATTTAAAATTCTTAACTATCACAATTCATTTTATCATCATTTAAATTAAAATCTTTAACCACATTGAAATCATTAGATTCGAACATTTAATTACATTGGAAATTTGCAAACAATTTATAAATGATATTCTACAGCTGATCAGCTGATTTTCTTGACAAGGTGAATAACCTTACTATAGACACATTTCAAAATTATACAAATTATACATTTTATCAATCCTTACCTCTAACACAATAAACTAATACATTTATACGACATAATAAACACAGTATAATAAACATCTACTGCACCCCTTTTCTCAAATCAAAACAAAATTATTTAGTCAGCTCAGCAGCGAGTCGCCATTATTAAGTTACACCAAACTCTTTTAATTCGTTACCCCCTTGAGTAACCTCCTTAACCACACACACTATTGTTTTCTGATGGTGGACTGTTGCGTCTATTTGCATCCACAAGGATGGCATTGGTGGAGGAACTTTGTCATCTCCTTGTCCTTGCTTCCGCGTTACATTTTAAAATTAAGTAGATATCATCATATCTGTTGTTTCAAATTTATATGCCCTTAATGCGGGTCTACCACCTGGTTTACTGTTCCTACGCGAACAGAGTGGCAGCCGCTGTTCCACAGTTCCGGGGATTTCCCCTAAAGTCACCCCCCTTTAATTTCAAATATACACCAATTTCAAGGACAGCTATGGTCAAATTTACAATTGTTGGCCATAGCTGGCCGCCATCCAAAACCACGATTAGTGCTGATAAGGCAGTAATCGCCCGAAAAGGCGGGGAAATCAACTCTAAATTCAGGCATGTTCTCTTCATCATTATGATACACGGCACGGCAATAAATCAGCATATAATATAAAATTATATAAAAGTTGTGCCGTGTATTTTACGCCAGTTTGGCCTCCGATGTAGGTAACACTCTCTGTTACCCCCAACACTTACTGCTACCTACAGTGGCACATGCCACCACTGCAATAGCATACTAATGACTAAATTAACCCTTCTACAGTTGCGGTCTCTACATTCCATCAGTATATCACTTCTATTAACACCACACAACCCCCCAAAATTGCCCCCATATCTTGTATGCTAACATGATAGAACATAATACACATTTACCTTGAACATTGACATTGTTATTTTTAATTAAACAAACAATTCTCTTTTAAATAATTTATACAGAAAATTATAAACATTATAATTTGAAATTTTTATTAACTCTTCTATATATCATCATTTAATTATTTATCCATTGCTGCAATTAGATTCCTCAAAAATGTATTATTAACATTTATTTTATCTCATATTTAAGTTATTACTACCTTTTGACTATGGTTTCTATTTAGTACAATTATCTCAACTTAGTTTCATCATTGAGTTTAAAATCTTTTCAACACCTGTAAACATTTTACTCTATTTAACTTGTATTACAAAATTTATACTCACAGTACATCATTCATACCCTGTCATAAGCACACAAATATAAACATAATAACTCCCTGTACCTTCTGAAACATTTTAACAACAATGTTATTCCATACTAAACAATTTAAGATTTATTTATTAATTAATTATTGTCAAATTCATTCTTGGATTTCGTTTCCATGACGTGTCCGTTACTTAACTAAATATCACTATAATATTGACGACTCGGAACACTAAGTTTTTTATAAGTAAAAACGTAAAGTTTTACCTTACAGCCTAAACCGGCTTTCACCTATAGAAGGCTTCATCAGAGGCTGTCGTTAGTAGCGCTGCTCGTCTTGTTGTTGGCGAGGAGATAGTGTTTCGAAAGATTGAAGCTGTGTGTGTGTGGTGAGATGTGTTCGAATAATGCGTGCGATTTGAATTGTGTCTGTTCGTTTAGGATGTCGTTTTTATTTGTTTTTGTGTGTTTGTATATTTCTAATTGTTCTAGAGTGTCTAGTTTTCGGCGTTTTGTGTGTACGTGTAGTATGTTCATGTTATTGTCGATGTTTTTATATGTTCAAATTGCAGTAAATTCTACATAGGCCAGACAGGACGTAGCTTCAAACAGAGATACATTGAACACACAAAAGCACTCCACACCACTACAGAATCTACCTTCGCAAACCACCTCATTGAAGCAAACCACACATATAAAAACATCGACAATAACATGAACATACTACACGTACACACAAAAGGCCGAAAACTAGACACTCTAGAACAATTAGAAATATACAAACACACAAAAACAAATAAAAACGACATCCTAAACGAACAGACACAATTCAAATCGCACGCATTATTCGAACACATCTCACCACACACACACAGCTTCAATCTTTCGAAACACTATCTCCTCGCCAACAACAAGACGAGCAGCGCTACTAACGACAGCCTCTGATGAAGCCTTCTATAGGTGAAAGCCGGTTTAGGCTGTAAGGTAAAACTTTACGTTTTTACTTATAAAAAACTTAGTGTTCCGAGTCGTCAATATTATAGTGATATTTAGTCAAATTCATATCTCATAAAATAATTTAAATCCATCATTATATAACATCTTAAATCAATCAAAAATATTTAAACATCTCCAATTATTTTAATTAAATCAATTATTGAAAACACAACATTTTTAATTACTCTCACCAATTACAATAATTACAATTCATTTGTTATCCTCTTCAAAATTATTTTTGTTATCTATTTAGACTGCAAAAATATTATTATTATTGTCACAACAATTTCTACTACCTACACACACTGTTTACCTTACATACTTGTTACAATACAAACACAATTAATTTCACTAAAAATTTATTTACAAACTTTTGTCATTATTCTTCAATTTACCACACTTCATTTTCCAAGTCAGCAAGTCAGAACCATAAATCAAAATATTTAAAATGTCCATTTATTAAGTTTATTTTCAGCCTCCATCATCGAATAATACTCTAATATATTTATAATATAAATCGTTCTTGTCCACACTCAATTTATTAATTTTAATATGATAATTCGCTAATACTTCAAGTTGTTTCACTATCATCAAATCATAAAACTTGTCAATATCATTAGTGATTTTAGTTTGGTCTCCATCAGTAGTTTTATTCAATCTAAAGTCAGTTATTTTCTCATCATATTCTTCTACTACACTCATTACAACATAAGGTAAGTGTTTATCATTTACAATGGTATTATAAAAATATTCATTTATCTCTCTTTCAACAGGTAAGCATTTCATATCATCTATTTCCTTCCATTCTAACCTCTCTTTCAACTCTTTATGATTTCTCATTAACTTATATAATTCTATCTCTCTATCAATACACAACTCTCTATCTAAATCTCTCTCACCATAACACGATCTCACACTTTCGACACTATCCCACACAGAGGGTACTAACTTATAAAAAATCGGGGAACAACTCAAAGACCTCATGTCTTTCAATAACAAGGGACTCTTACCCTTCAACAACAACATTTGTGAACACATTGGTTCATCATAAATATGGGGAAAATTTACCCTCTACCCTACATACTCATCTAATCTCTCTTGCCACTCTTTCTGTAATTCATCAACACTAATTACTACTCCGTTACAACCCATTACTCTCTCACTCTCACTCACTATCTCACTAACTATTGTCAACGTATCACTCTCTGATACCACATTCTTAATTATATTATCATTTTCAACGTCATTTTTATCACTTGTTACTTTTTTATTATCATTATTATTATTACTTTTAATCTGTTCCCCTACTGACTCTACTACTTTCTCAATATCTCGTTTCAATTCGTTACACTTACTCTCATACTGAATTTTGACCTCATTAATATCTCTTTTCAGTTGTAATAAAACAAATTTAAATAAATATTGATGTGTGTTGATAATATACTTATTATGGAGTATGTGACTCCGATGTAATCAAGCCCCTCTGTTTGGACTAGCCAATTTGTAATAAAATAAATAAGATTGATGTGTGAATCTGTAAGTTGTAAGGTGTTTAATTGGTGTGTAATTGGTGTGGCTCTCGACGTCTTACTGGCCTGAAACACTTCCTTAAGTTTCCCAGCTGGTCGAGTCCCAATGGTAGCAAGACCGGTCGAGTAGCGTAAAGTTGATGAAGAAATATATATGCTTGGCTTCGCCGAACGTTTCAAAACAAAATTTATTGTTTTGAAGGAAATTTAAAAAAAAATTATGTTTATAAAAAAAAAATTATTTTAATTTTATTAATTAATTAATTAGGATCAATTAATTAATATAGGGCTGTGAAGTTTTAAACAGTGTAATGCTCTTCTGACAATTTTTATTAAAGTTTTAGTATAATTTAAATAATCTATCACCACTCATAAGACTGTCTGTAAACCAATCGATATTTGTTTACCTTTCTATTTTTTAGGTTATCTTCACTTACGGGTGGTAAAGTCCTTGTAGATTATCAATTAGAATTATATTATTGGTAATTAGTATTATTGAAGAAATAAAGAACTATTAAGTATTGAAAAGTATTAATATTTTATTAAGTAATAGCAATATTGACTCTTATCGATTAGTATCGATTCTCAGGATATCGAAAAAAGTTACAAGTATATGATATAAAAATTATATAGGGTTCTTTAAACAGCCAGTTATTACCAAAGTCAGAGAAATCGGGCTAATATTTAAAAAGTATAACGTTACAATCAAATTAATAGTTATTAATAAACACAGACATTGAATAATAATTTGTAAATATAATAATTGTTTTCACCAAACAGCTGTGATGAACCACGAAGAGGCACTGGAATTGTCAAAGAAAGATGGCTGCCGTCAAGTCGATGAAAATGTTGCTCGTTGCTGCTGCATTCCAAATAATGTATTTTGACGCAATATTTCTGTTCTCGTGTCCGCAAATCTCTTGTTATATGTTGTGTAGTGACTGGTGTAGTGATTCTGGGTTGTATTTAGTGTATCTGTATAATTATTAGTTCAAACACTTTCTCCGATTCCGTCACTAATTTGGTTTAATGTATTATACAGTTTTCTAGTGTTTTATGGTGTTTTTCGGAGTAGATTTATATTGTTCTGTGTTATGGAGTGTTACTTGATCGTTTCTGTTATAATATGATAGTTTCAGAAGTATTTTACAAGTCACTCGCGATTTCACAATAACTCACTATACACTCGCTTTGTATGACGATTATAGGTTAGGTTATTCACGTTTTCAAAGGTATGTCATGTTAACCGTTCAACTACCAATAATTAACTAACTGTTTCCTCCAGTTTCAATTAAACTCTTAGCCCATATAATATTATCCTTAACATTGTTCAAATATTTTTCACATCCTGTATGCACTTTTACATTTTCACTATATGAATGCCTATACTTTGGTTATTTGTCAATTTTATTCACTAGATTTGATTTAAATTAATCTTTCAGTTCATTCTGGTTATTTTCAGATTAAATAATGCCATTTTATAGTGTTTTCTGTCCAAAAAAAAATAGTAATTTCACTTTCAGTTTGGTATACTGTGAAGAGTCAAAACATCAAAATTTACTTCCTGTCATTATATAAATTCAGCCATTTTATCAGTTATATTTAATATTAATAATCCTATATTGTATTAAAAGGTTCCTATTCCCTTATTTTCTGGTAATTAATTGAATTAGTTGTATTCTGAAACATTATTCTGAAATATATGACTCCCATGTCTAAATTTCTGAGTTTAGTCATTTTATTTTTATTTATAATTCTGAATATAATTTATTAAAATCTCTCTAAATGGTATGTGCAATTATATGGCATGATCTCAAGTTTATTTTGTCTAAACCCCTTTTGTTTATTTGCATTTAAATGAGCAATTTCTCTGTTTTGATGAAGTTTGGTTTCCATTCTTTTGGCCTATGATTTTTTAACAATTTTTCTTACACAATAATTTACAAACAATATATGATGTGTGATACCCTCTCTGACTTTTACAAATAGTATTATAAATTAAACATGTTTTTAAATTACACAAAAACAATTAGTATTGGTTACAATACAAACAATAGTTAAAACAGAATAAAGAACATTTTTTTTAAATAAATGGTTGTCTTCAAATCAGACATTTTGCAACAAAATTCCCATTTCCAACATGTAAATATGGTTTACAACAAAGGTTTTGTACTAACTAACATCTTAATTACTCTCTACTATTTACAAGTGGTAACTATTTTTATAGTTCTGATGTTAGTTGTTTCAGACCCAAACAAATGGCCTTATATCTAAAACATTTTTAAACATTCTTGTACTATATACATTAAAACCTTATATTTATATTCTTATTTCTAACTATTATTATAAGTAGGATTCTACAGTTTTTATACAGTCTTTTATACCTTGTCTTTGGGGAATTGTACCCTGTCATTAACAAATAAATAGTATGAACCGTTCAAAAAGCACTATGAAATCTGTTTTTCTTTTTTCATGTAAAACAAAAATGTTATTTTAAACAGATTCATGTCTTATGAACAACATATTGTCACCGTACACATTTTAAGTCATTGAAAAATGCATATTTCATTGCATCCAATGTTTGTGATTGCCAAGAATGAAACACAAGGTTCATTTTTTATAATACCCAAAACTATCACTGGTTCACTTTCACTTATATATTATGTTAATGCTAAATGGTCGTATAGTCTTATCAACATAATAAATTGGTTAGCGTTTTTTCAATGGAGACCCGTTCCATGGGCACTATATCATTGTTTCATCTTAGTTCACAGGAAACTTTTACTTTATACACTCCTCTCTCTTAAATTTGTATACATGTGGTTTTTATTTCGTTATACTTTTATTTTTTAGATATTTATTTTGGGGATATAGGGATTTGGGTGTCTTTTATAAGAGCATGACGTCTTCTTCAGGATGCTGCCCTCTTCTTCTTTCTTCAGTCTTCTTTTCTCCTGCCTTCTGGGACTGGTATCTTCTCCATCTGTTCTTGATGCCATCAGGTTTCTTGGGATCTTCTCCATCTTCTTCTTTAATTCAGAAATACACAACCTGTATTGGTTGATCTTGGCTTATTTTAGGGTTTCTCTTTTATTTATTCTCCCTCGTTGTGGGTTTGGTCATATTGTGTACTGCTTTGTTATTTACTATTTTACCTTCCTGGGTTATACCTTGAAAACCTTTGGTTATGAGACTGGTCTTGGATGATTCATCACTAGTAACTCCTTTTATTTGTACTTGTATTTTCTTTATAATAATGATTTCTTTCCACAGTTGATATGAATTAATCTATTTATATTAGACTTAATGCTTTCTTCCAAATTTAAATATTATAACTTCATTATTCTAATGATCAATTGCCATTCAATATTATGCAAACATCTGTCACGCTACAGATTGCTCTCCTCCAGAAGTAATTATTTCAGACATGTTTATGGATGAAATAATTTCTTATGATAATTTCATCATTTCTTATAATTCATTTTCTTCTCCATTTTTATATCGACTTTTTTATATTAGAGTTTTATTAATTTTATATATATGGTTACTTGTCTTACTACTGATCCTTTTCGGATAGTTAGTGTCTTCTGAGATATATTATAATTGTAATACATTTTCTTCCTATATCAACTTCGTGTTGTATCCTTGGGATATTTATTCCCTAACATTCCCTATCACGTGGGCTGGGGCAGATCAGAGGGGCACTGTACGCTACTTCTCTGCTGGCCATACACCACTTCTATAAATTGAGTACAGGGGCATATCCATCCCTGCTCAAAAAACATAATGCTGCTGGAATTATCTTCAGTCAGTCATCGAATAAATAAATAAAAAGTAGTCTCATTTTCGACTAATAAAAATATCTTTGGATTCTCCACTTCGTAGTCTCTCAGATTATCTCACATTTTCTATCTTAATAAATCTTCATAATCATTATTATACTCATTATATATATATTTTTTCAAAACTCTTAACTTGTCTGATATATTTATTTTAATTATGGTTGAACACCTTTCTTCTAATAATTCTGGTTACTGTTTACAGTGTAACTCTCTTTCTTCTCCATCTGAATTCTCTTTATATCTTCTTCTGGTTACTCATAGTATTAGCATGGTCTTTATATATAGTCTTTCTTATTCATTATTTGAATGGTCTTAATATATTATATTTAATTTTTTTTTTTTTGTATCTTTACATTAGATATACAGGTTGTTATATTGATCATTTTATTTAAACATTTTGGTTCTTTCCTTTCTCTTAGAAAGTTATTAATCCACCTTCGCATTCATTAGCATTAATTCATTTATATTATATTTCATGTGGTATTTCTTCTCTTTGCATTTCATATAGGTCTTATTATTATCATTTGTTCAAAATCATCTTCTCCATCTGTTTGGTATGAGTTGTTCTTCTTCGCTCTTAATTAACTGTTTTCATTATCGTTTCATAGGTAATTAGCCTCTTTGCTTCCAAATTTTTTCTTCTCAATTATAATTGACACTTTATTATTTTTTGGAACTTGGTTAGTTTTAATGTAAAATTCAAACTATTCTTTTTATTTAATTGAAAAATATTTCTCATAACTCCTTGTAATATGTTGATCTTATCTTGTTTCAAAGTTCTGACGTTCTATCAACATTCAAATTCTGTTTAATTCATTTATTCCCAGAATTGTTTCATTCAGACTTGTTTATAGTACTGTGATTTTACTATTATTTCTGAATGTTTTGGTATTTCTCCAAATTCAAATTCTTCTTAATTATTTACCATAAAGTTTTTCTCATAAACTTAGTTATAGTAAGTTGGTCTTACTTTATTTTTAAATTTTTTGTAAAATTAAGTTCAAAATTCTCTCTCTTTCTCTTTCTTCCATAAAGTTTTGTTCTAAATTATCAGGTTGTAGTAAGATGTACTTACTCAATTTTAAATTTTTATAATTATATTTCAATTCAAAAGTCTTTCTTTTTCTTTCATAAAGTTTGTTCCAAAATTATTAGGTTGTAAGTTGTTCTTACATATTTTTGAATTTTTTCAATAAAAATTCTAAATTCCTTTTTCTTATAATTCTCCAGAATGTTCTTTTCAAAATATTAGGTTGTAAGATGTACTTACATTATTTTCGAATTTTTTAAAATTATTAAATTAAAAAATTCTTTTTTTTTTTTTTTTAATTCTCCAGAATGTTCTTTTCAAAATATTAGGTTGTAAGATGTACTTACATTATTTTTGAATTTTTAAAATATAAATTCTAAAATTCTTTTTCTTTTAATTCTTCAGAATGTTCTTTTCAAAATATTAGGTTGTAAGATGTACTTACATTATTTTTGAATTTTTATAAATTATTAAAAATTCTTTTTCTTTTAATTCTCCAAAATGTTCTTCTCAAAATATTAGGTTGTAAGATGTACTTACATTATTTTTGAATTTTTTTTTTTTATAAAAATTCTAAATTCTCAAACTCACAACTCATTCTTCATAATATTTCTTCATAGAAGCTTGATTGTACACTCCTTTGATTCTTCCTGAAACGATTTCCCTCAACTCATATGTATTGTTATGCTTATCATTTACCACAACATATGGGGTTATATTGTACTCTACACTGGCCCATATTATTTATACTTTTGTAAGCTGATCTTCTCTTTTTCTTTCCTTATAAATGCCTTTTCTTTTATATACCCAGGAAGATGGACGATTTTCTTTATGTCACTGCATTGCTCATATTTTTATTGGTCATGTTCATTTTCTTACATAGTCTTCACTCATAAAACCCAGTTTTGTTTCTATGTTTATTCTCCATATCATTTCCTTTCAATGATATTTATTTCGTCTCCTTCAACATTGTTTTTCGCCGTAGTCGGTTATCAGGATCCGTCCCTTTTCTTGATGTCGTGTGGCATTTGTGTCAACCAGGGTCCATCATTTTAGTTGCTCTTATAAAATTTACCCTAGGGCGCGACACTCGGTTATTATTACTGTTATTGTTTTTATTACTAAATTTATCATGATAATAATTTCGGTTAGGTTGGTAAGGTTTGTCATCATTATTGTTGGGATATGGATTTCTCTGACTGTATGGGACATTATTCTGTTGATATAAATTGTTTCTATTGTATGGATAGGGGTTGATATCCCTAACGCCGTTAAAATTACTGTTAAACTGGTTATTACGCGGCGGGTTGTTAGGGCCGTCGTAATTACTGGGCTGGTTCCCTCTATCATCATTTTGTATACACCAATACTTCTCTGGTCCATGTTTTGTGTTACCTGACAAATATATGTGAGGATCTTCATCTGGGTTATCACTTATTATTTGTTTATCTGAAACACCATAAGCTGGTTTACCATCACATATCCACTCTGAAGGAATATATTTTAGTCTAACCGTACCCTGGAACTGTCCTAGATGGCACGCTAATGGAATACATTCTGGTGATTCACCTGTGCCGTCATTACAGTCTGGTACGATATCACATTTCCATCTTTCTGACATCCACTGTCCAGTTCTGCGCTGATATTGATCTTGTCCACATGTCGTATTCTGTTTACCTCTGGTCCTTTCCCAGTGGTAAACTACTGTCTTGTGGTAAATTATTTCTGAAATTACTTCGATTCTCCTTCTATAATTCATAAAATTCATGATGTCTTTGTCATAGGTAATTGGGATATTATTGCCATCAATTAACCCATGTTTCATCATCTCCAACTCTTCCTTCGTTTTTATTACATTTCTTGGATACATTCTCCTTTTCCTTGGTTTAATATCTTCCTGGTTTCGGTTAGTTTCAATTCTAGGTAATACCATTACTTGTTTCTGCGTTTTATCATTTGGTACTTCTTCTGGTTCTGGTTGACTATCTTCCTGCGTTTTATCATTTAGTACTTCTTCTGGTTCTGGTTGGCTATCATTTTTTATTTCTTCGGTCTTCTCCTTTCTTAATTCTTCCTTTTTTAATCTGTCCTCTCTTCTTTCTTTAATCCATTTTTGATGCTCCTCTTCCCTTTTTAATCTGTTCTCTCTTATCTCCTGATTTACCTCCCTTAACTCTTCTCTTAGAATTTGATTGTCCTCTCTCAATTCTTCCAATTTCTCCCCCATCTTTTCTTCCAACTTCCTGTTGTCTTCCTTCAATTCTTCCTTCAATTGTCGGTTGTTCTTCTCTATCTTCTTCCTGGTTTCATCGATTTTCTGATTAGTATTTTCAATTTTATTAATCAATTCTTCTTTGGTCGACTTGAATTCTTCCTTGAACAATTGGTTGTCTTCCTTCAATTCTTCTAACTTCTTCCCCATCTCTTCTTCCATTTTCTTGCTGTTTTCTTCCATCTTCTCTTCCATCTTCTTGCTGTTTTCTTCCATCTTCTTGCTGTTTTCTTCCATCTTCTCTTCCATCTTCTTGCTGTTTTCTTCCATCTTCTCTTCCATCTTCTTATTTGTTGTTTCAATTTTATTTCCTAAATCTTCTTTCAAAGACTGGCTATCTTCTTTCCTTTCCTTATTACTTTCGTCTATCTTCTTGTCCATTTTCTTACTCAGGGATTGGTTGTCTTCCTTTAAATCTTCCATCTTTTTATTAATTCCTTCCATCATTCTCATCATTGCTTCCTGGAACTTCACATCTCCGGTTGTCGCAGTGTTCTCGGTTTGTGAAGGTTCCCCCGGTTGTTCTAACCGTTCCTTCCGGACATTGATTTCCCCTGTCTGAGTAGGCATCTCCGGTTGTTCAGTTTGTTTGGACAACACCGGTGGTAATACCTCTTCCGCCTCTACTGGCGTCGCCTCCTTGTTGTCCATGTCAACTTCTATTTCTTTCTCGGCCTCCGCCGCCCGTTTCTTAGATGTTGCACGTCGTTGCATTTTCCCTCGAAATTCTCTGGCTTTGTAGCTGTTGCCTAGCTCCAACTAGTGATTGGGCAGAATGTATTGGCCTTCCAATCGCTAATTAAAGCCCCTAAAGTTGTGCGCCAATTTGTAATAAATAAATATTAGTGTAAGTATTGATGTGTGTTGATAATATACTTATTATGGAGTATGTGACTCCGATGTAATCAAGCCCCTCTGTTTGGACTAGCCAATTTGTAATAAAATAAATAAGATTGATGTGTGAATCTGTAAGTTGTAAGGTGTTTAATTGGTGTGTAATTGGTGTGGCTCTCGACGTCTTACTGGCCTGAAACACTTCCTTAAGTTTCCCAGCTGGTCGAGTCCCAATGGTAGCAAGACCGGTCGAGTAGCGTAAAGTTGATGAAGAAATATATATGCTTGGCTTCGCCGAACGTTTCAAAACAAAATTTATTGTTTTGAAGGAAATTTAAAAAAAAATTATGTTTATAAAAAAAAAATTATTTTAATTTTATTAATTAATTAATTAGGATCAATTAATTAATATAGGGCTGTGAAGTTTTAAACAGTGTAATGCTCTTCTGACAATTTTTATTAAAGTTTTAGTATAATTTAAATAATCTATCACCACTCATAAGACTGTCTGTAAACCAATCGATATTTGTTTACCTTTCTATTTTTTAGGTTATCTTCACTTACGGGTGGTAAAGTCCTTGTAGATTATCAATTAGAATTATATTATTGGTAATTAGTATTATTGAAGAAATAAAGAACTATTAAGTATTGAAAAGTATTAATATTTTATTAAGTAATAGCAATATTGACTCTTATCGATTAGTATCGATTCTCAGGATATCGAAAAAAGTTACAAGTATATGATATAAAAATTATATAGGGTTCTTTAAACAGCCAGTTATTACCAAAGTCAGAGAAATCGGGCTAATATTTAAAAAGTATAACGTTACAATCAAATTAATAGTTATTAATAAACACAGACATTGAATAATAATTTGTAAATATAATAATTGTTTTCACCAAACAGCTGTGATGAACCACGAAGAGGCACTGGAATTGTCAAAGAAAGATGGCTGCCGTCAAGTCGATGAAAATGTTGCTCGTTGCTGCTGCATTCCAAATAATGTATTTTGACGCAATATTTCTGTTCTCGTGTCCGCAAATCTCTTGTTATATGTTGTGTAGTGACTGGTGTAGTGATTCTGGGTTGTATTTAGTGTATCTGTATAATTATTAGCTCAAACACTTTCTCCGATTCCGTCACTAATTTGGTTTAATGTATTATACAGTTTTCTAGTGTTTTATGGTGTTTTTCGGAGTAGATTTATATTGTTCTGTGTTATGGAGTGTTACTTGATCGTTTCTGTTATAATATGATAGTTTCAGAAGTATTTTACAAGTCACTCGCGATTTCACAATAACTCACTATACACTCGCTTTGTATGACGATTATAGGTTAGGTTATTCACGTTTTCAAAGGTATGTCATGTTAACCGTTCAACTACCAATAATTAACTAACTGTTTCCTCCAGTTTCAATTAAACTCTTAGCCCATATAATATTATCCTTAACATTGTTCAAATATTTTTCACATCCTGTATGCACTTTTACATTTTCACTATATGAATGCCTATACTTTGGTTATTTGTCAATTTTATTCACTAGATTTGATTTAAATTAATCTTTCAGTTCATTCTGGTTATTTTCAGATTAAATAATGCCATTTTATAGTGTTTTCTGTCCAAAAAAAAATAGTAATTTCACTTTCAGTTTGGTATACTGTGAAGAGTCAAAACATCAAAATTTACTTCCTGTCATTATATAAATTCAGCCATTTTATCAGTTATATTTAATATTAATAATCCTATATTGTATTAAAAGGTTCCTATTCCCTTATTTTCTGGTAATTAATTGAATTAGTTGTATTCTGAAACATTATTCTGAAATATATGACTCCCATGTCTAAATTTCTGAGTTTAGTCATTTTATTTTTATTTATAATTCTGAATATAATTTATTAAAATCTCTCTAAATGGTATGTGCAATTATATGGCATGATCTCAAGTTTATTTTGTCTAAACCCCTTTTGTTTATTTGCATTTAAATGAGCAATTTCTCTGTTTTGATGAAGTTTGGTTTCCATTCTTTTGGCCTATGATTTTTTAACAATTTTTCTTACACAATAATTTACAAACAATATATGATGTGTGATACCCTCTCTGACTTTTACAAATAGTATTATAAATTAAACATGTTTTTAAATTACACAAAAACAATTAGTATTGGTTACAATACAAACAATAGTTAAAACAGAATAAAGAACATTTTTTTTAAATAAATGGTTGTCTTCAAATCAGACATTTTGCAACAAAATTCCCATTTCCAACATGTAAATATGGTTTACAACAAAGGTTTTGTACTAACTAACATCTTAATTACTCTCTACTATTTACAAGTGGTAACTATTTTTATAGTTCTGATGTTAGTTGTTTCAGACCCAAACAAATGGCCTTATATCTAAAACATTTTTAAACATTCTTGTACTATATACATTAAAACTTTATATTTATATTCTTATTTCTAACTATTATTATAAGTAGGATTCTACAGTTTTTATACAGTCTTTTATACCTTGTCTTTGGGGAATTGTACCCTGTCATTAACAAATAAATAGTATGAACCGTTCAAAAAGCACTATGAAATCTGTTTTTCTTTTTTCATGTAAAACAAAAATGTTATTTTAAACAGATTCATGTCTTATAAACAACATATTGTCACCGTACACATTTTAAGTCATTGAAAAATGCATATTTCATTGCATCCAATGTTTGTGATTGCCAAGAATGAAACACAAGGTTCATTTTTTATAATACCCAAAACTATCACTGGTTCACTTTCACTTATATATTATGTTAATGCTAAATGGTCGTATAGTCTTATCAACATAATAAATTGGTTAGCGTTTTTTCAATGGAGACCCGTTCCATGGGCACTATATCATTGTTTCATCTTAGTTCACAGGAAACTTTTACTTTATACACTCCTCTCTCTTAAATTTGTATACATGTGGTTTTTATTTCGTTATACTTTTATTTTTTAGATATTTATTTTGGGGATATAGGGATTTGGGTGTCTTTTATAAGAGCATGACGTCTTCTTCAGGATGCTGCCCTCTTCTTCTTTCTTCAGTCTTCTTTTCTCCTGCCTTCTGGGACTGGTATCTTCTCCATCTGTTCTTGATGCCATCAGGTTTCTTGGGATCTTCTCCATCTTCTTCTTTAATTCAGAAATACACAACCTGTATTGGTTGATCTTGGCTTATTTTAGGGTTTCTCTTTTATTTATTCTCCCTCGTTGTGGGTTTGGTCATATTGTGTACTGCTTAGTTATTTACTATTTTACCTTCCTGGGTTATACCTTGAAAACCTTTGGTTATGAGACTGGTCTTGGATGATTCATCACTAGTAACTCCTTTTATTTGTACTTGTATTTTCTTTATAATAATGATTTCTTTCCACAGTTGATATGAATTAATCTATTTATATTAGACTTAATGCTTTCTTCCAAATTTAAATATTATAACTTCATTATTCTAATGATCAATTGCCATTCAATATTATGCAAACATCTGTCACGCTACACAGTTCATTGAATTTTATATCATTATTATCAAAACGATTATTTAATTCATTAAATTTATTATTCTGTTCCTCAAATTTAGCGTCAAATTTATTATTTTGTTCATTGATATCCTTCGATATCGTTATTAACATATTCATCACATCATTATTAAATTGACTGTTACATTTTGTTGAAGTCGGGGTTAATTGCACACACGAGTCTTCAGTCACATTGCTTTGATCTGTTACATTTAATTCTACTGTTTTATCTTGACTCACACTTGGAGTTGAATGTACCTCAAAATTACTCATAATGTTTGATTCATCAAAATTGTCAACACTAGTTATTTCATTGATATCGTTTTCATTTCCTGCCATTTTTAATTTGTAAATTTACTGATTTTTGTTTCACTACTCTTTAATTTACATCTACAACATCTTATATTTGATCTAAACTTAATTTATTGTTTTACCTACTTTACGTAATTTTTTACATACCGTTACTTAACCTTTCAACCATACTTGCATTTTATTTGTATGTGTGGTCTTTATATTTTCCTTTCAATTTATAAAAACTGTCCCTGCTTCGGACGCGCCATTTGTAATATTATTTATTGTTTTATTAATACATTTAAATCACAAAAATTATTTCATAAATTAATCCACTTACCTTGTATTGCCCAGAGTTACATCACACGAACGTGGAAATGCAAGGATGATTGCAAGGTTATATCAGTAACATACGCAACTCGCATTTATGTAGAGAAACAATTAAAATTTTTATTATATTCTTCAAACTTTTGACATTTTATTTACTTCTTTTAAATTTTACTCAAAGTTCGTTTTGTTAAGAAATCATTTCTGCTGATTTAACCTTCTTTATCTAAACATCATTTACTATTAATTTCCCTTTTTATTTAAAACATAAACACTACCTTGAATCATTTTACCCAAAATACATATTGATTAATGTTTGAATCTAACTAACTTATTTTCTATAGACGTCCCAGTTTGCTGCACACACACACATTCATTCCATTTACCTTCCCATTATGGAATACAGCTCATTGAATTTAAAAGGAATTAAAATCGGTAACCTGACTTGAAATGTCCCTCTCGTCGCCGCATGCTGCACTAGTTATATTCACATGTTTCGTTGGTCATATTCACGTTAAAGGTTTTCAGTCAGTTCACTGGCTCCACTTTAGATATCGATTCGTTTTGTAAGCATAAATTGACACTTTTTTACCAAAGATTAATAAATTTAGAAACGCGCGACTTTGTAGCGCTCCCGGCCGGGAAACGGAGGTAATTTAACTGAGAGCGAGCGTCACTAACTCATCTCCCACCAGAAGTTAGGCATAGCGGAACTTACAATGCCTTAGGATCGAATCGTCCGTCACTGTTCATTCAACAAGGGTTACACCGTGTGTTAGACGTCGACGAAATCTCACTGCCTGTAATTACGTCACATAAATGGGTGTGTCCTTAAACTCGCATCCGCCTTGTCGAAAGCACATGGCACACAGAATTCACCACCAGGCCATGTTGTTTTTGCTTCTTGGCATCGTCTGCGCGCCTGCTGGTGTTAGCACGTGTCACTCAACACTACAGTTCCTGGAATGTTATTGCATTGTTGCCCCTTGACACATTCCATCGTACAGCTACACTGTCCCGTTCCTTTGTTTGAACAACGCTTTTATTCAACACGTGGCTGGCCACACAGATGAAAACAATTTGTGATATTTTAATAAAATAAAAATCCCCTCCTTTTAGCCCGTTACAATACCCCCCAATGAGAGATCTTCTGCCGGAACAGAAGAAATCTCATTGCTAAACCCCTAAGAGGATCGGTGAGGATATGGTGCCAACAACCCCCCATTAGTTCTTACATATCATGGGTAAACTACCCCCCTGGCTCGGCGACTATGGCCTCACCTGAACGAGATTACTGGACTTCTCTATACGAGATCCCAACACCATAAAATCGAACAGACACGCACCACAGCGCAACTAACCTTCTAACATGCTACCCCCCAACCTCCAAATCCCTGGCCTTATACCATGCCAGATCCTCAACCGATATGTTCCCCCTGTCATGCATACTGGGTCGCCTTCAGCAATACTGGGCGCATCCATATGCTTATTAATACATCGTAACAAAATTTATTTTCAAATTCAAAATTTGGTTTCAATTAAAATCAAATTTTTATATTACCATTTCTTTCTCAAAATCAAAATAAAAATTTTTGCACGACTCCATTAACTCTATTAATTTTCTCCACTACAACAATCACAAAGAAAAAACGAATTGAACATCTTATTAAAACATGAATAATGTTTAATACTCTATATTCTAAACAATATAACTCAATAAAACACTAGCAATACACATAAACAATAATACACTTGAAATTCAAACATCACCTATGTGGCAGGCATAAAATCAAAATTTTTTTTTATCAAAATATTAATTTTTATCAATTTTGGAAAAAATTTAAAATTATTTCAATCACTTAAACGACAAAATTTGCATCAAGAAATTGCCAAAAACTGGTCTAGTTTATAACATCAACCATCAGCTGATCACACTGGGTCAAGTCAACGACCTTGACCTACATATGTTATACATAGATCTACATCATGAAGTACATAAAACATCTTCAAAATTTGTTATCTCTAAACACAATAAAACAATAAAATAAGACATTTAAAATTACCATAGTATTATTACAATTAACAATAAAACTGACATTTAAATTAATCAAAATTACACATTTTATAGCTTTACATTATTCTCAAATTCTATTAAAATTTGTCACTTGTTTCAATTAGTTTTTTCACTTTAACTATGATTTACTTTCTTTAACATTCTCAATCTCCATTAGTTTGGGTGACTTAATTATTCATAATAACTTGATCTACAACTTGGCATTTATATTTTCCCTTAATCCCCTTCTGACTCTAACATCACTAACAGCTTTAATTAACATGACACCCCTTCTCTATCAAAACATCTATCAAACGTTCTCTAAACCCACTTACTACTCAACTCATATCGCATCATTCTACCCTTATATATATAAAAAGAAAAACTCTCTACCCCTTTGTACTCAGGATGTGTGTTCCCCTCCCAAAGCTCACTCCCTTATCTGGTCCCTGGACTTTCCCTAGGCAACCCTCTCCGGCGCTAAACAGTCCCTTCCTGTCCCAACACCTTTCGTTGCGGACTCCTTATCACACCACCCCCCTTACAAAATTCCCATCAACTATTTACTCTCCCAATACAATACTTTCATTTACAACAAAATATCTCCATTTACTTATTACGTCAATATATCAATCATTACTCTACATATTTTCCCATAGCTACTGTGTCACTATTACCTCTCAAATTCTACATTACATTAATTCACAACAATATTATTCTTTACTAAAAATGAACTTTATCTTGTGAAAACTTACTTTTTTCGTCGGACGCGTTTCGGCGTACGTATCCGCCTTCTTCAGCTTTTAGTCAGACTGCCATAATTTCGTAACGGTTTTTGTGTGGAAGGTGTAGTGGGGGTGGTGTGTGGGGGAAGGGGATTGGTGCAGGGATTCACTTGATGTTTGTTTTTTGTAAAATTGTGTCAAAAAGTGTATGTGATTTATATTGTAATTGATCGTTGAGTATGTTGTTTGGTTGTGTTGTGTGGTGTTTATATATTTCATATTTTATGTTTATTATTGTGGTGAAATATATAAACACCACACAACACAACCAAACAACATACTCAACGATCAATTACAATATAAATCACATACACTTTTTGACACAATTTTACAAAAAACAAACATCAAGTGAATCCCTGCACCAATCCCCTACCCCCACACACCACCCCCACTACACCTTCCACACAAAAACCGTTACGAAATGATGGCAGTCTGACTAAAAGCTGAAGAAGGCGGGTACGTACGCCGAAACGCGTCCGACGAAAAAAGTAAGTTTTCACAAGATAAAGTTCATTTTTAGTAAAGTGATAGTGCTGTGAAAGAAGAGATGAACAATCAAGACAACAATATTATTCTCTCTAGTACCCCTTTAAATTCAACATGGACTGATCTAAATGTCCTAACTCAATATTAATCACCCAAAATCAACTTTACCACCTTTTACAGACCATTTAAAATTCTTAACTATCACAATTCATTTTATCATCATTTAAATTAAAATCTTTAACCACATTGAAATCATTAGATTCGAACATTTAATTACATTGGAAATTTGCAAACAATTTATAAATGATATTCTACAGCTGATCAGCTGATTTTCTTGACAAGGTGAATAACCTTACTATAGACACATTTCAAAATTATACAAATTATACATTTTATCAATCCTTACCTCTAACACAATAAACTAATACATTTATACGACATAATAAACACAGTATAATAAACATCTACTGCACCCCTTTTCTCAAATCAAAACAAAATTATTTAGTCAGCTCAGCAGCGAGTCGCCATTATTAAGTTACACCAAACTCTTTTAATTTGTTACCCCCTTGAGTAATCTCCTTAACCACACACACTATTGTTTTCTGATGGTGGACTGTTGCGTCTATTTGCATCCACAAGGACGGCATTGGTGGAGGAACTTTGTCATCTCCTTGTCCTTGCTTCCGCGTTACATTTTAAAATTAAGTAGATATCATCATATCTGTTGTTTCAAATTTATATGCCCTTAATGCAGGTCTACCACCTGGTTTACTGTTCCTACGCGAACAGAGTGGCAGCCGCTGTTCCACAGTTCCGGGGATTTCCCCTAAAGTCACCCCCCTTTAATTTCAAATATACACCAATTTCAAGCACAGCTATGGTCAAATTTACAATTGTTGGCCATAGCTGGCCGCCATCCAAAACCACGATTAGTGCTGATAAGGCAGTAATCGCCCGAAAAGGCGGGGAAATCAACTCTAAATTCAGGCATGTTCTCTTCATCATTATGATACACGGCACGGCAATAAATCAGCATATAATATAAAATTATATAAAAGTTGTGCCGTGTATTTTACGCCAGTTTGGCCTCCGATGTAGGTAACACTCTCTGTTACCCCCAACACTTACTGCTACCTACAGTGGCACATGCCACCACTGCAATAGCATACTAATGACTAAATTAACCCTTCTACAGTTGCGGTCTCTACATTCCATCAGTATATCACTTCTATTAACACCACACAACCCCCCAAAATTGCCCCCATATCTTGTATGCTAACATGATAGAACATAATACACATTTACCTTGAACATTGACATTGTTATTTTTAATTAAACAAACAATTCTCTTTTAAATAATTTATACAGAAAATTATAAACATTATAATTTGAAATTTTTATTAACTCTTCTATATATCATCATTTAATTATTTATCCATTGCTGCAATTAGATTCCTCAAAAATGTATTATTAACATTTATTTTATCTCATATTTAAGTTATTACTACCTTTTGACTATGGTTTCTATTTAGTACAATTATCTCAACTTAGTTTCATCATTGAGTTTAAAATCTTTTCAACACCTGTAAACATTTTACTCTATTTAACTTGTATTACAAAATTTATACTCACAGTACATCATTCATACCCTGTCATAAGCACACAAATATAAACATAATAACTCCCTGTACCTTCTGAAACATTTTAACAACAATGTTATTCCATACTAAACAATTTAAGATTTATTTATTAATTAATTATTGTCAAATTCATATCTCATAAAATAATTTAAATCCATCATTATATAACATCTTAAATCAATCAAAAATATTTAAACATCTCCAATTATTTTAATTAAATCAATTATTGAAAACACAACATTTTTAATTACTCTCACCAATTACAATAATTACAATTCATTTGTTATCCTCTTCAAAATTATTTTTGTTATCTATTTAGACTGCAAAAATATTATTATTATTATCACAACAATTTCTACTACCTACACACACTGTTTACCTTACATACTTGTTACAATACAAACACAATTAATTTCACTAAATATTTATTTACAAACTTTTGTCATTATTCTTCAATTTACCACACTTCATTTTCTAAGTCAGCAAGTCAGAACCATAAATCAAAGTATTTAAAATGTCCATTTATTAAGTTTATGTTCAGCCTCCATCATCGAATAATACTCTAATATATTTATAATATAAATCGTTCTTGTCCACACTCAATTTATTAATTTTAATATGATAATTCGCTAATACTTCAAGTTGTTTCACTATCATCAAATCATAAAACTTGTCAATATCATTAGTGATTTTAGTTTGGTCTCCATCAGTAGTTTTATTCAATCTAAAGTCAGTTATTTTCTCATCATATTCTTCTACTACACTCATTACAACATAAGGTAAGTGTTTATCATTTACAATGGTATTATAAAAATATCCATTTATCTCTCTTTCAACAGGTAAGCATTTCATATCATCTATTTCCTTCCATTCTAACCTCTCTTTCAACTCTTTATGATTTCTCTTTAACTTATATAATTCTATCTCTCTATCAATACACAACTCTCTATCTAAATCTCTCTCACCATAACACGATCTCACACTTTCGACACCATCCCACACAGAGGGTACTAACTTATAAAAAATCGGGGAACAACTCAAAGACCTCATGTCTTTCAATAACAAGGGACTCTTACCCTTCAACAACAACATTTGTGAACACCTTGGTTCATCATAAATATGGGGAAAATTTACCCTCTACCCTACATACTCATCTAATCTCTCTTGCCACTCTTTCTGTAATTCATCAACACTAATTACTACTCCGTTACAACCCATTACTCTCTCACTCTCACTCACTATCTCACTAACTATTTTCAACGTATCACTCTCTGATACCACATTCTTAATTATATTATCATTTTCAACATCATTTTTATCACTTGTTACTTTTTTATTATCATTATTATTATTACTTTTAATCTGTTCCCCTACTGACTCTACTACTTTCTCAATATCTCGTTTCAATTCGTTACACTTACTCTCATACTGAATTTTGACCTCATTAATATCTTTTTTCAGTTCATTGAATTTTATATCATTATTATCAAAACGGTTATTTAATTCATTAAATTTATTATTCTGTTCCTCAAATTTAGCGTCAAATTTATTATTTTGTTCATTGATATCCTTCGATATCGTTATTAACATATTCATCACATCATTATTAAATTGACTGTTACATTTTGTTGAAGTCGGGGTTAATTGCACACCCGAGTCTTCAGTCACATTGCTTTGATCTGTTATATTTAATTCTACTGTTTTATCTTGACTCACACTTGGAGTTGAATGTACCTCAAAATTACTCATAATGTTTGATTCATCAAAATTGTCAACACTAGTTATTTCATTGATATCGTTTTCATTTCCTGCCATTTTTAAATTGTAAATTTACTGATTTTTGTTTCACTACTCTTTAATTTACATCTACAACATCTTATATTTGATCTAAACTTAATTTATTGTTTTACCTACTTTACGTAATTTTTTACATACCGTTACTTAACCTTTCAACCATACTTGCATTTTATTTGTATCTGTGGTCTTTATATTTTCCTTTCAATTTATAAAAACTGTCCCTGCTTCGGACGCGCCATTTGTAATATTATTTATTGTTTTATTAATACATTTAAATCACAAAAATTATTTCATAAATTAATCCACTTACCTTGTATTGCCCAGAGTTACATCACACGAACGTGGAAATGCAAGGATGATTGCAAGGTTATATCAGTAACATACGCAACTCGCATTTATGTAGAGAAACAATTAAAATTTTTATTATATTCTTCAAACTTTTGACATTTTATTTACTTCTTTTAAATTTTACTCAAAGTTCGTTTTGTTAAGAAAGCATTTCTGCTGATGTAACCTTCTTTATCTAAACATCATTTACTATTAATTTCCCTTTTTATTTAAAACATAAACACTACCTTGAATCATTTTACCCAAAATACATATTGATTAATGTTTGAATCTAACTTATTTTCTATAGACGTCCCAGTTTGCTGCACACACACATTCATTCCATTTACCTTCCCATTATGGAATACAGCTCATTGAATTTAAAAGGAATTAAAATCGGTAACCTGACTTGAAATGTCCCTCTCGTCGCCGCATGCTGCACTAGTTATATTCACATGTTTCGTTGGTCATATTCACGTTAAAGGTTTTCAGTCAGTTCACTGGCTCCACTTTAGATATCGATTCGTTTTGTAAGCATAAATTGACACTTTTTTACCAAAGATTAATAAATTTAGAAACGCGCGACTTCGTAGCGCTCCCGGCCGGGAAACGGAGGTAATTTAACTGAGAGCGAGCGTCAATAACTCATCTCCCACCAGAAGTTAGGCATACCGGAACTTACAATGCCTTAGGATCGAATCGTCCATCACTGTTCATTCAACAAGGGTTACACCGTGTGTTAGACGTCGACAAAATCTCACTGCCTGTAATTACGTCACATAAATGGGTGTGTCCTTAAACTCGCATCCGCCTTGTCGAAAGCACATGGCACACAGAATTCACCACCAGGCCATGTTGTTTTTGCTTCTTGGCATCGTCTGCGCGCCTGCTGGTGTTAGCACGTGTCACTCAACACTACAGTTCCTGGAATTTTATTGCGTTGTTGCCCCTTGACACATTCCATCGTACAGCTACACTGTCCCGTTCCTTTGTTTGAACAACGCTTTTATTCAACACGTGGCTGGCCACACAGATGAAAACAATTTGTGATATTTTAATAAAATAAAAAGCCCCTCCTTTTAGCCCGTTACAATACCCCCCCCCAATGAGAGATCTTCTGCCGGAACAGAAGAAATCTCATTCCTAAACCCCTAAGAGGATCGGTGAGGATATGGTGCCAACAACCCCCATTAGTTCTTACATATCATGGGTAAACTACCCCCCTGGCTCGGCGACTATGGCCTCACCTGAACGAGATTACTGGACTTCTCTATACGAGATCCCAACACCATAAAATCGAACAAACACGCACCACAGCGCACCTACCCTTCTAACATGCTACCCCCCAACCTCCAAATCCCTGGCCTTATACCATGCCAGATCCTCAACCGATATGTTCCCCCTGTCATGCATACTGGGTCGCCTTCAGCAATACTGGGCGCATACATATACTTATTAATACATCCTAACAAAATTTATTTTCAAATTCAAAATTTGGTTTCAATTAAAATCAAATTGTTATATTACCATTTCTTTCTCAAAATCAAAATCAAAATCTTTTGCACGACTCCATTAACTCTATTAATTTTCTCCACTACAACAATCATAAAGAAAAAACGAATTGAACATCTTATTAAAACATGAATAATGTTTAATACTCTATATTCTAAACAATATAACTCAATAAAACACTAGTAATACACATAAACAATAATACACTTGAAATTCAAACATCACCTATGTGGCAGGCATAAAATCAAAAAATTTTTTTTTATCAAAATATTAATTTTTATCAATTTTGGAAAAAATTTAAAATTATTTCAATCACTTAAACGACAAAATTTGCATCAAGCAATTGCCAAAAACTGGTCTAGTTTATAACATCAACCATCAGCTGATCACACTGGGTCAAGTCAACGACCTTGACCTACATATGTTATACATAGATCTACATCATGAAGTACATAAAACATCTTCAAAATTTGTTATCTCTAAACACAATAAAACATAATAAAATAGGACATTTAAAATTACCATAGTATTATTACAATTAACAATAAAACTGACATTTAAATTAATCAAAATTACACATTTTATAGCTTTACATTATTCTCAAATTCTATTAAAATTTGTCACTTGTTTCAATTAGTTTTTTCATTTTAACTATGATTTACTTTCTTTAACATTCTCAATCTCCATTAGTTTGGGTGACTTAATTATTCATAATAACTTGATCTACAACTTGGCATTTATATTTTCTCTTAATCCCCTTCTGACTCTAACATCACTAACAGCTTTAATTAACATGACACCCCTTCTCTATCAAAACATCTATCAAACGTTCTCTAAACCCACTTACTACTCAACACATATCGCATCATTCTGCCCTTATATATATAAAAAGAAAAACTCTACCCCTTTGTACTCTGGATGTGTGTTCCCCTCCCAAAGCTCACTCCCTTATCTGGTCCCTGGACTTTCCCTAGGCAACCCTTTCCGGCGCTAAACAGTCCCTTCCTGTCCCAACACCTTTCGTTGCGGACTCCTTATCACACCACCCCCTTACAAAATTCCCATCAACTATTTACTCTCCCAATACAATACTTTCATTTACAACAAAATATCTCCATTTACTTATTACGTCAATATATCAATCATTACTCTACATATTTTCCCAAAGCTACTGTGTCACTATTACCTCTCAAATTCTACATTACATTAATTCACAACAATATTATTCTTTACTAAAAATGAACTTTATCTTGTGAAAACTTACTTTTTTCATCGGACGCGTTTCGGCGTACGTATCCGCCTTCTTCAGCTTTTAGTCAGACTGCCATCATTTCGTAACGGTTTTTGTGTGGAAGGTGTAGTGGGGGTGGTGTGTGGGGGAAGGGGATTGGTGCAGGGATTCACTTGATGTTTGTTTTTTGTAAAATTGTGTCAAAAAGTGTATGTGATTTATGTTGTAATTGATCGTTGAGTATGTTGTTTGGTTGTGTTGTGTGGTGTTTATATATTTCATATTTTATGTTTATTATTGTGGTGAAATATATAAACACCACACAACACAACCAAACAACATACTCAACGATCAATTACAATATAAAGCACATACACTTTTTGACACAATTTTACAAAAAACAAACATCAAGTGAATCCCTGCACCAATCCCCTTCCCCCACACACCACCCCCACTACACCTTCCACACAAAAACCGTTACGAAATGATGGCAGTCTGACTAAAAGCTGAAGAAGGCGGGTACGTACGCCGAAACGCGTCCGACGAAAAAGTAAGTTTTCACAAGATAAAGTTCATTTTTGTAAAGTGATAGTGCTGTGAAAGAAGAGATGAACAATCAAGACAACAATATTATTCTCTCTAGTACCCCTTTAAATTCAACATGGACTGATCTAAATGTCCTAACTCAATATTAATCACCCAAAATCAACTTTACCACCTTTTACAGACCATTTAAAATTCTTAACTATCACAATTCATTTTATCATCATTTAAATTAAAATCTTTAACCACATTGAAATCATTAGATTCGAACATTTAATTACATTGGAAATTTGCAAACAATTTATAAATGATATTCTACAGCTGATCAGCTGATTTTCTTGACAAGGTGAATAACCTTACTATAGACACATTTCAAAATTATACAAATTATACATTTTATCAATCCTTACCTCTAACCCAATAAACTAATGCATTTATACGACATAATAAACACAGTATAATAAACATCTACTGCACCCCTTTTCTCAAATCAAAACAAAATTATTTAGTCAGCTCAGCAGCGAGTCGCCATTATTAAGTTACACCAAACTCTTTTAATTCGTTACCCCCTTGAGTAACCTCCTTAACCACACACACTATTGTTTTCTGATGGTGGACTGTTGCGTCCATTTGCATCCACAAGGACGGCATTGGTGGAGGAACTTTGTCATCTCCTTGTCCTTGCTTCCGCGTTACATTTTAAAATTAAGTAGATATCATCATATCTGTTGTTTCAAATTTATATGCTCTTAATGCGGGTCTACCACCTGGTTTACTGTTCCTACGCGAACAGAGTGGCAGCCGCTGTTCCATAGTTCCGGGGATTTCCCCTAAAGTCACCCCCCTTTAATTTCAAATATACACCAATTTCAAGCACAGCTATGGTCAAATTTACAATTGTTGGCCATAGCTGGCCGCCATCCAAAACCACGATTAGTGCTGATAAGGCAGTAATTGCCCGAAAAGGCGGGGAAATCAACTCTAAATTCAGGCATGTTCTCTTCATCATTATGATACACGGCACGGCAATAAATCAGCATATAATATAAAATTATATAAAAGTTGTGCCGTGTATTTTACGCCAGTTTGGCCTCCGATGGAGGTAACACTCTCTGTTACCCCCAACACTTACTGCTACCTACAGTGGCACATGCCACCACTGCAATAGCATACTAATGACTAAATTAACCCTTCTACAGTTGCGGTCTCTACATTCCATCAGTATATCACTTCTATTAACACCACACAACCCCCCAAAATTGCCCCCATATCTTGTATGCTAACATGATAGAACATAATACACATTTACCTTGAACATTGACATTGTTATTTTTAATTAAACAAACAATTCTCTTTTAAATAATTTATACAGAAAATTATAAACATTATAATTTGAAATTTTTATTAACTCTTCTATATATCATCATTTAATTATTTATCCATTGCTGCAATTAGATTCCTCAAAAATTTATTATTAACATTTATTTTATCTCATATTTAAGTTATTACTACCTTTTGACTATGGTTTCTATTTAGTACAATTATCTCAACTTAGTTTCATCATTGAGTTTAAAATCTTTTCAACACCTGTAAACATTTTACTCTATTTAACTTGTATTACAAAATTTATACTCACAGTACATCATTCATACCCTGTCATAAGCACACAAATATAAACATAATAACTCCCTATATCTTCTGAAACATTTTAACAACAATGTTATTCCATACTAAACAATTTAACATTTATTTATTTATTAATTATTGTCAAATTCATATCTCATAAAATAATTTAAATCCATCATTATATAACATCTTAAATCAATCAAAAATATTTAAACATCTCCAATTATTTTAATTAAATCAATTATTGAAAACACAACATTTTTAATTACTCTCACCAATTACAATAATTACAATTCATTTGTTATCCTCTTCAAAATTATTTTTGTTATCTATTTAGACTGCAAAAATATTATTATTATTATCACAACAATTTCTACTACCTACACACACTGTTTACCTTACATACTTGTTACAATACAAACACAATTAATTTCACTAAAAATTTATTTACAAACTTTTGTCATTATTCTTCAATTTACCACACTTCATTTTCTAAGTCAGCAAGTCAGAACCATAAATCAAAATATTTAAAATGTCCATTTATTAAGTTTATGTTCAGCCTCCATCATCGAATAATACTCTAATATATTTATAATATAAATCGTTCTTGTCCACACTCAATTTATTAATTTTAATATGATAATTCGCTAATACTTCAAGTTGTTTCACTATCATCAAATCATAAAACGTGTCAATATCATTAGTGATTTTAGTTTGGTCTCCATCAGTAGTTTTATTCAATCTAAAGTCAGTTATTTTCTCATCATATTCTTCTACTACACTCATTACAACATAAGGTAAGTGTTTATCATTTACAATGGTATTATAAAAATATTCATTTATCTCTCTTTCAACAGGTAAGCATTTCATATCATCTATTTCCTTCCATTCTAACCTCTCTTTCAACTCTTTATGATTTCTCTTTAACTTATATAATTCTATCTCTCTATCAATACACAACTCTCTATCTAAATCTCTCTCACCATAACACGATCTCACACTTTCGACACCATCCCACACAGAGGGAACTAACTTATAAAAAATCGGGGAACAACTCAAAGACCTCATGTCTTTCAATAACAAGGGACTCTTACCCTTCAACAACAACATTTGTGAACACCTTGGTTCATCATAAATATGGGGAAAATTTACCCTCTACCCTACATACTTATCTAATCTCTCTTGCCACTCTTTCTGTAATTCATCAACACTAATTACTACTCCGTTACAACCCATTACTCTCTCACTCTCACTCACTATCTCACTAACTATTTTCAACGTATCACTCTCTGATACCACATTCTTAATTATATTATCATTTTCAACATCATTTTTATCACTTGTTACTTTTTTATTATCATTATTATTATTACTTTTAATCTGTTCCCCTACTGACTCTACTACTTTCTCAATATCTCGTTTCAATTCGTTACACTTACTCTCATACTGAATTTTGACCTCATTAATATCTCTTTTCAGTTCATTGAATTTTATATCATTATTATCAAAACGGTTATTTAATTCATTAAATTTATTATTCTGTTCCTCAAATTTAGCGTCAAATTTATTATTTTGTTCATTGATATCCTTCGATATCGTTATTAACATATTCATCACATCATTATTAAATTGACTGTTACATTTTGTTGAAGTCGGGGTTAATTGCACACCCGAGTCTTCAGTCACATTGCTTTGATCTGTTATATTTAATTCTACTGTTTTATCTTGACTCACACTTGGAGTTGAATGTACCTCAAAATTACTCATAATGTTTGATTCATCAAAATTGTCAACACTAGTTATTTCATTGATATCGTTTTCATTTCCTGCCATTTTTAAATTGTAAATTTACTGATTTTTGTTTCACTACTCTTTAATTTACATCTACAACATCTTATATTTGATCTAAACTTAATTTATTGTTTTACCTACTTTACGTAATTTTTTACATACCGTTACTTAACCTTTCAACCATACTTGCATTTTATTTGTATCTGTGGTCTTTATATTTTCCTTTCAATTTATAAAAACTGTCCCTGCTTCGGACGCGCCATTTGTAATATTATTTATTGTTTTATTAATACATTTAAATCACAAAAATTATTTCATAAATTAATCCACTTACCTTGTATTGCCCAGAGTTACATCACACGAACGTGGAAATGCAAGGATGATTGCAAGGTTATATCAGTAACATACGCAACTCGCATTTATGTAGAGAAACAATTAAAATTTTTATTATATTCTTCAAACTTTTGACATTTTATTTACTTCTTTTAAATTTTACTCAAAGTTCGTTTTGTTAAGAAAGCATTTCTGCTGATGTAACCTTCTTTATCTAAACATCATTTACTATTAATTTCCCTTTTTATTTAAAACATAAACACTACCTTGAATCATTTTACCCAAAATACATATTGATTAATGTTTGAATCTAACTTATTTTCTATAGACGTCCCAGTTTGCTGCACACACACATTCATTCCATTTACCTTCCCATTATGGAATACAGCTCATTGAATTTAAAAGGAATTAAAATCGGTAACCTGACTTGAAATGTCCCTCTCGTCGCCGCATGCTGCACTAGTTATATTCACATGTTTCGTTGGTCATATTCACGTTAAAGGTTTTCAGTCAGTTCACTGGCTCCACTTTAGATATCGATTCGTTTTGTAAGCATAAATTGACACTTTTTTACCAAAGATTAATAAATTTAGAAACGCGCGACTTCGTAGCGCTCCCGGCCGGGAAACGGAGGTAATTTAACTGAGAGCGAGCGTCAATAACTCATCTCCCACCAGAAGTTAGGCATACCGGAACTTACAATGCCTTAGGATCGAATCGTCCGTCACTGTTCATTCAACAAGGGTTACACCGTGTGTTAGACGTCGACAAAATCTCACTGCCTGTAATTACGTCACATAAATGGGTGTGTCCTTAAACTCGCATCCGCCTTGTCGAAAGCACATGGCACACAGAATTCACCACCAGGCCATGTTGTTTTTGCTTCTTGGCATCGTCTGCGCGCCTGCTGGTGTTAGCACGTGTCACTCAACACTACAGTTCCTGGAATTTTATTGCGTTGTTGCCCCTTGACACATTCCATCGTACAGCTACACTGTCCCGTTCCTTTGTTTGAACAACGCTTTTATTCAACACGTGGCTGGCCACACAGATGAAAACAATTTGTGATATTTTAATAAAATAAAAAGCCCCTCCTTTTAGCCCGTTACAATACTCCCCCAATGAGAGATCTTCTGCCGGAACAGAAGAAATCTCATTCCTAAACCCCTAAGAGGATCGGTGAGGATATGGTGCCAACAACCCCCATTAGTTCTTACATATTATGGGTAAACTACCCCCCTGGCTCGGCGACTATGGCCTCACCTGAACGAGATTACTGGACTTCTCTATACGAGATCCCAACACCATAAAATCGAACAGACACGCACCACAGCGCACCTAAACTTCTAACATGCTACCCCCCAACCTCCAAATCCCTGGTCTTATACCATGCCAGATCCTCAACCGATATGTTCCCCCTGTCATGCATACTGGGTCGCCTTCAGCAATACTGGGTGCATACATATACTTATTAATACATCCTAACAAAATTTATTTTCAAATTCAAAATTTGGTTTCAATTAAAATCAAATTGTTATATTACCATTTCTTTCTCAAAATCAAAATCAAAATCTTTTGCACGACTCCATTAACTCTATTAATTTTCTCCACTACAACAATCATAAAGAAAAAACGAATTGAACATCTTATTAAAACATGAATAATGTTTAATACTCTATATTCTAAACAATATAACTCAATAAAACACTAGTAATACACATAAACAATAATACACTTGAAATTCAAACATCACCTCTGTGGCAGGCATAAAATCAAAAAAAATTTTTTTATCAAAATATTAATTTTTATCAATTTTGGAAAAAATTTAAAATTATTTCAATCACTTAAACGACAAAATTTGCATCAAGCAATTGCCAAAAACTGGTCTAGTTTATAACATCAACCATCAGCTGATCACACTGGGTCAAGTCAACGACCTTGACCTACATATGTTATACATAGATCTACATCATGAAGTACATAAAACATCTTCAAAATTTGTTATCTCTAAACACAATAAAACATAATAAAATAGGACATTTAAAATTACCATAGTATTATTACAATTAACAATAAAACTGACATTTAAATTAATCAAAATTACACATTTTATAGCTTTACATTATTCTCAGATTCTATTAAAATTTGTCACTTGTTTCAATTAGTTTTTTTCATTTTAACTATGATTTACTTTCTTTAACATTCTCAATCTCCATTAGTTTGGGTGACTTAATTATTCATAATAACTTGATCTACAACTTGGCATTTATATTTTCTCTTAATCCCCTTCTGACTCTAACATCACTAACAGCTTTAATTAACATGACACCCCTTCTCTATCAAAACATCTATCAAACGTTCTCTAAACCCACTTACTACTCAACACATATCGCATCATTCTACCCTTATATATATAAAAAGAAAAACTCTACCCCTTTGTACTCTGGATGTGTGTTCCCCTCCCAAAGCTCACTCCCTTATCTGGTCCCTGGACTTTCCCTAGGCAACCCTTTCCGGCGCTAAACAGTCCCTTCCTGTCCCAACACCTTTCGTTGCGGACTCCTTATCACACCACCCCCTTACAAAATTCCCATCAACTATTTACTCTCCCAATACAATACTTTCATTTACAACAAAATATCTCCATTTACTTATTACGTCAATATATCAATCATTACTCTACATATTTTCCCATAGCTACTGTGTCACTATTACCTCTCAAATTCTACATTACATTAATTCACAACAATATTATTCTTTACTAAAAATGAACTTTATCTTGTGAAAACTTACTTTTTTCATCGGACGCGTTTCGGCGTACGTATCCGCCTTCTTCAGCTTTTAGTCAGACTGCCATCATTTCGTAACGGTTTTTGTGTGGAAGGTGTAGTGGGGGTGGTGTGTGGGGGAAGGGGATTGGTGCAGGGATTCACTTGATGTTTGTTTTTTGTAAAATTGTGTCAAAAAGTGTATGTGATTTATGTTGTAATTGATCGTTGAGTATGTTGTTTGGTTGTGTTGTGTGGTGTTTATATATTTCATATTTTATGTTTATTATTGTGGTGAAATATATAAACACCACACAACACAACCAAACAACATACTCAACGATCAATTACAATATAAAGCACATACACTTTTTGACACAATTTTACAAAAAACAAACATCAAGTGAATCCCTGCACCAATCCCCTTCCCCCACACACCACCCCCACTACACCTTCCACACAAAAACCGTTACGAAATGATGGCAGTCTGACTAAAAGCTGAAGAAGGCGGGTACGTACGCCGAAACGTGTCCGACGAAAAAAGTAAGTTTTCACAAGATAAAGTTTATTTTTGTAAAGTGATAGTGCTGTGAAAGAAGAGATGAACAATCAAGACAACAATATTATTCTCTCTAGTACCCCTTTAAATTCAACATGGACTGATCTAAATGTCCTAACTCAATATTAATCACCCAAAATCAACTTTACCACCTTTTACAGACCATTTAAAATTCTTAACTATCACAATTCATTTTATCATCATTTAAATTAAAATCTTTAACCACATTGAAATCATTAGATTCGAACATTTAATTACATTGGAAATTTGCAAACAATTTATAAATGATATTCTACAGCTGATCAGCTGATTTTCTTGACAAGGTGAATAACCTTACTATAGACACATTTCAAAATTATACAAATTATACATTTTATCAATCCTTACCTCTATCCCAATAAACTAATGCATTTATACGACATAATAAACACAGTATAATAAACATCTACTGCACCCCTTTTCTCAAATCAAAACAAAATTATTTAGTCAGCTCAGCAGCGAGTCGCCATTATTAAGTTACACCAAACTCTTTTAATTCGTTACCCCCTTGAGTAACCTCCTTAACCACACACACTATTGTTTTCTGAATGTGGACTGTTGCGTCCATTTGCATCCACAAGGACGGCATTGGTGGAGGAACTTTGTCATCTCCTTGTCCTTGCTTCCGCGTTACATTTTAAAATTAAGTAGATATCATCATATCTGTTGTTTCAAATATATATGCCCTTAATGCGGGTCTACCACCTGGTTTACTGTTCCTACGCGAACAGAGTGGCAGCCGCTGTTCCATAGTTCCGGGGATTTCCCCTAAAGTCACCCCCCTTTAATTTCAAATATACACCAATTTCAAGCACAGCTATGGTCAAATTTACAATTGTTGGCCATAGCTGGCCACCATCCAAAACCACGATTAGTGCTGATAAGGCAGTAATTGCCCGAAAAGGCGGGGAAATCAACTCTAAATTCAGGCATGTTCTCTTCATCATTATGATACACGGCACGGCAATAAATCAGCATATAATATAAAATTATATAAAAGTTGTGCCGTGTATTTTACGCCAGTTTGGCCTCCGATGGAGGTAACACTCTCTGTTACCCCCAACACTTACTGCTACCTACAGTGGCACATGCCACCACTGCAATAGCATACTAATGACTAAATTAACCCTTCTACAGTTGCGGTCTCTACATTCCATCAGTATATCACTTCTATTAACACCACACAACCCCCCAAAATTGCCCCCATATCTTGTATGCTAACATGATAGAACATAATACACATTTACCTTGAACATTGACATTGTTATTTTTAATTAAACAAACAATTCTCTTTTAAATAATTTATACAGAAAATTATAAACATTATAATTTGAAATTTTTATTAACTCTTCTATATATCATCATTTAATTATTTATCCATTGCTGCAATTAGATTCCTCAAAAATTTATTATTAACATTTATTTTATCTCATATTTAAGTTATTACTACCTTTTGACTATGGTTTCTATTTAGTACAATTATCTCAACTTAGTTTCATCATTGAGTTTAAAATCTTTTCAACACCTGTAAACATTTTACTCTATTTAACTTGTATTACAAAATTTATACTCACAGTACATCATTCATACCCTGTCATAAGCACACAAATATAAACATAATAACTCCCTGTATCTTCTGAAACATTTTAACAACAATGTTATTCCATACTAAACAATTTAACATTTATTTATTTATTAATTATTGTCAAATTCATATCTCATAAAATAATTTAAATCCATCATTATATAACATCTTAAATCAATCAAAAATATTTAAACATCTCCAATTATTTTAATTAAATCAATTATTGAAAACACAACATTTTTAATTACTCTCACCAATTACAATAATTACAATTCATTTGTTATCCTCTTCAAAATTATTTTTGTTATCTATTTAGACTGCAAAAATATTATTATTATTATCACAACAATTTCTACTACCTACACACACTGTTTACCTTACATACTTGTTACAATACAAACACAATTAATTTCACTAAAAATTTATTTACAAACTTTTGTCATTATTCTTCAATTTACCACACTTCATTTTCTAAGTCAGCAAGTCAGAACCATAAATCAAAATATTTAAAATGTCCATTTATTAAGTTTATGTTCAGCCTCCATCATCGAATAATACTCTAATATATTTATAATATAAATCGTTCTTGTCCACACTCAATTTATTAATTTTAATATGATAATTCGCTAATACTTCAAGTTGTTTCACTATCATCAAATCATAAAACGTGTCAATATCATTAGTGATTTTAGTTTGGTCTCCATCAGTAGTTTTATTCAATCTAAAGTCAGTTATTTTCTCATCATATTCTTCTACTACACTCATTACAACATAAGGTAAGTGTTTATCATTTACAATGGTATTATAAAAATATTCATTTATCTCTCTTTCAACAGGTAAGCATTTCATATCATCTATTTCCTTCCATTCTAACCTCTCTTTCAACTCTTTATGATTTCTCTTTAACTTATATAATTCTATCTCTCTATCAATACACAACTCTCTATCTAAATCTCTCTCACCATAACACGATCTCACACTTTCGACACCATCCCACACAGAGGGAACTAACTTATAAAAAATCGGGGAACAACTCAAAGACCTCATGTCTTTCAATAACAAGGGACTCTTACCCTTCAACAACAACATTTGTGAACACCTTGGTTCATCATAAATATGGGGAAAATTTACCCTCTACCCTACATACTCATCTAATCTCTCTTGCCACTCTTTCTGTAATTCATCAACACTAATTACTACTCCGTTACAACCCATTACTCTCTCACTCTCACTCACTATCTCACTAACTATTTTCAACGTATCACTCTCTGATACCACATTCTTAATTATATTATCATTTTCAACATCATTTTTATCACTTGTTACTTTTTTATTATCATTATTATTATTACTTTTAATCTGTTCCCCTACTGACTCTACTACTTTCTCAATATCTCGTTTCAATTCGTTACACTTACTCTCATACTGAATTTTGACCTCATTAATATCTCTTTTCAGTTCATTGAATTTTATATCATTATTATCAAAACGGTTATTTCATTCATTAAATTTATTATTCTGTTCCTCAAATTTAGCGTCAAATTTATTATTTTGTTCATTGATATCCTTCGATATCGTTATTAACATATTCATCACATCATTATTAAATTGACTGTTACATTTTGTTGAAGTCGGGGTTAATTGCACACCCGAGTCTTCAGTCACATTGCTTTGATCTGTTATATTTAATTCTACTGTTTTATCTTGACTCACACTTGGAGTTGAATGTACCTCAAAATTACTCATAATGTTTGATTCATCAAAATTGTCAACACTAGTTATTTCATTGATATCGTTTTCATTTCCTGCCATTTTTAAATTGTAAATTTACTGATTTTTGTTTCACTACTCTTTAATTTACATCTACAACATCTTATATTTGATCTAAACTTAATTTATTGTTTTACCTACTTTACGTAATTTTTTACATACCGTTACTTAACCTTTCAACCATACTTGCATTTTATTTGTATGTGTGGTCTTTATATTTTCCTTTCAATTTATAAAAACTGTCCCTGCTTCGGACGCGCCATTTGTAATATTATTTATTGTTTTATTAATACATTTAAATCACAAAAATTATTTCATAAATTAATCCACTTACCTTGTATTGCCCAGAGTTACATCACACTAACGTGGAAATGCAAGGATGATTGCAAGGTTATATCAGTAACATACGCAACTCGCATTTATGTAGAGAAACAATTAAAATTTTTATTATATTCTTCAAACTTTTGACATTTTATTTACTTCTTTTAAATTTTACTCAAAGTTCGTTTTGTTAAGAAAGCATTTCTGCTGATTTAACCTTCTTTATCTAAACATCATTTACTATTAATTTCCCTTTTTATTTAAAACATAAACACTACCTTGAATCATTTTACCCAAAATACATATTGATTAATGTTTGAATCTAACTAACTTATTTTCTATAGACGTCCCAGTTTGCTGCACACACACATTCATTCCATTTACCTTCCCATTATGGAATACAGCTCATTGAATTTAAAAGGAATTAAAATCGGTAACTTGACTTGAAATGTCCCTCTCGTCGCCGCATGCTGCACTAGTTATATTCACATGTTTCGTTGGTCATATTCACGTTAAAGGTTTTCAGTCAGTTCACTGGCTCCACTTTAGATATCGATTCGTTTTGTAAGCATAAATTGACACTTTTTTACCAAAGATTAATAAATTTAGAAACGCGCGACTTCGTAGCGCTCCCGGCCGGGAAACGGAGGTAATTTAACTGAGAGCGAGCGTCAATAACTCATCTCCCACCAGAAGTTAGGCATACCGGAACTTACAATGCCTTAGGATCGAATCGTCCGTCACTGTTCATTCAACAAGGGTTACACCGTGTGTTAGACGTCGACAAAATCTCACTGCCTGTAATTACGTCACATAAATGGGTGTGTCCTTAAACTCGCATCCGCCTTGTCGAAAGCACATGGCACACAGAATTCACCACCAGGCCATGTTGTTTTTGCTTCTTGGCATCGTCTGCGCGCCTGCTGGTGTTAGCACGTGTCACTCAACACTACAGTTCCTGGAATTTTATTGCGTTGTTGCCCCTTGACACATTCCATCGTACAGCTACACTGTCCCGTTCCTTTGTTTGAACAACGCTTTTATTCAACACGTGGCTGGCCACACAGATGAAAACAATTTGTGATATTTTAATAAAATAAAAAGCCCCTCCTTTTAGCCCGTTACAATACCCCCCCCAATGAGAGATCTTCTGCCGGAAAAGAAGAAATCTCATTGCTAAACCCCTAAGAGGATCGGTGAGGATATGGTGCCAACAACCCCCCATTAGTTCTTACATATCATGGGTAAACTACCCCCCTGGCTCGGCGACTATGGCCTCACCTGAACGAGATTACTGGACTTCTCTATACGAGATCCCAACACCATAAAATCGAACAGACACGCACCACAGCGCACCTAACCTTCTAACATGCTACCCCCCAACCTCCAAATCCCTGGCCTTATACCATGCCAGATCCTCAACCGATATGTTCCCCCTGTCATGCATACTGGGTCGCCTTCAGCAATACTGGGCGCATACATATACTTATTAATACATCCTAACAAAATTTATTTTCAAATTCAAAATTTGGTTTCAATTAAAATCAAATTGTTATATTACCATTTCTTTCTCAAAATCAAAATAAAAATCTTTTGCACGACTCCATTAACTCTATTAATTTTCTCCACTACAACAATCACAAAGAAAAAACGAATTGAACGTCTTATTAAAACATGAATAATGTTTAATACTCTATATTCTAAACAATATAACTCAATAAAACACTAGTAATACACATAAACAATAATACACTTGAAATTCAAACATCACCTATGTGGCAGGCATAAAATCAAAAAATTTTTTTTTATCAAAATATTAATTTTTATCAATTTTGGAAAAAATTTAAAATTATTTCAATCACTTAAACGACAAAATTTGCATCAAGCAATTGCCAAAAACTGGTCTAGTTTATAACATCAACCATCAGCTGATCACACTGGGTCAAGTCAACGACCTTGACCTACATATGTTATACATAGATCTACATCATGAAGTACATAAAACATCTTCAAAATTTGTTATCTCTAAACACAATAAAACATAATAAAATAGGACATTTAAAATTACCATAGTATTATTACAATTAACAATAAAACTGACATTTAAATTAATCAAAATTACACATTTTATAGCTTTACATTATTCTCAAATTCTATTAAAATTTGTCACTTGTTTCAATTAGTTTTTTTCATTTTAACTATGATTTACTTTCTTTAACATTCTCAATCTCCATTAGTTTGGGTGACTTAATTATTCATAATAACTTGATCTACAACTTGGCATTTATATTTTCTCTTAATCCCCTTCTGAGTCTAACATCACTAACAGCTTTAATTAACATGACACCCCTTCTCTATCAAAACATCTATCAAACGTTCTCTAAACCCACTTACTACTCAACACATATCGCATCATTCTACCCTTATATATATAAAAAGAAAAACTCTACCCCTTTGTACTCAGGATGTGTGTTCCCCTCCCAAAGCTCACTCCCTTATCTGGTCCCTGGACTTTCCCTAGGCAACCCTTTCCGGCGCTAAACAGTCCCTTCCTGTCCCAACACCTTTCGTTGCGGACTCCTTATCACACCACCACCTTACAAAATTCCCATCAACTATTTACTCTCCCAATACAATACTTTCATTTACAACAAAATATCTCCATTTACTTATTACGTCAATATATCAATCATTACTCTACATATTTTCCCATAGCTACTGTGTCACTATTACCTCTCAAATTCTACATTACATTAATTCACAACAATATTATTCTTTACTAAAAATGAACTTTATCTTGTGAAAACTTACTTTTTTCATCGGACGCGTTTCGGCGTACGTATCCGCCTTCTTCAGCTTTTAGTCAGACTGCCATCATTTCGTAACGGTTTTTGTGTGGAAGGTGTAGTGGGGGTGGTGTGTGGGGGAAGGGGATTGGTGCAGGGATTCACTTGATGTTTGTTTTTTGTAAAATTGTGTCAAAAAGTGTATGTGATTTATGTTGTAATTGATCGTTGAGTATGTTGTTTGGTTGTGTTGTGTGGTGTTTATATATTTCATATTTTATGTTTATTATTGTGGTGAAATATATAAACACCACACAACACAACCAAACAACATACTCAACGATCAGTTACAATATAAATCACATACACTTTTTGACACAATTTTACAAAAAACAAACATCAAGTGAATCCCTGCACCAATCCCCTTCCCCCACACACCACCCCCACTACACCTTCCACACAAAAACCGTTACGAAATGATGGCAGTCTGACTAAAAGCTGAAGAAGGCGGGTACGTACGCCGAAACGCGTCCGACGAAAAAAGTAAGTTTTCACAAGATAAAGTTCATTTTTGTAAAGTGATAGTGCTGTGAAAGAAGAGATGAACAATCAAGACAACAATATTATTCTCTCTAGTACCCCTTTAAATTCAACATGGACTGATCTAAATGTCCTAACTCAATATTAATCACCCAAAATCAACTTTACCACCTTTTACAGACCATTTAAAATTCTTAACTATCACAATTCATTTTATCATCATTTAAATTAAAATCTTTAACCACATTGAAATCATTAGATTCGAACATTTAATTACATTGCAAATTTGCAAACAATTTATAAATGATATTCTACAGCTGATCAGCTGATTTTCTTGACAAGGTGAATAACCTTACTATAGACACATTTCAAAATTATACAAATTATACATTTTATCAATCCTTACCTCTAACACAATAAACTAATGCATTTATACGACATAATAAACACAGTATAATAAACATCTACTGCACCCCTTTTCTCAAATCAAAACAAAATTATTTAGTCAGCTCAGCAGCGAGTCGCCATTATTAAGTTACACCAAACTCTTTTAATTCGTTACCCCCTTGAGTAACCTCCTTAACCACACACACTATTGTTTTCTGAATGTGGACTGTTGCGTCCATTTGCATCCACAAGGACGGCATTGGTGGAGGAACTTTGTCATCTCCTTGTCCTTGCTTCCGCGTTACATTTTAAAATTAAGTAGATATCATCATATCTGTTGTTTCAAATTTATATGCCCTTAATGCAGGTCTACCACCTGGTTTACTGTTCCTACGCGAACAGAGTGGCAGCCGCTGTTCCATAGTTCCGGGGATTTCCCCTAAAGTCACCCCCCTTTAATTTCAAATATACACCAATTTCAAGCACAGCTATGGTCAAATTTACAATTGTTGGCCATAGCTGGCCGCCATCCAAAACCACGATTAGTGCTGATAAGGCAGTAATTGCCCGAAAAGGCGGGGAAATCAACTCTAAATTCAGGCATGTTCTCTTCATCATTATGATACACGGCACGGCAATAAATCAGCATATAATATAAAATTATATAAAAGTTGTGCCGTGTATTTTACGCCAGTTTGGCCTCCGATGGAGGTAACACTCTCTGTTACCCCCAACACTTACTGCTACCTACAGTGGCACATGCCACCACTGCAATAGCATACTAATGACTAAATTAACCCTTCTACAGTTGCGGTCTCTACATTCCATCAGTATATCACTTCTATTAACACCACACAACCCCCCAAAATTGCCCCCATATCTTGTATGCTAACATGATAGAACATAATACACATTTACCTTGAACATTGACATTGTTATTTTTAATTAAACAAACAATTCTCTTTTAAATAATTTATACAGAAAATTATAAACATTATAATTTGAAATTTTTATTAACTCTTCTATATATCATCATTTAATTATTTATCCATTGCTGCAATTAGATTCCTCAAAAATTTATTATTAACATTTATTTTATCTCATATTTAAGTTATTACTACCTTTTGACTATGGTTTCTATTTAGTACAATTATCTCAACTTAGTTTCATCATTGAGTTTAAAATCTTTTCAACACCTGTAAACATTTTACTCTATTTAACTTGTATTACAAAATTTATACTCACAGTACATCATACATACCCTGTCATAAGCACACAAATATAAACATAATAACTCCCTGTACCTTCTGAAACATTTTAACAACAATGTTATTCCATACTAAACAATTTAACATTTATTTATTAATTAATTATTGTCAAATTCATATCTCATAAAATAATTTAAATCCATCATTATATAACATCTTAAATCAATAAAAAATATTTAAACATCTCCAATTATTTAATTAAATCAATTATTGAAAACACAACATTTTTAATTACTCTCACCAATTACAATAATTACAATTCATTTGTTATCCTCTTCAAAATTATTTTTGTTATCTATTTAGACTGCAAAAATATTAATATTATTATCACAACAATTTCTACTACCTACACACACTGTTTACCTTACATACTTGTTACAATACAAACACAATTAATTTCACTAAAAATTTATTTACAAACTTTTGTCATTATTCTTCAATTTACACACTTCATTTTCTAAGTCAGCAAGTCAGAACCATAAATCAAAATATTTAAAATGTCCATTTATTAAGTTTATGTTCAGCCTCCATCATCGAATAATACTCTAATATATTTATAATATAAATCGTTCTTGTCCACACTCAATTTATTAATTTTAATATGATAATTCGCTAATGCGTCAAGTTGTTTCACTATCATCAAATCATAAAACTTGTCAATATCATTAGTGATTTTAGTTTGGTCTCCATCAGTAGTTTTATTCAATCTAAAGTCAGTTATTTTCTCATCATATTCTTCTACTACACTCATTACAACATAAGGTAAGTGTTTATCATTTACAATGGTATTATAAAAATATTCATTTATCTCTCTTTCAACAGGTAAGCATTTCATATCATCTATTTCCTTCCATTCTAACCTCTCTTTCAACTCTTTATGATTTCTCTTTAACTTATATAATTCTATCTCTCTATCAATACACAACTCTCTATCTAAATCTCTCTCACCATAACACGATCTCACACTTTCGACACCATCCCACACAGAGGGTACTAACTTATAAAAATCGGGGAACAACTCAAAGACCTCATGTCTTTCAATAACAAGGGACTCTTACCCTTCAACAACAACATTTGTGAACACCTTGGTTCATCATAAATATGGGGAAAATTTACCCTCTACCCTACATACTCATCTAATCTCTCTTGCCACTCTTTCTGTAATTCATCAACACTAATTACTACTCCGTTACAACCCATTACTCTCTCACTCTCACTCACTATCTCACTAACTATTTTCAACGTATCACTCTCTGATACCACATTCTTAATTATATTATCATTTTCAACATCATTTTTATCACTTGTTACTTTTTTATTATCATTATTATTATTACTTTTAATCTGTTCCCCTACTGACTCTACTACTTTCTCAATATCTCGTTTCAATTCGTTTCACTTACTCTCATACTGAATTTTGACCTCATTAATATCTCTTTTCAGTTCATTGAATTTTATATCATTATTATCGAAACGGTTATTTAATTCATTAAATTTATTATTCTGTTCCTCAAATTTAGCGTCAAATTTATTATTTTGTTCATTGATATCCTTCGATATCGTTATTAACATATTCATCACATCATTATTAAATTGACTGTTACATTTTGTTGAAGTCAGGGTTAATTGCACACCCGAATCTTCAGTCACATTGCTTTGATCTGTTATATTTAATTCTACTGTTTTATCTTGACTCACACTTGGAGTTGAATGTACCTCAAAATTACTCATAATGTTTGATTCATCAAAATTGTCAACACTAGTTATTTCATTGATATCGTTTTCATTTCCTGCCATTTTTAAATTGTAAATTTACTGATTTTTGTTTCACTACTCTTTAATTTACATCTACAACATCTTATATTTGATCTAAACTTAATTTATTGTTTTACCTACTTTACGTAATTTTTTACATACCGTTACTTAACCTTTCAACCATACTTGCATTTTATTTGTATGTGTGGTCTTTATATTTTCCTTTCAATTTATAAAAACTGTCCCTGCTTCGGACGCGCCATTTGTAATATTATTTATTGTTTTATTAATACATTTAAATCACAAAAATTATTTCATAAATTAATCCACTTACCTTGTATTGCCCAGAGTTACATCACACGAACGTGGAAATGCAAGGATGATTGCAAGGTTATATCAGTAACATACGCAACTCGCATTTATGTAGAGAAACAATTAAAATTTTTATTATATTCTTCAAACTTTTGACATTTTATTTACTTCTTTTAAATTTTACTCAAAGTTCGTTTTGTTAAGAAAGCATTTCTGCTGATTTAACCTTCTTTATCTAAACATCATTTACTATTAATTTCCCTTTTTATTTAAAACATAAACACTACCTTGAATCATTTTACCCAAAATACATATTGATTAATGTTTGAATCTAACTAACTTATTTTCTATAGACGTCCCAGTTTGCTGCACACACACATTCATTCCATTTACCTTCCCATTATGGAATACAGCTCATTGAATTTAAAAGGAATTAAAATCGGTAACCTGACTTGAAATGTCCCTCTCGTCGCCGCATGCTGCACTAGTTATATTCACATGTTTCGTTGGTCATATTCACGTTAAAGGTTTTCAGTCAGGTTCACTGGCTCCACTTTAGATATCGATTCGTTTTGTAAGCATAAATTGACACTTTTTTACCAAAGATTAATAAATTTAGAAACGCGCGACTTCGTAGCACTCCCGGCCGGGAAACGGAGGTAATTTAACTGAGAGCGAGCGTCACTAACTCATCTCCCACCAGAAGTTAGGCATACCGGAACTTACAATGCCTTAGGATCGAATCGTCCGTCACTGTTCATTCAACAAGGGTTACACCGTGTGTTAGACATCGACGAAAATCTCACTGCCTGTAATTACGTCACATAAATGGGTGTGTCCTTAAACTCGCATCCGCCTTGTCGAAAGCACATGGCACACAGAATTCACCACCAGGCCATGTTGTTTTTGCTTCTTGGCATCGTCTGCGTGCCTGCTGGTGTTAGCACGTGTCACTCAACACTACAGTTCCTGGAATGTTATTGTGTTTTTGCCCCTTGACACATTTCATCGTACAGCTACACTGTCCCGTTCCTTTGTTTGAACAACGCTTTTATTCAACACGTGGCTGGCCACACAGATGAAAACAATTTGTGATATTTTAATAAAATAAAAAGCCCCTCCTTTTAGCCCGTTACAGTACCCCCCCAATGAGAGATCTTCTGCCGGAACAGAAGAAATCTCATTGCTAAACCCCTAAGAGGATCGGTGAGGATATGGTGCCAACAACCCCCCATTAGTTCTTACATATCATGGGTAAACTACCCCCCTGGCTCGGCGACTATGGCCTCACCTGAACGAGATTACTGGACTTCTCTATACAAGATCCCAACACCATAAAATCGAACAGACACGCACCACAGCGCACCTAACCTTCTAACATGCTACCCCCCAACCTCCAAATCCCTGGCCTTATACCATGCCAGATCCTCAACCGATATGTTCCCCCTGTCATGCATACTGGGTCGCCTTCAGCAATACTGGGCGCATACATATACTTATTAATACATCCTAACAAAATTTATTTTCAAATTCAAAATTTGGTTTCAATTAAAATCAAATTTTTATATATCCATTTCTTTCTCAAAATCAAAATAAAAATCTTTTGCACGACTCCATTAACTCTATTAATTTTCTCCACTACAACAATCACAAAGAAAAAACGAATTGAACATCTTATTAAAACATGAATAATGTTTAATACTCTATATTCTAAACAATATAACTCAATAAAACACTAGCAATACACATAAACAATAATACACTTGAAATTCAAACATCACCTATGTGGCAGGCATAAAATCAAAATTTTTTTTTATCAAAATATTAATTTTTATCAATTTTGGAAAAAATTTAAAATTATTTCAATCACTTAAACGACAAAATTTGCATCAAGCAATTGCCCAAAACTGGTCTAGTTTATAACATCAACCATCAGCTGATCACACTGGGTCAAGTCAACGACCTTGACCTACATATGTTATACATAGATCTACATCATGAAGTACATAAAACATCTTCAAAATTTGTTATCTCTAAACACAATAAAACATAATAAAATAAGACATTTAAAATTACCATAGTATTATTACAATTAACAATAAAAATGACATTTAAATTAATCAAAATTACACATTTTATAGCTTTACATTATTCTCAAATTGTATTAAAATTTGTCACTTGTTTCAATTAGTTTTTTCACTTTAACTATGATTTACTTTCTTTAACATTCTCAATCTCCATTAGTTTGGGTGACTTAATTATTCATAATAACTTGATCTACAACTTGGCATTTATATTTTCTCTTAATCCCCTTCTGACTCTAACATCACTAACAGCTTTAATTAACATGACACCCCTTCTCTATCAAAACATCTATCAAACGTTCTCTAAACCCACTTACTACTCAACTCATATCGCATCATTCTACCCTTATATATATAAAAAGAAAAACTCTCTACCCCTTTGTACTCAGGATGTGTGTTCCCCTCCCAAAGCTCACTCCCTTATCTGGTCCTTGGACTTTCCCTAGGCAACCCTTTCCGGCGCTAAACAGTCCCTTCCTGTCCCAACACCTTTCGTTGCGGACTCCTTATCACACCACCCCCCTTACAAAATTCCCATCAACTATTTACTCTCCCAATACAATACTTTCATTTACAACAAAATATCTCCATTTACTTATTACGTCAATATATCAATCATTACTCTACATATTTTCCCATAGCTACTGTGTCACTATTACCTCTCAAATTCTACATTACATTAATTCACAACAATATTATTCTTTACTAAAAATGAACTTTATCTTGTGAAAACTTACTTTTTTCATCGGACGCGTTTCGGCGTACGTATCCGCCTTCTTCAGCTTTTAGTCAGACTGCCATCATTTCGTAACGGTTTTTGTGTGGAAGGTGTAGTGGGGGTGGTATGTGGGGGAAGGGGATTGGTGCAGGGATTCACTTGATGTTTGTTTTTTGTAAAATTGTGTCAAAAAGTGTATGTGATTTATGTTGTAATTGATCGTTGAGTATGTTGTTTGGTTGTGTTGTGTGGTGTTTATATATTTCATATTTTATGTTTATTATTGTGGTGAAATATATAAACACCACACAACACAACCAAACAACATACTCAACGATCAATTACAATATAAATCACATACACTTTTTGACACAATTTTACAAAAAACAAACATCAAGTGAATCCCTGCACCAATCCCCTTCCCCCACACACCGCCCCCACTACACCTTCCACACAAAAACCGTTACAAAATGATGGCAGTCTGACTAAAAGCTGAAGAAGGCGGGTACGTACGCCGAAACGCGTCCGACGAAAAAAGTAATTTTTCACAAGATAAAGTTCATTTTTGTAAAGTGATAGTGCTGTGAAAGAAGAGATGAACAATCAAGACAACAATATTATTCTCTCTAGTACCCCTTTAAATTCAACATGGACTGATCTAAATGTCCTAACTCAATATTAATCACCCAAAATCAACTTTACCACCTTTTACAGACCATTTAAAATTCTTAACTATCACAATTCATTTTATCATCATTTAAATTAAAATCTTTAACCACATTGAAATCATTAGATTCGAACATTTAATTACATTGCAAATTTGCAAACAATTTATAAATGATATTCTACAGCTGATCAGCTGATTTTCTTGACAAGGTGAATAACCTTACTATAGACACATTTCAAAATTATACAAATTATACATTTTATCAATCCTTACCTCTAACACAATAAACTAATGCATTTATACGACATAATAAACACAGTATAATAAACATCTACTGCACCCCTTTTCTCAAATCAAAACAAAATTATTTAGTCAGCTCAGCAGCGAGTCGCCATTATTAAGTTACACCAAACTCTTTTAATTCGTTACCCCCTTGAGTAACCTCCTTAACCACACACACTATTGTTTTCTGAATGTGGACTGTTGCGTCCATTTGCATCCACAAGGACGGCATTGGTGGAGGAACTTTGTCATCTCCTTGTCCTTGCTTCCGCGTTACATTTTAAAATTAAGTAGATATCATCATATCTGTTGTTTCAAATTTATATGCCCTTAATGCAGGTCTACCACCTGGTTTACTGTTCCTACGCGAACAGAGTGGCAGCCGCTGTTCCATAGTTCCGGGGATTTCCCCTAAAGTCACCCCCCTTTAATTTCAAATATACACCAATTTCAAGCACAGCTATGGTCAAATTTACAATTGTTGGCCATAGCTGGCCGCCATCCAAAACCACGATTAGTGCTGATAAGGCAGTAATTGCCCGAAAAGGCGGGGAAATCAACTCTAAATTCAGGCATGTTCTCTTCATCATTATGATACACGGCACGGCAATAAATCAGCATATAATATAAAATTATATAAAAGTTGTGCCGTGTATTTTACGCCAGTTTGGCCTCCGATGGAGGTAACACTCTCTGTTACCCCCAACACTTACTGCTACCTACAGTGGCACATGCCACCACTGCAATAGCATACTAATGACTAAATTAACCCTTCTACAGTTGCGGTCTCTACATTCCATCAGTATATCACTTCTATTAACACCACACAACCCCCCAAAATTGCCCCCATATCTTGTATGCTAACATGATAGAACATAATACACATTTACCTTGAACATTGACATTGTTATTTTTAATTAAACAAACAATTCTCTTTTAAATAATTTATACAGAAAATTATAAACATTATAATTTGAAATTTTTATTAACTCTTCTATATATCATCATTTAATTATTTATCCATTGCTGCAATTAGATTCCTCAAAAATTTATTATTAACATTTATTTTATCTCATATTTAAGTTATTACTACCTTTTGACTATGGTTTCTATTTAGTACAATTATCTCAACTTAGTTTCATCATTGAGTTTAAAATCTTTTCAACACCTGTAAACATTTTACTCTATTTAACTTGTATTACAAAATTTATACTCACAGTACATCATACATACCCTGTCATAAGCACACAAATATAAACATAATAACTCCCTGTACCTTCTGAAACATTTTAACAACAATGTTATTCCATACTAAACAATTTAACATTTATTTATTAATTAATTATTGTCAAATTCATATCTCATAAAATAATTTAAATCCATCATTATATAACATCTTAAATCAATAAAAAATATTTAAACATCTCCAATTATTTTAATTAAATCAATTATTGAAAACACAACATTTTTAATTACTCTCACCAATTACAATAATTACAATTCATTTGTTATCCTCTTCAAAATTATTTTTGTTATCTATTTAGACTGCAAAAATATTAATATTATTATCACAACAATTTCTACTACCTACACACACTGTTTACCTTACATACTTGTTACAATACAAACACAATTAATTTCACTAAAAATTTATTTACAAACTTTTGTCATTATTCTTCAATTTACACACTTCATTTTCTAAGTCAGCAAGTCAGAACCATAAATCAAAATATTTAAAATGTCCATTTATTAAGTTTATGTTCAGCCTCCATCATCGAATAATACTCTAATATATTTATAATATAAATCGTTCTTGTCCACACTCAATTTATTAATTTTAATATGATAATTCGCTAATGCGTCAAGTTGTTTCACTATCATCAAATCATAAAACTTGTCAATATCATTAGTGATTTTAGTTTGGTCTCCATCAGTAGTTTTATTCAATCTAAAGTCAGTTATTTTCTCATCATATTCTTCTACTACACTCATTACAACATAAGGTAAGTGTTTATCATTTACAATGGTATTATAAAAATATTCATTTATCTCTCTTTCAACAGGTAAGCATTTCATATCATCTATTTCCTTCCATTCTAACCTCTCTTTCAACTCTTTATGATTTCTCTTTAACTTATATAATTCTATCTCTCTATCAATACACAACTCTCTATCTAAATCTCTCTCACCATAACACGATCTCACACTTTCGACACCATCCCACACAGAGGGTACTAACTTATAAAAAATCGGGGAACAACTCAAAGACCTCATGTCTTTCAATAACAAGGGACTCTTACCCTTCAACAACAACATTTGTGAACACCTTGGTTCATCATAAATATGGGGAAAATTTACCCTCTACCCTACATACTCATCTAATCTCTCTTGCCACTCTTTCTGTAATTCATCAACACTAATTACTACTCCGTTACAACCCATTACTCTCTCACTCTCACTCACTATCTCACTAACTATTTTCAACGTATCACTCTCTGATACCACATTCTTAATTATATTATCATTTTCAACATCATTTTTATCACTTGTTACTTTTTTATTATCATTATTATTATTACTTTTAATCTGTTCCCCTACTGACTCTACTACTTTCTCAATATCTCGTTTCAATTCGTTTCACTTACTCTCATACTGAATTTTGACCTCATTAATATCTCTTTTCAGTTCATTGAATTTTATATCATTATTATCGAAACGGTTATTTAATTCATTAAATTTATTATTCTGTTCCTCAAATTTAGCGTCAAATTTATTATTTTGTTCATTGATATCCTTCGATATCGTTATTAACATATTCATCACATCATTATTAAATTGACTGTTACATTTTGTTGAAGTCAGGGTTAATTGCACACCCGAATCTTCAGTCACATTGCTTTGATCTGTTATATTTAATTCTACTGTTTTATCTTGACTCACACTTGGAGTTGAATGTACCTCAAAATTACTCATAATGTTTGATTCATCAAAATTGTCAACACTAGTTATTTCATTGATATCGTTTTCATTTCCTGCCATTTTTAAATTGTAAATTTACTGATTTTTGTTTCACTACTCTTTAATTTACATCTACAACATCTTATATTTGATCTAAACTTAATTTATTGTTTTACCTACTTTACGTAATTTTTTACATACCGTTACTTAACCTTTCAACCATACTTGCATTTTATTTGTATGTGTGGTCTTTATATTTTCCTTTCAATTTATAAAAACTGTCCCTGCTTCGGACGCGCCATTTGTAATATTATTTATTGTTTTATTAATACATTTAAATCACAAAAATTATTTCATAAATTAATCCACTTACCTTGTATTGCCCAGAGTTACATCACACGAACGTGGAAATGCAAGGATGATTGCAAGGTTATATCAGTAACATACGCAACTCGCATTTATGTAGAGAAACAATTAAAATTTTTATTATATTCTTCAAACTTTTGACATTTTATTTACTTCTTTTAAATTTTACTCAAAGTTCGTTTTGTTAAGAAAGCATTTCTGCTGATTTAACCTTCTTTATCTAAACATCATTTACTATTAATTTCCCTTTTTATTTAAAACATAAACACTACCTTGAATCATTTTACCCAAAATACATATTGATTAATGTTTGAATCTAACTAACTTATTTTCTATAGACGTCCCAGTTTGCTGCACACACACATTCATTCCATTTACCTTCCCATTATGGAATACAGCTCATTGAATTTAAAAGGAATTAAAATCGGTAACCTGACTTGAAATGTCCCTCTCGTCGCCGCATGCTGCACTAGTTATATTCACATGTTTCGTTGGTCATATTCACGTTAAAGGTTTTCAGTCAGTTCACTGGCTCCACTTTAGATATCGATTCGTTTTGTAAGCATAAATTGACACTTTTTTACCAAAGATTAATAAATTTAGAAACGCGCGACTTCGTAGCACTCCCGGCCGGGAAACGGAGGTAATTTAACTGAGAGCGAGCGTCACTAACTCATCTCCCACCAGAAGTTAGGCATACCGGAACTTACAATGCCTTAGGATCGAATCGTCCGTCACTGTTCATTCAACAAGGGTTACACCGTGTGTTAGACATCGACGAAATCTCACTGCCTGTAATTACGTCACATAAATGGGTGTGTCCTTAAACTCGCATCCGCCTTGTCGAAAGCACATGGCACACAGAATTCACCACCAGGCCATGTTGTTTTTGCTTCTTGGCATCGTCTGCGCGCCTGCTGGTGTTAGCACGTGTCACTCAACACTACAGTTCCTGGAATGTTATTGTGTTTTTGCCCCTTGACACATTTCATCGTACAGCTACACTGTCCCGTTCCTTTGTTTGAACAACGCTTTTATTCAACACGTGGCTGGCCACACAGATGAAAACAATTTGTGATATTTTAATAAAATAAAAAGCCCCTCCTTTTAGCCCGTTACAGTACCCCCCCAATGAGAGATCTTCTGCCGGAACAGAAGAAATCTCATTGCTAAACCCCTAAGAGGATCGGTGAGGATATGGTGCCAACAACCCCCCATTAGTTCTTACATATCATGGGTAAACTACCCCCCTGGCTCGGCGACTATGGCCTCACCTGAACGAGATTACTGGACTTCTCTATACAAGATCCCAACACCATAAAATCGAACAGACACGCACCACAGCGCACCTAACCTTCTAACATGCTACCCCCCAACCTCCAAATCCCTGGCCTTATACCATGCCAGATCCTCAACCGATATGTTCCCCCTGTCATGCATACTGGGTCGCCTTCAGCAATACTGGGCGCATACATATACTTATTAATACATCCTAACAAAATTTATTTTCAAATTCAAAATTTGGTTTCAATTAAAATCAAATTTTTATATATCCATTTCTTTCTCAAAATCAAAATAAAAATCTTTTGCACGACTCCATTAACTCTATTAATTTTCTCCACTACAACAATCACAAAGAAAAAACGAATTGAACATCTTATTAAAACATGAATAATGTTTAATACTCTATATTCTAAACAATATAACTCAATAAAACACTAGCAATACACATAAACAATAATACACTTGAAATTCAAACATCACCTATGTGGCAGGCATAAAATAAAAAATTTTTTTTTTATCAAAATATTAATTTTTATCAATTTTGGAAAAAATTTAAAATTATTTCAATCACTTAAACGACAAAATTTGCATCAAGCAATTGCCCAAAACTGGTCTAGTTTATAACATCAACCATCAGCTGATCACACTGGGTCAAGTCAACGACCTTGACCTACATATGTTATACATAGATCTACATCATGAAGTACATAAAACATCTTCAAAATTTGTTATCTCTAAACACAATAAAACATAATAAAATAAGACATTTAAAATTACCATAGTATTATTACAATTAACAATAAAAATGACATTTAAATTAATCAAAATTACACATTTTATAGCTTTACATTATTCTCAAATTCTATTAAAATTTGTCACTTGTTTCAATTAGTTTTTTCACTTTAACTATGATTTACTTTCTTTAACATTCTCAATCTCCATTAGTTTGGGTGACTTAATTATTCATAATAACTTGATCTACAACTTGGCATTTATATTTTCTCTTAATCCCCTTCTGACTCTAACATCACTAACAGCTTTAATTAACATGACACCCCTTCTCTATCAAAACATCTATCAAACGTTCTCGAAACCCACTTACTACTCAACTCATATCGCATCATTCTACCCTTATATATATAAAAAGAAAAACTCTCTACCCCTTTGTACTCAGGATGTGTGTTCCCCTCCCAAAGCTCACTCCCTTATCTGGTCCTTGGACTTTCCCTAGGCAACCCTTTCCGGCGCTAAACAGTCCCTTCCTGTCCCAACACCTTTCGTTGCGGACTCCTTATCACACCACCCCCCTTACAAAATTCCCATCAACTATTTACTCTCCCAATACAATACTTTCATTTACAACAAAATATCTCCATTTACTTATTACGTCAATATATCAATCATTACTCTACATATTTTCCCATAGATACTGTGTCACTATTACCTCTCAAATTCTACATTACATTAATTCACAACAATATTATTCTTTACTAAAAATGAACTTTATCTTGTGAAAACTTACTTTTTTCATCGGACGCGTTTCGGCGTACGTATCCGCCTTCTTCAGCTTTTAGTCAGACTGCCATCATTTCGTAACGGTTTTTGTGTGGAAGGTGTAGTGGGGGTGGTATGTGGGGGAAGGGGATTGGTGCAGGGATTCACTTGATGTTTGTTTTTTGTAAAATTGTGTCAAAAAGTGTATGTGATTTATGTTGTAATTGATCGTTGAGTATGTTGTTTGGTTGTGTTGTGTGGTGTTTATATATTTCATATTTTATGTTTATTATTGTGGTGAAATATATAAACACCACACAACACAACCAAACAACATACTCAACGATCAATTACAATATAAATCACATACACTTTTTGACACAATTTTACAAAAAACAAACATCAAGTGAATCCCTGCACCAATCCCCTTCCCCCACACACCGCCCCCACTACACCTTCCACACAAAAACCGTTACGAAATGATGGCAGTCTGACTAAAAGCTGAAGAAGGCGGGTACGTACGCCGAAACGCGTCCGACGAAAAAAGTAAGTTTTCACAAGATAAAGTTCATTTTTGTAAAGTGATAGTGCTGTGAAAGAAGAGATGAACAATCAAGACAACAATATTATTCTCTCTAGTACCCCTTTAAATTCAACATGGACTGATCTAAATGTCCTAACTCAATATTAATCACCCAAAATCAACTTTACCACCTTTTACAGACCATTTAAAATTCTTAACTATCACAATTCATTTTATCATCATTTAAATTAAAATCTTTAACCACATTGAAATCATTAGATTCGAACATTTAATTACATTGGAAATTTGCAAACAATTTATAAATGATATTCTACAGCTGATCAGCTGATTTTCTTGACAAGGTGAATAACCTTACTATAGACACATTTCAAAATTATACAAATTATACATTTTATCAATCCTTACCTCTAACACAATAAACTAATGCATTTATACGACATAATAAACACAGTATAATAAACATCTACTGCACCCCTTTTCTCAAATCAAAACAAAATTATTTAGTCAGCTCAGCAGCGAGTCGCCATTATTAAGTTACACCAAACTCTTTTAATTCGTTACCCCCTTGAGTAACCTCCTTAACAACACACACTATTGTTTTCTGATGGTGGACTGTTGCGTCCATTTGCATACACAAGGACGGCATTGGTGGAGGAACTTTGTCATCTCCTTGTCCTTGCTTCCGCGTTACATTTTAAAATTAAGTAGATATCATCATATCTGTTGTTCAAATTTATATGCCCTTAATGCGGGTCTACCACCTGGTTTACTGTTCCTACGCGAACAGAGTGGCAGCCGCTGTTCCATAGTTCCGGGGATTTCCCCTAAAGTCACCCCCCTTTAATTTCAAATATACACCAATTTCAAGCACAGCTATGGTCAAATTTACAATTGTTGGCCATAGCTGGCCGCCATCCAAAACCACGATTAGTGCTGATAAGGCAGTAATTGCCCGAAAAGGCGGGGAAATCAACTCTAAATTCAGGCATGTTCTCTTCATCATTATGATACACGGCACGGCAATAAATCAGCATATAATATAAAATTATATAAAAGTTGTGCCGTGTATTTTACGCCAGTTTGGCCTCCGATGGAGGTAACACTCTCTGTTACCCCCAACACTTACTGCTACCTACAGTGGCACATGCCACCACTGCAATAGCATACTAATGACTAAATTAACCCTTCTACAGTTGCGGTCTCTACATTCCATCAGTATATCACTTCTATTAACACCACACAACCCCCCAAAATTGCCCCCATATCTTGTATGCTAACATGATAGAACATAATACACATTTACCTTGAACATTGACATTGTTATTTTTAATTAAACAAACAATTCTCTTTTAAATAATTTATACAGAAAATTATAAACATTATAATTTGAAATTTTTATTAACTCTTCTATATATCATCATTTAATTATTTATCCATTGCTGCAATTAGATTCCTCAAAAATGTATTATTAACATTTATTTTATCTCATATTTAAGTTATTACTACCTTTTGACTATGGTTTCTATTTAGTACAATTATCTCAACTTAGTTTCAACATTGAGTTTAAAATCTTTTCAACACCTGTAAACATTTTACTCTATTTAACTTGTATTACAAAATTTATACTCACAGTACATCATTCATACCCTGTCATAAGCACACAAATATAAACATAATAACTCCCTGTACCTTCTGAAACATTTTAACAACAATGTTATTCCATACTAAACAATTTAACATTTATTTATTTATTAATTATTGTCAAATTTATATCTCATAAAATAATTTAAATCCATCATTATATAACATCTTAAATCAATCAAAAATATTTAAACATCTCCAATTATTTTAATTAAATCAATTATTGAAAACACAACATTTTTAATTACTCTCACCAATTACAATAATTACAATTCATTTGTTATCCTCTTCAAAATTATTTTTGTTATCTATTTAGACTGCAAAAATATTATTATTATTATCACAACAATTTCTACTACCTACACACACTGTTTACCTTACATACTTGTTACAATACAAACACAATTAATTTCACTAAAAATTTATTTACAAACTTTTGTCATTATTCTTCAATTTACCACACTTCATTTTCTAAGTCAGCAAGTCAGAACCATAAATCAAAATATTTAAAATGTCCATTTATTAAGTTTATGTTCAGCCTCCATCATCGAATAATACTCTAATATATTTATAATATAAATCGTTCTTGTCCACACTCAATTTATTAATTTTAATATGATAATTCGCTAATGCTTCAAGTTGTTTCACTATCATCAAATCATAAAACTTGTCAATATCATTAGTGATTTTAGTTTGGTCTCCATCAGTAGTTTTATTCAATCTAAAGTCAGTTATTTTCTCATCATATTCTTCTACTACACTCATTACAACATAAGGTAAGTGTTTATCATTTACAATGGTATTATAAAAATATTCATTTATCTCTCTTTCAACAGGTAAGCATTTCATATTATCTATTTCCTTCCATTCTAACCTCTCTTTCAACTCTTTATGATTTCTCTTTAACTTATATAATTCTATCTCTCTATCAATACACAACTCTCTATCTAAATCTCTCTCACCATAACACGAACTCACACTTTCGACACCATCCCACACAGAGGGTACTAACTTATAAAAAATCGGGGAACAACTCAAAGACCTCATGTCTTTCAATAACAAGGGACTCTTACCCTTCAACAACAACATTTGTGAACACCTTGGTTCATCATAAATATGGGGAAAATTTACCCTCTACCCTACATACTCATCTAATCTCTCTTGCCACTCTTTCTGTAATTCATCAACACTAATTACTACTCCGTTACAACCCATTACTCTCTCACTCTCACTCACTATCTCACTAACTATTGTCAACGTATCACTCTCTGATACCACATTCTTAATTATATTATCATTTTCAACATCATTTTTATCACTTGTTACTTTTTTATTATCATTATTATTATTACTTTTAATCTGTTCCCCTACTGACTGTACTACTTTCTCAATATCTCGTTTCAATTCGTTACACTTACTCTCATACTGAATTTTGACCTCATTAATATCTCTTTTCAGTTCATTGAATTTTATATCATTATTATCAAAACGGTTATTTAATTCATTAAATTTATTATTCTGTTCCTCAAATTTAGCGTCAAATTTATTATTTTGTTCATTGATATCCTTCGATATCGTTATTAACATATTCATCACATCATTATTAAATTGACTGTTACATTTTGTTGAAGTCGGGGTTAATTGCACACCCGACTCTTCAGTCACATTGCTTTGATCTGTTATATTTAATTCTACTGTTTTATCTTGACTCACACTTGGAGTTGAATGTACCTCAAAATTACTCATAATGTTTGATTCATCAAAATTGTCAACACTAGTTATTTCATTGATATCGTTTTCATTTCCTGCCATTTTTAAATTGTAAATTTACTGATTTTTGTTTCACTACTCTTTAATTTACATCTACAACATCTTATATTTGATCTAAACTTAATTTATTGTTTTACCTACTTTACGTAATTTTTTACATACAGTTACTTAACCTTTCAACCATACTTGCATTTTATTTGTATGTGTGGTCTTTATATTTTCCTTTCAATTTATAAAAACTGTCCCTGCTTCGGATGCGCCATTTGTAATATTATTTATTGTTTCATTAATACATTTAAATCACAAAAATTATTTCATAAATTAATCCACTTACCTTGTATTGCCCAGAGTTACATCACACGAACGTGGAAATGCAAGGATGATTGCAAGGTTATATCAGTAACATACGCAACTCGCATTTATGTAGAGAAACAATTAAAATTTTTATTATATTCTTCAAACTTTTGACATTTTATTTACTTCTTTTAAATTTTACTCAAAGTTCGTTTTGTTAAGAAATCATTTCTGCTGATTTAACCTTCTTTATCTAAACATCATTTACTATTAATTTCCCTTTTTATTTAAAACATAAACACTACCTTGAATCATTTTACCCAAAATACATATTGATTAATGTTTGAATCTAACTTATTTTCTATAGACGTCCAAGTTTGCTGCACACACACACATTCATTCCATTTACCTTCCCATTATGGAATACAGCTCATTGAATTTAAAAGGAATTAAAATCGGTAACCTGACTTGAAATGTCCCTCTCGTCGCCGCATGCTGCACTAGTTATATTCACATGTTTCGTTGGTCATATTCACGTTAAAGGTTTTCAGTCAGTTCACTGGCTCCACTTTAGATATCGATTCGTTTTGTAAGCATAAATTGACACTTTTTTACCAAAGATTAATAAATTTAGAAACGCGCGACTTCGTAGCGCTCCCGGCCGGGAAATGGAGGTAATTTAACTGAGAGCGAGCGTCACTAACTCATCTCCCACCAGAAGTTAGGCATACCGGAACTTACAATGCCTTAGGATCGAATCGTCCGTCACTGTTCATTCAACAAGGGTTACACCGTGTGTTAGACATCGACGAAATCTCACTGCCTGTAATTACGTCACATAAATGGGTGTGGCCTTAAACTCGCATCCGCCTTGTCGAAAGCACATGGCACACAGAATTCACTACCAGGCCATGTTGTTTTTGCTTCTTGGCATCGTCTGTGCGCCTGCTGGTGTTAGCACGTGTCACTCAACACTACAGTTCCTGGAATGTTATTGTGTTGTTGCCCCTTGACACATTTCATCGTACAGCTACACTGTCCCGTTCCTTTGTTTGAACAATGCTTTTATTCAACACGTGGCTGGCTACACAGATGAAAACAATTTGTGATATTTTAATAAAATAAAAAGCCCCTCTTTTAGCCCGTTACAATACCCCCCCAATGAGAGATCTTCTGCCGGAACAGAAGAAATCTCATTGCTAAACCCATAAGAGGATCGGTGAGGATATGGTGCCAACAACCCCCCATTAGTTCTTACATATCATGGGTAAACTACCCCCCTGGCTCGGCGACTATGGCCTCACCTGAACGAGATTACTGGACTTCTCTATACGAGATCCCAACACCATAAAATCGAACAGACACGCACCACAGCGCACCTAACCTTCTAACATGCTACCCCCCAACCTCCAAATCCCTGGCCTTATACCATGCCAGATCCTCAACCGATATGTTCCCCCTGTCATGCATACTGGGTCGCCTTCAGCAATACTGGGCGCATACATATACTTATTAATACATCCTAACAAAATTTATTTTCAAATTCAAAATTTGGTTTCAATTAAAATCAAATTGTTATATTACCATTTCTTTCTCAAAATCAAAATAAAAATCTTTTGCACGACTCCATTAACTCTATTAATTTTCTCCACTACAACAATCACAAAGAAAAAACGAATTGAACATCTTATTAAAACATGAATAATGTTTAATACTCTATATTCTAAACAATATAACTCAATAAAACACTAGTAATACACATAAACAATAATACACTTGAAATTCAAACATCACCTATGTGGCAGGCATAAAATCAAATTTTTTTTTTTATCAAAATATTAATTTTTATCAATTTCGGAAAAAATTTAAAATTATTTCAATCACTTAAACGACAAAATTTGCATCAAGCAATTGCCCAAAACTGGTCTAGTTTATAACATCAACCATCAGCTGATCACACTGGGTCAAGTCAACGACCTTGACCTACATATGTTATACATAGATCTACATCATGAAGTACATAAAACATCTTCAAAATTTGTTATCTCTAAACACAATAAAACATAATAAAATAAGACATTTAAAATTACCATAGTATTATTACAATTAACAATAAAACTGACATTTAAATTAATCAAAATTACACATTTTATAGCTTTACATTATTCTCAAATTCTATTAAAATTTGTCACTTGTTTCAATTAGTTTTTTCATTTTAACTATGATTTACTTTCTTTAACATTCTCAATCTCCATTAGTTTGGGTGACTTAATTATTCATAATAACTTGATCTACAACTTGGCATTTATATTTTCTCTTAATCCCCTTCTGACTCTAACATCACTAACAGCTTTAATTAACATGACACCCCTTCTCTATCAAAACATCTATCAAACGTTCTCTAAACCCACTTACTACTCAACTCATATCGCATCATTCTACCCTTATATATATAAAAAGAAAAACTCTCTACCCCTTTGTACTCAGGATGTGTGTTCCCCTGCCAAAGCTCACTCCCTTATCTGGTCCCTGGACTTTCCCTAGGCAACCCTTTCCGGCGCTAAACAGTCCCTTCCTGTCCCAACACCTTTCGTTGCGGACTCCTTATCACACCACCCCCCTTACAAAATTCCCATCAACTATTTACTCTCCCAATACAATACTTTCATTTACAACAAAATATCTCCATTTACTTATTATGTCAATATATCAATCATTACTCTACATATTTTCCCATAGCTACTCTGTCACTATTACCTCTCAAATTCTACATTACATTAATTCACAACAATATTATTCTTTACTAAAAATGAACTTTATCTTGTGAAAACTTACTTTTTTCGTCGGACACGTTACGGCGTACGTATCCGCCTTCTTCAGCTTTTAGTCAGACTGCCATCATTTCGTAACGGTTTTTGTGTGGAAGGTGTAGTGGGGGTGGTGTGTGGGGGAAGGGGATTGGTGCAGGGATTCACTTGATGTTTGTTTTTTGTAAAATTGTGTCAAAAAGTGTATGTGATTTATATTGTAATTGATCGTTGAGTATGTTGTTTGGTTGTGTTGTGTGGTGTTTATATATTTCATATTTTATGTTTATTATTGTGGTGAAATATATAAACACCACACAACACAACCAAACAACATACTCAACGATCAATTACAATATAAATCACATACACTTTTTGACACAATTTTACAAAAAACAAACATCAAGTGAATCCCTGCACCAATCCCCTTCCCCCACACACCACCCCCACTACACCTTCCACACAAAAACCGTTACAAAATGATGGCAGTCTGACTAAAAGCTGAAGAAGGCGGGTACGTACGCTGAAACGCGTCCGACGAAAAAAGTAAGTTTTCACAAGATAAAGTTCATTTTTAGTAAAGTGATAGTGCTGTGAAAGAAGAGATGAACAATCAAGACAACAATATTATTCTCTCTAGTACCCCTTTAAATTCAACATGGACTGATCTAAATGTCCTAACTCAATATTAATCACCCAAAATCAACTTTACCACCTTTTACAGACCATTTAAAATTCTTAACTATCACAATTCATTTTATCATCATTTAAATTAAAATCTTTAACCACATTGAAATCATTAGATTCGAACATTTAATTACATTGGAAATTTGCAAACAATTTATAAATGATATTCTACAGCTGATCAGCTGATTTTCTTGACAAGGTGAATAACCTTACTATAGACACATTTCAAAATTATACAAATTATACATTTTATCAATCCTTACCTCTAACACAATAAACTAATACATTTATACGACATAATAAACACAGTATAATAAACATCTACTGCACCCCTTTTCTCAAATCAAAACAAAATTATTTAGTCAGCTCAGCAGCGAGTCGCCATTATTAAGTTACACCAAACTCTTTTAATTCGTTACCCCCTTGAGTAACCTCCTTAACCACACACACTATTGTTTTCTGATGGTGGACTGTTGCGTCCATTTGCATCCACAAGGACGGCATTGGTGGAGGAACTTTGTCATCTCCTTGTCCTTGCTTCCGCGTTACATTTTAAAATTAAGTAGATATCATCATATATGTTGTTCAAATTTATATGCCCTTAATGCGGGTCTACCACCTGGTTTACTGTTCCTACGCGAACAGAGTGGCAGCCGCTGTTCCATAGTTCCGGGGATTTCCCCTAAAGTCACCCCCCTTTAATTTCAAATATACACCAATTTCAAGCACAGCTATGGTCAAATTTACAATTGTTGGCCATAGCTGGCCGCCATCCAAAACCACGATTAGTGCTGATAAGGCAGTAAACGCCCGAAAAGGCGGGGAAATCAACTCTAAATTCAGGCATGTTCTCTTCATCATTATGATACACGGCACGGCAATAAATCAGCATATAATATAAAATTATATAAAAGTTGTGCCGTGTATTTTACGCCAGTTTGGCCTCCGATGGAGGTAACACTCTCTGTTACCCCCAACACTTACTGCTACCTACAGTGGCACATGCCACCACTGCAATAGCATACTAATGACTAAATTAACCCTTCTACAGTTGCGGTCTCTACATTCCATCAGTATATCACTTCTATTAACACCACACAACCCCTCAAAATTGCCCCCATATCTTGTATGCTAACATGATAGAACATAATACACATTTACCTTGAACATTGACATTGTTATTTTTAATTAAACAAACAATTCTCTTTTAAATAATTTATACAGAAAATTATAAACATTATAATTTGAAATTTTTATTAACTCTTCTATATATCATCATTTAATTATTTATCCATTGCTGCAATTAGATTCCTCAAAAATGTATTATTAACATTTATTTTATCTCATATTTAAGTTATTACTACCTTTTGACTATGGTTTCTATTTAGTACAATTATCTCAACTTAGTTTCATCATTGAGTTTAAAATCTTTTCAACACCTGTAAACATTTTACTCTATTTAACTTGTATTACAAAATTTATACTCACAGTACATCATTCATACCCTGTCATAAGCACACAAATATAAACATAATAACTCCCTGTACCTTCTGAAACATTTTAACAACAATGTTATTCCATACTAAACAATTTAACATTTATTTATTTATTAATTATTGTCAAATTCATATCTCTTAAAATAATTTAAATCCATCATTATATAACATCTTAAATCAATCAAAAATATTTAAACATCTCCAATTATTTTAATTAAATCAATTATTGAAAACACAACATTTTTAATTACTCTCACCAATTACAATAATTACAATTCATTTGTTATCCTCTTCAAAATTATTTTTGTTATCTATTTAGACTGCAAAAATATTATTATTATTATCACAACAATTTCTACTACCTACACACACTGTTTACCTTACATACTTGTTACAATACAAACACAATTAATTTCACTAAAAATTTATTTACAAACTTTTGTCATTATTCTTCAATTTACCACACTTCATTTTCCAAGTCAGCAAGTCAGAACCATAAATCAAAATATTTAAAATGTCCATTTATTAAGTTTATGTTCAGCCTCCATCATCGAATAATACTCTAATATATTTATAATATAAATCGTTCTTGTCCACACTCAATTTATTAATTTTAATATGATAATTCGCTAATACTTCAAGTTGTTTCACTATCATCAAATCATAAAACTTGTCAATATCATTAGTGATTTTAGTTTGGTCTCCATCAGTAGTTTTATTCAATCTAAAGTCAGTTATTTTCTCATCATATTCTTCTACTACACTCATTACAACATAAGGTAAGTGTTTATCATTTACAATGGTATTATAAAAATATTCATTTATCTCTCTTTCAACAGGTAAGCATTTCATATCATCTGTTTCCTTCCATTCTAACCTCTCTTTCAACTCTTTATGATTTCTCTTTAACTTATATAATTCTATCTCTCTATCAATACACAACTCTCTATCTAAATCTCTCTCACCATAACACGATCTCACACTTTCGACACCATCCCACACAGAGGGTACTAACTTATAAAAAATCGGGGAACAACTCAAAGACCTCATGTCTTTCAATAACAAGGGACTCTTACCCTTCAACAACAACATTTGTGAACACCTTGGTTCATCATAAATATGGGGAAAATTTACCCTCTACCCTACATACTCATCTAATCTCTCTTGCCACTCTTTCTGTAATTCATCAACACTAATTACTACTCCGTTACAACCCATTACTCTCTCACTCTCACTCACTACCTCACTAACTATTTTAAACGTATCACTCTCTGATACCACATTCTTAATTATATTATCATTTTCAACATCATTTTTATCACTTGTTACTTTTTTATTATCATTATTATTATTACTTTTAATCTGTTCCCCTACTGCTCTACTACTTTCTCAATATCTCGTTTCAATTCGTTACACTTACTCTCATACTGAATTTTGACCACATTAATATCTCTTTTCAGTTCATTGAATTTTATATCATTATTATCAAAACGGTTATTTAATTCATTAAATTTATTATTCTGTTCCTCAAATTTAGCGTCAAATTTATTATTTTGTTCATTGATATCCTTCGATATCGTTATTAACATATTCATCACATCATTATTAAATTGACTGTTACATTTTGTTGAAGTCGGGGTTAATTGCACACCCGAGTCTTCAGTCACATTGCTTTGATCTGTTATATTTAATTCTACTGTTTTATCTTGACTCACACTTGGAGTTGAATGTACCTCAAAATTACTCATAATGTTTGATTCATCAAAATTGTCAACACTAGTTATTTCATTGATATCGTTTTCATTTCCTGCCATTTTTAAATTGTAAATTTACTGATTTTTGTTTCACTACTCTTTAATTTACATCTACAACATCTTATATTTGATCTAAACTTAATTTATTGTTTTACCTACTTTACGTATTTTCTTACATACCGTTACTTAACCTTTCAACCATACTTGCATTTTATTTGTATGTGTGGTCTTTATATTTTCCTTTCAATTTATAAAAACTGTCCCTGCTTCGGACGCGCCATTTGTAATATTATTTATTGTTTTATTAATACATTTAAATCACAAAAATTATTTCATAAATTAATCCACTTACCTTGTATTGCCCAGAGTTACATCACACGAACGTGGAAATGCAAGGATGATTGCAAGGTTATATCAGTAACATACGCAACTCGCATTTATGTAGAGAAACAATTAAAATTTTTATTATATTCTTCAAACTTTTGACATTTTATTTACTTCTTTTAAATTTTACTCAAAGTTCGTTTTGTTAAGAAATCATTTCTGCTGATTTAACCTTCTTTATCTAAACATCATTTACTATTAATTTCCCTTTTTATTTAAAACATAAACACTACCTTGAATCATTTTACCCAAAATACATATTGATTAATGTTTGAATCTAACTTATTTTCTATAGACGTCCCAGTTTGCTGCACACACACATTCATTCCATTTACCTTCCCATTATGGAATACAGCTCATTGAATTTAAAAGGAATTAAAATCGGTAACCTGACTTGAAATGTCCCTCTCGTCGCCGCATGCTGCACTAGTTATATTCACATGTTTCGTTGGTCATATTCACGTTAAAGGTTTTCAGTCAGTTCACTGGCTCCACTTTAGATATCGATTCGTTTTGTAAGCATAAATTGACACTTTTTTACCAAAGATTAATAAATTTAGAAACGCGCGACTTCGTAGCGCTCCCGGCCGGGAAACGGAGGTAATTTAACTGAGAGCGAGCGTCACTAACTCATCTCCCACCAGAAGTTAGTCATACCGGAACTTACAATGCCTTAGGATCGAATCGTCCGTCACTGTTCATTCAACAAGGGTTACACCGTGTGTTAGACGTCGACGAAATCTCACTGCCTGTAATTACGTCACATAAATGGGTGTGTCCTTAAACTCGCATCCGCCTTGTCGAAAGCACATGGCACACAGAATTCACCACCAGGCCATGTTGTTTTTGCTTCTTGGCATCGTCTGCGCGCCTGCTGGTGTTAGCACGTGTCACTCAACACTACAGTTCCTGGAATTTTATTGCGTTGTTGCCCCTTGACACATTCCATCGTACAGCTATACTGTCCTATTCCTTTGTTTGAACAACGCTTTTATTCAACACGTGGCTGGCCACACAGATGAAAACAATTTGTGATATTTTAATAAAATAAAAAGCCCCTCCTTTTAGCCCGTTACAATACCCCCCCAATGAGAGATCTTCTGCCGGAACAGAAGAAATCTCATTGCTAAACCCCTAAGAGGATCGGTGAGGATATGGTGCCAACAACCCCCCATTAGTTCTTACATATCATGGGTAAACTACCCCCCTGGCTCGGCGACTATGGCCTCACCTGAACGAGATTACTGGACTTCTCTATACGAGATCCCAACACCATAAAATCGAACAGACACGCACCACAGCGCCCCTAACCTTCTAACATGCTACCCCCCAACCACCAAATCCCTGGCCTTATACCATGCCAGATCCTCAACCGATATGTTCCCCCTGTCATGCATACTGGGTCGCCTTCAGCAATACTGGGCGCATACACATACTTATTAATACATCCTAACAAAATTTATTTTCAAATTCAAAATTTTGTTTCAATTAAAATCAAATTGTTATATTACCATTTCTTTCTCAAAATCAAAATAAAAATCTTTTGCATGAATCCATTAACTCTATTAATTTTCTCCACTACAACAATCACAAAGAAAAAACGAATTGAACATCTTATTAAAACATGAATAATGTTTAATACTCTATATTCTAAACAATATAACTCAATAAAACACTAGTAATACACATAAACAATAATACACTTGAAATTCAAACATCACCTATGTGGCAGGCATAAAATCAAATTTTTTTTTTATCAAAATATTAATTTTTATCAATTTCGGAAAAAATTTAAAATTATTTCAATCACTTAAACGACAAAATTTGCATCAAGCAATTGCCAAAAACTGGTCTAGTTTATAACATCAACCATCAGCTGATCACACTGGGTCAAGTCAATGACCTTGACCTACATATGTTATACATAGATCTACATCATGAAGTACATAAAACATCTTCAAAATTTGTTATCTCTAAACACAATAAAACATAATAAAATAAGACATTTAAAATTACCATAGTATTATTACAATTAACAATAAAACTGACATTTAAATTAATCAAAATTACACATTTTATAGCTTTACATTATTCTCAAATTCTATTAAAATTTGTCACTTGTTTCAATTAGTTTTTTCATTTTAACTATGATTTACTTTCTTTAACATTCTCAATCTCCATTAGTTTGGGTGACTTAATTATTCATAATAACTTGATCTACAACTTGGCATTTATATTTTCTCTTAATCCCCTTCTGACTCTAACATCACTAACAGCTTTAATTAACATGACACCCCTTCTCTATCAAAACATCTATCAAACGTTCTCTAAACCCACTTACTAATCAACTCATATCGCATCATTCTACCCTTATATATATAAAAAGAAAAACTCTCTACCCCTTTATACTCAGGATGTGTGTTCCCCTCCCAAAGCTCACTCCCTTATCTGGTCCCTGGACTTTCCCTAGGCAACCCTTTCCGGCGCTAAACAGTCCCTTCCTGTCCCAACACCTTTCGTTGCGGACTCCTTATCACACCACCCCCCTTACAAAATTCCCATCAACTATTTACTCTCCCAATACAATACTTTCATTTACAACAAAATATCTCCATTTACTTATTACGTCAATATATCAATCATTACCCTACATATTTTCCCATAGCTACTGTGTCACTATTACCTCTCAAATTCTACATTACATTAATTCACAACAATATTATTCTTTACTAAAAATGAACTTTATCTTGTGAAAACGTACTTTTTTCGTCGGACGCATTTCGGCGTACGTATCCGCCTTCTTCAGCTTTTAGTCAGACTGCCATCATTTCGTAACGGTTTTTGTGTGGAAGGTGTAGTGGTGGTGGTGTGTGGGGGAAGGGGATTGGTGCAGGGATTCACTTGATGTTTGTTTTTTGTAAAATTGTGTCAAAAAGTGTATGTGATTTATATTGTAATTGATCGTTGAGTATGTTGTTTGGTTGTGTTGTGTGGTGTTTATATATTTCATATTTTATGTTTATTATTGTGGTGAAATATATAAACACCACACAACACAACCAAACAACATACTCAACGATCAATTACAATATAAATCACATACACTTTTTGACACAATTTTACAAAAAACAAACATCAAGTGAATCCCTGCACCAATCCCCTTCCCCCACACACCACCCCCACTACACCTTCCACACAAAAACCGTTACAAAATGATGGCAGTCTGACTAAAAGCTGAAGAAGGCGGGTACGTACGCTGAAACGCGTCCGACGAAAAAAGTAAGTTTTCACAAGATAAAGTTCATTTTTAGTAAAGTGATAGTGCTGTGAAAGAAGAGATGAACAATGAAGACAACAATATTATTCGCTCTAGTACCCCTTTAAATTCAACATGGACTGATCTAAATGTCCTAACTCAATATTAATCACCCAAAATCAACTTTACCACCTTTTACAGACCATTTAAAATTCTTAACTATCACAATTCATTTTATCATCATTTAAATTAAAATCTTTAACCACATTGAAATCATTAGATTCGAACATTTAATTACATTGGAAATTTGCAAACAATTTATAAATGATATTCTACAGCTGATCAGCTGATTTTCTTGACAAGGTGAATAACCTTACTATAGACACATTTCAAAATTATACAAATTATACATTTTATCAATCCTTACCTCTAACACAATAAACTAATACATTTATACGACATAATAAACACAGTATAATAAACATCTACTGCACCCCTTTTCTCAAATCAAAACAAAATTATTTAGTCAGCTCAGCAGCGAGTCGCCATTATTAAGTTACACCAAACTCTTTTAATTCGTTACCCCCTTGAGTAACCTCCTTAACCACACACACTATTGTTTTCTGATGGTGGACTGTTGCGTCCATTTGCATCCACAAGGACGGCATTGGTGGAGGAACTTTGTCATCTCCTTGTCCTTGCTTCCGCGTTACATTTTAAAATTAAGTAGATATCATCATATCTGTTGTTCAAATTTATATGCCCTTAATGCGGGTCTACCACCTGGTTTACTGTTCCTACGCGAACAGAGTGGCAGCCGCTGTTCCATAGTTCCGGGGATTTCCCCTAAAGTCACCCCCCTTTAATTTCAAATATACACCAATTTCAAGCACAGCTATGGTCAAATTTACAATTGTTGGCCATAGCTGGCCGCCATCCAAAACCACGATTAGTGCTGATAAGGCAGTAATCGCCCGAAAAGGCGGGGAAATCAACTCTAAATTCAGGCATGTTCTCTTCATCATTATGATACACGGCACGGCAATAAATCAGCATATAATATAAAATTATATAAAAGTTGTGCCGTGTATTTTACGCCAGTTTGGCCTCCGATGGAGGTAACACTCTCTGTTACCCCCAACACTTACTGCTACCTACAGTGGCACATGCCACCACTGCAATAGCATACTAATGACTAAATTAACCCTTCTACAGTTGCGGTCTCTACATTCCATCAGTATATCACTTCTATTAACACCACACAACCCCTCAAAATTGCCCCCATATCTTGTATGCTAACATGATAGAACATAATACACATTTACCTTGAACATTGACATTGTTATTTTTAATTAAACAAACAATTCTCTTTTAAATAATTTATACAGAAAATTATAAACATTATAATTTGAAATTTTTATTAACTCTTCTATATATCATCATTTAATTATTTATCCATTGCTGCAATTAGATTCCTCAAAAATGTATTATTAACATTTATTTTATCTCATATTTAAGTTATTACTACCTTTTGACTATGGTTTCTATTTAGTACAATTATCTCAACTTAGTTTCATCATTGAGTTTAAAATCTTTTCAACACCTGTAAACATTTTACTCTATTTAACTTGTATTACAAAATTTATACTCACAGTACATCATTCATACCCTGTCATAAGCACACAAATATAAACATAATAACTCCCTGTACCTTCTGAAACATTTTAACAACAATGTTATTCCATACTAAACAATTTAACATTTATTTATTTATTAATTATTGTCAAATTCATATCTCTTAAAATAATTTAAATCCATCATTATATAACATCTTAAATCAATCAAAAATATTTAAACATCTCCAATTATTTTAATTAAATCAATTATTGAAAACACAACATTTTTAATTACTCTCACCAATTACAATAATTACAATTCATTTGTTATCCTCTTCAAAATTATTTTTGTTATCTATTTAGACTGCAAAAATATTATTATTATTATCACAACAATTTCTACTACCTACACACACTGTTTACCTTACATACTTGTTACAATACAAACACAATTAATTTCACTAAAAATTTATTTACAAACTTTTGTCATTATTCTTCAATTTACCACACTTCATTTTCCAAGTCAGCAAGTCAGAACCATAAATCAAAATATTTAAAATGTCCATTTATTAAGTTTATGTTCAGCCTCCATCATCGAATAATACTCTAATATATTTATAATATAAATCGTTCTTGTCCACACTCAATTTATTAATTTTAATATGATAATTCGCTAATACTTCAAGTTGTTTCACTATCATCAAATCATAAAACTTGTCAATATCATTAGTGATTTTAGTTTGGTCTCCATCAGTAGTTTTATTCAATCTAAAGTCAGTTATTTTCTCATCATATTCTTCTACTACACTCATTACAACATAAGGTAAGTGTTTATCATTTACAATGGTATTATAAAAATATTCATTTATCTCTCTTTCAACAGGTAAGCATTTCATATCATCTGTTTCCTTCCATTCTAACCTCTCTTTCAACTCTTTATGATTTCTCTTTAACTTATATAATTCTATCTCTCTATCAATACACAACTCTCTATCTAAATCTCTCTCACCATAACACGATCTCACACTTTCGACACCATCCCACACAGAGGGTACTAACTTATAAAAAATCGGGGAACAACTCAAAGACCTCATGTCTTTCAATAACAAGGGACTCTTACCCTTCAACAACAACATTTGTGAACACCTTGGTTCATCATAAATATGGGGAAAATTTACCCTCTACCCTACATACTCATCTAATCTCTCTTGCCACTCTTTCTGTAATTCATCAACACTAATTACTACTCCGTTACAACCCATTACTCTCTCACTCTCACTCACTACCTCACTAACTATTTTAAACGTATCACTCTCTGATACCACATTCTTAATTATATTATCATTTTCAACATCATTTTTATCACTTGTTACTTTTTTATTATCATTATTATTATTACTTTTAATCTGTTCCCCTACTGCTCTACTACTTTCTCAATATCTCGTTTCAATTCGTTACACTTACTCTCATACTGAATTTTGACCACATTAATATCTCTTTTCAGTTCATTGAATTTTATATCATTATTATCAAAACGGTTATTTAATTCATTAAATTTATTATTCTGTTCCTCAAATTTAGCGTCAAATTTATTATTTTGTTCATTGATATCCTTCGATATCGTTATTAACATATTCATCACATCATTATTAAATTGACTGTTACATTTTGTTGAAGTCGGGGTTAATTGCACACCCGAGTCTTCAGTCACATTACTTTGATCTGTTACATTTAATTCTACTGTTTTATCTTGACTCACACTTGGAGTTGAATGTACCTCAAAATTACTCATAATGTTTGATTCATCAAAATTGTCAACACTAGTTATTTCATTGATATCGTTTTCATTTCCTGCCATTTTTAAATTGTAAATTTACTGATTTTTGTTTCACTACTCTTTAATTTACATCTACAACATCTTATATTTGATCTAAACTTAATTTATTGTTTTACCTACTTTACGTAATTTTTTACATACCGTTACTTAAACTTTTAACCATACTTCATATTGAACATTTTAATAATTACACATAATTATATTATCATTAATATTAATCTTAGCATTTATTGTATTTAGTATATCGATACCTAAAATTCCATCATAAATCAATTTATGAATAATTATCATCGGGTCTTCTAACTCTAGATTTTTATATGTTAGAGTTACATATGCTTGTTGTTTAACTCTTTCTTTTTTATTGGTAGCTGTTGTAATATTTAAATTATTTACGGGCAAAATTGCAGTATTTTTAAAATATTTCTTGTTGCGTTGAACCCATGCAGCGTTAAGAACAGACAGCTGGCTGCCGGTATCAACTAGCATTCGTATTTTACACCTGTTTATGTTCACAGTCACAATAGGGCATTGTGTTTGCTGCGCATCTCGCTTTATATCCTGTTCGGTGCTTAATAAGTCTTCCCTAATATCGCAGGGGTATATGTTGTTTATTTTATAATTTTGCTTCCGTTTATTCAGTCATTGTGACGCCTTTGATGTAGACGGTCGGCTGTGGAATGTTACTGTCTCATTCATTCCTTGGCCTTCTCTCCTCAATTTTTTTTCGTCGTCCCCTCGTACTGCGGCAACGCGTTTGTCAGCTATGTTTTGAAAACTGTTTACGATTGGATGACCATGTAACGTCTCCTTGTCGTCTAGCTGTATTATTTTGTTCAGTTTCTTTAGCTGTGCGTGTTGTAGTGTTGTACATTGGTGGCGAATAATTTATTTTATAATTATCACGGTGCGGTATAGTGTTTTGTATTGCTTTCTTGTCATCTCTGTGATAATTATGGTGATAATTTGTGTGTTTTTGTTCCCAGTATTGTGTGTTCTTACCTTTATTGATATTCTCCGACTGTGTTACAAGGATTAAAAATTCTTCTATGGTTTTGATCCCTTGTGTATAAACTGCTAACTGGATATCTCGCTGAAAATGGTAAGCTAATTTTGAAACAATTTCATATTCTGAGAATTTAGGTTTGAGATGCTTTACACGTTCTATTTGCGTAATTGTGTATTGTTCAATACTCTGCTGTCCTTGTGCATTGAACTTTCCATATTCGAGTTGATCCCGTACTTGTCGTTGGGTATGTAGATTCCAGTATCGGTTCTCGAATGCTTAACGAAACTGCTGATATGTACTTACGTTATCTCTAATAATAGAGTACCATTGGCTGGCTGAATCTCTAAGATATCGCGTGACAAAGTCTATCTTCTCATCGTCATTTATTGCACTCCCAATTTTTTCTATTTCCTTCTCTACTCTTGCTAGGAATTCCATACTGTTCTCCCCTTTACCACCTGAGAACTTAAGTCTGCTCCTTTCTTCTGTTGGTGTAGGAAATATGGTCATTTGGTTCTGTCGTCTTCTTAACTCACTTCGTAGTTGGTTCATTTCCTCTTGAATCTCTTCTTTCATATGTGATACGTCTCCCGATCGGTTTTTCGTAGTTTCTTCAATTTTATTTTCAATAACTACAGTACGTGTTTCTATTTCTCTAAGTTTACTGGTATTTGCTTGGGATACATTATTAATAGTTTGGATTTTATCATCCTGCTCTCGCGTTATAGTAGTTAAAGTATCATTTATTTGTTTATGTGTTTCTTTTAAATCTTTTCTCCACTCGAGACGTAATTCTTTTTGTTTATTTTCAATCCGTACAACTTGTTCATGTAAGGCTTGTTTAAAATTATTCTCTAGAGTATCAATCCGTATGTTGGTGTCACTAATTTTTTCGGTTAACTGTGCATTACTGTCAATTATACTTTGTTTTATTTCAATATTGTCTTGTTTCAACTGGAGATTATCAATTTTTAACTCTTCTAGACTCTCGGTAATTTTTATGGTGTCCTGTCTAAAATTTTCGGACTGTAGCTCTAATTTATTTTCTAAATTTTCTGTTTGTTTGGCTAATTTATTTTCTAAACTTTCTGTTTGTTTGACATTCTCCTCTCTCACCTACTCTTTAAATTTTTCGGCTTGTTTTATGACTAATTCGTCCATCATGGCGAGTATCGTATTTTTAAATGCTTCTAAATTCAACCCTCCTGGTTCTGCCATGTTGAATAATTATTAAAATATTTATTTAATAGTGCTTCTTTAACAATTATTATTGATAACCATTCCCTACTTATTTATTTATTTCTGTATTTTTATTAATAGTTATTATTAATACTCATTACAGTTACACCTGTTACATAGACAACAATATTATTTGTGGGCGCCAGCTGTGTGATTACACAACAATTTAACATTACATTCAGTTACTGTTTAATATAAATAATAACTACATATTATACATTTTTCATTTAACACACTCTTTATATTTTTTAGAGCAACCATTTAGCTACTTAAAAAAATTTTAATAGTTAAATGATGGGGATCGGGTCATACATTCATGAGCTACAATTTATGTCACAAATTTTTGTACATAAATTTAGGCATGTCGTGCCCCACGTCCAGGGCGACAAATTATGCAATGTAACAAATTGCAAATTTAATATAATTTAAATTTGTGGAGCCCCACGATCTTGGAGCACCAAATATATGCAACGTTACGTACACATAAATAGGCGTGAACGATCTCACATTCAAGATTGACAAATTCTTTAAACAATATAACATTTAAATTGGGTGTCAGGTGTATCTGCAATAAGAACTCTATGTAACTTGAAACGGTAATTACAATTTATTTGATACTATAAAAAAAATATGTGCACATGGCGCTGACTTCGATTTTAAACATTATTTATTATTGAAATTATTATTAAAATTATTTGTTATTATGCCGTAAGGCTTAAGATATATACATCCTTACTGACTAAATATTCTATGCTACTAATTATTATATAAAAGAAAAATCTCATTTTCAGACTACTCAGTCTATTAATATGTTTCAAAATATCAGTATTAAAATTTTTTTTCTATATTGTAACGTACTCAAAATATTAATAGTTATTGTTTCTCAGTACTGTTTTCTCAAATACTAATTATTTTCATTTAAATGCTTTGTAATCATTTTATATCATATTAATTTGAGCTCTTGTTACGTTAATCGTATTTCTAAAACATCTATGATTTTAACTCTACTATACAAGAAACATTGCTCTTATTTTAAAATAAAATATTAATGTCTTTAACTGTCTTTGAATTCTTTGTATGATTAAGATATGAATAAGTTGTCTATCACCTTATTGTCGTCAATCATACTCGATCATTTTTGTTCCATCGGTATTCATCCTCGTCTCGCCTCCAGCGTCGGCTGTCTCTCTCTCTGGAACTCTCCTCTTGTCCAGCGTCGTATCTCTCTCTGGAACTCTCCTCTTGTCCAGCGTCGTATCTCTCTCTGGAACTCTCCTCTTGTCCAGCGTCGTATCTCTCTCTGGAACTCTCCTCTTGTCCAGCGTCGTATCTCTCTCTGGAACTCTCCTCTTGTCCAGCGTCATATCTCTCTCTGGAACTCTTCTCTTGTCCAGCGTCGTATCTCTCTCTGGAACTCTTCTCTTGTCTAGTGTCGAATCATTAATGTATCTTCTTAAGTAGTGCTGTTATTAATTAAAATGATTGTCTTTACAGCTTAGTTACGTATTTGTACGTAACTGGCAAATTTAAACTGTTTACGGAAAAAAAATAAATACGCCGTGCTGACGGGCATAAGCGCCCGCTGCATCGTGGATGATTCAAGAAAGAGAACCACTGTAGCTTGCGTGTCCTATTTATACCCATGTCTTGGTTGACACCCTGCAGTGATACGAAATCGACATGTTAGAAACTGTCTCTGCCTTCAGTTCCCCAACTCTTTGTCAAATTCGCTATTTTTTATATTTCTGTGAATTGCAGAGTCCTGTAAGTATACTCTTAGACGTATCTTATAACTAATTTTACAACACATGTTCACTGTAATTTTGGACATTGCAACTTAACCCTTTCGATTTGTACACAGTTATTTCACTATTACACTCGTATGGTGTGTCACTTTCGCGTGGTTTTCGTACACAGTATTTAGTAAATTTTATTACATTTTATGGTGCTTTTGGATTTTAATTCTTAATTCTAGTTTATGAATAATTACGGAAAAACAGTAATTGTGCAATTATTCATCTTGGGGTGGCAAACTCGCCTGCAGAGACCTGCGTTCACACACACTAGCAAAATACTGGTGTACACACTTTCAGTTACATTTGTGTGTGTGTGCACGTCGATTCAGGTCGAAACACCTGTTCATATTTTTGTCTGAGCCAAGCTTGCAATCCCTAACATGCTTATTTCTAATATATTATTAATTATTTACAGTTTATTAAGTAAATTTAAATTTTTATATTCCATGCTCAGTACATCACTTATGTGTACTGTCGCATTATATATATATATATATATATATATATATATATATATAGACTTAGCGCCGCATAATTTCTTCATCACACCCCAATTTTTACCCAGGGTATCTAAAACAAATTTGACGAACTTGTATAAGTACATTTTTAGGTGATGAAGTTATTTTGCCCAAGTTATGGTGTGTCAGCGTACGAAAAACTTATACAAATTTTTATACATCGTATTTTTGCTGTACGCTGAAGCCAGACAACCTGTTCGATATATACAAATGTATATAATGAAATATGGGTAGTTAGTCGGCCATATTGGCATTCGTAATAATTATTCTATAAAATTTGTAACATGTGTAAAAAAGACAGACACTACAGAGGGAAGTGTGTTTTTATTCTGTTTAGTAGGTATAACGAAATATTGCGACTGGCCATTAATTTAGTTGTTGACCGGCTATTAGTTTAGTTGGTGCTGTGAGGTAATTTGTTTTCGTTTAAGGTGTGTGGGACAGAATTTTTTGTTCGTATTGTAGTGTTTGCGATTGCAAGTCGAAGTAAAAAGATGTTACTATAGTAAAGATGTATGTGTGTTTTTATTCTGTTTAGTTGGTATAACGAAATATTGCGACCTGCCATATGTATTCTGTTTAGTCGTCGCTGTGCGGTAATGTGTTTTCGTTTGTTAACGTGTGTGGGACAGAATTTTGTTATTCGTATGAAGTGTTTGCGATTGTAAGTCGAAGTAAAAATATGTTGGAGGCGCTAGGAATAATAATGAAAGGTAAGATGATCATTTATTTAGTGTATGTTGTCCGTTGTTTGTAGGAAATTAGTGTGTTAGGTTATGTATGAATGTCTAAATTACTTTGGGTCTGTAACACTACCTGTTATAGACCCAACTATACATAATATCACTGTGTTCTGTCCAAAATTTAATAATGGAGCAAATTATCATTCTAATTTAATTAATACAATATACCTAGGCTAACACCATGCGTTCTTATGGGAGTAAAAATTTAATTTTTTGTCTCCGTAAATAGGTTCGACCGCCGTTTAAAATTATTTTTCTCGTGTTTATATAACATAGAAGAATATAATAAAAATATATCAGCGCAATATCAGCATTGATGAGAATCTTCATAATTACCCAAGGGGTAATTAACTCATTTTTAAAAAAAAAGTCCCTGTAAGGCACTGACTGCAATTTAATTAAATAATTTTTTCTTTATTATAGATACTCCTGTAAGTCTGACAATTACTACTCTAGCCTACCTATATTTGTGTAATGTATCCAATTTGTAAGTCATTTTATTCGTAAAATGTTGTCCTACCTAACACAAGATGATACCATAATATATTTAATTTGAACTCTGCTCGTATTTAACTAGTTACATATTTTATTTAATTCTTCAGTCCAGCTATATTACTCTAAATATACTTTCAAATTCAGCATTTTTCAGAGAAACGTAATTACTTGATAAGATATGACAACGGTAGAAAGTTAAGGTTAATTTTAAGACCTAATATAACAAAATTTATAATATAGGCCTATGTGTACTATATCCTCACTGAAGCAAACTGTTATAATTGTTTGTACACATAGTTACTTTCATACCATTGAGTCCATTAAATTGTAATATATTTGTCATAAAAATTTTGTTTTAACACAGCTCTGCTTTAAAAATTAAGGGCTAACATTTGTCAGGTAAAAGAAAAATTGAAAAGAGAATTTGACCTGTGACTTCTTTAATTTTTGACTTAAACATGCATTTTAATCTCGATTAAATTTTTTAATATAATTGTGCTGTTTTTAAATTTTATAATATTAACTTGCAGACACAAAAGGTTTTGCTGGTGACTAAAGAAAGCATCGTTCTTTTATCTTATGTAAAATTTATTATTGCATGCAAGTCTGATTAAAGCTCACTAAACTAAAATTATCACTGCTTACAGCAGCAGGTTCTTAAACCCGATAATTGATGTGGGCCTATAGTGTTATTTTTATTTAATTTCTTATTATCTGTATTTATAATCTGTAACTTAATGTGTAGAATTGTATTTACATTGTTTAACCTCCTAAATGATACTCAACTAATATCACATGAAATTTTAAAAAATTAGTATCTTAATATTCTAAAATATTTTATGGGGTGTGTTATACTTAATAGTAGATTTAAATGATACAGAGTATGGATGAATTATCCGTAATGTATTTGCTAGTTATAATACCGTTATAATCAGGATTATATTATTCAATGTTAATCATTTGAACAGTTTTTGTTTTTCGAGTTTGTATGATTATATTAGAAATCTTTTTCAGGAATCTTCAGTGCAGGGATGTAACCAAGCAATAGTGACTTGAGTTCATTTAAATTAAAATAGATTACTATAAAATAACTACTAAATTATGCTGTAAATTTAATTTTTTTTAGAAATTTACACAAAATCCATTAACTTTTTGTAAATTCATAGTGCTAACCTACAAATATTGTGCTAGGTTAAGAAAATAAATTATTCTCTTAATTATTAGCTTAATATTATTATAATTATTAACTTAGTGAAAAATTATGTATGAGTTTTGTAATGATCTTTCAGGTTTCTCCTGAACTTTCCAGAATTGACTAGGAAAAAATGACTATTATTGCACCATCAGTAGTATCGACATCAGATGATATTGATGTGGAAAACATATGAAGTGGAGAAGGTAATATAATCAAAGCAATCTAGCCTATAGATAATTTAAAATTTTTTTTTCTGTTTGTGAATTTTGTAACATTAGCATATTTGATTTAATGTTTGTTTCATATGTAGTGTTAGGTTTACCTAAATTATCTTTACTTGACAAACTAGACTTGTATAGGTACTTTAAATCAATTAAGAAAATCAGCTTTGAATGTAGCACAATTAATTCATACCATATTTCATTAATGTTTTGTTTACAAAGCATTTTTTTGTTTGGGTGTTAACCTATTTAATTTGTGTTATGGCAAAGTTAATTTTCTGCATCAGGAATGTCCTATTTCATTGAGCAAGCTTTATAGGAGATTTTGAAGTTTGTGATAAAATAGCCATTAATGATTGTTTTGTCTTGTTAATGACAACAATATAAAGTTATTAACAGTCCCATTTACATTTTAAATGAGAAAAGTTAGTAACATAGTAGTTGGAATCATTTTTAATTAGTAGTATTATGTGTCAATGCTTTCAAATCAGGGGCTTCCTTTGGAAAGTATAATCATATGATAATTTTAAGATAAGTATTGTTAGAAGCTCTAAATAAGTTTGTTTGTATTATTTTTTATATAAAGAGTTTTGGAAGCTGCTGGAAAACAAAAGTTCTTAATAAAGTACATAATTAGTTTAATAACATTATTTCCCATAAAATTGCAATTATTTCATTTAGTAATTTGCACTTTTGTTGATACTGGCAATGATAATTATTTTTCTCTGTTAGCTAAAATTCTTTCTTTGTTACAGAGTCCATTGTTGTAGAAGCTCTTATATCGCCAGATGATTGTGCAAAATTTATAAGTTTGGAGGTAAATTTCTCCTTATAGAACTGCTGTATTCTTATATAGTTATCTCTCTCTGACCTCTATTTTGCACTATGAGGTGTACACTTATTTCCATTCTTATTTGGTATTCTTTTATCTCTTTCTACTATTATTTAGTTACAATAGTTTAATCATAGTAGTCTCTTTATAATTGGTTTAGTGTTTTTTGTACACTGGTCTGTCCCTTAGTGTATATCATTGACTAACATTACTTACATGTGGTGTCACATGACAGGTGTTCTTAATTACGATTATAATACATTATGTCCTTTCTTATAATATTCTTATACTATTACAATAGTGGCATTACACCTTACTTGTGGTATAGACATTAACCTTTTACTTCTATTTGGTATTATAAAGTGGTTTTGTTCACGTTTTACTTAGTGAATCCCCTTTTGGTCGGTTTTGGTTCACTTTATTTACTTAAATTCTTATTTAAAATCCATTTTGGGTATCTTATATTGGTACCTGTAGAAAGCTTATCAGTTCTTCTTGGTTTAAGGCACAAAACATTTTGGTTTAGGTAGGCTTTTCCTACTGATAGATGTGAATTTAGGTGAAATTTGTACCAACAATGTGTATGTTAGGTTGATACAAATTTACATTCTTTTAACCTTATTTTCTCAAGTTTGGTTTTATTAATGATAACTAATAACTCTTTAGTTATTGCCTTTTCTTATCTTACATGATTGTTTGACTATTTGAGTAATATTTGTTATTATTATGAGACAATTTTAATACTTCTTTATGTTACATGGGTGCTATGCATAACATGTTACTATGCTTTTATTTACAGCTTCTATTCAGTTAACAGTATAGTTACTTTCATTCTTTTATAACATATCTTGTCCTATACATTTATAATATTATCTGTTGTATATTGGTCATCTCAGTTAGTCAGTTCTTGTCCATCTCTTCAATCTGTAAGTTGTTCAGTCATTGCATATACGGGTAAGATGTTCTATAGTTGACTGGCTCTTGGAATCTATATTTTATGCCATGGTTGTTAGGTGTCTTTCTCGTAGTATGTTTCTTCCTTGTCTTCATTGGTTCCTTACTGACCGAAAACTATTGGGTTGTTGGTTCCTGTGGTACAATCATTGTTTGGTGCATCTTCTTTTTCTTATAATGTTATTTCACTTGTTAGTTACCATTAGTTTTATTAACTCTTATTGTTGTGAGTTTATCCTTGGTGATGAGTAGCTCATGTAGTTTCATGCTTGGCCTTTTAGAAGAAACACTTGGTTTGTCTCTTTCACTCAATTATTGACATGTGTTAATATTTTGGGTTACTGAAATATTTGGGCTCATATGTCTCGTTACAATATTAACTGGTTGTAGGCATATAAACTTATACACTGTTGTGAGAATTGTACAAAAGTACCTTTAAGCTAATTTCAAAACACAACATTTCAGAATTAATCACATTTTTTTCACTTTATAGGCTATGTCACACCAAAAGAAAATGTACAGGTCACTTTCAACAACAGTTGACAACAGCTGACTGAATATTATCCGATGACAAAATACTAAACAGATGGGAGATAGTCACACCAACCAACCATTTTGTATATAGTCTTTAAAATGAGATTTTTTTGCTTGTACACGGAAAACCTGGATCACTGTATTAAGATATATATTTTAGATATGTAGGTCAATTTATTAATTTTGAGCTATTAATTTAGCTAGTGCTAAGCTTTAAAACACAGTTATTTGTATGAAAGAAAAGTACAATTTTGTAGGCCAAGTAATAAATCCAACTATGATTCTGAAAAATTGTCATGGGTAGGAAAATAAAAATAATAATAATTCACCGATCTGAATGACGTTTTACAGAATCGTGATAAACATAAAATTACTTTTGATAGTGATCCCATGCTCATCCCAAGTTGAAACTTTCAGAATATGTAGAGGAAAACAATATCTTTCACATATATTTTTTTGAGAATTTTAAAAATACAGTTTTTCAAAATTCAGTAAATGCAATAATGATGTGTTTATAAAAAATATATATATTTTCAACTAATTATGTTTCATATCATATGAAAGCCCTTTAAAAGAGCTTTCAAATGAACTCGATGTCATTGTTCTAGCTTAATTAGAACACAAGTTGTGAACAAATCAATATTGTTGCGCAAGTCAAAAATTTTATTTTTTTTTTCATTTTTGAGCACCCATTACTCAGTAACCTTTCGTCAGAAAAATGTGAAAAAATTGATTTGTGTGACTATTTATGAATACTACGTGCATACTTAATTTCAAATAAATCTAAGAGGGTCAGGTTGTAGCACTTGTTGATTTGACACGGAATATCTCTTAAATGTAACTTGAAGTTTTCATTTTGTTGTAAACATACCAGTCTAGTTTTTCTATTTATAGTTTATGCTATTTTTTTTTTTTTAATAATTTGAACTAATTGAACCCCTAATCAATCCTACACTCCCTCGCAGAAAAACCTATATTTAGTTCATTTATATTGTCATCTGAGTTTAGTTATGTTTGATGTAATAAATAAAATGTTTATTTCATCAAAGGTGTTTCCACTTTTTGTAATTATGTTCTTGTAAATAAATATTCTATGTACTTTATTAATGTAATCTTATAGTTACCGGTACTGATAAAGTAACAAAGCCCAAATGTCTGTGTGGTATTTTTGTTGTAATAATATTTGTCTGATATGTATTATTTTTGCAATGTTTTTATGTATCTTCTCTGAAGAAATAATTTGTTCATTATCCTTAATATTTATTAATTATTGATACCTTAGAATTGAAACTGTTTTGTATAAATTTTGTAATAAAAATCAATGTAGTTGTAAGTCATTTTTTATCAATAACCTATTGAAAATAACACATTCGTTGTGCAATGCAAGTAGGCCTACCAAATACCTACCAAAAATGTATATCCCCAATTTTTGATAGAATATTTTATTTTTGTTGCCATCAGAATTTTACTTTGATTTTACTTTCATGTTCCATAAGGAAATGGAAGTATGGTGATGGCAAAAAAAATCGTGTTAGAGATTTTTGCAGATTCTGATTATACTACCCTCAAAACATGAAAAAAAGTAATTTTTCGAAAAGTGACTGTGTGTCTATCTAGATTTTTTATGGCAAACGATAAGAGCCGCAAATTCAAACAGAATCAAATAATTTTTTGCATACAGCCCTGAATTGTAGAGTATTCAAGACCTATTGTTTTTTGTGAAGATCGGTTAAGATAAAGGGGTAGTTTACCTGCAATATTTTATGTTGTAACAAGAGAAATTTTTTCATGACGAACGATAACTGCCGTAAATTCAAACAGAATCAGATATTTTTTTACATATGTGCCCGAGTTATAGAGGACTCAAGGCCTATTGATTTTGGTGAAGATCGGTTACGGGGAAAGGGTAGTTTACCAGAAACATTTTTTTGTTGTAACGTAATAGTTTACCTGATAATTTTTTGTATATATGTACTACGTTATTGACAACAAAGAAGCAGTTTGTTTTTAAAATTCCTTCCCGGCCTGTTTGGCCGTAGACCAATGTTTTCTGCAAAACCAGACGTTTCGCCAGTGCCATCGACTTCCATCATCAGTGAAAATCAAGTGCGATAACGTGAGGTGGTAAACGTTAGTGCCCACAGTAAGTGGCTGAAGCAGTAAGTAGAAAGAAGTAGTTTCAATGGAAATATTTCATTTCGAAAATGATTTTAAATATAAATCTTAGAACATGGAAGTTGTGTATGATTCTCCATACCAATATTTTGTTCTTAAGTGTGCTATTAAGTATTAGGAATCTTCTCCATGTCAAGGTATAGGATTACAGCCTGTTTTGCCTTCACTGAAGGCATCTCTTTTCCTTGCCCTAACTATATCTCGTCTTCCCTGAGGTCTGTATCTTATTACTTGTTTAGGTAGTCCCATGTTTTCCATTCTCTTGATATCCTGCCTCTATTTTATTTGTCCTTCCCTTATTCTGCCGGCTATAGAATATACATTTTACTTGGTTCTTATATTTTCATTTCATATTTGATATCTAAGGGTTTGTATTATGAATACTCGACACAATATTTTTCTTGTTAGATTCGAAGTTTTAAGTAATTTTCTCTTAAAAAGTGTGTATGAACATTTTAGCACGACGAGATTGTCTGTTTTATTATTATTCTTAACGTTTTGGTTTTTATTATTAATTTTTGGTTTATTGATTTATTCTACCCAATTCAATCTATTATTGAATCCGATATGAATAAATCGGTTTACTTACTCTTTGACATCGTTTATTAATTTTGTTTAAATAGTTTAGAATGTTTTTTGTTCCATTTCATGAGTTCGATTCTGAAGAAGTTGCGTTGACTCTTCTATTATTAGCTGCGGTGAGTTGCTCTGTACTTTCCTGTATAGACACTAACATAAACACAACATGTACATGATACTTACTATTATACTAACATTAATAGTTAATAACATTTTATTATGGCCTATGCATACTGCATTGGTCATTGTCACTTCTGATAGTGTCCTTTTTCTTCATCTTGTGGTTTTATTACCTTAACTATAGTTTGTTAAGTGAGTTTACTATACTTTAGGAAGTTACCTTTTTATATGGGTTGTAATCCTATCAAATTATTCTCATTATTGCTTGAATATCTCTTATCATTGTTTTGATAGCACTGTTATTATTGTGCAGTAGTTCATTCTGCATTTATACTGAAAATTGCTTTGGTTTAAAGTAACCAAGATTACTTGCATCTAGCTGTCAACATGGTTTATTTATTATTATTGTTATTATTAGTATTTGGGTGGCTATAATCCTTGAATTTACTTATTCGAATAGTATTCTGCCTCATTCAATGTTGTTGGTTTAGTTCCTACTGTTTTATGATAAGTTTACAAGATAATTTTGTTCATCATGCATCCATTCTATGGCAAGCATATAGTTATAATATACAACAATGGATTATTGTCGGTTTTGTGTTTCTGTATTACATTTGATTTATTTGACTTTATGTAGTACTGGTATATCTATTGGTTATTATTAGATTACATTTTGTTTATCTTTTACAGTCTTTACTATTGGTAATTAGTGGTTATTTCTAATATCAATTCCACTTTACAATTGGTCATTGGTGTTTTGGACATAGCCCTCTTTTCATGTCTACACATAATTTAGCTAAGAACTTATTATTATTCATTCTCTTTGTTACTTTTTATGTTCAATAATTCATTCTTATTGATTATTGTTTGTATTACATTGTCAAGGAAGGTATTCACTTAATAAGTTTTGGTCAGTGTCAATTTGTTTTGCAGCTTAGGGGTTTAAATCATGTTGTTTATTCCATTTATTCTTTCTTCTTTTATAATAATTCTTTTATTGCCATATGTTAGTTCATTATAATTCATGTTATCTCCCTTTTTTGTGTTTGATCTGGATATTTTCTTCTTCTCTTCACCGATTCCTTCCTCCCTCTTAATAAGTTTCTTCATGGCGTTGTTTTCACTGGTTTCCTTCTCACGGTTAATAGGTTTCTTCTTGATTTTGTCTTTAATGGGTTTCCTTCTCACTGTTTGATCTGTTGGGTAATTATGTATGTCGTCTCGTCGTTAGTCTTGCTTTATCTTCTTTAGTTGCACATTTACTGGTAATTCCTTCTTCATTTTAATTCACTTGGTTTTGGCTTATGATACTTCCTTTTTTATCCATGATCGTATGCTTGACCTTGTAGGTATTCTTAATTGTAGTGGCTTTCAACTTATTTGTGGTACGCTGGTGTTGGTAGTGTTATATGTACCATTACAACATACAAAAATTTGACAGATATTTTTGTCGCAAAAAACTTTTATGATATATTGTGTATAAATACACATATAAAGGTATTTTTGCCACAAAAAACGTTTATGATATATTGTGTATAAATACACATATAAAGGTATACAATACATTTGATTTGTTTAACAGTCGTTATAAGACAGTATTACCATATAGGGGAGAGCAGAGAGACATAAGTTGATACTTTGTACTTCTTCAAGTGTCCCTTAGTCGCAGCACCTCTGCAACTGTATAACGTTTTTGTTATAGCTTGTAGTACATGCTCCTCCAGTCTGATTATAGCAGTGTACAGTAAAATGAGTCTTTGTTCCCTTTTGTATTTTAGAACGTGGAAAGCAACCTTTTTGTCACTAATTTGCTATGGGTGTTTACAGCTACGTACTTTGTTGGATCCATGGTAAGTGAACAATTGAATCATACTAATTCAAAAGCAATGTGGCAACATGAGGGCAAGTTATGTTTCTCTATAACTTTTAAAAGAAAATTAATTCATAACCTAACAGATCTCAGAATTAATTATGTGTCAGTTACTTGTGATCCTATAATGAAGATTAAGTGTTTATTAAATCCTAAAAAACTAAAATTTTTAAAATGATATTAGTAATAATGGCTCCTTTTTATGCCGCCTAGGAAATTTAGGAGGTAGAATAGGTTGCCTAAAGTGAGTGTTCGACACACGCACTAAAGGTAGAGTGGCCAGCAGCACTACACTTCAGCCACTAATTTTAAAATTAAAGGTGTACCTTCAATTTCACCAGAAGGAAAGTGGTATGTTGGTACAATGTAAGTAAAACATTTTGTTCTGTTTTCTTTTTTTCATATTTGGTTCAAACGTACAAGTGAAAAACTTTCTGGGGCGATGTAGCTCACAAACCCTACAAAGACTCAGCGTTTTCCACAACTTGTATTTAGGAAAGAACAAAAAGAAAAATCAGATTTCTGTGTTATGATCTGCACTATTCTGTTAGTTATTATGGTTTGTACCCTAAGAATATTCGTATGTTAGCCTCCGAATACGTGTTTGCAAATAATGTCGATTTTCTGGTGAACTGGGCCGGTAAAAGATTGTTTTACTGGCTTCATGCAGCGACATTCAAGGTTGTCTTTTAGAGAGGCTGAAGCAACAAGTTTTGCAATAGCATTTAGTTTTAATAAACATAACATAAAACTTTCTTCAATATTGGAATTCTGTGATAAGTCGCCTTCATTTTTATTGTCACAATATTTGGAATGTGAAGGAAACCAGGCAGCATAACAACAGTGCACTGTCCTAACAAAGTTGTCAGTTTGAAGGGAAATAAACAAGTCAGCAGGGTTACCCCTTTGGAAAAGGGTGAAACCAGTGGTATTTTCATAGATGGCAGCTGGAAACCACCACTTATCGTTATATCCGCAGAGTGTTATGTAGATATCACTTTGATTATTTATGGACCAGCAGGTTGTATTGGAGTAGCACATCCATCAAGATAAATTACAGCCTCTCTTTTTTTACTATTTATGAAACAGTTTATACCTCATACCCGTTACAATCTGACTTCAGCCATTAGACAAGTGTTTATATGGCCTGTTTCGGTGCAGCCGCTGAGAGCTGGATGACAATAAACCCAGGTAAAACCATGACATACCTGGGCTAGCAAAAGATACTCTTTCAAAGGCAGCTACACCATCTAACTGACAGCAGGTTTTAGTTCAACTGGAATTTGGCCATTAAATGAAAATATATTCAGTATCGAAGAGTTTCTGTGTTCACCTGTAATTGACAGAGAGATAGGAGACAAAAGTAATTATGAAGGAAGATTAACACCAACAAAAGATTGTCAAGAGACCACAGTAGCCGGACCTCCCACGTCGGGAATAAACGAGACATCTGCTAATACCTTATCACAATTGACACCAGAATAAATTCGCCCTTATCCGAAAGCGACTGCAAAAATAAAATAAAAATGCGCCAAGAAGAAAAAGTCAAGTATTCTCACTGACTCCTATTAAAAAAGCAATTCGTATTCAAGAGGAGGCATGACAAAAGAAAGAGCGATCAAAACGGAAACTAATCATGAACGGTAAAACGAAGGCGATTTGTGGACTGTATAGAAACGGTCAATCAAACTCTCCAAGACTTAAGAAATTGTAACAAATTAGTGGGTAGCATAACATTTGTTATTTCAGAGGATTCTCGCTAGAGATTACCGGTAACTGCAAGAGGAACCCGCGCTGATATTGTCTCAGTGTGTTTAAAGTCCTCGGGGATGTGGAATGCTATTCAGACTAAATTTGCAAAGCAATATGAGAGCCCATTTAGGAGGAGGAGGAGATGGTGATTTTTCTACAAACTTACTGCACCTCGGTGACGGTAGTGTTCCTAATGACGATAGCTTCACAGAAATTGACGAAAAACTGGGACATAGTAAATAGTACAACACTGTATTAATTGCTAAATTCTGTGCAAAACGTCAAGTGTTTACTTGATAAAAATTACAAGTGGTTATTCCCAAAGAATCGAATCTGTGAAGGAAAATAATGATACAAGTTTGGAAAAATTTTCTGGGGATAATAAAAAGTCCGAAGAATCTATTAACACCGTATTTAATATTGAAAATATAGTGTACTATCTCCAAGAATTTTTGAATTCTTTAAATCAATCTTGCATTCCGCCACAACGGTTCATTCTAAAGGTTGGCACTCCAACAATGTTGTACATCCTCCGAACGTTAGATAATACAAAATGCAGGTGACACGGGAATTTCTGTGTCAAGTAGGTAATAGCGTTATTATCGACTCAAAAGCCCTCTTCACACACACATTCGAATCAGTAGGCTACTGGTTGATAGCATTACCTGTTTAAGCCTACCTGGTGTAATTACCAACTTATAAATTGTAACATTCTTTACTTTAGTACACACTTGAAGGAAATTAACAGTTTCAAAATTACATCCGTTCCATTTACATAATTTTCATTAAACCTACTTAATATGTAGTAGTGGACGATAAGCTTTTCCAGGTTTTACTAGTACTTGACCTACAACGGTCTGATCTCCTACACTCAGTGCCTCTGTCTGTAATGATCACTGCTTTTTTTTACATAATAATTTTCCCATTCCTGCATAGAATTTACCCGCTCGTACAGAAGGCAACAGAATTTAGTGAATCCAAGCTGCAATCGAAGTAAAACTACGTTACTTTCACATCTCCGTAGGTATGCCACGAATATCCGTCATACTGAATTCTGCTCAATAAAAGTTTCATACTATCACATGACTCCGACATGTAAGCAGTAAGTTATAAACTGAAGGGATTGGTGAATTATTAAAAATGGAGTAAAATCAATAGGTTAAAAAAAGTTCGTAGAAGTCTTGAGAGGAGGGAACGTTAGAAAACTGTTTATGTTATGAATGCTTAAGCCTACAAATCGTGATAGTTGTTATTATTATTATTATATTATTACTATAAAACAACATTTGTATTATTTTAATACAGACAGGAGTGAATACAGCCTTCGAATGAATTAGTAGTACGAACGCGTCAGCCTGCCAACACACATTAGATCTGTATATTTGTGTCGTCACACCGGTAGTAATTTTTGTAAACATAGACTGTTGTGTCATTACGACATTAAGTATGTTGTTGGCGTGAATTTAATGCGACAGATTTTTTTTACCTCTGCCCATGTTTCTCTCTTTCAGTCCTCTCACTCACTCACTCACTCACTCACTCTCTCTCTATCTCTCGCGCGCGCACACTCACGCGCGCCAACTCGTACAGTTTCTTCTTTTTCTTGTCAACAATTTCAGTGTTACACACAATCCTTCACTGTCCTTTATCTGCCCCCTCGCACTTTGTTAATTTCTCCCATATAATATCTAATACTACTATATAATACGTAATAATAATAATAATAATCAAGGTGTATTTATATCATGTTTCGTCTTCGACGCATGGGGTCATGCTCTTCTAGTACCATATGTTTAATTTCTCCATTTATCGATTTACGTATAGTAGTATTAAGAGCTAAGGGCACGTCTACTTTGAAATTCTGAGCGGGGGGAGGGAAATGAAAAATCAGCTGTTAACATGTAATCACTGCTGGTGTCGCGTCAACTTAAGGTGTTGTTACGACGATGCATATTTACGATTGATTTATGGATCGTTGGGCTGAAAATAATAACTGCGACTTGACAAAACCCATAAACATTGCAGATGCAGACCAAGCGTAGGCACATACTACGTCCTGCTCGACGAATGGTTGACCATAAATAAACAAAGCACTTTGTACATCTTGTCAGTAAATATAATAATTTACTGTAAATCTGAAAAATGTAGCTTACTGGAAAACTGTAATAACAAAACTTTAATGCGGTTAGAATGTAAACAATGTCATCTCATGGTTAGAGGCATATTTACGGGAGGGATGAACTAGACCGGACCCCCAGAGGGTTGACAAAATTGACGAATGGTGTTAATATCTTAATGTTTAGGTTCTTCTATTATTTTTTCAGCTAGCAACTTTTTTACTTCCATGTTTCGTAAGGAATGGAAGTACGGTTATCGCGAAAAACATCGTGTTCGAGATAAGGGCAGATTCTGATTGTACTACCCTCAAAACATGAAGAAAAATCATTTTCTTTGTTCAAATTCCTTACCACGGCTATTGTTCTCAACATTGGGTGCAAGGTATAATTACTTTCTGTCTGTAGAACATCTGTTCAGTCTTGTTTGTGATTCTCTTTAGCAAACAGTAGGTGTGAATATTGTGTTTACAATGGCACAGAATCCGAGAAGGAAGTTATGGAATTATTGATGAAGAGTAGTGACGAGGAAGACAACATTTTCTCAGACAAAGATATGGATGCTCCCGGGCCTTCTCATAATCGTTCAACACCACGTGCAGCTTCATCAGAAAATGAAACATCAGCAGGAGAAGATGATGATGAAGAAGAAGAAGAAGAAGAAGAGGTAAGAAATCTTCAGAAGCGAAAAAGAATTTACGATTGGTCGGCCAACAGTCCTGCGACAAAACGTCACTCACCTTCTGAGAACAGGGGAACATTATCCCTGCTCAGGAAAATTATTGCCGGAACATTTCTACGGTCAATTCATTATAATAAGAAACTTATAAGTAGTCGATTAGCGACTAATACTAAACACTTTTGGGATTCTTCATACTGTTGCTGTTTGCATTTAATTATATATTTCCTTTTCTTCTTGATTCCTTCTTCTTTTTCATTAACTAATAGCATATAACATTATTGATAGGCATTATTTTAAAATCCTTTTGACTTTCCTTCTTGTGACATATTTTCTCCGTATCATTTCTTCTTATATCATCTTCAATTCCGAGAAATTCTAAATTATTGTTGTATTAATTATTATCCTCCTTCAGTGTCATTGTAGTCATTAAATTATTCGTTATTCTTCTTATTTGAGCACATTATGTTACCATCAAAATATTATTTGTTCTATCATTCCATTTTAAATTAGTTCTTTATAAATATTATTTAATCATCTGTTCTCTTTTTCTTAGCGGTTTGTTGTTTGTTAAATCAAATGGTTGCAAAATATTTTAAGTAAGTTGTACTTACATACTGTAACGGACGAGATTACGTGTGTTTATAAAATGTTTAAATGTTTGTATTTAAAGTTAAAAAGTAAGTTACAGGTTAAAAGTCGATTACGATGAATAAAAGTTATAACTGATTTTAAAGAACTCCTTTTTAAAAATAATTGCAGTAATACTGTTTGAATAGTAATGTTGCTCAATTTAGTGAATAAAGCGTACTTGCTGGTCGATTGATGAAGGTAGCCATCGCGTCGATTCTGGCAGCGAAACTCCTCCTCCAGGTTAACTGTCGTCAAAGTATGTAATGTCGAGTCACGTCTCGACAACAAAATTTATAAAAACATACTTCCACGTACCTGGTCGTGATTCTGGAAGTTCGGAAGTTCACTTTTTGTAATTAACAAGCTGCCAAGACGGTTTCCAAAACCAGCTTGCTTTACTTACAAGGTTAGATTACTCCTTGTTTAATAATGGGCGCCACACAGGTTTATTTCAGGAAAATCCCGTGTAAAACCAATTAATGAGATTAAACAATTGTTAATTTTCTTTAAAACTGGTGTTGAAGCTTATTGCACTTACGGCAATTCAAATTTAACAACATACAACCTCTAATCAGAGTTACTTTAGTTATTCAAAATTAATTATTCATTCACTTCTTGAAATAAATTGAGTCAAAGTTATGCTGCTAATAAATGGGTTTTATTGTTACCCTTGAGAATAAATTTAAACAAACACAAGTATGGTAGATACATTAATACACAATTGTAATTATTTCGTTCCTTTACCCTACAAACTAGCTCAGATAGCATAAACAAATCTTCTGGTTATTCCCAGATTAACTTTTAATTTAAATATTATTTTTATATATCTCGGGCGTAAATTCTTTTAAACACAAGAAAGAACGTTCATGCCTATACAGAAGTTAATTATTTAACATAAAACAAAATTTACTAATTCGGCCTCTTTGTTTTAAAATCGTACCTATTTCTAGGTTATGCGTTCGTCACGCTCGCTTAATTATTCACAAATATTTTATACCACTTAAGACTAAAATAAATCTTATGTAGGATTAACAAATCCACTAAATAAATTCAATCACCGTGTAACATATAGAAAGTTTTGATGTTATGCGTCAGTACAAATTTTGTGTTGAAAAAAATATCAGTACACACAGATTAATGAAGTAAATTGTCACACTGTTACCTTTTTATTTTAATCTTATAGATTAAAATTTAATTTAAACACTCCAGCGGTCGGATTATAGTGACCCTGGTTGATTACACTGCACACGCACTAAGAACAGAGAATAATCGTCCTCTTCTAACAAAATTGGACTAATTTAACTACTGGTTAATTATTTTTCTCTTGTTCTGATTATCGCGCACAAAATAAAATAAATACTTCACTTCGATGCACTGATTGTAGATAAATTGTTGTGTAGTTACTTGGTTTTGCCGAAATGGTTAAATGGATGCACTGTTTACATGATACTCTAAATTATTAACGTATTTTGCGGCGACGAGCGACAACCTTTCGCTCTCGCTGATGACAATAAAGTGTAATTAACGTATTTTGTGATGGCGAGCGACACCTTCTTGCTCGCGATGATGACTGTAAAGTGTGTCGGATCCGCTTGAATTTCGGTTATATACCCCCTGGCTTCATGGGGCTTAGGTGATTAATTCATTTAATAAGCTATTTTTTGATTGGCTCCACCAGACGTTACAAAAATGACGCATTGTTTTCTAACCGTCATTTGGCGAAGTTGATTGACAGTTATCATTGTTGTTAGTGTTGACTAACGAATTCTTCACTTTATATTTACAAATGATGCTAACGCATGTTACGCACTTATTACAGTTGCGATTGGGGTTTCGTCACTATCAAATTAAAGGATATTTTATGCGCTTTAATTTGATATAGTTTGACACTGGTTTTATTCGCACTTTCTCTGACGTTTCTAAATAAATAACGTTCAGATACATGGTTTCGCGCTGTCGTCTGCTAGTGATGCCAGACACGATTCTTTCTTATCTATAAATTATTTGTGTTTCACATCGCGTTTTCATTTAAACGTTTTTGTCGGAACACTAATACATTCGTATTTATACTTAATATCTATTTAGTGAATACAATTATCAAATCTTAGCTAACTAGGGCGATACATTACTATGAATAATCCTTACTTTCTAATTACATTTTGTCTATCCTATTCAACTCTATGATACCCATTAATAATGGAGTGGTTACATTCATAATATATTAATAATATTCACTGTTACATTTAGTATAATGATTGTTCAGTAGATTATTTACACTAGTAGTCCTTTCTACTATCAAATTACTGACAATCGTTCGTTTTAGGCGTAGCCTAGGCATACCTTTCACATCGGGTTTATGCCTTAATAATGGTCATTGGTTACATTTGGTACATTGAGGAAGTAACTTATTCATATAAGGTTTCCTCTTACAATTATCCTTACTTCTTAAGATTACATTTGGGATTGTAATATAAGTTTCAATTTTACATTGTGGCCATAGCTAGTCTTAGTCATAGGCATTGATATTTACTGGTCATTGTTTATTTATTTTCAGCCAAATGCTGTTGCTGATATTATATTATTCTTGTCATTCTTTAATTACTTTTATTGACATGTGAAATTACATTTATGTCATTGACTGGCTTGCTTGACAGCTTATAGTGAACTTGGCTTGTCCCTTAGTTAGAGTCAGTCATAGTATTTGTTGTAGTGTCATGCAGTGTATTCCTTACTGCTTCTTGTGGTACTTCTTCTTCTTTCTTCTTCGTTGGTCCTTCTCTTCTTCGCTACTTTCATCATTATTTATTCACGTATATTACTTTCGTGTACTTATTGATTCTATTGGTACATGTCTAGGTTATGTAACACTTGGTCATGTTACATATACTCCCCTCTCAAAATTGATAAATTGAGAGAAATTTTACATTTGAAGAAATTATCATTTCAGTTTGGTTTTAATATACTATTACTGCTTTTTTTTTTCTTTCTGCATTTAATTTGATATTCTGTTAGTGTGGTGCACTAGATTGAGTTCTTGGCTAGTGATATGATTTTTTAGCTTACTAGTATCTTTCAAGTTTCTTATATTCTAAGTCCTTTATTTATAGCATGTGTCATTTCTTAAACTAACAATTTCCTGTCTTACAATAATACATTTTTCTTTCTCATTACACATCTTTATTTTCATGATAAACTCTATAGTTCTTTCATTTTTTACCTCACAGTTTTTTATTAATAATCCTTGATATATTACCATATAATTCCCTAACATTTGTAGTGGGTTCGGAATCAGAGTGGCTCACTGTGGCATACATTCTCCGCCGTTCCTTAACTACACGTCCTCAGAATCAGAGGAATCCTCATCTCTGTCTGGGACAAAATAAAAATTGCACGTAGCAACAATTGCACTATCACAACACATAAAATATAACATATCATTCATTTTTCAATAATATAACATATTCAATATAACATTCAAGGTATTAGAGGTTTCATTGGCATCACATTTCATTCTTTTATACTTTAGCTAACATACTTCTTTTCACAGGTAATTATTCCTTTTCAGACTTGACATATTGGCTATGTTCTTTATTAGCCTTGTTGTTACTTTTCTATACTAGTTTGTAATTTGTTTTGGTTTATCTGAATATTCTTAAATTTACACACTTAGATTTATCATTTTACAATTATGCAGTTGTTCTTTAAACATTGAATTTACAATACTTCACTCTTATTAATAGTTCATAAGCTTTACTCTCATCAATAGTTTACAATTATCCTTAATTATCAGGGTTTACAGTATTCATATACTAAACATTTTTGTTTGATATCATTTGACATATCTTGTTGGTAAATACAATATGATACTTTCTTCATCGTTTAATTAATATTTTTGTTCCTCAATAACAGTAGTATTTTGATAATTACTTTGTTATTTATACATAGACATTTTTTCCTTTTTATATCACATAATAATCATTCGCATTAATAGTTTACTTAATATGCTAACCAGTCTTGGTACATTCGATACAATACCTATTTTTCTTTCTTATCATTTGATAAATATGTTTATTCATCACTTAATTAATTATTCTCTTTCCTTTTTCAAGCCTTCTCCTTTATTATTTGACGCTTCGATGTTCTTCCCCTCTACTCCTTCAAGTGTTGGAATCTTTAACACTTATTCTGGATGATTTTAATATACAGTAGAACTTGGTTAATTCGAAGCTGAAGGGACCAGTAAAAAATTCGAATTATCCAAAAATTCGAATTAGGAAAACTTTTAATAACTGTAGAAAAATCAAACCAAAAACCGAAATTCTGTAAAGCAATATGTTATTTTATTAAACAATTTCCTTAGACATATGTATTACAAACGTATAAACATGTTTCAGTACAAAATATAGCATTTACAGTTTTTTAAAAAAGCTAGAAACTTTTGATTGCATTTTGCAGTTAATACACTGAGTTGTAGTAAACTTTTCAAGTTTATTAAGTGCTTGGAAAATAGCGTCACTTACGTTCTGCTGTCCTTCAACAAACCGTCTCAAGTCTTGAATGTAATTTGATGCCTGTGAAGCCGTTGGAATCGGTATCTCTGGAAGTTCTAGCTGGTCCCCTTCTTCGTCTGAAGATGTACCATCATTTCTTTTGTTCATAACATCAGCCACGATCTCCGCATCTGTCTGTTCACCGCACACCGCCAAGTCTTCATCCATGTTTACAAACTCTTCGTAACGAATGCCTGCGTCATGTCCAACATCTTCCCAGTTATCCATAGTGGGTACGACTTCTCTAGCAGCTTTATTCTCCTCTTCACCTTCAATGTGGCAGAAACCACCTTTACGAAAACAATTAGCAATTGTTTTTTGCGTAACTTAGTTCCAAGCACTGTTGCACATGCGGGCAGCTTGAAGGATGTTAAATGATATTTTCATGCTCATCTAAATAAGCACCTGACAGAATGTTTTGGACCACAAGCCGTCTGTAAAAATGCTTACAATTTTTTATTACACCTTGGTCCATAGGTTGAACTACTGAAGTCATGTTTGGAGGGAAAAACACAACCTTTACATTTTCCATCACAGGAATAGTGTTGTGCGCTGTACAGTTGTCAATAAACAAGACGATTCTTCTGTTTTGATTCCGAAATTTCCTATTGATTTTCAAAAGCCATCTTTCGAAAATTTCACCTGTCATCCAAGCTTTATTGTTTGATTCATATTCAACTGGTTTCGTTTTTACATTTTTGAAACAATGTGGGTTGGCTGACTTCCCTATCATTAGCAAAGGCAGTTTTTCCGAGCCATCCATGTTTGCTCCGATTAAAAGTGTTATGCGCTCCTTGCTGTGTTTGCCGCCACTACAACTTTCTCCTTTAAAAGCAAGTGTTTTGTCGGGGGTGCATTTGAAGAATAAGCCTGTCTCGTCTACGTTAAAAATGTCTTAAGCGTCTCTATCAGAAATCATTTGCAACAAATCGTCTTTCCATGAATTTGCAGCTTCAATGTCAACAGATCCACTTTCCCCACAAACAGTTTTGAAAGACATGCCATTCCTTTCTTTAAAACCATCAAGCCAACCAGTGCTGGCCTTAAAATCATTTTTCCCTAAGTTAGATGCGAATTCCTCAGCTTTGGCTCTGACGAGGGGCCCACTGACTGGAATTTTTTTGTCCCTTGCTTGCTTAAACCACTTCACTACACATTCATCCACGTCAGGATTTTCTGGTCCTCGCGCTCTTTTCCTATCCTTGTCGCTGGCTTTACACACACTATTCAAAATCTTCTCTTTATTTTTTAGATACGTTGACTGCGTATTTGGCGGTATCCCGAATTCCTTGGCAATTTCAGATTTCTTTTTTTGTCCCTTTTCCACTTCCCGTATAACGGCAACTTTTTCGGCACATGTCAATGATTTGTATTGGGTCCGTGTTGGTTTTGAAAGGGCGATGATGAACACACAACACAATAAAACTGCACAATAAGTGCCACTAAAACACACCAGTCTGTATATACAGTACTGTATAAAGAAAGGAACGGTCTCTCACTACAGGACACAGCTCGTACAGTAGAAACTCAAAAAGACTTAACACTTCCACGAATGCAGGCAGACTGAACTGAAAGCAACAGTGAGGGTGGCTGACTGACGAGGCGTGGAACAAGGGACAATGGCGGACGGTACCGTTACACGAGCCAATCATGTGTCATCGCCAGATACTGACGGCAATTCCACGAATTTGACACAAAAGACAAGCGTCTGTTCACAAAGGGCGATGCCTGCTTGTATGTTTCCAGTCGTGTCTCTATTGTTACGTGGTCTAGCCCATATAGCAGGCGATTTTTTGTAGTTAGAGCAAAATTTTTATTTCGAATTAACCAAAAAAAGTTCGAATTACAGACGATGTTTTTGCATGGTTTTACATAGGATATTCAAGGGACCACGGTAAAAGTTCGAATTATCCACGAATTCGAATTATGCACGTTCGAATTAGCCAAGTTCTACTGTATTTCTTGAAGTAGACAATATTTGATAATTAAGATACAATATAACAATATAATACTAACATATTAATAGACAATATTTGGTTTTCTCTTTCTCCTTTCCATAATAATAATAGCCATCTTCTTTATAACTCTCTTTGGTGTTCTTCCTCTCTACTCCTTCAAATGATAGTTGGTTAAACCTTTATTCTGGATGATTTTAATATATTTCTTTTGTTGAAATTAATATAGGAGTATTAGAGTAACATTATATCCCTATTTTATATACATTTTTGTTATACAACATTTTTGTTTTATACAATACGCTAGACATTTTTCTTATCATATAATCATTTGGTTTATAATGAACATTTTTTCCTATCCTTTAATATGACAAACATGGTTCTTATTTAATACATAATGGATATTTTTGGTACATATACCTATAATACACATCCTTCTTCATTATACAATACAGTAAACAGGCTGGTTATAGACAATTAGACATTTCCAATACATTGGATATAATAAACGATCTTCTTGATCATTAGTTTAACCTTTTCACGGTAGACACTTTTATAATTTTTGATACACTAAACACTCTTGTTATAATCATCGTATAATAATATAATTCATTCTTTTGTAATAATAATTCCATTAGTAGTCTATATGTTGGGTTTCTCTTGGGCTTCTCCATTCTATTGGGTTCATTGTTGGGTCAATTACGTTTCACGGATACTTTTTCTTTTTATATAGCTGTTTCTAGTACGATATGTCTTATGATATTTGGCACCCTATAATAACATCTCATAACAAATTTCCCTACAAATAATATTTCTTTAAAGATGCTTGGTTATAGGTACCCTTGACCTTTTTATTTATGGTATCTGTAATTTCATACGTATTATTTTTATGGTCCTTTGTTATGGTATAAGGGCCTACATACAGTACTAGTAGTTTTTTGGTGATACCCTCCATGCTACTGGGTAACTCTCTATTCTTCAGTAGTACCTGATCTCCTACGTTGTATTGCATTATCCTTGTTGGCACTTGTTGTTGATATTTTCTTTTTCGCTGTTCTAATTTTTCCATAATTTTGTTATGGTAGTGGATTCTGTCAAACTGATATTCTTGACTTTGGGGAAATTGAATTATATCACTGATTTCTCTAGGTGGGGGTTTCTCGAACATGGCGTTATAAGGGGTTGTTTCAATCGACTGGTGGTGTGCTAAATTAATAAAGTCTTCCGCAGCTGAGATGTATTCACTCCACTTCCTTTGTTGACTGGAACAATAGGTTCTGAGAATCCTTCCAACTTCCCTCAACACTCTTTCGGATGGATTACTGCTGGGATGGTACACTGAGGTTTTATAGGTTTTTACCCCATGTTCCAGCAGTGTGTCTCTCCATCTTCGTCCTTTGAACTGGGTACCATAGTCCGTTATTATTGTCTTCGGACAGCCCACTTCAGGTATATAATTTAGTGTGATTATGTTAAGTATTTTGTCGGTAGTTGCACGATTTATCGGATACAACTTTATGAACTTGGTATAATGATCGAACATTATTAGTAAATACTTATATTGTCGTCGACCTCCACTTCTGGGGAATGGACCACAGATGTCCACAAAAACTTTCTCTAATTTGGCTGATGAGGTTATGGGGATCATTTGCCCCTCCTTTCTTTCGTTGGTGCACTTCACCATTTGACATATTTGACAACTTTTAATATAATTTCGCACCCTTCAGTTGATGTCTTTGATGTACATGTGCTCCTCCAGTGCTTTTATTACCTTAACTGCCCCCATGTGTCCATAACGAATATGGTAGTCCGTTATGATGTCTTTCTCTAGTGTCCTGGGTATGACTAGTTTCCAGGTGTTATAGTGGTATTTAGTTTTGACAAACAATACATTATTATGTACACAATAATACAGGGTTATTCTATCGTCTTGATCATTTAGTCTTTGGAAAATTTGTACCAACTTACTGTCTTGTTTTTGGTGTTGTTCCACTTCCTTGACTATATCTTCCAATTCTGTTCGACTCTTTAAGATGTTGTAGACCTTCGCAATTGTCTCTTTCTCTCCTTCATAGGTCTGGTTAGTAATATTAATACGTGATAGAATATCAGCTGCTATGTTCTTTTTCCCTGGGACATATTCCCAGCTGATGTTGTATTCCTGCAAGACTAAGGTCCATCTTGCTAAACGGCCATGACTTAGCTTACAGTTTTTTAAGAAGGATATGGATTTGTGATGCTATTACTTCTCCAACGTCCACCCCTTGCATTCCTTCTGTCTCCACTGAAACTATCGTGCCAAGGGTAGTATCGCCTCCTACCTGGTTCGTAGTTGGCATGAACATAGTTAGCCCTGCGGTACTGCTGTGGTGGGTTATTTCCGCCTTGGTTCTGGGGTCGGTTCGGATTGTTGTTATAATTCTGTTGTCTCGTATTGTTATTGTTATAGTTACCAGGATTTTATTATTGTTATTGTATTGGTTACTGGGTCTATAGTTATTTTCATTATTATTATTAGCGTGATTCTGATTTGAATTATTAACATTGTTATTGAAATTGCCTCGGTAATTTCGGAAATTTGAATTATTGTTATTGGTATTGCCGCTCCTGTCCTGGAAGTTTTCGTTTCTTCGGCGGCTTCTTCGATAATAACCTTCGTGCTCCTGGTCTTCAAGTAAGGCTGACATGGCTTGTATCGTCTTTACTTGTCCCTACTGGCGTGCTTTGGCAACTCCCTCCTCGAAATGGTAAGAAAGTTTGGTAACCAGACACTCTTCCGGTATTTTCGGTTCCAGGTTACGCGCCAAACACACCTTACCTAGGAAGTAAGAGGTCATAGTAGCTCCTCTATTTGCGTCATACTTGCCATGGCAGATGTTGTCACGCACTATATTCTGTGTGGCCTCCGACCAATACTTTGCGCGGAATTGTGTTTTAAATTATTCATAATTATGGACTTCGTGGCGTGTGGCAGTCCACCAATTGTCGTAAATCTCTTTAAAATACTCATCGATCAGACTTCTTATCACCGTCCACCTATTTTCTCGAATCCTGGTCAAGTTTTCGTCTATGCATTCTAAGAACTCGATTGGATTCTTCTTGTAGTTCTTGAAGTTTATTACGTCACGGTTATCGGTCGGTTGGATATACTGACCCTGTACTGGACAGTTACGGATGATTTCTATCTCTTCTCTCATTTGCACGATCTCACGTTGTCGTAGCTCTTCTATCGTTTCTCGGTTTGCGACTGTGTTCTTACAGTGTCCACCGACGCACTTATTTCTTCGCATCGTTCACCCACGCCTGTTCTCACTCGCTTGATCTCGTCCTGGCTCATTTTCTTCAGTGACTCGATCCAGGCTTCAGTTATTTCCTCGATGTTGTCAATCCTCCCATCGACCTCTTCTCTAGTCCGTTTTAAATCTTGACCGTGCTGTTCACACCTTTCGTGCACTTCCGTAATTTCTCTTCTCACGACTGTTATCTCCGTGTCTACTTTGGTATTAATTTTTTCATTATTTTCCTCCATCTTTTTGCTGATATCATTTAATTTATTATTCAAATCTTCTTTCAATGCTCTGTTGTTGTCGTCCATTTTATTATTCAACACGTCCATGGCTTTATTGGTATCATCTATTTTCTTGTTCAGATCTTCCTTCAATGACTCTATATTTCTGAGACTATCTTCTTTTAACGACTCCATATTTTTATTAATTAACTCTATATTTTTATTGTTGTCGTCTAATTTTTTATTTAATAGTTCATTATTTTTCTGGTTGTCGTCCATCTTCTGGTTGATCGATTCCATATTTTTATTTATTGAGTCATTATTTCTATTCAAGGTTTCTTCCATCACTGCCCTCATCATCTCCAACCAGTTCGCATTCCCTGGTTGCGTGACTCCCTCAGTTTGTTTGGGTTGGTTGTCGACCCTCACTTCCACTTCCGGTTCTGCATGAGGTGTTCCTTCTGGTCGGGTTTCTATGTTGTTATTTGTCACGATTTCCATCTCGGGTGTTGGTTGTGTCTCCGGTGTCTCTGTATTTGTTTGTATCTAATCGGCTGGCCTTGTATCTTGTGTCGTGTTGGTGTGTATGTGGCATGGTTGTTCTTTTGTGTTTGCCGGGCTTATTATAAATATTAAAAATATTTTTGTTTAATATTTTTTCAGCCTCATGTTGCTGGTCACCAATTTGTAACGGACGAGATTACGTGTGTTTACAAAATGTTTAAATGTTTGTATTTAAAGTTAAAAAGTAAGTTACAGGTTAAAAGTCAATTATGATGAATAAAAGTTATAACTGATTTTAAAGAACTCCTTTTTAAAAATAATTGCAGTAATACTGTTTGAATAGTAATGTTGCTCAATTTAGTGAATAAAGCATACTCGCTGGTCGATTGATGAAGGTAGCCGTCGCGTAGATTCTGGCAGCAAAACTCCTCCTCCAGGTTAACTGTCGTCAAAGTATGTAATGTCGAGTCACGTCTGGACAACAAAATTTATAAAAATATACTTCCACGTACCTGGTCGTGATTCTGGAAGTTCGGAAGTTCACTTTTTGTAATTAACAAGCTGCCAAGACGGTTTCCAAAACCAGCTTGCTTTACTTACAAGGTTAGATTACTCCTTGTTTAATAATGGGCGCCACACAGGTTTATTTCAGGAAAATCCCGTGTAAAACCAATTAATGAGATTAAACAATTGTTAATTTTCTTTAAAACTGGTGTTGAAGCTTATTGCACTTACGGCAATTCAAATTTAACAACATACAACCTCTAATCAGAGTTACTTTAGTTATTCAAAATTAATTATTCATTCACTTCTTGAAATAAATTGAGTCAAAGTTATGCTGCTAATAAATGGGTTTTATTGTTACCCTTGAGAATAAATTTAAACAAACACAAGTATGGTAGATACATTAATACACAATTGTGATTATTTCGTTCCTTTACCCTACAAACTAGCTCAGATAGCATAAACAAATCTTCTGGTTATACCCAGATTAACTTTTAATTTAAATATTATTTTTATATATCTCGGGCGTAAATTCTTTTAAACACAAGAAAGAACGTTCATGCCTATACAGAAGTTAATTATTTAACATAAAACAATATTTACTAATTCGGCCTCTTTGTTTTAAAATCGTACCTATTTCTAGGTTATGCGTTCGTCACGCTCGCTTAATTATTCACAAATATTTTATACCACTTAAGACTAAAATAAATCTTATGTAGGATTAACAAATCCACTAAATAAATTCAATCACCGTGTAACATATAGAAAGTTTTGATGTTATGCGTCAGTACAAATTTTGTGTTGAAAAAAATATCAGTACACACAGATTAATGAAGTAAATTGTCACACTGTTACCTTTTTATTTTAATCTTATAGATTAAAATTTAATTTAAACACTCCAGCGGTCGGATTATAGTGACCCTGGTTTATTACACTGCACACGCACTAAGAACAGAGAATAATCGTCCTCTTCTAACAAAATTGGACTAATTTAACTACTGGTTAATTATTTTTCTCTTGTTCTGATTATCGCGCACAAAATAAAATAAATACTTCACTTCGATGCACTGACTGTAGATAAACTGTTGTGTAGTTACTTGGTTTTGCCGAAATAGTTAAATGGATGCACTGTTTACATGATACTCTAAATTATTAACGTATTTTGCGGCGACGAGCGACAACCTTTCGCTCTCGCTGATGACAATAAAGTGTAATTAACGTATTTTGTGATGGCGAGCGACACCTTCTTGCTCGCGATGATGACTGTAAAGTGTGTCGGATCCGCTTGAATTTCGGTTATATACCCCCTGGCTTCATGGGGCTTAGGTGATTAATTCATTTAATAAGCTATTTTTTGATTGGCTCCACCAGACGTTACAAAAATGACGCATTGTTTTCTAACCGTCATTTGGCGAAGTTGATTGACAGTTATCATTGTTGTTAGTGTTGACTAACGAATTCTTCACTTTATATTTACAAATGATGCTAACGCATGTTACGCACTTATTACAGTTGCGATTGGGGTTTCGTCACTATCAAATTAAAGGATATTTTATGCGCTTTAATTTGATATAGTTTGACACTGGTTTTATTCGCACTTTCTCTGACATTTCTAAATAAATAACGTTCAGATACATGGTTTCGCGCTGTCGTCTGCTAGTGATGCCAGACACGATTCTTTCTTATCTATAAATTATTTGTGTTTCACATCGCGTTTTCATTTAAACGTTTTTGTCGGAACACTAATACATTCGTATTTATACTTAATATCTATTTAGTGAATACAATTATCAAATCTTAGCTAACTAGGGCGATACATTACTATGAATAATCCTTACTTTCTAATTACATTTTGTCTATCCTATTCAACTCTATGATACCCATTAATAATGGAGTGGTTACATTCATAATATATTAATAATATTCACTGTTACATTTAGTATAATGATTGTTCAGTAGATTATTTACACTAGTAGTCCTTTCTACTATCAAATTACTGACAATCGTTCGTTTTAGGCGTAGCCTAGGCATACCTTTCACATCGGGTTTATGCCTTAATAATGGTCATTGGTTACATTTGGTACATTGAGGAAGTAACTTATTCATATAAGGTTTCCTCTTACAATTATCCTTACTTCTTAAGATTACATTTGGGATTGTAATATAAGTTTCAATTTTACATTGTGGCCATAGCTAGTCTTAGTCATAGGCATTGATATTTACTGGTCATTGTTTATTTATTTTCAGCCAAATGCTGTTGCTGATATTATATTATTCTTGTCATTCTTTAATTACTTTTATTGACATGTGAAATTACATTTATGTCATTGACTGGCTTGCTTGACAGCTTATAGTGAACTTGGCTTGTCCCTTAGTTAGAGTCAGTCATAGTATTTGTTGTAGTGTCATGCAGTGTATTCCTTACTGCTTCTTGTGGTACTTCTTCTTCTTTCTTCTTCGTTGGTCCTTCTCTTCTTCGCTACTTTCATCATTATTTATTCACTTATATTACTTTCGTGTACTTATTGATTCTATTGGTACATGTCTAGGTTATGTAACACTTGGTGATGTTACAATACTTTTTGTTAAATCAAATGGTTGCAAAATATCTTAAATCATATTATTTCTGAATAAATTAAGTAAGTTGTCCTTACAGGCTTTTGGAATTTTGTGGTTTTATTAAATCATATGGTTCCTGAATAAATTAAGTAAGTTGTCCTTACAAGCTTTTGGAATTTTGTGGTTTTATTAAATCATATTGTTCCTGAATAAATTAAGTAAGTTGTCCTTACAGGCTTTTGGAATTTTGTGGTTTTATCTTTCCCATGGGTTGCGTGGTCGGTATCAGAAAATCAGACCCCTTTTTTCTGGTTGGTTATCGTTTAGTTTAACCATGGTCCATTAACTCAGGTACTCCCTTTTTCCGGATTACTGGGGTGTTCGGAATTAATTCTCTCCTTGATAATGTCCTTACCATCCGGCTCTCCCACTTTGCTGCTATGAAACCTTCATTTAAGTACCGGTCTTCAGTCATTGTTAGTTCTTTTAAAACTAACAGGTATTGCGCCTCCTCTGACATAACATATTCACTCATTTTTAATATCATTCCATTCCCTTTTTCCTCTGGACGATTTACCAACATGTTTAATGATATATTCCGTCTTGATGATCTGACTAATATCTTCTGATGCACTTCAATCGTCGACACATTTAACTGGGATGTAAACTTAATTAACTCCCTCTGTTCATTGATTGGAAGGTTAAATACATTAATTAATCCACCTGTAATCATCTCCCATTCTTCCCTTGTATTTATTATTTTCTTCTACATGTTTTTCTTATTTTCTTGGTCTTCTTTTCAAGGTATTGATTATCCTGTTTGTTGTGGCTATTTTTATTTTCTGATGGCATTACACCTTGGTATTCTGTAATTTCTACTTCCTTCCTACTCTCTTCTATATTCGGACTTACTTTAATACCTACTGAAGTGCTGTCTAATGTTTCATCCAAATTATTGAAATCACTGTCCATTGTTTCCTCTAACTTTCCGAAACTTTCATCCATTTGCTTATTTGTCTCCCTCTTGTATGTATCTGCTTTTTGGCTAAGTGTGTTACTGATCATGTCAATCTTCTCATGAATTGTTTTATATTTTTTACTTTCTTCAAATTTGGTGTTCATATATTCCCTTTGTCCGTTAATAATTTCTTTCAATTGGTGGTGTTGTTCATTCATGGTTTGTCTGATATCTCCATGAATGGTCTCAATTTTTTCATTGAATTGTTTTACTAGACTTTCCTGAATACTATCTATTTTCTCATTGGTTTGTTTGTCTTGTTCCTTCAAAGTTTCGTTTTGTTTCTTTGAAGTTTCCTCCTGTTTCCTAAAATTTTCCTTATTTTCCTCATTGGTTTGCTTTGAGTTTTCCTCCTGTTTCCTAAATTGTTCAGCCATAAATTTCATCATGTCTTGCCAATTGGGTTCTTCTCTGGCTACCGCTTTATCTGGTTGGTCCCCTTGGGCATCCTCTTCAACTCTTTCTTTTTCTGTGTTTGTGACTACTTCGGTTTCTTCTTATCACCTGTTGGTTGTTCCATTTCACTGTCTGTGATTACTTCTATTTCTTGTTCCTGTCCACATTCTTCCTTCTCCTTTTCTTCTGCCCTCTTCTTCGATCTGCCTCTGGTATTATGCATTCCTTGTTTTCTCATAGCTGCCGACGATAATTAGGTTTTTTGTTATATTATTTTGTCGAATATCTCAAAATTTCTTTCCTAATTAAAGCCCGTTTACATTGAGCGCCATTTTGTAACGTCTCTCGTTGAAACTCTCAGAGCCCTTTTTTCTGATCGTCACTATAATATTTCTTTATTTTTATAAGCCCCACGTTGTTAGCGTCATTTTGTAACGTCTCTTTCGCGGTGAATGTCTCTCAGAGCCCTATGTATATGTGTGTACTATCGTTAATTAAATCTAAGTTGTAATGGCTCTTCGAAAATCTCGCTTTCATGAGAGTCACTGTTAATCCTTTATTGATTGTATTTGCAAATGTTCAGTGTCGGTTATAATTTATGTTTACAGAAATAAAAAACCTGAAATCGAGTGTGTGTGATTTGGGAGAATTCAATGAAGTTGTTTGACCATAGTTAGGAGAGAGAGGACCAAGGGTGTTATCCCCGGAGTATACAATTACTTAATTTAAATTTTCGCCGCTCATGAGACCAGTTGATTTTGACGTCTGCAACCCAATTTGAGGTTAAATTGACACCAATTGTCGGTAATATTTTTCCGGCTGTTCGTCCTCCTCTTTGTCTCCTGAAACTCTGTAACAACTACCCTCTATGAGAAACAATATACATTTTATTATTTATAACAAAGTATTCAGGGTATTTATTTATTAAATACACTGATTTTTATCTTCTCCCAATACAAAAAGTTATAATCGATTCTCCCTGTCAACACAACATTGAGTCCATCTTATTTGGTAAACACAGAAATTATAACAAAATATTTTTTTATCCTTGATAAATATTAAAACAATAAAGAATTAATTTATTAATTTCCCAGGGTTAATGGTAAGTTCTTTGTGTAATGAGACGGTCAGAAATGAATAATAAAATACTAAGCTTTACAAAGAAAAATAGATTATATTTGTTTTTTCTTTAGTATGTAGTTCCGGGTTTATCCGCTAGTGTACAGGTTATGTTCTTTACTACAAACACAAAATTATTTAATGGATGCTGAAAATGCACAAAGATCCGTTATGAAGGTTTTTTGGTTAACAAAAATTAATAAAGTTTGTTTCACCTCTTTTCTTGAAGTGTTTACTTGTATGGTGCTGTTTCTAGTGTTGAAGTTATAGTTGATTTGTAATTTAGTTAATTTTTTCTAAGATACGGTCTCACCAAAAATCTCGAAGTGCAGTCAAACTAGGCCTGAACTGGTAGTTGGATTATTTCAAAGTTTCATCGAGTAAAGGACGTGAATGTTGATACTTGAAGGAGTTCTAACATAAGGTGGACATCACTCGTTAATTTGTATTAAATTTCGCACTATTTCCAAAAGTATTCATTAGGTTTTTTCAAATTTAAATAGGCATTACACTTTTTTTCAAACGTTCTTTTTCCCAATCGTTTTAACAATTAACAATATCTTGTTAGTTGGTTACTGTTAGTAACCAAGCATTTTTTTATGATTATTTATTGGTGAATGTATATACTTTTGAGTATATAGGCTGTTTTTAATTATTATAAATTAATTTCTTATTTATAGAAAAATAATCCTTTTTAACTTTTGTTTATAATCCAATTTAATTTATATAAGGTTTTTCTTTCTCTTTCCTCTTAAATTTATACATAGGTCTTTAATATTTTTAGATCCTTCAATTGTATTTATTTATTATTTGCTTATAGTATCCTTACACTAAACTATTTTCCTCTGCCATTTTACTCATACAGTATTATTTTATTTTATTATTATTTTATATCTAACCCTGGGTTATCTTATATTTAAACACAATTATTATATTAAACATAAAATTATACCTAGGTACAAAATCTTTGTGGCCTACACCATACAAATTATACAAAATACAAACAAAATACAGAATTTGTCAGTAGCAATATAGTCTACTGCTACAATTAATTGTTTCTCCATCTACAGCATAAGTCTGTGAGATGCTCCTTTTAAACCACTTACTTTCTCACTACGTACACTATATCTCACTTTGTACAATATATGTCACTTAGTTATAGTTTATAGTGTTCTGTAGTACAAAGTAATCTATAGCTAGGTACATAATACCCATTTCTGAACTTTATAGTGGGGTGATTACGTTATCATTTTTGGGCATGGGTTATGTAAAGTTACATAAAGCCCCCCCCCCACTAGAACAGATTTATTTTTGTTTTACTGGTTTAAAAAAATAAATGGTTGAACCCTTCAATCTTCGGATTCTTCTATTAATCTTCATAATATTCCTTCCTTTCTGACTGTTTATACACCTTTTATTCAGTTAATGGTAATAAGCTGGATTTTATATTCAACTCTCGCTCTCTCTTTTGGAGGCATACTCGTTAATGATTTAATTTCTCTGGGTATTGGTCCTTCCACATATTACTTGATAAGGGCTGGTCACACTAATCATAAAAAACTTGTTTTAACACTTATATTTCTATTTACTTCTATAAATTCGCTTTCTCAATTAAGCTTCTGTCTGCTATCTTCCTTCTATTTTCCTTTTCAGCTATTTTATCATTATCCCTTAAATATTCAATTTCCCTAACATTTTTCCCTATCCTGTGCGGTGGTTCAGTTCGGGTGGCAACTTTGGGTCCATTACTCCGCTGTCCATCCTTACACCTTCTGAGAACAGGGGAACATCATCCCTGCTCAGGAAAATTATTGCTGGAACATTTCTACGGTCAATTCATTATAATAAGAAACTTATAAGTAGTCGATTAGCGACTAATACAAAACACTTTTGGGATTCTTCATACTGTTGCTGTTTGCATTTAATTATATATTTCCTTTTCTTCTTGATTCCTTCTTCTTTTTCATTAACTAATAGCATATAACATTATTGATAGGCATTAGTTTAAAATCCTTTTGACTTTCCTTCTTGTGACATATTTTCTCCGTATCATTTCTTCCTATATCATCTTCAATTCCGAGAAATTCTAAATTATTGTTGTATTAATTATTATCCTCCTTCAGCTTCATTGTAGTCGTTAAATTATTCGTTATTCTTCTTATTTGAGCACATTACCATCAATTGTTTTTATTTATTTATTTATTCTTCTGTTTGTTACCATCAAAATATTATTTGTTCTATCATTCCATTTTAAATCAGTTCTTTATAAATATTATTTAATCATCTGTTCTCTTTTTCTTAGCGGTTTGTTGTTTGTTAAATCAAATGGTTGCAAAATATTTTAAGTAAGTTGTACTTGCATACTTTTTGTTAAATCAAATGGTTGCAAAATATCTTAAATCATATTATTTCTGAATAAATTAAGTAAGTTGTCCTTACAGGCTTTTGGAATTTTGTGGTTTTATTAAATCATATTGTCCCTGAATAAATTAAGTAAGTTGTCCTTACAGGCTTTTGGAATTTTGTGGTTTTATTAAATCATATTGTTCCTGAATAAATTAAGTAAGTTGTCCTTACAAGCTTTTGGAATTTTGTGGTTTTATTAAATCATATTGTTCCTGAATAAATTAAGTAAATTGTCCTTACAGGCTTTTGGAATTTTGTGGTTTTATCTTTCCCATGGGTTGCGTGGTCGGTATCAGAAAATCAGACCCCTTTTTTCTGGTTGGTTATCGTTTAGTTTAACCATGGTCCATTAACTCAGGTACTCCCTTTTTCCGGATTACTGGGGTGTTCGGAATTAATTCTCTCCTTGATAATCTCCTTACCATCCGGCTCTCCCACTTTGCTGCTATGAAACCTTCATTTAAGTACCGGTCTTCAGTCATTGTTAGTTCTTTTTTAACTAACAGGTATTGCACCTCCTCTGACATAACATATTCACTAATTTTTAATATCATTCCATTCCCTTTTTCCTCTGGACGATTTACCAACATGTTTAATGATATATTCCGTCTTGATGATCTGACTAATATCTTCTGATGCACTTCAATCGTCGACACATTTAACTGGGATGTAAACTTAATTAACTCCCTCTGTTCATTAATTGGAAGGTTAAATACATTAATTAATCCACCTGTAATCATCTCCCATTCTTCCCTTGTATTTATTATTTTCTTCTACATGTTTTTCTTATTTTCTTGTTCTTCTTTTCAAGGTATTGATTATCCTCTTTGTTGTGGCTATTTTTATTTTCTGATGGCATTACACCTTGGTATTCTGTAATTTCTACTTCCTTCCTACTCTCTTCTATATTCGGACTTACTTTAATACCTACTGAAGTGCTGTCTAATGTTTCATCCAAATTATTGAAATCACTGTCCATTGTTTCCTCTAACTTTCCGAAACTTTCATCCATTTGCTTATTTGTCTCCCTCTTGTATGTATCTGCTTTTTGGCTAAGTGTGTTACTGATCATGTCAATCTTCTCATGAATTTGATTTATATTTTTTACTTTCTTCAAATTTGGTGTTCATATATTCCCTTTGTCCGTTAATAATTTCTTTCAATTGGTGGTGTTGTTCATTCATGGTTTGTCTGATATCTCCATGAATGGTCTCAATTTTTTCATTGAATTGTTTTACTAGACTTTCCTGAATACTATCTATTTTCTCATTGGTTTGTTTGTTTTGTTCCTTCAAAGTTTCGTTTTGTTTCTTTGAAGTTTCCTCCTGTTTCCTAAAATTTTCCTTATTTTCCTCATTGGTTTGCTTTGAGTTTTCCTCCTGTTTCCTAAATTGTTCAGCCATAAATTTCATCATGTCTTGCCAATTGGGTTCTTCTCTGGCTACCGCTTTATCTGGTTGGTCCCCTTGGGCATCCTCTTCAACTCTTTCTTTTTCCGTGTTTGTGACTACTTCGGTTTCTTCTTTATCACCTGTTGGTTGTTCCATTTCACTGTCTGTGATTACTTCTATTTCTTGTTCCTGTCCACATTCTTCCTTCTCCTTTTCTTCTGCCCTCTTCTTCGATCTGCCTCTGGTATTATGCATTTCTTGTTTTCTCATAGCTGCCGACGATAATTAGGTTTTTTGTTATATTATTTTGTCGAATATCTCAAAATTTCTTTCCTAATTAAAGCCCTTTTACATTGAGCGCCATTTTGTAACGTCTCTCGTTGAAACTCTCAGAGCACTTTTTTCTGATCGTCACTATAATATTTCTTTATTTTTATAAGCCCCATGTTGTTAGCGTCATTTTGTAACGTCTCTTTCGCGGTGAATGTCTCTCAGAGCCCTATGTATATGTGTGTACTATCGTTAATTAAATCTAAGTTGTAACGGCTCTTCGAAAATCTCGCTTTCATGAGAGTCACTGTTAATCCTTTATTGATTGTATTTGCAAATGTTCAGTGTCGGTTATAATTTATGTTTACAGAAATAAAAAACCTGAATCGAGTGTGTGTGATTTGGGAGAATTCAATGAAGTTGTTTGACCATAGTTAGGAGAGAGAGGACCAAGGGAGTCCTCGGATATACTCCCCGGAGTATACAATTACTTAATTTAAATTTTCGCCGCTCATGAGACCAGTTGATTTTGACGTCTGCAACCCAATTTGAGGTTAAATTGACACCAATTGTCGGTAATATTTTTCCGGCTGTTCGTCCTCTTCTTTGTCTCCTGAAACTCTGTAACAACTACCCTCTATGAGAAACAATATACATTTTATTATTTATAACAAAGTATTCAGGGTATTTATTTATTAAATACACTGATTTTTATCTTCTCCCAATACAAAAAGTTATAATCGATTCTCCCTGTCAACACAACATTGAGTCCATCTTATTTGGTAAACACAGAAATTATAACAAAATATTTTTTTATCCTTGATAAAACATTAAAACAATAAAGAATTAATTTATTAATTTCCCAGGGTTAATGGTAAGTTCTTTGTGTTATGAGACGGTCAGAAATGAATAATAAAATACTAAGCTTTACAAAGAAAAATAGATTATATTTGTTTTTTCTTTAGTATGTAGTTCCGGGTTTATCCGCTAGTGTACAGGTTATGTTCTTTACTACAAACACAAAATTATTTAATGGATGCTGAAAATGCACAAAGATCCGTTATGAAGGTTTTTTGGTTAACAAAAATTAATAAAGTTTGTTTCACCTCTTTTCTTGAAGTGTTTACTTGTATGGTGCTGTTTCTAGTGTTGAAGTTATAGTTGATTTGTAATTTAGTTAATTTTTTCTAAGATACGGTCTCACCAAAAATCTCGAAGTGCAGTCAAACTAGGCCTGAACTGGTAGTTGGATTATTTCAAAGTTTCATCGAGTAAAGGACGTGAATGTTGATACTTGAAGGAGTTCTAACATAAGGTGGACATCACTCGTTAATTTGTATTAAATTTCGCACTATTTCCAAAAGTATTCATTAGGTTTTTTCAAATTTAAATAGGCATTACACTTTTTTTCAAACGTTCTTTTTCTCAATCGTTTTAACAATTAACAATATCTTGTTAGTTGGTTACTGTTAGTAACCAAGCATTTTTTTATGATTTTTTATTGGTGAATCTATATACTTTTGATTATACAGGCTGTTTTTAATTATTATAAATTTATTTCTTATTTATAGAAAAATAATCCTTTTTAACTTTTGTTTATAATCCAATTTAATTTATATAAGGTTTTTCTTTCTCTTTCCTCTTAAATTTATACATAGGTCTTTAATATTTTTATTTCCTTCAATTGTATTTATTTATTATTTGCTTATAGTATCCTTACACTAAACTATTTTCCTCTGCCATTTTACTCATACAGTATTATTTTATTTTATTATTATTTTATATCTAACCCTGGGTTATCTTATATTTAAACACAATTATTATATTAAACATAAAATTATACCTAGGTACAAAATCTTTGTCGCCTACACAATACAAATTATACAAAATACAAACAAAATACAGAATTTGTCAGTAGCAATATAGTCTACTGCTACAATTAATTGTTTCTCCATCTACAGCATAAGTCTGTGAGATGCTCCTTTTAAACCACTTACTTTCTCACAATGTACACTATATCTCACTTTGTACAATATATGTCACTTAGTTATAGTTTATAGTGTTCTGTAGTACAAAGTAATCTATAGCTAGGTACATAATACCCATTTCTGACCTTTATAGTGGGGTGATTACGTTATCATTTTTGGGCATGGGTTATGTAACGTTACATAAAGCCCCCCCCCCACTAGAACAGATTTATTTTTGTTTTACTGGTTTTAAAAAATAAATGGTTGAACCCTTCAATCTTCGGATTCTTCTATTAATCTTCATAATATTCCTTCCTTTCTGACTGTTTATACACCTGTTATTCGGTTAATGGTAATAAGCTGGATTTTATATTCAACTCTCTCTCTCTCTTTTGGAGGCATATTCGTTAATGATTTAATTTCTCTGGGTATTGGTCCTTCCACATATTACTTGATAAGGGCTGGTCACACTAATCATAAAAAACTTGTTTTAACACTTATATTTCTATTTACTTCTATAAATTCGCTTTCTCAATTAAGCTTCTGTCTGCTATCTTCCTTCTATTTTCTACATTCATACTTCTGGAATCTAATATCACTCTTTTCAGCTATTTTATCATTATCCCTTAAATATTCAATTTCCCTAACATTTTTCCCTATCCTGTGCGGTGGTTCAGTTCGAGTGGCCACTTTGGGTCCATTACTCCGCTGTCCATCCTTACACCTTCTGAGAACAGAGGAACATCATCCCTGCTCAGGAAAATTATTGCCGGAACATTTCTACGGTCAATTCATTATAATAAGAAACTTATAAGTAGTCGATTAGCGACTAATACTAAACACTTTTGGGATTCTTCATACTGTTGTTGTTTGCATTTAATTATATATTTCCTTTTCTTCTTGATTCCTTCTTCTTTTTCATTAACTAATAGCATATAACATTATTGATAGGCATTAGTTTAAAATCCTTTTGACTTTCCTTCTTGTGACATATTTTCTCCTTATCATTTCTTCCTATATCATCTTCAATTCCGAGAAATTCTAAATTATTGTTGTATTAATTATTATCCTCCTTCAGCTTCATTGTAGTCGATAAACTATTCGTTATTCTTCTTATTTGAGCACATTACCATCAATTGTTTTTATTTATTTATTTATTCTTCTGTTTGTTACCATCAAAATATTATTTGTTCTATCATTCCATTTTAAATCAGTTCTTTATAAATATTATTTAATCATCTGTTCTCTTTTTCTTAGCGGTTTGTTGTTTGTTAAATCAAATGGTTGCAAAATATTTTAAGTAAGTTGTACTTGCATACTTTTTGTTAAATCAAATGGTTGCAAAATATCTTAAATCATATTATTTCTGAATAAATTAAGTAAGTTGTCCTTACAGGCTTTTGGAATTTTGTGGTTTTATTAAATCATATTGTCCCTGAATAAATTAAGTAAGTTGTCCTTACAGGCTTTTGGAATTTTGTGGTTTTATTAAATCATATTGTTCCTGAATAAATTAAGTAAGTTGTCCTTACAAGCTTTTGGAATTTTGTGGTTTTATTAAATCATATTGTTCCTGAATAAATTAAGTAAGTTGTCCTTACAGGCTTTTGGAATTTTGTGGTTTTATCTTTCCCATGGGTTGCGTGGTCGGTATCAGAAAATCAGACCCCTTTTTTCTGGTTGGTTATCGTTTAGTTTAACCATGGTCCATTAACTCAGGTACTCCCTTTTTCCGGATTACTGGGGTGTTCGGAATTAATTCTCTCCTTGATAATCTCCTTACCATCCGGCTCTCCCACTTTGCTGCTATGAAACCTTCATTTAAGTACCGGTCTTCAGTCATTGTTAGTTCTTTTTTAACTAACAGGTATTGCACCTCCTCTGACATAACATATTCACTAATTTTTAATATCATTCCATTCCCTTTTTCCTCTGGACGATTTACCAACATGTTTAATGATATATTCCGTCTTGATGATCTGACTAATATCTTCTGATGCACTTCAATCGTCGACACATTTAACTGGGATGTAAACTTAATTAACTCCCTCTGTTCATTAATTGGAAGGTTAAATACATTAATTAATCCACCTGTAATCATCTCCCATTCTTCCCTTGTATTTATTATTTTCTTCTACATGTTTTTCTTATTTTCTTGGTCTTCTTTTCAAGGTATTGATTATCCTCTTTGTTGTGGCTATTTTTATTTTCTGATGGCATTACACCTTGGTATTCTGTAATTTCTATTTCCTTCCTACTCTCTTCTATATTCGGACTTACTTTAATACCTACTGAAGTGCTGTCTAATGTTTCATCCAAATTATTGAAATCACTGCCCATTGTTTCCTCTAACTTTCCGAAACTTTCATCCATTTGCTTATTTGTCTCCCTCTTGTATGTATCTGCTTTTTGGCTAAGTGTGTTACTGATCATGTCAATCTTCTCTTGAATTTGTTTTATATTTTTTACTTTCTTCAAATTTGGTGTTCATATATTCCCTTTGTCCGTTAATAATTTCTTTCAATTGGTGGTGTTGTTCATTCATGGTTTGTCTGATATCTCCATGAATGGTCTCAATTTTTTCATTGAATTGTTTTACTAGACTTTCCTGAATACTATCTATTTTCTCATTGGTTTGTTTGTTTTGTTCCTTCAAAGTTTCGTTTTGTTTCTTTGAAGTTTCCTCCTGTTTCCTAAAATTTTCCTTCTTTTCCTCATTGGTTTGCTTTGAGTTTTCCTCCTGTTTCCTAAATTGTTCAGCCATAAATTTCATCATGTCTTGCCAATTGGGTTCTTCTCTGGCTACCGCTTTATCTGGTTGGTCCCCTTGGGCATCCTCTTCAACTCTTTCCTTTTCCGTGTTTGTGACTACTTCGGTTTCTTCTTTATCATCTATTGGTTGTTCCATTTCACTGTCTGTGATTACTTCTATTTCTTGTTCCTGTCCACATACTTCCTTCTCCTTTTCTTCTGCCCTCTTCTTCGATCTGCCTCTGGTATTATGCATTTCTTGTTTTCTCATAGCTGCCGATGATAATTAGGTTTTTTTGTTATATTATTTTGTCGAATATCTCAAAATTTCTTTCCTAATTAAAGCCCTTTTACATTGAGCCCCATTTTGTAACGTCTCTCGGTGAAACTCTCAGAGCCCTTTTTTCTGATCGTCACTATAATATTTCTTTATTTTTATAAGCCCCACGTTGTTAGTGTCATTTTGTAACGTCTCTTTCGCGGTAATGTCTCTCAGAGCCCTATGTATATGTGTGTACTATCGTTAATTAAATCTAAGTTTTAATGGCTCTTCGAAAATCTCGCTTTCATGAGAGTCACTGTTAATCCTTTATTGATTGTATTTGCAAATGTTCATTGTTGGTTATAATTTATGTTTACAGAAATAAAAAAAACTGAAATCGAGTGTGTGTGTGATTTGGGAGAATTCAATGAAGTTGTTTGACCGTAGTTAGGAGAGAGAGGACCAAGGGTATTATCCCCTGAGTATACAATTACTTAATTGAAATTTTCGCCGCTCATGAGACCAGCTGATTATGACATCTGCAACCCAATTTGAGGTTAAATTGACACCAATTGTCTGTAATATTTTTCCGGTTGTTCGTCCTCTTCTTTGTCTCCTGAAACTCTGTAACAACTACCCTCTACGAGAAATAATACACTTTTTATTATTTATAACAGATTATTCAGGGTATTTATTTATTAAATACACTGATTTTTATCTTCTCCCAATACAAAAAGTTATAATCGATTCTCCCTGTCAACACAACATTGGTTCGATGTTATTTGGTAAACATAGAAATTATAACAAAATATTTTTTTATCCTTGATAAAATATTAAAACAATAAAGAATTAATTTATTAATTTCCCAGGGTTAGTGGTAAGTTCTTTGTGTTATGAGACGGTCAGAAATGAATAATAAAATACTAAGCTTTACAAAGAAAAATAGATTATATTTGTTTTTTCTTTAGTATGTAGTTCCGGGTTTATCCGCTAGTGTACAGGTTATGTTCTTTACTACAAACGCGAAATTATTTAATGGATGCTGAAAATGCACAAAGATCCGTTATGAAGGTTTTTTGGTTAACAAAAATTAATAAAGTTTGTTTCACCTCTTTTCTTGAAGTGTTTACTTGTATGGTGCTGTTTCTAGTGTTGAAGTTATAGTTGATTTGTAATTTAGTTAATTTTTTCTAAGATATGGTCTCACCAAAAATCTCAAAGTGCAGTCAAACTAGGCCTGAACTGGTAGTTGGATTATTTCAAAGTTTCATCGAATAAAGGACGTGAATGTTGATACTTGAAGGAGTTCTAACATAAGGTGGACATCACTCGTTAATTTGTATTAAATTTCGCACTATTTCCAAAAGTATTCATTAGGTTTTTTCAAATTTAAATAGGCATTACACTTTTTTTCAAACGTTCTTTTTCTCAATCGTTTTAACAATTAACAATATCTTGTTAGTTGGTTACTGTTAGTAACCAAGCATTTTTTTATGATTTTTTATTGGTGAATCTATATACTTTTGATTATACAGGCTGTTTTTAATTATTATAAATTTATTTCTTATTTATAGAAAAATAATCCTTTTTAACTTTTGTTTATAATCCAATTTAATTTATATAAGGTTTTTCTTTCTCTTTCCTCTTAAATTTATACATAGGTCTTTAATATTTTTATTTCCTTCAATTGTATTTATTTATTATTTGCTTATAGTATCCTTACACTAAACTATTTTCCTCTGCCATTTTACTCATACAGTATTATTTTATTTTATTATTATTTTATATCTAACCCTGGGTTATCTTATATTTAAACACAATTATTATATTAAACATAAAATTATACCTAGGTACAAAATCTTTGTCGCCTACACAATACAAATTATACAAAATACAAACAAAATACAGAATTTGTCAGTAGCAATATAGTCTACTGCTACAATTAATTGTTTCTCCATCTACAGCATAAGTCTGTGAGATGCTCCTTTTAAACCACTTACTTTCTCACAATGTACACTATATCTCACTTTGTACAATATATGTCACTTAGTTATAGTTTATAGTGTTCTGTAGTACAAAGTAATCTATAGCTAGGTACATAATACCCATTTCTGACCTTTATAGTGGGGTGATTACGTTATCATTTTTGGGCATGGGTTATGTAACGTTACATAAAGCCCCCCCCCCACTAGAACAGATTTATTTTTGTTTTACTGGTTTTAAAAAATAAATGGTTGAACCCTTCAATCTTCGGATTCTTCTATTAATCTTCATAATATTCCTTCCTTTCTGACTGTTTATACACCTGTTATTCGGTTAATGGTAATAAGCTGGATTTTATATTCAACTCTCTCTCTCTTTTTTGGAGGCATATTCGTTAATGATTTAATTTCTCTGGGTATTGGTCCTTCCACATATTACTTGATAAGGGCTGGTCACACTAATCATAAAAAACTTGTTTTAACACTTATATTTCTATTTACTTCTATAAATTCGCTTTCTCAATTAAGCTTCTGTCTGCTATCTTCCTTCTATTTTCTACATTCATACTTCTGGAATCTAATATCACTCTTTTCAGCTATTTTATCATTATCCCTTAAATATTCAATTTCCCTAACATTTTTCCCTATCCTGTGCGGTGGTTCAGTTCGAGTGGCCACTTTGGGTCCATTACTCCGCTGTCCATCCTTACACCTTCTGAGAACAGGGGAACATCATCCCTGCTCAGGAAAATTATTGCCGGAACATTTCTACGGTCAATTCATTATAATGAGAAACTTATAAGTAGTCGATTAGCGACTAATACTAAACACTTTTGGGATTCTTCATACTGTTGCTGTTTGCATTTAATTATATATTTCCTTTTCTTCTTGATTCCTTCTTCTTTTTCATTAACTAATAGCATATAACATTATTGATAGGCATTAGTTTAAAATCCTTTTGACTTTCCTTCTTGTGACATATTTTCTCCGTATCATTTCTTCCTATATCATCTTCAATTCCGAGAAATTCTAAATTATTGTTGTATTAATTATTATCCTCCTTCAGCTTCATTGTAGTCGATAAATTATTCGTTATTCTTCTTATTTGAGCACATTACCATCAATTGTTTTTATTTATTTATTTATTCTTCTGTTTGTTACCATCAAAATATTATTTGTTCTATCATTCCATTTTAAATCAGTTCTTTATAAATATTATTTAATCATCTGTTCTCTTTTTCTTAGCGGTTTGTTGTTTGTTAAATCAAATGGTTGCAAAATATTTTAAGTAAGTTGTACTTACATACTTTTTGTTAAATCAAATGGTTGCAAAATATCTTAAATCATATTATTTCTGAATGAATTAAGTAAGTTGTCCTTACATGCTTTTGGAATTTTGTGGTTTTATTAAATCATATTGTTCCTGAATAAATTAAGTAAGTTGTCCTTACAGGCTTTTGGAATTTTGTGGTTTTATTAAATCATATTGTTCCTGAATAAATTAAGTAAGTTGTCCTTACAAGCTTTTGGAATTTTGTGGTTTTATTAAATCATATTGTTCCTGAATAAATTAAGTAAGTTGTCCTTACAGGCTTTTGGAATTTTGTGGTTTTATCTTTCCCATGGGTTGCGTGGTCGGTATCAGAAAATCAGACCCCTTTTTTCTTGTTGGTTATCGTTTAGTTTAACCATGGTCCATTAACTCAGGTACTCCCTTTTTCCGGATTACTGGGGTGTTCGGAATTAATTCTCTCCTTGATAATCTCCTTACCATCCGGCTCTCCCACTTTGCTGCTATGAAACCTTCATTTAAGTACCGGTCTTCAGTCATTGTTAGTTCTTTTTTAACTAACAGGTATTGCACCTCCTCTGACATAACATATTCACTTATTTTTAATATCATTCCATTCCCTTTTTCCTCTGGACTATTGTGAAACAGTATGGTGCAATACGTGTTGACAGAATGTTGTGCAATAGTTACACGCAACAGTAGAACAATGAGGGGGTGGGGAATTGTCCATCTATATGAACGGGGAGCTTGTTCGCTATACAGATCACTCCTGGGTCGACAGTCGCTAGCAAATCATCGCAACCAGTGGACCTTCTAAGCGAGCAAGCAAGATGAAATTATTTGTACAGAAATTTGGGAGCGTCACCGTGCACGATGTCAGGACCTACAAACGGGGACTAAGTATCCGATTCGCCTGTTGCGGAACGAGACGACGCGGTACGGCCCTTCACTGGCAGCCGTTATAACTAGAGGAACGGACGGCGCGGGATTACTGAAGGTCTACCTGCCGAAACGATACGCGAAGCTATTTACGGACGAGGAACTGTAAGGCGTACAGGCGCACACGCTCTACCACAGTACAACGGGCAACGAGATCGTGTAGCGGACGTCACTGTTGGAAGAATGTAAATTATTGTTTGTACGTAATTTTGTATTTGTGTGTGTTTTTGTTTTGTTTTTGACAATAAACGTATTGACTAACATTATATGTGTTATTATTTTCCCTCTCCTCGTTCCTTAGCCCCACCCTCCACCATCCTTGCCCCACCACCACATTAATACGAGCGACACGGTGAGAACAGGGACAGTGTTTAGTTCGCCGTCGACGGAGCAACATCTCTCCGAGGCCCGATCGACCCATACAGAACAACACGTAGAGAGAGAGAGAGAGAGAGAGAGAGAGAGAGAGGGAATACTGACCAGAACATGACATCACGCTCACCCGACATGTCCAGCGTTGGTATAACTGTCCGCAACACGGGACGTTTCATGACAGTGACATGACGGAAAGCGAAGCGAACACACCTCGACGCATGAGGAGAATAAAGTTTAGCGACAACCTGACGTTCTATCCTGTACCGTATTACTGTGAATCGCGTTTCGGTGAACTCGTAAGAAGAAGACGAGTATGCAACGCACGACGAAGAAGAAGAAGAAGAACAACAACAGAAATGGAAACGGTTCGCAAGACGATTGCGATGGAGCTGCACAGACCGGTGAGAAGGAATTCCGAGAGACGCGCCGTGGAACTGAAGGGACTGTACGACCTCTACCAAGCCGATTGTGTGGAGATCATAACGCACGCTAAGGTGGACAAAGGCTACAAGTACCTTATGACCGTTATAAATGCGTTCAGCAAGTTCGCATACGTCGTCCCATTAAAACCTAAGATGGGAGCGGAAGTGGCGCGCGCGCTCGGACCGATTCTCAAAACCAACAGAATGAAATATCTGAAAACGGACAACGGTAAAGAATACTACAACAGCGTTGTACGGTCTCTGTTGGATACGTACAAGGTAAAGCTGTAGTCGACGTTAGTAGTATAGGTATGTATGTGCTGGGACAAGGTCAATGACCCCGGAAGTAAACAAAGATGACCTTGACCCCGGAAGTAAACAAAGATGACCTTGACCGAGACCTTGACCGCCCCCGGAAGTAAACAAAGATGACCTTGACCTAGAGCAAGGTCAAGGTCAAGGTTGATGTCAAGGTCAAGGTCACGGCCAAGGTCAAGGTTGATGTCAAGGTCAAGGCTGGTTATGACGTAAGCAATATGATTTCCAATGACGTGTTCAAGGGAATTACGTAATAACATGTGAACACATGCGGTTGACCTTTCGATTAAACCGCGCCCAAGAAAATTGTGCAATAACACGTGAATGTATGTGGTCGATTAAACCACATCCAAGAAAATTGTGTAATAACACGTTTTCATCATGATAGAAAAGTTGACGTCCATATTTTGAAAATAAAAATACGAATTAATCAGGATCGAACCTATGAAACTATACATCGAATTAAGAAACAACGATTTAATCTACACGGCTAATTCGTATTTTGAATATCTTACTAAATCATGTGAGGAAAAGAGAAAATTCTTTAGAAATGTACTTTTCTTATGAAATTTTTTTTCTTTATTTTTTCCAACATAAACATACAATTGTTATAATGTTTTTACATAATGTTGATAACTACATTTATTAACTTTCTGCTGATTATAAAGACCATTAGTAACATCATTTATACTATCAACTAGCTTAAATTGATTATGTTGTATGTTTAACATTACTTTGTACTCATTCACCTTTTCAGGTACAAATTTAAATATTTTACAATTACACATATTAAAATTTTTAAGCCCAATATTTTTAGTATCATAAATGTTATAAACTACATTCTTCCGCCGATTATATTTGTTTCGCGTGTTAAAAACTTGTTCCATCATTCACCAACGAATAATGACCGTAGGGTAGTGTATCTATTTTATTATCGCAAAGGATTCTTTTATTGTCTAAATTACTTAACGCCAATTTGTTGCACGTAATCGTTTCAACTAGATGTTTTTTCGATCGGAATAATTTCATCATTCTATAGCTATTAATTTTATTATTATCCTTATTTATAGTTACGGGTTTATTATTTTTAAAAACGGTTTTAGAATAGACGCACTCTTTAAAATCTTCAAAGCTTATATGTTTGCTAATAACATTTTTTTTAATTCCTTTTGCTCTTTTTTTAATTTTGTTATCCGCAGTTTTAAATGTATATAATTTAGAGCGTAAACTGATAAATTCTTTAATCGGTACACCCACACATTCATCTTTAAATTTACCAATAACTTTTTTATTTTCATCCGAATAGCACGGATGATTGGGCGAATAATCTGATGTATCAAAGTGTGTAAATAAATCTGAATCTAATATGTCTTTATAAAAATCTTCTGTACGAATTTCGTAAAAAAAGCTATCTGTATCTGTATATAAGAGCAAAAGCTTTTCACCATATTTTTTCTTCATTATATCGTAATGAAAATCATACATTAACGTTTTACTTATTTCTAATACGCTAAATCCGATGTATATTGGTTTATCTAAAAATAAACGTTTTTTATCCGATAATACCGCACATAACGATTTATTATAAATTATTCTGTCTTTAAATACCGGTTGTGTAATTAAATTTAATAATTTTTTCTCATCACTTACAAGTTTAAGGTCAATTCTTTTTCTCACGTTCTCCATACATTTACCGAACACCGAGTTGTTTAATAATTTAAAAAAGTCTTTTTCAAAATCATTTTTAGCTTGTTTTCGTTTTTCTGTATTTAAGTCAATGTACGTTTTTAACCAAGGACCCTGCAAAAATTCTATAATACGATGAATTTTTATAACTTTTAAACCCTGTTTAACAGCTTGTTTTAAATTAATGTAATGACATACATATTTTTCTTTATTTTCTAATGTTGTTAACAATTTTTGTTGTTTTGTTCCTTTAACGCATTGATTAACTGGTAGAAACGGTAAATCGCTATGATGATCATGTAAGTGATGAGGATACTCAACGTCTACTTCTAAAATATAACCGACGGGAGAATCGTCTGCAATATCTAGTATATTTAAATTATCGTTAGGATCTTTCCAAGTAAAACCAGCATACGGCATACATTTACTCATTGCCCAACCGTACAGATTATTCGCGTCTAAATAAGTTAAAAATTTAATCGGGTTAGTTACATCAAATGTTTCTGGAATATATTTATTGTTAGCAACAGATTCTTTTTTTATGCAAACACTTATTCCCCCCCTCACCCCATTTTCAAAAAGTAAGTACATTTCATAATCGGTTAATAATTCCAGTTTAATTTTTGTATAACTTAACATTGCATCAAATGCAAAACCTGGTACTGTAAAGTAGTGTGCGCAGTCTAGTTTATAAGATTGCATACAAAGAGATCTAAAATTTTCAAAAATATCACACAATAATAAAACATCAATTTTTAAATAAAGATCGCTATACTCCCCAAGAGTTTGTATATTAAAATGATTCCAAACTTTACACGCGTGTTCATAATCATCATTTCCAATTTCCGAATCATTTAGTGAACTATAAAAACAATCTTTTGGAGGTAATCTACATTCTTCCAACTTTTTCCAGGAATTCGTATATTCGTAAGGATACACACCTTTCCTGGTAACTAGCGGCATACTGTCTACAGAAAAAAATTTTCCAGTATAAAAAAACTTATCCTTAGGTAGATTATTACTGAGCTCAGCTAACGAACAATTCATAAACCGATAAGTATCAATAAATCTAATATTTAAACCCGAATGTGTTTTCTTTGCAAAAGAAATATATTTTTCTCTTGTATTAGGAATTACATGAATATTTTTTACATCATAGCCCAATTGTCGCACTATAAAATGCGAATCATAATTAGAACTACCATGTATGAAAACTGGTACAAATTTCTGTTGTTCTCGTTTCAGGTTACACGTATTACATAATACCGCACGAAATCGACCGGTTAAATGACAATGATCGCGAACTTTGGGATATAATAACGTAAATTCCTTATTACACATTTCGCAATGTGTAGCCAATTTAAATTTTATTTTATCATCTCGATTCATATGTAAAGGTATATTTTTTTTAATAAGTAAACCGATTAAATTAATTTTTTCAACTAAATATGTCATAAAATTTTCCGCAGCATTTTTACCACGATATAAGTAAGGTTCTGAAGGTAATCGGTTTCTAATACTTTCAGAGATATTGCTATCTATAACAAAATATACGCAAAAACTCATCGGAATATGAAATTCGTTAACTGTAGTAAATTTGTTTTCGGGGTTGGGCAAACAAGTACTAACAGGTTTCAAAATACATTCGAAATCTGCATATACCACAATAGGAACCCTATATTGATAATGAAAATTTTTAAATTCTAATATGTTGTTGTCAGTAGTTGGTAATGCTATTTTTACGGGCGAATACTTTCCGCAATATCTACTATGAATTTTTAATTTTTTTGACTTTTTAGTAAAAAACGAAAAACAACGTTTACATATTTCAATTACTTCTGTATGTTTTGTTAACTGTGGTCTTATTAACTTGGAAAAATCCTTTATATAACAATAATGGTAATTAGCATTATTCAATTTATTTAATACTAGAAGGTCAAAATGATTATTTTTTTCTTCCCTACACACTTTAAGAGGAAAAATTGATTTTTTTTCATCGATAGAATAAATGTTTATTGACACATTATTATTTTTTTCAAAACGAGAAATTTGGTTTAAAGGTGTAGGAAAGTCTATATGTTTAAAATCAAATTTATTTTCTAAATTAAAATAACGAAAATTAACCCGTTCAATGTGAGGTCCAGTAACATAACGACATAAGATTGACCATTTAAAACAAAAAATATCATTATTTTTTGGATTTATTATACATTTTTTATTTTGTAAGAATTTTGGAAGTGGAATATATGAAGCACCTCTTAATGGTTTAAATCGATTTATTCTTAGTAAAATTCCGTCTATACAGTGAAGACTCCATCCGGAACCTTTCCCCATATATATGTTTTCATCGTGACAAATCTCTCTAATCGAATTATTTAATATCATATTTAAATTATCGTTTTCTAAAACTGGGATGTTTTTTGTTTTAAATGATCTGTCCTGTGTTTCATTTATGACAGGTTTTATGTATGTACATTCGACAACTATGTTGAATTTTATTGGACCAAACATTGAAATTATGTTACTTAAAATTGTAACTATATTTAATTTAATGTAATCTAATAACAAACAAATGTCCTTATAATTATTATTAGTGTTTTTATAAAAATATGTTTTTAAATTTCCTTTAAATGCATTCTCTATTTCTATGAAACTATTTGATTCGACAATTTGTTGTAATCTCGCCGTTTTTAATTTTAAATTTATTGATGATGATGATGATGATAATGATGATGCTGGAGATGATGGTGGTGTTGACCATGTTGTTGTTGACTCCAAATCTTGTACACGTGACGGTCCAGGTTGTGGCGAAGGTGTTGTTTCACGAGATGAAGCATGTTCTTCCTCAACAGTATTTCTGGCAAATTGTCTTTTTTTAAATGGCAGATTTTTGTCCATTGCAATCTATAAAAATATATTTAAACAAACGATATTCATATCAGTTCTATAATTATAAAAATTTATTATCCTTGTATAATTTTTATACTTACGTCAGTTACTTGTTCTTCTTGTGTAAAGTAAACTGTATTGTTGGCTCCTTATGTGTGTGGTTGTATTATCTATCTTTATATAGTCGCGTAAAAAGTAGAACAGCAGAGTGATCTAATCTTTATACTTTGAACTATTGTTGTGTAACACGCCCACCGTTTTTGCAATGCAAGATAATCTTTCTCGAGCGCGGTTTAATCGAAAGGTCAACCAGCTTTTCCTATAGTGAGAAACAGTATATATAAAGCGCCTTAGAATTGTATTGTACACGCTCAAACTGCTTCAATAAGAAGAATCAGCAAGTTGTTTCTGCATCGCTTTTTATACAGCAAACTCTATCAGGTAATTATTATTTTTTTGTATACTTTAAAACTTTATTTACAAATTAGTTATGTAACAAAAAACGATTATTTGTATGTTATAGAATCAATAATGGCCGCATCAATTCTTTATTTTAAAAAATTATCTAAAAACGCTTATCCACCTGAAAAGTTAACTAATCAGTCTGCGGGTTTTGATCTCCGTAGTGCGTATAATTATAAAATTAATGCTAACGGAAAAGAATTAGTAAAAACCGATTTAGCTGTTAAAATACCTGACGGTTGTTACGGGAGAATTGCACCACGTTCAGGATTGGCTCTTAAATATCACATCAACGTTGGAGCTGGTGTGGTAGATAGAGATTATAGAGGGAACGTAGGTGTGGTTATTTTTAACCATTCGTCAGCGTATTTTAACATAAATAAAGGTGATCGAATCGCGCAACTGATTTGTGAAAAGATTGAAGAACCGGAACTGAGAGAGGCATCAACTTTAGATAGTACTGAGAGAGGTGATAACGGTTTTGGTTCTACGGGTGGGATAAGCGGATTAAATGATAATGATGAAAATAAAGAATTATTGCTAGAAATCGATAAATTTTTAGCGGAAGGCTAATAAATTTTTTGTTTTTCTAGTAATGGACATCGCTGGACCATCTCACCACATCGAGGAATATGTTTCATTAGAAGACATCCTTAAGCTATTATATTTTTATGGACTTTCGTCTTTATGTTTATGGGAAGATGTGCTAAAGAAAATTAAAACTGATATTGTCAATTCAGATGATGTAGATGTTTTTAATTTATATAGTAGACTAATAGAAATAACAAAAAATATTAGAATCGCTTTAGAATTAAAACTAGTTCGCTCGCAAAAGGATTTATCACTACTAAATAATTATTTGTTTGATATTGATGAAGTATACGAATATTTAAATACAACAATTGTAAATTTTAAAGAAAAAAATATATTAAAATCGACATTTATAATTATTAATTCTTTAATAAAAAATAATATGATGTGTGATAACGATAGCGAAAAGTTTACAATAGATATAGATAATGAAGAGGAGGATGAGGACGAATTTGATAAAGTTTTTACATCCGTAAAAACTAACGAAAATGATAAAAACAATCTCCGTTTTGAACAAACTGTAATGTTTCAAGCTGGGGGAACAAGGAAAACATTGACCACACCTGGTGAAAAAGGGGGGTATTTAATCAAAATTGAAATAATTGACACAAAAAATTTGGTAAACGTTGCTAAAAACGATAGATGGACTAAGGCCGCCTACAGGGCCACATTTTTAGTAGATTCTTCTAAAGACTTGAAATACGTTCAATTATATAAAATGATTTTAAATGTTGCGAAGAATTTGGCAAATATTAAAAATGTTAAAAAAACAAAATTTAAAAATTTTTAATGTTTTCCTTGTTTACTCGAATCTTGTATTTTTTTATTTAAAAATTGAGTGTATATTGTAAAACATTTATGTAATAAAAAAATTTAACACAATTTTTATCTCTAGTTTTAAAAACACAATCCCCAAACATGAAACCTATATATAATTACAGATATGGAACCGACTGAGGTTTTTATCAATTTCTTCATCTTGTTGATGGTGACGATACATACGTCTCAGTCGAGGATCCAAAGACCTGTAGCCGTCGTAAGACCGATGCGTCGGCGGTTACCATCACCACCACCAGTACGAAATGTACGACCACGAAGGGGACCGTCACCACCACCACCAGATGAAGAAACAATACAAATTATTGATGATGATGATGATGATGATGTTATAATAATAAACTATTTATAACATAATAAAAATTTTTTATTATTTCACATAAAGTTTATACATATTTATTTATTTGTGCTACACAGTCCCAACATCTAAGTCTTTTAACTTTTTGGTGTTTATCACATTCACTATTCCAATAATACATCAACCAATCGCTTATATAACAAACATTATTTAAAGCACATTTATTTACATTATGTTTATAAGGACAGTTAACACTATACACATTCTGCCGTTTCAAAATATTTAAAGATGGACATCCTAAAGTTTCGATATCGATAATTCCAGCATACGAATTTAGTTGTGTTTCCAACAACAGCTTCTTTTCCGATCCTTTCACGTAGATACGTTTAATTTTGGATAATTTATCGAAAATCGTTTGTAGTTCAGAGTAGTCTTGAAGCCCGCAGTTCCAACTAAATCCGTGTAATCTCTCTTTAAGCCAGTTTGTATGTTTTTTCTTTTTATTTGATAAATGTTTATAATCGAATGGTGGTAAAAATAAATGATGTTCTCTAACGCCAACAAGCTTGGCGTTTTCTATTTTTTGCATACACAACTCTTTAATAATAAAGTTTTTTCCGTCATCTCGGAAACCTTGAAAATCGACAACGTATTCAACCATTCTTATTGAATGCAAAAGCGTGAATACTGTAAAAATATTCTTCATGCTTCATTATAAAACGACTAGATAAGCGATTTTCTTACGGAACCAGATAACGGTGTGTATTGTATAATTGTATCATAGATAATAAGACAGTAGATTGCAGTTTTTTCGGGTATATTTTGAGATGTTTCTATTTCAAGACGAACATCTATTGAACCCGTTTTTAATGATTCATTTTGCTTAGAACAATCGATAACAAACAGAGGCGTATGAGTTATAAAATTTTCACGATTCATCATTGGCGCGTCCTTACTACCATAGTAATATGAAGATTGAAATCGTCTGTAAAATTCGTGTAAAAGTAACAATTGACCATTCAGATTGTCGTATGGATAGTATTCTGAATTCAAATATAATTTAATATTACGTAGTGATACGGAATCAAAATTTGCCGAATTCTTGTGTATATTATTTTTCCTATCAGACTGAAAGCCAACAATAACGTAACGAGGTTTTTCTGCTTGTGATGACGTTTTGACAGTCCAAGTGTGCTGCTTCGCTTGTGGTGTAGACGGATATTCATAAAGCTCCCATTTCCTAAAGGGGATCAATATAGGTTCATCACGCTCTATTATTTTAAAAAAATCATATTTTTTTTCATCATTTACATACACATATGGCATTATCCATGATATCTGTTTATTGTAAATTTACATCCAGTCACCGATTCTGGTAAAACAACAGCGTTACTATCGGTCGATGCTCTTATTAAAACTAGTTCTTGCTTTATATTTAGCAGAATACGTTTATAATCCTCAACGAATCCAAACAACATTTTTAATGGAATACAGAATAGGAGATCTTTTTCAGATGGCGATAGAGCCCCATATAAATTTTCATTCCAAGCAGCATTTTCTAAAGTATTAACTTCATAAGGTTTAATTGTTAATAGATTCTTCATCGTTGTCGTTATTCCAACATTTTTAATTCGATCAATTTCTGACCCACATATTTCATACCTAATTTCATCAAATAAAAATGCCACAGCGTTTGAAACTAATTTATACGTTTGATCAAATACACCTAAATTATTTGTGTATTCTAATAGTATATAGAGATAACTATCATGTGGAAACGTAAAAACATCTTGTTGATTGATTGGTATTCTAATTTCATCATTATTATTATACGTGCTTGAAGTATACGGATGATGGGTCTGATATTTTAATCTTACTATCGCATCATCTTCATATACGGGATTGTTTAATATATTTAAAATACTACTACTCATTTTTTCGAATATTCACTTATTACTGTTAACCCCAATAATTGTAAAAATTTCTTATTTTGAGGTGTTAATCGTTTAATATTTTTATCTCTACTGATCTTATTCAGATCGTTAACAACCGTTTTATCGGTGTTACCATAGCAAAAAATAAGCCTCATTTTTTTCTCAGGTGTAGACGTAACGTTATTATCTCGTCTCTAAAATTAATCGGTCTTCCTTGTTGATCTTCTAATCTTACTGTAATACGATGTATTCTCGATGTGTTTACTGGTAAATAAATTACATTTGTTGGTATTTCAACTATTTTAAATCCTGGTGGAACCGTAGGATAAAACTCGTGTATTATATGACCTTCAATACCGTTATTAAATGAATAACTAACAAGATTGCAAACTAATCGAACGGCCTCTACTCGAACAATACTTATTGGTAAGGTTGAGCTGTACCATTTATTAGGCTCAAGCACACATTCTTCAAAACCGAATATGGAGGCAAGAGAATTAGGCTTTTTAAAATCGATTAATACATTAGACAAAATTTCGCTTTTCAGCGTATTGTTATTCGCCTTTATCACCACCCGAACGTGTTCATAATTTTTAATTAAGTAATCATTAATATATGTTGCAATGTCTGATATTTCGTAAGAACCTGTAGGTAATTCAATTTTCTTATCGCCATCAAAATATAGTATGTTATTTACACCTTCTTCCACGTTTGGTATTGAATTGTATGTCATGAAATCGATTAATCCAAGTTCCCATTTTTCGTTATTATTTAATTCAATTGGTGGAAAAATGTCACACTCCAATTCAGGTCCTTTGCCGCTTAAAGAAAACATTGTTCGCAAGAAATTGAAGACATAAGTGTCCACAATTAACTGAACCCAATTTTTGCTTTCGTGTATAATTATAACTAATTTCGATAGGATGTTCTATGGATGAAGAAAAATAGTTAATCAGCTCAGTAGGCGGTTTTAAATTACCAAAGCTATCAAAATAATTAATTTTATTCTCATGTTTTACGTAACACACCCAATGCGTGCCTTGACCGTAAATACTGTCTAAATTAACAATACCAGCCTCATTTTTCCATATAGCACTGTTTAAAGGTAACGTATCACGCATAAACACACCTCTAAAATTTGGAATTTTTAATCGATTAATATATAACAATAACTCGCTCGTTGAAAGCGGGCGAATTGGGATATGTTTAATTATTTCCGCCGCCGCCGATTTGATTTTTTTTTTTTAACGCCTCCACCCGTTTTTTTATACGGTCGTAAGTATAATCCTTTACCTTTCAAACATTTCTTTTTTGAAACCTTCTTCTTCTTCTTTACACCCCCACCAAATTTGCTTTTCGCCTTCATAATATTAGTTACAGCCCACGCAGCGGCTTTCTCCGCGAGCGAAGCGTCTTCTGATTTAACACGTTCCCAAGCTCTTTCAGCTAAGTCTTTATCCGCTCTAGCACGGTTTGTAGAATCTGAATATTTAGAATAGGCGATATCGTGTTGTTTACACGCCGCGTCAAGCTTATTAATTCCAGGGTCTCCTCGTTGCAAGCGTTTAGCCAACTTCGTACCTGGTCCACAATATTGATAACCGGGTATATGAAGTTCAACTGGTAATAAGTCGATTGATTTGTTAATAACAGTACCAAGAATGTCGCCCACTAGCCCGCTCCCCTCTTTATCGTTCCGATACACGCGCATTTATGATTCTTCATACAAACTCTGTACCATATATATAATATAAAATTCGTGTCTACTTTTAATAGGTTTGTCTGTTGTAAGTTCTTTATATAATTTGTACAATATATTTAGCAATTTTTTATCATATTCGAGAAACTGATCATATACGTATTTTTTATTTACAACACCATAATCGCTTTCAGGCTCGCTAACATTAACAAGTTTAGCTTTTTTAAAATCCAGCTCACCATCACTATTAAAATCTACTCTTTTGTCTATGTATTCTTCAACCTCGTGTTTCAAAGTGTTCAAAGTATTGTCTAAAGTTTGTTTATTTATACCATCAGTTAAATCAACAGGTTCAGCCACATTAATTAATCTATTATTCTTAAAGTCGCAACACCCAGGTTGTACAAGCGAATTGGGTAATTTATTATCCACATAAAATTTATTTGCGGCGTCTTCTTGTTCTTTAGGATTTTGTAGTCGTTCGATAACGTGATTCTCAGCATCAAAAGAGTTTCTTTTTTTATTAAATATAATAGTATTGTTTCTTAAATATTCCACATTTACAACATCGAGTTTAGATATGGGTGAAGCAACATTTGTAACACGATTATTTTTAAACGAATAAACAGAACCATCTTTCACCTTAACCGGAATTCTATTAACTAAAGAAGTTTTCATCGTATTTTCACAATATATTTTATTCGCAGCATCAAAAGGTTCTTGCGGATCGGCTAAATTAGTAATTTTTTTCATTTTAACATCGAAATGATTACCAATATTTGATAAAGTAATCGAGTTTTGTTTCACATATTTAACGTTCACAGCTTCATTATCCGTTTTCGGGTCTCCAACATTGCACAGCCTTTTGTTATTTATATTAAAATTTCCATCCTTTGTTAATTTAAACCCCTCACCCGGTGGACCGCGTTGAATTTTTGATCCTGTCACCAGTTCTCCACTATAGTGTCCGAATTTGTCAACGCTCATTTTGAAAATATGGCCTCAAACGATGCACCGTCTTCTTTTATTATCCCCGCCTCATGCAATTCTTCTATAATTGATAATATCTCATTGCTATGACCTGAATGACCAGCACTTTGAGAAGCGATTAACAATTGTAGCCGTTTACATAATTCGTTTATATCATCCCAATAGACATAATTAGGCTTGTTGTTATTTAATTTTAATAAACCTCGACCACGATTTTCCGGTTTAGATGTTGAAATAATCGGTTTAATTATATTTTTATATTTGTAACTAGCGCTGCTTTTTACTCTATTTGTCGTTAAATTTAAATATGCACCTGTTTTACTTATCATATGTGAATATGCGTTTAAGTCTTCTTCCGAATATAAATATGCGTCCGGGTGTTTTTTGAAAATAAGATCGTACAAACCAGGCGTACCTTTATATGTAAAACCGTTGATTATAATATCATCATTTTCTTCAATTTTCATAGGGTATTTACCCAACATTAAAGTAGTACCATTCGTAAAATACGGACCAAAAACGTGATCGATATCGTGATTATCATCATCGAAAAATTTACGCATATATTGTCTCGCTAGCAGTCCTTTAAACCATATATAAATATAATGATCAATCGATTTTCGTCCTTCTGGTGTTGATATCAATTCTTCTGCTGTAGGTAGCGTTTCATACGTTTTTTCTTCTTCGCGCGGTAACGGAAGCGGTGTATTTGGTGGTGCTGGGCGTTTATTCGATAATGTATTGTTTTCAGATTCATCTGAAAACCTTTTGTTTTTTAATCGCTCCTGAATATCGTTCATTTCAACATCCGCATCTCGTTCTTTCTCCTTACTTGGCGGTGTAACAGTGTTCTTTTCTTGTACTAACTTTTGTAATGGAGCGACAACGGGCCTTAACGATTTTTCTGCAAGTTCTTCTTCATCAATAATGTTTTGTGTTAAAGTCTGATGTTTCTTTCGAATATTCTTTCTTATCTTCCCAATCTCTTTAGCAAGCTTCTCACACTCATCTAGAGAACGTGACTTTCTCGGTGCCATGATGAAAAATAATTGAACGAACAATTACAAGTCGTTAATATAGATATCAAAATCAAAACGGTAACGCCCTCCACAGTTCATATTGCTTTCTTTATCTATTACAAGGAAACCCTTTTTCCGTCGTGTCCACGCTTTTGTACAAATATCTTTAAACACTTCAAACGTCATGTCTGTATTTACGTGATCACTATATATATGTTTTAAATTTAAATCGTCCTGTTTAAAAATAATTATTAAATTTGCATTATCGCGTATCAAATGTTTTGGTATTCGAACATAAGTTTGACATATATATATAACATTGTTTTTTTTATGTCTACACATTGTAAAATGGTTTCTAATGTTGTCCTGTTGCTCGCACGCTACATCGTCAAATATAATAACCGAATTTGATTTAGCATCGTCAGGATGAATCACTTGATCATTTTCAGAAAATTTATAATAATCTATTTCCGACATATCGGATAAAACCATATCTAAAAATTTATATTTTGTTTGATAGAGCGATTTTGAAAAAATATATACATTTTCAAAATATAACCCGTTAGGATCAAACAGCAGGTTTAACATTAAATTTGTCTTCCCTGTGTCGCTGGGGCCTATGATAAGACATCTGACATTATTTGGTAATAAATCGCTATGAACTTTGTTCTCTTTTTCTATCGATTTACCAAAGTTGCGGATACGCAGTCTCTTTGTTTGTTGTACAAACTTCATTTTGATAATAACTAATACAGATTAAATAACACGATTTTTATCAATCCAGCTATTGCTAGATTTATCATATCCCAACCACTTAACAAATAATTTATTACCTCTACGCTTTAATATTTTTTCGATTAAAAATATATCTCCAAATTTTGTTTTACTAATTTCTTGTTCGTAAAACCCCCCATCTAATACGATTCCTTTATCATCTCTTAAAATATAAGTCCTGGGTGCTGTTGGTTTAATACTATCAACTGTAAATATTTCGTTTGTCCAATTTGGTAAATAACCCTTTGTAAATACTTTCTTATATTTACTAATTCTTACTCTATCACCAACTTTAAATTTTGGCGGTTTCTTATTAAGTAGTAATCGTTTTTTATTTATTTGTGATAGGACTAACTCTTCATTATGTAAGCCTACATCTATTGGTTTCATCTTAATAGTTCTGTGTACGCTATTATTATATTTATGTAATAAGTTGGGAAGAATTTCAATCCATGTATATTCCCCGCTAGAAGTAAACCACTTCCACATATAGTTTTTTAATGTGCGATTAAAACGTTCGATTATGGACGCTTTTTTATCAGAATAAGTAGAATAATGGTTTATATTATAATAACCAAGCAATCGTTGAACGTGTAAATTATAGAACTCTTTTCCGTGGTCGGTTTGTAAATGTTTCATTTTGTTCGCTCGTAAGATAGGTGAAAGAGCTTCCACAATATCGTTTGAAGATTTTGTTTTTAAAGGAATGGCGAACGCATATTTACTAAAACAGTTTATTATTGTTAATATATACTTATAACCTTTATTTAACTTTGAAAACGATATCATGTCTACGAGGTCGGCTTGGTACAAATCGTGAACGCCTTTCAACTCTACATTACGTGTTGGAAAATTCCGTCTGGCTTGTTTGTGTAGTTCATCGCTGATAATCTGTCTAACACTCATTATTATTCTAAATACAGTAACAAAGTGATTAAATAGGTTGAAAAATCAGTTAATAAACGCATACTATTTCTGTTATCACATTTTTTATTTACAATTGCACAGTTGCATATTTTATTTTACAATTGCGATTTATGTAATTTTACTAGTAAACAATCTGGTGATGCTTTTTGATGTTCAGTCCAAGGATCATCGGTCGCTTCCCATTCGTCAAGAACAACTTTACATTCTACACACATTGCTTCATCGCTATTTCCTGTATAAAAAAATCCCGCTAATAAAAGCTTATCGGCTGCTGGTAAACGTTTTGGCCAAGCACAGAATGTAGCTTCCATCATTTCCTCAGTTGCACTAACACACATCTTTGCATCTGAATAATCCGCAATACACTTTTTAGATTTTGCATAGTTTTCATATTTGTAAGGCAAATAACGAACTCTTTTACATTTCGGATGTGAAAGTTTATGTATAAATTGAATATGTGTGATAGTAAAATAATTTTTTGTTTTAAATCCGCACTCGCTACAAACAATAATTCTTGAACCTGGTGTATGAATAAAACCCTCATTTTCAAAAAAATCTAACAAAAACTTTTCGCATATTGTCACCATCTTGAACCGATTATATCTTTTGTTTCTTCTTCACAGTCTATGTCTATTAGTATTTGGTAACGACATCTTTCTAATTTTTTCAACACATCCGTATATGAATAAGATACTGGAAAATGAATCTTAATTATACACTCTTTCCTTTCAAATTTGATAACATCCGCTTCAGAAAATTCGTTAATTATTAGATAACACACATCGTTAAAAGAATACTCTCCTAAACCTAAGTGATCTACAAAATAAACGCGCCAATTCAAAGCGTGCACGTTTTCCGTATCACTCTGCAAAGCCATACTGAATGTGACTTATAAAAAGAGGATATATATATATACCCCGACAGAAAGCATATGATGAAAATATATAAATAGGAGATTAAAAATAAATATTTAACAAAAATTTTTAAACTATAAATCTTTTATTAATTCTTTCATAAACGGTCTTATAGTTGAGTCTGGTCTGTTAGCTATAGATTTTAGTTTAGTGATTTCCCCAGGCGTCAGACGTTTTGGAGAAAAAAACCATTTATGTAGGAGACGCTCCTCCTCCTTCCGTTTTACGTTCTCATGATCCATTGAGGTGGGCTTTCGTTTTACGTTCTCTTGATCCAGCAAGCGTTAACGCCTCGGCGCGCTTTGTGTAAAATTAAATACAGTTTATATAGCAAGTGGAACACGTGCTGTTTTTTTGTAATGCAAGCAGGATGTAGTTAACCGACTTACGCAACACACATTCACTTTCTGGTTATTACACAATATCGAGGTCAACTAACCGCTTAGCGCGGTATAAATATTTTTTTAATTTTTCCTTTGTATTATTAACTTCTGTATCAAATCTTTTAATTGATATAATACGTCATCATTTACACATTCCAATCCAAACACTGAAAGATTATTTCTTTCCGTTTTTGATAGCTTGCCAGTAAATTCGTTAAACGCGAAAATCGTATTATTCTTAAAAAAATATATATTACCATCTATGAACCTAAATGACGAGTCGATATTAGGAGGTATCCCTGGAAAACGTTGAGATATATATCCCCACGATCTAATTGTAAACGAACACTCATCAACCTCTCTAAAATAATTATCATTATGAAATATAAAAGTTTTACCTGTATAACTATTGAATACAGTATGCAATTTACTTGGCTGAATATTAAACACGGATGAAAGATATTTTGGGTAACCATGAATTAATTGAAGACTTACTAAGTCGAACATATAAATAAGCGAATCAACGAACATCACTATCTCACCAGACGGACGTTGATAGACGGCTAAAACTCTTGAAAAGTTTTTTGGTAAAAATGTTAACCAATCCGTTATAATAATCGGTTTAGAATATATCATATCATCGGTGTTTACTATCCATAACCATTTCTCGTATAATATATATAATCGTTTGTCTGCTATTAGAAACGTGTTAAGGTTTTTAGCTTTTTTTACGAAATTCGTACAGAAGATTTTTATAAAGACATATTAGATTCAGATTTATTTACACACTTTGATACATCAGATTATTCGCCCAATCATCCGTGCTATTCGGATGAAAATAAAAAAGTTATTGGTAAATTTAAAGATGAATGTGTGGGTGTACCGATTAAAGAATTTATCGGTTTACGCTCTAAATTATATACATTTAAAACTGCGGATAACAAAATTAAAAAAAGAGCAAAAGGAATTAAAAAAAATGTTATTAGCAAACATATAAGCTTTGAAGATTTTAAAGAGTGCGTCTATTCTAAAACCGTTTTTAAAAATAATAAACCCGTAACTATAAATAAGGATAATAATAAAATTAATAGCTATAGAATGATGAAATTATTCCGATCGAAAAAACATCTAGTTGAAACGATTACGTGCAACAAATTGGCGTTAAGTAATTTAGACAATAAAAGAATCCTTTGCGATAATAAAATAGATACACTACCCTACGGTCATTATTCGTTGGTGAATGATGGAACAAGTTTTTAACACGCGAAACAAATATAATCGGCGGAAGAATGTAGTTTATAACATTTATGATACTAAAAATATTGGGCTTAAAAATTTTAATATGTGTAATTGTAAAATATTTAAATTTGTACCTGAAAAGGTGAATGAGTACAAAGTAATGTTAAACATACAACATAATCAATTTAAGCTAGTTGATAGTATAAATGATGTTACTAATGGTCTTTATAATCAGCAGAAAGTTAATAAATGTAGTTATCAACATTATGTAAAAACATTATAACAATTGTATGTTTATGTTGGAAAAAATAAAGAAAAAAAATATGTACATTTCTAAAGAATTTTCTCTTTTCCTCACATGATTTAGTAAGATATTCAAAATACGAATTAGCCGTGTAGATTAAATCGTTGTTTCTTAATTCGATGTATAGTTTCATAGGTTCGATCCTGATTAATTCGTATTTTTATTTTCAAAATATGGACGTCAACTTTTCTATCATGATGAAAACGTGTTATTACACAATTTTCTTGGATGTGGTTTAATCGACCACATACATTCACGTGTTATTGCACAATTTTCTTGGGCGCGGTTTAATCGAAAGGTCAACCGCATGTGTTCACATGTTATTACGTAATTCCCTTGAACACGTCATTGGAAATCATATTGCTTACGTCATAACCAGCCTTGACCTTGACATCAACCTTGACCTTGGCCGTGACCTTGACCTTGACATCAACCTTGACCTTGCTCAAGGTCAAGGTCATCTTTGTTTACTTCCGGGGGCGGTCAAGGTCTCGGTCATCTTTGTTTACTTCCGGGGTCAAGGTCATCTTTGTTTACTTCCGGGGTCATTGACCTTGTCCCAGCACATACATACCTATACTACTGACGTTTAGTAAGAAAAAAGCGTCGATCGTGGAACGGTTCAACAGAACGTTGAAGACGCGCATGTATCGCGCGTTCAGCGAACGAGGACATTACCGTTGGTTGGACACGTTGCCCGGACTGGTGAAAGCGACAGCGTGCACAGAACGATCGGTATGAAACTCAGCCGGGTGAACGAAAGCAACGAACGGGTAGTGTTAGAATGTATCAAGAAGAATACACGGCCACGCGGTGCGTGCGAGAAGAAACCAAAATTCAAAGCGGGCGACCGTGTTCGCGTGAGTAAACACGAAATGACGTTCGCGAAAGGGTACACGCCCAACTGGACCAACGAAATTTTCACCGTGCACGCGGTACAACCCACCGTTCCCGTCACTTACCGTCTCGAGGATCACGCCGGTGAAGCGGTGCAAGGCGGCTTTTACGAGCACGAAATCAGCAAGTCGAGCGTAGGCGACGTTTACCTGGTGGAGAAAGTGTTGCAGCGCAAAGGCGACAGGGTGCGCGTGCGTTGGCTCGGTTTCGACGGTAAACACGATTCGTGGATACACAAGAAAGATCTGATATAAAATGCGGAAGCAACGCGTAGCGTGGCACCAGTACGCGACAGTACGTTACGATGACAACATCGTCATGTCGGCGGCGGCGGCAGCGGTGAACAACCGCTCAATAGACGACTGTGGTCGAACGACGACGAAGAAGAAGAAAATGAAGATAGTACAACAAGTCCGAAAATAAAAAAAATAAAAAAATATGGACTTGTCGGATGGTTACACGAATGGTGGTGGTGGTGGTGGTGAGGGGCGGAGGAGCAAGGAGGAGTAAGCACGCACCACTTCTGCCCGATTCTGTACGTTCTATCATCTGCGGACCGTCCGCGTGCGGAAGACGAACGTAATGTTCAATCTGTTGATCGACGTGAACGGTGTACGTTTCGCAAATCTGTACGCGTTTTCAAAATCACTGTTTCACCCCAAATACCAGATGCTGGAATCGCTGATGACACGGCTAGCCGACGACGGACCGGGTTATCACGCGTACAGCGAAAACGAAGAGGTACCGCCGCCCGACGAAGTTGACACCGCGTCCGTTATGGTGTTCGACGACGTGTCTTGTGAAAAACAACATAACATACGTAAGTACTTCGCTATGGGAAGACACAGCGTTGTAGACATGTTCTACTTGTGCCAGACGTATGGTCAAATACCGAAACAGCTGATTCGTGACAACGCCAACCTTATAGTCTTGTTCAGACAGGAAGATCTCAACTTGAAGCACGCGTACAACGATCACGTCAACACGGACATGAAGTACGAAAGGTTTAAGAACTTGTGCGCCAAAGCGTGGAAAGACCGGCACGGTTTTCTCGTCGTCAACAAAGACTCGTCCATCGATAACGGGCGGTACAGAATCGGTTTCGATCGTTTCATAGTACCACCACCGAACGAATAAACAAACGTCTGTAGACTCTGTGTAAAACGGGAGGGACGTTGACCGTTTCCGTAAAGAGGTTTATATACCGACGACTAAGATTGTACGTAAATACATGTGTTCCGACGTCGATTCGTTAGTCGATCTACTGGCGTTCGTGAAAATGGACGACAAGGATAAACGGGTCGTTCGTGATATCGAAACGATCAGCAATAACATACTGAAGAAATACCGCGTGTTAAAATACGGGATCCAAGAACAGGAAGAAAAGCTAACGAGAAGTTACAAACCGATCTTGGAACCGTTGAAAACCATTTCGCAAGCGTTGGTTGAAAAAAAACGTAAAACAACTCCAAAGCCGATACCGGAAAATAAGCAGAAATAAGAGGAGGATGAGGAAGGGATGGATAAACAGCTAGTAAACTCTAAACATGACGGTATACCGCTTTTCCTAGACACGTCCGTAGTTGGCGAGACGACGACGACGACGGACGTTGATGATGATGATGACGACGATGACCCTAGTTTATCGGTTCAAGGACTGTTGAACACGCCCGAAGAGAGACGTGAAGAACGTAATTATTTTTAGAGCCAATACGAACCCGATTCGCTAGCGTACAAATACATGAGCATGACCGTATCGGCTGATCGTGGACAAAATACGTATGGATTATACGTACGGTGTAAGACACGAAGGTGGTAGATGGATGAAAGGCGATTCGCAGGTGAAATCGATGGTAACGATAATTTTGTTATCAACGGTGTACGATACAAAGGCACGCCGGGACTTTTCGAATTGGTGTTCATGAAACGTCAGGATACCGGCGTATACAACGAGGACGATCTCGCGAGTTACAAGAGTATACTGGATGCGACTAACGCGCACAAACGATACTACCGACGACGCGAAGAAACGTGAACAGAGGACCAAAGTATACAAAGATAATAGGTCCGTTGTTTCGAACGACGCGTACGGGACGCGGGGCGGCGGACACGTGAACAAATACATCCAAACCGGAAACGATATATACATGGAAGTGAGGAGAAGAGGAAACGATATAATCGATTACGTACACTGGGACTATCCGAACGAGCTGGTGGACAGACTGCGATTGTTAATCGAATCCCAACGCGCCGGTAACAGCGGTCACACGAACGAAATCGTCTCCATTGTGGAAGAACTGCGTAAAGCCGTTATCGTTGTATAAATCAGTACGTATAATATGTATATAAACGAGTGTACAGAGTCGGCACGTTTCATTCGTAGCTCGGACACGATGAGCGTTGACAAATTCGGCAGACACCGGAGCATCGTCACGATGCGACGGGAGACGCGACGCAGTCTGCGGGAGGATATCGGTATCGGATTGACGGTGGACGGACACTTCGACGTAGCGGGGAAAAAAATAAGCAGCTTGGCGGCGCCGGTCGACGGTAGCGACGCCGTTCCACTACAGTTCGTGCAAGACCACTGCCTGTTAGTTGATGACGACGGTGGGAGGGGGCGGCGGCGTCATCACAAGAATAGACGTGAAAGGTCGTAAGCTCGCCAACGTCGCCGCTCCAGCCGATCTGCAGGACGCCGTCAACAAGCAGTACGTAGACTACACGTGCTTGCGTTTCACAACGCCGCCACCGGATAAGAAGGAGAAGAAGAACGAGGCCGCCGCCGTCGTCATCGACGCGCGCGACCACCGCATACAATCGCTCGGCGAACCGATTCGTGCGAGAGACGCAGCGACCAAAGGATACGTAGAAGCGAAGGTTATACCACGGGACGTACAACCTAACCTGTCGGTGGGGAACGTGCGGATAACGCAGTTAGCACCGCCCGTGAAAAACAAGGACGCGGTGAACTTGGAATTTTTGAACGAGCACACGATCGCTTCGTTGCACGGCACCTGGTTCAACGCCCAAGGAAAGACTATTTTAAACGTCGGCGATAGCAGTCGGGTAATGGACGCTGTAAACTTACATCAATTGGAGGACGCAAGGTGGTACGCAAGCAGCAAAATGTACAAACTCGCAAACGTGTGCCAAAGACGATGGGAGAAAGTAGTTTCGTACATCTATAAATTGCACGCGCACGCAGCGCGGAGTTCACTCAACGCCGAAGCGGCAGAGTTGATACACGCTAACAACGAGGAGACGAGCGAATTAATAGCGGAATTGGATAAGGCCCAAGTAGGGCAGGACAAAGATTGGAGATCCGTTTACAAGGTCGATAAATAGTAGTCATGTACAAAATACGAGGTCATGGTGTTAAAAAATGGAAAAAAGGGAGTGGTCCTATCAGGAAAGTGCTTAAAAACGTGTTACCTTTCGTCACGCGGTCAGTGCCGACTTTGATCAATTGAGCGGTGGACTTATTACCGGTGGAACTGCATATGCCCGGATACAGGTTCTGCGGACGGGGAACTAGACTGGAGGAGAGATTGGCGCGCGGCGAACGCAGAATCAACGAGTTGGACGAAGCCTGTCGTGAACACGACATCGCGTACGCCACGTACAAGGACAACGAGCGCAGACGCGCAGCGGATCGCGTGCTAGCCGGCAAGGCGTGGGCTCGAGTGAATGCTTTGAACTCGGGCATCGGCGAACGAGCGTACGCCGCTGCGGTAGCCGCAGAGATGAAAGCGAAATCGCCGTTAGGCGACGGAATGTGCAGCGGACGTAAACGACGTCGTCGACGCAGCGGAGCGGTCGTTAAGCGCAGAAAGGCAGCAGCACGTACGACCAAGAGGAGGAGGAAGAGGCGAACGACGACGACGAGGAGAACGACCGGATCGGGAGGTCGACGTCAAAGACGACAGAGCGGAGGAGGTATAAACGCAAAATGGCTTCGGGACTGTACCTGCGTCCGTACCGAAAAAACTACTAGAAATACCCGTGCGCCCGTTGTCCGATCGCGATCTGTACGCGTACGCGAAGAAATTGAACGTACCTTATTTCAGAGGCGTGTACATGCGCGACGCGTTACCGTGCTCGCCGCCGCGGAAGAACGAGAGCGCAGTCTTGAATCTCGACGATACCCCCGGACCGGGCACGCACTGGGTATGCTACAAGACGTGACGCGATCGAGTCCTGTACTTCGATGTGATCCGCAATTTACGTCCGCCGGTCGAGCTGATGCGATACTTCGGCGCGAACGTGACCGACGTGCGTTACAATTACCGCGTAAACAACCGCCGGACACGGTTGTCTGCGGACATTTATGTTTAGAGTTTTTGTCGTCGAACGATCAGTACACGACGAGATGTCGTCGCTGACGGTCACCGTCACGGGCACGGATCCGAGCGCACTCGTCTGTGACTTTTTTCCACCACTCGAACTGACGGCGGGCGAATGGTACGCCGGACTGTTGGATTTCACCACGTACAACTCTATTCCGAACGTGGAAAGCTGCAGAAACAACGTCTTTCCCGTACTGAAGGGTGGCGGCGGCGGTACGGGTAAAACGTTAGAACTCATCGAATTACCGACCGGTGCGTACGAAATCAGTGATATCGAAACGTACCTGAAGAAAGCGACAGTCGACCCGAAATTCGGTCTGCGCGCCAACAACAACACGCTGCAATGTGAACTTTACTGTTCTTACGAGATCGATTTCGGTAGTACACAGCACGGAATCGGTGCCATGCTGGGTTTCATCAAGAAAACAAAGTTGGAAGCGTACAAATTACACACGTCGGACGCCCCCGTAAACATTAACAAAGTGAACGTTCTAGAGGTAAGGTGTAACGCCATGTAAGGTTCGTACAAGGACGGACGAAACGATCACATTCTATATTCCTTCTACCCAACGGTCGAGCCGGGATTCAAGATAGTAGAAACGCCCAGCAACGTAATATACCAGCCGGTGAACGTACAAAGTTTACGTAACATTACCGTATCGGTACACGATCAAGACGGAGATATCGTGAATTTTCGCTGTGAAGTCATCACCGTGCGAATCCACCTAAAAAGAATGTAACGATGGGCTTTTACTTCAACAATAGTGGTTTTTCTGTTTTTTCTGTTGCACCGTCGTCGTCGTCTCGCGCAAGACTCGCGAAGATACAAGAGGAGCGTACGTTCGGGAATCGTGTCAGTCGACGTTCGACGTTGAAGCGGTTAACACCGACGAACCGATGCTATCTGTTTTCACTAGGCTTCAAAGTCAAGAAAAACAAGTAACATGTCGGTCAGCGGTATCCTGGCGGTCGATCGCGGTCCGCTCTTCGACGACACCGTCACGCATTACGAGTACCACAGTCACGCGCCGTACGCGTCGTCGCGATACGGTAACAACGATGAAATACGTATACCCATGCTGCACCAGGACGTCTTCATTCTGCCGATGGAAAGTTTCCTGTACGTCAAAAGCAAGTTGAGCAAGAAGACGTCCGGGGCGAGCGATACCGACGAAGTGAACGTGAAATTGGTAAACGTGAACTTGGATATCGCCAACGGACGCTACGCACTGCTGTACGACATGTATTCTCGTTTTCAAAAATCGTACTACCACAGGACTCAATCCAATGTACTTCTATCGCCGGACGATTCAGAGATAAAGCACCGCTATTCGTCTTCGATTGTAGCAGACAGGACGAGTCGCTCAAGTCTTCACCGGTCGACGTGCGATTGGAATTCGAGTCCACGGAAAATTTCCCCGCTGAAACCACACCCATCTGCATGATACGCCACGATTCGCTCAACGTATACACTCCGCTGTCCAACACCGTGCACAGACGCACTTGATTTCGTCCCCCCATCAGTACTACCACCACCACCCGGGGTAGCTGTGTCTTCCCCCACACAACCACCACCACCACAACCACAACCACAACCAATAGGAAGTCGTGACCTACATACATATTACCGAGTGTTGCATCATCTTGTGTCATTCGAGCGAGTGCGGTTGACTGAATACGTTGTTGTCGTTACTGTGAACGTTGTGACTGTGTGATTACCCAACAACATGGCGTCGACAATCGTTGAATGTGAACAGCAGCAACAGCAATCGCAACCGATACACCGCGACGTGTATTTACGTCTAACGTACCCGTTGTCGCACAAACGATACATAACGGTCGGAGTGTTTGAAGAACGCGGACACGATGTGTGCGTTTCGTTTACGAACGGTGCTCGTCCGCAACGCGTGCTATTCGATTTCACCGATTGGAACTTGTTGACTTTACCACAGGAACGAAATACCGACGGTCTTCGTTCGTCCGACGTTAGGTTAGTTTTGTTTCAGGACATGGACAAAGGAGACTAAGACGATAGGACTAAAAGTGTTTACGTGAAACGCGGATGTGTACATTTTAAAGACAAAAATAACGGTTCGATCGTACTGAACGTCAACGAGTGGTCGTGTTTTGTTCGGTTAAAAACGATAATTAAAAAGTACGTAGCGCGTTTGTTCTACGAACAAGAGACTATTAAACTGTACATCGATCACGTGGTATCGAGTGCGGGAGGACGGTACGTGTGCCCGCCGGACGTGTTTTGCAATAACGTGATGTACGACCGTTTGTACGACGAACTCGTTATGTACGGGAAAGCGGAACCCGTGATACCGGATAATACTGTAGTCGAGCTGCTATGTAATCTTGAACAGGACGAAGAATGTTGAAGGGAAAAAAACAAAATTGCGGACTGATTATAAAACATCGCGTACGCGTTAGAATAGTTACACTTCTCGTCATGCGGCCGCCAGGAGCAGAAGACGAGGACGTGCGAACCGCTGTCGTCGAGTTTCAAGCGTTCCACGGTGTGCAGAACGAGTACGTTGTCAAGGAGTTCGCCGCGGTAGATCAGAGTACACGATGTTTTACGGTGGCGTTTTTCGCGCCTTACGAACTATCGCGTCTCGCGGCGAAGACGATATGGACCAACAAATGGTTGGAACGGCGCTATCACCGTCTGAGATGGGACGACGGTTACATTTCGTACACGGACGTTTTGCGTACGATCGCGCAAATCTGTGCCAATTTCACCGCGATCTACACTAAAGGGTCGGAGAAAGGCGCTTTTCTACGCGCGTACCACCGCAACGTTATCGACCTCAACTAAATGAACGCGTCGACGGTGAGCGACCGGTCGACGAGCTCGTTACAATGCCCTATCGTGCAACATCGGAACAACGGCGGTGGACCGTTCACCAGATGCGCGCTGCGTAGAGCGTTCTTCTACAGCGAGTGGTTGGTGAACGAGAGAAAACAACGCGCTTAACATCGATGTACTCTGTGCACGAATAGCAAAATATTTTAGTGTGTCTGACCTTACGCTAGACAATAGGATGTAGCCTATTATTAGCATGTGTATTGTAGTTAAGTATATACGATATACTCTGTGCATGAACGTTATGTATTTTAATGCATGTTTGTGTGTGTGTGAGACTTTACACTACACAATGCGATGTTGTCTATTATAAGATTGTGTACAGTATATACGTTTGTGTATCGGTTAGGATATCGAGGTTCGCTGTCCGAATTTGTTCACGTTATGAGAGAAAGAGAGAGAGAGATGAACGATTGCAACCGGCTACGTCACTGTCACGGTAGAGATACCCATAAACGTGGTCAAGTTGTCCGAGACGAGTCACTGGCACAGTGGAAACACCTGTAAACTCGTCTCGATGTAACGGAATCGTTGTGTATGTGATACGTGACAAGATGACGCTTCTCGATATTCCAACCGTATACCAAACTATTAGGTTAAGTAGAAAAAAAATAAAAAAAAATATATAAATTAGCTTTAATCAGCACTGTGTAGTGTACGTCTGATTGTTTTTACCAAACACTGTACACGTTAAAAGTACTGACATCTTAGTGTGTTAGGTGCTTGGTAACGCTGGAGTAGGCCTGTTTCGTATATCCGCCCGCGAAACGGGGAAACCACGTACAAAAAAGCGAAGCGTATCTTGTCCCAACTCACGGGTCGCTTGGAATGCGACGAGAGTACATACCGTTGTTGTAATTATACGTAATTACCGCAATGGTATGTATGTCCCCTGATTACAAAATTCGCTACAACAAAAAAATATTTCACAATCCTCGACCCGGTTACATGGGAAAAGTAATGTTGCGCCATATCACCTTGACTCATTACGACACGATTCGTAAACATTATATTTCTGTATACGACCTATGAGCCCGAGCCCCGAACCGACCGACCGGAAACGAACGAGAACCGCGAACGAGCGTGAAATATACGATCGTTTCTCTTAATTATACCGTCACGATCGGCCGTTCGTGACGTCATCACCCCCTTAATCGATTTAGCCCTCCTGTAACGTCACAGATTACCGAGCCAGCGGACGGACGAGGGGGTGGTGGTGGTCAGTCGTGACGTCATCTCGAGGTAGGCCAAGAGAGCATACGTTCGTGACGTCACTTGTGACGTCATGATCAGCTGTTCGTAACGTCATCACCCTCCACCCCACACCAGGCCAATGATTTAGCTCCACTCCTCGTCCATTGATTTAGAACCAACACCCCCATCCAAACGTCATGTTGTGGTAGGTCAAGAGAGCATCTGTTCGTGACGTCACTTGTAACATCATGATCAGCTGTTCGTGACGTCATCACCCTCCACCCACCTCCCGCCAATTGATTTTGCCCTCCACCCCCACCCCCACTGAACCTGTATACAACCCAAGGTCAAAAGTGCATCTTTGTGTAGGTCAAGAGTGCATCTATTCGTGAAGTCATCACCCTCCACCACCACAACCCCGTCCAGTGACGTCATCACCCTCCACCCCCTCCCGCCAATTGTGGTTTATATTAGTTGATATGCAAGTGGGTCCGGATTCTCCCCAACCCACTACTTTTACGTTTCACATGATAAACATAATACACACTCAAAATGAACATTACCATTATTACATTAACATACACATCTCAATTCTGAAATTGCGTACAATTTACCAACATTACAACTTTAATTTCAGTTTTGTCAATTAAATCTTCCACTTGTCATATCATTATTTCATTTAACTCCATCAAAACTATAAATCGATCACACAAAATACAATGTACCTCCCAATAAGATAACCTTAACACAATGCATTTAACATCAATACATATTTATCTACAATTTTCGTCATATCATTCTATTGTTTACCACACCCAATTACATAAGTTAGCCAAGTAATTACCATAAACTAAAATAATTAAATGTTCATTCACTATATATCTAACCACCATTGTCGAAATTGAATTTGATTTTAACATAACAATTTTCATTCTCCAATAAACTTATTTTGTTATTATCAATATAATAACTATTAATATTTTAAATTGTTACATTATACCCACATAATAATTTACTGGGTTATCCCACATTATTGTTCTACCATATAACCTGTCTACATCAGTAATTCTGGTCCTGTCACCGTCAGTATTATTATTTGTTGCAATTAAGCATGTTATCATCTCCTTATCATCAGAGTCAGCTGCTATTAATATCCCAATTCTATGCACAGGTAAGTACTCAATATAATTATCAACGTTATCATTCACCACCGCTGTACTTTTTTCATCATGAGGTAAGTTTTTTAGGATCTAGCTTACGATGGTATGGCAAAATCAAACTTCTGTCTACTCGTTTGTACTTACTTTCCGTGTCCAAATTTCTACTGGATCTGTATTATTCACAAGTAACTAATGGCAGGTTATGGAGGTTATGTACGACAATGTAACTTAAATAAAATTTACTGTGTTAGTGTACATTAAAAGGGTGTATTTATTGGAAGTACAGAAATTAGTTTCCATTTATCGCACATAATTACGGTACAGAGATGATTTTTGGAGGTCGTGTCTATGTTTAACAATGTAACTTAACGTTTTAGATTTTTAAAATTAATTAGACTTAACAAAAATGTCCTTAGTTAGTGTACATTCAAAGGCTGTATTTATTGTATGGATAAAAGGCTGTATATAACATTAAAGGCTGTATTTATTCGAAGTACCGTAATTAAAATCTAGTTCCAATTTAGAACGTATAACCTAGTACAATGTAACGTATAACCAAACAAGTAGGCCTACATTAAAATCCTTTTTTCAATTTCAAGAGGAGTGTCAGTTTTTTATATTTTTTCAATAAATAAAAATGAGGAGGGAGATGGAGAGAGAGAGAGAGAGAGAGAGAGAGAGACCAAAAAAATTGTATGCCTATCTAATTGTTCTTCAAGAACTATGTAGCCTACACATAGCAAAAATGGAATTTCTATAAAGTTTACATTAAATGAAAATGATGAAAGTACTGTTACCTTTTAACAAATATTGACAATTTTGCCCAATACAGAAATGAAGGAAATTGACAGACAAATTGTCTACGAGTTCCCTGGAAGTGATTAAGGTTCATCAGTTAACACGCAAATGATTAAATATTAATAATGAGTTAGAGTGGAATTTAATGTTACTACAGTCTGAATTAATGCAAATAAAATTGGAGAATCTCATAAACATATTAAAGAAAGCTCGTATATTACACACAAAATTATTACAGTATGGACCTTTGTTAATGAATAAAAACAAATGGGACTCTATACTTTAGTATGTACCAATAAAATTCACCTTTTTCAAATACCGATATCTATTGTTTTTATTCAAACTCTTAAAAAAAAGGTCATTAACAACATACATTATGAGAAAACGTGATTACAAATCATAACCAGGCATTAGTTACTTCTGAAGAAAATAGATATAACATTTACAAACATGAAATCTTCAATTCTCTCCCTATTTGTTTTATAAAAACTGGAGTTTCTACTGCAGGTTTTAAGTCCACTAACTACTTAATTACAGGCCATAAGGCGAGTGATGAAACTGTCTTGGTGGTGTGCAGTGGCAAAGAGAAAGAATGTGCATGCGCGGGACAGCGGCTAGGGACAACAACCCATCAGTTGGCTTAGGTCTCCGTGCGTGGTGATTGTGTTATTGCCTTTCTGAAAACATTTCTGTGTATTTCCAGTGTTGTGTAGCTGTTGTCTCCAGGAATGACTGGGCCATCATCGTCACATCATACAACGTCAGCAAGTAAGTCTGTTGAGAGAAAAGTGATCCACAGCCAGAGCACACAGATTACTCACAATGTTTACGATTATATGAAAAAAGAAAATGGCAGCTTAAGTAAAAAAGCTTTACAAACTAAAGTGGCCGCTGCTTGCGGTGTATCTTTTAGTAGTGTTAGAAGAATTATCAATGAGCATAATGAAAAGCCCCGTACATCATCGCCTAAGTTCAGTACTCCAAGAAAAAAGAGGCCTAGAAAAAATTTGAAAACTACATTCGATGATTTTGACTTATCTTTAATCCGCATGACAATTCATGAATTTTGAAACAAAGGCAAGACGCAATTTCTGTGATGTAACACGGCAAGGAATTTGTACCACCCTCGAATTCGCAGAACTCTGTATGTGTGAAAATTTCATCTAAGTGAGGGTGAAAGGCCTACTCTCAAAGGAATACTATGTGGATTAAAGGATAAAATAGATTTCAAATTTCAATAGATTTCATAGATTTGGTGTGTCCGGAGGTTGTAAAAAAATTAGGTTTTCGCTAGAAGAAAACAGAATCCAACAGAAAATTACTTGTTGAGAAAAGCGATATCCGAAATTTAAGGTTAAACTACTTGGTGAATGTTGACAGATATAGGAAAGAAAAGAGGCAGATCGTATACATGGACGAAACATATTTCCATAGTACAACAATGACTGAGAAAACCTGGATGGACAGCACAGTTGGTGGGCTAAAGAAATCAGTCAGCAAAGGATCACAAGTAATTGTTTTACACGCAGGAGGCGAGGAGGGATTTGTAGCCAACGGTCTATTAATGTTCAAGTCTGGATTAAAAAAGGGAGACTACCACGGGGACATGAACTACGATAACTATGAGAAGTGGATCAAGGACAACTTATCCCAAAGCTGAAGCCTAACAGTGTGTTAGTAATCGATAATGCGCCGTATCATAACAAACAGGTCAACCCGGCGCCAACCTCATCATGAAAGAAACAAAATATGCAAAAATGGCTGACTGACAATAGAATTCCTTACTGTGAAAGTATGCTTAAGCCCCAGTTATACTCACTAATTAAACTGAAGAAACCTCAGTTAAAAATTTACAAGATCGATGCAATCTTAGCCCAGCACGGTCATTCTGTACTCAGACTACCCCCTTACCATCCGGATCTGAATCCAATCGAGTTAATATGAGCTACAGTGAAAGACTACATAAAACAAAAAAATGTCAAGTTGTGTCTGCAAACCGTCCTCCAGCTTGCAGCCAAGAAATTCACCCAAATCACTCCAGAAGACTGGAAGAAGCAATGTGAACATGTGAAGAAAATAGAAGAGGACTATCTGAATTGTGAACATGTTATCCACCAAGTGACTGAGCATTTTGTTTATACATGTGGATGATAGCAGTGATAGTGACAGTGACAATGATTCAGTTGCCAGCAAAGAAAATATGAGTGGAATAGAAGAACTAGACTAAAGCCCAATTGACTCGACCGTGTAAGTGTATGACATGACAAACTGTATGTTTTTTGCTTTTTAAATGTTCCACAATGCTATTAGTAAATTTTAATGTGTAAATATTCTGTGTAATAAACGTGTAAATAAACACGTTTTTTTTATTTTTGTAACACAATTACTTATTATTACTGCTTCACCTGATATTTTTAACAACTTAATTAGTCGCATACCATTTATTTTATAAAAACATTTCTTAACCTAATGTTAAGAACAAATATAAGAATTTTATTAAGCACACATTTTCGTAATCTTATGTGAATAATTACAATGAATAAAGTTTCACTTGAACAAGTTTTGCAAAAATGATGTAAATTTTAAGGCTTACTAATTAGTTCTAAGAAATATTTATGACAAATTCGGTAATAAACATATATTCCCAGTTTATTACCATACAAGGGTATGTAAAAAAATTAATTCAGAAAGTCAAAAGAAAAAAGTTATAAGTTTATACAAAAGGTATCTGCGAAAATGCTGTTTTTTATTAAAGAAATTAAATAAAATCATCACTATCATTCAGTGCTTATACATGAAAATTAATCTTTAGAATGTCTTCTTTCTATACCTTTTAAAGCAGTTTTAATATTTTAAAACTATATTAAGTACCGGTTGTCCACTTCTGTTATCTTCAATGCCTCTACGGGGCACTAAAAGGACAAACAATAGAACCATCAAAACTCTGTTTGTCGGTGGTGTGTGGGTTAATTCTAATATTTTTGTATATATTTTTAATAAATTTAGATACTTATAAATAAAGATAAACAAAACACTTGAACTTTCAAGAAAAGTCCTCTGGATGAAATTAAATCTCCAAATGTTTTTGTAGTATAGGATGTCAGTGGCATTGTATGGGCTGATGTTCGGCGGGTGTACCGGCTCCGGGAGGGGAAGCTTCCTCCCCAACCTGCTACCTCCCCTCCTATGCGCATAGACAATTACATCACTCGCCTCACGGCCTGTAAATATACATAATTGTTCCTGTATCTTGTTGGGTAACATATTATATTAATACATCTGCTTCCTACTCATATGTGCAAACAATGTTTTTAATGTACAGTCCTAAAATCTTTATCAATACTTTATATCTTTAAAATTTAGACAAAGTCTAATGAGCAATTTGGCCTAATCTGAATTTACGTGACCTGGCTCAGATCAACTTTATTTTGGCAAATACAAAGATGAAGACTGGTTGCAATTTCTTCAGGGCTCACACCTGATCCCAGACTTAGTTCTATAACATGATAAGGAAGAAAGATTTCAGCCCGAACCTGCACCCACTGTGGGAAGGCTTTTACACCATAACCAAAAAGATTAATGTCATCTAAAAATAACTCATTAGGCTATTTAGCTTTATTTATACATTTAATGCATCTTAATTAGTACACTAACAGCACTGCTCTGTCTTACAGTAACACAACACGTTACACTAACTCAAGAGAATTTCTTGTTTTCTGTTTAAGAAAGTTGAAATTGGGTATTTCTTTTCTTTTGCATTCACTTTTTGTGAAACGTGCTTACATTAATATATGTATGCTTACTATATTGAAATCCAATGTTCACTATCCAATAAATACAAATTTTGTGGAATTGTGAAATTAGTAACACTATGTACTAATGTGTGATTATCGATCTATATTCAGTTGAATTTCTGAATTCCTTTGATTCATTAATAAATTTTACTAATTTGTTTCTTTATGTCTATTGAATGATTTCTTATTAGTTTTTAATCTTTGTGTTTTCATTATTCATTTGTAAATTCTTGGATTTTGTTGTCCATGACATGTCCATTACTAATTATAATTAACACACACACACACACACACACACACACACAATTCCTTTTTTTCTTTATTAAATTTGAATTCAGTATTAGAACAAATGTTTTCAGAGTTTATATATTTTATACAGATACAAGTTTCTTTAATTTTATGGAATATGGACACTACAGAGGAGTGTCAGTATTTTTATATATATTGTAATTAAACTACGAAATGCTCTCCTCTTGGCCACACTGTTGGGCGCGTATTTGTAAATAAACCCGTGATGTGGTTTAATGTTTAAAATTGGTTATGTGTAAAATATTATTTGGAAATATATTAAAGTTTGTAGTGGTTGAAAATTGAAGGTTACTAATTTTGTAAAGCGATTTAAAATGTAACATTCGAGGTTACTCAAAGTGTGTTTACAATTGTAGAATTATAATTGTCTGAAAAGAATTTCCTTAAATAAAACAAATAAAATAGTGTTGTTAATATTATTTAAATACTAGCTTTGTTTAAGTTTAAAAGTAAAGTATAATAGTTGGTCGCTCGATGATGATGATGATCGTCTTGTTGATACTAGCTGTGAAACTTCTCCTCCAGGTCGATAATAGTCTAAGTACGTTACGTCTAGTAATGTCTGGACAATAGAATAAATATAATATACTTTCACGTACCTGGTCGTGTTTTCTAGAAGTTCAATAAGCTGTCAACACGGTTTACAAAAACCAACTCACTTTAGCTACAAGGTTAAGTTGCCTTGTTTGATAGTGGGCGCCACACGGATTTATTTTGGGAAAATCCCGTGTAAAACCCATGAATTGAATCAATTAATGATTTAAAGAAATTAAAATAATGGTTTATTACCTTTATGGCAATGCTATTCCAAGTACTTAATCACAACTGAAGGTTGTTTGAGTTTTCTGAATAAAATATTTAACTATCTGTTAGAAATGAATTAAGTCGAGTTATGCTGTTAACAATGGGATTTTATTCATACCCTTGATAGAGAATTCAAACAAATATAATTAAAAAACATACAATGATGTACAATTGTAAATAAGTTATTATATACCCTGTAGGGCTTGCTCAGAACATAGACAGTAAATCTGGTTAAGTCCAGATATTTCTTTTTACTTTAAACATTACTATTATTAAAATCTCAGGTGTAAGTTCTTTGAGACACAAAAAAGAAAATTTATGCCTACACAATAGCTAATGATTTTTTAATATAATATTGACTAGTACTGTCCTTGACGTTACTATAATAAAGTAAACAAGTAAAAATAACCTATTTGATAGGTTGTGCGTTCGTCACGCCTGCTTTATGATTTACAAAGGTTATATTTTGGAGAACACTTATAACTAACATTCAGCTTAACTAATATTGACAAATTTATAAAATAAATTTAGACATGGTGTAACATAAAAAATATTTCAGTGTTTTTGCGTCAGTACAGATCAGTGTATTAAAACGTACAGGTTATGGCGCTCGTAGAAAAGAATGAAAAAATGTTTACACTGTTACCTGGTGTTTTAATCTTCCGATTAAAATTTCAATTAACACTTCGATAATCGGATTATAATGATTATCGTTATTCACTACACACGCACTTGAACAGAGAATTTCGATCCGCTTCTAACTTACAGGATCATAAATAATACTATTTAATTCTTTCTGCTGTTCATTATTTTTTCCCGCACTAAAATGAAATAATACTGCACATAATCACAATGTTTCCTTGTTGAATAATTTGAAGTAGTTGTAGGTTGTTGTCGAACTGTTTCCTTTGATGTGTTCTGGTGATGACGCTATCAATTATTAAAATTGTTGAGATGAGATCGGCGTACCTGTCACACCGAATGCAGTTAGGAAGTGTGTGCTGAAAATTCGTTCCGGCTCTTTTTATAGTCGATACCTTGATCGGCTCTAGGCAACATTGTTAATTACTAAGAAATTTTGTCATTGGCTTAGACAGGTGTGATGAATGTGACGTATGGTTTTTCCAACCGTCAAAACGGTTTTTATAACCGCCAAACGCTAAAGTGATTGACAGCTACCGATGTTATTGGTATTAACGACCAAATTTCTTAAACATATTTTGTAAATGATGCTAACGCCTTTCACGCACTTAATACAGTTGCGATTGGGGCGGTATCGCCATCAAATTAAAGAATATTTTGTCCTCTTTAATTTGATATAGTTTGATACTGAGTTAGTTTCACTTTTACTGACATTGCTACATAAGCAATGTTCAGGTACACTACTTCGCACTGTCGTCTGTTTACCAAAATCGGCAATTATACACTTTGACTAATATTGTTTGTGTCCTACATCGCGTTTTATCACTCGAACGTTTATGTGAGAACACTATTAATTCTGTACTGATGTTTAATTACTGTACATTACTAATAAACCTTAACTTTAGACATTGTAATGAACTGTTCTTACATACTATATTTCGTTTCACATTAATTTGCTCTATTCTACTAACTAACAATTGAATTATAAATCATATCAATTTAATAATACTTATTGCTATGTTTGAGCATAACAATTGTTTTGTGTAGGTGACCTACATTTCTATTACTTCCTAATAATCATCTCATTGATGATTGTTTGGTCTAGGCCTTGTTAAGGGATACCGTTCATACCGGAATTCTGCCTTAAAAGCTTTTATTAGTTCACAATTCGATAATTTTGCTGAGGTAGCTTATTGTTATAAGATTCCCTCTTACAAACGTGTTTATTTGTCATAAGTATATTTGAGATTTACATATAGCTTCGTTTTCATTTTGTGACCATTGCTAATTTTAGTTCTTGGCCTCAATAATTACTAGTCATATTTAATTTATTATCAGCCAAATGCTGATTCTGATCTCACATTATTCACGATGAAGATCCCCGTTTGGCGCATCAATCACCCGTGTTAGCCACTAGACCACCTGCAGGCTCTATGTTACAATATCAATAAATAAAAACGAGAGGCAGGAGAGGGGAGAGAGAGAGAGAGAGAGAGAGAGAGAGAGAGAGAGAGAGAGAGTAGACCAAAAATGGTGCGTACAGAAACTTCATCAGAACTTTTTCCTGATAGTAAAAAAATAAAAAAATAATGAATGGCAAAGAACATTAACAAAATTAATGGAAATTATAGTTATAATTTCTTGTCCAATGAATAGGTACTAGTAATTGCTTCATATACTTCAAATCATAAATTGTAAACCTATTAAAAACATATTTGGTATACTCAGCTTGAAACAAACATTCAGACCAAAAAAATGGTTTAAATTTTGCCATGCTGCATTATTAGTACTGTTGAAACAGAAGTTTGATTATAATTGTTTTTAGAACAGACTTCTGGAATAATGTGTGCACAATGATTAAAGCATACCTCCTTACAGTGTGCCTTAATAAGTTGTTGATTATTCTAACTGATACATGGTCATACCATTATCATAATTATGACAGTTCTCAGAGCTTCAGTAATAGTCATCTTTGCTGTTAACATGGACACATCTTGCAAATGTTCATTTCTTACAAGTTCTTCTCTTTAACAGGACTAATAGTTTTGTAAAAAACTCAATTGTTTGTTATTACATTTTCAATTGTTACCCTTAACATTTCAACCTTATCATAAAATAACTGTTGAGAAACTGATAGCTCTTTGTTAAAAAGACTTTTCATTAGTAAAGTTACTAATAAGTAGGCATACATTTGTACTCATAATATGAGGTTAAGAATTAAGAAAAGGTGAAACCAACTTGTTACACTGAAAAACTTCTAGGTATATGGCACTACTACTGATTGAAAAAGACAAGATAACTCATGGTGAACATTTTCTTCAAACCTTTTAACACCATAGATTATGCGTTTATCCACAGTTACTTTGCCCTTTTTTACATTTTATCAACTTGTGTTCCCAGAGTCACAGTATTCTGAATTGTTCTTAAAATTTCAATTTAGGATTACTTTAGAATAGGAAGTCAAATAAATGCAGAATTCAAGTAGCAAGTTTCCACTACTTTGTAAAACATATCCTAGAAACAATCTGTGACATCCAGTAACTGTTGCTGAGAAATCTTACTAAGGGACTTAAAAAAAAAAAAATTACACGCTTGCTCTTTTGAACATCTGATAAAAACGTTTTGTAAAGTGTACCTAACCTAAAAATTTACAATGCTCGACTTGTCTTTGTATTCCATACTTCTAGCAGTTTTACATGATATATTGCTAACACGAATAAGAAAAGTTTAAATCTGCTGAAGGTCTAAACGAGTGATAGTTATTTGCAGACTGACGGGGCCATAAAATAATTCTGAAAGAATTGTTGTTTTTACAACACCATCCTTTATCAAGTGACTACTCAAATCTGCCAGTTTTTTACAGCAAACTGAAGTTTGATGATTTGATCCATCATGACCTAGTAATGGTCCAAACATTTCAAGGATTCTCCTAGCCTTAAAAATTGTGGTCACTAACATATACCACCTCACATTAGCGTACTCAATTTTCACTGACGATGGCAACTGATGGCACTTCCGAAACGTCTGGTTTTGCAGAAAGCATTGGACCATGGCCAAAGAGCCGGTGAAGGAATTTTATCAACAAACTACTTCTTTGTTTCGGATAACGTAGTACACATAAAAAATTATCCCCTCCCCTTCACCTATCTTTTCATTTATAGAAAATTATCCCCTCCCTCTTCAACTTCCCCTACCCCTTTTTATTTATAGATATTTCATCTACCTTTCTACAGTGGTATAATTATGACCTTCTTTTCAGAATACTTTATTTATCAAAATTAAGTACTTTACTCTTGTTAAAACATAAAACGTTGCAGGCAAACTACCCCTTCTCCTTAACCGATCTTCACCAAAATCAACAGACCTTGAGTCCTCTACAATATGCAAAAAATTATTTGAATTTGCGGCAGTTATCGTTCGCCATAGACAAAATTCTACACACAGATATTGTAATTTTATTTACTATTTTACCTTTTACTTTACTTGTTTACAAACAATCAGCTGTGGCTTGCGTTTACTTTCGGATGCCATCTTTCATTGTTACCAACTTACCATGGTCCAGAGTTCGTTTGGACTAGCTAGAGAGCAGAATGGTTTTATTTTTTGTAAACAACTTACTCAATTATTTCACACAATCTTATTTTATTAAATTAAAATCAAATTAATTTCATCTTTTCCACAAAACACTGCCAATTCTTTTAAATCCCATCATAAAATACAAAAAAACATATTCTTTCTCCCTCCCTTACACATTTATGTTTAATAATAATAATACGTTGGTTAAAAAACAGATATTTTGACACAAACTTAAATTTATTTATCGCAAACCAGCGCTTCTTTTTATGACATAATTTTCACCCCCCCACACACATACACACACTCACCCCATACCCTTATGAGATCTCAATTTTTAGTTATTACTTTTTTCAATAAAACCAGAAACATGATATTGCATTTTATTAACCCTTGTTAATTTTGTTTTACCCCCCAATGTTACTTATCTTGAAATTTAGTCCAAAACAGTCCAGCCTCCTTACGTATTTTTCGTCACTCCGCACATTTTTCTTACTTTTACCTTTTGTTTATTCACCATTTTATCCGAAATTGTTAGTTCATTTGTAATATATAAAAAAAAACTGATTTCTTTCACTTATTTACATTTTTGTTGGCTTGGGCGCGCCCAAAATTTTGTCCGCGGACTTGATACGGCCGTACAGCATCAAAGTATGAATTCAACTGGGGCGAGCAAAGTTGGTGACAATTCATAGCTGGAGGGGCGATCACGTGGTCTCGTTCTATTGTTTGATTTCTGTTATATAGCCAGATTTTAAGGCGTTGGTGACCCCGCCACACATTCCAAAGTGAAATCATCAGGGTTTGGCTCTTGACGTCATGTAGCGTGACTCCAGATGTACAAAGTTCAAAGTTCGTTTCACTAAAAATAGCTGTCTTCCGCTGTTAGATCGCCGATTCTGTAGCTAATAACTTTTCCCAATAAAATTTACCAATAAAATTACCCACATTCACAAAATGTCCCTGGACGGTATTACCTGTACCGTTACAACATCTTTAATTTTCAACTTCATTCATGTGAGTGAAAATTAATTTATATAAATTTCAAATCATCACCTGGAATCTACACTGTTGACTGTAAACAAATACAATAAATTCCTTTTGTGATCACTTTGGGCCAATATGAATTTAATAGCACTAGCCGAATAATAACAATAACTGATAACAAGATTATACAAGATTTGCCATTACTTTCCCATGCCTGTGATTACAGACATATTGATATACCTGTTACTATGTGTACAGGCAGGGCCGAAACTAGCCCTCCTTTCACCCGGGGCAAGGGTACATTTCGGTGCCCCCTCCTCGCCATACTTACTCCATTTAAAACTATTTAACAAAAAACAAAAGCATATACTTTCCTGTACTTAAGTCAATGCTATTAATTACCTACCAATTTATAACCAAAATACCAAATAAACTTAAGAATGATTTGAAGTTTAACTGAATGTCTCATTTCTTAATGTGTTACCCACTTCTGTAATTTCAGATTAACAAATGAAGAAAAAACCTTTTACTTTTTAGATTCCGTTAAAAATTATTATACAAAATACAATAGAGGAGTGCTGTAATTTCACAACTGAATTTCACTTGATCTGTTTGCACTATAGTGTAGTGTGTTGATGAGTAAAGGTTAAATTACGAGCTGAATTTCGCTGCAGAAAACCTCGAAAACTTCCAATTTCCATCCAATTTTCGAAACTCCCCCCCCCCTCCCCGGCCAGTAAACTATCTCAAAATTAGTTGATACGCCCCTGGGTGGAGCGATATATGAACAATATGGAATTGGAGTTGTCTGTTAATTTTCCCGTAAACAGTTTTGTCATGATAAAAGGCAAACATTTTTCATTTAATGTTATAAATTTAACTAATTTTTAAAAATTCAAAAAATACTGGGCTTACCTTTTTCTGTCAACCACGACGACATAAATGATGATAATCTGTTTTCATTGTGATGCCGCTCCTTGGCCTTTTTCCTGTATTGTGCTCCAGAAGGTTTCCTCGACATTTTTGTTGTGTTGAGTGACTAATTCGGCTAATGGTACCGAGAAATATAAAGAAAATTAATCTAATTATTCGTATTTATTACAAAAATATCAGCAATGGAATAATTTCACTACTTGCACCTTGCACGTAAATGATAAACTGAACTACTGAACAGTGGTTTCCTTGGCAACTTTCGCACAATCTTTTCTTTTCCCTCCAAAAATTTATCTGCATTAAACCGCAACGAGCCGGAAGTAGCCGAACACGCTCGAGCACTTACGAAGATCGGTTGTAACTTGTATATGGCCGATTGAAACCGGGCGGGGATAATTCTCAATTAATAATATTCTTAACATCTATGTGATATGATTACTGCTTTTTTAATTACATCAAATTAAATAAAAATAAAATTGAAGATGTTAAAAACTAAATCGCACAAATAATGCTTTATTATTTGAAAAATTGTAACATATAGATGGTATAGAAAATAATTTTACTATTTCTTCGATTTTTCGGTGCCCCGTGTCTGGCCTGGCGCCTTCGGCACCCCCTCCAAGCCGGCGCCCGGGGCACATGCCCCGTCTGCCCCCCCCCCTAGTTCCGGCCCTGTGTACAGGTGTTACTATATATATTGTATGTTAAAACTGTGAGGTGTATTTTATAATTTGGAACATTTTATACCAAATGATTTAATCGCAAAAGATAATGTAAAACACAAAATTACAACAAACACACCAAAAGTATCTATAGAAATTAAAAAATTAAGAAAATTATATAAATGACAAATTATTCAATAAATGATCAAATATTTACCATAATTTATTAGATACTGCAATTATTTTTTATAGAAACAAACATCCACCAGTAGCTACAAATTTTCCCTGCAAGATCCTCATCTTTTCAATACATTGTTGGATTGTTAATGCTAGCATTTTTTTATTCTTTTCCCTAAACATTTTGAAACCATAATTTCAAAGTGATACTACCTGAGATGCCTTTCCATTGTGTTTCCTTTTGCTCCAAAAACAATATTTTGTTGTGGTGTTGATAATGTCTTTATTCTTTAAAATTGTGAGTAAGGAGATTGCAATATTTTTAACTGAACTGTAGCATTTCATTGTCTCAGTTTTTGTCATTTTTTGTGCTACTGTAAACTGTTCACTTTTTATTTACACTTGAGTCATGCTGTTTTTATTTTACATTTTTACACTTTCTGTCAAGCTACTGTAAAGCTACAGTAAAATATACAATTTAATTTTAAAAACATGATCAAACCAAGCACTTATCTGTAATGAACAGAACACTCTGTAATAACTGAAATATATGAGAGTTTTATTAAAGGTTATTGCTGACTCTTACATCCTACCTTTGTAACGGTACAAACAAATGAGGGTTTGCAATTTAAAACTTTTTCATTTTATTTAACCAGAGTATAATAATGGGTCACTGACTATAGCTCCGTGTAAGGTACAGAACAGTTCCGGAATGCAGATTATCAGCAAGGGTGCGTATTCACGCTATGCGCGCACGTGTCGGCCAATGTTCACACGGATATGTCATGCTCAAAATTCTTTCTCACCCGGTACTAGATGACGTAAACTCCTCGAGAGGTGCTCGTCCAATGAAAACGCAAGTTGCCACGGGCAGTACGACTTTCGACCATTTTGAAAAGGTCTGTCTGTAAGCAACTTTGGAACCGGCCGGTTCGGTAAACAGACTCTCGAACCTTAAAGTTGAAAAAGTATTAAAAACATTGAGTGTAAGTGTAATTAATAATACAAAACGACAGTAAACAGTGACATCTTGGCAGTGATCAAAATTTTACCAGTGAGAGTGTAATTTGGACGACTAAAGGAACAAAGCATGAACTAGCTTCAAGACGTGGTGGAGGCGATATCAGGAAAGTAAACTGACAATCTAAATTACAACCAATATAAAAAATAAAATTTATATAATGAATAAAGAGATCTCTTATTTTAAATAAATGGGGTGAGTGTGAAAGAAAGAATGAATGAGCAAAGCTGGGTTGCCTTTTTAAAATATAGTTAAATTAGTAAATATAAGGTCATAATTATTTTAAACTGTATTTCAAAATGTGTTTAAATAATATCCAATAACGGATCGTAGCAGGGCTGCAAAGTAAAGATACAGAATATGTAGAGAAGGGGAGAGGAGTATTTTATGTGAAGGGCAGCTTGACAAGAATGTTAGATTAAAATGTAATAAAGTAATGTTTTATATGAATTTATAAATATGTACTTGTATATTTGCATTGACCTATTATTCTCTGCCGAGTACACTAGACGACATCTTGGTTAATTTTCATACGAACGTCAAGATTTAAAACTATTTTAACGCTTCAATTGATGTCCGAATAAGGTAAAGTAACACCAATTTAAATACTTTTAATTATTAATAACTGAGAACGATCTCACCTTCCAGTATTTGCGTATCATCCGTCAGAACAGTGAATAACTCAACAGGATACTAAGTCATTCTTACTATTGTTCAGGTGCATTTAGCATGTACACCAGAGGCAGATTTATGCATAGGCAAAGTAGGCAACTGCCTACAGGCAGCAAATTTTGTAAAGGTCGTTATGTTGTTTTTATACCTAAGAGATGTTTCAAATGCCGCTCCATTTCATCTCAATATGATAAGAAGCTTTTAAAAATATATATTGTTTAGTAACTAGGCTTATTACATAAAGTGTAACGGTACAGAATTGGGAGGCAGAGAAGGTTAATAAAATTGCCAATTCATACAAGGTACAACCTCTTGGGAACCCCTGCTTTCACAAAGCTGGATACAATGTTATTACAACACACATCTGTGTTTATGTCTAGACAGCCGGCTAGACGTATTACGTAACCACTGGTAACTCAGTCTCTCTGTGAATTACAGAGAAACACGTAATTGCCACAAGCCAGTTTTCATCAGGAGGTCACAGTAGTCAGTCATTGTTGAATCAGCCAAGTAGACAGCAGAGCCGTGCGGGGCAGTTCAGGAGCACGCGGTTCTAATCACTATTAATCTGTGCGAGCGAGTGAGTTACGTCGGCCGACAAAATGTTATAAAAATGTAATCTAAAATACTAGTAAACTACTAGATACTGTTTGTACAGCTACAGTGAAAAACTTATAAATGTTTGAAATAACAGTTCGGAGTGATCAGTGAAACAGCGAATAACACGTGGCGGTGGTGAAACTGTTTGGAACGCCGTGGATTGGTTAAGTACCATTCATAAACTACCAAATAAATTTTATAAACGTACGAAATAAATACGGATAAAGAGCTCTAATAACGGGGGATAAATATAAAAATGTAAAAGGGTGATAGCGTGCATGAGACAAAGTACTGGGTCATTACTCATATTAAGTAACTTCTTATAGCCATATAAGAATAGTAATCGTAAGAATTGTTTCATTATCATTTGGTATACTGATAACTTTATACGTTTTCATTCAACAAAACAAAAAATAAAAAACTTTTAATCGATGTATTAGTTGACAAGAAATGAGAATCTGAGACGTTGTTATGTAGGTGCAGGAAATAACATAATTTTATTCAATAAAAGAAAAATAATTTGTTTCAGTCAGCATAAACTGTGGTAATATCATTTCACAACTCAACCCAAATAATCCCTCTGCAACTGTTTTCATCTATACGACCCTGGAAGTAGGACAAGGTAAGAAAAATGAAGGCTTGATAAAAGTTAATAAAAGATATATTATTGGCATAAAAAACGTAGTCTTAGTGGACCCGAACTAGGGACTCGATTTTATTAATTGAAATAAATTCAATTGTCTCAAAAGAGAATAGTACATCATTTATTTCTGATCTGTATATGATCAAATTAAATTTAGCTACATTATATATGTGATACTTCCATTATATTAATTATTTAACTATTAATTTGTTTACATTCAAATTTCGAACATCCTTTACCGACTCTGTAATTTGACATGAGTGAATGTCAATAGATGCCACTAGCTGCTAACAGACAGACTATGAGCATAGTATAATTTCATACCCAACTCTAGTGCCAGTTGAGCTTCGACCTGCCGAGGAGGGAAATAAGAGGTCTACACATAGTACGTGTCCGTTAAACACCTGTTGTATTTTACATAAATCGTTAAATATATATTCATCAAATAAATTGATAGGCAAAAAGTGATAAGTGAAAGGATGATTATGTCAAAAGATGTGTATATAATGTATTTTCACTTATTATGTTAGGGTAATATTAGTGGAATTATAATATTCTACCACTACTGTATTACAGTATACAAATGTAGTGATATATCTTGGCACAATACTATGTAATAAATTTGGATAAAAGACTCATTTCAAATAGAAAGGATGCTGGTGTGATCAGACATAACAGATTTGTATTAGTTTTTTGAGAATTTATTCCTATCAAACTGCAATAAGCATATTTTCAAACCTTTATGGATGTGTGTCATGTAAGTTACAGATTGCACCAAAATAAACAATAAAAATATATGTTTTCAATTAAATAAAAATTGGTCTTGTAATATGAGTCGGTAATACAGCAGGAACTAATAAGTTAATTGATATTACAAAATGCCTTATTCCTTTTTCATGATGATCAGATTTTGCTATACGCCTGCATAAATAAAAATTATTAAAATGCTTAACTCTCAACACAAAGTATTTAAACTGTTTAACATGAAAAGTTCATCATGTCACATATTTTAGTAACAAGGTAAGTTTTTGGAATAGTGTTTTAGCTGAATTTATATACTAGGAGGACACTCAACATTTCATTTAGTTTGTGTGTGTAACTCTGGTTAATCAAAGAGAATTATTTGTGTAAATTCAAATTTAGTATACAAATCTACTACCATAAAGGCCTGGAATGCTATGCATTAAAAAATTTTAACTAACTTCATATGGGGAAAACTGGTTTACATACATTATTTCAAATAATAATCCTGAAATGTAATCAGTACTTATATCAAGTTAAGTGCAATAATTAAATAGATTCTTCAACTTGGACATTGCAAACTTCAGGTGCTAAGCCTTCACTTTGTTTTTAATTTAACGTCAATTTATATTTGGCAATGTTAAAAAGAACAAGTTATGGCCTCTGAGAAAGTACACAATGAGTGGAAGCTGGCTTAAATGAAGGTAACCAGTTTATCTAATAATTAGTGTCCCATGTTAGAAAACAAGTGCAATACATATTATAAAAAGAAGGATATTGTTTTTACTTCCATGTTCCATAAGGAAATGGATGGAAAAAAATCACGTTCGAGATAAGGGCTGATTCTGATTGTACTACCCTCAAAACATGAAGTCATTTTTTGAAAGATGACTGTGTGTAGAATTTTGTCTATGGCAAACGATAACTGTCGCAAATTCAAATAATTTTTTGCATATTGTAGAGGACTCAAGGTCTGTTGAGTTTGGTGAAGATCGGTTAAGGAGAAGGGGTAGTTTTCCTGCAATGTTTTGTTTTAACAAGAGTAAAGTACTTAATTTTGATAAATAAAGTATCCTGAAAAGAAGGTCATAATTATACCACTGTAGAAAGGTAGATGAAATATCTATAAATGTAAAGGGGTAGGAGAAGTTGAAGAGGGAGGGGATAGTTTTCTATAAATAAAAAGATAGGTGAAGGGGAGGGGATAATTTTTTATGTGCACTACGTTATCCGCAACAAAGAAGTAGTTTGTTGATAAAATTCCTTCACGGACTGTTTGGCCGTGGTCCAATGTTTTCTGCAAAACCAGACGTTTTGGAAGTGCCATCGACTGCCATCATCAGTGAAAATCGAGTGCGCTGTGAGGTGGTATATGTTAGTAACCACAATTCTGTGGTTGAGGCTGAAGATACTCGTAAAAGTAGATTCTGTAGAAATATTTCATTTCTAAAATGATTTTAAATATAAATCTTAAAACATGGAAGTCATGTATGGTTCTCCGTACCGATATTTTAATTATTTGCATCAAATAGTATTATTGTTTAATAAATGTTCTATCCAGATCAAATTATGTGTATACAGTTCTGGAAAAATTAGACAGGCATAAAGGTTTGTTTGTTTATTGTAAACTGTATTGTTTGGAAGTATCCCAAAGTAAATTTAACATTAGTCATGTCACTCAATGACACCAGTCCAGTTTTTTAAGGCTAGGAGAATCCTTGAAATGTTTGCACCATCACTAGGTCATGATGGATCAAATCATCAAACTTCAGTTTGCTGTGAAAAACTGGCAGATTTGAGTAGTCACTTGATAAAGGATGGTATTGTAAAGCAACAATTCTTTCAGAATTATTTTATGGCCCTGTCAGTCTGCAAATAACTATCACTCGTTTAGACCTTCAGCAGATTTAAACTTTTCTTATTCGTGTTAGCAATATATCATGTAAAGTATGGAATACAAAGACAAGTCGAGCATTGTACATTTTTAGGTTAGGTACACTTTACAAAACCTTTTCATCAGATGTTCAAAAGAGCAAGCGTTTTTTTTTTTTTTTTTAAGTCCCTTGGTAATGTTTCTCATCAACAGCTACTGGATGTCAAAATTTGCTTCTAGGATATGTTTTACAAAGTAGTGGAAACTTGCTACTTGAACACAATACACTTGCACACAACATTCCAGTAGTCTGTTCTAAAAACAATTATATTCAACCTGCTGTTTCAACAGTATTAATAATGCAGCATGGCAAAATTTAAACCATTTTTGTTTCAAGCTGAGTATACCAAATATGTTTGTAATAGGTTTATAATTTAGGATGTGAAGTATATGAACCCATTACTAGTACAGTTACCACGATAAAATTATCTCATACACGCGATATGTTGACGATACGTTCATGGTTTTTAATGGCACTTGTAGACAAATGGACATGTTACCCAAATACATGAACAACATAAATAACAACATAAAATTCACCATGGAAGTAGAAAATGAAAATTGCCTAAACTTTTTAGACCTTTCTGTTCGAAGAAACGCTGATTGTATCACATATAAAATATACAGGAAACCCACTACCACGGATATAACTGTCCATGCTGATTCATTCCACCCATATACACAGAAAATGGCCCCTTTTAATGCTTTCATAAATAGACTTTCAACTATACCTATGAACCAGGAAGATTTTCAAGATGAAGTAAATATTATTAAACATATAGCTGTCAATAATGGATATAAAAGTGATATAATAGATAACTTAATACGCAAACGTAGGAATAAAATGGAAAGAAAATTAAAATTAGATGGTAAAAAGAACCATTATATTTCAGTTGAATATACTAATGTGATTCCTAATATAATAAAAAATGAATTAAGAAAATTAGACATCATCGTGTCCTTCAAAACTACCAATAACATATTGAAACCTCGAACACAAAAAACAACCGAAAACAGTTATGGTATATATAGAATCCAGTGTAGTGAATGTGATAAATTCTATATAGGACAAACGGGCAGGAAATTTAAAGACAGATATAAAGAACATATGCCAAAAAAGAACATCAAGTCAATCAAATCCAACTTTGCTTTACATCTGGTAAACAGCAATCACAGTTATAGTGGTTTCACAGATAACTTTACACCCATACATATATGCAGTAAGAGCCGATACATGGATGCCATGGAAGAATATGAAATATATAAAGCGTTTTTATTTCAACCAAACCTACTGCTTAATGATCAATTAACATTTAAATCTCACTGTTTATATGACTGTATTGAAGAGTGATAACGCTTGTGTACACCAGCCGAATATATAGTTTGATTACGCGGTCAGTTATAGTACGGCAGTGCGCACTGTTACGTGGACTGAGTTCCATCATACTCATTGTGTTATGTGTTGATGTGTTTTAATTATTATATTCTTGACACGTTCGTTATGAACTAGAAGACAAAATTTTACCTGATGATGGGAACGTGTTCCCGAAACATGTCGTAAGACATCAAAGACGTAGTCGCAGCACGGATAAAGAAAAAGGTATTTATTAATTTTAATTGTATCACTTCAATGTTTACCCATTCATGAAGTCTTCTTTCATATTTATCCACAACCTGTTTAATCTCGTCAGCAACCGTAGGCATTTTCAGGTCCCAATGGATGTCATCACGTCTTACTTCTTAGTGGTGCATCGACAGTACTGCAAGGAATCTTATTTTGAAAACTATGAATTATTTTAATATTATATTTCTTAGTACAACCCCAAAGCTGTACACCGTACACCCAGACTGGTTTCTAAACTTGTTTTTATAACAACAGCTTGTTATGCACCGATAGCTCACAGTGTCTTCCAAGCAGCCACCACATTTTCTTCAATTTGTTAATCCAAGTTCTTCCGGTTTCTTCTTAACATGCTCTTTCCACCTAAGTTTTGCATCCAGAGTCATGCCCAAAAATACTTCGCTGAGCCTGCGTGTGGAATCCTTTGCTGATCAATTACGATTGGTAAATAATCTGTTTTCTGGTTGGTGAAATTCATACCTAGTATATTTGATGACACTATTTTTTATTAAATAAACAAAAACAATACAGTAGGATAACACTAACAATGATCTGTGGATCTAAGTAATTAACACAACAAAATAATAAATGAAGATTATGTACTGTAAAGAAATGTATAAAGAAAGTCAGTAAATTAACACAAACTCAAAATGAAGTATAGTATTCAAAACTGTACAACACTGCCTGTGTATGGTAACAGCTTTCAATTTTTTGTGGTGAACATGGTGGATTAAGAGCCTTCTCCGGTGAGCTAGGGCATGCACAGTGGAACTTTTTTTTTGACTATGGTAAACCTATAATTACCTAGTTGTAATTCATGTCTTATATTAGACATGGGCTACTACTATTATTTTCACACTCTACCCTATCTCATCCAAATAACCTATGCATTCCTTAAACTCTCATACCTGAATAGTTGTTCATAACTAGTCACAACCCTAAAATACATGATTGATGGCATGAACCTTATTTCGGCCTCTGGACAACAACCTAAAACACACCCCTGCAGAGTCACACCTTCATTCTGCTGGCTAGATGATGTCACTACCAACCACATGGTTAACTGGAATTTACATCATAGTGACCTGTGATGTGTCTAGCCAATAGAATTGTCAGCACTGGAGCATAACTTTTACTCTCAACCAACCACTTCAGGAGCTGATTTTCAGGGAATATGCACAGGATGCTTAAAGCATTTGGTTGTTGAAGGGTGATGATGGTAGCACAATATACAGCCTCATCCAGTATGAACCAAGCAATTGGCAATTTCTAATAATGTTGACCATTATTTTTCTCAACAGCTGATTGCAAGGAAGTTGTAAAGTTACTGCTAAACAATGTGAAAGTATTACAGTATAATAATTACAGTTGATTTATTTAAAAACATTTATTGTAAAACAAAGATTTACAAATAGTCAGTATTACAGAAATGATGCTTTGCGGGCTGAACAATCAAAAAATACTACATAACATTTGTAAAATAATGTGACAGTACATAAATCAATATAGGAAAATATTGGTACAGACAATTAATTTTATTGTGCTTCATATGTCAAAATGGGGTTTTTATTTTATTAAATTTATTTAAACGTGTGATTACCAGTCCCATGTAAAATACAACTGCAGTTGAACAAAGAACAGCTACGTAAACTTTTGGAGTAGAGTGTAGTTTGGAATGCAACACTCTGGCATGAAATCAAGTGTTTGTCACGTACAGCTACGCGCACACATGCGGCGGGGCACAGCAACTACGCCTCAAGCCGTAAAACCGACACCATAAATATGGCCAAGACACAAGATCTCATTACCATGTGCGTCCGAGACGACGGAAATTAAATCAAAGCCACACCTACAAAAGCCTTCCGTATCGTCGACTTGCAACAATAATAACCACGTGGCACGTCCACAAAGCCATGCACTGTGAACGGTGACCAAAAAAATTTATAACCTGGAGGCAGTGCGTTTCCTGTAAGCAACCAGTTGTAGAGGGGGAGTTTTTGGTGCTCTCTGCTTCAGTCGGAAAATAATTTTAGACCCGGCCGGGTAGACAAAAGACTTGTGGGCCAAATGTTTTCTTTTAACTACAGAAAGTGCGCAAACCGACCTAAAAGTGAAGCGGTATTTCAAGAATGTAGTAAGTGGAGTGAATAAACCCAAAATAACAATGTGATAACTAATGAACGTTCGGACATACTTTCAGTGTAACACTGGGGAGGAATACCGATGGCTAAGTAGAAACAACAAAATTCAAAATTACAATTCTATTAAGCAATTAAATGAGTTCAAATGATATCAGTTAAATGTACCAATGTATGGGGCCTATAGAGAGAGAGAGAGAGAGAGAGAGAGAGAGAGAGAGAGAGAGAGAGAGAGAGAGAGAGAGAGAGAGAGAGAGAGAGAGAGAGTGATGCCGGCATTCTAACAGAGATTGAGGCGTTGGTTTATGTTCTTTTTGAGAAACGTAGTAAATCAACTTAAATATAACTGCAGACTATTTAAAATGACTTTGTGTCTAACCACTTACAAAATTTGAATAATGAAAGTTAATAAATAATTATTTACGCGGAAGTGCACAGCCGCCCGTCTTGGTAGATATAAGACTCCATTGTGGTGTTGTAACTGTGAATAATGATAATTTAGAAAAAATTAAAACAAAAGTTCTTTTCAAAATACATGTCGTTAGAGTCTTTATTTCGTACCCCACACTGTTTCTGGTTTCGCTTAAGAACGAACCCTGGGACCCTAGTGAGAAATTAATAGTGGTAAGTACATAACTATCAAGCATTATTATTGATAAATATCATAAATGTATTAGTCCGTAATTATACAAATGGCAGCCCGAACTGTGACCTTATATAAAATTTGTTTTATATAAAATAAGCCAGACAGAAACAGAAACAGACTGGGTGTCGAAAGGGTATATAATATAACACGTAAATAAGAGGTTACGTGGTGATTACTAGGTTAGGGTATTGGTAGGTTAAAACACATAAAACAACAATTTGGCATACATATTTTTATACAAAAATATTTAAAAAAATTCTCCTGAAAAATGGCAGACAATAATGAGAGTGCCAATTTAAATGAAACAGAAACAGAATCCATGATAATGATGGGAGTTAATGCAAAATCAACACCGACAAGTAGTAAAGTGTCATTAGATGACCTATTTCAATTAATGAAAATTCAAAGTAATGAGTTGGATGAAAGATTCAACGAGCAGAAAAGTGAAATTAGAGAAATCCAAAATAATTTTAACGTAAAATTTGATGAAGTAAAAAATGAAATCAAAAGACAAAATGATAATTTTGATAAACAATTTGATGAAGTGAATAAAAGATTGGATGAGAAATTAAGTCAAATAAGGAATAAGAAGGTAAGTAGCAGTGAAAATAGGACGAAAAATAAGGAAGAAAGAATTAATAACAAGGTGAGTAATAATGATGATTTGAATAATGAGTTTACAAGTGATAACAATGATAATAGAAGTAAAAATATGGTATTAGAGAACAAAGTGATGAATATTGATAGTGATAATGAAATTTTAGAGAGAGTAGAATATAATGTTGGAATGTTAGTATGTGTTGATGAGAGAGAGAGAGAAAGTGGAGAAAGAATATACAGGTAGAGGGATTGCAGGGGGTAAATTTTTCCTTTAATGTTGTAGTAGGGGGTGAAGAAATGGCTTCACGTGAGTATTTGGAAGACGAAAGGTCTGCAAATAGAGTTCCCTGGATTTTTTGTGCACTTCATAGGTGGTGCAGTAATTATGAGTTAGTGTCCCCTGCATATATTGAGAGAGAGTGTGTAACTTGGTGTTATTGTAAGAGATATTTTGAGAGAAAGAGAGAGATAGATATTTTTAAAGTAAATAGAAATTATGAAGAGTTTGTAGAAAGGTTAGGTGTAGAGATGGTGTACCATTATATTGAAATTTTACCTTGCATTGATATAGAAACAGTAGATGATATTGTTAAAGATGATAAGATGACTTACATGATTATGACAAATTATACTAAGGGCGACAGGACCATACCCTATGATGACATGTTACATGATGAAATAATATGGGATAAGCCTATTAATTCAAACAATATTGTGGAAAGATATAAAAAATTAGATAAGTATTACATTGATGATGATAATATAATGTATTCAATAATGAATAATGTATGTAGACCTAAGATTTAATTATTATTTGATGATGGTGGATAAATTGTTTTATTGTGTAAGGAACATTTATATATGTGGACAGTGTTTTTTAAAATGGATTGTTTTATGAACTGATTTATGGTCAATGATAAAATAATAAGTTTGGATTGTATATTTTTGTGTGTGTCAATGTTAAATGTATTTTTGTATTACAGTATGTGGTGTATTATATGTATTTTTAGGTAAACCAGGTATGTAACAGGAAGTCATAGTGAAATTGCTTTAATAATACTTATAACATTTTGTTCTCAGATGAAAGAAATGGTGAAATTTTTTAAATAATTGAATTAAATAATTGAAGATTAATTAATTTAAAACATTGTATGAGAAAGATTTGATGATGAAGTTACATAATTAAAAGTTTGATATAAAAGAATTGATGGAAATGATAATAGTAGTGTTTATAATTTTGTACAAATTATTTAAATGTGAATTGTTTGATTACATGTAGCAATGATATTGTTCATGTATATTATGTTATCATACAAATTAAAGGGTGATTTAGGGGGTTGTTTGGTGTTATTAAAAGTGTAAATCAATGATGGAATGTAGAGACTGCAAAGTACAAGGACATTAAGTTTAGATTTAGGTAGGCTATTGCAGTGGTGGCATGTACCACTGTAGATAGCGTTATGGGTTGATGAGTAATGCACAAATACGTTGCCATCATCGGAGGCCGAAATCGGCGTACATACACTGTACAACTTTGATATAATTTTATATTATATATGATTCTTAACCGTGCAGTGTATAATTGATGTTAGAGTAAAACATGCTAATGAAGATGATTTCCCCGCCTTTTCAGTCGATTACTGTCTTACCAGCACTAATCGTGGTTTTGGACGACAGCCAGCTGTGGGCAGCAATTGTACCACTGACCATGGTTGGTTGTCCTGAAAATTGGTGAAAGTTGAAATTAATGGGGGGCCACTTACGGGAAATCCCCGGAACTATGGAACAGCGGCTATCACCTTGTTCGAGTAGGAACAGCCAAACAGGTGATAGACCCGCCTTACAGTTATAAATATAAACTCCAGATATTATGATATCTGACACTTTTAAAAATGTAAAGCTGAAGCAAGGACAAGGAGATGCTAAAATTCCTCCACCAATTCCGTCCTTGTGAAGGCAACTGGACGCCACAGTCCAGGGGAGTAATAGTGTGTGTGGTTAGGAGGTTGCTACAGGGGTAGCAACGGTAACAAATGTTAAGTATTAAATAAATAATGTTAATAATGGTGTTGAACGCAAAAAATAGTTCTGATTCTGTGGTAAAGAAATATTGAAATCAGGAAAGCTGATAGATAAAATAAAACAAAAATAAAATAAATAAAAAAAAAGTTAGTTGGTTTGTCATAATAAAAGTTATGTTTTGAATTTTATATGATAGAAGTAGATAGTTGTTATTTTTGAAAATTTAAAAATTTTGTTTTACATGTTATGATCTTAGTATAAGAATATATTTTTTTATGGTGAAGAGAGTAAAGTAACATTGACTGGAGTCAGAAAGCTTTGATAAATATAGGAATGTCAAAAAGGGAAATGGATTTTCTGTCCTAAATCTTGTTTGTTTTTGTTATTAAAGAATTTTTAGAGTTAAGCAAACCAATGCCTCTAAACATAAACCAATGCAGCTAAGGGGAGACATATCAGTTGTGGATATGAGATTATACAAGGCCACTATTTAAAATTTTGTATTCGATGTTTCAGAGTTTAGTGATGCTGTGACGGCGGTCCTGAGCTGGCTGGTGCGCCAAAGCAGGAGCGTTACGTGCCTGTTGGCCTTGCGGTGTTGGGATCTCTCCTGAGAAGACCAGTAAGGTCAGGCAGGTATGGTCACCATCATTGGACCAAGGGTAAGTGATTGTATTTCTTTTTTATATAAACACTACAGGGGGTTGTGGCGACATATCTGGGCTGATCCCTTTAGGAAGTGTGAATGAGTCTTGTGAGGAGGTTTTGTGACAGTACATAAATCAATATAGGAAAATATTGGTACAGACAATTAATTTTATTGTGCTTCATATGTCAAAATGGGGTTTTTATTTTATTAAATTTATTTAAACGTGTGATTACCAGTCCCATGTAAAATACGACTGCAGTTGAACAAAGAACAGCTACGTAAACTTTTGGAGTAGAGTGTAGTTTGGAATGCAACACTCTGGCATGAAATCAAGTGTTTGTCACGTACAGCTACGCGCACACATGCGGCGGGGCACAGCAACTACGCCTCAAGCCGTACAACCAACGCCGTAAATATGGCCAAGACACAAGATCTCATTACCATGTGCGTCCGAGACGACGGAAATTAAATCAAACCACACCTACAAAAGCCTTCCGTATCGTCGACTTGCAACAATAATAACCACGTGGCACGTCCACAAAGCCATGCACTGTGAACGGTGACCAAAAAAATTTATAACCTGGAGGCAGTGCATTTCCTGTAAGCAACCAGTTGTAGAGGGGGAGTTTTTGGTGCTCTCTGGTTCAGTCGGAAAATAATTTTAGACCCGGCCAGGTAGACAAAAGACTTGTGGGCCAAATGTTTTCTTTTAACTACAGAAAGTGCGCAAACCGACCTAAAAGTGAAGCGGTATTTCAAGAATGTAGTAAGTGGAGTGAATAAACCCAAAATAACAATGTGATAACTAATGAACGTTCGGACATACTTTCAGTGTAACACGTGGCGACGGGGAGGAATACCGATGGCTAAGTAGAAACAACAACAAAATTACAATTCTATTAAGCAATTAAATGAGCTCAAATGATACCAATGTATGGGGCATATAGAGTGTGTGTGTGTGTGTGTGAGAGAGAGAGAGAGAGAGAGAGAAAGAGAAAGAGAGAGAGAGAGTGTGATGCCGGCATTCTAACAGAGATTGAGGTGTTGGTTTATGTTCTTTTTGAGAAACGTAGTAAATCAACTTAAATATAACTGCAGACTATTTAAAATGACTTTGTGTCTAGTCACTTACAAAATTTGAATAATGAAAGTTAATAAATAATTATTTAAGCGGAAGTGCACAGCCGCCCGTCTTGGTAGATATAAGACTCCATTGTGGTGTTGTAACTGTGAATAATGATAATTTAGAAAAAATTAAAACAAAAGTTTTCTTTTCAACATACATGTCGTTAGAGTCTTTATTTCGTACCCCACACTGTTTCTGGTCTCGCTTAAGAACGAACCCTGGGACCCTAGTGAGAAATTAATAGTGGTAAGTACATAACTATCAAGCATTATTATTGATAAATATCATAAATGTATTAGTCCGTAATTATACAATAAGTCTTGATTAATGTATTTGTATCATCACACGATTTCACAAGTATGACGCTTAACGCTTTGAGTGTTTATAGTAATCATCACAACAACATTTCCAGAATAGTAATTAATGTTAAAAATATTTTGTTTTCTATCACATATGTATTACAAATCAAATACTTCGCTGTAACTGACAAAATTCTGTACAAATACATGCAGATATTGGTGTTGTAAATGGAGGTACACAAAGATATAAAATTCTGTGAAAACATTATAAAGACAATTTGTTATGAACTACATAAAACACTCACTGCTCTTCTCTAAGAACCCTTCAGGCACAACAAACTGTTGACATATATTTTTCCATTTGTTATGGAGGCTAAGGTTTGACTCTGAAGATATTTTTCCATTTGTAGATATGCCAATTCATTGGTACTTCCATACCTGTCCCCAGTTCTTGTAATAAAATACCTCCTTTTTAGTAGAATTATTTGACTTGTGCACATATAAGAATACAAAGCTGTTGAATTAAAATTTACTGCCTTTCAAACATAAGCCTTCATAAATGAAGTTCCTTTGGCTCTGCCCCTGGCTGTGATGCCATCCCAGTTTTCTTCTTTGATGAACAGATGCATTGACAACTTACATTTCTTATGATGAATTCTATGAAATTAAAAAAAAGACTAACATCACTATCTTTATTATTTATTTAGCACAATAATCCAATCAAAAATGTATAAGCCAACAAAAAAAAACCTGTGTATGTACTGCTGCACTATAAAATCATGTCCAAATTTTATTTAATCTTGTTTAGGTCGCAGTGTTATGTTGACCTTGTTGGTATGCAAGGTGCTTGTGTTTTTTTTTTTTTTTAATAAGTATTCATTAGTATTTTTTTATTATATGTTATGTGGACTTTTGTTTATTCTCTATCACTCATTGGTAAAGTATTATTTATTTCTTTACGTGTATTAGTTTATAATTAGCCTTAATATGGCTCCCAACTGTTTGGATGACAAAAACATCGCATTTATATTTTTATGTGACGACAAAAGTCCAGCAGTTGGATTCAAATTCAAAAGACGGCCTTAATCATGCGCCAAAATCCTATTTCATGCGGTGAGTGAAGTATACTTTCTCATACAAGTTATTTGTATCGTACTTCTTAATCTGTTGAAATAAGTTTCCCTTCATTGTATCATTTTGTCATGCTGACTGACTCTCTTAATGAAATATATTATTCAACACACAGTAACTGACAGCAAAACTATTGAAGAATGTGGCACACAGAAGAAAAATATCAGGAGCAAAATAACATTACATCAAGAAGAGTTAAGGACTCCCTTCAAGTATAGATGTGTACTGCATGCCATAGCTGTCCATCTCAAAAGTGGTCATGACCTTACTGCTGTCCATCATCAGCAAAAAATATCATCTTATAAACCACAAAGAATACACACATATCATGATCCCTTATACAAAATAAAAAATACACCATCTCTGATACAGAAAATTCAATGCAACATACAGGACTCAAATTTTTAGGATACCAGAAAGATGACACACTGGAAACTGGACTAGAATACTTCCTCGTTTGTTCTCAATCACAATTAACAAATCATAGTACATAACAAATTATTTCGCTTACCATTAGTTTATGCAAAAAATTTCAAAAATACTAGGATCGCTTACTTGAAACAATAACATTTACTAACACTATCAGGAAAATATATATGAAGTTCTATATAAACAGTAATAATTTTGTATTTTAACAATTTAATCTGAAATGAAAATAATAGATATATAAAATAGATTAAAATCATATTTACATACGTGTATAAATTTCTATATTTACATTTACCACAAATGAAATTTATAAGTTCTATATTTGATTTAAAATACTAAAAACATCTTATACAATATGCACATAAACATTCATTTATTGTAACTATGATGCATACTTAGTTCTGCAGATAATAAACTGTTTAAATGCATTAATCTGATTTCTTTAAACATAACATTTTTTCAAGTTCACATAATGTACGTAAAACTACATGAATTCTATTTTTATGTCAGTCGTATCACAAAAATTACATGTAACTTCAATGTCTTTAAGTATTATTTAGAAACCTAATATAAATGTGTCTGTAAATGCTTCTGAAGAGAAGTATCTACTGGAAATCCTCTTCCACAAATGTGACAGTTAAATCTATTTTCACCAGTGTGTAAGCGTTCATGTCTTCTGAAACTAGATCCATCGGCAAAAGAACGGCTACAAACTCGGCATGTGAATGGCTTTTCACCACTGTGTACTCGGCGATGCGTTAAAAGATGAGATTTTGTGATAAACATCTTTGTGCACACTTCACACTTGTATGGACGTTCACCTGTAAACAATATTATCTGTTGAAATTCAGTTAAATACTTCTGAGTAAAAGGAACCTATAACATTTTTTTTATATCTAAATATAAGTCACATACAGTATTGACAAAACAGAGTTACACAATTCCTATAACTAAAGTACTAATAGGTTTAAAATTCAATAACTAGAAAGTTAAAAACAGGCATTTAGAAAATCAAAATATTATTACTAACTTACAGACACATGTTGTTAACAGGATGACAGGCAGAAAAAGGAATTTAAGAAAGCCTATCACCAATATGCACAAGTGTTCAATTTCTGAATAGCTGTAGTGTGTGATGAGAAATAAATGTGGAAGACAGTGTTACACATTTTACTGTGAAAGAAAATATAGACTAGAAAAACTACTTCTAATTGGTTTGTAATTTTGACTTTATAGGGATTGAAGAAGTGGTGGAAGAACGAACTTATTCTAAATAATCTTAATCACTGTAACCAGTATTATTCAATCATGTGATATGAGCGACTGATAACGATGATGCCTCTATGCTAAAATATCTTGGAAGAGTTACAATATTTTTTTGCCTTTAATACCACTGATGATAACTCAAAATTTCTAAATGAACCAGATATTGTGAAAATTACAAAACTTGGTAGACTCAGGTGGGCTGGACACGTGATCAGAATGGGGGAGAATGAAATGCCCAGAAAGGCACTCACAGAACAGATCTATAGCACCAGCTGAGTTGGTAGACCCAAACTACATTGGGAAGACAGTGTGAGCTATGATGCACGCCGTAGCCTTAAGACCCGGAACTGGAGAGCAGTTGCACTTGACCAGGACAACTGGGGTAGTTGCACCGCTGAAGAAGAAGATGATAACTCAAAATGTTATAAACTACACCATTTTAAATGGGTCCTGGAGAAATTATACCAAAAATTACTTAACTTCTTCTACTTCACTTCAAAGGACTAGGTTATATAAACCTGTTCCAGCACCCATCTCAACCTCGGACGACCCACGGCTTCTACCAATAGCTTTATAGTTCAGTGCCGCTTTCGGCAATTGATCCTCTGTCATCCTTTGTAAATGATCCCACCATTGTCTTCTGTAAGCTGAAATAATTTCATTTATGTCCTCTACTTCGAGTTTTGCTCTGATATCCTCATTCCTTATTCTATCTTGCAAAGTATAGTTTAAAGTACTTCGAAGAAACTCCATTTCAGCACTCTGAATGACCCACACCTCACTCACATATGTCAATGTGGATATTGGAATTGTCTTATAAAATGTAATCCTTGTGCTGTATTGTGTTCTATTTCTAAGATTTCTATGAAAAAAACTGTAGTACCCAAAGCAGCATCAGAGTAAGGAAAATTACTTAACATGAATAATTTTGTAAAAATTTGGATAATTACACAATTCAAAATCTATTTTGATGAGTGATTAAAACTTTTAAGTTAGACCCCAAAATATCGATATTCAGTTGCTTCCTATTCAGAAGGAATTTGAATTTGAATCAGAAGACTGTTACTTACCAACTAAAAAAGTCTATATAAAATGTAACTTTTTTTTGAAAATCTTTCTAAAACATCTTGGCTAGATATGGTTTCCTTTAACAGTTTTTTTTTCAATATATAATAGAGATAAGTATGAGAACCTCTCTTGTTTCACTGAAGTCCTTAACCAATCCTTGATTTTACTCTTTGCAGAGAAGCTTCTTTCACAAAAAAACCGAGCTTATAGGTATGGAAGCTGCTACCTGAAGTGCTTTAAATAAATTAAGAAATGTTTCTTATTTTACAAACATTTTCAAAGATTTAGATTTACAGTAGATTCCAATTGATTCCTGTTCAGTTTTTTTTGGAACTGCACAGTTTTACGTTTGTAGGATTGTCCTCACCTATGCAATATTTGGCAACTGCCATTTCTGTTTGAAGAAGAGTTGTATTTATTTTTAAGTTTCTGCTGTACGATTCAAGAAATAGTTTTAATTTTTTTCAAATATATAAAAAAATATAATTTTTTTAATCAACATAAAATAGCATGAACACCATTAGCTAGGGCAAGTGATTCTTCATTTAAGCATTCACTTAGACTCTCAGTCACAACATCTAACACTTGAAAATAAACATGTGACATCCAATACATTGCTTCATCTTGGCACTCACTTTTGTTAGTTTCCAGTTTATTAGTGTGATAGTGTGAGAGCTACCAACAGTCGACATAAGCATGCTGTCTTTCAGAAGAACATTTTTTTGTTTAACTTCTGATAATGGCTGAAAACTCGGGTCGTTTCTTTTTCTTTTTAATCTTTTAATTGTGCTTTTGATAATCTGGGAAGCTCCACCTAAAGTCCCTTCTTCATGCTCCAGTTGCTTATTTAGAACATGAGTTAGGGCCAACTTGTCATGAAAAATAACAAAATTTGGTGATGTTATGTGTTCAAACTTCCAACACCTTCTATTGCATTTGTGTCTTCACACTGTTCAGTCTCAAAACGCAAAACTTCAGTGACAGTATCATCATGTTTGATAAGCTGTTGACAGTTTATGTATATAGTAGAGTAGTAGTTTCCAAAGACTTCTTTACTTGAAGCCTTTCTGCAGTTTTTTCATAACATCATGGTGTGATGGTCTTGAAAATGCATATATAATGCCTTAAAGCCATGAAAAAGTAAATTGGCAACCTCTATAATTTTTAATTAGAGTAGCATTTTAAATTATTTTTTGTTCTTTGCAAAAACTTTCCTTAACTAACTAATCAATTAAATCAATGTTTACTATTAACTAAATAGCAAAAATTTAGATTATATTATTTAAACTAACTGAAGTATACTAAATTGCTTGAACTTTTTACTATCTACATAAACAATATTTTACAATTTGATTGTTTTTATTACTATTCAGATTCACAGCATTAATAAAACTGTTCAGGCTACATTTCTTTAAAAAAAAAATTATTATTTAGTATTACAGTGAAACCTTGATATAACACTCTTCTGTGGCCAAAAAGCACTTCATATCCAGGGTCGCTTTATATAAAGGTCCCAAGTTTAACTATTTAATTTGCCGGGACTGTGAAAAATGAGTGTTACATCAAGGGTCGCCTTTTATCACAGGGGTGTTATATCAAGGTTCCACTGTATATGTGTATAGTGTATATTAATATATACAGATACTAATAAAATATTTAGTTAATTTAATATTTTGTTTAAATATAAATACAGTAAATGCAACTATGCTAATTTTTTACTTTTGCAGTTGTATAATGTTCTTTCTCTGAGTTGGAATCTTATTGATTTCCTCTACATATGCATTATAATATGTTATAATCTGTTAACACATTGTATATAGCCAGTTTAGTATGAAAATCGAGGACACAATGTATACAAAACAAAAGCATAAAAATTAAACAGTGCGCAACCTGTGTGTATTCTGCGGTGTGCTACAAATGTTGAACTAGTAGAAAAAGATTTTTCACAGACATTACATTGGTATGGCCGTTCTCCAGTATGGATACGAATATGTTTCTTCAGCCCGCACGAATCGGTGAAGTAATTTCCACACACTTCGCACTTGTAACGTTTTACAACAGTCCCATCAGGCCCGTGCATACGTTCATGCTTCACAAAAGCTGATCTATCTGCAAACGACCTATTGCAGACCTGTTTAATGTAAAACAATAGCAACACAGTTATTTGTGTGCTGCATTTTTCAGTAAGTTGCATTTTTCTATACCGTATTAACACTTCTGGTGCCAGTCTGTTACAGCATTATTAATACCAAAAACCACCCATTTTTTGAAAGAGTTTCTGAAAATTTCTAATTAATCTGATCTTTGGTCAATTACAATATTCTAAACATCAAAATAATGGACGGAGTTTCCTTTCTGAAACTGTATGATATATGTACACATATCAATAACAAATAATCACTTACTATCACTTAAATGAAATGTTTTTTTTATTTTCTGAAAAAGTGTAATGTAAGTTTTATTACAGTTATGGAAATGTTTAACTACAAAACACTTTTGTACCAAAATAAGTACTTTAACTTACATTTTTCTGTACGAAAAAAGCAAAATTCATAAATGTTTATTTTCTAACAATATTTTGCCACTGTGTATTGTGTGACAAATTACATAACCTATACATACAAACACCAAATGACAGCAGAATGATACTGATACTTGCATCAATTATATCAAACTAACAACTTCTTCTGTTAACTGACAGGGTGAACAAAATTACGTTCAACATTCCAAAGAATTGTACAAAATGCTTTTTGACCCGATATAGCAACCATTGGATTTTGTGTAACATTACAAATGACAGTCCATGCCAAAAGCATAATTGACTAAAACACCAAGCGTGTGGTAGACAGGGGCTTGGCACCAAAAATGTTAACAACAAACCTTGTCTACAATAAAATTTAAGCTACATAATTTTATGTAATCAATTATGAACTTAATTAATAAACTTTCATACAAATGTTATTATATTTATGCACAGTTACAGAACATATATAGTTTATATGTGAACACATTCATATATTAATTATGCGAGTGTGCTAATTTAACTACACTCGGTGTAGTTAATATAACTACTAGTTTCAATCAAGATATATTGGTTTCCTTACTTGGAACATGTTTTGGGCATCAAACTGTTTGCCCATCCTCTGCCATCTTAGTTTTTAGCCTTGTGGATACTTGTTTCCAGGTTGGTTGTTGCTATGGCTTCCTCTTAGTTTTTGGTAGTTTACATTGGCATTATTATGTGCAGGCGTGGTATATATTTTGGTTTTTGAGTGTTCATATATTTGTAAATTTTCCCATATTCATTATATATATTCATTATTGTGCCTTTGTATGTGTTTTATCAGTGTTATGTTGGTAATGTCTGGGAATTCGTGTCCTGTATTTATTGCATGTGTGGCCAAATTGGATATATTGGCTATATACATGTATGTGTGTGTGTTTGGTTTTTCTGTACGTGTTTAATGTTCCAAATAACGTTTTATAAATCGTTTTTTTGTCTGGTCTACGTAACATCTGTTGCAGCCTTAGCATTAAATTTTGTATATTCCATTTTTCATTGTATTATCTTCATTGTGTGAGTTATTTAGTTTGTTTATATTAATTTTGTTTGCTTTGTAAGCTAGTTTTGTGTGTATTTTAAAAATAGCTTTGTCATCCTATTGTTTACACATGTGAATGTTGCCCACTTTTTTATTCTTATTACTATGTATGTGTGATTTGTTTTGATCATTTCTTAAATGTTTTGTCTTTATTTTATACTTTTTTCATTTTCTATTTTGTGTGTAATGTTTTTACTGTATCCATTTCCTTCATCAATTCGATAAATTATACTTCTTTCGTTATTTATTTCCTGTATGTTTAGGGGTATTTTATACATTCTGTTGAAGAGTGAATAGAAAGCTGCCATTTTATGTTGTAGTAGGTGGTTGGAATTGTTAGGAATGGTGATGTTAGTGAAGTTTGGCTTTCTGTATATTGCATGTTGTAGTTGGTTATTGTCTCTTGCGATGATTATGTCTAAATATAGTAGAAACTCAGTAATTCATCATACTCTATAATTCATCACCTCATACTACAGCTTAGAGAAAGTTAGAAGCCGACCTATCTAAACTGATTGTTATGAGACAATTGCATGATCTGGCGGCCGAAAAAGGTAAGGTAAAATTAGTCCACCGTAGAATTATTATACAATTTTTAAAAAGTACAACTGTAATTTTGTGAGTAATTTTAAGTACAATACATTCTGTAGTTAAGTCAAACGCTCATATACAGTAATGTTTTTTGTTTTGTCACCGGACAAAAGGCTTGCCGCATGATAAATGGCGCCAATCGTACACTCTAGTGTTTTTTGGTGGCCCTAAAAAGGACCTGTGGCGAGAAGGCTGATGTTGTCGTGCCGCGCTGAGATGTTCGGCGACTGCGCCCGCTGTTCGTGGCGCACTGCAGTCCTCCTCTTCTTTCGGCATCGGTTGTAGAGTCGGCTGCCGGCCCAGCGAAATCCATCGCTGGCGCGGAACTGGAGGGCGAAGACGCAAGAACGCCGGTTCTATTCTTCGGCCGTTCCTTCCGGCTGACTCCGCGTTGATGTCATCCGAGAGAGGAGAGGAGATGAAGTGCGTCCGATGGTGTGGCGATGAAGAGTGTGCAAAATTTTCTGCCGGCCCGGGTTTTATTAACTAACCGGGATCGGTGATTGGCTCGCTCCGAATGCTGATGCCGGATTGGCTCACTGTGTCCACCGCTGGTACCGCAGAGCAGATGTTCGCATACCGCTGCCGTCACAGTTTATAAAAATATAGTTATGTTAACTGTGTGTGTGTGTGTGTGTGTGTGTGTGTGTGTGTGTGTGTGTGTGTGTGTGTGTGTGTGATATAAAATGAATATTTCATAATGGAAGTGAAATAAAGTATGATGCCACAAGATTCAATGACATCACATTTAATGTGCAAATTCCAATTCAGTAAGGTACAGTAAGTCCTGTATACTTATATTTTCTTAACTTTGTAATTACGTACAGCCTGTACTGAATAGTATTGTAATTAATAATACCATTTATTTTTAAACACATGGAGGCCTATTTTTGTTATTCAATAATTCATCTATTTTCCCAATTCATCACCTCTCCTCCCCTGAATGTGATGAATTAGTGAGTTTCTACTGTAGCTGATTTTGTTACGTTTTTCTTTTTCTCCTGTGAATTGTATATTTGGATGTATGTTGTTAAGCTGTTTTAATATTTTATCTGCATTTATGTTGTTGATGTTGGAAGTGTTTGAATTTATTATATTAAGTACATATGCCTCTATACTACACTGTTAAAAAAATAAAAAGACATAAATATACTTGCCTGACACTGAAATGGACGTTCACCAGTATGTGTACGCCTGTGTGTCACTAAATGAGAACTTGTAGCAAAAGCTTTACAGCAGGTATCGCACTGGTATGGTCGCTGGCCTCTGTGGTACCGATCGTGATTCATCAATGCAGTTGCTGAAGGAAACCCTTTGCCACAAATCTGACAGTGAAATCTCGCTGTCACTAACTGACAAACATGAAATGAATATAGGTTTTCTACCTATTTTAGTAACTTATTCTGCCTAAAGAGGAAATCTATAAATATCTAATCTGTTAATGATGTCAAACATAGGGAGCAACAAGCCTTTCAAGATTTTATTAGGCAAGTGTCACAAAAATAAATGACACATAAATTTCAAATGGATAAAGGCAGTGTCACACCTCCTCACAAAATTGTACGTAGGTCTAATATGTATTTCTTCAGTAATTCTTATAATAATACGTTGAGCATTAACAAACATCAATTTATTAAAATTAATGGTAATACAAGAAAACTAATGTTAACCACTAATAATTAAATGTACTTGTAAAATATTATAGAGACCGCCAATAAACTTGGCAAATTCTCTGTTTTCAAATTACACATACATATAAGTTTAAAATATTTAAATGCCACAAATAGATTTTAATTGAAGTACAGTATTTAATTTATAACAAAATACAACAAAAAATGATATAGGCCTTCACATATGTTGTACATTTCTCCAATACTGAAGAAACTGTGAGACAATGAAATATTTCAAACTAGTGATGTTCTTATGTGTGTGTGATATGAAAATAGTGAATTTTGTAAGTTTGCCAGTTTTCCTTATATTAATGTCTAAGTACATTTAGTCTCATTCCCTTTAACCACTAACAATTAAATAAAACCATGTGTGTTAACAGAGAAAACAGAGGGTTACACAGTATTTGCAAAATTAATTTGTTTGAGATATCCTGATGTAGTTTATTATAGACTATTATTATCAACTCAAAACTCTGACTGCCAGACATTTCAGTGCAACGTTTTCCTATAGTAATACTAAAACTAGTTTAGTATTGGCACATGTAATGAAACGGAAACAACGTTGCCACACTCTGACACTACAATAATTTTTAAAGTATTATGCACACATTTCGGATTAGTGTAATCATTACTATGTGTATGGTGTCACACTCCCACTGTTATCAGGTGTTCATACAGTGAAACTGGGCACGGAGGTTATGGTCAGTGTCGTGACGGCAGTAGTATCTCTATGTCGCATATCAAAAAGTTTTGATGTGCGACACTAGTGTCATAGCATTGTGACACTGGACTGTTCATACAACAACATTACTGTGACATTTAATGTCGCAACACTAAGTGTTATGGTTTAGTGTCGCCATGTCAATGAGGCTTAACATATTCTCACAAATAATCACAAAGTGTAACCAAAAACACAATACTGTTAACAAATGGACTACATTACACAGAACCTAATAGTTAACTTAATGGCACGTGTCACCTGTTTTTCACAACAGCACGTGTGGGACATATTGGCAACAGTGTTCGTTGCTATGGTTATTGTTTACAGTTTTCAAAATGGCAACTGGGTAAGAGGCAGGTAGCAGTCAGTCGTTTGGTCAATAGTTCCAACTGTCAATACCAAACTAGTTTTAATATTACAATAGAATGCCGGCCACTGAAATAACACTCGGTGTTTTTCAAAAAACTGACCCAGGCCACTACCTGTCTGCTGTGTCATCTGCATGAGGAGACCTTACAGCACATATTGGTGGATTGCCGGATCGACATCCCAGGAGTGCCGAGACTGAGGGGATTTGGTATGGATGCAACAGTGAATGACAACTCGTATTGGCCAGTGGCAGAGGATCTACAGGAGACATCGTGTCATTGGAGAACAATCCGGAAACACGTAATAAGAAGAAGTTTTTCAAAAAATTCTCACGAGACTATAACATAACACAGGAAAATGCTATCTATGTGATTTTAAACTTTAGACTTTTATCTTTGTAACAGAATATACATTTTTCTGTTTGATCTGAACACTTTTATTTCATGTTAATTTGTTTATACTCAATTTTGTGTAAAAAATTAGAATGTCATTAGGCGATTTTACAAAATTACTGTAGAGAATTGGAATAATGAATTTAATTCAAATAAAACTTTATTAATATTTATAGTGTTTTTTAAAAATCTGTTTCCCATTGCATTATGCTTATTTTGTCTTTATAAAACACTTACCAAAACGTTTACTGTATTTCATCATGTATTTAACTATAGGTGTCATATGTAAATTAGATTATGCATTTGGGTTAACTAGATGAATTAATTTGTTTATACTCAATTTTTATGTAAAAAATTAGAATGTCACTAGGCCATCTTGTGTGATCTTGTTTTTACATTGCTACTAGTTTAATAGTACTAAGTATACAAATGAATCTGCAATTTGTCGAGAATAGTACTGTGCATTGTATGTTCCATTTTAAGACTGCATCTCAGTTACGTTACAAAGCAGAGAACCCACTCACGGATAATCAAGAGTATGTACTCGTAATGTATAACAGTATACGCTACAACAAAACAGATGTTAAAATCCTAAACACACCTCAGACACACATTTTGTGCAGTTATCACTTTCACCATCGACAGTCTGTTGCCACAAGTCGTCTGTATTTGTTGACGCGTCCCTTACTATCAGACCTTTGGTCTGCTGTCCTTGATGTTGCTGATGTGGTTGTGACTGTGGTGGTGGTGGTGGTAGTGGTAGTGGAGGAGGCGGTGGTTGTGGCTGCTGATCCTGTTGTGGTGGAACAACATATTTCATATAACTATCCGAATCTCTAATGTTCTCATCTTTTGCTAAACTGCAACACAAAAAAAAAAATTGATGAAATTCAATTTGTATTCCTAATAAATGATTAAACGGTAGAGACTAGTCCTTAGTTTAATGGAGCCCTCTTTAACAGACTCTGGTTTCAATATTCTTTTAAAAAATTAGTAAAGCGGCTTACAAAGTTTACTGAAAAATATTAAAAATGATGTTAAATCAATGAGTCAAGTATCAGATGCCTTTTCCAAGATTCAATAAGACATCTACTACCATCCAAAACCACTGTGACGCTTGTTTAACATACAGATTATGCCTACTTCTAAGTTCTTTAAAGGTTGAAGCGGTATGTGGTAACAAGTGGTACAAGAATGCAGCACTAAGGATGGTGGTAACCTCCAATATTTTACCATCTGATCCTACTATAGCTATCCCACTATATAAATAAAAATGAAGCAGTAGTGGGAAGAACATGTCAGTACAGAAATGAGATGACACAAATTACAGATTTGAAGGAAAATCGACAAGTTTACAACAGAGCATCTCATCAAGAATTCAAAAATAAGACATTTTATACAATACAGTATGTAATAAATACAAGAATGTTATTTAAAAAGTGGAAACCTGAATGTAATGGAGGTGCTACAGAAAGGCAATAAGTGCATCTTTTTTATTACTATTTTTTTTTATTCATTCGAAAACACATAGTGCTTATTTACTTTTATTATTCATGTTTATTAACATGAACATAACCTGACATAATTTGATACACATTAAAGAAATTCAATTTCACCATTTATTCATTCATTCAAAACTTCAAGAAAAATAATCAGCAAAGTGTCGAAAATAGATAGAGAAACAATCTTTGGTGACTCGAGTTCCTGACACAGTTGAAGGACACTTACTGCTCCCATATTATGTCTACCTTCTGGAAGACCACGTAATCTTGCAGTAATACTGCTACTACATACCATTCTGTATGCTCCAGGCTTTCAAGAGATGGTACACCAAACGTTGTTTTCATTAAACAGACAAAACAGACCACATAAGGTCCATCAACAGGGGGCCCATAGTCTTATGACAGACAGAACACACAGAGTTACTATTTACAAAATTACTATAGAGAACTGAAATAAAACTTCATTAATATTTTTAGTGTTTTTTTTTATCTGCTTCCCATTGAATTATGCTTATTTTGACTTTATAAAACACTTACCAAATTTTTATTATATTTCAATGTGTATTTAACTACAGGTGCCATACACTACATATGCAGGGGTAGGCAAATTCCGACTAACTTTTGTATATGTTTTTATTAAAAATCATTCATTCTTAGTTTACTTTTATATTATTCTACATTTTTCTAGTTTCATGAGAGACTATTGTAGTGCAAGATCAATGTTTATCTTATCTGAAATTTTTAGTATCTAAGCCAATTACACCCCCAATCAGCTCTCACACTGTACTTTTGAACAAATATTTAATACAGAACTGTATCAGTCATTCTAATGTTTTGAGGTGAATTCTGAAAAATGGCTGAATACTCCATATAAGTATACCTACTGCTGGCTGCTGCTTCTGCTGAAAGTATGGTGCACAAGCTCTTTGTATCTCCTCACCTGTATTGTACACCGAAAAGGTTAAAAAATTGTGTTGATTTTATACTGCTGTCCCATACAGGTCATTGAAGAAAACAAATACTTGTTAAAAATGGTCAAATAATCACTTACCTTTCTTTTCTGACTTCTTGAATGGATTGACCTTAAAGAGTTCAGAATAATGTTCTCTTTAAGGTCATGTGAGCTTAACATGAATATTTAGTGATATAATTACAGATCTGTAAGATTTTCATATTACTACCAGTGGCGGCCAGTGAGTCCTAAGTAAGGAGAGGTTATGGTGAGATGGTCACCTGAGCTGCACCAGTCATAGCCCCCCTTCCGACACTCATTATTTCACTCTTAAGTATGGTAGATCTATCTGCTTTTTACAGCATACATGTCTTATTAGAAATATATGCATATCTTTATCAAGATAAACTGAAGATTAACTTATTTTTGTTCTAGCAAAGAAGTAAACTGCTGAGTAGAAATATACTTTGTAAGCTGCGACGTAGGCCTACAGCAAATTCACTCAGTAGCCCTTCTTATTTGCAAAATTGTTGATAACACCATGTGCCATGTTGGTTGACTTTTCAAATTGCACAGGATTTCCTTTTCAATTTGAACTAAAGCAATGGCACTGAAACAATCTTAAGTCGTGCAGTTCCTTAAGTAGGTTTTGATTCTCCTAAAGGCAAGAAAAGCTTATCTCTCTGTAAGAATTGTAACGGGGCTAAATGGTGTAACACCATGTTTGTTAACCACCCTGTAGATAAGGAGTATTAATGCACACCCTGTAGCTTAATCAGTACCAGGTCATACCAGTCGCGCCTGGAATTTTAGCAGAGGACGAGAAAGGTCATGGGAAAAAATACTTAGACTCCAACCCAAAGTTCACCACGCGGTAAATGCGAAACGTTTCCGCCAACAGAATAAACCAATCAAAATTTATAATGAGACCTGCTTCCGGCTGTTGACTACGAAGCAGACGAACGCAGAGAGACGGCTAGCCATCTTGGACGCAGCAGTAGCTGAGTTTCACCCCAACCGCGCAGTTGTGTAAAAGGATTGCTCTACTAGGTTGGGGTCGGCTGACAAAAATGTTGTTTTAATTAATGTGATTTAACTCAAAATAACAGTACAACAAATAATAATGAACGATCTGTAACAGTGTCACAATTCAACAGTTTCTAACCGAGTATCGGCGTGAACAGTTAAACAGCACGGCGTGAAGTCGTAGTGATGATACAACACTGAGGAGTGCAGTGAATGTTAAGTAGCGACTGACTTTCGACTACTATCAATTTTCCTTTTTTCTGAAACAATGCAACCTAAATCAATTAGAATGAGATCTCGAAATTAAGGGGGTTGAGAGAGAGAGAGAGAGAGAGAGAGAGAGAGAGAGAGAGAGAGAGAGAGAGAGAGAGAGAGAGAGAGAGAGAGAGAGAGAGAGAGAGAGAGAGAGAGAGAGAGAGAGAGAGAGAGAGAGATACCGGTTTGTCTATAGAAAGTATATTCATAAAAACTAGTTACGTAAGATAATGTTTTAGAATTATTGGTAGATAAAAAATTGTAAGATTAAAATTTTGGGGTGACCAACATCATGTTGTCTAACCACTTGTAAAATAATCAAAACAGAATTTTAAAAGCAGAAAGAAAGTAAATTTTCAATAAAAGAAACTACTAGTTGATTTATCGATAACAATGTGTTAACTTAGTTATTTCGCCTGTAACCATTTACTGTGCTTTGTGCTAAAAACTCGTCTAACGACTCTTGGAATTTTCTGAGATAAAGGAAGTCAGGTAGCAAAATTTATCCAAGTTTATAAGGGAAAGTGTCGACAAGGTTTATATATTAGCCTGAATTAATATATTAGCGGGCCTGAAGTTTTCTGGTGTTTGAAGGTATGTTACGAGATAGAGATCGCAAGACAGGTAAGGATTCTGGCAGATTATATTATCAAAAACTTTTATAACTTTACAGAATTACAGACAGGAATTGTTGCAATAAGAGCAAATAATATATATGTTTTGGGAAGAATTTCATTTGTACCAACATTGTTCATCTTTTTTATTACTCTGGTTAATTTCACTGTGTAATGGCGAGAAAATGGTTTCAAGCCTATTCTTAATTTTTCTTTGTTAACACACTGACCATATATTTCCATTAAAGAAATACTCCAGTACAAGACTAAGTTGACTGAATCATATTTCTTGTCATGTCTTAATGTACGAAATACATTAAACAACTGAACTATGGTGGAATATACTATGATTATAGAGTTTTTTTGAAGAATATTGAATAGTAAATCAGTTTTCTAAAAAATGTGCTGGAAAACCAATAAAAAGAAAACAAATGTGAAGTTTTCCAAATTATATAAAGATCCTTGTTCCTCTCTTACAGTTGCAGAATTTTGTGAATCCATCAACTCTTTGAAAACCACAATTAATTTTAGTGTATTCGTATACACTCCACTGATGATTTTAGAATTTCAACGAACTTCACTGCTGGTAGGAATACATTTACTACCCAACACTTTAACAGCAGTATGTTTTGAAGAATGGTGGAAAAAAGAAGGTATGACCTGAAGAGTAGAGAAAAAGATATAACAGATTTTATTTTAGAACAACTCCATTGCAAAACTAAATTTAAATGGTTAGCATAGCTGTGAGTAAGCAGCTTCCACTGCAAGTTCACAACCTTATGCTTGTAAGCCACTCCGTACCCCTGGCATGATACTACCACCATCGTAAGTCTGAGCAATTAATTTATTTTGTATGTTAACTTTTTTTAAGAGCTTTACACAAAACCTACATATGCCATCTTGAATTTCTACTGCTAATGTTAGTCTAATAATCTTATGACTACGGAACACTGTTTTCTCAGATGTGTCAGTGGTTTCATCAACCATGCAAACAAAGAAAGGTGCTTGGTTGATACTTGTTTTAATAAAAAAATTTTACCACATCATGAAAGCATTCAATGAGCTCGTTTTGTATGGTTCTGGACAGTTCTCTAAAATAACTCATGGTTTCCCAGTGCTGTTTTAAATCTAGATTCCTGCTCAGTATTAGCTGAAAAATAGCTTTAAAGTTTTATGGTTAATCAATTCCTTGGACTCATCATAATCTCAGAAAGCAAGTTCTTGCACATGGAATAAACTAGTAATATATATTGTAATGTTACATAATATCATGAGCACCAGGGTCCAAAACAAACGATAACCAACAATAACAAATCATAAGAAATGCTACACCCAAACTTTAATGTTAATCACAAAGATAAGTAGAAACTAACTTTAAAGGAATAAAGAATACATCTTTAACAAACTGACAAAGATGATCAAAGAAATAATGACAATGACTTAGACGAAACGTAATTAACTGACAACTAACCCAATAGATTAGGTAAAAATAAGAAAACCAAAGCCAGAGAGAAGAAACTATGAGTGGAGTAAGGAAGAATACTACAAAGCCCAACTGGATACAAAAACAGAAAGAAGAATAAGATATGCCCTACACAAAACAAAAGAAGAATTAAGACAAGATGAATGGATCATAACAAGAAAGCCCAGAGTAAAGAACAGAATAATAATGAAGCCTGATGACCTAATATAAATAACTATGCTGACAAAGAAAGCTTATAAAGTGAATAAATAAGATAATGAATAAAAGTCAGGAGAGTGAAGTAAAATTAGTCAAAGTACAAATTAACTGTGTATCTGGAAGAATAACAAAAATGAATCATATAGACCAGCCTTGTAACTAGAGCAAATGTAGGGATATAACTTATAGAATGATGTTAATGAATACTGTTTCAGAATGGGTAATAGAGACAGAAAGGTGTCTAATAAACCTAAATTAATAAACAACATTAGTAATACTATAATAACGTGAAATAAAAGATACTGAAATCATAATAAAATAAACACATTGTTGTCAAACCAAGATAGGACCCATAACCTCACTACATGTGAATAAGGCACGTCAAATAAAAGAATTAAATAACTAAATGATAAGTAATCCAATTTCTGTTGGAGGGTAATGAACCTAAATGTTAAAAGGGTAGTAACAACACAAAATTAATGTATAGAAGAAGTAGAATTATATTGTAATTAGTATAAATTCAAACAATAAATTAGACATTCAGAAGTTACCTAACAAATCTTGAAAAAACTTTAACAATAAGGTATAAAAGAGATGAGACATTCGTGTAAATAGAACCAGCAAGGTTCACGGTCACTTATATAATGTAAAACAATTGTAATTAGCTTAAAAATATAACAAGATAACAGAAAATAGACATACTTGTATCTTGAGACCAGATGCAAGACGTTTTATTGAATTAACAGAGAAAGGTGATATGCTATTACCAATCAAATGATGGTAACACCTTAATATAATTACTATCACTATTTTGTAAAGGAGAATGATCACTAAAATTAAAAATAGTTAAGTTACAGAAATAAGTAACAATATTCAAAGGTAATCCAATAGCAATGAACAGACCACTGTTAAAACTAACTGGGGGGGGGGGTTAATAGGCCTCAAAAGAGCCCAGAAACTGATACTAAATATTGCAACGTAACGACTCTATAGGTGTGACCTCCATCTTATTCAAGTCCCACGTTAGTACGTCATTCTGTAACGTAACGACTATGAGGTATAGTAGAGTTATATTATATGCCCCCCGTTGTATGCGTCATTCTGTAACGTGTCGCTTATAATGTGTGCGTAACGTCCGTCCTTTTACAGTCTCGGATCGGTCAGAGCACCTCTTAGCAATCGCCACTTATGAATTATAAGTACTAAGGTTTAAATAAATTTGATGGTAATGTTACCCAACCGAAGCAGAAATCGAGTGTGTGTGATTTGGGTCAAGATTAAGGAAGTTGTTTAGCCTTATTTGGAAGAGAGAGCGAGTACCGTTTGTTTACCCTCGGAGCAGACGATTTCTTAATTTTTCAAATATTCACCGTGCATGAGATCAGCTGAATTTGACATTAGTCTCCAAATATAGGTTAACTAAACGACACTGTTCCGTAATACTACCTGATGGATAGTCCTCTTCTTAGTTTACTGAAATCTACCACAACTACCCTCTACAATAAAGAAGACACATTTTATTATTCAATATAAATTCTTAATAGTATTTATTTGTATAATATTGATTTTCTCTTCCGCCAACATACAAATATTACAATCGATCCTTTCAATAACTAATTCATGATATCGACTTCATTGGGTAAACATGGAATTATCATAAAATCTGGTTTTTACTGATTTTACAATTTTATCTTTTATTTAAACATCAATCAACATATAATTCGTTTTATTTATTTCCCCAGGGTTAAGGGTAAGTTCTTTGTGTTATGAGATGGTCAGAAATGGATAATTATATACTACCCTTTACAAAATAAAAATAATCAATTTCAAAATTTTGTTTATTCTTTTAGTACGTAGTTCCGGATTTGTCCACGAGAGAGCAGATTATGTTTTTATTAAACACATGATATCACTTTAGAAATTTCTGTACTGCACGACGATTTGATTTGAGGTTTTCTTGGTTAAATATTAAAAGAAATGTTTATATTACCTCTTTCCTCGAAGTTCTTACTTGCGTGAAGCGGTTTCTCGTGTGGTGTTCCTAGTTGTTTTGTAATTTCATGGACGTCTATCAGATACCATCTCGTTAAAAACTCAAAGCGTGGCTTGGCTAGGCCTGATCTTGAAAATTGTTTTTCACTTTTGTTATGGGGTAAAGCAAGTTACATTTGATATTTAAAGTAGTGGTACATAATGTGTATACTGTTAGTTAAATTTTGTGATAATTTTGTACTGTTCCAAATGTTTTCAAAGGTTTTTTAATACAATTTTTGGTCTCATTACGTTTTCCAATCGAACAGTTTTCAATCTCAAATTAGATTAAACAATATCTTGTTATTCTGTTACTGTTAGTAACACATCATTTTTATATCATTTTTTATTGGTGCTGCTATTTACTTTTGAGTATATAGGCTGTTTTTAATTATTATAAATTTATTTTTGATTTACAGAAAAATAATTCTTTTTAATTTTGGTTTCTTTCCCAATTTGATTTATATAATAGTTTTTCGTTTATTTTCTTATAACTTTAGATATAAGCCTTTAATATTGTTATTAACTTTAAATGAATTTATATATTATTTATTAATCTCTTATAGTATTCTTACACCGCACTATTTTCTTCTGCCATTTTCCTCATACAATATTATTTTATTTTTTTATTATCATCTTATATTTAACTCTTTTATTTTTTAAACCCTGGGTTATCTTATATAATAACATAATTATTTTATTAAATATAAAATTAACATAGGTACTAAATTTTGTTGCCTACACAATATAAATCCTACAATAACTAAACAAAATACATAATTAGTTAGTAGCATCACAGTCTATAAGCATCACAGCCTAACATCCATAATTCCCACATCTACAGCACAAGTCTGTAAGAAGTTCCCTTCACATTCACTTATTTACACACTGGGTACACTATAACTCACTTGTCACTGTATATCACTTCAATATCGTTTATAATGTTTAGTGATATAACTTAATTTATAGCTAGTTATAGTTTACCCATTTCTGACCTTTATGGTAGTATCATTAAGTTATCAGTTTTTTGGGACTGGGTTATGTAACGTTACAATATTAAGTTAAACAGAGTATCAGACTGAACCAACAGTAGTAAACTCATAAGATAGACAAGACACCAAGTAGTGGTTAAAATGTAATCAATATAAACAATGTATTCTAAGATTAAAGCAGAATAAAAATTAAGGCCTAGGTGTGCTAAACACATAACTGATTTATAATCTAACTAAAAGGCAGAAAGAGACTGAATAGTAATAAAAATAATTAGTAATGAAGTTAAATTGTAAATAATATAAAGTAAGATAGTTTTAAATGAAAATATTGTAATAGGCATAAGTTGTGAAAATAAGAAATTATCAAACATAAACAGAATTATGGTTTGAGGGGTATCTAATTGATCTAAAGAACAATTGCAAACGATTGAGATGATTAAATTAAAACTCCCAAGTACCATAAGAAAGTTAAACGCATTTTAAATATTTGTGTAAATTGGAAGAAAATATTTTCGTACTCTCGACATCAAAAACCGACGCCGCCGGAAAACGCCAGTGAGGTGTCATCGAGTTTTCCACCAATCAAATTAACTTATATAATAGACTTAAGAAGTGAACCATAACCTGAAAATGTATAGGATTAAGAATATATAATGAACTTTGGAGAGGCATTAACCCTCATAAAGTCAAGTAACAATTAAACTAGGAATAAGAGTTAACGAAATTTATTCACTCTAATTATAAAATGAGTGTTAACTAGTTATACAAGGACAGTATGCTTTACTGAATCTAATAGGTTAAGTCAGTGTACAACCATTTCATAACCTATTGATATGTTGTTAGAAATACGAAAAATACCTGAGAAAGGATATCCAAAATAGTAGTCTAGCAATAGTTGGATCTGCTGAAGATGTTATAACTTTAGTAAATTTGAATTTACTTTGTCGATGGACCATTTAGATTTTAACTAACTTAACTGGCATTATACCAGATACACCAGGTCTAACCTAGAAGTTGACGCAAGCCGTCTGTTTAAGTTTTATTAATGAATTGAGATTTTAGTTATCCGAGGTGACCACTCTCCTATCAAACAATAATAATTGTTATGTTGTGTTAACGTTTAGTATCTTGTAAGCTAAAAGAACCCATGTTGATTAAATTTATTGTAAACAAAAACATTGTGGAGTGTTGTATCCACATACGCAGCTTGACCACCCTGAGAGTTTAATAAGAGTTTGATGAAAATGAAAAAGTAATTGTGAAGTCTGACCTTCTTATGTTAAGGGTTCAATTAAATTAATGCACAGATTTTGTCAAGAAATAAATTATGTTTAAACTAAATAATTAGAGTTGGTCCAATTATTTCACGTAGATAGGCATTTGCAGGCTTGGTAGATGACATGCAACGGTTGGCAATACAACGGTGCCACGAATGATTTTGAGTTAATCTTGTTTTTTAGATGAGCTGATACACTCTACCAGATAACAAGAACGTCACTCAAAGTTATCCTAAATTGTCTTGATTCCAGTTAGAACCAACGCAGCCGAAATATATCTACTAGTGAAGAAGAACCAACCTCTGCCCAATACTCAACATTCGACGAACGATGAACAGTTTAAACAATTAATAATAGTCTTGAACACTTTAACTCAACGACTTCATAATAATAAATAAAACAAAAACAAATCATAAATAATTAAAATAAATAATTGAAAATAATATTCGTATCGATCTAAGTATTTAACAAAATGGCGACCAACGTTAAAGGCTAGAATTAGGTGGAATCTAATTCAAAATAAACGAAAAAATTTTTTTTTTGAAAAAACTTAATTTCTAGTAGCAGCTGCAATACGAACAAACGGAAGATGCACCGGAGAGCTACCACAAAGAAACGCGCGGCGGGAGCCGAAAAAGAATTGAATATGGACGATAAGGAGGTGATGCCAGTCGAAGATATCGAAGCGATATTACCTCCCGCAGAGCCTACCAAACCTGCACAACGAGAGGAACAACCTAACCCACCCACACAGACAGGGGATGCGGATTTATTAGAAATGATGAAGAAAATGTTGGAAGATAACCAGAAAACAATGGAAGAGAACAGAAAGAATAATGAGAAATTAAATAAAAATATCGACTCATTAAAAGAAGATTTTAAGGAGGAATTAAATAAAAGAACGGAAGAGACGAATAAAAATATAGAATCGGTAAAGGAAGACAGCCAAAAATTAAGCCAACAAATGACCGAGAATAATAAGAAAATGGAAGAGAAAATAGACGACAACAGAAGAAAATGGATAAGAAAATGGACGACATAAGTAAGAGAATAGAAGAAAACAACGAAAAAATCAATATGAAAATAGACAGGGAAATAACAGTAGTTAGAATACTGGAAATAAGAGAGATCGCGTTGGAAATACAAAAGATCGCGGAAGTCCACGAGAGGTGTGAACAGTACAACCAAGAGTTACAACAAACCAGAGAAGACATAGACGTACGAATAAACAACCTCGAAGAAAATAACGAAACTAGAATGGACTCTCTGAAAAGGATGAATCAGGAAGAAATAACGCATGTACGAACGGACGTAGGGGAGAGATGCAAGGAAATAGACGCAACAGTAAACAATGTACGAAGCCTGACCATCAATAATAAGGAGAAAATTGAAGAGTTGCGACAACGGGAGATCCTACAGATACGAGACGAACTCGAGACAATTCGGAATTGACCAACACTGGGTCAATACGTACAAAACGCGGACAATCGAAACATCTGTTTTAAAAATTATAAAAAGAATCCCATCGAATTTCTAGACAGAGTAGAAGAGAACTTGGCCAGAATTCGGGAAAATAGATGGACCGTGATACGCAGTATGATCGATGAGTATTTTAAAGAAATACACGACAACTGGTGGACGGCGACCCGACATGAAATTCAAAATTACGAGGAGTTCAAGACACTCTTCAGGCCAAAGTATTGGTCAGAGTCCACACAAAATATTGTACGGGACGACATATGCAACAGCAAGTACGACGCCAGTCGAGGGACGACACCAAACGCTTTTTTCCTCGGTAAAGTATGCTTGGTGAGGAACCTTGAGCCTAAGATCCCGGACAGAGGAATGCCTGGTCACTAAATTATCGTATCACTATGAGGAGGGAATAGCGCCAGCACGGCAGTGGGGACAGATTAAAACCATCCAATCCATGGAAGCGCTACTCGAGAACCATGTGCATGAAGTCTACTACAGAAGAAGTCGTAGGAGGAACGATTATTACCTGGATAGGAATAACCAGAGTGGTAATAACAACCCAAATTACCGGAATAACCGAAATAACTACGACAACAATGTCAACAGAAACAACGAAAACCATCACCGACCGAACAATCCGGGTAACAATAACGCTGACAGTAACAATAATAACACGAGACGGCCTCAATATAACAACTATAACCACATCCGATCAAACAACCAAGGCGGGAATAATCAGAACCAACCATACAGAAGAGTTAATTATGTCCAAGCCAATAATGATTATGGGAGGAGGCGATATTATCAGAGACGCCGGAGTTTTAATGGACATGATGATAGGACGTACCACCACAACGACGAGGGAAATTCAAGGAGCGAACCATGAAGGTGCCGAAGTAATGAAGACAGCAGGAGAAGAAACTCCAACGAATTAAACCATCACCCTGCAGTATGTCCAGAAATAAACGAAATGAATCGAGCAATCGCTGGACAGACGGGAAGAAGAGAATGAACTCTCTTTAAACGAACAGCGGCAGTGAGACCCCTCACAGAACCAATCTATTGGGTACAATTACGGACATGACAAACAAAATCTAGACAAGATGATAACTATAATACGGAGTCATTATTTAAAGAATATCAGACAGGAACTACTTGAAGAGGAGGAGATCGGCAATGTCAACTGTAATAATCAGATAGCATATGTGACAGCTGAAATAATCGGGGTGACCACCACACTGATGATCGACACTGGTGCGAACGTATCTCTAATTGATAGTACTGAGATTAACAGAATACAAGGGGAATGTAAATCGGTAATACCAACTTTACCGATCAACAACATAATACTAGTGGGAGCGACAGGGCGTCAAAATAAAACAGTCAAGAAGCAGGTCAGAGTAGAAGTGACTAGTAATGGGGTCAAAATTCCTATGATATTTTTAGTAGCCAATGGCTCACCTTTTTGCAGTTTAATTGGCTGCGATATTCTGAGAAAATACTCAGCAATTATTGACATGAGCAGGGCAAGAGTGACTCTGAGCTCACGAGATTTGGAATGGACGGCCGAGTTAATTGGAAGCAAAGAAGCACCTCAAGACCGCACCATTTTCCACGTTAGGGAATTACAAAGTTCTAAGAATCAGACACCCAAGGAGTAAATCAAATATCAAGAAAACAATAACAGTTTATGGAACGAGAAGATAGAAGAAATCCGCCAATTTAAGTCGACGAATCGTGACTACCCACTAAATCAAGATCAAGTTGAAAAGTTGATAAACATGTATAATAAATAGCGACATGTATTCTCAGACACCCCGGGTAAGGTCAAGAATTATCAATGCGAACTGAAGTTTAGAGAGCCGATAAATTTTAATAGGAAATCCTACCCTTTTGCGTATTCACTAAAAGAGGCAGTCAGGACAGAAGTCAACCGACTATTGAAGGATGACATAATTGAGTGCAGTCAGTCACCTTACACCAGCCCTATTGTAAATATCCGAAAGAAGAACGGTAAAGTAAGACTTTGTTTGGATGCTAGCGAGATTAATAAAACTTTAATTAATGACAGAACCTCTCCAGGAAAATAGAGGAGATATTGAAGAAATTTCAGATCCAGTAAATAAGAAAACCAAGGGTACATTCAACCAAGCATCTTTGAAGAAATACTATGAGGAATGAGAACCATAAGTAATGATAATTTCGTCCATACCAGGAAGATATTGTCAGAAATAAAATCATTTTTTGGAAGGAGGCAATATGTAATGTTACATAATATCATGACCACCAGGGTCCAAAACAAACGATAACCAACAATAACAAATCATAAGAAATGCTACAGCCAAACTTTAATGTTAATCACAAAGATAAGTAGAAACTAACTTTAAAGGAATAAAGAATACATCTTTAACAAACTGACGAAGGTAATCAAAGAAATAATGACAATGACTTAGACGAAACGTAATTAACTGACAACTAACCCAATAGATTAGGTAAAAATGAGAAAACCAAAGGCAGAGAGAAGAAACTATGAGTGGAGTAAGGAAGAATACTACAAAGCCCAACTGGATACATAAACAGAAAGAAGAATAAGATATGCCCTACACGGAACAAAAGAAGAATTAAGACAAGATGAATGGATCATACAAGAAAGCACAGAGTAAAGAACAGAGTAATACTGATGACCTAGTATAAATAACTATGCTGACAAAGAAAGCTTATAAAGTGAATAAATAAGATAATGAATAAAAGTCAGGAGAGTGAAGTAAAATTAGTCAAAGTACAAATTAACTGTGTATCTGGAAGAATAACAAAAATGAATCATATAGACCAGCCTTGTAACTAGAGCAAATGTAGGGATATAACTTATAGAATGATGTTAATGAATACTGTTTAAGAATGGGTAATAGAGACAGAAAGGTGTCTAATAAACCTAAAGTAATAAACAACATTAGTAATACTATAATAACGTGAAATAAAAGATATTGAAATCATAATAAAATAAACACATTGTTGTCAAACCAAGATAGGACCCATAACCTCACTACATGTGAATAAGGCACCTCAAATAAAAGAATTAAATAACTAAATGATAAGTAATCCAATTTCTGTTGGAGGGTAATGAACCTAAATGTTAAAAGGGTAGTAACAACACAAAATTAATGTATAGAAGAAGTAGAAGTAGAATTATATTGTAATTAGTATAAATTCAAACAATAAATTAGACATTCTGAAGTTACCTAACAAATCTTGAAAAAACTTTAACAATAAGGTATAAATGAGATGAGACATTCGTGTAAATAGCACCAGCAAGGTTCACAGTCACTTATATAATGTAAAACATATGTAATTAGCTTAAAAATATAACAAGATAATAGAAAATAGACATACTTGTATCTTGAGACCAGATGCAAGACGTTTTATTGAATTAACAGAGAAAGGTGATATACTATTACCAATCAAATGATGGTAACACCTTAATATAATTACTATCACTATTTTGTATAGGAGAATGATCACTAAAATTAAAAATAGTTAAGTTAGAGAAATAAGGAACAATATTCAAAGGTAATCCAATAGCAATGAACAGACCACTGTTAAAACAAACTGGGGGGGGGGGGTTAATAGGCCTAAAAAGAGCCCAGAAACTGATACTAAATATTCAGAGTATCAGAATGAACCAACAGTAGTAAACTCATAAGATAGACAAGACACCAAGTAGTGGTTAAAATGTAATCAATATAAACAATGTATTCTAAGATTAAAGCAGAATAAAAATTAAGGCCTAGGTGCGCTAAACACTAAATATGTCAATAACAAAAATACACAAAAAAGGGCATCAATTAAGTCAGACAATGACAACCAGAAGTTGAAGGGAGAACTTAAGAATAAGTGTGAAATGTAACTAACTCTTAAAATACCTTCAATGAATTATATCATCTAAATCTAAACCATAATGCTATCTGTACAGCAGGGTTTATACTCAATTTTAGAGTTGTTTTCACACATAACTGATTTATAATCAAACTAAAAGTCAGAAAGAGACTGAATAGTAATAAAAATAATTAGTAATGAACTTAAATTGTAAATAATATAAAGTAAGATAGTTTTAAATGAAAATATTGTAATAGGCATAAGTTGTGAAAATAAGAAATTATCAAACATAAACAGAATTATGGTTTGAGGGGTATCTAATTGATCTAAAGAACAATTGCAAACGATTGAGATGATTAAATTAAAACTCCCAAGTACCATAAGAAAGTTAAACGCATTTTAAATATTTGTGTAAATTGGAAGAAAATATTTTCGTACTCTCGACATCAAAAACCGACGCCGCCGGAAAAGCCAGTGAGGTGTCATCGAGTTTTCCACCAATCAAATTAACTTATATAATAGACTTAAGAAGTGAACCATAACCTGACAATGTATAGGATTAAGAATATATAATGAACTTTGGAGAGGCATTAACCCTCATAAAGTCAAGTAACAATTAAACTAGGAATAAGAGTTAACGAAATTTATTCACTCTAATTATAAAATGAGTGTTAACTAATTATACAAGGGCAGTATGCTTTACTGAATCTAATAGGTTAAGTCAGTGTACAACCATTTCATAACCTATTGATATATTGTTAGAAATAAGAAAAATACCTGAGAAAGGATACCCAAAATAGTAGTCTAGTGATAGTCGGATCTGCTGAAGATGTTATAACTTTAGTAAATTTGAATTTACTTTGTCGATGGACAATTTAGATTTTAATTAACTTAACTGGCATTATACCAGACACACCAGGTCTAACCCAGAAGTTGACGCAAGCCGTCTGTTTAAGTTTTATTAATGAATTGAGATTTTAGTTATCCGAGGTGACCACTCTCCTATCAAACAATAATAATTGTTATGTTGTGTTAACGTTTAGTATCTTGTAAGCTAAAAGAACCCATGTTGATTAAATTTATTGTAAACAAAAAGATTGTGGAGTGTTGTATCCACATACGCAGCTTGACCACCCTGAGAGTTTAATAAGAGTTTGATGAAAATGAAAAAGTAATTGTGAAGTCTGACCTTCTTATGTTAAGGGTTCAATTAAATTAATGCACAGATTTTATCAAGAAATAAATTATGTTTAAACTAAATAATTAGAGTTGGTCCAATTATTTCACGTAGATAGGCATTTGCAGGCTTGGTAGATGACATGCAACGGTTGGCAATACAACGGCACCACGAATGATTTTGAATTAATCTTGTTTTTTAGATGAGCTGATACACTCTACCTGATAACAAGAACGTCACTCAAAGTAAGTACCGTTATCCTAAATTGTCTTGATTCCAGTTAGAAACAAGGCAGCCGAAATATATCTACTAGTGAACAAGACCCAACCTCTGTCCAATACTCAACATTTGACGAACGATGAACAGTTTAAACAATTAATAATAATCTTGAACACTTTAACTCAACAACTTCATAATAATAAATAAAACAAAAACCAATCATAAATAATTAAAATAAATAAAATAATTAAAAATAATCCTCATATCGATCTAAGTATTTAACAAAATGGCGACCAACGTTAGAGGCTAGAATTAGGTGGAATCTAATTCAAAACAAACAAACAAAAATTTTTTTTGAAACAACCTTATTTTTAGTAGCAGCTGCAATACGAACAAACGGAAGATGCATCGGAGAGCCACCTCAAAGAAACGCGCAGGGGAAGCCGAAAAAGAATTGAATATGGACGATAAGGAGGCGATGCCAGTCGAAGATATCGAGCGATATTACCTCCCGCGGAGCCTACCAAACCCGCCCAACGAGAGGAACAACCTAACCCACCCACACAGACAGGGGACGCGGATTTAATAGAAATGATGAAGAAAATGTTGGAATATAACCAGAAAACAATGGAAGAGAACAGAAAAAAATAATGCAAAATTAAATAAAAATATCGAATCGTTAAAAGAAGATTTTAAGGAGGAATTAAATAAAAAAACGGAAGAGACGAATAAAAATATAGAATCGTTAAAGGAAGACAGTCAAAAATTAAGCCAACAAATGACCGAGAATAATAAGAAATTGGAAGAGAAAACAGACGACAATAGTAAGAAAATGGACAACATCAGTAAGAGAATAGAAGAAAACAATGAAAAAATCAATATGAAAATATACGGGGAAATAACAGTAGTTAGAAGAGAGATCGCGGAAGTCCACGAGAGGTGTGAACAGTATAACCAAGAGTTACAACAAACCAGAGAAGACATAGATGTACGAATAAACAACCTTGAAGAAAATAACGAAACTAGAATGGACTCTCTGAAAAGGATGAATCAGGAAGAAATAACGCGTGTACGAACGGACGTAGGGGAGAGATGCGAGGAAATAGACGCAACAGTAAACAATGTATGAAGCCTGACCATCAATAATAAGGATAAAATTGAAGAGTTGCGACAACGGGAGATCCTACAGATACGAGAGGTACTGGAGAAAATTCGGAATTGACCAAGACCGGGTCAATACGTACAAAACGCGGACAATCGAAACTTCTATTTTAAAAATTATAAAAAGAATCCCATCGAATTTCTAGACAGAGTAGAAGAGAACTTGGCCAGAATTCGGGAAAATAGATGGACCGTGATACGCAGTATGATCGATGAGTATTTCAAAGAAATACACGACAACTGGTGGACGGCGACCCGACATGAAATTCAAAATTACGAGGAGTTCAAGACACTCTTCAGGCCAAAGTATTGATCAGAGTCCACACAAAATATTGTACGGGACGAGATATGCAACAGGAAGTACGACGCCAGTCGAGGGATGACACCAACCGCTTATTTCCTCGGTAAAGTATGCTTGGCGAGGAACCTTGAGCCTAAGATCCCGGACGGAGGAATGCCTGGTCACTAAATTATCGTATCACTACGAGGAGGGAATAGCGCGAGCACGGCAGTGGGGACAGATTAAAACCATCCAATCCATGGCAGCACTACTCGAGAACCATGAGCATGAAGTCTACTACAGAAGAAGTCGTAGGAGAAACGATTATTACCTGGATAGGAATAACCAGAGTGGTAATAACAACCCAAATTACCGGAATAACCGAAATAACTACGACAACAATGTCAACAGAAACAACAAAAACCATCACCGACCGAACAATCCAGGTAACAATAACGCTGACAGTAACAATAACAACACGAGACGGCCTCAATATAACAACTATAACCACAACCGATCAAACAACCAAGGCGGGAATAATCAGAACCAACCATACAGAAGAGTTAATTATGTCCAAGCCAATAATGATTATGAGAGGAGGCGATATTATCAGAGACGCCAGAGTTTTAATGGACATGATGATAGGGCGTACCACCACAATGACGGGGGAAATTCAAGGAGTGAACCACGAAGGAGCCGAAGTAATGAAGACAGCAGGAGGAGAAACTCCGATGAATTAAACCATCACCCTGGAGTACGTCCAGAAATAAACAAAATGAATCGAGCAAACATGCCGGACAGACGGGAAGAAGAGAATGAACTCTCTTTAAACGAACAGCGGCAGTGAGAAACCAACAAGACCCCTCACTGAACCAACCTATTGGGTACAATTACGGACATGACAAACAAAAACTAGAAAAGATGATAACTATAATACGGAGTCATTATTTAAAGAATATCAGACAGGAGCTACTTGAAGAGGAGGAGATCGGCAATGTCAACTGTAATAATCAGATAGCATATGTGACAGCTGAAATAAACGGGGTGACCACCACATTCATGATCGACACTGGTGCGAACGTATCTCTAATTGATAGTACTGAGATAAACAGAATACAAGGGGAATGTAAATCGGTAATACCAACTTTACCGATCAACAACATAATACTAGTGGGAATGACAGGGCATCAAAATAAAACAGTCAAGAAGCAGGTCAGAGTAGAAGTGACTAGTAATGGGGTCAAAATTCCTATGATATTTTTAGTAGCCAATGGCTTACCTTTTTGCAGTTTAATTGGCTATGATATTCTGAGAAAATACTCAGCAATTATTGACATGAGCAGGGCAAGAGTGACTCTGAGCTCACGAGATTTGGAATGGACGGCTGAGTTAATTGGAAGCAAAGAAGCCCCTCAAGACCGCACCATTTTCCACGTTAGGGAATTACAAAGTTCTACGAATCAGACACCCAAGGAGGAAATCAAATATCAAGAAAACAATAACAGTTTATGGAACGAGAAGATAGAAGAAATCCGCCAATTTAAGTCGACGAATCGTGACTACCCACTAAATCAAGATCAAGTTGAAAAGTTGATAAACATGTATAATAAATATCGACATGTATTCTCAGACACCCCGGGTAAGGTCAAGAATTAACAATGTGAACTGAAGTTTAGAGAGCCGGTAAATTTTAATAGGAAATCCTACCCTATTGCGTATTCACTAAAAGAGGCAGTCAGGACAGAAATCAACCGACTATTGAAGGATGACATAATTGAGTGCAGTCAGTCACCTTACACCAGCCCTATTGTAACTATCCAAAAGAAGAACAGTAAAGTAAGACTTTGTTTGGATGCTAGAGAGATTAATAAAACTTTAATTAATGACAGGACCTCTCCAGGAAAATAGAGGAGATATTGAAGAAATTTCAGATCCAGTAAATAAAAAAACCAAGGGTACATTCAACCAAGCATCTTTGAAGAAATACTATGAGGAATGAGAACCATAAGTAATGATAATTTCGTCCATACCAGGAAGATATTGTCAGAAATAATCAGTTTTTGGAAGGAGGCAATATGTAATGTTACGTAATATCATGACCACCAGGGTCCAAAACAAACGATAACCAACAATAACAAATCATAAGAAATGCTACAGCCAAACTTTAATGTTAATCACAAAGATAAGTAGAAACTAACTTTAAAGGAATAAAGAATACATCTTTAACAAACTGACGAAGGTGATCAAAGAAATAATGACAATGACTTAGACGAAACGTAATTAACTGACAACTAACCCAATAGATTAGGTAAAAATGAGAAAACCAAAGGCAGAGAGAAGAAACTATGAGTGGAGTAAGGAAGAATACTACAAAGCCCAACTGGATACATAAACAGAAAGAAGAATAAGATATGCCCTACACGGAACAAAAGAAGAATTAAGACAAGATGAATGGATCATACAAGAAAGCACAGAGTAAAGAACAGAGTAATACTGATGACCTAGTATAAATAACTATGCTGACAAAGAAAGCTTATAAAGTGAATAAATAAGATAATGAATAAAAGTCAGGAGAGTGAAGTAAAATTAGTCAAAGTACAAATTAACTGTGTATCTGGAAGAATAACAAAAATGAATCATATAGACCAGCCTTGTAACTAGAGCAAATGTAGGGATATAACTTATAGAATAATGTTAATGAATACTGTTTAAGAATGGGTAATAGAGACAGAAAGGTGTCTAATAAACCTAAAGTAATAAACAACATTAGTAATACTATAATAACGTGAAATAAAAGATACTGAAATCATAATAAAATAAACACATTGTTGTCAAACCAAGATAGGACCCATAACTCATTACATGTGAATAAGGCACGTCAAATAAAAGAATTAAATAACTAAATGATAAGTAATCCAATTTCTGTTGGAGGGTAATGAACCTAAATGTTAAAAGGGTAGTAACAACACAAAATTAATGTATAGAAGAAGTAGAATTATATTGTAATTAGTATAAATTCAAACAATAAATTAGACATTCAGAAGTTACCTAACAAATCTTGAAAAAACTTTAACAATAAGGTATAAAAGAGATGAGACATTAGTGTAAATAGAACCAGCAAGGTTCACAGTCACTTATATAATGTAAAACAATTGTAATTAGCTTAAAAATATAACAAGATAATAGAAAATAGACATACTTGTATCTTGAGACCAGATGCAAGAAGTTTTATTGAATTAACAGAGAAAGGTGATATACTATTACCAATCAAATGATGGTAACACCTTAATATAATTACTATCACTATTTTGTAAATGATCACTAATATAGATAGACAAGACACCAAGTAGTGGTTAAAATGTAATCAATATAAACAATGTATTCTAAGATTAAAGCAGAATAAAAATTAAGGCCTACTGTCGGGGAAAAAAGTATGTAGACTCGAGTTTAAAGTCCTAAATCTTGAGAACGGCTTATCCGATTCTGTTCAAATAAATGTTAAACTAAACCTTGTTTATTTATATTTTTTGTGGTATCGTTAAAAGAAATTTATGTATCATCAAAAAATATCTATGAAGTAAAATGTAGAAAAAGTACCGGTTTTTTCACAGTTTCCAACTAAAAGCGAAGTTCAAACAGTTGTATAAAAAAACGGCTCATTCAATTGTTTTTAAATTCTTACACAGTACTGATAAGACCTTTGTAAATACAATCCTAAATTTTCAGAATTTTATTTTGTTTATTTTATTAGTTGCTGTTAATTTTCAAAACCCTTACAAAAATTAGAATTTGAGGTGGAAAAATTCCGTTCAAAGCACCTATAGCACCGTTAATATGTAAATATTAAAATTGTCTTATTACTTTTAACATGTGCAGGTTTAGTAATTTTAAACTAAGTGTTATTTGTAAAGGATTTTTATTTCCACAGTAAGCGGTTACTTCGCAGGCCAATCTCTCATTAGGAGGGTAGCTTTCTCTTTCTTGCCGCCCGACGTTGCCAAACTATGCACTGACTCACGCTGACCTTTGTCTGTTCCTTGTTTACACAGCAAGGGTTGTTGTTTTGTGGGATACAATTACTGTAGGTGTCATCCGTAGATCTATTCATGGTTTTGTCATAGATAAAATGTTTCCGACTATTGATGTATTGAGAAAGAAAATTGAAGACAGCATTCCAGATTTTCCCGCTATGACGACCAGAACACTGCGAAATATTGTAAATAGTATTGTATTCCGTTTTAAAAAATTGAACAAAGAACCTGTCCTAATGGAGTCTGTTTCTATAGCTGCTTCAAGAAATGAGTTTTTGAGAAAGATACGGTCTTTGCGTTCTGAAGGCTATAAACTTTTTTATACTGACGAAACATGGTGCGGACAAAATCATACAATGAGCTATGCCTGGCAGGAAAAAGTAGTTGAAGCTCTGAATTTAGATTTCACTTCCTATGACCACTACCGAGGAGCACTTCAAGAAGTCAATGGCTGGCGAGGAGGATTCAAAACTCCCAACAGTGCTGGAAAAAGAGTTATTATTTTACATATCGGAAGTGAGGACGGCTTTCTACCAGGAGGCGAGTTGTGTTTCGTTGGAAAGAAGGGGTCTTCCGATTATCACAACGAAATGAATTCCAAACACTTTCAAGAATGGTTCCGATGTACTTTAAGTATCCTTCCACAAAAATCTGCAATAGTAATCAACCAAGCCCCCTACCACACTATGACAGATCCCGAAACAAGAAACCCGACAATGTCATGGCTAAAAAAAGATATAATTGCATGGATTGAAAAGAGAAATATTAATCTACCACCACACGCTACAGACTACGCACAACTGACCAAGGCTGCGTTGATACAACATGCTAAACCTCATTTTGGAGTTCCAGAAAAAATATTACAACAAATAATAAATGAGACTCATTCAGATGTAAAACTAATTTGGCTTCCGGTTGTTCATTGTGAGTTTAACGCAATCGAGCTCATTTGGGCGTTTGTGAAAAACAAAGTAGCCAAGATTAACAGGAGTAACGCTGCCGAAAAAGGAAACAGCATAAATGTAACAAAAGACCTATGCAAAGAAGTTCTAGAGACTGTTACACCTGACCTGTGGAAAAGGTGTATCGAACATGCGCAAAAAATCTAAAATGATTACTGGGAAAAAGACAATCTAGCAGAACTTCCAGTTGTGCAACCAATAATCATAGACCTACAAAATGATTCAGATTCGGAAAGTGATATTGAATTCGATTTCGATGGAGACCTGTCCGATTTGGAAGATTAAATATAAAAAATATAAAATATAAAATAATAAAAAAAATATAAAAAAAAATTTTTTTAAAGCTGCCTTTGGAGGTTCAAAGCCCTCATGAGAAAAAGCTGATGGGAAATGGTAAAATTGGATCTGGCTGTTTTCTGAAAAGTCTGTCAGCTGTTCGAAGACGGTGCTAAATAGATGTGGCAACATCGCAGTCTCCCTCTGCAGTGCCGTTCTACTGCCAACGGTAGGGACAAATACTTTTGTACAAATAAAATTTTGTTTACGTGTACTAAATGTATACAAATATTTGGCTTTATTCCATTCGTTCTCTTCATGTCTTTAAGATGTTAGTATCGCTTTGAATGGATTTTTTCCACCTCAAATTACGATTTTTGTAAGGGTTTTGAAAATTAACAGCAACTAATAAAATAAACAAAATAAAATTCTGAAAATTTAGGATTATATTTACAAAGGTCCTATCTGTACTGTGTAAAAATTTGTAAACAATCGAATGAGCTGTTTTTTACAACAACTGTTTGAACTTCACTTTTAGTTGGAAACTGTGAAAAAACCGGTACTTTTTCTACATTTTACTTCATAGATATTTTTTGACGACACATAAATTTTGTTTAATGATACCACAAAAAATATAAATAAACAAGGTTTAGTTTAACGTTTATTTGAACAGAATCGGATAAGCCGTTCTCGAGATTTAGGACTTTAAACTCGAGTCTCCATACTTTTTTCCCCGACAGTAGGTGTGCTAAACACTAAATATGTCAATAACAAAAATACACAAAAAAGGGCATCAATTAAGTCAGACAATGACAACCAGAAGTTGAAGGGAGAACTTAAGAATAAGTGTGAAATGTAACTAACTCTTAAAATACCTTCAATGAATTATATCATCTAAATCTAAACCATAATGCTATCTATACAGCAGGGTTTATACTCAATTTTAGAGTTGTTTTCACACATAACTGATTTATAATCAAACTAAAAGGCAGAAATTAGACTGAATATAATAAAAATAATTAGTAATGAAGTTAAATTGTAAATAATATAAAGTAAGATAGTTTTAAATGAAAATATTGTAATAGGCATAAGTTGTGAAAATAAGAAATTATCAAACATAAACAGAATTATGGTTTGAGGGGTATCTAATTGATCTAAAGAACAATTGCAAATGATTGAGATGATTAAATTAGAACTCCCAAGTACCATAAGAAAGTTAAACGCATTTTAAATATTTGTGTAAATTGGAAGAAAATATTTTCATACTCTCGACATCAAAACCGACGCCGCCGGAAAAGCCAGTGAGGTGTCATCGAGTTTTCCACCAATCAACTTAACTTATATAATAGACTTAAGAAGTGAACCATAACCTGACAATGTATAGGATTAAGAATATATAATTAACTTTGGAGAGGCATTAACCCTCATAAAGTCAAGTAACAATTAAACTACGAATAAGAGTTAACGAAATTTATTCACTCTAATTATAAAATGAGTATTAACTAATTATACAAGGACAGTATGCTTTACTGAATCTAATAGGTTAAGTCAGTGTACAACCATTTCATAACCTACTGATATGTTGTTAGAAATAAGAAAAATACCTGAGAAAGGATATCCAAAATAGTAGTCTAGCAATAGTTGGATCTGCTGAAGATGTTATAACTTTAGTAAATTTGAATTTACTTTGTCAATGGACAATTTAGATTTTAATTAACTTAACTGGCATTATACCAGACACACCAGGTCTAACCTAGAAGTTGACGCAAGCCGTCTGTTTAAGTTTTATTAATGAATTGAGATTTTAGTTATCCGAGGTGACCACTCTCAATAATAATTGTTATGTTGTGTTAATGTTTAGTATCTTGTAAGCTAAAAGAACCCATGTTGATTAAATTTATTGTAAACAAAAACATTGTGGAGTGTTGTATCCACATACGCAGCTTGACCACCCTGAGAGTTTAATAAGAGTTTGATGAAAATGAAAAAGTAATTGTGAAGTCTGACCTTCTTATGTTAAGGGTTCAATTAAATTAATGCACAGATTTTATCAAGAAACAAATTATCTTTAAACTAAATAATTAGAGTTGGTCCAATTATTTCACGTAGATAGGCATTTGCAGGCTTGGTAGATGACATGCAACGGTTGGCAATACAACGGCACCACGAATGATTTTGAATTAATCTTGTTTTTTAGATGAGCTGATACACTCTACCTGATAACAAGAACGTCACTCAAAGTAAGTACCATTATCCTAAATTGTCTTGATTCCAGTTAGAAACAAGGCAGCCGAAATATATCTACTAGTGAAGAAGACCCAACCTGTAATGGGGCAGAATGGGAGATTTTATTTTTATTAATTTTATTTAATTTTAAATTGTGATCTTTTACATAAAACTGTTTTAGTCAAACAACGAACGCAGTAACATAGCTGTGTGAGCGAGGTGTGACAATAGAACGCAATATCATTCCAAGAATTTCAGTGTTGTGTTACACACTCAAACGCGCAACCTGAGCACACGCGCGGATAGGACACACATTGGTGTGAAACGACGCTAGCCAACATGGCTAAAATGTAAAATTTTCTCGCCACGTGGTTTTGGAATGGCGGAAATACAGGCAAAACTACACCCACTTGAGTCTTGTGACTAGTGGCATTGAAATATCATCACCCCCAATGCACATGGACAACACCGTACTTTGTGTAGAGTGATGAACAATTTGACACAAAAAGGCATTGGTTTCCTATCCAGTAACCCGACGTGGTGGGAGTTTGGTTGGTAACGCTCTCTCTCAGTTCAAACAAATACGCTCGCTGGCCGGCAGCACAAAGAACTAGCGCATATCAAAATTTTTCTTCACTGTTGACGATGACAATCCGACGTAACTGAATGACGATATTTCAGAAGAAAAAGTAAGTGGAAAGAAGAAAGGAAAATTAAATGTGTTGAACGGACAAACCTTCGGACATACATCCAGTGCGGCACGTGGTGAGGAGAGAAATGACCATGACAAAAGTTAAGTAATCGACGGGCAATTTCCCGACTTAATTATTTTTTTAAATTCAAAGAGCGCTCTAGAAGTATGGGGATTTAAATGTGTATGAATGTAGTATGTGAGCAATTACTGGGATGCCTTATATAATTTAATAACTTTTACAATAAAGTGTGAACTAGCTATTAGGATGCTATCATGTTAAAATAATGTTTTTGCATTTTCAAGAAAGAGTAATCTCATCAACAGATATAAGTTTTGATACAGAATAAACACTAAGAAGCAATAGAAATGTTGAGAGTAAATAATAAACAGACTTAATGTATATAGTCAAAGAGCGTTGTTATTACGTGACGAGCCCATTAACCTCTCTTACAGACTGTGAGTTCGTGTAAAAGAATCTTGGACCCGTTAAAGGTAAGAATTACCATAAAGAATATATTTTACGTCTTTTATTAATTGTGTTAATATGTAAATACACAAATGGCCCCCGTAACAGGGACAGTCTATATAAATCAGATTTCATATAAGCTATGCCTACTCGCAAATGTAAGAGACGCTAATGGGAGTTACATATGAATTAAAATTAAGGACAAGAAGTATGTATAGAATAAAATCGAAATAAGAGTATGTTATAATATGAGTGATAGATGTATTATGAACAAGTAAGAAACTAAATAATAAAAAAAATAAAATAAATATGAGTACTAATAAAAATAATGACGAAAACGTCAGCGTCACTGACGAAACATTTACGAGTGAGATGGGCAGTCACTCAACACCAGTTAGTCAGATCGGTGAAACTAGTGCCACCGAATCAATCGAATTAAATACAATACAAGTAACACCCATCTCAACTCGGTATGAAAACAAAAAAGATGATAGTAACGATATGAGGAGTATGATGCAGATATTGTTAAGTAAATTTGACGAGAAGTTTGATGAGCAAAAAAGCGAAATTAAAGAAATTAAGAGTAGTTTTAATAATAAATTCGATGAACAAAGTAGTAAGTTTGATGCTAGATTTGTCAAACAAAATAACAAACTTGAGACAATAAATAATAAGTTCGATGAAGAGAATGATAAAATTACAAATAATTTTAATGAAAAGTTGAATGAGATCAGAGACGAAATCAAACAACAGAATTTTAATTTTAGTGAGCAAGTAGATGAAATTAATACAAGTTTTAATAATATTAAAGAATAGGTAATAAAATCTATAAATAATAATTGTGAGAAGATGGTTGACGAAATGAATAAAAATCTAGACAGAAAATTAAATCAGATAATAAACAAGAAGTTAGGTGACAATGTTACAGTTATGACCAATAATAATAATAATGATAAAATAGTGGAAGAGGTAGTGTTAGATAATAAAATATTGAATAGTGATGATAATGAGGTTAATTACAATTCTGAGAGTATAGGGGGGGGTGAAGAATAGGGGAGAAACAGATAAATTAGACGAGAATAAAGACGATCAGATGACAGATAATGAGGTAAGTAGGGGTGAGAATTACGATGATATAATTAAGAATGTGGTGTTAGAAAGTGAAAGAGAATTTAATAACAAAGTGTTAGTGAGTGATGATGTAGAGATAGTTAGTGAGAATGAGAGAGTAAGGGGTTGTAAAGGGTAGAAACAAATGTTTATCAGTTAGAGAGAAAGTATGAAGAGAGTATAGAGGTAGAAGGGTTGCAGACGGTAAATTTTCCCCAGGTTTATTGTAAACTAAGGTGTTTACAGATGTTGTTGTTGAAGGGCAAGAGTCCCTTAGTATTGGAAGACATGAGGTCTTTGAGTTGTTCCCTGAATTTTGATGAGTTAGTACCCTCTGCATGGAATGAGTTAGTTCAGGGGGTTATGAGAGAGAGAGAGAGAGAGAGAGAGAGAGAGAGAGAGAGAGAGAGAGAGAGAGAGAGAGAGAGAGAGATTTTTGAGATAAATAGAGGTTATGAAATGTTAGTGCAGAGTTTAAATGTTGAGAGAAGTGACTTACATGGTGAAAGAGAGATTGATGATTATTTTGATAATACTGTTGTAAATGATAATAACTTACCTGATGTTGTGATTGATATAGTAAATGAATATGATGATAAAATAACTTACCTTATGTTGAACAAAGATACCGATGGAGACAGAACTGAAATTACCAATGTAGACGGGTTTTATGAATTAATAGGTAATAATGGTGTTAAATACTATGTTGCTAATGGTCATTACAATAATAATAATAGTGTAACGAGTGTGAGTAAGGACGACAGTTATTATCTAAAAGTAAGACTCATACATGATGATGGAGGGTAAATATAAACTCGATGAATGGACATTTTGAATATTTTAATTTGTGGTAATGACATGGCTAGATTATGAAATGAAGTGTGGTAAACAGAAAAATTAATGACGAAGAATTGTACAATAAATTTGTAGTGAAATTAATTGTATGTGTTAGAAAATGTATGGTATATAAACAATATGTGTGTGCAGTAGAAATTGTTTTAATAATAATAATAGTATTTTGGCAGACTAAATGAATAATGAGAATAAGTATGAAGGTAATAAATGAATTGCAATTGTTTTGGAGTAAAGTAATTAAAATATGTTGTGTTTTAATAATTGATGAAATTAAAATAATTTGAGAGGTTTAAATATTTTTGATTGATTTAAAATGTTATATAAAGAAATATTGATGATGAATTTAAATTATTTGTATGAGATTTAAACTTGATAATAAATAATAAAAGTAAATATAAAATGTACTTAGTTATGGAATCTTATGAATGTTACAATGTTGCAGAAGGTACATGGAGTTGTGTACGTGATATTGGTGATGAATTGTTTATAATTTTATGTCAGTAATAGGAAGCAGGTGTGTTGAGTGATGTACTGTAGGTATGAATTTTATAATGCAATTTAAATAAAATAAAATGTTCAATGTCTAAATAGCAAATTTTAAATGAAATGTTTGATGTTTAAAAGTTAAAAGTATAGACGAATCTAAAAGATGTTAAACATGAAAATCAATTAATAAATAACCAAACATATAAGAGTTGACTATCCGTGAATTGTAGTAACGGTGTCAGTGTGAGCCTTATATGTCTTTTGGTAGTTTCCCCACATTTCGGGTGGTCACGGTTTCACCGAGCCCTGACCGTGGAATTATGTAAGTAGATCCTAAATTGGTGAACATAGAAATTAACCGGGGGGTAACACAGGGGAAACTACATAACTATGGAACAGCGGCTATCGTCGAAGGTAGCGATAAGGGTGTGTGAATCATTTTAGTAGGATTACTGGTGTCCTCGGACATCAGTAATGCCGAATTTTATATAACGTTGAACCAAGAACGGTATAGGCAGCATCTATACCATATATATTGTGATATTAATTAACTACTATTTCACTGTGAGGGCGGCAATTGTAATTTAACAAACTACTTTCAATAATATTATTACATATATCTAGCAAGATATGTATGAAAAATACCATAATTCGGTACTACTGGTACTCACCAAATTCATTATTAGCCGGGCTCATCTGCTGCTTTTATACACTGTTTTATACCTAAGGGTTCCAGGGTTTCGGGTACAGGAAGATTTCGAAACACAGTGGACGACACAATTGATAACACAATATCCTGGAGGTTAACCATTGAATTTAATTTCACTCTACTTTCGTACATACAGAACCATGTGTTTACTACAATGACGTCAGGTGACCTGACTCAAAACAAAATGGCGGTTGCCTTTTTATATCTCTTGGTATTCTTCAATTGCTTTATTGTTGGATTAATATCAGTTTAACATTACTGCTGCAGCTTCAAAATGATGAATGAATAGAGTTTTAAATTTATTACACAAACCAATGCCCTCGGCATATGTTTTTTATGGCCATGCATCCACTCTCTCATTTGCACACTCAGTTTTAGACCTGTACATTCTTTAATTCACAATTGAATATTAATGAGCTCATAAGATAGAAAATAATGAAAGGAACTTCTCTGGTTAATCGGTGCTGATGTCCATCCGTTGATCGTGCTTGTTACCCATGGTGCTGGCCGGTGTTCGCCTTTTTTAGTCTGTCGTTTAATTAGGTTGATATTACACTGAATTTACATTTTAAGTAACTGTATGTTAACTAGTTATATGAGCCTTTCTTGCTCCACTGTAATGGCCAACATTTTGTCAGTTGTATTTAAATTATTTTAAAATTTTGTGCACACAACGATACATCGCTGTGGCTGCTATGAAGAATGGCGTCGAAATGAGAACGAGGCAAATGTAAATTTGCGCTGGTGTGTGTGTAGTTCTTACGTCATCCCGCTTTGTCTTGCTGGACAACGCCTCGTTACACACATTGTACTCAGTGCGTCATTGTTCTTAGCGATGACAGAGCTGTGTTAAACCCCAATCATAATGCATATTGTTGTACTTCGTCATAAACACCGCCATGGTATATTTTGATGTTTTCACGTCCACCGGAGACCTTGGTGTTTTACTCTGGCCGAATTTGCGTTGTTCCTTTTTTCAGAGGGACAATGTACCTAACCATTCTGTATGTTTAATAATTACATAATATAAACATTGAAAATCCCCATAATTCCCATAATTCTGGTACTGAGTCAGTCTGTACTGTTACAAACCCCCTCAAGGAAAATTTTTGTGTCGGAACACAAAAAATTTCCTTGACTCATTCACACTTTCCTAAAAGGATCAGTCTAGATATGTCACCACAACCCCCTGTAACGTTACAAAAAATTTTATCATCACTTACCCTTGGTCCCATGATGTTGGTCGCACCCTCTGACCTTACTGGACTTCTCCTGAGAGATCCCTACACCATAAGGCCATGAGGCACTCTACACTCCTGTTCTGACGCTCCAGCCAGCCCAGGACTGCGGTCACAACACCACAAAACTCTGAAACATCCAATACAAAATTCAAAATAGTGGTATAATACACTTACATATCTACAACTGATATGTTCCCCTTTAGACGCATTGGTTTGTGTTTGGGGCATTGGTTTGGTTTTAAAATCAACAGGTTCAACCTCACAACTACAAGACTTAGAATACCTTGATTTTTTACCACCACCTAAATCAATTTCTTATTTGTAAGAAAATAACAACATATCTATAACTACACACATAACACAATATATCAATAATTCTTTAATATACCCCAAAATACCTTCACCTAATTAATTCTACAAATTCAGCTTACAACTATCATGGCAGACACCTTTTTATTTAAATTCTATTGCTCAACTTAGATTCCCTTCTTCTATTTGTACATGGCAGCTTACTATAATATTTTTATCAATCTTCCTTTGTAACTTTAGATCTTCAACTTTAGAATATACTATCTCTTAACACTTGTTATCGTCATTACCCCTGTAACGACCTCCTAACCACACACTCTATTGCCATCAACATAATAAAACATCATAAATCATTGTACATTACATATTAACATTGTTACATTTACCTTACATTAAACAATTTAAATTTACATGATTTGTACCAAACTTTATAACATCAATTCTCAATTAACTTTTAATTATTTGACATTTGTTTAGATTCTAGATTCTATACAACAATTTCAAATTTATCCTTACCTTTCAGTTACAATTACCTTCCTACCCTGAATTCTCCTTTTCTAATCCTTTTATCATTACTCGTTTGGGTGACTCTCTATTATTCATTATTTTCTCTGTCTTATTTTGGCATCTGTCAACCTAACCTTACTACCCCTTTTTTCTTTTTACACTAGCCGCTTCTAACCATTAATATATTTTGACACCAATATCTCTATAATAAACCCCTTTCACAAATCCCATTTAAAACCTCTGGCACCGCGCCTTTTTGTACTAGTATGTGTGTATTCCCTCACTATGCTCATTCCCTTATTGGTTTCTGACCCTTTCAGATAACCCTTTCCGGCACACAACGATCCCTCCTGTCTCAACATCTCTCGTTGGACTCCTACACCAATACCCTTATTACAAAATATCACCATCAACAACAAATATAATTACCATTCACATTACTCAACTCTACATATAATTACTAACCACTGTGTCCCTAAAGTATCTAACACCTCTTTATATACTATCAACATCTCAACACTTTATTTTCCCTAACTCCCATTAACTCTATTTGACTAACTCCAATGCCCTGATTTTATCCTTATTCCCAAACTCTTTACAACATTTCAACTTAATACACCATTACAAAATTCATCACTTACCAACTAACAACAATACTTCTCAATAGCCAAATCTATTACCTGCTTAATCATTTACTAACCCTTATAACCTGAATCTCATAATATCATTTAAACTTTCTTCAGTTATTTAAAATCGTACAATACACGTTTACCTAAGAATACATAAAATACACAACAGTAAAAATACACAAATACATAGACATCAATACACAAAATATACAATTCACATAATCATGAAATCATTTGCCATAATCAGTCCTAATCAGTCCATTTTTAAAAACACTGTCCACACAATTAAATGTTCATAACACAATAGAAGGTCTACCCTCCATCGTTAAACAATAGTCTTATCTTCGGTCTGTACAATTTATTTTTTATTAAATACATTATATTAACATCATTAATATAATACACATTTAAATTCTTATATTTTATAAAACCATCATAATTAATAGGGTTATTACCTATCAATTCATCATACAACCTGTCACGATTGGTTATTGTCCTGTCACCTCCAGTATAATTCGTCACAATCAGATAAGTTACTAAGTCATTATTTTCATTATCATCTCCTACTACTGCTATATCCGCTTCCTTACAAGGTAGGTACTTATTATTTTTATTACATATCATCTCTACACCTAACCTTTTCATAAACTCTTCATAATTTTTCTTTACTTTATATATCTCAATTTCTCTCTTTCTCTCTCTCTCTCAAAACATTTCTCACCATCATACCAAGCTACACACTCTTTCTCCATATATGCAGGGGACTCTACTGCTTTATCACTGCACCACCTGTGAAGTGCACAAAAAAACCCAGGGACCACTTTATTTGTAGACCTTTTGTCTTCCAAATACGCATTGAAGGCACTCTCGTCCTTCCTAAACACACGTGAAGTCTTTACTTCACCCCCTACTACAACATTACGGGAAAAATTTACCCCCTGCAACCCCTTTATCTGTAAATTCTCTCTATACTTTCTCTCTAATTCATCAACACTTTTTATCACTTCATTATCAAATTCTACTCCCATTATACTTTTATCACCACTCTCAATACTCACACAATTATTTTCTAACACCATATTTGTAATTCTATCATAATTCTCACCACTACTTACCTTGTCTTTATTTTCATTCAATTTATTTGATTCTCTACTATTCTCTACCCCCATTTTACTCTCGTAATTTTCATCTACTTGATTCAATTTGACATTCTGTAAAGTATTCTGCTTTTTTAGCTCACTCTCCAAACTATCTAATTTTATATTAAGTGTACTGTTCATCTGATTTAATTTGTCTTCGAACTTACTGTTTTGTTGTTCGAATTTGTCATTGATTAATGTAAATAAATTTTCTAATGAGATTTTATTTTCAACTACTTTGGGCGTTGAGCTAATGTGTCTTTCCAATAAAATGGATTCTGTCTCTGTGTTTTCCATTTCCATGCTATTATTATTTTCTGCCATTTTGTATTTTAGTATTTTAAATGGTTATTTATCTTTATTTGTATTTGACTACGCAATATACTCAACTCGTATTTAACTATTTAACTTCAACAACATAACCTCTCATTCATTATATATCGTCTTCTGTGTTTCTCCATCTATCTGTTTTATATAAATTAATTTTATATAAAGTCCACTGTGAGGGCGTCCAATTGTGATATTAATTAACTAATATTTCACTGTGAGGGCGGCAATTGTAATTTAACAAACTACTTTCAATAATATTATTACATATATCTAGCAAGATATGTATGAAAAATACCATAATTCGGTACTACTGGTACTCACCAAATTCATTATTAGCCGGGCTCATCTGCTGCTTTTATACACTGTTTTATACCTAAGGGTTCCAGGGTTTCGGGTACAGGAAGATTTCGAAACACAGTGGACGACACAATTGATAACACAATATCCTGGAGGTTAACCATTGAATTTAATTTCACTCTACTTTCGTACATACAGAACCATGTGTTTACTACAATGACGTCAGGTGACCTGACTCAAAACAAAATGGCGGTTGCCTTTTTATATCTCTTGGTATTCTTTAATTGCTTTATTGTTGGATTAATATCAGTTTAACATTACTGCTGCAGCTTCAAAATGATGAATGAATAGAGTTTTAAATTTATTACACAAACCAATGCCCTCGGCATATGTTTTTTATGGCCATGCATCCACTCTCTCATTTGCATACTCAGTTTTAGACCTGTACATTCTTTAATTCACAATTGAATATTAATGAGCTCATAAGATAGAAAATAATGAAAGGAACTTCTCTGGTTAATCGGTGCTGATGTCCATCCGTTGATCGTGCTTGTTACCCATGGTGCTGGCCGGTGTTCGCCTTTTTTAGTCTGTCGTTTAATTAGGTTGATATTACACTGAATTTACATTTTAAGTAACTGTATGTTAACTAGTTATATGAGCCTTTCTTGCTCCACTGTAATGGCCAACATTTTGTCAGTTGTATTTAAATTATTGTAAAATTTTGTGCACACAACGATACATCGCTGCGGCTGCTATGAAGAATGGCGTCGAAATGAGAACGAGGCAAATGTAAATTTGCGCTGGTGTGTGTGTAGTTCTTACATCATCCCGCTTTGTCTTGCTGGACAACGCCTCGTTACACACATTGTACTCAGTGCGTCATTGTTCTTAGCGATGACGGAGCTGTGTTAAAGCCCAATCATAATGCATATTGTTGTACTTCGTCATAAACACCGCCATGGTATATTTTGATGTTTTCACGTCCACCGGAGACCTTGGTGTTTTACTCTGGCCGAATTTGCGTTGTTCCTTTTTTCAGAGGGACAATGTACCTAACCATTCTGTATGTTTAATAATTACATAATATAAACATTGAAAATCCCCATAATTCTGGTACTGAGTCAGTCTGTACTGTTACAATATGTAAACTTCAGTTCTTGGGGATGCAAATGGATGCCACAGTCCAACCTCAGGAAACAATAGTGTGTGTGTGGAAAAGGAGCTGGCCGTTACAAGCCAGGGGCACAGATAACGCATCTGTGCATGAGGCAAACGCTCGATCCGGTCTATCCGGCGGGTGGTTACCTAATTGTAACTGGGTATAAGGGGGAACTTTAAGTAAATGATGAAGTAGGAGGGTAGCTGAAAATTCAGTGAGAGGGTGACGACCTCTGTAAACAGCGGGCGGTCAACTTATAATACGGCTCTATAGAGAGAGTTGGAGGTTGACAACCCAGATAGCTGTTCAGTAACTGTTGCTATAACTATGACTCAATGATTAGTGATGTATTTCACGCATGAGAGCAAAACTATTTTAAGTACCAGATTTAATTGTAATGATTTCAGATCACATTGTAGGATGATAACTATATAATTTTGTGTATTTGTGTTAATTGTATGCAGTATGTTAGGGGTAAGAATTATAAACATGTGTATTTTGTATAATTTTTGAAATATATCTATAGAAAGGTCAGTCACCTGACCAGAGACATCAGCTGATTACTAGTGTTATATATGTAATATGTCACGTATAAGTGATTTGCAGATTTTTCAATGTAATTAAATGTCAATAATAAACTAGTAATGTTTTAAGTAAGTGATGAAATTGATTTGAGATAGTTTTGAATTTTCAATGATGAATGTAGTGTAAAATGTGGTCAATATTAGAATTTGGATGACGAGCACAAAGAAGGCATTTGAATTAATCAATCCAAGTCAAGTTTAAAGGGGTGTTAAACAGAATAAGAGTCTTGGGAGTAAAAGTAATGCAGAACTGAGAATTAATAGTGACACAGTAGTGATAGTGGGTATATGTAGAATATGAAAGGGAGGTAATGGGAGAGTAATTAGTTGATAGAGGAATTTCGTAAAGGGGGTGGTGTGATAAGGAGTCCTCAACGAAAAGCACTGTGGCGGGAGGTGAACCGTATGTGCGCCAGAGGGGTTACCTAGGTAGAGACCAGGAACCAAATGAGGGAATGAGCATAGGGAGGGAGCACACATCCTAAGTACAAACAGAGTAGAGGGTATTTTATTATAAGGGTAGAATGAGTAAATGGGAGTTAGAGTAGTAAGTTAGTGTTTTGAGAGATGGGGGTCATACTAGATAAAATCTGTTAGTGATTGTTAGAGTCAGAAGGGGGGTAAGATTATATATTATAACATCGCCAAATTCAGATCAATTTTGATGACTATAAGTATGTATAAAAAATGCTAAAAAATAATATATTTTAATAAATAAATAATGATGAGAATAAAATTATAAAAATTAATTAAGAAAGAAGGAGAAAGAGTTATAAACAAAAAGTGATTAATAAAGAAACTCAACGACTAGACTGACAGACAGACATTGGCCAGCTAAGACATTGACAACCCCAGAGATTGGCCAGCTAAGAACCAATATGAAAGTAAACGAGATGAGAAGTGAAGGAGAAGAAAAATGAGAACAAAGAGGGAACAAACCAACGATGAAGAAAATAAAATGAAACACGTCAAGAAAACACAGACAAGGCATAGAGAATAGAGAAGGGAGAAATAATGTAATCAAATATAATAAAGAAAATGAAACCGGTAAAGAACCAATATAAATAATAAATGTTAGTATTGATTGAGTGACAATTGTAATTAGTCATTAATAAAAAACACGATAGCTAAAAATACACTAGCCAAAGAATTAGAAGTATATGTAAGTTGTTAATAGAGAAAGACATGATATTAATAAGTATATATAATATGTGTAGAGAAAGAGAAAGATATTGAAATAGTGAGAAGTAAACGGAAGTTAACATAGTGAAAGTGAAATTACCATAAAGTGAAATGATAGAAAAAGAAACACTAAGTAAATTATAATAAACACAAAATAATTTAAAAGCGCAAGTGATAAATAAATAAAATTATTGTCAATGATAGTAATAGGGAAATTAGGGAAGTCTAAGATAAACACTTAGTAAAAGTAACCAACACTTAAGGTTTAATAGTGAACAATAACATTTAAGAAAGTTGTTAAGAATAATAGTTAAAATAAACCATTGATTCAGTAATAATGAACACTGAAGAGTGATATTAACTGTAGTGATTATAAAAGAATATTATTGTAGAGCTTAAAAGCGTATTGTAGAATTTAAAGGTGAGAACCACATGACAAAGTAATAAGATAGTGTTGACATGGAAAAGAAAGCAGAGTTTTTATAAAATAAGTAGTTTAAAACCATAAGTAAACACCCATGTTATAAGGGAAGATTAATGAACCAAGTTCAATAGAGGTGAGATTGTTTATCACCCGAACAATAAATCAAAGGTAATGAATTGTACACCAATATTAGATAATAAGTGTTAAATAATTGTCTAAACAAACTTCTGAATAGGGTATGGATTGGGTAATTATCCCAAACATAGACCTAAATGTTATATGTTATATGATGAAAAAATAGTAATTAATAGCCATATTGTTGACATTGGCAGAGTAAATAAATAAGAAAAGGAAGCAATGTTTGAGTTAGAAAAGAGAAAACCGTTAGTAAATAATTAGCAAGAAATAATGAATAAAACAATTGTAACACAATAAAATCACACAAAGACTGAACCAAAACACATCCATAGATAATAAACATAATTATAAAAACAAAATAACGCTCTAGGACAAAATGAGATATAATGTATATGAAATAATCAAAAATCAGTAATGGCTACTTAGACTTGAAACAGGCCTAACGGTCAAACACCAACAAATACTAATTGTATGAAAATAACCAAGTAATTAACAAATCCAAGGTGACTAATTAACCAAGGATAAATGGTAAATTTTATTAAAAACAAAATATTAAAATAAGGAGTTATATAAGCAGATAAATGTAATTAGTAAATATTAAATTAATTGTAAACTTAGAAAACATGAAATAACCCAATATTGTGGGATACCAAAATAATATTTGTGAGAAAATACAAATGACAGTGCTAATAATTAATACTTAAGAAGGAAGATAATGGAAGGAAGAAAGTCAGAAGATATATGAAGATTTGAAAAGAATTCAAATTTTGATAACAATGGATTTATATCAAGCTAAGCCAATCAGAATTCTTTGGTAACCATGGAAACCACCACTGAATACGAATTTACCGTTGAATATCATTACTCAAAAAGTGACGCTCAGGAAAAACAGACGCCAGAATTCTGAACAACCAATTTTCTTATTTAAAATGTTTTAAAAGTCAAACTGTAGTATAACTTTTATTGATATAATTAAAACTTAATTGATTTTAATTTTTTGTTATTCACTGTTCTGTTTACATCTAATTTCTCCGGGTGCCATCTTGCCTTAGTACAGATTGCACGAAAAATATATGTACTTACCAATTTCGGGCCAGATTCTTTTCGGCGAACACAGGAGAACAGAATTATGGTTATTCAAAATAAGAAAGCTTTAATTATCTCCCATACTTAAGTTTTATTGACATTTGATTATTTCCTTTCATCATTATATTTTTTTTTTATATCACTGACAAACTACCTCTTCAACTCCCTCATCTGTTATAAATTCCCATTCTAAAACTCACATAAAAAAATTGAAACATGGTACAAAAATTTTCAAACAATAAGAAAATCAAGATATTAATTATAACTAATTTTTAAGAAACACAAACCAGCCTTCTTTCTATACCTACTTTCATTCACGCACACGCACACACACACACACACACACACACACACACACACACACACACACACACACACACACACACACACACACACACACACACACACACACAGAGTTACTTTATGCCCTTAGAGATCTCATATTTAATTTAATTTTCCCCCATCTGTTCTTGTTTTATGAAAAATAATAAAATTCGATAGTTTTGTTTATATCCTTGTAGGTACTTAGCTGAATTTGAGTCCGAATTCTACTCCAGAAGACGTCACATTGTTTTACGTGCGCACTTTCATTTAATTCATAATCTCCGAACTGTTATTGTTAATGATCCGTACCGTGAGGACCAAAAAATGGTATGAGATGAATCCAGGCACGGTGGACCAAAAAATGTTGAATATCAGGCCCAAGTGGGCTAAAAAATGTTTTGTGAAGTGAGTAATCCTGTCGGCGTGTACCAACAACGTTTGTAAAAAATAGGCAGTAATGCATGCATTGGTTCAGTGGGAATGAAAAATGATAAAATGTGGACTGTATTGAATTGATTTTAATGCATTTTCCCAAGTTACATTACATGTTTTAATTTATTGAAATCAGGTTGGCTAATAATGCATGTTGCCAAAAAGTATTAAAGAATTTGAATTAAATTGATAGCGGGCCTAGTTGGCCATAAGTAAGAATATGCCGGCCTAAAGCCTACATTAAATGTCGACAAGAAAATATGACAGTAAAAAGGTCGGCGAACCGACCGCCGCAAGCGACTGACACACACTGTACAAAGTTCCAACACGCAAAATTGGACAAAAGCAGTAAGCAGATTAGCCAACCTACAAAGCGAAATTATCGCGCTACCGTACATAAGCTGCCCATCAAAATCAAATGATTTTTAACATTTTTTAATAAATTATGATACATCTTACAACTTAATTTAAAAGGATACAGTTTTCTTAATAATAAGAGTTAGTTTCAAGGCTAAGTTGAACCTTGAGTTATGAGATTAGATAACGGCAGTCTGTTACTAGTTTGCAGATAAGCATGCATAAGATAAGCCTAGAGATAGGCGTTTGTAAGCCAAGGTTGGCGAACAGCTGTTTTCAGACATGAATATAAAAGTCTGGTTTGACAAATATTACCATCACATAGTGTATGTGCACAGTATATAACATTTCAAAACATGAAAAAATACACAGTTGTACAATGTTTAATGCATGATCGGAAGCTCATCACATGATGGACCGATAGTTTGTAACCCTATGCATGTCATAGATGGTTACTGTAAAATTAGTTGAGGCCCGTGGACCTGTACAGAGAATTAATTACATGAACAAAATTGTTATTGAACATGTTGCAATTACATGTTCAAGCGTATATTCAGCAGGGCGGCATGTATTGACCTAGTCATGCTGTTCCTGAAGTTTCAGGAACTTACAATATGTAATAATGTATGAACAAGCTAGATGCTGACTGAATGCACGCCCAAATATGACATGTATGTCATAATTTAAGTAAAAATAATTGTGCATGCTTACTCGCAAAATGAATACAATATAAAATACAATATAAAATAAATCTAGACGTGGCAGTTACATGCGGCGGACGCAAAACAATAGTTTTTACATAAACGCAAGTTATGTGAATACAATAACAATAATTTAGATAATTACAATATGAATAATTGCAATGTCAAATAACAGATACAATACTGTGATTACAGAAACAATTTAACAATTTAAAGACATTCACAGAATAATACACACATTTATTAGCAACAGTATAAAGAAATGAATGCATGATTGCAATGCATGAGCTGCAAGACATGCAAATATTATGTAACAACATTTTATAAAATGAGACCACCAAAAACATGAAATATACCCCAAAACATCAAATGTAAATGTGTAAGACATAGTATGCCACACAAAATTAACATACAAATACAAAATATTAATATACCACCAAAAACTGTGATAATTATAGAAGCGTGCAATGGCGCAAAATTGATAAGAAAATATTGTGATAATTCATCACAATTAGGTTGACCAAATGGTCATAATAAGTAATAAGCCAGTGGCTAAATAAAATAGCATTGTGCTAAGTAATCATAATCTTGTCAAATCTCGTCTCGCGCTGGCATCAGACATAACTTATGTATTGGTCTCCGCAAAACACCCGTAAGCGTGCGAATGTCCACGACACGAACAAAGTTATCTGGGCCGGGAAATGTGGCGATAATTACGCCAAATTTCCAGGCTAATGGAGGTAAATTATCCTCAATAAGCAAAACTAAGTCACCAATGGAAACATTATCCTTGGCAAACTTCCACTTGTGACGCTGCTGCAACTGGTGCAAATAATCGCGAGACCATGCCTTCCAAATGCCTTGGACAAACCTCTGAAGAAGTTGCCAACGCCCAAGACGAGAAACAGGAATGTGAGAAAGGTCTGGGTCCGGTATCGCCGTTAAGGGTGCGCAAATCAAAAAATGGCCAGGTGTAAGTGGCACCGGGTCGTTAACATCTGAAGAAATAGCAAATAAAGGTCGAGAGTTCAGACATGCCTCTATCTGAGACAAAACGGTCGTGAACTCTTCGAAGTTGAGTATAGATTTGCCTACCACGCGGCGCAGATGAAATTTCAAACTCTTTATGCCGCTCTCCCAAAGGCCACCGAAATGAGGTGAGGAGGGCGGAATAAATGACCATGATATCCCCTGAGAGGACGTGAATGACTTGATCGATGAGATGGCATCCTTATTGTGCCAAAAGTTGTAAATATCATGTAAGATAGTGCGGGCCTTCCTGGAGTTTGTGCCATTGTCGGGGTACAGTTGACTGGGTATGCCCCTACGGGCCATGAAACGACATAATGCGGCTATAAACGCGCTGGCCGTAAGGTCGGAAACCAATTCCATGTGAATAGCCCTAGTCGCTAAGCAAATAAACAAAGATACGTATGCCTTAGAAAGAGCTCTAGACTTCTGCCCGCCATGACGAATCATGAAGGGACCACCATAATCAACCGCACTAAATAGAAACGGCCTAGAAGGAGTGACTCTAGGGGATGGTAAAATACCAAGCCTCTGTACCTGCTGTTTGGCACTAAACCTGATAACCTCACACATTTTCGAATAATGGAACGAATGACTAACCTGGCATTCACAATCCACCAACGTTGACGCAGTGAATGATGCACGAGTTGAGCACCAGCGTGAAGTAAACGAATGTGTTCACGTTCAATGATAAGGCGTGTAATATGCGCCGATGGGGGTAATACAATAGGATGTTTAGAGTCGTAGGGTAATTGGGAATGCTGTAATCGTCCGCCCACGCGTATCACTCCAGTCGTCAAGAAGCGGGTCGAGAGAAGCCAACTTACTATTAACGGAAACAGAAGATCCGTTAAGAAGACAATTAATTTCAGCTGCGAAGTGGATCGACTGAGATTGTTTTATGAAGAAGTTGAGAGACTGATGAATTTCTACAGGGGTAAGATCGCCCGTAAGTTTGTCAGCACTTGGGTGTCTAATATTTCTGATGAACCGAAAATAGTAAGCGTATACGCGCGTTAGACGATGCAACGAGGAAAAGTCCAAAGAGAGGTCAATAGCCAGGGTAGACATTAGAGAAAGGTTATGTGTATGTTTCTCTTCCGCGGTGACTTCAGAAGACGACGGAGTGGCCGGTACGAAGGATGGGAAGGGATCAGACTCTGACGATTGAGACAAACAGCTAGGGTCGTGCCACCAAAGCAAGCAATCGCGCAAAACGTCAGGGGGACACCCCCTTGATATAATATCAGCAGGATTGTGTCGTGAATTAATGTGATGCCAAGTATAAGTTTGCGTACGACGCTGAATTTCAGCAACCCGATTAGCGACGTATGTTTTCCACCGCGTAGACTGGGCATGAATCCAGTAAAGAGCCACCATAGAGTCAGAATACAAATGTACATTATCAATAAACGAATAAAGAGCAGGAATAACCTTAGATACGAGTCGCGATAATAACAAGCAAGCACAGAGTTCGATGCGAGGTAATGACACCTGTCGTAGGGGAGCCACGCGAGATTTGGAACACAAGAGGTGACAGGAGGCAGTAGAATCTTGATAAATGACTCTGACATACATACAACAGCCAAACCCCCTTTCAGAAGCATCCGAAAAACCATGCAATTGAACTGTAGCTGCCTCACGTTTGCAACGAATAGATCGCGGGACCACAATTTTGCCAATCAGACCCAATTTGTCACACAAAGAATGCCAATCCGAACGTGACTGACCGGAAATCGGTTCATCCCAACCAAGCTTACAAAGCCAAAGTCGCTGCATGAAATGTTTATACAAAAATACAACTGGACCGATTAAACCAAGAGGATCATATATTCCAGCAATAATCGAAAGAATTTTTCTCTTGGATATGCTTGAATCAACGGGAAATAATTTGATGTCGAACAAAAATGAATCGGCAGTATTGTTCCAAAGAATGCCTAGGGTACGCACATTGTTCTGTTTATTTAGGGGGCGTGAAAAATTGTCATGATTTGCGACCGCTGTGGGTTCATTTGATGCCCATTTGTGCAACGTGAAACCATATTGACTCAGTAACGCACCTAGATCGGATTTCAGCTTGGTTAGATCAGGGACAGTGTCCGAACCGGTAAGTAGATCGTCAACATAAAAATCGTTTGTTATAGCTAACGCCGCTTGGGGAAAGGAAGCCTGATTGTCCCTACCAATTTGTAGAAGACAGCGAGTGGCCAAAAACGAAGCACTAGCCGTGCCGTAGGTTACCGTTCGCAATGCGAAATGTTTAAGTGGTTCGAGGGGAGAATCACGCCACAGAATGCGTTGATAGTGACAATCCCCTTCAGCCACGCGAATCTGACGATACATCTTCTCGATGTCGGCAATGAGAACATACTTATGTATGCGGAAACGCAAAAGAATGGAAAAAAGGTCTTGTTGAACATTGGGGACTACTAACAATATGTCATTTAAAGAAAGGCCATTAGTAGTCTTGACAAACCATCAAAAACAACGCGCAGTTTTGTGGTCAAGCTAGACTGTTTAAATACGGCATGGTGAGGCAGGTAGTAAATATTTGATGCTCCTAAATTGATAGCGTCATCATCGATGAGTGTCATGTGCCCAAGATCCATATATTCTTTGATAAAGTCCGCGTAGTCGCGAGCGAGCTTAGCATCTCGCCTAAATCGACGCTCTAAGCTTAAGAATCTTGATTCAGCACTTGTGTAAGATTCCCCCAAGTGGAGATTATCAGGCTTAAATGGAAGTGAAACCACAAATCTACCCTCGTGGTTGCGCTGGGTAGAGCGCACAAAATGCTCTTCACAGGCTGACTCGTTATCAGGGGTATTGTCAGGGATAGTTTCTGCTTCCCAAAATCTTTCGAGAGATTGCAGAATTTGACTGTCGTTGTTCCTTGCTAGGAACGAAACAGCAGGACCCTCGTTGCGGCAGTGTTCGGGCAAGTTGCCAGCCAAAATGTAGCCCAGCTTTGTTTCCTGAATGATGGGAAAATTGGGGCCGCGTATGTACGAGGGCTATCCAGAAAGTAACAGACGTTTTGACTGACCGTGGCGGTGGGCGGGGATAGAGCCACCATCTTGGTGTCAGAACGTTCCTACACTCAGTACGCATCCAGCTGTGGTAGCGTGCGGTCTGTGCCCCTCTTACTTTGCTCTCTGTGACGTGTTAAAATGTGCGCTGCAATAGAAAATCCCGCCACTTGTGATGTGCGTTCTGTGATTAGGTTTTTGTTGGCAAAAAATCACAAACCAATTGAAATTTATCGCCAACTTTGTGATGTGTACGGAAAAGGAATAATGAGTGAAAGCCGAGTGAGGCAATGGTGCATTGATTTTAAAAATGGCCGTACCAATGTTCACGATGAGGACCGCAGTGGTAGACCTAGCCTTGTGACTGATGAACTGGTGATGAAAATCAACGACAAAATTCGTGAAGATCGTCGTTTCACGATTACGGAACTTTCGAAACATTTTCCCCAAATTTCACGGAGTTCGGTGCATGAAATTGTGGGGGAAAAGCTTGGTTACCACAAATTTTGTGCTAGGTGGATTCCGAAAATCCTAACGGAAGACCACAAAAAACAGAGACTGGCTGCAGCACTAACTTTCCTCGAAGATTACGACAAAAATGGTAACAAAGTTATCGATCGTATCGTAACTGGGGACGAGACTTGGGTGAAGCATGTCAATAGTGAAACAAAAAGGCAGTCGATGGAATGGGGACACACAAATTCTCCCAAGAAACCAAGGAAGTGTTTGCAAACACTGTCAGCAAGAAAGATCATGGCTACTGTGTTTTGGGACTCTGAAGGATTCTCGTTGATTTTCTTGAACGTGGCACAACAATTAACTCAGAGAGGTATTGTGAAACACTGAGAAAGTTAAGGCGCGCGATACAAAACAAACGTCGGGGAAAACTTAGTGCGAAGGTTTTGTTTTTTCACGACAACGCACGTCCACACACGGCCAATCGTACCCGAGAGCTCTTCGATGGTTTTGGATGGGAGGTGTTCGATCATCCACCATACAGCCCGGATTTGGCGCCGAGCGACTATCACCTCTTCCCAGCGATGAAGACATGGCTTGCTACACAACGCTTTGATACTGACGCCGAACTGCATGCCGGTGTAAACCAGTGGTTGAAATCGCAGGCGGCAGATTTCTACAGAGACGGTATTGAAAAACTTGTGCCACGGTATGATAAGTGCCTTAATTTGAATGGCGATTATATAGAAAAATAGCTTAAGAGTGTACCTTTCAAATGTATATAATAAAATTTTGTTTTTTCATTTTGTAAATTTTTTATTTCAAAACGTCTGTTACTTTCTGGATAGCCCTCGTATTTATTGGTTAAGATCAAGTCCAGATAAAATTGTGCCCCTAATAGTATGTCGATTTGCGACGATATATTAAAATCGGGGTCAGCCAGGAAGATTTTGTTTGGAATGTGGAACTGGTTGATATTAAACGAATTTGCAGGCAGATTGTGAGTTAACGTAGATAAGATGGCACATTTCGCCTTGAAACTATATCTTTGATAGCGAGAAATAATACGTATAGAAGCAATATCAGTTGCGTAACACGCTGTATTGTTTATTCCTGTGATTGGTATATTAGATGTAGTTAATTTGAGCTGTAACTTCTTTGCAAATGATTTTGTACAGAAATTTATCTGTGAACCGGCGTCTAGGAGCACTCTAGCCCTATGTCTGTTGCCAGCCTGGTCAACGACAGATACAACTGCTGTGGATAAAAGGACATTATTCTTGCATTGTAATTTAAGCGAGCAATAATTGGTGCTGGCAGCTGTTGAGTTCGGCACGTAATTTGCGTGCAACAATGTGTGGTGTTGTTTTGAACAGATTTTACACACCTGTTTACTCTTACAGCTAGCTATAAGATGACCTGATCTAAGGCAATTGCTACAACATTTATGATTTGAAACAAATTGTCCCCGCTCAGCGGTACTTAATATACGAAATTTATTACATATGTAAAGCGGGTGGTTGGATTTACAACACACGCATGAATAATGATTTGCCGCTGCGTGATAGCTCTTAAATGTAGTGCTGCCAGCAGTATTTCTTGAGTTACATTTCTCATATTTATTGTTAGGTCTTACATTAAGTTTGTTGAGTTGCTGTCCGGGTTCAATGGGCATTGTATTTTCTAACAGCTGTCTACGTAAGTTTAAAAAATGCGTGAAGTCTTGAAAGCTAGGTAGTTTGTCAGGGTCTATTGACTCCTTCCAAAGTTTGAAAGTAATAGGGTCGAGTTTAGTGGATAGTAACTGTATAGTGATAAATTCAAATGAATTCACTGACAGCTTCATTGCTGCCAGTGAATTAACGGAAGACGTTATTGTGTTAGTGAACTCTGCCAAACTTTGGACCGAGTCCTTTATTGTCGACTTGACCTGAAGTAGGTTTTGCACATAGTATTTATCTAGTATGAATGGGTTGTTATACCTTTCGGACAGCAAACTCAACGCTATTGTATAATTTTCTTTACAGATAGGTAATGACTTGATTAAATCTAACGGTTCACACTTCAAAGACGAATGTAAATAATGTAATTTTTGCACTGGTGTTAAATCAGATCTTGAATGCACTAAATCGGTAAAAATGTTGCCATTCCAATATGTTGCCTGAGAAGCAGGGCAAACTTATTGGTTTTAATTGCATGGGCGTCGATAATACGGGAGGTACAGTCTGAGTATTAAATGTGTCAAGTAATTGCAAAATGTTTGCTTCAGTTGAATATAACATTTCTTCGACCTCAACTCGGTCTGCTTGAGCAACGCTCGTGTCCTTACTAATGAGTTCTATTTCAGACTGCACCTCGTCGTATTTCGAGGCCAAGCTTTTGAGACTGTCCAGCATTACAGTTAGAAAATGTCTTGTATTTAAAGTTACATCAAACGAATTTACAGCAGATTGTATCCGCACTATTGCGGACTTTAAGCCGCCTCTCTTTCTGGTCAGCACTTTGAGGCCTTCTTCAGACATTGTACGCACCTTAATACACTGTTGATGATGATACCTTGTTGGCGATGTCCTGCAGCGCCGGCTCCTTGGTGAAGATGGCAAGCAGCTAGTAGAGATGACCGCCTTGTGTAAAGCGCTGTAGCTAGCAGGCACTTGCTAAGATGTTGTCAGAAGGCTGCAAGATGACGAGCGAAATGCCGATGAAAATCACGCCACGGTCGTATCAGCTGACGTGCTAATTCGCCCGTGATGGCCAGAAATAGTGGTAAAAAATATTAGATGGAAAATCCGGCCCGGAGGACCAAAAAATGTTAATGATCCGTACCGTGAGGACCAAAAAATGGTATGAGAAGAATCCAGGCACGGTGGACCAAAAAATGTTGAATATCAGGCCCAAGTGGGCTAAAAAATGTTTTGTGAAGTGAGTAATCCTGTCGGCGTGTACCAACAACGTTTGTAAAAAATAGGCAGTAATGCATGCATTGGTTCAGTGGGAATGAAAAATGATAAAATGTGGACTGTATTGAATTGATTTTAATGCATTTTCCCAAGTTACATTACATGTTTTAATTTACTGAAATCAGGTTGGCTAATAATGCATGTTGCCAAAAAGTATTAAAGAATTTGAATTAAATTGATAGCGGGCCTAGTTGGCCATAAGTAAGAATATGCCGGCCTAAAGCCTACATTAAATGTCGACAAGAAAATATGACAGTAAAAAGGTCGGCGAACTGACCGCCGCAAGCGACTGACACACACTGTACAAAGTTCCAACACTCAAAATTGGACAAAAGCAGTAAGCAGATTAGCCAACCTACAAAGCGAAATTATCGCGCTACCGTACAGTTATAATATAAAGAAAACTGTTAATTACACTTCAAGTATGAATTTTGATGTTTAAGTCATATTTTAAATATATTATTCACATTCTTTCTGTTTTGCGGGCGATGAAAACTACGACCGGTCGGCCGACACGACAATTACATGAGTCCGTAGTTGTTAATGGTTTCTTGCCGACTGCCTTTGTTCTGTCAGTGCAACGAAGCTGCTGGCGTTGACACTCCTATATTTCAGCTTTGGGATCGTCTCTGACGTAATATGTTATATAATCTGTTACACAATCAGTTAGTCACTGGTGCTCAAAATAACTGCTTTACTTGCATCTGGAGCTGACCTTGACACATTTTGCGTATTTGTCTAGTGCGTCTTTATAATTTTATGAACAATATTTTCAATCACTCCTGCCACTTTCGCTACCAATAAAATTTACCTTTATTGTCACTTTATGTTTACGTTTCCCAAATTATTATTATATCGTAAAAAATGCTATTTGCTTTTATGAAAATACAAATTTATTTATTTTACCCCAGGTAGACCAAAATGTCCCGTTACAAAACAAAGTGTCAAAATTGAACGAGAAGGAGGCTGACTATCACTGCACTCAATTACCTGATGGAGAAGACGTTTTAATTCAAGACGAAGTGAATAAATTAATCCCAGTGCTTTGAAAAAGATGCCAGAAACCCGAATAAATGAAAACTGAATTATATTGCGGCTACAGTCCTTTCTTCCAGACCAACAGATTAATCACATGCTACGCAGCTGTTAAGTATCCTATAAATTATCTAAACTTCCGAAATAACGCACTTTGAATATTTCTCACTATATTCTGAAATATCACTGAATCAATTTTATTCTCTTTCAAAGATTAAATAAAAATATTAAGACACTGAAAATTTGTCAAATTATAAAGCTAACCTAGTATTAATGTACGAACCTTTAAAACACTATTACTACACTCCAACCAACCACTTACAGCTACACGTTACAATATTTAAGTAGAAACATTTGTAGCGGGTCAATTTTTGGGTGTTTTTGTTTTAACCGTTTGGGGCATTTATATATTTTGATTCATTTCGTTTTCGGTCGGGAGCCTTATAAAACATTGCGAAATAATTGTATTGTGCAACGTATTTGTCCGTACAACAGAACAGTATTAAGAAACAGTTCGAAACAAAGCAGTAAGGCGCAGTTGTTGTTGAGGAATGCGGCGGAGCATCTGCACCTCCACAAAATTCTGAGAACTTTGTACCTGTGTGTGGCAGCGCACATACGCAACTGCTCAATCACGCTCAAAGGACGCTCTAACAAAAAACCAAGATGGCTAGAGAGAATAATATTTGTCGTTTTCTTCAAGATCCCCCGGAAGCACTGTTTTAAGTCCCACCCACTTTTATGACATTAGCCAGTGCCTAGTCGAAATCGTCTGCTATCGTCACTCCAACAGCTACAGGCATGGCATAGGACGAAACAGCGACGACTAACTGGAAGGCATTGATGTCCGTCGTCTTGACTAAAATGCTCCCGGAGTGGGGAACTGAGAGACGCCAGCAGTTCGTTGTCGACTCCCGCCTGCGCAGGCTGCCCGACAACCAGGGCTCAGAAACAAATTTTTGTAATTAATGTAACAACTAATATAACAGTGTAAAACAGTATAAATTTATATGACCGCGGTCGTGTTTAGAAAAAACATCATCAAGAATAATGTTGGAATAACTTAAAATCACCAATTCTCGGGAGAAAATGCGCGTGTGCGGTGACCGCGTGGCCGGCTTTTGGGGTTTGGAATTTGTAATTTAAAATGTTCAGGGTTTAGTCATTTACCGTATGATAGAGTGTGTGGCAAAGCTGGGCGGCTTTCTGTGTGTATTTGTGTTTGCCTTTTATGTTTGTGTACTAGAAAAGATAAGGTAAGCCATAGTTAGTAAGTTCAGTTACAAGCAAGGTGCAATGGCGCACAACATGTGACACATGTAAAACCTATATATGGAAAACGTATAAATTCAATATTGCTGATCAATAAAAGAAAAATAATTTCTCTTCCAAAAAATTGAGATTTAAATTCTTTCAAAACCTTATTTCGTTATATGTATCGTCAGAGTTCGTCGAACGAAATGGGTTAGTCCACACTATGCGATCCGGCCAGATCAAAGTCGTAAGGTAAGTGGGAGTTTTAATCTGAATAGATTTAATAATACCAAAATTAATAAAGTTACAATTGGTGCCGTGATTTCCAGGATTTAATATAACTGAAGAGGGGTTATTTTAACACCGGCCTACATCTGACGATGCATAGCGAAGTAGGGTTATGAAAGCAAATTGATTTGGTAAAATATCAGTTTTGAAATAAAATTACTAATTGACAGTTGTTACGTAAGAAAAAATAGATAAAGTAAAAATGTCCGAGAATACAGAAAAAAGTAGTATAATAAATTCAATTAGGAGTGAAAGTGGCCTTGAGTCGCAATCGCTGGATGAAAGTGGTATGTTGAGGGGGGAGACGGGTACTGTTGCAGAAACAGTTATCGGCAGTAATGTAATAGTTCATTCCACTCCGATTGCGTCTCAACCACAAGTAAATGAAACAGATGCTGATTCGGGGATTCAATTGACCCCCGTTTCAATTAATAAAAGTAAACAATCAGAGGAAACAAATATGATGAGTATTATGCTCAGTCAATTCGAGAGAATGAATAGTAATTTTGAGACTAAATTCAATATAATGAATAGTCGTTTTGACATAAATGAGAAGGAATTAAATAAACGTTTTGATGATAATGATAAAATTTTAAATATAATGAAAAGTGACTTTAATAATAAGTTAGATGAACAGAGAAGAAAATGTGAACAACAGAATATTCAGCTTCAGCAAAATATAAATATAAAATTTGACGAGTTGATAAATAACATACAAGACAAGAATGTATGTCTTGAAAATGCCAATGAAATGACAAGAAATAGTTCGAATAAAGTAGAACAGAGTAAGAATAATACAAACGAAAGTTGTAATGACAGTGTTGTGTCAGGCAATGAATTAATAAATAATAATGATGTTAATAATAACGAGAATATTAATGTGTTGGAGAAATTGGTATCAGAAAGTGATACGGTAAAAATAAATAATGAAAGTATAGAATGCAGTGATTATGAGATGTTAATGTGTGTCAGTGAGTTAGAGAGAGAGAGAAAAAATAATGTTGTAGTAGAGTGGGGACAGAGGGCAAATTTTCCCTTTATTATTTATGATGTTTATGATGATTTATTGAGTCCACAAGTGTTGTGGTTGAAGGGCAAGAGTCCCGTATTGGTAGATGAATTGAGGTGTTTATTTTTGTGGAGTAATTGTGTACCCTCTGTCCGGAATAATTGTGAGAGTGTGATGTGGTGTTATGAAGAGAGAGAGGTAAATAGAGAATGGTATGTAACAGAATTGTATAATTTGAATAGAAAGTATGATGAATGGAAAGAAGGCTTAGAAATATATTTGAATAATAATGATTACAATGATTTGATAAAAATAATTAGACCGATAGTGAATGAATGTAATGACGGAGACTTAACAAAAATACCTAACGTAGACTGGTTTAATGAGTATTCTGGTAAAATGAGTGAATTTGGTTGTTCTGGTTATGACACACAAAGTAACCAATTGTTTGTAAATAAAAAGCAACAGTGTTATATAAAACCAAGGTTGATTTGGAACGATGGAGGTTAAACTATTAAAACAATAAAAGACAGTATAAATATTTTGTTTTATGGTTGTTTGACATGGCAGATTTGGACATGAAGTGAGATACACTTGAACAGTTGTTGACGAATATTTTGTAAATTTGAAATTTGTAAATAATAATGTAGTAATTTTGATTGTGTATATGTAGAATGTTGAATAAATAAATGTGTGTAATTGTGATAATAAGAATAATAATATTTTGCCAGTTAAATAAGTAATAACATTAATATTGAGAAACAGTAATTGAATAATAATAGTTTATGGTAATGAATTTTGTATTGTTAATAATTAATTTAAGTAAACAATTTAATACATGTTAAATATTTTGTGTGACTATTTCAATATTGTATAATTGACTTTTTAAGGAATTTAAATCATTTTGATAATAGATGGCTGAATTATTTGAGGTGAACTAATATGTTGTGAAATGTTTCAGTGGTGAGGTGAGAGTATTGTGGTATGTTGTATATGTTTTGAGAAATGGGCTGTAAGTATTGAAATTTTACAATATGAATAATGTATAACAAAAAGGTTGACAGGAGTGATTGATATGTTAATTCAGTAATGAAAAATTTTGAAATAATTGCGCTAAATAAAAATAATGGTTAAAAATATATATTAATAATAAATTTAGAATTTTTGAAAATCTGATTACAACACAGGATAAATTCATCATGATAATAAATGAAAATAAATATGTATATTTCATGTAATTTGTTCAATTTTAAGATGTGCTTTTATTAGGTTAGGATATCAGCTGATCAGCAATACCATGTCACTGGTATAGTGGTTTGTAAAGGTTACAAGTAATTAATGTTTAGTGTACTACAGATATTTTGAAGTAAAGATAAAAGGAATATGAGAAATAAAATAATAATAATTTATGCAAGTTAATAAAAGATAATTCATGGGTGATAAATGTTTTATGGGACATGCAGACCTGTCCAAGTTGAATTAAAAGTTGAATTTGCAAGAGTAGAGATGAATATAATGTAATGTTGGTTTTGAATTGATGTGATGTAACAGAGTTGGTGAAGTATTAATGCTGACACAGTGGTAGTGGAGACTTTATGTAGAGTTTTGAATGATCTATATTTATGTTTATAGTTAATGAGGTTATTTTGTGTATTTGTAGTGAGGTAATGAGATTGAGATTTTTTGGGGATGGCAATTTTGTATTAGGGGGTAGTGTAGTTGGGGAGTCCGCAAAAAGGGTTGGGACGGGAATTGGAATAGATTTTAGTGAGGAGGGGCCGCCTTAGGTAAAATCCGGGGGCCAAATAAGGGAAATGAGTTTTTGGGAAGGAAACACGTATCCTATGTATACAAAGGGTTAGCGAGTTTTATATATGTAGAGAAGGCGGCGAACTGTGTTAAATGATAAGTTGGGGTTTAGAATGTCCTGATTAGTAGATATTTTTGGTAGAGTTGGGTGTCATGAGCATGGAAGTTGATGAATATTAGAGTCAGAGGGAGAAAGTTTATATATGTATAGAAATCTAATACAGAAAAACGAGAATAAATAATTTACATCACCCCCAGTAAGGTAGAATTAACTGTCAACTAAAGAGAGGAATTTATAATAAAGAATGTACAATTGTTTTTTAAACCAGTGACAGAATTTTGATAGAAGTGAAAATAATGTAAAGTCAAGAAGTGTTTAATTTAAATGATTTAAATGCCAATTTGATTATTATTTATATTAATATTTTGTTTATTATAAATATTTTATGTTACTATGTTTTGTATTTCAAGGTAGGATATTACAGATATTTAAAGTGTTTTCAGAAATCATACATAACATATGTAGGTCAAGGGTTTTGTACTTGACCTAGTTATGATCAGCTGATGAGTTCATACACCTACTAAGCTTGTAGAGTAGGAATTCAATTTTAATTTGTTTGTTTGATTAATTCAAACTAATCTTTGAATAATTTTAATAAATGTTATTTAATAAATAAATTTAATAAATATTTAATGAATAATTTTTTTTAATTTTTTTTTGAAGAAAAAAAAAAACTTGATTTGTCGCCTGCCAGCGAGTGAATATGTTAGATAATTATTATTTTATTGTGTATGTATTAATGATGTTTCTTTGATTGTATTGCATTATATTGGTAGGCTATAAATTGTTCTCATGCTAGAGTAAGGATGTATTTGTATTAATAGGAATGTTTAGGTTAAGTCATTGAAACAAAAATTAGAAACAAGAGGAAGAGAATTTTTTGATAAACGATTATTTTTTGAATTTTGAATTTTTTAAGTTTTTGATAAATTTTAAAAGAAAGTTTTATTCTTATGTGTTATGGTAATATGTAATGTTAGAGTGTGTGAGCCCAGTATTTGCCAAAGGCAGCCCAGCTTGCAAAAAGGGGAAACATATCGGCGGAGGAGCTGGAGTAATTTTAGCCAGGGGTTGAGGATTTTTGGGGGTAGTATGCGAAAGGGCGAGGTGGGCTGTGGTGCGAGTCTGATCAATTTCTCGGTGTTGGGATCTCTTACGGAGAAGTCCAGTGATCTCGTTCAGATGAGTACATAGTCGCTGAGCCAGGGGGGTCGTGTACCCATGCAGATTAAGAACCAGGGGGTTGTTGGCACCAGTTCCTCACCGGTCCTCTTCGGGGTTATCGATGAGATTTCTTCTGTCGTGGACAGCAGAATTCTCATCGAGGGGGTATTGTAGCGGGTCAATTTTTGGGTGTTTTTGTTTTAACCGTTTGGGGCATTTATATATTTTGATTCATTTCATTTTCGGTCGGGAGCCTTATAAAACATTGCGAAATAATTGTATTGTGCAACGTATTTGTCCGTACAACAGAACAGTATTAAGAAACAGTTCGAAACAAAGCAGTAAGGCGCAGTTGTTGTTGAGGAATGCGGCGGAGCATCTGCACCTCCACAAAATTCTGAGAACTTTGTACCTGTGTGTGGCAGCGCACATACGCAACTGCTCAATCACGCTCAAAGGACGCTCTAACAAAAAACCAAGATGGCTAGAGAGAATAATATTTGTCGTTTTCTTCAAGATCCCCCGGAAGCACTGTTTTAAGTCCCACCCACTTTTATGACATTAGCCAGTGCCTAGTCGAAATCGTCTGCTATCGTCACTCCAACAGCTACAGGCATGGCATAGGACGAAACAGCGACGACTAACTGGAAGGCATTGATGTCCGTCGTCTTGACTAAAATGCTCCCGGAGTGGGGAACTGAGAGACGCCAGCAGTTCGTTGTCGACTCCCGCCTGCGCAGGCTGCCCGACAACCAGGGCTCAGAAACAAATTTTTGTAATTAATGTAACAACTAATATAACAGTGTAAAACAGTATAAATTTATATGACCGCGGTCGTGTTTAGAAAAAACATCATCAAGAATAATGTTGGAATAACTTAAAATCACCAATTCTCGGGAGAAGATGCGCGTGTGCGGTGACCGCGTGGCCGGCTTTTGGGGTTTGGAATTTGTAATTTAAAATGTTCAGGGTTTAATCATTTACCGTATGATAGAGTGTGTGGCAAAGCTGGGCGGCTTTCTGTGTGTATTTGTGTTTGCCTTTTATGTTTGTGTACTAGAAAAGATAAGGTAAGCCATAGTTAGTAAGTTCAGTTACAAGCAAGGTGCAATGGCGCACAACATGTGACACATGTAAAACCTATATATGGAAAACGTATAAATTCAATATTGCTGATCAATAAAAGAAAAATAATTTCTCTTCCAAAAAATTGAGATTTAAATTCTTTCAAAACCTTATTTCGTTATATGTATCGTCAGAGTTCGTCGAACGAAATGGGTTAGTCCACACTATGCGATCCGGCCAGATCAAAGTCGTAAGGTAAGTGGGAGTTTTAATCTGAATAGATTTAATAATACCAAAATTAATAAAGTTACACATTGTAAGATTGTGTATTTTTTATTATTGTAATTGCATCTAAGCCTTTTAACGTGATCAAAAGAATCCAAACATTTGAACAAAATTATTTGTTGACTAATTTGGTAGAACGCCATACTGTATGTTAGTTACGTTCAAAATCGATTTGTAAAACCCAGAGAGAAATTGTCTCATAAATAAATAACCGGTGCAAAATTATATAAGAAATCAAATATAGCTTGTGTCAATGAAAACAGTAATAACCAATCGTTAATAAATCAATACTGTGTATATCAAATGTGTTTTATTTTCAGTAGGAAGGTGTATTCTTCATATTATAGATAATAGCGGACGTCTATGAAGTGGTTACTAGCGCTCAAGCAGCGAATACAGTAAACTGCTGGCTTGATCATACAAATCGATAAGCGGCGGGACAAATTGAATTCTCCACACCGCCTGAACGGAACCGCTAATAATAATACATTTTTAATTGTTTTAAATAAACAATTTGGCGCCACCCGGGAATCATACACTCCTAGTGAACCTCAGGTCGAGACTACGATACCTGGTTATCCGTACGTTCACGACGAACTTAAGCATCGTAAGTTACGTTACCAAGCGAGGATGAATTGGTAAGACACACATACACAAGTTACACTCTGACACTTCTACATTTTACAGAATTAATATAAGAACGACGAGTGAAGGTACTATTATAATATAAATGCCAAGTTAGTAAATCGAAATGTTATGAATAACTAAGAGTCACCCAAACTAATTGAGAATTGAAATATTAAAGAAAGAAAGTCAGAGTTCAAATGTAATAATAAATGAAACCAGTAAAAGATTGAGTGGAACTTGAAAGTCAAATAAAGCTGTAAAATGTGTAATTTTTGGTCAATTTAAATGTAAATTTTATTGTTTATTGTAAGATAATAATAACCATGTTAATTTTGAACGTTCTATTTTATTATGTTGTATTATGTTTCAAGGTACAAAAAATTTTAAAGATGCTTCATGTATTTTATGGTGTAGCTTTGTGTAGTGTATATATGTCAAGGTCATTCACTTGACCCAGATAGATCAGCTGATGGGCTGTATCAGGGTCCAGATGACCAATTCCTATGTTCTTGGAATAATTCATGTAAATTCAAGTTGTATTATTTTTTTGGATAATTTTCTGTGACTGTCAGAATAGTGGTTTAATAAAATTTATTATATTTTATTGAAAAAAAAAAAAAAAAAATTTTTGTTGGAAATACCGAATGTGTTTTCATGTTTAGGATGTTTGTTGATTATGTGTATTGCTGAAGTATCAATTGATTTATATTTTCATAGTATAGGTTGTAAACCAATGTAATTTAGTGAATAGGTAATGGAATGTATGATTTAATAAGGTGTTCAGTTTATTTTGCTTTTTATGATTGCTAGCGGATGTTTGAGAAAAAATGATGAATTCAATTAAAAAAAGGTTTTAAGATTTTGAGATTAAATAGAAAGAAAGGAGTCAGTTAATGGATCCTTGATATTGGACTTAGAGTCATTTTTGAACAAAAGTTAAATGATTAAAATTTAATTTGTTTTTTTTGTTAAAAAAAAAAAAAAAAAAAAAAAACAGCGTCAATTGGAGAAAAGAAATAAAAGGTTGAAAGATAAAACATTTTATAAATTTTAAATATGGAATCTGTTTAGCATAGAATAATCTGAGTATGTGTATGCACCCAGTATTTGCTAAAGGCAACCTAGTATGCATGATAAGGGGGAACATATCGGTTGAGTATTTGGTATGGTATATGGTTTTGATTTTGGGGTGGAATGTTAGAAGGTTGGGTGTACTATGGTGAGTATCGGTCCGATTTTATGGTGTTGGGATTTTGAGTAGAGAAGTCAAGTAATCTCTGTCAGGTGCAGCCATGGTCGCCGAGCTAGGGGGGTAGTTTACCCATGATGCGTTAAGAATTAACGGGGTTGTTGGTGCCATGTCCTCACCGATCTTCTTAAGGGTTTAGCAATGAGAGTTCTTCTGTTTCAGCAGAAGATCTCTCATTGGGGGGTCTAGTAATGGGGCAGAATGGGAGATTTTATTTTTTATTAATTTTATTTAAGTTTCAATTGTGATCGCCTACATAAAACGGTTTTAGTCAAACAACGAACGCAGTAACATAGCTGTGTGAGCGAGGTGTGACAATAGAACACAATATCATTCAAAGAATTTCAGTGTTGTGTTACGCACTCAAACGCGCAACCTGAGCACGCGCGCAGATAGGACGCACATTGGTCTGAAACGACGCTAGCCAACATGGCTAAAATATAAAATTTTCTTGCCACGTGGTTTTGGAATGGCGGAAATACAGGCAAAACTGTAACGTGCCAAATTTATGGGGTATTTTTATTTATTGCATTTTCGGGAATTGATTAAAATATTTGTAAATTTTATTTTCCATTGTAACGGACCACGGGCTGAATTGCCAGAACCATGTTGTAAGAACAGTTCTAACAAAGAAACGCAATATCACGTTGTGCAATCTGTAAGCAAGAATTCACCAAGCTTTCAGTTCCAAGAACTTTGTAAGGGTGTGACAGCTCGCACGTACGCGTCACGCGAGCATACGCGCGGACCCACGCGGTAGTGAACCGCCAAGATGGTGATGAGCATATTTTCTGTTTCGCCTTCTTCACTGAGGCGACGGATATGAAATTTAAGGTCCGCCTCTTTTGTGACATCAAGCCAGAAGCGCCTAAATATCGTCGGCGTAAAACACAGAAAAAACTACTATGTATCAGGCACATAGTCGCTCAACTGCAACACTTCAGGCTGTGAGCGGCGAAGAAATTCGTTCGCGGCAGGCATTAAGATCCGTCCGCACCAAATAGACGCTTTTCCCAGTTTCGTATAGAAGCCGTGTCTGGCCAGACACCGCCCCAAAGGGGCTCGCAGATTTTTTCAAGTTTCAGTCTTAAAACTCGATTTTTGTGAACTATTATGTGGCAGTACAACATATAGTTATCAACTAACAACAACTGTGAAATCCGGAAACTCATCACTAAATCAAAATATGAAAAACATGAACAGTTCGAACTAAAACCGCGTGCCGGCTGGGAGGGGTATTTTTATATTTTTATATTATTGTATTCAATATGCTAAAGGTTTATTAATATTCTGTGTGTGTGTGATGCAGGCTGGGCTATCTACATAGACGTAAGTAATATAATTTAAGTATACCATTGTAAGATGTATGAACCAGAGTTACGAAAATTTTAAAACCATGTGAGAAAATTTATTGAAGAAATAACCTTTAATGTTGCAATATTTGACAATGAAAAAAATCATAATTTCTCTTCATAAAAATGTGTAGAGTAAGTCATTTCACTAACCTATGAAACACGTTTGCATCTGACGTTCGTGTGAATCGGATTTCTGGACCCAGATAGAACCTTTGCAGGTAGGTGAAAGTAATTTGTGTTTTATATATATTCTAATAGTGTAAATAATTTAACAATGGTGCCCGAACAGGGACAAATTTAATAAATTGAATTCCACACCTACAAAGATGCAAACGTGTGTAGTAGGGTTAGCGTAATAAAATAAAAATGCGTCATTTACGCAAAATTAACACGAGATAGAAAGTACATTACAAAAAATTAGATTAATTAAAATATTCTAAATATCAATTATAAAAATAAGAAATGGCAGGTAATAACGAGAATGTCAGCTTAACTGACATCGAAAACGAAAGCCAAATGAATATCGAATTAAGCGAAACAGAATCAAAAATTTTGGATGAAGGAATTCATTCAACGCCAATTCAGAATAAAAAATCTGATGATAATAATATGATGAAATACTTATGTAGCATGGTGTGTAGCATGAAAGAGAGTTCAGAAAAGCAACAGGCGATGTTAGAGATAAAATTTAACGAAATAAAGAGTGATTCTGACGCTAAATTCAATATGCAAAATTCAATAATCAATAACAAAGTTGATGAATTAAAAAATGAGATTCAAGAAATGAATAAATGTTTTGAAAATAATAATGAAATAATAAGAACTAGTGTGAATAAATTAGAACAGAGTATGGAGAGAATGGGAGTAGTCGTAATGAATCCAAATAAGAATAATACTAATGAAAATTATAATGACATGTGTCAAAATGTGATACTAGATAAAGAGTCAACAAATAATAATGATAATGTCGAAAATAATGAATGTAATTCTGAGAATAGTAGTGAATTTGAAGAGTTAGTATCAGAAAGTGATACAGTGAAAATAAATAGTGAGAGTACTGATGAAATTGCAGAATGTAGTGATAATGAAATGTTAATGTATGCTTATGAGTCAGAGAGAGAGCGGAAAAATAGTATAGTGGTAGAATGGGGGCAGAGGGTAAATTTTCCCCTTATTTTTTCTGAACCAGAGTGTTCACAAATGTTGTTTTTGAAGGGCAAGAGTCCCGTGTTGGTAGAAGATTTGAAGTGTTTATTTGTGTTGTATAATTTTGTACCCTCTGTCTGGAATAATATTGAGAGTGTGATATGGTATTATGATGAGAGAGATTTAAATAGAGAATTGTATGTTGAGAGAGAAACAGAATTGTATGAATTGAATAGAGAGTATGATGAGTGGAAAGTAAGGTTAGAAGTGTGTTTAAATAAGAATGATTAGATTTATAATAAAAAAGTAAATAACCCGATAATGAATATAATTACTGATGGAGACTTAACAGCAACACTTAACGTAGACTTGATGCATGATTATTTTGATAAAACGGATGAACTGAAATTGTTTGGTTATGACACACAAAATATCAGTAGGTGTGTTAATAAAATGGAAAATTGCTATATAAAACAAAGATTAATCTTTGACGATGGAGGCTAAACTATAAACAATGAATGGACAGTTATAAATATTTTGTTTTATGGTTTTGACCTGGCAGACTTGGACAATGAAGTGTGAAAAAACGGAACAGTTAATAACAAAAGTTTGTAAATAATTGTAGTGAATTTATTTGTGTGTATGATAAAATGTGTATGCAGGTAATTGTTTAAATAATAATATTAATATTTTGCAATTTAAATAAATAACCGAATTAATTTTGAAAAACAGTAATTGGCTAATTGTAATTGTTTTGATAGCAATGGAATTTGCATTTGCAATAATTAATGTAATTAAAATGATTTGAAATGTTTTAAATATTTTGATTAATTCAAAGATGATATAATTGAAATTTTTTAATGAATTTAAATTATTTTATGAGAGATGTATTTGGTAATTGATTGTTAAATTGTTGAAGATGAAATAACCTTTTGTGAAATGTTTCAGAGGTTACGTGAAAGTATTGGGGTGTATGGTGAATATGTTTTGTGTATGTCATTTAAATGGACTGTAAGTATAGAAATTTTATAGTACGAATCATGTATAATAAAAATGTTTACAGGTGTAACTCAGATGAAAGGATTTTAATTACATAATGAGATGATTTGAAATAATTGTGAAATAAAAATGATAATTAAAAATTTAATAACAACTGAAAGATGATATATAATAATTATTAATAATAAATTTGAAAATTTTAAGAAAATTCAATGGTAGGAGGTTTTAATTATTGTACTTATTATTTTATGTTAATGAAGGTTAAGATAGGGAGAGTTAAGAAAGAGATGTATGGGGTTAAAACACCACCCAGCCTAATAATGTCATTTGATGTAAATTGTTAATTTTAATTTTACAAAAGATATTTTACTTGTGATTCCCCAACTTTTCGGGCGGTCACGGCCTCACCGAACCCTGACCGTGGAATTGGTTTAGCTTTAACAGCTATGGTTGGGGCTCACTGCGTCACATTCTGCCTTAACTGGCCATAGCTGTTATCGTTGTCAAGGTGAATTTTGAAATTGACAGGGGGGTAATTAAGGGGAATCACCAAACTATGGAACAGCGGCTGCCACTCTGTCCGCGTGGGGACAGCATAGCCAGGTGGTAGACCCGTTTTAATATATACCAAGGATATTTTGATATCCACCAACGTTAAAATGTAAATGCTGAAGCAAAGACACGGAGATGTCAAATTCCTCCAAATATGCAGTCTTTGTGGAAGCAAAAAGGCGCTACAGTCTTACATAAATTACAATAGAGTGTGTGGACCAGGGGGTTGCTCAGATGAGCAATGTGCTTAAATTTTGTAAATTAAAAACTGATAAATCCATTTTGCTCCAATAAAAATGCTTGTATTCTGCTCAAATAAATAGGTGTTCATACATTCAGTATAAGGTGTTCATTCTATAATTTTAAATGTAGTATTTTATTGTAGTAGGGTAGATATAAGAATTGATAAAAGGTATATGTTTTATATAATTTGTGTATTTTGAAACCAAGTAGATAACTAAACCGACTGGCAGGCGGTTTAAATAGTACCAGAGTCAGAAAGAGGGGAAACATTGATGTTAAATGTAAGGATTGATAACCATATGTATTTCATGTAATTTGCACAATTTTGGAATGTGTTTTCACTTTGTTAGGAATGTCAGCTGATCAGTAATAAAATGTCACTGTTAAATTGTTTATTAATATTCCAGGTAATTAACGTTAAATATAAGGTTGTAATGTATTAAAAACATTGTTTTAAATCATGAGAAAAGTAAGTTAATAAAGTTGAGATGTTAAAATGAATTGTCAGAAATAATAAAAGACAGATTGTGGGTGATTAAGATTGTATTGGGACATATAGATCAGTCCAAGTTAAAGTTAAAGTTAAAATGGTAGTAGAGAGAAAAATATTGTTTTGAGTTAATGTAATATTGCTGTGAGTTAATGTTATAGATATTGAGAAGTATTGATGTTGACACAGTAGTTATGGGGAATGTATGTAGAGTATTGAGTGACATATTGATGTTTATAAGTGATGATGTTATTTTGTAGTCGAAGTGAGGTAATAAGAATGAGATTATTGGGGATGGTAATTTTGTAATAGGGGGTAGTGTAATGTGGGAGTCCGCAACAAAAGGGTTGGGACGGGAAGGAACAGATTTGGTGGGAAGGGGTCGCCTTAGGTAGAATCCAGGGACCAGATTAAGGAAATGAGCTTTTGGGGGGGGGGTGGAAACACTTATCCCAAGTACAAAGGGTTAGAGAGTATTTTATATATATATATATATATCGAGAGAAGGTGGCGATTTGAGTTTAATGATAAGTTGGGTTTAGAGATTGTTTGATAGATATTTTGATAGAGATGGGTGTCCTGATAGTCAAAGTTGTTAGTGGCGCTAGAGTCAGAGAGAGGTAAAGATGATATATGCATAAATGTCAAGTAGTAAGTTAAATGAGCATAAATAACTAGATCACCCAAAGTAATGTAGAATGAGCATAATAAAGAAAGAGATTTATAACAAGAATATAAAATTTTTAATTAAAACCAGTGACAAATTTTTGATAGAATTTGGAAATGTAACGTTATAAAGTGTTTATTTGAATAATTTAAATGTCAATTTGATTATTATTTAGAATGATATTTTGTTCTTTTAAATGTGTTATTTTAGTATGTTTTTGTGTTTCAAGACAGAATTTTACAGAAGTTTAATGTATTCACAGATGTAACTTGTACATAACGTATGTAGGTCAAGGTTCTGGACTTGACCTAGTTTTGATCAGCTGATGGGTGAGGTCATCTAGTAGGCATGTTTAGCAAGGAAGTTAATTCAACTTTTGTTTTTAATCGATTTGAACAGACTTTAAATAATTTCAATATGGAAAGAAAATATTTTAATAAATTTAAATTTTGAATTTAAAATTTTTTTTGAAAAAAAAAAAAAATTTTCTTGATTTTGCGCCTGCCAGATAATGGATATTTGTAAACTTTGATTATTTTATTGTTTGTATTCTAATCGTGTTGATTATTATTGAATTATTGCATTGAATTGTATTGTTAGACTCTAGGTGTAATCCATGTTAGGTTAAGGATGTTCTTATTTTTAAGAAATGTTAAATTGATTTATTTTAAATAACAGAAAAATTAATGGAGAGAATTATTCAATTTAGGTAACGGATTTGTTGTTTGATTTTAAAGGAGGCAATTGTTGATTTTAACTTAGAGAAATTTTGCAGAAATGTTTCAATGTTCATAATATGTAGTATAAGTGTGTGTGTGAGCCCAGTATCTGCTAAAGGCAGCCCAGCTTGCATATAAGGGGGAACATATCGGTTGAGGATCTGGCATGATCTAAGCCAGGGATGGAGGATTTTTGAGGTAGCATGATAGAAGGTGAGGTGCGCTGTGGTGCGTGTCTGTTCGATTTCTCGGTGTTGGGATCTTGTCCAGAGAAGTCCAGTGATCTCGTTCAGATGCGTCCATAGTCGCCGAGCCAGGGGGGTCGTGTACCCATACAGTGTAAGAACAAAAGGGGGTTGTTGGCACCAGTTCCTCACCGGTCCTCTTAGGGGTTTTATCAATGAAATTTCTTCTGTTTTGACAGAAGACCTCTCATTGAGGGGGTATTGTAACGTGCCAAATTTATGGGGTATTTTTATTTATTGCATTTTCGGGAATTGATTAAAATATTTGTAAATTTTATTTTCCATTGTAACGGACCATGGGTTGAATTGCCAGAACCGTGTTGTAAGAACAGTTCTAACAAAGAAACACAATATCACGTTGTGCAATCTGTAAGCAAGAATTCACCAAGCCTTCAGTTCCAAGAACTTTGTAAGGGTGTGACAGCTCGCACGTACGCGTCACGCGAGCATACGCGCGGACCCACGCGGTAGTGAACCGCCAAGATGGTGATGAGCATATTTTCTGTTTCGCCTTCTTCACTGAGGCGACGGATATGAAACTTAAGGTCCGCCTCTTTTGTGACATCAAGCCAGAAGCGCCTAAATATCGTCGGCGTAAAACACAGAAAAAACTACTATGTATCAGGCACATAGTCGCTCAACTGCAACACTTCAGGCTGTGAGCGGCGAAGAAATTCGTTCGCGGCAGGCATTAAGATCCATCCGCACCAAATAGACGCTTTTCCCAGTTTCGTATAGAAGCCGTGTCTGGCCAGACACCCCCCAAAAGGGCTCGTCAGATTTTTTCAAGTTTCAGTCTTAAAACTCGATTTTTGTGAACTATTATGTGGCAGTACAACATATAGTTATCAACTAACAACAACTGTGAAATCCGGAAACTCATCACTAAATCAAAATATGAAAAACATGAACAGTTCGAACTAAAACCGCGTGCCGGCTGGGAGGGGTATTTTTATATTATTGTATTCAATATGCTAAAGGTTTATTAATATTCTGTGTGTGTGTGTGTGTGTGTGTGTGTGATGCAGGCTGGGCTATCTACATAGACGTAAGTAATATAATTTAAGTATACCATTGTAAGATGTATGAACCAGAGTTACAAAAATTTTAAAACCATGTGAGAAAATTTATTGAAGAAACAACCTTTAATGTTGCAATATTTGACAATTAAAAAATCATAATTTCTCTTCATAAAAATGTGTAGAGTAAGTCATTTCACTAACCTATGAAACACGTTTGCATCTGACGTTCGTGTGAATCGGATTTCTGGACCCAGATAGAACCTTTGCAGGTAGGTGAAAGTAATTTGTGTTTTATATATATTCTAATAGTGTAAATAATTTAACAAAACTACACCCACTTGAGTCATGTGACTAGTGGCATTGAAATATCGTCACCCCCAATGCACATGGACAACACCGTACTTTGTGTAGAGTGATGAACAATTTGACACAAAAAGGCATTGGTTTCCTATCCAGTAACCCAACGTGGTGGGAGTTTGGTTGGTAACGCTCTCTCTCAGTTCGAACAAATACGCTCGCCGGCCGGCAGCACAAAGAACTAGTGCATATCAAAATTTTTCTTCACTGTTGACGATGACAATCCGACGTAACTGAATGACGATATTTCAGAAGAAAAAGTAAGTGGAAAGAAGAAAGGAAAATTAAATGTGTTGAACGGACAAACCTTCGGACATACATCCAGTGCGGCACGTGGTGAGGAGAGAAATGACCATGACGAAAGTTACGTAATCGACGGGCAATTTCCCGACTTAATTATTTTTTTAAATTCAAAGAGCGCTCTAGAAGTATGGGGATTTAAATGTGTATGAATGTAGTGTGTGAGCAATTACTGGGATGCCTTATATAATTTAATAACTTTTACAATAAAGTGTGAACTAGCTATTAGGATGCTATCATGTTAAAATAATGTTTTTGCATTTTCAAGAAAGAGTAATCTCATCAACAGATATAAGTTTTGATACAGAATAAACACTAAGAAGCAATAGAAATGTTGAGAGTAAATAATAAACAGACTTAATGTATTTAGTCAAAGAGCGTTGTTATTACGTAACGAACCCATTAACCTCTCTTACAGACTGTGAGTTCATGTAAAAGGATCTTGGACCCGTTAAAGGTAAGAATTATCATAAAGAATATATTTTACGTCTTTTATTAATTGTGTTAATATGTAAATACACAAACCTCCGTCCAATACTCAACATTCGACGAACAATGAACAGTTTAAACAATTAATAATAATCTTGAACACTTTAACTCAACGACTTCATAATAATAAATAAAACAAAAACCAATCATAAATAATTACAATAAATAAAATAATTGAAAATAATCCTCGTATCGATCTAAGTATTTAACAAAATGGCGACCAACGTTAGAGGCTAGAATTAGGTGGAATCTAATTTAAAATAAATGAAAAAAATTTTTTTTTGAAACAACCTAATTTCTAGTAGCAGCTGCAATACGGACAAACGGAAGATGCTCCGGAGAGCCTCCTCAAAGAAACGCGCGGCGGAAGCCGAAAAAGAATTGAATATGGACGATAAGGAGGCGATGCTAGTCAAAGATATCGAAGCGATATTACCTCCCGTGGAGCCTACCAAACCCACACAACGAGAGGATCAACCTAACCCACCCAGACAGACAGGGGACGCGGATTTATTAGAAATGATGAAGAAAATGTTGGAAGATAACCAGAAAACAATGGAAGAGAACAGAAAAAATAATGAGAAATTAAATAAAAATATCGAATCGTTAAAAGAAGATTTTAAGGAGGAATTAAATAAAAAAACGGAACAGACGAATAAAAATATAGAATCGTTAAAGGAAGACAGTCAAAAATTAAGCCAACAAATGACCGAGAATAATAAGAAAATGGAAGAGAAAATAGATGACAACAGTAAAAAATGGATAAGAAAATGGACGACATCAGTAAGAGAATAGAAGAAAACAACGAAAAAATCAATATGAAAATAGACGGGGAAATAACAGTAGTTAGAGATCGCGGAAGTCCACGAGAGGTGTGAACAGTACAACCAAGAGTTACAACAAACCAAAGAAGACATAGACATACGAATAAACAACCTCGAAGAAAATAACGAAACTAGAATGGACTCTCTGAAAAGGATGAATCAGGAAGAAATAATGGCGTGTACGAACGGACGTAGGGGAGAGATGCGAGGAAATAGATGCAACAGTAAACAATGTACGAAGCCTGACCATCAATAATAAGGAGAAAATTGAAGAGTTGTGACAACGGGAGATCCTACAGATACGAGAGGAACTTGAGACAATTCGGAATTGACCAACACCAGGTCAATACGTACAAAACGCGGACAATCGAAACAACATCAATTTTAAAAATTATAAAAAGAATCCCATCGAATTTCTAGACAGAGTAGAAGAGAACTTGGCCAGAATTCGAAAAATAGATGGACCGTGATACGCAGTATGATCGATGAGTATTTTCAAGAAATACACGACAACTGGTGGACGGCGACCCGACATGAAATTCAAAATTACGAGGAGTTCAAGACACTCTTCAGGCCAAAGTATTGGTCAGAGTCCACACAAAATATTGTACGGGACGACATATGCAACAGCAAGTACGACGCCAGTCAAGGGACGACAACAACCGCTTATTTCCTCGGTAAAGTATGCTTGGCGAGGAACCTTGAGCCTAAGATCCCGGACGGAGGAATGCCTGGTCACTAAATCATCGTATCACTACGAGGAGGGAATAGCGTGAGCACGGCAGTGGGGACAGATTGAAACCATCCAATCCATGGCAGCGCTACTCAAGAACCATGAGCATGAAGTCTACTACAGAAGAAGTCATAGGAGGAACGATTATTACCTGGATAGGAATAACCAGAGTGGTAATAACAACCCAAATTACTGGAATAACCGAAATAACTATGACAACAATGTCAACAGAAACAACGAAAACCCCATCACCGACCGAACAATCCGGGTAACAATAACGCTGACAGTAACAATAATAACACGAGACGGCCTCAATATAACAACTATAACCACAACCGATCAAACAACCAACGCGGGAATAATCAGAACCAACCATACAGAAGAGTTAATTATGTCCAAGCCAATAATGATTATGGGAGGAGGCGATATTATCAGAGACGCCGGAGTTTTAATGGACGTGATGATAGGGCGTACCACCACAACGACGGGGGAAATTCAAGGAGCGAACCACGAAGGAGCCGAAGTAATGAAGACAGCAGGAGAAACTCTGACGAATTAAACCATCACCCTGGAGTACGTCCAGAAATAAACAAACTGAATCAAGCAAACACGCCGGACAGACGGGAAGAAGAGAATGAACTCTCTTTAAACGAACAGCGGCAGTGAGAAACCAACAAGACCCCTCACTGAACCAATCTATTGGGTACAATTATGGACATGACAAACAAAAACTAGACAAGATGATAACTATAATATGGAGTCATATTTAAAGAATATCAGACAGGAGCTACTTGAAGAGGAGGAGATCGGCAATGTCAACTGTAATAATCAGATAGCATATGTGACAGCTGAAATAAACGGGGTGACCACCACATTGATGATCGACACTGGTGCAAACGTATCTCTAATTGATAGTACTGAGATAAACAGAATACAAGGGGAATGTAAATCGGTAATACCAACTTTACCGATGAACAACATAATACTAGTGAGAGTGACAGGCCGTCAAAATAAAACAGTCAAGAAGCAGGACAGAGTAGAAGTGACTAGTAATGGGGTCAAAATTCCTATGATATTTTTAGTAGCCAATGGCTTATCTTTTTGCAGTTTAATTGGCTGCGATATTCTGAGAAAATACTCAACAATTATTGACATGAGCAGGGCAAGAGTGACTCTGAGCTCATGAGATTTGGAATGGATGGCTGAGTTAATTGGAAGAAAAGAAGCCCCTCAGGACCGCACCATTTTCCACGTTAGGGAATTACAAAGTTCTACGAATCAGACACCCAAGGAGGAAATCAAATATCAAGAAAACAATAACAGTTTATGGAACGAGAAGATAGAAGAAATCCGCCAATTTAAGTCGATGAATCATGACAACCCACTACATCAAGATCAAGTTGAAAAGTTGATAAACATGTATAATAAATATCGACATGTATTCTCAGACACCCCGGGTAAGGTCAAGAATTATCAATGTGAACTGAAGTTTAGAGAGCCGGTAAATGTTAATAGGAATTCCTACCCTATTGCGTATTCACTAAAAGAGGCAGTCAGGACAGAAATCAACCGACTATTGAAGGATGACATAATTGAGTGCAGTCAGTCACCTTACACCAGCCCTATTGTAACTATCCGAAAGAAGAACGGTACAGTAAGACTTTGTTTGGATGCTAGAGAGATTAATAAAACTTTAATTAATGACAGAACCTCTCCCGGAAAATAGAGGAGATATTGAAGAAATTTCAGATCCAGTAAATAAGAAAACCAAGGATCAAGGATATTCAACCAAGCATCTTTGAAGAAATACTATGAGGAATGAGAACCATAAGTAATGATAATTTTGTCCATACCAGGAAGATATTGTCAGAAATAAAATCATTTTTTGGAAGGAGGCAATATGTAATGTTACATAATTTCATGACCACCAGGGTCCAAAACAAACGATAACCAACAATAACAAATCACAAGAAATGCTACAGCCAAACTTTAATGTTAATCACAAAGATAAGTAGAAACTAACTTTAAAGGAGTAAAGAATACATCTTTAACAAACTGACGAAGGTGATCAAAGAAATAATGACAATGACTTAGACGAAACGTAATTAACTGACAACTAACCCAATGGATTAGGTAAAAATGAGAAAACCAAAGGCAGAGAGAAGAAACTATGAGTGGAGTAAGGAAGAATACTACAAAGCCCAACTGGATACAAAAACAGAAAGAAGAATAAGATATGCCCTACACGGAACAAAAGAAGAATTAAGACAAGATGAATGGATCATACAAGAAAGCACAGAGTAAAGAACAGAGTAATAATGAAGCCTGATGACCTAATATAAATAACTATGCTGACAAAGAAAGCTTATAAAGTGAATAAATAAGATAATGAATAAAAGTCAGGAGAGTGAAGTAAAATTAGTCAAAGTACAAATTAACTGTGTATCTGGAAGAATAACAAAAATGAATCATATAGACCAGCCTTGTAACTAGAGCAAATGTAGGGATATAACTTATAGAATGATGTTAATGAATACTGTTTAAGAATGGGTAATAGAGACAGAAAGGTGTCTAACAAACCTAAAGTAATAAATAACATTAGTAATACTATAATAATGTGAAATAAAAGATATTGAAATCATAATAAAATAAACACATTGTTGTCAAACCAAGATAGGACCCATAATCTCACTACATGTGAATAAGGCACCTCAAATAAAAGAATTAAATAACTAAATGATAAGTAATCCAATTTCTGTTGGAGGGTAATGAACCTAAATGTTAAAAGGGTAGTAACAACACAAAATTAATGTATAGAAGAAGCAGAATTATATTGTAATTAGTATAAATTCAAACAATAAATTAGACATTCTGAAGTTACCTAACCAATCTTGAAAAAATTTAACAATAAGGTATAAAAGAGATGAGACATTAGTGTAAATAGAACCAGCAAGGGTCACAGTCACTTATATAATGTAAAACAATTGTAATTAGCTTAAAAATATAACAAGATAATAGAAAATAGACATACTTGTATCTTGAGACCAGATGCAAGAAGTTTTATTGAATTAACAGAGAAAGGTGATATACTATTACCAATCAAATGATGGTAACACCTTAATATAATTACTATCACTATTTTGTAAACGAGAATGTTCACTAAAATTAAAAATAGTTAAGTTAGAGAAATAAGTAACAATATTCAAAGGTAATCCAATAGCAATGAACAGACCACTCTTAAAACTAACTTGGGGGGGGGGTAATAGGCCTAAAAAGAGCCCACAAACTGATACTAAATATTAAGTTAAACAGAGTATCAGACTGAACCAACAGTAGTAAACTCATAAGATAGACAAGACACCAAGTAGTGGTTCAAAAGTAATCAATATAAACAATGTAACTCTTAAAATACCTTCAATGAATTATATCATCTAAATCTAAACCATAATGCTATCTGTACAGCAGCGTTTATACTCAATTTTAGAGTTGTTTTCACACATAACTGATTTATAATCTAACTAAAAGGCAGAAAGAGACTGAATAGTAATAAAAATAATTAGTAATGAAGTTAAATTGTAAATAATATAAAGTAAGATAGTTTTAAATGATAATATTGTAATAGGCATAAGTTGTGAAAATAAGAAATTATCAAACATAAACAGAATTATGGTTTGAGGGGTATCTAATTGATCTAACGAACAATTGCAAACAATTGAGATGATTAAATTAGAACTCCCAAGTACCATAAGAAAGTTAAACGCATTTTAAATATTTGTGGAAATTGGAAGAAAATATTTTCGTACTCTCGACATCAAAAACCGACGCCGTCGGAAAACACCAGTGAGGTGTCATCGAGTTTTCCACCAATCAAATTAACTTATATAATAGACTTAAGAAGTGAACCATAACCTGACAATGTATAGGATTAAGAATATATAATGAACTTTGGAGAGGCATTAACCCTCATAAAGTCAAGTAACAATTAAACTAGGAATAAGAGTTAACGAAATTTATTCACTCTAATTATAAAATGAGTGTTAACTAATTATACAAAGACAGTATGCTTTACTGAATCTAATAGGTTAAGTCAGTGTACAACCATTTCATAACCGATTGATATGTTGTTAGAAATAAGAAAAATACCTGAGAAAGGATATCCAAAATAGTAGTCTAGCGATAGTTGGATCTGCTGAAGATGTTATAACTTTAGTAAATTTGAATTTACTTTGTTGATGGACCATTTAGATTTTAATTAACTTAACTGGCATTATACCAGACACACCAGGTCTAACCTATAAGTTGACGCAAGCCGTCTGTTTAAGTTTTATTAATGAATTGAGATTTTAGTTATCCGAGGTGACCACTCTCCTATCAAACAATAATAATTGTTATGTTGTGTTAACGTTTAGTATCTTGTAAGCTAAAAGAACCCATGTTGATTAAATTTATTGTAAACAAAAACTTTGTAGAGTGTTGTATTCACATACGCAGCTTGACCACCCTGAGAGTTTAATAAGAGTTTGATGAAAATGAAAAAGTAATTGTGAAGTCTGACCTTCTTATGTTAAGGGTTCAATTAAATTAATGCACAGATTTTATCACGAAATAATCATTATTCGTGCATCTCCTAAGTGGAGCATAGGGCATCAATGAACTTCCACCACCGGACTCTGTTCCGTGCCATCGTCTTGATCTCGGGCCAGGGCTTCCCTTCTTTCTCCATCCCTTCCGCTATTACACTCCTCCTCCATGTGTTCCTTGGTCTGCCTCTTCTCCTGCTACCTTGTGGGTTCCATTCCAGGGCTTGTCTTGCTATGTTGTCTCTATCTCGTCGTAATGTATGCCCAATCCACTTCCATTTCCTACGATGCATCTCAATGTCAATGGGTGTTTGATGGGTTCTCTCCACAGCTCTTCATTGGAGATAACTTGTGGCCACCATATCCTCAGGATATTCCGCAAACTTCTGTTCACGAATGTTTGGAGTCTGCTAATCAGTTGTTTGTTAGTCTTCCAAGTTTCACACCCATAGAGCAGTACCGACTTGACATTTGTATTGAAGATGCGTAGTTTGGTATTGGTGTTAAGTTCCCTTGATTTCCAGATTGGTCTCAGCATTGCAAATGCTCCTTTAGCCTTATTTATTCTATTTCCTATATCCTCTATGGTTCCTCCCTCCATGGTGACCATACTTCCCAGGTAACAAAACTGTTTGACTTGTTCGAACTCTTGGTTTCCTAAAAATAATAGTGCCTTATTGCGGTTATTATAACGCATCTCCTTGGTTTTCTTTCCATTAATCTTCAATCCCACCTCTGATGCTTCGGTTTTTAAATCGTTCAGCTTTGCTTCCATATCCTTAAAACTGTTGGTTAGCAAGCACAGGTCATCCACGAAGTCCAAGTCCTCCAACCTATCTGTCAGTCCCCACTGAATTCCTCTTCAGCGATTCATTGCCTTCTTCATCATGAGATCCAGCACCATAATAAATAATATTGGTGACAGCAAACATCCTTGCTTCACTCCTTCATTTACTGGGATGGGCTCGGACAACATCCCCTGGTGTAAAACTTGACATGTGTAGTTCTCATACATTTGTTGAGTTAACTTAATACGCAGCTTGACCACCCTGAGAGTTTAATAAGAGTTTGATGAAAATGAAAAAGTAATTGTGAAGTCTGACCTTCTTATGTTAAGGGTTCAATTAAATTAATGCACAGATTTTATCAAGAAATAAATTATGTTTAAACTAAATAATTAGAGTTGGTCCAATTATTTCACGTAGATAGTATAACATCGCCAAATTCAGATCATATTTGATAATTATAAGTATGTAAGAAATGCTAAAAAGTAATATATTTTAATAAATAAATAATGAAGAGAATAAGGAGATAAAATGTAATTAAGAAAGAAGGAGGAAGAATTATAAACTAAAAGTGATTATTAAAGAAACTCACAGACTAGACTGACAGACAAACGACTTTGACCCAACCCCAGAGTTTGGCCAGATAAGAACCAAAATAAAAGGAGACAAGATGAGAAGTGAAGGAGAAGAAAAATGAAAATAAAAATGGAACAAACCAACTATAAAGGAAATAAAATGAAACAAGGTGATAAAACACAGACAAGTAGTAGAGAAGAAAGAAGGGAGAAATGATACAATCAAATATCATAAAGGAAACGAAACCTGTAAAGAACCAATATAAAAGATAAATATTAGTATTAAATAAGTGACAAATGTAATTAATAATTAATAAAACCCGATAAATAAAAATACACGAACCCAAGAATTAGAAGTACATGTAAGTAAGAAATAGAGAAAGACATGAATTTAGTAAGTATAAATAATATGTGTACAGAAAGAGAGAGATATTGAGATAGTGAGAAATAAACTGAAAATAACTAAGTGACAAAGAAAAGTAATGATAGTGATTACCCACTAATAAACACTTAAATAAAAAGTTTAAGAAGTGCCCATAGTGAAAGTGAAAAAACCCTAAAGTAAAATGATACAGAAAAAACACTAAATAAATTATAATAAACACAAGATAATTTAAAAATGAAGGTGATGAGTAAATAAAAATATTGTCAATGATAGCAATAGGAAAAATAGTGAAAGCTAAGATAAACACTTAGTAAAATTAACAAACACAAAAGGTTTAATAGTGAACAATACTAATATTTAAGAAAATTGTTAAGAATAGTACTTAAAATAAACAATTAATTAAGAAGTAATGAACACTGAAGAGTGATGTTAACTGTAGGGATTAAAAAAGAATGTTATTGTAAAGTTTAAAAGTACCGTATTTTCGCGTGTACCATGCGCCCTCGTGTAACACGCGCACCCCTTATTTTTAGGTCCTACAAAAAAAAAAAAATCGCGTATTCAAAAATGTGAAAAAAAATCATATACCGGTATTTGGAATAGTATTACCATATATCTATTGTAAGGGAAAAACTGTAATAACTAATGAAATAAACGTCAAGTTACTTTTTTTGTTACACTAACTTACGGATTTATTTTTTATTACAAGTAAAAAATGTATGTTTATTACAATGACAATTAATATTTATTACAACTAGATACAGTAATTAGAAGCGAAGGTTACAGCAATCGTTACAGAACCAGCCGTAATTGTAAATTCGGGTTTGCCAACCTAAAGAAAATTAAGAGTGCATTAGAACAGTACATCAATGAAAACGAACACAGTTATAAACCCAAGGGATACCGGTATATTTGATGTAGTTTATGAAAATTTTTTACTAGTGTCTTACCTGATTTTCATTCGTCATTGCTACTGTCGAATGGGGAGTCTTCATCAGAAGCAGACGCTGCCTCATCTTCACTAACGAACAGTTTATCGTCTTCACTGCCATCCAAGGCGTTGGAAATGCCAGTTTTTTTGAAACTTTTCTTTATTAAGTCTTCTGGTATACTGTCCCATGCTTTGATGATCCAACTGCAGATCAGCGTCAGTGATGGCCTTCGGAGTCTTCCTGTCGGCGTCAGCTCGTGTGGTGCAGTACTCATCCACTGGGTGTACATTTTTTTTAACTGGCACTTGAAGGGCTTATTTATGCACACATCAAGTGGCTGGAGCATCGAAGTCATTCCACCTGGAATAATCACTTGTTCAGTCTTTGTTTCTGATAAAACTTTCTTAACATCGTCAGTCAGATGGCCACGAAAACTATCCATAACAAGCATCCCTGGGCGTTTTAATAATGCTCCAGGTCGCCGATTCCAAACGCGCTTTATCCAGTCAAGCACTAACTCATTGTCCATCCACCCTTTTTCTTGAGCTTTCATTATCAAACCTGGTGGGAAACTTTCATTTTTTGGAAGGTTTTTCCGCTTCAAGATTACATAAGGAGGCAGTTTCTTTCCATCGGCTAAAACAGTAAGCATTACAGTGCACCGTTGTTTCTCGCAACCAGCTGTACGAATTTTTACAGTTTTGTCACCAACTTTATTTACTGTCGTATCCACAGGCATCTCGAAATAAACTGGAGTTTGATCCGCGTTGCCGATCTGGCATAGTGGATAATTGTTCAGTTTTCTTAACTGAATTACGTAACGCTGAAAACACAAGAGTTTATCAGTGTACACCTCTGGTAAACGTTGAGATATCGTTGTTTTCCGTCGAACAGAAAGGTTACTTCTTTTAAAAAACCTTTGAAGCCATCCCCTGCTTGCTTTAAACTCATTTATGTTAATATTCAGCTCCTTCGCAATCTTAATTGCCTCTATTTGGCACATTTCTGTGGAAACAGCATAACCATATTGACGCTTATCATCTATAAACGCTGTAAGTTTAACTTCTAGTTAAGGATATTTTGCAGCTTTACCTCGAAAAGCTCTTTTCTTTAAAGGAGCTTCTGTTAATTTTTCTTTTTTCTTACGCCAGTCTCTGATACACGATTCCGGCACGTCGTATATTCGACCCGCTGCTCTATTTCCTATTACCTCTGCTTCGTTTATAATTTTTAACTTCTCTCCGGCAGTAAACGAACGCAATCTTTTCCCACATTCCATTGTAAAACGAAACAACACCTTGATAAATTAAAAGAACACAAAACACAAACGAAGACAAATTGTTTAAAATGATATGATACAGTACGATATACCGTAGTAATTACGATTGCCGTAAATTCGATATTGAATAACGTAAATAACACAATAAACATTTGGTGAATACCGTAAAACACTTCAAAACACAGCTTACGTTTTCACAAACCGGTACAGAACGAACCGAATTTTAACAGTAGACTGTTAGAAACACTATGAAATGCTACCTGCTATTTTGCAGTGGGGGTTGAAAGTGTTGTCTGTGCAATGCTTTAGTCAAGGTCAATATCCGCCCGATGTACGGTACATAGTAGTGACTGAGGTTTGAACAGGAATTGCGGTAGCATGAGGTCAATGACCACTCTGATGAAGACTGGCAAGTTAGTTTCCTCGTGTAACACTCGCACCCCATTTCTACGAAATATTTTTTGGTAAAAAAGGTGCGCGTGGTACACGCGAAAATACGGTATATAATAGTATTTAAAAGTGAGAATCCCATGAAAGAGTAAACAGATAGTGATACCATGGAGTGAAGGTAAAAATTATTTATAAAATAAGAAATTTAAAACAATCAATAAACACCCATGTTATAAGGGATAATTATTGAAGTAAGTTCAAAAGAGGTGAGGTAGTTTATCACCCAAAAAATAAAATAAAATGTAATGAATTGTACACCAATATTACCTACTAATTGTTAAATAATTCTTAACTAAAAATGAACTTTTTTCATGTGAAAAACTTGCTATTTTATTGTACGCGTTTCGGCTTAGTATCCGCCTTCTTCAGCTTTGGTAACAGACTGCCAGCATTTTGTAACCAGCATCCACACACCACCCCCACTTCACCTTCCACACAACCGTTACAAAATGCTGGCAGTCTGTTACCAAAGCTGAAGAAGGCGGATACTAAGCCGAAACGCGTACAATAAAATAGTAAGTTTTTCACATGAAAAAAGTTCATTTTTAGTTAAGTGTTAGTGCTGTGAAAGAAGAGATGAATAATCAAGACAACTGTTAAATAATTGTTTAAGCAAATTTATGAATAGGATACGGCTGGGGTAATTATACCAACCATAGACCTAAATGTTGTATTTTATGTGATAAAAAATAGTAAATAATAGCCATATTGTTGACATTGGCGGAGTAAATAAGTAAGAAAGTAAAGTAATATATGACTTAGAAAACGAGAAAACCAGTTAGTAAATAATTAGCAATACATGATGTATAAAATAGTAGTAACATACAAATAACACAAAAACAGAACCAAAACACATCAATAGGTAACAAAACCAGTTATAAGAACAAAATAAAGCATTAGGCTAAAATGAGATGTAATGTATATGAAATAAGTAAAAATCAGTAATGGCTACTTAGGCTTAAGAAATGCCTAACTGTCAAACACCAACAAATACAAATTGTATGAAAATAACATAGTAATTAACAAATCCAAGGCGAATAATCAACCAAGGATAAATTGTAAATTTTATTAAAAGAAAAATATTAGAATAAGGACTTAAATCAAAAGAGAAATGTAATTAGGAAATATTAAAATAATTGTAAAATTATATAACATGAAATAACCCAATCTTGTGGGATACCAAAATAATCTTTGGAAGAAAATACAAATAACAGTGATAATAATTAATACTTAGGAAGGAAGATAACGAAATGAAAGCAATCAGAAGATATACAAGGATTTTGAAAAGAATTCAATTTTGATAACAATGGATTTATAGCCAGATTAACCAATCAGATTTAATTAGTAACCATGGCAACTGCCGTTAGGGATGGAATTACCGTTGAGTATCGTTACTCGTAAAGCGACGCACTTGGAGAACAGAAACCAAATTTCCGAAAAAACGCACTTTAAATATTTCTCACTGTACTATGAACTATCACTAAACTGAATTTATTCTCCTTCAAAGATTAAATAAAAAACTAAGACACTGAAAATTTGTCAACTTATAAAATTAACCTGTTGTTAGTTTACAAACTTTTGAAACACGTTTCCTACACTCCAAAAAACAAATTATAGCTACACGTTATATTATTTAAGTAGAAATAATGTCAGGTTGTGTATTTTTATTATTGCAACTGCATCTAATCCTTTTATCGTAATCTCAAGAATCCAGACGATCGAACGAAAATATTTTGTATACTACTCCGACAAAGACGCCATTATGGTGTATCTGTTACGTTCAGAATCGATTCGTCAAAACCCAGAGAAAATTGTCTTAGATTAATTGCCGGTGCAAAATAATATAAAAAAAAACAAATATAACCTGTGTCACTGAATAAGTAATAACCATTAACAAATAAACCAATACTGTGTGTAACCAATGTGTTTTATTTTCATTAGGAAAGTGTATTATAAATGTTGTACATTGTAGCGAACAGCTATGAATTGACGGCAAGCGCTCAAGCAGTAAACACAGTAAACTGCTGGCTTGATTGAAAAAATCGATAAGTGGCTGGAACAACTTTGAATTCTCCCCACCGCCTGAGCTGACTCCCCGATAATACTAAATTTTTTAATTGTTTAAAATAAACAATTTGGTGCCACCCGGGATTTATACACCCCTAGTGAACCTCAGGTAAGGACTTCGATAGCTGGTTATTCGTACGTTCGCAACGGACTCAATCAGCATAAGTTACGTTACCGAGCGATGACGGATTGGTAAGACACAATATACCAATTACACTCTGACACTTTTACACTCTTGCAGAAATTAGAAAAAAAAGAGGGTCATTACAATAGGCATTTGTAGGCTTGGTAGATGACATGCAACGGTTGGCAATACAACGGCGCCACGAATGATTTTGAATTAATCTTGTTTTTTAGATGAGCTGATACACTCTACCTGATAACAAGAATGTCACTCAAAGTAAGTACCAGTATCCTAAATTGTCTTGATTCCAGTTAGAACCAACGCAGCCGAAATATATCTACTAGTGAAGAAGACCCAACCTCTGTCCAATACTCAACATTCGACGAACGATGAACAGTTTAAACAATTAATAATAATCTTGAACACTTTAACTCAACGACTTCATAATAATAAATAAAACAAAAACCAATCATAAATAATTAAAATAAATAAAATAACTGAAAATAATACTCGTATCGATCTAAGTATTTAACATAATGGCGACCAACGTTAGAGGCTAGAATTAGGTGGAATCTAATTCAAAATAGCTAGAATTAGGTGGAATCTAATTCAAAATAAACGAAAAAAAAATTTTTTTGAAACAACCTAATTTCTAGTAGCAGCTGCAATACGAACAAACGGAAGATGCACTGGAGAGCCACCTCAAAGAAACGCGCGGCGGAAGCCGAAAAAGAATTGAATATGGACGATAAGGAGGCGATGCCAGTCGAAGATATCGAAGTGATATTACCTCCCGCAGAGCCTACCAAACCCACACAACGAGAGGAACAACCTAACCCACCCACACAGACAGGGGACGCGGATTTATTAGAAATGATGAAGAAAATGTTGGAAGATAATAAGAAAACAATGGAAGAGAACAGAAAAAATAATGAGAAATTAAATAAAAATATCGAATCGTTAAAGAAGATTTTAAGGAGGAATTAAATAAAAAAAACGGAAGAGACGAATAAAAATATAAAATCGTTAAAGGAAGACAGTCAAAAATTAAGCCAACAAATGACCGAGAATAATAAGAAAATGGAAGAGAAAATAGACGACAACAGTAAGAAAATGGATAAGAAAATGGACGACATCAGTAAGAGAATAGAAGAAAACAACGAAAAAATCAATATGAAAATAGACGGGGAAATAACAGTAGTTAGAAGAGAGATCGTGGAAGTCCACGAGAGGTGTGAACAGTACAACCAAGAGTTACAACAAACCAGAGAAGACATAGACATACGAATAAACAACCTCGAAGAAAATAACGAAACTAGAATGGACTCTCTGAAAAGGATGAATCAGGAAGAAATAACGCGTGTACGAACGGACGTAGGGGCGAGATGCGAGGAAATAGATGCAACAGTAAACAATGTACGAAGCCTGACCATCAATAATAAGGAGAAAATTGAAGAGTTGCGACAACAGGAGATCCTACAGATACGAGAGGAACTCGAGACATTTCGGAATTGACCAACACCAGATCAATACGTACAAAACGCGGACAATCGAGACAACATGAATTTTAAAAATTATAAAAAGAATCCCATCGAATTTCTAGACAGAGTAGAAGAGAACTTGGCCAGAATTCGGGAAAATAGATGGACCGTGATACGCAGAATGATCGATGAGTATTTTAAAGAAATACACGACAACTGGTGGACGCGACCCGACATGAAAATCAAAATTACGAGGAGTTCAAGACACTCTTCAGGGCAAAGTATTGGTCAGAGTCCACACAAAATATTGTACGGGACGACATATGCAACAGCAAGTACGACGCCAGACGAGGGACGACGCCAACCACTTATTTCCTCGGTAAGGTATGCTTGGCGAGGAACCTTGAGCCTAAGATCCCGGACGGAGGAATGCCTGGTCACTAAATTATCGTATCACTATGAGGAGGGAATAGCGCGAGCACGGCAGTGGGGACAGATTAAAACCATCCAATCCATGGCAGCGCTACTCGAGAACCATGAGCATGAAGTCTACTACAGAAGAAGTCGTAGGAGGAACGATTATTACCTGGATAGGAATAACCAGAGTGGTAATAACAACGCAAATTATTGGAATAACCGAAATAACTACGACAACAATGTCAACAGAAACAACGAAAACCATCACCGACCGAACAATCCGGGTAACAATAACGCTGACAGTAACAATAATAACACGAGACGGCCTCAATATAACAACTATAACCACAACCGATCAAACAACCAAGGCGGGAATAATCAGAACCAACCATACAGAAGAGTTAATTATGTCCAAGCCAATAATGATTATGGGAGGAGGCGATATTATCAGAGACGCCGGAGTTTTAATGGACATGATGATAGGGCGTACCACCACAATGACAGGGGAAATTCAAGGAGCGAACCACGAAGGAGCTGAAGTAATGAAGACAGCAGGAGGAGAAACTCCGACGAATTAAACCATCACCCTGGAGTACGTCCAGAAATAAACGAAATGAATCGAGCAAACACGCCGGACAGACGGGAAGAAGAGAATGAACTCTCTTTAAACGAACAGCGGCAGTGAGAAACCAACAAGACCCCTCACTGAACCAATCTATTGGGTACAATTACGGACATGACAAACAAAAACTAGACAAGATGATAACTATAATACGGAGTCATTATTTAAAGAATATCAGACAGGAGCTACTTGAAGAGGAGGAGATCGGCAATGTCAACTGTAATAATCAGATAGCATATAATGGGGTGACCACCACATTGATGATCGACACTGGTGCGAACGTATCTCTAACTGATAGTACTGAGATAAACAGAATACAAGGGGAATGTAAATCGGTAATACCAACTTTACCGATCACAACATAATACTAGTGGGAGCGACAGGGCGTCAAAATAAAACAGTCAAGAAGCAGGTCAGAGTAGAAGTGACTAGTAATGGGGTCAAAATTCCTATGATATTTTTAGTAGCCAATGGCTTACCTTTTTGCAGTTTAATTGGCTGCGATATTCTGAGAAAATACTCAGCAATTATTGACATGAGCAGGGCAAGAGTGACTGAGCTCACGAGATTTGGAATGGACGGCTGAGTTAATTGGAAGCAAAGAAGCCCCTCAGGACCGCACCATTTTCCACGTTAGGGAATTACAAAGTTCTACGAATCAAACACCCAAGGAGGAAATCAAATATCAAGAAAACAATAACAGTTTATGGAACGAGAAGATAGAAGAAATCCGCCAATTTAAGTCGACGAATCGTGACAACCCACTTGGTGCGGTTTGGAAGCTCTTGATGAATCGCGAGTTATTCCAAAGACGCTAAGCAGGAAAGGCTGGTTGTATATTAGAAAGAAGTGGACTGTATTACGAATATTTGACATGCGTTTATTGAAAATTTAAATTATTGGTTGTGATCGGCACGTGCGGATGCATTTGAGGCAATAACGCCCGAAAATTAATTTTGAACGAAATCGTGGTCCATTGTAGATGGACGCAGGTAATCTGAATTACATTGAATCTTATGAATACATATTAAAAATGTCCAGAAGCCGCGGCTGGAAGAGAAGTGTTTTACGAGAGATGCGCTCAGAGCCTTGTTAGAAACTAAACTAAACTTGTCTGCCAACGGCCGTGATGACCGGTGGCAGCGTTTGATAAGCGCGTGACGTCATCCGCTCGTGCCGTATTGCGGCGGTACACCGCGTACAGCTTATAAACAAGTACAAAGTTTAAACATACTGCCCGCCAAAATCGGGACGATTTTGTACATTAAACGTTAACTGGGAACAGTATATTACAAATATTATCAATGTATATATATAAACAATACATAATACACTTAAAGGCTTATACATTAAATTGACTCTCGGATTAAAGTAACTCACTTCTAACATAAAATTTGTAGAAAACAAAATTCGTTAAGCTAGCACAAGCTCAAGTCAAAACAAAACAATTTCTGTGCTAGAAAGGGTACAAAAATAAAAAATCATGATAAAAACGAGTCTTTACATAACTAAACATGATCTCTCTTGAAGCATAACATGTGGATAAGAAATACATATATTTAAACCTTGACAAACGTAAGTGACAACCTTAAATTATATAAGAGAAACCATCTTGAACACTGCTTCACATATAATAATACAAATAATAAGAACATAATGTTATCATAATCATATCAAAGTTCAATGGTACATGACATTGAAAAATACAATACATACGTAGAATGATTGACACCATAAGTAACACTTGTAGCTCTCAGAACTTGAATTATATAAACGTATGACAATACACAACATCCATAATAATTGATAGTACATATGAAACACAGTCACTGTTGCAGTAATAGCTAGCGGCACGTAAACAATATTACAATGCTTATGATACTTACAATGTTTATGATACAATTGACTTGTATGCTCGCCCGGGGAATGTCCCGGGCGTGGTCCAGGCAATGTGACAAATTCACAATCCTAGTATGTCTCGTATGGCACGCATACGATTAGTTTGTAGCCACCGGAAGGGGGCATAATTTGTGGATGGGTCGGCGTAAGATACCTAGCGCGGTGCGAACTTCTGCGACGCGTACTAAGGAATCTTGACCCGGAAAAACATTGGTAATTACCCCACGCTTCCATTCTAGAGGGGGGGAATTGTCATCCAAAATGAGGACAAGCTGTCCGACATTCAAATTCCTAAACGGGGTGCACCATTTATTGAGCTGCTGCAGATAATCCCTAGACCACCGTTTCCAGATGGTCTGCGTAAATTTTTGGAGCAGAAGCCATCTGCCCAAATGACTATTATTGCTTTGGGTATAGTCGGGCTCCGGAAGTGCCGTCAGTGGAGCACCGACCAAGAAGTGAGCAGGAGTTAAGGGTTCAGGGTCTCTAGCATCGTCGGACACCGCGCACAAAGGGCGTGAATTAAGGCAAGCCTCAATTTGAGAAAGAAGAGTAGAATATTCTTCAAAATTCAAGATCGTACGGCCTATTACGCGATGTAAATGAAATTTAACACTCCTTACACCACTTTCCCACAAACCACCGAAATGAGGGGCCGAAGGGGGGATAAAGGACCATTTGATACCGTGGAGACCGCAAAACTCCAGAGAAGATTGCTCAACTTCCTTTGACGTTAAAAATTTGTACCATTCATATAAAGTGTGGTTGGCACGACGAAAATTCGTCCCATTATCTGAAAATATCTGCGCGGGAATACCTCTGCGCGAGATGAACCTTTTTAAAGCTGCTATAAAGGCGTTGGAAGTGAGATCCGACACCAATTCTAAATGGATGGCCCTTGTACACATGCATATGAATAGCGCGATGTATGCCTTGGTCGTGGACTTAGAGCGCTGCCCGCCATGGCGCAAAAGTACAGGACCGGCGTAGTCCACGGCCGACTGTGAAAATGGCCTTGAAGGCGTGACCCTAGAAGTGGGTAACTGACCTAGTAGTTGATTCGTGCCTTTAGCCCAGAAACAAAAACAAGTGACACACTTATGTATCACTGAGCGGATATAGGATTTGTCGTGTATGATCCAATACTTTCGCCTAAGCGAAGCTTGAGTTGATTGCACTCCAGCGTGCAACAAACGGATGTGTTCGTATTCAATTATTAATCTCGTGAGATGAGAGTGCGGGTGCAAATTTATTTGGTGTTTACTCTCGTAGCTAAGTGGGGAGAATTGCAAGCGTCCACCCACTCTTAAAATGCCCGATTCATCCAGGAATGGGTTGAGAGCAAGAATTTTACTACTGCGAGGAAGGCACCGGTGTGCCTCAAGTTCCATAACTTCTACGCCGAAATGCAACTGCTGAGATTGCCGGACAAAAATCAAGAGCGTGTCAGACAATTCCTGAGCCGACAAAAAGGACGTGTCTCTATCAACAACCGCGAGCCTAGAATTGCGAACAAATCTGCGGCAATATGCGAAGACGCGAATAAGCCTCGTAAGTGATGAATAATTTTCAACATAACTGTGTGTTGAGGACGCGACAATTAGTGAGGTTTGAACCTGCTTGCGATGTTCCTCCTCAAGGTCGGGAAAAGTACAGGGAGTATTAATGTCGAACGCGCTGACTGGCCATGATGCTGACTCATGCGCTAACCAGGACGGACCATGCCACCATTGAGTATGACAGTGCAAACTACGAGGGAGGCAACCGCGCGATAAAATGTCGGCAGGGTTGTCATTTGGTACTACATGACGCCACGTTCCCCTGCTGCTAACAAGACGCTGTACTTCCGCGGCACGGTTGGCCACAAATACCTTCCAGCGGGAAGATTGTTGATGTATCCAATGCAAAGCTATCATCGAGTCCGAATAGAGATATAGCCCGTCAAAATTGTAATTGATGGCGTTTAAAACTTTGGACGTTAATTGCGCTAGCAATAAGCAAGCACAAAGCTCAAGACGTGGTAGCGTTATCTGTTTCAGCGGCGCGACCCTAGATTTAGCACACAACAAGTTTGATGATATGGCGCCGTTCGAATAGACCGCCCGCACATAAATGCAACACGCGTAACCTTTAGCCAAAGCGTCGGCGAATCCGTGCAGATGTAATGAACTAATTGGGTAATTGTTCGAACTCTTAACCGACCTCGTAATCTCAAAATGAGTGTCGGATACTAATTGAGCGTATAATTCCAACCACTGATTAGCTAATGACCCAGATAGGGGTTCGTCCCAATCTGTGCCCGCCAACCACAACTGTTGCACGAAATGCTTGCAGTAAAATGTGATGGGAGCGATCAAACCTAATGGATCATAGATCCCGGCGATGACCGACAACACGCTTCTTTTGTTGAACACGGTCAACTTATCATCACCCCTAACGGTGTATAAAAAGTTATCCTTTTCAACGTTCCATTGGATTCCCAATGTACGCACGTTTTGACCTTTGCTGAAGTCACGGGTTACTTGGGCGCGAAGGGTCATAATCTTATGGTGGTTAGAGAACCACTTATGTAACGTAAAACCATACCTACTCAACAACTTCACGATCTCGCATTTCATTTCAGCTAAGCCGTTCGGATCATCCGAACCCGTTATGAGATCGTCTACGTAAAAATCATTTACTGTGGCCCTAGAAGCCTTAGGGTAGTCGGATTTATTTTCGTAGGCTATTTGAGCCAGACAACGTGTAGCAAGGAAGGAGGCACTAGCAGTGCCGTATGTAACCGTCCTTAAAGCGTAATGTCGCAATTCCTTATGCGGCGCATCACGCCAAACGATGCGTTGCAGGTTTGAATCCTTAGGGTTAACCATGATCTGGCGATACATCTTTTCTATTTCCGCAATAAGTACGTATCGGTGGGTACGGAACCGAACCATTATCGAAAACAGATCCTGCTGGATCGTAGGACCAACCATTAAAGTATCGTTGAGGGACAAATTATTTGTGGTTTTAGCGGAGGCGTCAAATACCACGCGCAATTTAGTGGTTAAGCTAGAGTCCTTGAAGACTGCGTGATGTGGCAGATAAAAAATCTCTGACCTGTCAAGCGACAAATCGTAGTCATTAAGTGGCGACATGTGGCCAAGTTTCAAGTAGTCAGTCATGAACTCGCTATAATCCTTATAAAGGATAGGGTTCTGCTTGAACTTGAACTCTAACGATTGGAATCTGCGGATGGCTCCGCGGAGAGAGTCTCCCAAATGAAATTTATCGGATCTGCGGGGCAGGGATACCACGAATCTCCCATCGCGGTTACGGCTAGTGTTTTCCACGAAATGTTTTTCACACGGCGAGTCCTCATAGCAGGCTTCGCGACTAGAGATCTCCTCCAACTTCCAAAATTCTTTTAGTTGCGAGGAAATCTGATTGTCATCCTTGCAGACCATAAAGGACGAAACTGTTTTAGTTATATCGACGTTGAAGGGTAAGTCACCGGCCAAAATAAATCCTAACTTGGTTTCCTGAATTATAGGAAAGTGTGGTCCGCGCGTAAATTTCATAGGTTCAATTAGTTGGAGAAAATATTGAGCGCCGAGTAATATATCGACTTGCGCCGAGCAATGTAGGTGAGGATCAGCCAAGAATATGCACTTGGGTAAATTCAAAGAGGCAAGATTGAACGACTCCGCCGGTAAATTATTAGTTATACTGGGTAATACGGCACAATGCACGTTTAACGTGAAGGGTTTATAGCGAGAATGTAGCCTTACATTAGTACTGAAGTCAGTCTGGGAAAGCGAGTTGTTTATACCCGTGATGGGTAGTTGCGATTTAACCAATTGGAGGCCCATTCTGCGGGCGAAATTCATTGTGCAAAAGTTCGCTTGAGAACCGGAATCGAGTAATATCCTAACGGGAAATTTTCTACCGACCTTATTGGCGGTCATACAGACGGCGGTAGATAACAATACCGATTTATTGGTCTGTGATTTCAGTGAGCATTGGTTGTTAACAGAAGTCACGTCCCTGTTGGGGACATGAATCGTGGTGTGATGACGCCTAGAACATTTTTTGCATGAGAATTTTGAGGGACATTTTGAGCTTTCGTGTCCCGAATGGAGGCAGTTTAGGCAAAGTTTGTTTTTTATTAACACGTTTTTTCTGTCAGGGATAGGCAGCGATGTAAATTGTAGGCAGTCGATAATTCTATGTTCACCGTTACACAGCCTACATAAATTGTTTCTGATATGAGCATGGAATGCGCCCTTTGGAGCGCTTATCTGTTTAACTGCCTTGCGATAAGGAGACTTATCGCTTTTGTTCAACCTGCTCGTTGGGGTAGTAGCGTTATCGAGATTTTGCAGTAATTTTCTTCGTGAATTTAGAAAATTCATAAAATTATTAAAATCAGGGAATTTATGCTCCGACAAACTCTCTTTCCACAAACGGAAAGTGTAATTATCAAGTTTTTTGGCTAAATAATTTACGACAATAATTTCGAACGTGTTGACTGGCAGTTTGAGATTATTTAAAGCGTTTATATTGGCAGAGATTTCATCAATAAATTTCGATATGCTGACTTGGGATTCTTGTTGAACTAATGGTACATCCAGGACATTCCCTACATGATGGGCGGAAACAATTAGCTTACTGTCATATCTATTCCTCAACAGATCGATAGCCACCGCGTAATTCTCATGAGTGATTGGTAACGATTTTATTATGTTAAGCGCCTCGCCATGTAATGACGAGTGCAAATAGTGAAGTTTCTGTATATCCGTCAGATCTGCTCTGACGTAAATTAATTCAAGAAAAATATGGTAATAATGTTGCCACTCAACAATACTACCCGCAAACCGTGGTAATTTTATTGGTTCCAATTGAATGGGGGGTGTTTTAGGCTGTTTACTTTCAGCATTAATTACTGGTTTTTGGTTCATATGCTCAGCTTGCTCCAGCAGGTGTTGCAATTTACATTCTATATTACAAAGATCGTCCTCCGTTTGTACTCTATCACTCGTTAAAGCAACGTCCGCTTCCTCAGCTTCGATTTGGGACTGAATCTCATCACATTTGGTGGATAATTCCATCAAATGACGCAGTTTTATTTTCAGCGCATGAGGATCGCTGTTTACCAAATCGAAGTTATCCGCGAAAGTATTTACGCGTGATATTGAGGCTTTAATTGTGGCTCGTTTTTTTATTAGAGACCTTACATCGGCCATTATTACAATTTAAGAGAAAAAAAAAGAAAAGTATCTTGAAAGACTTTGAGCATAGAGCATTTGAACCATAAACTTAAGTTTGAATGAATTTGAATACGTTTCGGTAGCTAGCGATCGTTGTTTAGAACATAAACTTACTCTCTCTAACTAATCAAGCTTGTTGGCAATTAAATTATTAAAATTATGAATTTAAATGATAACAAAATATATCTTTATCTTTAAAGTTTTAACTGATAATGAGCTGCCAACCATTTATTAAGCTGTATTGTGTAATGACGGTGTTTGTTTATACAAATGTGTTAAGAAATAACTGCTAAAAGTGAAATATTATTAAACATCAAATATAAGTAAAAAGTTTATAGTCACGTGGCCGTTGATCCATTCGTGATGAAGCTGGCTTCGATCCCGTTGTTCGATCCTGTTAGGAGCTGTTGCACCTCCTGTCTCTGCTGGTCAGATGACGCCTCATGTTGTAACCCTCATGAATTAAAGCTGTAGAATCTTTTTTTTTGATGTGCAAATGCTGTCCTGCCGTGTCCCGTCGTCTCTGGTCTACTGCTTGGCTGAATCTTGTCGAGATGACTGCGATGTGATTCCCAACAATGGTGTCGCTCAGGACGAGATTGATGCCCGTAGGGCGTGACTAAATTCAGATCGGTTGGTCCAGAAATGATGCGTATAAAGAAATGCTGTCGCTTGTGGACCCAAACATGAGAAATCCGTCCCGTGGTGACAAAAAAGTTTTCGCTTTTCGGCCAAAAATAAGAAATCCTGCCCGGTGGGACCAAAAATGATGTCGTTTTTGGGCCCAAAAATTTGAAATCCTGCCCGTGAGGACCAAAAATGTTGCGGTTTGGAAGCTCTTGATGAATCGCGAGTTATTCCAAAGACGCTAAGCAGGAAAGGCTGGTTGTATATTAGAAAGAAGTGGACTGTATTACGAATATTTGACATGCGTTTATTGAAAATTTAAATTATTGGTTGTGATCGGCACGTGCGGATGCATTTGAGGCAATAACGCCCGAAAATTAATTTTGAATGAAATCGTGGTCCATTGTAGATGGACGCAGGTAATCTGAATTACATTGAATCTTATGAATACATATTAAAAATGTCCAGAAGCCGCGGCTGGAAGAGAAGTGTTTTACGAGAGATGCGCTCGGAGCCTTCTTAGAAACTAAACTAAACTTGTCTGCCGACAACCGTGGTGACCGGTGGCAGCGTTTGATAAGCGCATGATGTCATCCGCTCGTGCCGTATTGCGGCGGTACACCGCGTACAGCTTATAAACAAGTACAAAGTTTAAACACCACTAAATCAAGATCAAGTTGAAAAGTTGATAAACATGTATAATAAATATCGACATGTATTCTCAGACACCCCGGGTAAGGTCAAGAATTGTCAATGTGAACTGAAGTTTAGAGAGCCAGTAAATTTTAATAGGAAATCCTACCCTATTGCGTATTCACTAAAAGAGTCTGTCAGGACAGAAAACAACCAACTATTGAAGGATGACATAATTGAGTGCAGTCAGTCACCTTACACCAGCCCTATTGTAACTATCCGAAAGAAGAACGGTAAAGTAAGACTTTGTTTGGATGCTAGAGAGATTAATAAAACTTTAATTAATGACAGAACCTCTCCAGGAGAAATAGAGGAGATATTGAAGAAATTTCAGATCCAGTAAATAAGAAAACCAAGGATCAAGGATATTCAACCAAGCATCTTTGAAGAAATACTATGAGGAATGAGAACCATAAGTAATGATAATTTCGTTCATACCAGGAAGATATTGTCAGAAATAAAATCATTTTTTGGAAGGAGGCAATATGTAATGTTACATAATTTCATGACCACCAGGGTCCAAAACAAACGATAACCAACAATAACAAATCATAAGAAATGCTACAGCCAAACTTTAATGTTAATCACAAAGATAAGTAGAAACTAACTTTAAAGGAATAAAGAATACATCTTTAACAAACTGACGAAGGTGATCAAAGAAATAATGACAATGACTTAGACGAAACGTAATTAACTGACAACTAACCCAATAGATTAGGTAAAAATGAGAAAACCAAAGGCAGAGAGAAGAAACTATGAGTGGAGTAAGGAAGAATATTACAAAGCCCAACTGGATACAAAAACAGAAAGAAGAATAAGATATGCCCTACACGGAAAGAAGAATTAAGACAAGATGAATGGATCATACAAGAAAGCGCAGAGTAAAGAACAGAGTAATAATGAAGCCTGATGACCTAATATAAATAACTATGCTGACAAAGAAAGCTTATAAAGTGAATAAATAAGATAATGAATAAAAGTCAGGAGAGTGAAGTAAAATTAGTCAAAGTACAAATTAACTGTGTATCTGGAAGAATAACAAAAATGAATCATAGAGACCAGCCTTGTAACTAGAGCAAATGTAGGGATATAACTTATAGAATGATGTTAATGAATACTGTTTAAGAATGGGTAATAGAGACAGAAAGGTGTCTAATAAACCTAAAGTAATAAATAACATTAGTAATACTATAATAATGTGAAATAAAAGACATTGAAATCATAATAAAATAAAGACATTGTTGTCAAACCAAGATAGGACCTATAACCTCACTACATGTGAATAAGGCACCTCAAATAAAAGAATTAAATAACTAAATGATAAGTAATCCAATTCCTGTTGGAGGGTAATAAACCTAAATGTTAAAAGGGTAGTAACAACACAAAATTAATGTATAGAAGAAGTAGAATTATATTGTAATTAGTATAAATTCAAACAATAAATTAGACATTCTGAAGTTACCTAACAAATCTTGAAAAAACTTTAACAATAAAGTATAAAAGAGATGAGACATTAGTGTAAATAGAACCAGCAAGGTTCACAGTCACTTATATAATGTAAAACAATTGTAATTAGCTTAAAAATATAACAAGATAATAGAAAATAGACATACTTGTATCTTGAGACCAGATGCAAGAAGTTTTATTGAAAAGGTGATATACTATTACCAATCAAATGATGGTAACACCTTAATATAATTACTATCACTATTTTGTAAACGAGAATGTTCACTAAAATTAAAAATAGTTAAGTTAGAGAAATAAGTAACAATATTCAAAGGTAATCCAATAGCAATGAACAGACCACTGTTAAAACTAACTGGGGGGGGGGGGGGTAATAGGCCTAAAAAGAGCCCAGAAACTGATACTAAATATTAAGTTTAACAGAGTATCAGACTGAACCAACAGTAGTAAACTCATAAGATAGACAAGACGCCAAGTAGTGGTTAAAATGTAATCAATATAAACAATGTATTCTAAGATTAAAGCAGAATAAAAATTAAGGCCTAGGTGTGCTAAACACTAAATATGTCAATAACAAAAATACACAAAAAAGGGCATCAATTAAGTCAGACAATGATAACCAGAAGTTGAAGGGAGAACTTAAGAATAAGTGTGAAATGTAACTAACTCTTAAAATACTTCAATGAATTATATCATCTAAATCTAAACCATAATTCTATCTGTACAGCAGCATTTATACTTAATTTTAGAGTTGTTTTCACACATAACTGATTTATAATCTAACTAAAAGGCAGAAAGAGACTGAATAGTAATAAAAATAATTAGTAATGAAGTTAAATTGTAAACAATATAAAGTAAGATAGTTTGAAATGAAAATATTCTAATAGGCATAAGTTGTGAAAATAAGAAATTATCAAACATAAACAGAATTATGGTTTGAGGGGTATCTAATTGATCTAACGAACAATTGCAAACAATTGAGATGATTAAATTAGAACTCCCAAGTACCATAAGAAAGTTAAACACATTTTAAATATTTGTGGAAATTGGAAGAAAATATTTTCGTACTCTCGACATCAAAAACCGACGCCACCGGAAAACGCCAGTGAGGTGTCATCGAGTTTTCCACCAATCAAATTAACTTATATAATAGACTTAAGAAGTGAACCATAACCTGACAATGTATAGGATTAAGAATATATAATGAACTTTGGAGAGGCATTAACCCTCATAAAGTCAAGTAACAATTAAACTAGGAATAAGAGTTAACGAAATTTATTCACTCTAATTATAAAATGAGTGTTAACTAATTATACAAGGACAGTATGCTTTACTGAATCTAATAGGTTAAGTCAGTGTACAACCATTTCATAACCGATTGATATGTTGTTAGAAATAAGAAAAATACCTGAGAAAGGATATCCAAAATAGTAGTCTAGCGATAGTTGGATCTGCTGAAGATGTTATAACTTTAGTAAATTTGAATTTACTTTGTTGATGGACCATTTAGATTTTAATTAACTTAACTGGCATTATACCAGACACACCAGGTCTAACCTATAAGTTGACGCAAGCCGTCTGTTTAAGTTTTATTAATGAATTGAGATTTTAGTTATCCGAGGTGACCACTCTCCTATCAAACAATAATAATTGTTATGTTGTGTTAATGTTTAGTACCTTCTAAGCTAAAAGAACCCATGTTGATTAAATTTATTGTAAACAAAAACATTGTGGAGTGTTGTATTCACATACGCAGCTTGACCACCCTGAGAGTTTAATAAGAGTTTGATGAAAATGAAAAAGTAATTGTGAAGTCTGACCTTCTTATGTTAAGGGTTCTATTAAATTAATGCACACATTTATCAAGAAATAAATTATGTTTAAACTAAATAATTAGAGTTGGTCCAATTATTTCACGTAGATAGTATAACATCGCCAAATTCAGATCATATTTGATAACTATAAGTATGTAAGAAATGCTAAAAAGTAATATATTTTAATAAATAAATAATGAAGAGAATAAGGAGATAAAATGTAATTAAGAAAGGAGGAAGAATTATAAACTAAAAGTGATTATTAAAGAAACTCACAGACTAGACTGACAGACAAACGACTTTGACCCAACTCCAGAGATTGGCCAGATAAGAACCAAAATAAAGGAGACAAGATGAGAAGTGAAGGAGAAGAAAAATGAAAATAAAAATGGAACAAACCAACTATAAAGGAAATAAAATGAAACAAGGTGATAAAACACAGACAAGTAGTAGAGAAGAAAGAAGGGAGAAATGATACAATCAAATATCATAAAGGTAACGAAACCTGTAAAGAACCAATATAAAAGATAAATATTAGTATTGAATAAGTGACAAATGTAATTAATAATAAATAAAACCCGATAAATAAAAATACACGAACCCAAGAATTAGAAGTATATGTAAGTAAGAAATAGAGAAAGACATGAATTTAGTAAGTATAAATAATATGTGTAAAGAAAGAGAGAGATATTGAGATAGTGAGAAATAAACTGAAAATAACTAAGTGACAAAGAAAAGTAATGATAGGGATTACCCACTAATAAACACTTAAATAAAAAGTTTAAGAAGTGCCCATAGTGAAAGTGAAAAAACCCTAAAGTAAAATGATACAGAAATATAGGTATGGAGAACCATACATGACTTCCATATTCTAAGATTTATATTTAAAATCATTTTCAGCCAAACAGCCAGGGAAGGAATTTTAACAAAAAAATACTTCTTTGTTGCCAATAACGTAGTACACATATAAAAAAAAATTATCCCCTCCCCCTTCAACTATAATTTTGATTTATAGAAAATTACCCCCAGCCCGTTCAACTAGCCTCTTCATTTATAGATATTTCATCTACGTTTCTACAGTGGATTATTAAGATCTTATCAGGATACTTTATCAAAATTAAGTACTTTACTCATGTTACAACAAAAAATATTTCAGGTAAACTGCCCTTTTCCCGTAACCGATCTTCACCAAAATCAACAGACATTGAGTTCTCTATAGCTCAGGCACATATGTAAAAAATTATTTGATTCTGTTTGAATTTACGGCAGTTATGGTTCGTCATATAAAAAATTACCCATGTTAAAACATAAAACATGAGATTTATAAAACATATCTAAGATTTATATTTAAAATCATTTTTGAAATAAAATATTTTCATAGAACCTACTAACGCTGGGGAAATCTGAGGAGCCAATCAGAGTTGGGCCTACCTGTCACTCTGCTGAATTTGGTGGAAAGCCCTGTCACTGTCGTCAAGTCCCCACCTCAATGAAGAACCCATTGTTTTATAAAAATATATTTAAATTTTGAAAACTGAAAATTCTTTTCTTGTAAATATTTATATTTTATAATCAAAATGACTTTATTTTTGTTACCTGGCAACAAAATTATTTTATTTTCAACAATTACCATTGTTTCAAAAAGTTTAAATAAATTTTCAAGTACTTTACTCTTGTTAAAACGTAAAAGGTTGCAGGTAAACTACCCCTTCCCCTTAACCGATCATCACCAAAATCGAAAGTCCTTGAGACCTCTACAATTCAGGGATGTATGCAAAAAATTATTTGATTCTGTTTGAATTTGCGGCAGTTATCGTTTGCCATAGAAAAAAAAACGTTGCAGGTAAACTACCCCTTCCCCTCAACCGATCTTCACCAAAAACAATAGGTCTTGAGTACTCTACAAATCAGGGCTGTATGCAGAAAATTATTTGATTCTGTCTGAACTTGCGGCTGTTATCGTTTGCCATAGAAAATACCCTTGTTAAAAAAACGTTGTAGGTAAACTACCCCTTTCCCTTAACCGATCTTCACCAAAAACAATAGGTCTTGAGAACTCTACAATTTAGGGCTGTATGCAAATAATCTTTTGATTCTGTTTGAATTTGTGGCTGTTATCGTTTGCCATAGGAAATACCCTTGTTAAAACATAAAACGTTACAGGTAAACTACCCCTTTCCCTTAACCGATCTTCACCAAAAACAACAGGTCTTGAGAACTCTACAATTCAGGGCTGTATGCGAAAAATTATTTGATTCTGTTTGAATTTGCGGCTGTTATCGTTTGCCAAAAAAAAAAAATTTCCCTTGATAAAAAAAACTGTTGCAGGTAAACTACCCCTTTCCCTCAACCGATCTTCACCAAAAACAATAGGTCGCGAGTACTCTACAAATCAGGGCTGTATGCAAAAAATTATTTGATTCTGTTTGAATTTGCGGCAGTTATCGTTTGCCATAGAAAAAAAATCTACAGACACACACACAGACACTTTTCGGAAAACGACTTTTTTTCATGTTTTGAGTGTAGTAGAATCAGAATCTGCAATAATCTCGAACACGATTTTTTTTGCCATCACCATACTTCCATTCCTTAAGGAATATGGAAGTAAAAACACTATATAAATTATAATAAACACAAGATAATTTAAAAATGAAGGTGATGAGTAAATAAAAATATTGTCAATGATAGCAATAGGAAAAATAGTGAAAGCTAAGATAAACACTTAGTAAAAATAACAAACACTAAAGGTTTAATAGTGAACAATATTAATATTTAAGAAAGTTGTTAAGAATAGTATTTAAAATAAACAATTAATTAAGAAGTAATGAACACTGAAGAGTGATGTTAACTGTACGGATTAAAAAAGAATGTTATTGTAAAGTTTAAAAGTATATAATAGTATTTAAAAGTGAGAATCCCATGAAAGAGTAAACAGATAGTGATACCATGGAGTGAAGGTAAAAATTATTTATAAAATAAGAAGTTTAAAACAATCAATAAACACCCATGTTATAAGGGATAATTATTGAAGTAAGTTCAAAAGAGGTGAGGTAGTTTATCACCCAAAAAATAAAATAAAATGTAATGAATTGTACACCAATATTACCTACTAATTGTTAAATAATTGTTTAAGCAAATTTATGAATAGGATACGGCTGGGGTAATTATACCAACCATAGACCTAAATTTTGTATTTTATGTGATAAAAAATAGTAAATAATAGCCATATTGTTGACATTGGCGGAGTAAATAAGTAAGAAAGTAAAGTAATATATGACTTAGAAAACGAGAAAACCAGTTAGTAAATAATTAGCAATACATGATGTATAAAATAGTAGTAACATACAAATAACACAAAAACAGAACCAAAACACATCAATAGGTAACAAAAGCAGTTATAAGAACAAAATAAAGCATTAGGCTAAAATGAGATGTAATGTATATGAAATAAGTAAAAATCAGTAATGGCTACTTAGGCTTAAGAAATGCCTAACTGTCAAACACCAACAAATACAAATTGTATGAAAATAACAAAGTAATTAACAAATCCAAGGCGAATAATCAACCAAGGATAAATTGTAAATTTTATTAAAAGCAAAATATTAGAATAAGGACTTAAATCAAAAGAGAAATGTAATTAGGAAATATTAAAATAATTGTAAAATTATAAAACATAAAATAACCCAATCTTGTGGGATACCAAAATAATCTTTGGAAGAAAATACAAATAACAGTGATAATAATTAATACTTAGGAAGGAAGATAACGAAATGAAAGCAATCAGAAGATATACAAGGATTTTGAAAAGAATTCAAATTTTGATAACAATGGATTTATAGCCAGATTAACCAATCAGATTTAATTAGTAACCATGGCAACTGCCGTTAGGGACGGAATTACCGTTGAATATCGTTACTCGTAAAGCGACGCACTTGGAGAACAGAAGCCAAATTTTGAACAACCAAATATTTAATTTAAAATGTTATAAAAGTAAACCAAATTACCACAAATGAACGAGAAGGAAGCAGACGACGACTGAAACCATTTAACTGATGTCGAAGACCATTTAAATCAAAAAAGGAATAAATAAATTGCTCCGATTAAATTGAAAAAGATGCCAGAAGCCCAAACAATTGAAATTTGAATCCGATTGCAGCTCAAGTCCTTTTTACCAGACCAACTGCATACACCCAGTCTACTAAGGTGTTAAGTATCATTTAAATTACCCAAATTTCCGAAAAAACGCACTTTAAATATTTCTCACTGTACTATGAACTATCACTAAACTGAATTTATTCTCTTTCAAAGATTAAATAAAAAACTAAGACACTGAAAATTTGTCAACTTATAAAATTAACCTGTTGTTAGTTTACAAACTTTTGAAACACGTTTCCTACACTCCAAAAAACAAATTATAGCTACACGTTATATTATTTAAGTAGAAATAATGTCAGGTTGTGTATTTTTATTATTGCAACTGCATCTAATCCTTTTATCGTAATCTCAAGAATCCAGACGATCGAACGAAAATATTTTGTATACTACTCCGACAGACGCCATTATGGTGTATCTGTTACGTTCAGAATCGATTCGTCAAAACCCAGAGAAAATTGTCTTAGATTAATTGCCGGTGCAAAATAATATAAAAAAACCAAATATAACCTGTGTCACTGAATAAGTAATAACCATTAACAAATAAACCAATACTGTGTGTAACCAATGTGTTTTATTTTCATTAGGAAAGTGTATTATAAATGTTGTACACTGTAGCGAACAGCTATGAATTGACGGCAAGCGCTCAAGCAGTAAACACAGCAAACTGCTGGCTTGATTGTAAAAATCGATAAGTGGTGGGAACAACTTTGAATTCTCCCCACCGCCTGAGCTGACTCGCCGATAATACTAAATTTTTTAATTGTTTAAAATAAACAATTTGGCGCCACCCGGGATTTATACACCCCTAGTGAACCTCAGGTAAGGACTTCGATAGCTGGTTATTCGTACGTTCGCAACGGACTCTATCAGCGTAAGTTACGTTACCGAGCGACGACGGATTGGTAAGACACAATACACCAATTACACTCTGACACTTTTACACTATTGCAGAAATTAGAAAAAAAGAGGGTCGTTACAATAGGCATTTGTAGGCTTGGTAGATGACATGCAACGGTTGGCAATACAACGGCGCCACGAATGATTTTGAATTAATCTTGTTTTTAGATGAGCTGATACACTCTACCTGATAACAAGAACGTCACTCAAAGTAAGTACCGGTATCCTAAATTGTCTTGATTCCAGTTAGAACCAACGCAGCCGAAATATAACTACTAGTGAAGAAGACCCAACCTCTGTCCAATACTCAACATTCGACGAACAATATACAGTTTAAACAATTAATAATAATCTTGAACACTTTAACTCAACGACTTCATAATAATAAATAAAACAAAAACCAATCATAAATAATTAAAATAAATAAAATAACTGAAAATAATACTCGTATCGATCTAAGTATTTAACAAAATGGCGACCAACGTTAGAGGCTAGAATTAGGTGGAATCTAATTCAAAATAAACGAAAAAAAAATTTTTTTGAAACAACCTAATTTCTAGTAGCAGCTGCAATATGAACAAACGGAAGATGCACTGGAGAGCCACCTCAAAGAAACGCGCGGCGGAAGCTGAAAAAGAATTGAATATGGACGATAAGGAGGCGATGCCAGTCGAAGATATCGAAGTGATATTACCTCCCGCAGAGCCTACCAAACCCACACAACGAGAGGAACAACCTAACCCACCCACACAGACAGGGGACGCGGATTTATTAGAAATGATGAAGAAAATGTTGGAAGATAACCAGAAAACAATGGAAGAGAACAGAAAAAATAATGAGAAATTAAATAAAAATATCGAATCGTTAAAGAAGATTTTAAGGAGGAATTAAATAAAAAAACGGAAGAGACGAATAAAATATAAAATCGTTAAAGGAAGACACTCAAAAATTAAGCCAACAAATGACCGAGAATAATAAGAAAATGGAAGAGAAAATAGACGACAACAGTAAGAAAATGGATAAGAAAATGGATGACATCAGTAAGAGAATAGAAGAAAACAACGAAAAAATCAATATGAAAATAGACGGGGAAATAACAGTAGTTAGAAGAGAGATCGCAGAAGTCCACGAGAGGTGTGAACAGTATAACCAAGAGTTACAACAAACCAGAGAAGACATAGACGTATGAATAAACAACCTCGAAGAAAATAACGAAACTAGAATGGACTCTCTGAAAAGGATGAATCAGGAAGAAATAACGCGTGTACAAACGGACGTAGGGGCAAGATGCGAGGAAACAGACGCAACAGTAAACAATGTACGAAGCCTGACCATCAATAATAAGGAGAAAATTGAAGAGTTGCGACAACGGGAGATCCTACAGATACGAGAGGAACTCGAGACAATTCGGAATTGACCAACACCGGATCAATACGTACAAAACGCGGACAATCGAGACAACATCAATTTTAAAAATTATAAAAAGAATCCCATCGAATTTCTAGACAGAGTAGAAGAGAACTTGGCCAGAATTCGGGAAAATAGATGGACCGTGATATGCAGAATGATCGATGAGTATTTTAAAGAAATACACGACAACTGGTGGACGGCGAACCGACATGAAATTCAAAATTACGAGGAGTTCAAGACACTCTTCAGGGCAAAGTATTGGTCAGAGTCCACACAAAATATTGTACGGGACGACATATGCAACAGCAAGTACGACGCCAGTCGAGGGATGACGCCAACCACTTATTTCCTCGGTAAGGTATGCTTGGTGAGGAACCTTGAGCCTAAGATCCCGGACGGAGGAATGCCTGGTCACTAAATTATCGTATCACTACGAGGAGGGAATAGCGCGAGCACGGCAGTGGGGACAGATTAACACCATCCAATCCATGGCAGCACTACTCGAGAACCATGAGCATGAAGTCTACTACAGAAGAAGTCGTAGGAGGAACGATTATTACCTGGATAGGAATAACCAGAGTGGTAATAACAACCCAAATTACTGGAATAACCGAAATAACTACGACAACAAAGTCAACAGAAACAACGAAAACCATCACCGACCGAACAATCCGGGTAACAATAACGCTGACAGTAACAATAATAACACGAGACGGCCTCAATATAACAACTATAACCACAACCGATCAAACAACCAAGGCGGGAATAATCAGAACCAACCATACAGAAGACTTAATTATGTCCAAGCCAATAATGATTATGGGAGGAGGCAATATTATCAGAGACGCCGGAGTTTTAATGGACATGATGATAGGGCGTACCACCACAATGACAGGGGAAATTCAAGGAGCGAACCACGAAGGAGCTGAAGTAATGAAGACAGCAGGAGGAGAAACTCCGACGAATTAAACCATCACCCTGGAGTACGTCCAGAAATAAACGAAATGAATCGAGCAAACACGCCGGACAGACGGGAAGAAGAGAATGAACTCTCTTTAAACGAACAGCGGCAGTGAGAAACCAACAAGACCCCTCACTGAACCAATCTATTGGGTACAATTACGGACATGACAATCAAAAACTAGACAAGATGATAACTATAATACAGAGTCATTATTTAAAGAATATCAGACAGGAGCTACTTGAAGAGGAGGAGATCGGCAATGTCAACTGTAATAATCAGATAGCATATAATGGGGTGACCACCACATTGATGAGCGACACTGGTGCGAACGTATCTCTAACTGATAGTACTGAGATAAACATAATACAAGGGGAATGTAAATCGGTAATACCAACTTTACTGATCACAACATAATGCTAGTGGGAGCGACAGGGCGTCAAAATAAAACAGTAAAGAAGCAGGTCAGAGTAGAAGTGACTAGTAATGGGGTCAAAATTCCTATGATATTTTTAGTAGCCAATGGCTTACCTTTTTGCAGTTTAATTGGCTGCGATATTCTGAGAAAATACTCAGCAATTATTGACATGAGCAGGGCAAGAGTGACTCTGAGCTCACGAGATTTGGAATGGACGGCTGAGTTAATTGGAAGAAAAGAAGCCCCTCAGGACCGCACCATTTTCCACGTTAGGGAATTACAAAGTTCTACGAATCAGACACCCAAGGAGGAAATCAAATATCAAGAAAACAATAACAGTTTATGGAACGAGAAGATAGAAGAAATCCGCAAATTTAAGTCGACGAATCGTGACAACCCACTAAATCAAGATCAAGTTGAAAAGTTGATAAACATGTATAATAAATATCGACATGTATTCTCAGACACCCCGGGTAAGGTCAAGAATTATCAATGTGAACTGAAGTTTAGAGAGCCGGTAAATTTTAATAGGAAATCCTACCCTATTGCATATTCAATAAAAGAGGCAGTCAGGACAGAAAACAACCAACTATTGAAGGATGACATAATTGAGTGCAGTCAGTCACCTTACACCAGCCCTATTGTAACTACCCGAAAGAAGAACGGTAAAGTAAGACTTTGTTTGGATGCTAGAGAGATTAATAAAACTTTAATTAATGACAGAACCTCTCCAGGAGAAATAGAGGAGATATTGAAGAAATTTCAGATCCAGTAAATAAGAAAACCAAGGATCAAGGATATTCAACCAAGCATCTTTGAAGAAATACTATGAGGAATGAGAACCATAAGTAATGATAATTTCGTTCATACCAGGAAGATATTGTCAGAAATAATCATTTTTTGGAAGGAGGCAATATGTAATGTTACATAATTTCATGACCACCAGGGTCCAAAACAAACGATAACCAACAATAACAAATCATAAGAAATGCTACAGCCAAACTTTAATGTTAATCACAAAGATAAGTAGAAACTAACTTTAAAGGAATAAAGAATACATCTTTAACAAACTGACGAAGGTGATCAAAGAAATAATGACAATGACTTGGACGAAACATAATTAATTGACAACTAACCCAATAGATTAGGTAAAAATGAGAAAACCAAAGGCAGAGAGAAGAAACTATGAGTGGAGTAAGGAAGAATACTACAAAGCCCAACTGGATACAAAAACAGAAAGAAGAATAAGATATGCCCTACACGGAACAAAAGAAGAATTAAGACAAGATGAATGGATCATAACAAGAAAGCCCAGAGTAAAGAACAGAATAATAATGAAGCCTGATGACCTAATATAAATAACTATGCTGACAAAGAAAGCTAATAAAGTGAATAAATAAGATAATGAATAAAAGTCAGGAGAGTGAAGTAAAATTAGTCAAAGTATAAATTAACTGTGTATCTGGAAGAATAACAAAAATGAATCATATAGACCAGCCTTGTAACTAGAGCAAATGTAGGGATATAACTTATAGAATGATGTTAATGAATACTGTATAAGAATGGGTAACAGAGACAGAAAGGTGTCTAATAAACCTCTAAAGTAATAAATAACATTAGTAATACTATAATAATGTGAAATAAAAGACATTGAAATCATAATAAAATAAACACATTGTTGTCAAACCAAGATAGGACCCATAACCTCACTACATGTGAATAAGGCACTTCAAATAAAAGAATTAAATAACTAAATGATAAGTAATCCAATTTCTGTTGGAGGGTAATGAACCTAAATGTTAAAAGGGTAGTAACAACACAAAATTAATGTATAGAAGAAGTAGAATTATATTGTAATTAGTATAAATTCAAACAATAAATTAGACATTCTGAAGTTACCTGACAAATCTTGAAAAAACTTTAACAATAAGGTATAAAAGAGATGAGACATTAGTGTAAATAGAACCAGCAAGGTTCACAGTCACTTATATAATGTAAAACAATTGTAATTAGCTTAAAAATATAACAAGATAATAGAAAATAGACATACTTGTATCTTGAGACCAGATGCAAGAAGTTTTATTGAATTAACAGAGAAAGGTGATATACTATTACCAATCAAATGATGGTAACACCTTAATATAATTACTATCACTATTTTGTAACGGAGAATGTTCACTAAAATTAAAAATAGTTAAGTTAGAGAAATAAGTAACAATATTCAAAGGTAATCCAATAGCAATGAACAGACCACTGTTAAAACTAACTGGGGGGGGGGGGGTAATAGGCCTAAAAAGAGCCCAGAAACTGATACTAAATATTCAGAGTATCAGAATGAACCAACAGTAGTAAACTCATAAGATAGACAAGACACCAAGTAGTGGTTAAAATGTAATCAATATAAACAATGTATTCTAAGATTAAAGCAGAATAAAAATTAACGCCTAGGTGTGCTAAACACTAAATATGTCAATAACAAAAATACACAAAAAAGGGCATCAATTAAGTCAGACAATGATAACCAGAAGTTGAAGGGAGAACTTAAGAATAAGTGTGAAATGTAACTAACTCTTAAAATACCTTCAATGAATTATATCATCTAAATCTAAACCATAACGCTATCTGTACAGCAGCGTTTATACTCAATTTTAGAGTTGTTTTCACACATAACTGATTTATAATCTAACTAAAAGGCAGAAAGAGACTGAATAGTAATAAAAATAATTAGTAATGAAGTTAAATTGTAAATAATATAAAGTAAGATAGTTTTAAATGAAAATATTGTAATAGGCATAAGTTGTGAAAATAAGAAATTATCAAACATAAACAGAATTATGATTTGAGGGGTATCTAATTGATCTAAAGAACAATTGCAAACAATTGAGATGATTAAATTAGAACTCCCAAGTACCATAAGAAAGTTAAATGCATTTTAAATATTTGTGGAAATTGGAAGAAAATATTTTCGTACTCTCGACATCAAAAACCGACGCCGCCGGAAAACGCCAGTGAGGTGTCATCGAGTTTTCCACCAATCAAATTAACTTATATAATAGACTTAAGAAGTGAACCATAACCTGACAATGTATAGAATTAAGAATATATAATGAACTTTGGAGAGGCATTAACCCTCATAAAGTCAAGTAACAATTAAACTAGGAATAAGAGTTAACGAAATTTATTCATTCTAATTATACAATGAGTGTTAACTAATTATACAAGGACAGTATGCTTTACTGAATCTAATAGGTTAAGTCAGTGTGCAACCATTTCATAACCTATTGATATGTTGTTAGAAATAAGAAAAATACCTGAGAAAGGATATCCAAAATAGTAGTCTAGCGATAGTTGGATCTGCTGAAGATGTTATAACTTTAGTAAATTTGAATTTTCTTTGTCGATGGACCATTTAGATTTTAATTAACTTAACTGGCATTTACCAGACACACCAGGTCTAACCTAGCAGTTGACGCAAGCCGTCTGTTTAAGTTTTATTAATGAATTGAGATTTTAGTTATCCGAGGTCACCACTCTCCTATCAAACAATAATAATTGTTATGTTGTGTTAATGTTTAGTATCTTGTAAGCTAAAAGAACCCATGTTGATTAAATTTATTGTAAACAAAAACATTATGGAGTGTTGTATCCACATATGCAGCTTGACCACCCTGAGAGTTTAATAAGAGTTTGATGAAAATGAAAAAGTAATTGTGAAGTCTGACCTTCTTATGTTAAGGGTTCAATTAAATTAATGCACAGATTTTATCAAGAAATAAATTATGTTTAAACTAAATAATTAGAGTTGGTCCAATTATTTCACGTAGATAGTGTAACGGGGTAAATATGAAGGGTTTTTTATTTTATTAAATTTGTGGTTTTATTTTATTAAATATCAACAATTCATTTCCATCTGTGTGGCCAGTCCCCGGTTGAAACTAAAGCATAGTTTCTAACAAAGGAACTGTGGTGAAACAATTGTAAAGGAATGTGCGGGTGACACAATTCTTAGAACTTTGCGGCTGTGTGACACCTGCGCCCAAACGCACTACACCAGCATGTGCGCAGACCCACGCCAAGAAGCAAACACAATATGGCTTGGAGACAATATTCTTTCGCCCCGTGGTCTGAGCTGATGGAAACGAAAAATTAAGACCAGCCCACATTTGTGACGAAACCGGCGAACACTAGATTTCGTCCACTGCCAACACACGTAAATCCTGTGTGTCATGTGTACAGCCACTAAAACTTTGACAACGAAGGCTGCGAACGACGAACAAATTTGTTCGCCGAAATGGCAGTAATGTCCGCCCGCAGGTAGAACTTAGTCGAGATACCATCGCGGCCTTGGCCGGACGCTCGCTTCGACTCAGTGGTCCTAAATAAATTATTTAAAAATGTAAAAAGTAATAAACTGGTAACAACAAGTAAACGTGTATCAGAATGGAGTTAGTGCAGTGAAGTGAAACAAATGAAAGCGTAAAACCAAAACTTTTGGACAAACATTCAGTGTTGCACAACGATGGATAAGTAAACAAACAATCTTAACATTTTATAATCTCATGAAATAATAATAAAGAGCTCAAAATAAATGAGGTTTTAAAGAATGAATGCGAGAGTGTAGCAAACTGGGTTAGCCTTAACGTTAGAAAAAATCAATATTGAAATAGAGATAAGATAGGAAATAAATGGTTTGTGTTATTCATATTTACAAAAAGACAATCAGATTTGAGTTAAAGATAGACAGTAACTAAATTATGGAGTAAGAATTTTATTCAGACGAATAACTAATAATAGAGAAATTAAAAGGTCTTGTTTTATATAACCATGTGTTAGTCTAGTTATTACGCCATAACCACTTCCTAGTTTTCTGTGCTGACACCTCGTCTAACGTAATCGGGGGTTTTCTGAATTTTAAATTACAGTCAGATAGCGGTATTTTTATTAAGGGCAAGAGTGTGTAAAGTTTACATGTATATCTAAAAACATGTTGGCGACCTGGGCAGTTTCAAAAGGTAAGTTTTACGGGGACCATGACGGTAAGTGGAATCCTGGCAGCGGTGAGTATTATTATATTGTATGATGAGTGTAATTTATTATTAAAAGGGTAAAAGGCAAGTACCTTTACAGCGACGATGCTGCCAGGATGTTCGTATAAAAATTGTAGGAACTAGACCTGTTTTAAAGCACAGAAAATAGGATTTGGTAACGGCGTACTTGTAAAATTTTAATCGTATATATTTACGTTAAAGGTTATGTTTTGGTAGGTTCATTATGTTCACAAGTGTGTTAGTGTTTTGATTTTATATGAGTAATTATAGTTTAATAATAGTTTTTTTTATATATAAAGAGGTTATGTAAATATATTTTGAATATGACCGAGGTAATGGAGAATATTGGTTTCGCGTGGGAGGAGTGGGAAAGCGAATTTAGAGGGGTTGTAGGTGAAATGACAGACGAGGAGTGGGGTAAGTTATATGATAATTTAACGCGAATGGAAGAACAAGAAGAGGGAATATTCGCAGAAATTAATAAACATAGTGAGATGACAAATAATAAAGGTAAGACAGTTGAAGTAATAGTGGTAGAAAATAAGACAGTGAATAGACCTAATGTTAAGGATGATAGTATAATGGGGGCAGAAAGTGGTGAAGAGACAAACCAAGTTAACAAAAATAAAGACGATCAGGTAGCAAATAATAATGTAAGTTGTGCTAATCTAAGTGAGCCGAATTAAGAGCTGATGAAAAAGTTACAAGTAATGTTAGACGAAATGTTTAGTAAACAAAAAGCAAGCTTAAATGACATATTTAACCTTATTGATAAACGTTTTGACGAGTTACACACAAAATTAGATGAAAGAAAGGAAATAATGGATAAGGGTTTTGATATGATGAACGAACATTTTGACGAGATGGATAAACTTATGGGAGAGTGGCGAACAGATGTAGTTGAATCAAAACAGGTAAGTGTTTGTGGTGGTAGTAATATAACGAAAAATAACGAAGAAATAGGAGACACGGTAAGTGGGAGTAATACAGGTAATTATAATGATGAAATAATGTTAAATAATAATAATGATATAGTTGAGAATAAAGTATTGGATAGTGATGAGATAGAGATAGTGAGTGAGAGTGAGAGAGTAATAGAAGTAGTAATTAGCGTTGATGAAATTGAGAGAGAGTGTGATGAAAGGTTAGGGTGGCAAAGGGCAAATTTTCCCCGTGATGTAAGTGGAGTAGGGACTCCGCTAGTAGTGATTTTTGAGGACAGAGTTTCCTCCAGACGTTATGTGGAAGACAAGGTGTCTTCAGATGGTCCCTGTATTTTTTGTGATTTAACTGGTAAAGCCAGTAGCGGTAATAAATATTTAATGGTGCCCTTTGCATGGAGTGAGAGAGAAAAGGTGATATGGTGTTTTAATGAGAGAAAGAGAGAGATAGAGATTTTTGAAATAAACAGAGGTTATGAAAGGTTAGTGCAGAGGTTAGATATTGAGAGAGATGAAAAAAGTGAATTGCATTATGAAATAGAGAGAGATGAATATTGTAACGTAACAGAGTTGAGGTCTCCAACGTTACATAAAAAATTGAATTAACTATGGTCAAGGACCATACCCTGAATTAAGGTTGCTCAGTAATTAATGCATCTGAGAAGTACCTCAAGTCAAAAGAGGCAATAATTAATGTTGAATATAAAATACCATACCAATTAATAGTTAATATAATAAATTGTGCTTGTTTTTATACGGTAGCATGTTAATGTTCACAGAATATTTATGTTATGTTTTGAGTATGGTAAGAGTGAAATAATGTTGTTTAATAGGAATACTTCATCAATGATAATGTTTGTATTTATGTTAAATTTGTCTTTAGACAATCAAGTATAGTTACCTGTGTTAGGCATTCTACTAAGTTTTAAGTATTGTCTAAAATTGAATAATGCAGTTGTTTTAATTAATGTTTGTAAACTTGGCCAGGAGGGCAATCAGTGTTTAAGGTTTGACAAGTAGTTCTGATAATTATATTACTTCCATATTCCTTAAGGAATGGAAGTATGGTGATGGCAAAAAAATCGTGTTCGAGATTATTGCAGATTCTGATTCTACTACACTCAAAACATGAAAAAAAGTCGTTTTCCGAAAAGTGTCTGTGTGTGTGTGTCTGTAGATTTTTTTTCTATGGCAAACGATAACTGCCGCAAATTCAAACAGAATCAAATAATTTTTTGCATACAGCCCTGATTTGTAGAGTACTCACGACCTATTGTTTTTGGTGAAGATCGGTTGAGGGAAAGGGGTAGTTTACCTGCAACGGTTTTTTTTTTTATCAAGGGAAATTTTTTTTTTTTTGCAAACGATAACAGCCGCAAATTCAAACAGAATCAAATAATGTTTCGCATACAGCCCTGAATTGTAGAGTTCTCAAGACCTATTGTTTTTGGTGAAGATCGGTTAAGGGAAAGGGGTAGTTTACCTGTAACGTTTTATGTTTTAACAAGGGTATTTCCTATGGCAAACGATAACAGCCGCAAATTCAAACAGAATCAAAAGATTATTTGCATACAGCCCTAAATTGGAGAGTTCTCAAGACCTATTGTTTTTGGTGAAGATCGGTTAAGGGAAAGGGGTAGTTTACCTACAACGTTTTTTTAACAAGGGTATTTTCTATGGCAAACGATAACAGCCGCAAATTCAAACAGAATCAAATAATTTTCTGCATACAGCCCTGATTTGTAGAGTACTCAAGACCTATTGTTTTTGGTGAAGATCGGTTGAGGGGAAGGGGTAGTTTACCTGCAACGTTTTTTATCAAGTGTATTTTCTATGGCAAACGATAACTGCCGCAAATTCAAACAGAATCAAATAATTTTTTGCATACGTCAGTGAATTGTAGAGGACTCAAGGCCTTTAGATTTTGGTGAAGATCGGTTAAGGGGAAGGGGTAGTTTACCTGCAACCTTTTACGTTTTAACAAGAGTAAAGTACTTGAAAATTCATTTAAACTTTTTCAAACAATGGTAATTGTTGAAAATAAAATAATTTTGTTGCCAGGCAATAAAATTATAATTTTTTCATTTTAATGTAAATCATGTATAAGAGAAAATATATCGCGCTTGGCAGGCAAGCGTATCTCAGTTATGTACTGCTTACGTTTCCATTTTATTATTATGACTACTGCAGTAAAAAGACAGGGAAGACACACACACACACACACACACACACACACACACACACACACACACAATTCGCGTTATTTCTGGCCTCATTCATGTTGTAACGTTACATAACCCGGTCCCAATAAATTAAATCACGTAAGAACATAAAGGTCAGAAATGGGTAACCTATAACTAGCTCTAAATTAAAGTATATCACTAAACATGATAAACAATTCGAGTGAGATACGGTGCAAAGTGAGTTATAGTGTACCCATTGAGGTAAAAAATGAAAGTGAAGGTAACTTATTACAGAATTGTTTGGTTTGGGAATTATAAAACTATGAGAGTAGACTATAATACTACTAACTGATTCTGTATTTTATTTATTTATTGTAATATTTATATTGTATGGACAACCAATTGTTATACCTAAGTTAATGTTATATTTTTTCAAATATTTGTGTTATAATATAAGACAACCCAGGGTTCGTTTTAAAAAACATAAAAAAATGTTAAATATCAAAGGATAATAAAAAATTAAAATAATACTATGAGGGAAATGGCAACAGGAAGTAGTGCAGTGTAGGAATACTATGAGAGACTAAATAAATAATATATATAAATTTATTTAAAGATAATAAAATTATCAAATACTTATATACGAGGTTATAAGACAATGAACAAAAACTTATTATGTAAACCAAATTGATAAAGAAACCGGAATGGAAAAGAATTATTTTTCGGTAAATAAAATATAAATTTATAATAATTACAAACTGCCTGTATAATAAAAATACTATGGGTTACTAAGAGTGACGGAAATAACAAGTATTGTTAATAATAAAAAATTTGGAATAAAACCATAGAGTTGACAAAATGATGCTACTACAATTCTAATAAAATAACCTTTCTGGAACTTTGGAGGAGTGAAAATTAGTACAAAATTAACAAGCAACATGACCACTATATAATCATCCATTATTTATCAAAATTAAATGGTTATACTCCTTAAAAAACAGTGAAAGAAAACCTTCTGATGATTCAACCTAGTTTCGCCATAGTTCAAGTTGACGATAGAATATGAGCCAGACGGTAATGAAATTATAACTCCAGACGGACCTCACCAGAGAAAAAGCTTCATTCCTGTAAGAACCATACGAAGAGAGGTAATATAAACATTTCGTTTAATAGTTAACGAAGAAAACGCATTCCGAATGTTGGTATAGAACACGAAACTAGTCAAATTTAATCACATGTTTTTAAAGTAAACAAACGCACGCTGCTCTCTTATGGACATTCCTGGAACTACATACTAAACGAAAAATAAACAAATTTATTTAATATTTTTTCGGTATTTGTAAAGCTTAGTAATTATCCATTTCTGACCATCTCATAACAAAAAGAACTTACCCTTAACCCTGGGGAATTATTAAGAATTATATATTAATTGATGTTTTGAAAATAGTGTAAAATTTGGTAAACAAAACCATATATGTTTTTTTCTTTAGACAATTCCATGTTTACTCGATGAAGTCGATATTATGTTTTATGTAAGGAAAGATCAATTGTGATACTTGTATTTTGGTGGCAGGAAACAAAAACCAATAATATAAATAAATAATATTGTTGAAAAATGATATTGAATAATAAAGTGTGTTATAATTTTTGTAGTGGGTAGTTGTAATAGATTTCAGCACAAAAACAGAAGAGATCAACACATCGGATCAGATTTTGCTATAGTGTAGGCTGGTTGAACTAGGCGTGGAAACTTGTCTCACAATCAGCTGATTTAAATCACAGCGAACAATTTGAAAAATCAGAAATCGTCTAAACCGAGTGTAAATAATTGGTACTTACTCTCTCTTCCTCATAAGGCTGAACAACTTCCCTCCTTGACCCCAAATCACACACTCTCGATTTCTGTTTAGATTGAGTAACATTAAAAAATCCTTTATTTATTTTTTTAAAACGTCAGTTATTATAATTCATAAGTGGCGACTGCGGAGAGGCGGAAACTTTAATATCTCAAACCGCGACGTTACAAGATTGGCGCATAACAACATTGGGAGCTTAATTAAATAAGACGAACACCCAATAAGCCACATACAAAGTTTTCGCTAAAACCTCTAGACAAACAGCGACGTTACAAGATTGACGAATCCAACGTGGGGCATATAACTCTCCTATATCAAAAAGCAGTACGTTACAAGATTGGCGCTCAACGTAAAAGGGCTGTAATTAGAAAAGAATTTTGATATATTTAATAAAAATATATACCAAAAAATCTAATTATCGTCGGCAGTTATGAGAAAACAAGAAATGCATAATACCCGAGGCAAATCGAAGAAGAGGGCAGAAGAAAAGGAGATTGAAGAAGGTGGACAGGAACAAGAAATAGAGTTAGTCATGGACAGCGAAATGGAACAACCAATGGGTGATAAAGAAGAAACCGAAGTAATCACAGATACGGACAAGGAAATAGTTGAAGAGGATGCCCAAGGGGATCAACCAGATAAATCCAACCAAAAAGAAGATATAAGCATACAGGAGATGTTAAGAATTATAATGGAAGGGAATAACAAGATCCAGGAAGATAATAAGCGAACCAATGAGGAAAATAAAGAAAATTTTAGGAGACAGGAGGACAAATTTGATAAAATAGAGGAGAACTCAAGGAAACAAAATGAAACCTTGAGCAAGAAATTTGATAAAATAAATCAGAACTCAAGGAACCAAAATGAAACCTTGAGCGAAAAATTTGACAAAATAGATGAGAATTTTAAGAAACAGGAAGAGAACTCTAGGAAGCAAAATGAAACTTTGAGGGATAGTTTAAAACAAATTGAGAAAATAAACGAAGAAAATTTAAAACAATTTGAGGGTAAAATGGAGAGTTTCAACAAGGAATTAAGAGAAAATCTAGAGAGTAAAATTGAACTGGTCAGTAATACGCTAAGCCAAAGAGTAGATGAATATAAGGAAGAGGCAGAGAAGAAATTAATAGAAACTAACCAAAGATTAGATAAAACTGAAGAGAAGATGGAACTAATTAAAACAGGAGTCGAGGCACGAATGGAAAAGGAAGAACAGAATAATCAAGTTCGTGTAACGGCCATACGACAAGAAAACAATTACCTATTAGATAGTGTCAAAAGCAGTCCAAACTGTAAATTTTCAGAGTTTCATAAAACAGTAGAGAATGTAAAAAATCAGTGTGATAGCCAAGCAGAGAAATTAGATAGTTTGCAACAAATACAAACCAATTTTCAATGTGATGTAGATAGAATAAGTGCTAGATCTGCATGCAGCAGTCCTCATGTTTATCAAGATAGTAAGGAAAGTGTAAACTTTCGGGATTATCGCAGAAACCCACTTGAATTTTTAGGGAGAGTAGACGAAATTTTGAACAGATCAAAGAAGAATCGATGGAATATGATAAAAGGTTTATTAGACGAATCGTTCAAAAATATCAATGATAATTGGTGGACAGCAATTAGGAACGAGGTGTGTGATTATGGGGGTTTCAAACAATCTTCAAACTTAAGTACTGGTCAGAATCAGTACAAAACATTATTAGGGACGATATCTGTTATGGTAGGTATGACCGTACAGTGGGACAAACACCTACTGCTTACTTTTTGGGGAAGGTGTGTATAGCAAAGTATTTAGACCCTAAGATACCTGAAGAGTGTCTAGTGACCAAAATGGCGTATCATTTCGAAGAGAAGATCATTAGTGCCCGCTTAAGTGGACAAATAAAAACTATTGGAGGCATGGAAACGCTACTAGAAAATTGTGAACAGGAATCTTATTATAGGAGAAGTAGATGGAGGTCAGGGAATACCGAGGAGCGGAGGAATGAACCACCAAGAGAGAATCGGCCCAGAGTTAATTATGTGCATGCTACTAACAATTATTTCAATAATAGATATAGAGGAAGATGACCTAATAATAATCGACAGAATTACAGACATGATTCTTATCACCGAGACGAAGGTCCACAAAGGAATATGAACGCTGAGCAACCTAGATTCAGAGAGAGTGATGAAGAAAGGAGACCGATAAGCAATATTCAACATAATGAAAATGTTGAACCAAACAATAATAATGATGGAAATAGGGGAAACGGGTACCAGCAGTGAGAAGATGTGATTGCCCGTCACTGCTAGAAACAACAGGGCACAGAATTTACCATACACCCAATTATAATACTAAATTAAATCAACCAATAACCATTATCAGAAATAATTTTCTAAAAAATATACAGTCTGAGTTAATGGAAGAAAGAGCAATTAAAGAGTCATCACCAAACAATGACATAGTCTATATACAAATAAAATTAAATGGAGTGTCAGCAGAGGCCATGATTGATACAGGAGCCAATATTTCAATTATTGATCAATTAGAATTAGATCGTATTACTGAGTTAACTACTGAGAGAATACCTACTTTACCAATTAACAATTTAACAATTGTTGGTGCTACCGTGAAACAAAATAAAACAATCAAAAAACAAGTGTCTTTGAATGTTACCACTAATGGAATAGGAATACCTATGGGATTTTTAGTAGCGAAAGGGCTACCGTTTAAGGTGTTAATAGGGTGTGATATGCTACGGCGACACACTGCAATTATAAATCTGGCCAGGGGTATAGTAACCTTGAGCACAGAAAATGGTGAGTTAACGGCAGAGATAATTGGTAGCCAAAGTGCCCCTCAGTGTCCGAGCTCATTTTTTGTTAGGGAGGATAATAGATTAACCCTAGGTAACAATATAGAAGTAACAGAATCCAAGATTTGGCAAGAGAAGATAGAAGAAATAATGGAGTTTCAGAATAGGCAGGCACTGGAAATAATTAGTGTAGAACAGAAACAACAACTTATAAAAATTTATAATATAAATCAGTATTCTCAGAATCACCAGGAAAAGCAAAAAACTTCTTGTGTGAACTAAAGTTCAAGGAAAATGTAAATTTTAATAAACGATCGTACCCTATTGCTCAAGCTTTGAAAGAGGCAGCAAGGAAAGAAATTCAAAGAATGATATTAGAAGACATAATTGAAAGAAGTAGTTCTCCATATACCAGCCCATTGGTAGCTATACCGAAGAAAGATGGTCAAGTCAGACTATGTCTAGATGCTCGGGAGTTGAATAAAATGCTCATTAACGATCGCACGTCTCCAGGTGAGATTGAAGAGATAATGAAAAAATTCTATGGATGCAAGTACATGAGTACTTGGGATACAGTCTGTGGATACTGGCAAATAGAGTTGCACCCTAACAGCAGACAATATGTTGCTTTCATATTCGAAGGACGAAATTATCATTTTAAGCGTTTGCCTATTGGATTGGTAAATTCTGTGGCCGTGTTCATCCAGTGCATGGACCAAATTTTAGGTAAGGAAGTTTTAGATTTTACTACCATATATGTGGATGACATATTAATTACGTCTTGTACTTGGGAGGAGCATTGTAACCGAGTGGAAACAGTGTTAAATAAACTTTTGCAACATAATATAGCTTTAAAACTGGATAAATCTAAATTTATCACACATGAACTACCATTTTTAGGGTTCATTTTATCTGCTACTGGAATTAAACCATCTCCTGAAAAAGTAAAGGCTATTCAAGATTTTCCTAAACCAAGAAACTTGAAACAATTACAATCCTTTTTGGGGATATGCAACTATTATAGAAAATTTCAACAGAATTATTCAGAAGTAACAGCTAAATTTCAATGTTTACTTTCAAAGTGAAACAAGTGGAAATGGGAAGAAAGTGAAGATAATAATTTCCAGATAGTAAAAAATAAATTTCTTGACAGCATCATGTTACATCACCCAAATTTTAATAAACGTTTTTTCATAAATTGTGATGCTAGTAACATTAGCCTTGGAAGTGAGCTATATCAGGAAGATGAAGAAGGAAATCATGGAGTTATCAGTTTTGCAAGCAGAGTACTGAGTAGTTGTGAGAGAAATTATACAGTAACTGAAAAAGAACTGCTGAGTGTTGTGTTCTCATGTATAAAATTTCGAACATTTATTTTGGCATACCCAGTGACCATCAGAACTGATCACAGATCAATTTCGTTTTTAAAAAATTGTAAACTTAACCACGGCAGACTTACTAGATGGGCATTAATACTTCAAGAATATAATTTAGACTGGGAATATATTCCAGGTAAGAAGAATGTAATAGCAGACCGATTATCCCGGATTAACCTCAAAAAAGGAACTTGTGAAATAGAACCAGAAAGTATTGGAAAAATATATTACATCATTAAGATGGCAAAGGAGTTACAAGATATAATTAATAAAATAAAAGTCGATCAAAAAAGGGACACTAAATTAACAAAAATTAAGGAACGAATATTACAACATGACCCTATAATAATGAAATTTTTTTGTGTTTATGAAGAGGTCCTTTTTATTCGTCCTACCATTAAGGATCATGTCTGGAAGATGTATGTGCCAGCAGCAACAGAAGTAGCATTGATTCAGGATTATCATGAAAGGTATGGCCACATGGGATCACTCAACGTTATTAAAGCTTTATCTGAACATTGTTACGTGAAAGCTATAAATAAAAGAGTAAGGGAGATAGTAAAAACCTGTAACATATGTCAGCTAGTAAAAGTAAATAATGAGAAGAGAACGGGCACCATGATTACAATAAAATCTAATAATAAACTTGAAAAGACATTCTTGGATATCTGTGGACCTTTTCCCAGAAGTGGAGGAAAACATAAATATAAATATATCATCATATTATTTGATCATTATACGAAATACACAAAACTCTACGCTATTAGTAGAGCCACTACGAAGAAAATTCTAGAAGTAATTATAAAAAAATACTTACCTGAGGTGGGAAAACCGGAAATGATTATAACTGATCATGGAACGCAATTTCGGGGAAAAAGGTGGAAAGAAGAATTGAGAAATTGGCAAATAAGAACCTACAAGACATCAGTGTACCACCCTAGTAGCAATCCTGCTGAACGTGTATTAAGGGAAGTTGGCAGAATTCTTCGTACCTACTGTCATCGGTACTAGCCCTTATCAGGTAATGTTTGATAAACCACCACCAAGAGAAATTACATCATTGATAAATTTCTCTCCAGGAGAGAGAGTAGAGTTCGACCAAGTGGAAATGCACAACAGAGTGTTGCATAAATTGGAACTTCAACAAAAAAGGGATCAAGTAAAAAGGAGAAGATTGGATACATACCAGATGGGAGATAAGGTACTAATCAAAAATAGACAACTACCCAGTTCTATAGAGGGTATTGCCCGGAAGCTACTGTTACTTTATACTGGCCCTTACCTCATAACCCAGGTGAAGGGGAATAATACTTACAAAATTAAAACAATTAACAATAATAGAATAAAGGGAGTGTATAATCAGTCGGAAATGAAACACTATTATGAAGATAAAGCCAAGACTATTAGGAGAATTGAACGAATCAACAATTTATTTCTATAAACGAGTTAAACTAAAATAAATTTGTTCTTGTGGGGGGGCTTTATGTAACGTTACATAACCCGGTCCCAATAAATTAAATCATGTAAGAACATAAAGGTCAGAAATGGGTAACCTATAACTAGCTCTAAATTAAAGTATATCACTAAACATGATAAACAATTCGAGTGAGATACGGTGCAAAGTGAGTTATAGTGTACCCATTGAGGTAAAAAATGAAAGTGAAGGTAACTTATTACAGAATTGTTTGGTTTGGGAATTATAAAACTATGAGAGTAGACTATAATACTACTAACTGATTCTGTATTTTATTTATTTATTGTAATATTTATATTGTATGGACAACCAATTGTTATACCTAAGTTAATGTTATATTTTTTCAAATATTTGTGTTATAATATAAGATAACCCAGGGTTCGTTTTAAAAAAAATAAAAAAATTTTAAATATCAAAGGATAATAAAAAATTAAAATAATACTATGAGGGAAATGGCAACAGGAAGTAGTGCAGTGTAGGAATACTATGAGAGACTAAATAAATAATATATATAAATTTATTTAAAGATAATAAAATTATCAAATACTTATATACGAGGTTATAAGACAATGAACAAAAACTTATTATGTAAACCAAATTGATAAAGAAACCGGAATGGAAAAGAATTATTTTTCGGTAAATAAAATATAAATTTATAATAATTACAAACTGCCTGTATAATAAAAATACTATGGGTTACTAAGAGTGACGGAAATAACAAGTATTGTTAATAATAAAAAATTTGGAATAAAACCATAGAGTTGACAAAATGATGCTACTACAATTCTAATAAAATAACCTTTCTGGAACTTTGGAGGAGTGAAAATTAGTACAAAATTAACAAGCAACATGACCACTATATAATCATCCATTATTTATCAAAATTAAATGGTTATACTCCTTAAAAAACAGTGAAAGAAAACCTTCTGATGATTCAACCTAGTTTCGCCATAGTTCAAGTTGACGATAGAATATGAGCCAGACGGTAATGAAATTATAACTCCAGACGGACCTCACCAGAGAAAAAGCTTCATTCCTGTAAGAACCATACGAAGAGAGGTAATATAAACATTTCGTTTAATAGTTAACGAAGAAAACGCATTCCGAATGTTGGTATAGAACACGAAACTAGTCAAATTTAATCACATGTTTTTAAAGTAAACAAACGCACGCTGCTCTCTTATGGACATTCCTGGAACTACATACTAAACGAAAAATAAACAAATTTATTTAATATTTTTTCGGTATTTGTAAAGCTTAGTAATTATCCATTTCTGACCATCTCATAACAAAAAGAACTTACCCTTAACCCTGGGGAATTATTAAGAATTATATATTAATTGATGTTTTGAAAATAGTGTAAAATTTGGTAAACAAAACCATATATGTTTTTTTCTTTAGACAATTCCATGTTTACTCGATGAAGTCGATATTATGTTTTATGTAAGGAAAGATCAATTGTGATACTTGTATTTTGGTGGCAGGAAACAAAAACCAATAATATAAATAAATAATATTGTTGAAAAATGATATTGAATAATAAAGTGTGTTATAATTTTTGTAGTGGGTAGTTGTAATAGATTTCAGCACAAAAACAGAAGAGATCAACACATCGGATCAGATTTTGCTATAGTGTAGGCTGGTTGAACTAGGCGTGGAAACTTGTCTCACAATCAGCTGATTTAAATCACAGCGAACAATTTGAAAAATCAGAAATCGTCTAAACCGAGTGTAAATAATTGGTACTTACTCTCTCTTCCTCATAAGGCTGAACAACTTCCCTCCTTGACCCCAAATCACACACTCTCGATTTCTGTTTAGATTGAGTAACATTAAAAAATCCTTTATTTATTTTTTTAAAACGTCAGTTATTATAATTCATAAGTGGCGACTGCGGAGAGGCGGAAACTTTAATATCTCAAACCGCGACGTTACAAGATTGGCGCATAACAACATTGGGAGCTTAATTAAATAAGACGAACACCCAATAAGCCACATACAAAGTTTTCGCTAAAACCTCTAGACAAACAGCGACGTTACAAGATTGACGAATCCAACGTGGGGCATATAACTCTCCTATATCAAAAAGCAGTACGTTACAAGATTGGCGCTCAACGTAAAAGGGCTGTAATTAGAAAAGAATTTTGATATATTTAATAAAAATATATACCAAAAAATCTAATTATCGTCGGCAGTTATGAGAAAACAAGAAATGCATAATACCCGAGGCAAATCGAAGAAGAGGGCAGAAGAAAAGGAGATTGAAGAAGGTGGACAGGAACAAGAAATAGAGTTAGTCATGGACAGCGAAATGGAACAACCAATGGGTGATAAAGAAGAAACCGAAGTAATCACAGATACGGACAAGGAAATAGTTGAAGAGGATGCCCAAGGGGATCAACCAGATAAATCCAACCAAAAAGAAGATATAAGCATACAGGAGATGTTAAGAATTATAATGGAAGGGAATAACAAGATCCAGGAAGATAATAAGCGAACCAATGAGGAAAATAAAGAAAATTTTAGGAGACAGGAGGACAAATTTGATAAAATAGAGGAGAACTCAAGGAAACAAAATGAAACCTTGAGCAAGAAATTTGATAAAATAAATCAGAACTCAAGGAACCAAAATGAAACCTTGAGCGAAAAATTTGACAAAATAGATGAGAATTTTAAGAAACAGGAAGAGAACTCTAGGAAGCAAAATGAAACTTTGAGGGATAGTTTAAAACAAATTGAGAAAATAAACGAAGAAAATTTAAAACAATTTGAGGGTAAAATGGAGAGTTTCAACAAGGAATTAAGAGAAAATCTAGAGAGTAAAATTGAACTGGTCAGTAATACGCTAAGCCAAAGAGTAGATGAATATAAGGAAGAGGCAGAGAAGAAATTAATAGAAACTAACCAAAGATTAGATAAAACTGAAGAGAAGATGGAACTAATTAAAACAGGAGTCGAGGCACGAATGGAAAAGGAAGAACAGAATAATCAAGTTCGTGTAACGGCCATACGACAAGAAAACAATTACCTATTAGATAGTGTCAAAAGCAGTCCAAACTGTAAATTTTCAGAGTTTCATAAAACAGTAGAGAATGTAAAAAATCAGTGTGATAGCCAAGCAGAGAAATTAGATAGTTTGCAACAAATACAAACCAATTTTCAATGTGATGTAGATAGAATAAGTGCTAGATCTGCATGCAGCAGTCCTCATGTTTATCAAGATAGTAAGGAAAGTGTAAACTTTCGGGATTATCGCAGAAACCCACTTGAATTTTTAGGGAGAGTAGACGAAATTTTGAACAGATCAAAGAAGAATCGATGGAATATGATAAAAGGTTTATTAGACGAATCGTTCAAAAATATCAATGATAATTGGTGGACAGCAATTAGGAACGAGGTGTGTGATTATGGGGGTTTCAAACAATCTTCAAACTTAAGTACTGGTCAGAATCAGTACAAAACATTATTAGGGACGATATCTGTTATGGTAGGTATGACCGTACAGTGGGACAAACACCTACTGCTTACTTTTTGGGGAAGGTGTGTATAGCAAAGTATTTAGACCCTAAGATACCTGAAGAGTGTCTAGTGACCAAAATGGCGTATCATTTCGAAGAGAAGATCATTAGTGCCCGCTTAAGTGGACAAATAAAAACTATTGGAGGCATGGAAACGCTACTAGAAAATTGTGAACAGGAATCTTATTATAGGAGAAGTAGATGGAGGTCAGGGAATACCGAGGAGCGGAGGAATGAACCACCAAGAGAGAATCGGCCCAGAGTTAATTATGTGCATGCTAATAACAATTATTTCAATAATAGATATCGAGGAAGATGACCTAATAATAATCGACAGAATTACAGACATGATTCTTATCACCGAGACGAAGGTCCACAAAGGAATATGAACGCTGAGCAACCTAGATTCAGAGAGAGTGATGAAGAAAGGAGACCGATAAGCAATATTCAACATAATGAAAATGTTGAACCAAACAATAATAATGATGGAAATAGGGGAAACGGGTACCAGCAGTGAGAAGATGTGATTGCCCGTCACTGCTAGAAACAACAGGGCACAGAATTTACCATACACCCAATTATAATACTAAATTAAATCAACCAATAACCATTATCAGAAATAATTTTCTAAAAAATATACAGTCCGAGTTAATGGAAGAAAGAGCAATTAAAGAGTCATCACCAAACAATGACATAGTCTATATACAAATAAAATTAAATGGAGTGTCAGCAGAGGCCATGATTGATACAGGAGCCAATATTTCAATTATTGATCAATTAGAATTAGATCGTATTACTGAGTTAACTACTGAGAGAATACCTACTTTACCAATTAACAATTTAACAATTGTTGGTGCTACCGTGAAACAAAATAAAACAATCAAAAAACAAGTGTCTTTGAATGTTACCACTAATGGAATAGGAATACCTATGGGATTTTTAGTAGCGAAAGGGCTACCGTTTAAGGTGTTAATAGGGTGTGATATGCTACAGTGACACACTGCAATTATAAATCTGGCCAGGGATATAGTAACCTTGAGCACAGAAAATGGTGAGTTAACGGCTGAGATAATTGGTAGCCAAAGTGCCCCTCAGTGTCCGAGCTCATTTTTTGTTAGGGAGGATAATAGATTAACCCTAGGTAACAATATAGAAGTAACAGAATCCAAGATTTGGCAAGAGAAGATAGAAGAAATAATGGAGTTTCAGAATAGGCAGGCACTGGAAATAATTAGTGTAGAACAGAAACAACAACTTATAAAAATTTATAATAAATATAAATCAGTATTCTCAGAATCACCAGGAAAAGCAAAAAACTTCTTGTTTGAACTAAAGTTCAAGGAAAATGTAAATTTTAATAAACGATCGTACCCTATTGCTCAAGCTTTGAAAGAGGCAGCAAGGAAAGAAATTCAAAGAATGATATTAGAAGACATAATTGAAAGAAGTAGTTCTCCATATACCAGCCCATTGGTAGCTATACCGAAGAAAGATGGTCAAGTCAGACTATGTCTAGATGCTCGGGAGTTGAATAAAATGCTCATTAACGATTGCACGTCTCCAGGTGAGATTGAAGAGATAATGAAAAAATTCTATGGATGCAAGTACATGAGTACTAGGGATGCAGTCTGTGGATACTGGCAAGTAGAGTTGCACCCTAACAGCAGACAATATGTTGCTTTCATATTCGAAGGACGAAATTATCATTTTAAGCGTTTGCCTTTTGGATTGGTAAATTCTGTGGCCGTGTTCATCCAATGCATGGACCAAATTTTAGGTAAGGAAGTTTTAGATTTTACTACCATATATGTGGATGACATATTAATTACGTCTTGTACTTGGGAGGAGCATTGTAACCGAGTGGAAACAGTGTTAAATAAACTTTTGCAACATAATATAACTTTAAAACTGGATAAATCTACATTTATCACACATGAACTACCATTTTTAGGGTTCATTTTATCTGCTACTGGAATTAAACCATCTCCTGAAAAAGTAAAGGCTATTCAAGATTTTCCTAAACCAAGAAACTTGAAACAATTAGAATCCTTTTTGGGGATATGCAACTATTATAGAAAATTTCAACAGAATTATTCAGAAGTAACAGCTAAATTTCAATGTTTACTTTCAAAGTAAAACAAGTGGAAATGGGAAGAAAGTGAAGATAATAATTTCCAGATAGTAAAAAATAAATTTCTTGACAGCATCATGTTACATCACCCAAATTTTAATAAACGTTTTTTCATAAATTGTGATGCTAGTAACATTAGCCTTGGAAGTGAGCTATATCAGGAAGATGAAGAAGGAAATCATGGAGTTATCAGTTTTGCAAGCAGAGTACTGAGTAGTTGTGAGAGAAATTATACAGTAACTGAAAAAGAACTGCTGAGTGTTGTGTTCTCATGTATAAAATTTCGAACATTTATTTTGGCATACCCAGTGACCATCAGAACTGATCACAGATCAATTTCGTTTTTAAAAAATTGTAAACTTAACCACGGCAGACTTACTAGATGGGCATTAATACTTCAAGAATATAATTTAGACTGGGAATATATTCCAGGTAAGAAGAATGTAATAGCAGACCGATTATCCCGGATTAACCTCGAAAAAGGAACTTGTGAAATAGAACCAGAAAGTATTGGAAAAATATATTACATCATTAAGATGGCAAAGGAGTTACAAGATATAATTAATAAAATAAAAGTCGATCAAAAAAGGGACACTAAATTAACAAAAATTAAGGAACGAATATTACAACATGACCCTATAATAATGAAATTTTTTTGTGTTTATGAAGAGGTCCTTTTTATTCGTCCGACCATTAAGGATCATGTCTGGAAGATGTATGTGCCAGCAGCAACAGAAGTAGCATTGATTCAGGATTATCATGAAAGGTATGGCCACATGGGATCACTCAACGTTATTAAAGCTTTATCTGAACATTGTTACGTGAAAGCTATAAATAAAAGAGTAAGGGAGATAGTAAAAACCTGTAACATATGTCAGCTAGTAAAAGTAAATAATGAGAAGAGAACGGGCACCATGATTACAATAAAATCTAATAATAAACTTGAAAAGACATTCTTGGATATCTGTGGACCTTTTCCCAGAAGTGGAGGAAAACATAAATATAAATATATCATCATATTATTTGATCATTATACGAAATGCACAAAACTCTATGCTATTAGTAGAGCCACTACGAAGAAAATTCTAGAAGTAATTATAAAAAAAATACTTACCTGAGGTGGGAAAACCGGAAATGATTATAACTGATCATGGAACGCAATTTCGGGGAAAAAGGTGGAAAGAAGAATTGAGAAATTGGCAAATAAGAACCTACAAGACATCAGTGTACCACCCTAGTAGCAATCCTGCTGAACGTGTATTAAGGGAAGTTGGCAGAATTCTTCGTACCTACTGTCATCAAGAACATAAAAACTGGAGTCAGTATATTGAACCAGCAGAGACTTTCCTTAATTGGTCATACCATGACACTATCGGTACTAGCCCTTATCAGGTAATGTTTGATAAACCACCACCAAGAGAAATTACATCATTGATAAATTTCCCTCCAGGAGAGAGAGTAGAGTTCGACCAAGTGGAAATGCACAACAGAGTGTTGCATAAATTGGAACTTCAACAAAAAAGGGATCAAGTAAAAAGGAGAAGATTGGATACATACCAGATGGGAGATAAGGTACTAATCAAAAATAGACAACTACCCAGTTCTACAGAGGGTATTGCCCGGAAGCTACTGTTACTTTATACTGGCCCTTACCTCATAACCCAGGTGAAGGGGAATAATACTTACGAAATTAAAACAATTAACAATATTAACAATTAAAACAATTAAATATTAAAACAATTAACAAGGTGTTACTAAAAGGATGGAGAAGGAGCAAGAAACAGAAGAAGATAGATGGGAAGAAGAAACAGAGGTAGTTACAGACACCGAAATGGAACAACAGGCGAGCAATAAAGAGGATGCCCAAGGGGACCAACCAGATAAAGAGGAAGCCAGAGGTGATATGGATTTACTAAAACTATGGGAATTAATTAAAGAAGATTCCAAGAAACAGAAGGAAGCTAATGATGAAAATTATAAACGAATGGAGGAACAAAATAGACAAACTAATGAAAAAATAGACAGTATCAATGAAAACTCAAAGAAACAAAACGAAATTTTGAGTGAGAATTTAATCAAACTAATGAATGAGAAGTTTGACAAAAATAAAGAGGAAAACGATGAGAATAACCGACTGATAAATGAAAGTTTAAACCAAATCAATGAAAGGCTTGATAGAAACGATGAGAGCTTAAGGCAGATTCAAGAAAATCACAAACAAATTGACGAGAAAATTGAAAATAGTAATAAGGAATTACGGCAAATTATAAATGAACAGAACCAAGCGTTGAGGGAAGTTATCAACGAAAGGGTTGCAAATGTCAATGAAACACTCAATAAAAGGGTAGATAATAATGAAGCGGAAGTAAGACAGCAAATAGATGAAATTAAGGTGGGTCTGGAAAGGACAGATGAACCCATCATGCAACTCAGAGTGAAAGTAGAGACCAAAATTACTCAAATAGGAAACCTACAAGCGAAGACCCAAGAAAAATTTGACGGGATACCAATTAATATAACCGGAAGAATAGAACGGGTTCATAATGAAATAAAGACACTGAAAATAAGACAAACACGTAAAAAGAAATTAATAAATACACGGGAAGGATTTGAAATGATTAAAAGGGGATTGGTTCAGCTACATAATATACCAATTACGGAAAACAGAGAAGTAAGGCAAGTGAGAAACTTTAAACGAACCACACTTGAATTCCCAGATGGACTAGAAGGACCAAAAAGGCCAAAACTAACCGAGGAGCATGGAGGACTTATGGAATTTATGTATGAACCATTAGAACAATTAAGATACAGTACAGAAGAATCAGTTCAAAAGACGATGATGAACTTGAACATAAATGACAATTTTATAGCGACAAGATGCAAGAACTGCATAATAATGAGATATGTCACAAGGACAGAAATAACTCTATACACTAGAGAAATCCGAACAATCAGTACAGAGGAAATAATGGACCACGGTTAAACAGATTCCAAACAGAATATAAAGAAAAGGGACGGATTTTATGGATACAGGATCAAGCAAATCCAAGGAAAATAATGAAGTAACAATAAAACAACAAAATTCAAAAAATAAGTAAGAACACCTTACTATATAATTCAGAAGAAATTACCTTAACTTAATATAAAAGAAAAAAAAAACAAATATTTAAGAATTATCCGTAAGAAAGCCAATTAATAAATGTCAATAAAATAGCCAAGTATTGGAGAGGAGAAGTGTATAATAGAAGGAAGAATTAATATGAAGAAATAATATGATCTGAGTTAAAGTACAGTGAATAATCCCTAGAGTATTATTATTATTAATTATTTTATTGAAGGTCACATGATGACTACCTTGCGAGGTTTATTAATGAAGATTGACTGTAGAATATTCCAGCAATCATTTAACTGGGCAGAGATGATGTTCCTCTGATCCCAGAAGATATGTAACGGACGATGGTATTTGGTAAGCCGATATAGCACCACCGATTCGATTCCAGTTATAATGTTAGGGAGGTTTAGGAAAATTAAATATTAGAGGGAAAACTCACAAATAAATATAGATAAATAAATAAAACCAGATTCAAAATGTATAATTAATAAAGAATGTCACAAGAATGATTATAGAAGTAAGATTTAAACTTGGGAAATAATTGATTTTAAGAAGGAAAGAAGAAATAATAGTAATACAACGGATAATTCCATACGCAAATAATAGGGTGAAAGGTACATACAACCAGTCTGAAATAAAAAAGTATTATGAATAGGAGAACCAATTGGTCAGATACAAGTTGTGAGTTTATTTTTTACTAAACTTTGTTAAGACAAAATAAACTTCTTTCGAAGGGGGGGTGTTATGTAACGTAACAGAGTTGAGGTCTCCAATGTTACATAAAAAATTGAATTAACTATGGTCAAGGACCATACCCTGAATTAAGGTTGCTCAGTAATTAATGCATCTGAGAAGTACCTCAAGTCAAAAGAGGCAATAATTAATGTTGAATATAAAATACCATACCAATTAATAGTTAATATAATAAATTGTGCTTGTTTTTATACGGTAGCATGTTAATGTTCACAGAATACTTATGTTATGTTTTGAGTATGGTAAGAGTGAACTAATGTTGTTTAATAGGAATACTTCATCAATGATAATGTTTGTATTTATGTTAAATTTGTCTTTAGACAATCAAGTATAGTTACCTGTGTTAGGCATTCTACTAAGTTTTAAGTATTGTCTAAAATTGAATAATGCAGTTGTTTTAATTAATGTTTGTAAACTTGGCCAGGAGGGCAATCAGTGTTTAAGGTTTGACAAGTAGTTCTGATAATTATATTGTAAACTAATGAAGGGTTCCAAGACGAATTAATTAAGGTAATAAAATAAAAACCAGGAAGTTAAAATTAATGTAAATAACCATTAACCAATAATTAATTGTACAGTAGGTCAGGTAAAAGAAAATTAAGTTAAAAAACCAAACAATGTTATAACAGTTGTAAGAAAACCTATAGGCCTAAATTTAATATTTGTAAAAGGAAATTAATACCTTTTTAAAGAAGTCCAGTCCAATGAAACTATGGTAAAACATATACTGTTTATGAAGGAAGGTTAGGTGAGAATTTTAGGTAATTTAGTATTATTCCAAGCATGGAGTATTTTATTGAAAAAGAGTAGTAATATTCTATAATTCTGGCTCTAGGATATCTAATTTCACCCAATGACAGAAAAAAGTGGTTGTTAAGGCAACTGAAATGTACATGAGTTGTTTATATTGAATCATTCGTTCCGATTGTTACAAGCTATTGAGTTGAGATGGGCAGATACATTTAAAAAAATGAATAATAAATTCTGAAGAAAATATGAATCAAAATTAAAAAACCCTCTTTGAAACCTAATTCTATCATAATACTGATGAGTAATATAACTAATTAGACTTACAAATTATAACTGAATACATTTAAAAGAGTTGAAAACCCCTCACCTCATTCACCAGAATAATTCCGCTGGATTCGGTATTAAACCGATTTCTGCTATAACCAGAAGATTAGTTAAGAGAAATAAAGGCCGAAACTAACGGAATTATTGAGAAGACATACGAAGATCTCGTTTTGCAGAGTTAACCTTCACTTGCAGAAGAAGCTGGGATACTATTTTCATTCCACCGTGAACGACAACTATCAAGATCATAGGAGAAGAACAGCAGTTAGAAGAGTTCCTGAGAGCTTCCCTGGATACTACACTATCAATTTTATTAAGGGCCAAAACAAGTTTTCCTGGATGAACGTAACTTAAGTCGAACATCTTCACTGTTTACAGACGTCCAGTGCCAGTTTGAGTTCTGCCAACCCGGTAAAAAACAACCTATTTTAAATTCAATATATTTAGAGTTAATAATTTTGTTTTGTAATACTTGAGTAACCTTAATTTTGCATTTTACCTGCCCTTACTAATGGTTCAAAGAATCTTACGAACCCTGGGATAAGAAATATTTATTGTTATATTTAATTTGTATAAGTCAAAGGAACTTGATCAATTGACAATCGATATATTTTTGTATAACCGATTTGATAATATTATTATTTTGGAGATAACGGTGACTGTGAAATAACAGATAAAATTAATAAAGGATCTTTATTGTATGAGATAATGTTTTAAGTTATTGCAGAATAGATACTATATGTTGGGGGTGGAATAATTTACAATAAAAGGTTGATTCAAACCCGATGAACGGCTAACCTAGAAGCACGCTTATTACAAATAACAGCGCTAATTGCTTACAGCTGGTGGAACGGGAGATTGCCGAACTAGCGTGTTTTCAGTACAAAATCTGAATAGAATTCTCTAACATCGAGGGACTAGGGTTGACAAGAATACTCAATACATTCAGTCAATACACTATATATATCGTTGATATTGCCCAACTACTGAATAATAAGTTAAACCTATATCGTAGTACGATTATAAGTTAAAAGAACATAATTATAATTATATTTGCCTAATAATATATTTTCAGGAGGTTTCATCGGTAACAACCTAATAGATATATTCATTAATAACATAAATAAATCAAACACAGTCAACACGTGGATTGTTACAAATTGGCGAACCCAACAGTGGGGCTTTCACACATCCTCGAATATAATTAAACACACTAGAGAAAGTGGTGGGTTACAATATTTGCATAAAACTGTTATAAGTGATAAAATAACTGACTTGATGTTGAGTAAAAATACTTACGGAGACTGGGCAAAAATAAATAATAGCGACAGGTTTGATGACAAAATAAAAGGGATAATGAATGACATAGAAGTAATGGTTTATAATAAGAACAATAATAATAAATTGGATGTAAATAAAAATGATTTATGCTATAAATATGTTAGGTATATACACGATGATGGAGGTTGAATTACGAAATCGGGGTATGAACATTTTAAGTATTGTAATTTATGGTTCTGACCTTGCAGACTTGGACAATGAAGTGTGATAAAACTGAATAACTAACGGTGAAGAATTGTAAATAATTGGTAGTGAAATTAATTGTGTGTATTGTAAAATGCTAGGTAAATAATGTGTGTATGTAGTAGAAATTGTTGTGATAATAATAATAATATTTTACAGTCTAAATAACGGACAAAATAATTTGGAAGAGGATAACAAATGAATTGTAATTATTGTAATTGGTGAGAGTAATTAAAATTGTTGTGTTCTATAATTAATTTAATTAAAATAATTTGAAATGTTTAAATATTTTTGATCGATTTAAATGTTGTATAATAGAATTTTCTGATGGATTTAAATTATTTTACGATATGTGAATTTGATAGTAATAAATAGATAAATGTTAAATTGTTTGGTATGAAATAACACTGTTGTTAAATGTTTCAGAGGTTACGTGGAGGTATTGGTGTTTGTGGTGTATATATTTTGTGTTTATGTCAGTAGGTGAATAATGTACTGTAAGTATAAACTTTATAATACAAGTCAGAGAGAATAAAATGTTTACAGGTGTTTAACTCAACAATGAAAATAATTTGAGATAATTGTACTAAATAGAAACTATAATTAAAAAATAATAATAACCGAAAGGTGATGTAAAATAAATGTTAATAATAAATTTGAAATTTTGAGGAATCTAATTCCAGACAGGGATAAATAATGAAATGATGATATATAAGAGTTAATGAAAAATTTCAAGTAATAATGTTTATAAGTTCCTATACAAATTATTTAAAAGAGAATTGTTTGTTTAATGTATGCTAACGATCAAGGTAAATGTCTAGTTGTTTATTATGTTATGTAATGTATTATACAAGATGTGTGGGTAATTTTGGGGGGGTAGAGTGGTGTTTATAGAAGTGATATAATAATGGAATGTAGGGACTGCTATTGTAGAAAGATTTAGTTTAGTTATTAGTGTGCTATCGCTGTGGTGGCATGTGCCACAGTAGATAGCGGAAAGTGTTGGGGGTAACAGAGAGTGTTACCTCCATCGGAGGCCAAAATGGCGTAAAATGCACGGCACACCCTTTTGTACAATTTTATATTGTATCTTGATAGACTGCCGTGCCGTGCAGATTAATGACGATTGTAACATGCCTGAAAGTAGAGTTGATTTCCCCGACTTTTCGGGCGATTACTACCTTACCAGCACTAATCGTGGTTTTGGCTAGCGGTCAGCTATGGCCATAATTTAAGACCCTTGACCATAGCTGGCTTGAAATTGGTTTATATTAGAAATTGATGGGGGGTGAAATTAGGGGAAATCCCGGAAACTATGGAACAGCGGCTGCCACTCTGTTCAAGGAGGAACAGCAAGGCCAGGTGGTAGACCTGCATTAAGGGTGTGTAATTATGTAACAAAAGATATGTTGATATCTAAGTCTTTCAAATGTAACGCTGAAGCAAGGACACGGAGATGAAAAACTTCCTCCACCTATGCCGTCCTTGTGGAGGCAAATGGGCGCCACAGTCCAACAGAAAAAAACAATAGTGTGCGTGGCTGGGAGGTTGCTCAGGGGAGCAACGAATTAAAAATTTGTAACCTAAAGAGGATAACTCACTCTTGCACTAATTAAATAATTGTATTATGATTTGATAAATAGGTGTTCGTACGTTTATTATACTGTGTTTATTCTGTCTTATAAATGCATTATTTTATTGTGTTAGAGATAAGGATTGATGAAATATGTAATTTATATAATTTTGAAGTAAATACCTAGACCGACCGGCAGGTGGTTTACCTAATTGTAGCAGAGTCAGAAAAGGGGGAAACAATGAAGTGATGTAGATGTGTACTAATTATATGTAGTATGTTAGGTATAAGGATTGTAAAAATATGTATTTCATATAATTGTAGAATGCATCTGTAGTAAGGTTATTCACCTTGCTAAGAAAATCAGCTGATCCGCTGTAGAATGTCACTTATAAATGTTTGCAAATTTCCAATGTAACTAATGATTGAATATGATGATTTCAATGTGTTAAAGATTTTATTTGATGAGTAAAGTAATTTGATATAGTTAAGATTTTTAAATGATTTGTGAAAAGTAGTAAATGGTAGATTTTGGGTGATTAATATTTTGTCTGGACAAGTAGATCAGTCCAAGTTGAGTGTAAAGTGGTAATAGAGAGGAATAAATATTGTTATGAAGTAATGTAATGTAGAATTGGAGATGTGATAGTGACACAGTAGATATGGGGAATATATGTAGAGTATTGGTTGATATATTGATGTAATAAATAAGTGGAGATATTTTGTTGTAGTTGAAGTGATGTAGGGAGAATGGTAATTAGTTGATGGGAGTTTTGTGAGAGGGGGTGGTGTAGGAGTCCGCAACAAAAGGGTTGGGACGGGAAGGGACCGTTTAGCGCCGGAAAGGGTCGCCTTAGGTAGAATCCAGGGACCAAATAAGGGAATGAGTTTTGGGAGGGAAACACACATCCTGAGTACAAAGGGGTAGAGAGTATATTTTTTTTATATAAGGGTAGAATGAGGCGAATTGAGTTGAGTAGTAAGTTGGGTTTAGAGATTGTTGGATAGATGTTTTGGTAGAGAAGGGTGTCATGTTAGTTAAAGTTGTTAGTGATATTCGAGTCAGAAGAGGTTAAGAGTATATATATACTTGCCAAGTTGATACAATCAAGTTATTATAAATAATTAAATCACCCAAACTAATGGAGATGGAGAATATTAAAGAAAGAGAGTCACAGTAAAAATATAGAATTTTAATTGAAACAAGTGACAATTTTAATAGAATTTGAGAATAAAGTAAGATTGTAAAAGGTGTAATTTTGAGTAATTTAAAGGTCAATTTTATTGGTAATTATAACAATACTATTTTAATTTTTAATGTCTTATTTTATTATATTTTATTGTGTTTGAAGATAAAAATTTTAAAGAGGTTTAATGTATTTTCTGAGGTAGCTTACGTATAACCTGTGTAGGTCAAGGTTGTGGACTTGACCCAGTTTGATCAGCTGATGGGTGATGTTATATACTAGACCCGTTTTGGCAAGGAAGTAATGCCAATTTTGCTGTTTAATTGAATTAAATAATTTAAAAAATTTTAAATAGTGAGAAAAGTATATTTTAATAAATTTAAATTTTTTTTTGAAAAAACAAAAAAAAATTTTATTTTTTGTGACTGCCATCTAATTGATGTTTTGAATTTTGATTGTAGTGTTGTTTATATGTATTACTAGGGTTTACTGAATTATATTGTTTAGTAGGTATGTATAATCACATGTTAGGATAAATGAATTCATGTTTTAAATGGATGTTCAATTTCTTTGTTTTTCTGAGTATTAATAGGAATGAAGAAAATTGATAAAGGTAGATAAAAGATTTTTTTTGGTTTTGATGAAAATAATAATAATATAACAATCTGATTTTTAGCTTAAAGGAATGGTGAATTTAAAGATAAATATTTTGTGACTTTTAAATGATGAGTTTGTTTATAAGATATTATAAGAGTATGTACGAGCTCAGTAACTGCTAAAGGCAGCCCAGTGTGCATGGTAAGGGGGAACATATCGGTTGAGCATCTGGCATGGTATAAGACCAGGGATTTGGATTTTGGGGCGGCATGTTAGAGGGTGAGGTGCGCTGTGGTGCATGTCTGTTCGATTTTATGGTGTTGGGATCTCGTATAGAGAAGTCCAGTGATCTCGTTCAGATGCGGCCATAGTCGCCGAGCCAGGGGGGTAGTTTACCCATGCTGTATACGAACTAATGGGGGTTTGTTGGCACCATATCCTCACCGATACTCTTAGGGGTTTAGCAATGAGATTTCTTCTGTTTCGACAGAAGACCTCTCATTGGGGGGGGGGGGGTATTGTAACGGGGTAAATATGAGGGGTTTTTTATTTTATTAAATTTGTGGTTTTATTTTATGAAATATCAACAATTCATTTCCATCTGTGTGGCCAGTCCCCGGTTGAATCTAAAGCGTAGTTTCTAACAAAGGAACTGTGGTGAAACAATTGTAAAGGAATGTGCGGGTGACACAATTCTTAGAACTTTGCGGCTGTGTGACACCTGCACCCAAACGCACTACACCAGCATGTGCGCAGACCCACGCCAAGAAGTAAACACAATATGGCTTGGAGACAATATTCTTTCGCCCCGTGGTCCGAGCTGACGGAAATGAAAAATTAAGACCAGCCCACATTTGTGACGAAACCGGCGAACACTAGATTTCGTGCACTGCCAACACACGTAAATCCTGTGTGTCATGTGTACAGCCACTAAAACTTTGACAACGAAGGCTGCGAACGACGAAGAAATTTGTTCGCCGAAATGGCAGTAATGTCCGCCCGCAGGTAGAACTTAGTCGACATACCGTCGCGGCCTTGGCCGGACACTCGCTTCGACTCAGTGGTCCTAAATAAATTATTTAAAAATGTAAAAAGTAATAAACCGGTAACAACAAGTAAACGTGTATCAGAATGGAGTTAGTGCAGTGAAGTGAAACAAATGAAAGCGTAAAACCAAAACTTTTGGACAAACATTCAGTGTTGCACAACGATGGATAAGTAAACAAACAATCTTAACATTTTATAATCTCATGAAATAATAATAAAGAGCTCGAAATAAATGGGGTTTTAAAGAATGAATGCGAGTGTGTAGCAAACTGGGTTAGCCTTAACGTTAGAAAAAATCAATATTGAAATAGAGATAAGATAGGAAATAAATGGTTTGTGTTCTTCATATTTACAAAAGACAATCAGATTTGAGTTAAAGATAGACAGTAACTAAATTATGGAGTAAGAATTTTATTCAGACGAATAACTAATAATAGAGAAATTAAAAGGTCTTGTTTTATATAACAATGTGTTAGTCTAGTTATTACGCCATAACCACTTCCTAGTTTTCTGTGCTGACAGCTCGTCTAACGTAATCGGGGGTTTTCTGAATTTTAAATTACAGTCAGATAGCGGTATTTTTATTAAGGGCAAGAGTGTGTAAAGTTTACATGTATATAAAAACATGTTGGCGACCTGGGCAGTTTCAAAAGGTAAGTTTTACGGGGACCATGACGGTAAGTGGAATCCTGGCAGCGGTGAGTATTATTATATTGTATGATTAGTGTAATTTATTATTAAAAGGGTAAAAGGCGAGTACCTTTACAATAGGCATTTGCAGGCTTGGTAGATGACATGCAACGGTTGGCAATACAACGGCGCCACGAATGATTTTGAATTAATCTTGTTTTTTAGATGAGCTGATACACTCTACCTGATAACAAGAACGTCACTCAAAGTAAGTACCGGTATCCTAAATTGTCTTGATTCCAGTTAGAACCAACACAGCCGAAATATATCTACTAGTGAAGAAGACCCAACCTCTGTCCAATACTCAACATTCGACGAACGATGAACAGTTTAAACAATTAATAATAATCTTGAACACTTTAACTCAACGACTTCATAATAATAAATAAAACAAAAACCAATCATAAATAATTAAAATAAATAAAATAATTGAAAATAATACTCGTACCGATCTAAGTATTTAACAATATGAAGATTTTAAAAATATCCCTATTGTCTTTAAATTCCTTGTTATATATTTTTTTTTTTTTTGTAATCTACTATGCTCATATGCTGTGCTGATAGGGTATATAATGATAAAATGAATTTAAATGGTATTTAAAGGATCCATCCCTAACCAACACCCATGACAAAATTTTTAAATCGTCGAAACCTTCAGCAAACCATATGGTCTTATTTGTGCTTAACAGTAAACAGGGCCAGCAGAATAACTTTACTCCATTACCCCATAGAAATAAAAATTTTGGGGTAGGTTGACCATATTTCAGTATTTCACTTCCCTGAAGTACTCAATCAGGTAAATGGTTTTTCCAGTAGTGGTGTAATAATCCCTTTGTTAGAGAGTGCAATGTCACTTTCACTTTCTTTTGCTAAATCCATTTTATCCTCATGGTAGAGATCATAAACGCACGCCAAGAAGAGATAAATAATAATAATACCTATGCACAAGGAGCACGAGAACATAAGACTGCACAAAACTGCATAAAACTAACACAAACCCCACATTAAACTGTGTCCCCCAACCACCTGCCAGGCATAGTTCTCTCAAAGCTGTATGACTACTACGGCAGCTACTCAGATCCCTGCCTCTGTCTGCTGCTATTCTGCACTATTATTAATAACGCGCGATTAAGCAGTTTTTTTTTGTAGTTAATCAGGTAAGTTAAAATGCCAAATTGTGATTACAAATTGATTACAGGTTCAGTTATAATAAAAAATAGAGCCTATTACTATTCTTAATTTTTTTATATTTTCCTAAGTTTTGCTGGGGCAGCTTGGCCTCCCTTGCCCCCCCCCCTGATGAGATGCCATTGATTACTACTACACTTAATACAACATACTGAATGTATTGAATGTAAAACTGCTTATGTTATTCTGTTACTGTACAATCAAAACTTAACCTAATAATACAGTTCACTACACCTTTCTGGACAGAGTGCAGAGTCATGTAATTCAGAATATGTGATTGGTTCTGCTACTGTTGATGGATGTGTCAGCCATGGAGGCAAAGACGGTTGAATGCTTCTTTCTGATGGTGATGATTCCTGAAATGATAAATTTTTATATTATACAATATCATGTTTAAAAGACAAATTTTAATCAATGCATATTATTTAATAATTATCTGATCACAATATGGGTAATGCATACCTTAATGATACACAAATTCTGAACTACAAAGAGAAACACGGAAAAGACCATGCTAAGACAGGAAAACAATTAAATGAAATCAAACCAGAACAGACAGTCTACTTTACAGAATTAAGGAAATAAAATTGAAGTGTCAGGATATTAGTCTACATAAAAGTATATGTTTACAAAGGCTACTAAATTAGCGCAACCCATGAGAAAATGACCTTAAAAATGTGACAAAGAGGCTACAATGATGTCTCTTTACAAAATACAGAATTGACATGAATAACTATGGTCAGGGCCGTATTTAGGCATGTGCAACATGTGCAGGTGCACAGGGCGGCAAAATTTTGAGGGCGGCAAAATATAGCTGGTTAAAAAAAAACATCGCTTCATATCATTATAAAGCCCGAAGTAGATTAGCGTTCTGGCTCTGGCATTAACCCTTTGAACAGTAATCACGTATATACACGTTTTTTGTCAGACGGGCCAAAATCAGTAATCACGTATATTTACGTTTTCAACTTTTGCTTCGTTAGTATTGCCGTCATACGTCGTTTATTGGAATGGTATTCGTGCTGCCCTCTAGCGGATAGTTTCTGAAACATTTGGTATTCATTCCTTCTTAGGCTGATGTAATTTACGTGGCTGTGGTGAATAATTTTACACGTGCTCTGCAGCTTTGTGTTTGGAGGTTACGTTCTGCTTTGTGTACGAAAGTGTAAAGGTGTGAGTAGTGTTCGTTTACAAATAACGTTTATTATTCGTATTATTTAAATTATAGGACGTAAAATTTGGATTTAGTGTTGAGTATAGAGTTAGTAATCTGATAAACTATCTTAGCAAAATGTCTAAATGTGTGCATATTCTTTGGTGTGTACGTTGTTGTTAATTCAGAGTTAAGTTGGCGTTTCATCGTTCCACGTGGTTCCAACTTGTTATTAACTTTCAAAATCAAGGCATTTTATACGATACGCCGAGTATTTTAACTGCTGACAGTGAATTATTCAGTTTTAAATGTTCTACAAAACAGTGTTCTATAGGTTTTTCCGTTAAGATATAATAGCTTAGGGACGGTATGGATGGGCGATCTAGGTTAAGTGGTGCTGCATATCGCGAGAAAGCTGAGGAAAAAAGACAGAGGGAGAGTAAAATTTTGCAGAAAATACCTCGACTGGACTCATATTTCAGTGGTGAAAACAAAAGTGAACAGTGTAGGCCTGAAAATTCGGGTGAAATTATAGTCGAAAACAGTAAAGACAATGTGGAAGTCGAAAATCTCGAAGTACAAGAACAAGCTACACTCTCTACAGAAGTGGATTCTGCAGTGTCTATTCCTAGTAATGATCCATTCTATTGGGAAAACACTGATCACACTCGGGATTATTTGATAAAAAATGGTATTAATCAAAACAAAGACGCTGACTTTTCACAGTCCTCGCGGCGATATGTTGATGGAACACAACGGTTTTGCAGCAAGAAACTATTCCATAGGATTTTAGTAAATGGGGAAATTATGAACCGTGAATATCTTGTTTATTCTCCCAGCCAAGGATCACTGTTCTGTGCCCCATGCAAATTATTCGGTGGTACATCTCAGTTTGCAACATCTGGTTTCAATGATTGGAGCCATGCTGGCATAAGAATAGCCGAACATGAAAATTCTGCTTCTCACAGAGACTGCTTGTTAAAATTGAAAAGTAGAGGAAATGAGATGAACAGAATTGACAAAAGATTGCTCAGCCAGCATGAACATGAAGTTACATATTGGAGAAATGTACTAAAAAGAGTTGTTTCTGTAGTTAAAAAACTAGCTTCTAGGGGTTTAGCATTTCGTGGAGACGAAGAGAAGTTTGGCTCTGTGAAAAATGGAAATTTCATGATGTGTTTGGAATTAATTGCAGAGTACGATTCTTTTCTGGCTGACCATATTGCACGGTTCGGTAATCCTGGAAAAGGATTTACATCATACTCGTCACCAGCAACTTATGAAGAATTAATACATCTTATGGGAAAGTCAGTGAGTGAAAAAATAGGCAATGAAGTCATTTCTTCTAAATATTTTTCAGTCATAGTAGATTCTACGCCAGATTTATCTCATAATGACCAGTTAAGTGTAGTTGTTAGATATGTAACTGATTGTGGGCTCTCAGTTGAAAGATTTCTGTGTTTTATGAAAAATACAGGCCATACTGGAGAAAAGCTTTTTGAAGCACTAATGAATTCTTTAGAACAACATGGTCTGAAAGTTGATAACTGTAGAGGTCAATCATATGACAATGCGGCCAACATGTCTGGAATATATTCTGGCTTGCAAGCAAGACTCAAGGAAAGAAATCCTCTTGTTTTCTTCATTCCATGTGCAGCTCACTCACTGAATCTAGTTGGTTCACAAGCAGTGAAATGCTGTATTGCTGCAGTACGGTTTTTTGAGTTATTGCAAAGTTTATATAATTACTTCGCAGATTCTACAGGGAGATGGAATATCTTGGAAACATTTTTTGATTCTGTAACCATGACATTGAAATCACTGTCAACAACTCGATGGTGTGCACGTGAGGATGCTTGCAAGAGCTTGGATGCAGATTGGAAAGCAGTGGTTTCTGCATTAAGAACTATTTCAGAAAATGAAACGGGTAAAGGTAGATGTCAAGCTGATGGTCTTCTTAGGAAATTAAATAGCATTGAGGTAGCATTCATGACATCAGTGTGGGGTTCTATTCTTCAACAATTTGGCAAAGTCATGAAAAAATTGCAAGCTCAGGAAATGGACATTTCCACTGTTATTGAAATGTACGACTCTCTTACAGTGTATTTAACTGAGCTTCAGACCTGTTTCCCCAATCACAGAGATTCAGCTGAAAAGAAACTTAATCAGATCAGGAGTCTGGAATCAGTTCCTTCTTCTTCAGCTGTTGAGATTTCAAGACCAAAACGTCAAATTAAACGTAGGCGATTTTTTGATGAATCATCTGAATCAGAAGCGGAACCAGAAAGTCCTGAAGAAGAACTAGGATCAGATGACTTGGAACATGACAAGATCTGGAGACGAATGGAAATTTCATATTCCAAGATCATACAAACTCTCCAGACTGAGTTACAGAAGAGAGTTAATGTCTACAAAGAATATAATTTAATATTTTCATTTCTCTCAAATATCACCAAACTAGAAGCTCTTCAAATTTATGATGCTGCAGAGAAACTTCGAGCCATTTATGATTCCGACATAGAAAGCAGCTTTGGTGAAGAATGCATCCATTTGAAAAGCTATCTGTTATCTATGAAGACAGAAGATGGTAACAAATTATCGTCTCTTCCATTTCTCTGCAGAATGTTGGCTTCGAAGAAAATTAGTGATGTCTACCCAAATGTGTACACTGCACTCAAGATCTACAACTGTACTCCAGCAACAAACTGTTCTGCTGAAAGGTCATTTTCAGTTTTAAAACGAATCAAGAACTATCTACGGACAGCACAGAATCAAGAACGACTGGTCAGTCTTGGAGTGCTCGCCATAGAATCAGACATCACTGTCAGTCTGGATTTTGAGGAAGTGATAAATGCATTTGCAAATGCAAAAGTCAGAAGAAAGTCATTTCTCTAAGTTTGGTAAGTTTCACAAAATGGTTAGTATCAAATTGCAGTGTTTCTACCATATACGTTTGACTGACCAAATTGGATGTTTCAGTGATATTTTTAACTGAGGTTATTAAACTGTAGTGATTATTTTCTATGTGTTTACCATATATCGTCTTTAGAATAATGTATAAATGTTTAACTTGCACCTTTGTTTCATATATTGTGTATTCAGTTAAGTTTAAATACTGTCTATAATACAGTTTAAAATTGAAGTAAGTAATTAAACAATTTATTGTCCATAGTCTGTAAACGAATAGCGACACTGAAGTTTAGCTCAGGGAATAGGGGGCGTAAAATTAATGACTGCACAGGGGCGTTATACATCCAAAATACGGGCCTGACTATGGTAGTTTATATTAATTGTAAGTTACTTGTCCACCACAGTTCTGAGACAGGTAAACAAAATCAGATAAGTAAAACGATGGTCAAGAAGAATTTTAAGAATTACATTCATAATTATAGGAATCCACAATCATAGTGGGCCAGAACTGTCTCCAAAATATAGAAGTTTGGTTCTATGTTCAACAAAAATACACAGTTGGATTCAACTGTACTTATTGGTTCCAAATTTCAGTCTATGTTCCTTTCAAAGAGAAGCAGTGCTCCTCTTTGATTAATTTTTTTCCTTGTAGGCCTTAGACCTGTCTGAATTTTTTCCACTTACTTTCAGGATGAAAGCCCAGATGTGATCTGTTCTGCTCAAGCAGAAAGCTATTATCCTTGGTAGAATAAAAGAAAGAAAATTTGGCCTATCTTATTAAAGACTACAATATTTGTGTGTCAACAGTGCATAATAAATAAAAAACATAAAAACACCATTATAGGATTTCTCTTATCAGTTAGTGGAATTTGGCCTACTTATTAAAGACTACAATATTTATGTGTCAACAGTGCATAATAAATAAAAAACATGAAAACACCATTATAGGATTTCTTTTATCAGTTAGTGGAGTGAGGTAGGTTCAAGTACCCACAAGGCGATAAATAAACTGAAAATTTAAATTAAACAGTACAGTTTATAGAAATCTTTGTCACAGGCCCTTATTTATGAAAAAGCTCTTAGATGCTTTAAACAGATCCTCAACTACCCAAACATGTGCTCACCAAGAAAAGTACTGACATTATTATGCTGATAATTTATGCTCTACCACACTGTGATACAGCTAAATGGACAAGATTTACTGTGGGAAGAAATCACTGGAGAATTAGAGAAGGGCAGAGGGTAGACAGGAGCTAACAAATGTTATAACAATGATGATGATGATGATGATGATAATGATTACATAATAACGATTTATGTATATTACTAGCATGAGCACGCGCATGCACACACACACACACACACACACACACACAGTCAATATGTATTAATAGTTTTATTATCAATTTTTGTCTTTAATACCATAGTTGCTGAGTTCATATTTTTTTCTTGGGCTTTGTTGGTTTCACCCGAACTTTCATCCAAATCCACTCTTACAAAACATTCTGGTAGCATACGCGTTATATGTTTTCCTCCATCTCCATTTCTGTATATATCCAAGTCCATTATTTATACATTTTCTTAAATAAATCTTTGCTCTAAAACAGAATTTCATTTTAAATAACAACAAAATAAAACTGTCATTTTAAAACGCTAAACAAATGAATAAATCCCCCATACTACTTAAATTGCATTAAAAAAATTTTAAGTTAGCTTTAACGTAACAGTCAAAGAACTATTACATTTAAAATTGCTGCGAATCAACTACATTTTAGCTATATTTACTCTAACAGAGAGTAATATATTAATTACTGAACCAGACCATGTTTAATCTTCCCTAGTGATGAGACCAAATCTATCCATTAGGTTGGGTAGACCCAGAGTTCAGCTGCGTTATTAGACAAAATGGATATTCTGTCTTCAGACAAAACAATTATGAAGTCCCATTGAGACTCATAAGAATCCTCTATTTCTAACAGTAAAATAAAAGCTTTGTAAACAAAATTAAATAATTTGTATGATTTCTGCTATCATTTAATTTGTGCTATTCAGAAGTACTTATATGTCTACTAAATGACCTTTTGTTTTATCACCCATACAAAGTTTAATAACTTTTAATAGCTTTTAGCAACCTGTTGTTTGTGCCAAGTTGCATTCCTTCTTTTGCCCTTGGATCAGGAGGCGAAGGATCTCCAAATAGTTACCAGTGAACAGGACAATGGTTCTGAACCAATTCTGTCTCTTTGGAATTCCTATTCTCCAAAGGTAACACACCTTAGACACCTGATAGCCCAGTAACCAATCTTGACCGTTGAACTCCAGACATTCAATTCTTCAAGCTTTGTTATCCTACGGCACATAAGCACATGACAATAGTCTAAACTAGAAACACCCTTTAAATAATCCTTACACAACTACTAAGACACAGATATTTCCACAGACTTCTGCCAAAACTCCCTAAAACACTGTACTCCTGGAACACATGACCCCTGGATGTGTTGTTGCCTAGCAACAAGGTACTACTTGGCAACCATTTGTTGCCTGACAGTCATCATCTTCTAACAGCCGAGAGCCTAGGAATTAATTGCTTCTGTGTTGTTACTTAGTACATAAAGACTTATTCTATACATTTCAATACTCTATATAATTATTCATCATCACCACCACTCCAAGGATTAGGCCCTAGACCTGTTCTGCAACCCTCCTCCTCCTTGGTCTGCCGACATCTCTCTTCCCAGTAGAGTAATAACCCAAGGCAGCCATGGGTAGACAGATATCAGCCATGCAATTCAAGTGTTCACATCTTCTGTGGTCTTATGGCGCAACGATACAACGTTTAATTCGCGTCCAATATCCTCGTTCCTTTTCCAATCGAGGAGAGAACAACCTTGCAATATAATTAATTAATACATATTATTTTTTTTAATGACATGGTAATCTTTAATAAAAAAACACCTTCCAGTGGCCAATATAAACAAATGTTTTAAGGTTCACATCATTTTCAATTCACTGTGTTGAAAAATCGAAAAAATATAAAAACAATATATAATTACAATTTATTCCTTCCATATTATAACTTATGAGGCCTACAGTCTATCTTGTATGGCATCCATAGATTGGATCATTCTATTTACATACGTAGCCTATGTTTATACTGTCTTTTAAAACCTCATCATTTAACCTCTACAGTACCTGATTTCTTGTAGGCCTAGTGATTTATGTACAATCATTTCATAGTATGTTCTTGCAGCTTTCATTACCATACCTGCTTCAGTCTTCTTACTTAATAACTATAACCACAGATCCAATCCCAATACTAGATGTTTTCTTCTTAGGATGTCACATTACAACACAAATTCACAGGTGGCAAGCCAATAAAATGAAAAATCTACACCAAAGAACAAAACATATGCAGAAATTTGAAAAATATAATGACAGGACCAAAAAGTATGATTAGTACCTGCCTTGTTACATGTCATGGAATTGTTTTGATTTTCAGTTTATGTAATGCAAATATTTTATTCACTAATACATTATAAACGTAAAAGAGCAGCAATGCGGTCTTCTGACTGAAACTCTACTCTCAGATTGTCTGGCAGCAAAAAACTCCCTGAATTTATTAGACATGGAGGGGGAGGTCTAGCTCATGTGAAGCTACTGGATTGTTTCAAACGTTTTGGCAGGTCTACTACAAGATATAATGGGGCAATCATTAACTGTTTAAACACCAAACAATGTTCATCAGAAACTGTACAATCGAGTTTGACATCTATTCTAAAAGGTTTGCGTCCATTTACTATAAACAGTCACTTTATTACACATATTCTGAACTAACGTATACGAAATAAACATTTCGGTATACCAACATTTCTTCGTAAACAGCTTCGACCGCCGTTTAAAATTATTTTTCTCGTGTTTATATAACATAGAAGAATAGAAAAAGAAGTATTTCACCGCAATATCAGCTTTGGTGAGAAATGTCATAATTACCCGAAATAATTCAATCAGTAATTCACTCTCACATACAGAATTTGAAAATACAAATTAACCACAAAATCTGAAAATTTCTCCATACAACCCATTTACCATAACTTCATACGAACAAATAACCTTCAAACGATGCTACAAGTAAGAACACAAAGAAAACCAAATTACTCGTTTACGAAAACAAACACCTCTTTAAGTCTGTAACATGGCAAATAATTTCCAGTAAATATGTACCTAAAATGCCAAATGCATTAACTATTTCTGTACGTGCATTAAATATAAAAAACAAACAATGAAATTGGGAACACATAAAAAGTTCCTGCAAGTACGTCTATACAACATTTTAGTAAACATTGATTTTTTTTAATATTGTGGGAAATTATTGAACTACTAGACATTGTAATTCGAACAAAATCTTCAAACCACTACCAAATTATCGTCTTATAATGATAATTTAAGTACTGGTATAGTATCAGTTTACGGATAAGTTCATTGAATGTATATAATCCATTTGATAAATTTTATGCGGAAATATTATAATACATTCGGATTCTTCATTGAATTGTTTATAAAAACGGTTAGAGTTTTATAATGTTAAAAAACAATGTTGTAACATATGCTCTCAAATACCTGAAATAAAATGTTCACCCCATAAACATGCAAAAGTTAAAACTATAAGATACAAAATTGTCTTCGTTGGCTACACTGTTGTATATTCCATGTAATATCTGATTCTAGAGTTTTTTTAGAAGCTGTGAAATTGTGGGAGATACGTTTTCTGTACGTCAGAAGTAGGAACGGTTTAATTTTTTTGATAATGTTCGTATGCGTATGAATAGGTTGGTCTGAACGTTCAGGTGGATGTAAGAAGCCATGGCATCTACGGATAATTCAGTAAAAACTAAGAGGCCATCAGGTAAAAATTACCATGAGTACCTTGAATTAACGTGGAATTGATAAACGGCGATAATGAAAGGTGTTAGTGTTTATCTTAATCTGAATTTTGAAAATGTTTTAATCACAGTCACATTGTCTATTGCGGACACAGTTGTAAGAAGTTCTGTATGTTAAATTAACATTATTACTATATAATGATTGAAAATTTAATACGTGAAAATTGTTTGGAATGACACAGTGGAAGATGTTGGTATGTCTTATCTATAGATAATTTAACAAAATTGTTTTTAGATGGAGGGGTTATTACAAGGAAATGGACTTCAGAAAACAAGAGTAAAAAAATTGAATGAAGTGTTGTTGTTTTCCTAATTGCTAGCATGTGAATACTTCAAACTTGTCATTTAACCAATACTAGTGCTCTGCTATTTGGAGTGCTCCATGATATTTTATGCATTTTCTCCATTGTTTATATATTTTTTTCTTACAAGTGTAAAGTGGATTTATGTGTTTGGCAGTGTTAAAACCATAAGGAGGTATGTGTTAATCCAAGTAGTTATGTGTTGGACAGTAACTTTATGTAGTGCAGAGTAAATGTTGACAGAACTAAGACATAGGCCTATAAGGTTAATCACTCATTACCATTATTTAATTAATAATTAAATTATGTTGTAGGTTATGTGTATTGTAAGTTACCTAGATGCATTTAATTTTAGTATATATTTAACCTTCATATGTTGTTTATGCACATTATATTATTCCACAAATTCATGTAAAAACACATACACATACTTTTAGAATATGTGCATCTAGAAACAAAAATATAGTGAACCCAGAAAGAAACAAAGAAGGTAGCAGTATGAGGGTGATGGGGGTGGGATTAAGTAATTGTTAAAGTACAGAATCTTGTTTTAAAAATTGTATCAATAAAATGGATATCATAGCTGCAAAAGATGATTTAAGTGTTAGCAAATTTGATAGTTACCAGTGTCGGAAGATTCTTTGAATGAGAACAATAAACATTCTTTTGAAATGTATTAATTACATTATAACATATGAACAAAAGACTTCCCGAATTCAACAAAATATGTATCATCATTCAGGTTCTGTGGTACTGCTTTTTTCTAATTCAGTTTTTTACTTCATGGTTGTGTGGGCAGATGCTACATAGGCCTATATGAACTGAGTATCTCAGTGTAATAAGGTATAACATATGTATGTAGTATATCATTTTGTAAGGAATTGTTTGAGAAATAGTGAATTTTCAGAAGTATGTATACAAGGCAGCAACTACAACAAAGTGCCAGTATGAGAGCTGACTCGTAAGAAGAGGGATTTTTTTCTTCTATGTGTTATGACTACCATTTACAGTTGTGTAAGTTCCTTACAAAAAACTTGGGAAATACTGTTTTCATATTCAGTCGTAATGTCATGTTACTAAAGTCTTCAGTTATTTATATTTTGTGTATCTCTTTAGGAGGACCTCTAGAAAAATAATGCACGTTTTCAGTTGTATTGTAAATGCACTTAATGTTATATATTTAACTTTCATATATGTATTTGTTTATCATTTCATCAGTTTATCTAATTTTGATTCAGAAAATTTTGTGTGAAGTTAGTTTCACGTCCAAATATAGTAGTGTTATTAAGAAATTTGTTAATAAAGATTCAGTAACAAATATGTATTATGTGTGTTACAGATAGCGCTTTCAAACAGCAAAGACTTCCTGCATGGCAGCCAATTTTAACTGCTGGAACTGTGTTACCAACATTTTTTGTAATTGGGTTTGCATGTATACCAGTCGGGATTGGCTTGCTTTATTTATCAGAAGGGGTAACTGTCCTAATTGTATTTTCTGAAACACTAAATAATTTTATTTATTTTTTGTTTCAAGTTATTACAAACTAATGTTTGTGAGTATGAAACATAAGTGTGGTAGTGTGAAAATATGAACTTTAAATTATATAAAATTGTTAGTTAAAATCACAATTAGCCTATAACTGTTATGAAGTCAGCAAACCAGTATTAAGTCTACATTAAAATTTACTTCAGAATAGTAAATTAAAATAGAATTCACAATTTAAATATCGATATGGAGAACCATACATGACTTCCATGTTCTAGGATTTATATTTAAAATCATTTTTGAAATGAAATATTTGTATAGAAACTACTTCTTTCTTCAGCCTTAGCCACAGTACTGTGGTCGCTAACCTATACCACTTCACGTTAGCGCACTCGATTTTCACTGATGAATGGAGTCGACAGCACTGCCGAAACGTCTGGTTTTGTAGAAAACATTGGATCCAAACAGCCCGGGGAGGAATTTTAACAATACGCTATGTCTTTGTTACCGATAATGTAGTACACATGACATATAAATAAAAATTATCCCCTCTCCCTTCAACTATCATTTTCATTTATAGAAAATTACCCCCACCCCATTCAACTAGCCTTTTCATTTATAGATATTTCATCTAGCTTTCTACAGTGGATTATTATGACCTTCTTTTCAGTATACTTTATTTATCAAAATTAAGTACTTTACTCTTGTTAAAACATAAAATGTTGCAGGTAAACTACATCTTCCCCTTAACCGATCTTCACCAAAATCAGTAGGTCTTGAGTCCTCTACAATTCTGGGATGTATGCAAAAAATTATTTGATTCTATTTGAATTTGCGGCAGTTATCAATCGCCATAGAAAAATTCACACAGACACTTTTTGAAAATTACATTTCTTCATGTTTTGAGAGTAGTACAATCAGAATCAGCCCTTATCCCAAACACGATTTTTTTCGCCATCACCATACTTCCATTTCCTTATGGAACATGGAAGTAAAAAATGCTCATGTTGCTATATTTTTTAAATGAAAGTACTATAATTTGATCATTGACACTGAATTGATAGGATGTTTTTAATTGTAATGCAGTTTTATAAAGCTGTAGAGAAAACATTTTTTTCTTAACGTATTATAATTAGTTTTATAGTCTAGTGTTTATTCTAAAGAATGAATAGCCTAGAAAGAACGGCATCAGACGTGTGAAGATTAAGAAAGTAATAAATTAGATTAATGTATGAGTAGATGACAATGAAAAAGAAACTGGAGGCTGCAAATACTCTGTTGGGAGCAAACAAAGGTTCGGGCTTAGGATAGGCGAAGATGAAAAGGCCTGTAGATGATTATATATACCTGGTGGCCCTGTACTTCACCTAAGAGTCATAGGGACAGGGAGGGGAATCTATGAAAACAAAGAAGTATGGCATCTTTTGCAGGCTGATTCAGACATTTAAAAAATTGTTTTGTTGTGAATATTTTTTAAATTGAATTAAAACTTTTTTTGTATCGGCCATCTAAGGACCACATGCCAATTTCAATTCTTTATCTTTGTTCTTTTCTTTTTCTCCAATATTCTTTCATCTTTTCACTGTGTCTCTTCTTCCTGTCTTCAGTCCACTTTGAACCTGCATTTTTCTCTCTTCTACCCTAGATTCCTTCCATTTTTAACACTTTTGCCCGAAAAACTTCTCTTTCAATTGCGTCTTCTGCGTGTATATTATTTTTTTCTAAATCCTTTTGGACTTTTTAATTCAACTTGATGATGACTTCTTCCCCCACAGGTATTTGAAGAACTGCTTTGTTAACCTATTGTAGTCCATTCTATATAAATGTCCAAAAAATAATAGTCTTCTTTTTCTCATTGTTTCTGTTATATTTTGTATACTTTTGGGCTATTATATTTTATCATTACTTCTTAATTTCCAACCTTCTGAAGTTTTTCGTGGACCTAATATTTTCCTTAAAACTTCGTGGGCCTAAGTTTTGAATTAAAACTTTACTTATTGAGGAATCGATAGGGGAATCATTAGCTGCAAATTGACACTCCATAGGATGTCAGGATATGAGAACAAGTAAAGCTGTCTGATTCTTTAAGCCATGATGTTATGTCAACGTCAACTGATGTGTTGATCAGAAATGTAGTAATTAGTACATATGTAGTAATTAGTGTTAGAGATATTATTTAATATTGGAATTATATTGCCAAATACAGAAAAGACTTTATTCCTTGAACTAATCTTGATAGAATACATACATCCGTTATAACAATAATAATACGCACATGCGTATTGTACATACATTGTTTAACCATATTTAAATTGTACATATGATATATTTGACATTCCCCCTCAATTTAAATACCCTTAATTTACATTTGGAACAGTTTTGGTATGAGTACAGTTGATAAATATACTTAAATAAAAAATAAATGCAAAATTGAAAATTTATTTTTTGTTGAGTTTTTCAAAAAACATTGCAAACTTTATATTATTTAAGGATTTTGTGAAAATATCAGCTACATTATCTTGGGTTTTTATGTACTTTAATTCAGTAAGTTTTTTGTGTATAAGATCCTTAATATAGTGATATTTAATGTCTATATGTCTAGTACGTCTGCTATTCTCATAGCTTTCACACATGTTAAGTGCACTTTGGTTGTCTACATAAATTCAAGAAATTAAGACATTGCACTTCAAGTCCACAAGTATGCGTTGAAAGTATACCACATCCATCGCTGCCATTGCACATGCTATGTATTCCGCTTCAGCTGTTGACTGGGATACGCATGTTTGTTTCTTTGTAAACCAGGATACAGGGTTGTTACAGTGATATATTATACATCCACTTGTACTCTTTCCGCTGGTGATGTCTCCTGCCCAATCTGCATCTGAATATGTGATTAATCCAGTATCTTGATTTTTATGAAATGTGAGATTCAAATGCTTGGTACCGTTTAAGTACCTCAATACCCTCTTCGCAGCAATCCAGAATTGTTTAGTGGGTTTATCAAGATATCTACTTAAGACAGATGTAGCGTAAGCTATGTCTGGTCTACTTACAATTGATATGTAGATAAGTGAACCAAGGAGTTCTCTGTAAGGTAAGTTTTTGTCCACTGGTAGAGATAAGTCAACCTGGAAATTGTGTTCCATAGGTGTATCCATCGGTTTTCCATTTTCCAGACCAAATCTTGAGATTACTTTTTGTATGAATTCCTTTTGAGAAATGGTGATCTGCTCTTTATTTACATTGATTTCTGTGCCCAGAAAGTTGTTGATGATTCCTAATTCTTTTGCGTTGAACTCCTTTTTAAGGAACTCAATGATTTTTAGACATTCGCTCTTGTCACCTGTGATGATTATATCATCAACCCATATAATAAGGTAAGCATTTTTACCCAAGTACAAACAAAAGTCATTCTGAGGTCTGATTAGACCATGATGTTGCACAGCCTCGTTAAACCTTTCATTCCATTTTCTGGGTGAAGAGCGAAGACCGTATAAGCTTTTCATGAGTTTTAGAGCATTCGTTGGACATTTTACTCCTTTGGATGGTTTTATATAAACTTCAGTGTCTAGCTTGCCATTTAGAAATGCTGTAGGGATATCAAGTTGTTTAATTTCCCATCCATTTTGCAGTGCTACAGACAGTAAGATTCTGATGGTGGAAAGTTGAGCGACTGGTGCATAAATGTTGGAGGACACTTCCTCTTGAAATCCTTTTGCTACTAGACGAGCTTTCTTAGTGCCATCAGGCTTGATTTTGAAAAGCCACATTGTGTCAATAGCTGTGATGCCTTTGGGTAGATTTGTTGCCTTCCAAGTTTGATGTTTTTCGAGGGCACTTATTTCCTTTTGTATCTCTTCTTCCCAACCATCTCTAGTACATATGGCATCTTCATAAGACATTGGTACTCCTGCACAAAGACAGTACGCTAAGTACATCTCATCTTCATTTTGACTAAAACTTTCATTATAATCCTTGTACAGTATATAATCTTTAAATTTCTCTGGAACAGTTTTAATTCTTTCACTTCTACGCAGTGATGTTTGATCACCCTGTTTGACAGTATCGCTTAGACTGCTGTCTCTATGTGCAGGTGAGGTGCCAGTGACATTTTGAGCCTGGATGTCTCCTTCGCTCATACTTTGATGCTCTTTATCACCTACACTGTCACCTCCAATTACCATTTGTGGGATATCTTCTAAGGCTTTCTGACTAGTTGATGTCATCAAAGGTAACATCCCTTGATATTATAATTTCACTTGTTTTGGGTACCCATAGTCTATACCCATTTTTAGCATAGCGTACCATAATGCATTCAACTGATCTTGTTTCTAGCTTGTCTGCTGGAACAGGCAGTTTATATGCCCAAGCCTTTGAACCAAAAACCCTCAACTTGTCATAATTCACTTTACCTAGGTAGACTTCAGCGGGTACCTTATTTTCCTTCAGGGCAACTGTTGGAGAGCGGTTCAATTGGTATGCAGCACAACGTATTGCTTCACCCCACAAGAACTTAGGCAAATTTGTTTCAGCGAATAGTGTTCGTACTCTACTCATTAGAGTGAAATTGATTCTTTCGCTAACTCCATTCTGCTGCTGTGTATGTGGCAAAGTGTATTCGTTGACTATTCCTTTTTGTATACAGAAATTTTTAAACACATGTGATGAGTACTCTCCACCACAATCTGACCTGATTCTTGAAGAGTAATATCCTCTGGCCTTTAACTCTTGGACATAATTCATAATATTTCTTTCTGCTTCATTTTTGTGTTTTAAAAGGAACACCTGGGTAAAATGTGGATAGTCATTGATAATTGTTTGATAATATCTTTCACCTTTCATGGTGTGTATTTTAAAAGGACCAGCCAAGTCACTGTGAATGAGTTCTCCAATTCTGTTTGACCTTGGTAGGGGTACATCCTTAAAAGGCTTTCGTTTTGCTTTACCTTGGTTACAGGGACTGCATACTCCAAAATTGTGTGGAAAATTTAGTGATCCAAGACCTTGAGGATTGAGATGTCCAAGTCTTCGGTGCCATAGTAGATCCTTACTTAATGAAATGCAACAAGTTTCACTCATCGAAGGATGTGCTATTGAAATTGAGCTACATACAAATTTCCTTCGGATTCACATTTCATTTGCAATTTGTTATTTGAGATAGTAACTGATTTTCCACCACTATTGAATTAAACATCAAATCCCTTTGAACTCATTCTTTTCACTGATAAGAGATTGTAGGGAAACTCAGGTACAATAATAGCAGGTATCTTTATGAAAACATAACTGTTATTTTTATTGTTCAACACTTTCAAGCGAATTATACCTCTTTTTGTACCTTTTATAGTGCTACCATTTGCTATTTTTATTTCCATTTTATTCTCCATTTCTTCAACATTTTCCATAAGCTTTTCCAAATTTTCTGATACCCAATGATTTGTGGCACCACTATCTAAAATGAATTTAACGGATCTAGTATTTCCTAGTAATTCTGAGGATAAAGGGCCATTTTTCTCAATATTTTCAGCGGAAATGAAATCAAATCCTTCTTCTTGATCATCTTCGCTCTGTGCAACATTTGACGTATGTCTTGTCGTCTTGCCTCTTCCACGTCCTCGAGAGTTTCCTCTCCCTCTCTTACCACGATATCCGTGGCCGCGATATGACATCTGAGGCGTCTGTTGAGTTTGCACATACTTGTTTGATGGACACTGTAACATAACCAGATGTTACATAACCTAGACATATACCATCAGATTTAATAAATACATAACGGTAATGTAAATAGATAATGTAATGATAAGAGTAACCAAGAAGAGAGGAACCATTGAAGAAGAAAGAAGCAGAAGTGCCACAAGAAGCAGTAAACCCAAATACTGCTTGACACTACAACCATACTATAACTGACACAAACTAATGGACAAATTAAATTCACTTTAAGCTGTCAAGCGAGTCAGTGAATAACTTAAATGGAATATGATATTTTAATAAAAAATGATTAAATAAGAATCTGAATAATGTGAGATCAGAATCAGCATTTGGCTGAGAATAAAGCAACCATGACTAGTAATTATTAATGCCAAGGACTAAAATTAGCTATGGCCACAATATGAGAATGAAGCTATATTTCAGTCTCAAATATACTTATGACAGGTAAACATGTTTGTAAGAGGGAACCTTATACAAATAAGCTACCTCAGCAAGGTACCGAATTGTGAACTAATAAATGTTTTAAGACAGAAATCCGATACAAACGGTATGCCTCAACAAGGCCTAAACCAAACTATCATCAGTAAGGTGATTAGTAGAAGGTAATATAAGTGTAGATCACATACACAGAACAATTTTTATACTCAAACATAGCGATAAGCAGTATTAATATAATATAATTAATAGTTCAATTGTTAATTAGTAGAATAGAGCAAAATCATAGGAAACAAATATCATAGTGAGTAAGTATTGTTAATAGCAATGTATAAGTTAAGGTTTATTCATAATGTTCAGTAAATAAATATCAGTACAGATATAATAGTGTTCTAACATAAACGTTCAAGTGAAAAAACGCGATGTGGAACACAAACAATATTAGTAAGAGTGTGTAATCGCCGACTTCGATTAGCAGACGACAGTGCGAAGCCGTGTACCTGAACATTGTTTATTTAGCAATGTCAGTAAAAGTGTATATAAACCAGTGTCAAACTATATCAAATTAAAGAGGACAAAATATCCTTTAATTTGATAGCGATACGACCCCAATCGCAACTATAATAAGTGCGTGAAAGGCGTTAGCATCATTTGCACAAAATGCATAAGAAATCTGGTTATCAACACTAATAACGACGACAACTGTCAGTCATTCCGGCGAATGTCGGTTAGAAAACCGTTATTGACGGTTGGAAAGACAATACGTCACTTTCATCACACCTGGCTAAGCCAATCAAAAAATAGCTTAGTAATTAATACAATCGCCTAAAGCCGATCAAACGATCGGGTATATAAGGAACTGCAGCGGATTACCGTCAGACACTTTTTAATTTCGTTCAGCGTGGAAGGTGCGCTGGTCTCATCAAAATTTTTACTAACTGGTAGCGTCATTACAACAGTGCATCAACAGAAACATTTCGGCAACAACCCAAAATAACTTCAAGACATTCTACAAAGAACCAGTGCGTTTAAGTGCAGTATTATTTCATTTAGTGCGGGAAAAATAACGAACAGAAGAAATAATTAAATAATGTCATATATGGTTCTTTTAGTTAGAAGCGAACCAATTTTCTCTGTTCATGTGCGTGTGTAGTGAATAACGATGATCATTATAATCCGATCATCGATGTGTTAATTGAATTTTAATCAAAAGATTAAAACACAAAGGTAACAGTGTAACAATTTATTCACTTACTCCGAGTGCCATAACCTGTATGTTTTGATAAACAAATCTGTACTGACGCATAACACTGAAACATTTTTCTGTACTACACCATGTTTAAATTTATTTAATGGATTTGTCAATACTAGTTAAGTTGAATGTTAGTTATAAGTGATCTCAAAATATAACTGTGTAAATCATGAATCAAGCGTTACGAACGCATAACCTATAAAATAGGTTATTCTTATTTTTATTTTCATATTAGTAACCTCAAAGGCATTACTAGTCCATATTATATCAGACAATCATTAGCTATTGTGTAGGCATGAGCATTCTTTTTTGTGTTTCAAAGAACTTACGCCTGAGACTTAAATAATATTAATGTTTAAAGTAAAGAGTATCTGGACTTAACCAGAATTATTGCTTATGCTCTGAGCCAGTTATATAGGGTATATAACAACATATTTACAATTGTACATCATTGTATTCTTTTAATTATATTTGTTTGAATTCTCTATCAAGGGTATGAATAAAACCCCATTATTAACAGCATAACTCGACTTGATTTATTTCTAAAAAGTAGATAAATAATTCATTTAGAAGAATCAAAACAACCTTCTGTTGTGATTAAATATTGTTGAATTGCATTGCCATAAGGGCAATAAACAATTATTTTAAATTTTTTTTAAATTATTATCTGATTCTATTAATGGGTTTTCCACGGGATTTTCCCAAAATAAACCTGTGTGGTGCCCATTATTAAACAAGGTGACCTAACCTTGTAGATAAAGTGAGTTGGTTTTGTAAACCGTCTTGGCAGCTTATTGAACTTCCAGAAATCACGAACAGGTACGTGAAAGTGTATTATATTTATTCTATTGTCCAGACATTACTAGACTTTACGAACTTAGACAACTATCAACCTGGAGGAGGAGTTTCGCAGCTAGTATCATCAAGACTGTCACCAACAGCAAGCGACCAGCTATTACACTTTATTTTTAAATTTAAGTAACGTTAGTGTTTAAATAATATTAACACAACTATTTTATTTATTTTATCTAAGGGAATTCTTTTCAGACAATTATAATTCTGCAATTGTAAACACACGTTTAGTAACCTCGAAAGTTACATTTTAAATTGCTTTATAAAATTAGTAACTTTCAAGATTCAACAACTACAACCTTTTAATATTCTAAATAAATAATTTTAAACATTAAACCACATCACATTTGTTTTATTACAACACTCATTTTTGAAATGTCCTTTGCCTCTACATGTGTGACATATTACATTTTCGTACCTCATCTGTGAGCTATTCTTATATTCACCTGGAGAGTAGAAAGAGCAGTTACCATCGTTATCGACCTTATCACCTGTATTGGAGTTCTCTTTGTTTTTGAGTTCAGTATCCAATAACCTTGTTTTTACATCAGAATACGAATATACTGTCACGTCTTTATTCATTATTGTTTCTATCGATGTAATGACGCTCTCAAAGCTTTCCAGCATTGTCAGAAGAAGGTAACACGTTTTGTCGGTATCATCGGTTGCAACTTTGCTTACGCCATCAAGTTCTTTTATGAGTTTTTCGAATTTAGTGAAATGATCTTGTAATTCGCCATCGACGAACTTCATTTTCAATAGCTTTCGCATTATAAACATCTTAGATAATGCGCTTTTTCTCTGGAAGACATTTTCCAGATTTGCAATCATTTCTTTGGCACTTTGTGCACTCTCAATGTATTCAATATACTTATCTGATATTGACTGTGCGATGATGCATTGAGCTTTTACGTCTTTAGCTTGGAAACTGGTCAAATCTGCACCTGTGAGTGCTGCGATTTCTGTGTCTGTTTTATCTAATGCTACGAGTGCACCCTCTTTATTCAGAACAAGACGTATTCTATATTTCCAAGTGGAAAAATTATCTGCCTTTAGCAGGGGAAAGGGAACCGTAGACGTAGCCATTTTAGGTTAAGCACGTGAACTCTTTCACTTTGAGCCTGTATATGTAAACAAACTTTTCTCTGTAAATAATTCCGACGTAATTACAACTAACACACGTCTATATATCTCCAAATTACTAGTGTCGGCCCATAACCTGTTAGAGATATTATTTAATATTGGAATTATATTGCCAAATACAGTTAGACAACACGTTGATTAGAAAAGACTTTATTTCTTGAACTAATCTTGATAGAATACATACATCCATTATAACAATAATAATACGCGCATGCGTATTGTACATACATTGTTTAACCATATTTAAATTGTACATATGATATATTTGACAATTAGTAGTAATGTAGTAATCAGTGGTGTCATAGTTTCATAGTGTCAGCATGATTGCAGTGTGTGTCCTTAGCATTCGTGTCCACATGCCAAAATTGGTCAGCAGCTCAGAAACTGGATATGATTCACTCCTAGTATTCAGTTCAATGTGTTGTTGACATCTGCAGGTAATTTAAACCTCTGTTATTGTGAACACTAAGTTGGATTGTGCAACTGCTGAAACCATCAAGCCGAGTTTTTATATAGGAAATCATGTGATTGACAAGGAACCAATATGAGTCAGTACATTAATGCAAATGCAGCAGCTCAAAGCAATGCATCACTTTTAGTTAGTACCAAACAGCAACTGAAAATAGTTGTAACAGCCTCTGCTCGTAGTTGTAATGAAATTTTAGTAACATAAAAGTCATGTGTTCTTTATTTTGTGTTAGGTTTTCAGATAATTTGTTTTGAATTCATTAAGGTTATTTATTTGTTCAGGTTGGAGAGAAGACAGTTGATTATACAAATTGTATGAGCGTAGATAAACCCACAATTGAGTGTGCAGACATTATTGCCAATGATCCACTAGCAGTGTGTCGTTGTACTGTACCATTTAGCTTGGATAAGGCTTTTGAGGTAATTATTGATTATGGTAGATGCATTATATTGTATTGTAAAAAGGTACATTTTGATAACACATAAAACTTGTAAATAATATGACAACATTTGGAAGTATGTAAGTAAGGCTGGGTTTATGCATGCAATAACTATCGGACGATGTCGTGCGGTAAGATATCGCGCGTCATGAACAGTAATGGAAACAAATAATTCTGTTTATGCACTGCGATAAAATATCGGACGATAAATTTATCGTTGCGTAGTGAAAAATCACACGACATGTCTTAGAGAACGCAACGATTAAACTATCGGATGCGTTCTCTTGATACGTGGGCTGGAGTGGGACTGTTTATGCACTCGCACGATATTTCTATCGTCGGTCGTCCTGACGCCAGTGCTACCACCTACTAGCTTCTCCAGTCAGGTTCATGCAATTGTGGTGTTGACATCTGTTCAGGTTATTTCTTTTTGTGAAACATGGAAGACGCCTTGTTCGAAACGGAACGTTTCATTGATGAAATTAAAGTTAGAAAGTCACTGTGGGGGTCACCATTCCGAAGATTACAAAAATAGAGTCTTAAAAAAGAACCAATGGATTGAAGTCTGCTTACTTTTCAACCTCAACTTCAACGACCTGGATGCGAAAGGAAATCACAATTTTGTAAGTAGTCAATTTCTTAATCAATAATTTGTGTGGTATTAAATTTATAGGATTAGTTCCGCTGGTACTCAAAATATAATTATTGTTTACATACCTTGATGAGTCCGTCGTGTCTAGCATGTTTTGTTTGGTTGGCGAGCGCTAAGCAATCTGTGACGGGTTGATAATGATGTCTTTACATCGAAAGCGCTCGCCAGCCAAACAAAACATGCTAGACACGATGGACTCATCAAGGTATGTAAACAAGCATTTGTGTGTCTGTTATCTTGCTCCAAACCCACAACGGATTTCGCACATAGTTTTTTACAATATAACTTTTTAGATTCTCTCTTCTGATAACATACAGGGGTATTCCATTTTAATTCAACAAATGATCAGTGCATCACTATTTTTGATTTTGATGATATTTGGTATATGATAACTACCCACCTTGTAGTGGCCAAAAAATATTTTTTTATATTTTAAAAAAATTTGTTTCTTGAGTAATAGACTATTTTCTAACTCGCCAACAGGTAAAAACAGCCATTTTCGTCACTTTTTCCATGAGCTGTAGCATTCTTATTTTACATCGTACAGAGGTCAAAAGGTGCTTTTTGGAAAGAGTAAAGATGGAACTTCATCTTAGTGTACTCAAAATTCATTTTGTTCCCCCCCCCCATATCATACCTTTGGGTAAACATACCCAAATCTTGTAATGTTTACTGAAGTTACGTTTAAAAATTGTTTTTTCAAATTTTGGGCCCAAAATAAATAATGAAGGGCTTAGGGTAACAGGCCTGTTTTTTACCTTTTAACTCTTAGGTACTAGTAGTACTTATAAAAAAAATTGGACTGTTCCCGAGTGTCCTTCATTAAAAAAAATGGCCGCCAAATCATAAGATTTTGAAAATGTCTCATTTTTGGGGCCCAAATACCACATGTGGGACAGGTGGCAAAAATCTGAAATTTTTACAGCAGTAAGTACTTTTTATGTACTTTAAAACCATATAAAATTTATTTTGTTACTCAAAGGGGTTGACGAGTAATGAAGCCAACAAAACCTCTAAAAACACCATTCCTTCTAACCGTAAACAACTGTAATGGGACAATTTTGAAGGGTTTTATTTTTATTGCAATTATAAATGTAATATAAGGTCTACCCAAACAGGGCCTCAGTTTCGAACAATTAACATTCCTTGTTTTACCTTGTCGGGGCACCGAGACGTACACTTTGTCAGAGCCCTGCAATGAGCACTGTTTCTTAAGACATTGAAATGCGAGTATGTGCGCGGGTGATTGCGTTTTCCATTGGCAAACAACATAAACTTTGGGGCGATCCCCAGGACTAACAAATATATACAGACTCGCTACCAAGAGCGGAACCTATAATTTCACTAATGACCATGTCATGTGATTTTATCAGCAAATCAGAATGCAAGCTGGTGAGCATGGAGCGGAAGTGGCAGTGAGTGACGCCGTGGGTAGCGTCTCTTGTCTGTTGCCACACCGATAGCCGGCCGGCTGCCTATTAGTCTCGTGCATCGAAAGAAAATCTTTTCTTATAAAATGTGAACTTAAAAACCGGAAAACAGTGCTGAATGGGATTCCCTGGAACCTAGTGAAATCAAGTGAATTTTTTTTTCTTCAAAATTAAAGCAATAACTTTATTTTTTGGACATCGTGTGAGAAAAAATGCAGGACGCAGCACGTGGTCGGCAGTGACGACGCTTCAGAACGTAATTGTATTTCATCAAACCTATTATTCAAATTTCAAATAGAGATCTCTTATTTTACATCAATGGGGTAAAGCATGAATGAATGAGTGCGTGAGCAAGCTGGGTTGCTTTGTAATTTAAAGTATTTAGATACCGTAGTTATTAGCATGAGTAAGTCACCATGTTGGTTTTCTTTCTTGTGCCTGTATAAAAAGAAATTATAACAGATCAATAATAGTTTTAAAAAGGAAATGACAAGTAATTAAAGTTGAAAGAATATTTCAGAATCTATTTTCAGTGTAACGTAAAAGAAAAATGAAATTGTTGAGGTGAGAGTTGTGGTAGTATTTGATGACTGAGTAAAATGAAATAAAAAAATGTGTTAAGTGAACATATAAATATGTGTTTGTCAATTGCATTCACCTGTTGTTTTTCTCTGCTGAGTACACCAGACGATACTTTGGTCAATTACCGATAAAGGTAGGCAATACGATTTTTTAATGTTCTAAACAGTTAATTCACATGTACTGTTTCAGTTGACGCTCTTAACAGGGGCGAAATTTAATTATTTTAATCATTAATTAAGCTGAACTGCTTCAGTTGGCGCCCGAATGTACAGGGACGTTGTAAATTAAAATTAAATCAAATTAATTTACAACCTGGTCAAAATGGCAGAGAAAAACGAGAGTGCAAATTTGTGTGAAAATCTAGAGGAAGAGTCAATTTTAAATGTTATGCAAGACAATTTAGTATCGACAAATATTGATGAGCACGTAGACGATACAACAGACGAAATTGAGATAGTAGACACTAAGAGTAGCAAAAGCAATAGTGTAGTTATATTTAATCAGTTAGCGTAGATTATGGAATAATGATAATTTGAATGAGTTTAGAACGAAGTCAGTGATAAACTTGACAAACAAGACGAGAAAATGAAAGCAGAAAATAATAATTTAAACGCGTGTTTAAATGAATTTAAAACTGAAATGAAATCAGAAAATGATAATTTAAAAACGAGTTTGAATGAATTTAAAATTGAAATCAAATCAGAGATAAATGCTAGTAACGTAGAGCTGAAAACGGAAATAAACAAACAAGACAAAAAATTAAGAGAAATAGACAATAAATTAGAAGAACAGAGTAAAATTATTGCGGGAATGAAAGGTGAGATAATGATAAATATAAATAAAATGCAAGACGAAAGTAGAACGTTGAAGGATGAGTTAGAAAATGACACATTTATTGGTGAGCGTGACGAAATAACAGACGACCAGGGTAATAGTAAAATAACAAATAATAACAAAGGTATTAACAAGGTAGGTGTTAGTTACGAAAATAAAGTAACAAGTAATAGTAGTAAGATAGTGGAAAACGAGATATATAAAAGTAATACAATTCAAATAAATAGTGTAACGAATAGATGTAGGACGTCCGTCTTTGTTTAAGCCCCGCGATGGAAACCAATCTTTAACACGTAAATTTGTAGTCCTCCTTGTTTAAGCCCCGCGATGGAAGCCAATCTGTAACGCTGTGCTGAACTTTGTCGTTCAGCTCTGTCATTTTTACAATCGGAGAGTGCACCGATACCTAGCGGTAAAACGATGCGAAATTAATGTATCTACCGTTGGTAGTTAAGGGCAGTACTGAATTAAAGTAATAATTCGTGCTGCGCTCTTGTATCGAAATAAGACAGACTTATTACAGTGCCCGATCGCTGTCGCTATCTGTCGGCTTGTTGAGGCATTATAAAAGCCAGGTGCCGCTACCTGTCGCCTGATTAAAGACGGGCGAAGTGCTTCACCAACTGCGTTCCTTGTGCTTGTCTCGACTTGGAATTCTAAGTGATTGCCTCGTGGTAAATTCCTTCGGTGGAGAGAAGAATTAATTCCATCTTCTACTTCTAACAACTATGGAAAGATAAGTTCTTAAACGACTGCGGTGAGTCTTAATTACATTATATTAATTATATACTAAATTTCACGGGAGAAAACGTTTTTTTTAGTAAGCCTGAGTGAGCGTGCCCACTTGTTCAATCGTGCATTCTGAGATACGTAATTGTTGTAAAGTTTTTATAAACTAATAAAACTAGATTATTGGAGTGTCTGAATCTCGGCCCTAAAACCTAAAGTACATTAACAACAAAATAATTAAGTTTGAACTTTCATTAACACCGATGTGATGAGATACGTGTACATCAAATGTTGCACAATAGTTGTTGGTTAGGTGGTATAAAGTTTTGCTACAATATTAGTAAAACCTTATACATATATATGGGAACTTACTCAGGCACGTTTTAAATGTAAATCATGTCACATTCAAATTAATGGTGTTCTCAAATTATATGTAGTAAGAAAACTATGTGTTTTAAATAAATTCTGCACCACGTGGTAACCACAATTTCACTCAAAGTAATAAGTTCATAAGATGTTACAAAGCCAAAATAAAATTTTATATTGCAAAAAGTAACTCACATTAGGTGAGGTTCAGTTTATAAAGAATCATTGTTAGAGAGTTTTTAAATAAGGCATGTTGGCCAAAATAATTTTACCAAGTTTCATTATGTAGCCCATAACTAGGTGTTGCCTTTATATATGTATTTTGGAGGGTGTCCAAACAGTGGGGGCATTTGTGTGTGGTCTCTCACTAAAAATGTAATGTGTGAGCAGGGTTCGCCGACCAGAGACAAAGTCCTGCTACATTGTTGAACGAATTCCATCTTAAAAAGCTCCACACTCGCCACCGAAGAGAATTAGCTCACCACAACAACAACAACAACATGCCAATCATAAGATCGCCACGTTACCAATAAAAGACCATCCTTCTGGACCCATAAGCAGGTGAAAAACAACCATTTATAATTAACACGTAGAATCAACATGGCACCACCAGTTATACATAACCATCAGTTTCTACCTTTCAAGTTAAACATTCATTTGGATCCCCAATTGATGGGACAGTTTAGTGTGTACACTAAGAAAAAGAATATTGTAAAATTTCAATATATTTATAGTAAATTGTCAGTTCAGAGACTGATATGGTTACAAGACAGCATCCAACATAGATTTCCACTCATTTCTTTATAGGGCTATCGCTACAGATTTAAAGTCAGTTTTGTTATTAGTAATTTTCTCAAGTTTAATTTACTATGCATAAAAACATATATTTTCTCTTATTTTTAAAAATCAGTTTATTTCATTTGTATAAAAGGATTACTGGGGAGGTAGGCGAATTTTTAACTAGTTTCAACCAAGCTATGCCTGTCGAAACACTTTTCAACTTGTTTGTCGAGACTTGTTTGTTGAGACAAGTTTGTTGAAACAAGCCGAAAGTTGAATGAACATGTCCGTCTCTGACCCAAGTGTATTTTTTTATAAGGTGCTAATATTGTGCAATTTTCTCTTTTCATTAATTGGCCCTATTTAAGTATATATAAATTCTTTATACTCATTACGATAACTGGGGGGCGTTAATTATTTTAAAACAATTTTTATTTCTCACCGGAATTAGATACTTAAGCACTTAGCCACTTAGGCACTTACTTTTGAATTTTTATTAGGTCCTGGGGACATTTGTATGCTATACATTCTCTTATACACATGACGTGCAATTAACCCACACCATGTGGGTACTATTATAAATGTAAATTTCTAATCCTAATTGGGATTATTATTATAAAAAGAAAAGTTAGAATTTATATACACCAGAAGGGTAATATAAAAAAAAAGGGCGTGGCAAGAGACCTTTATGTATTTTATGTATACTGTTGTATAATGTATTTTTGTCCTGTGGAACATGTTATGTGTGTATATTTCTGTGTACATTTTGGGGGTTATAAATATTATACATTTTCTGTACTTTTGGTGGGAACTTGGGATATAGGGATTTATTATTCAATGTCTTTTACAACAGAAAGTTAACACATGTAGTCATGTGGGTATATCCTTTTCATTTGTTTTTAAGGGAGGTATTCTATCTCAATAATCGTGGCTGATCATTTCTTTAAGGAAATTATTTAATTTATTTAACAGTATAACAAGTATAGGAATTGTCACCTTTAAAATTTATTTAATTTGTTGAGTAATTATTTTTATTATTAATAGTAACAAGGAATGAAATCATTTATCTTCATTAATTTATATACAGTTTTATAAAAGGAACATATAAAATAAATTTTATATTTGATTAAATAGTTTAATGGGAGCTTTATTTTGAGGTTAATGATTATTTTAAATTTCAATTCATTGATGGTGTGACATAGTAATTATTTTCTTGGATTCAGTTAATATTTTTCAGGTGGCCTTGATGAGAGAGTATACTCATTTATTTAACTATTTTAAAGGGGAATTAAAGATTACTGTTGTAGTTATTCATTATATTATTATTATGAGATAGAATAATAAAAAGGGAGTTGTTAATTATTTAATTCTTGAGTTTTCATTGCAAGTCCTGTCTCACTGGATCCAGCGCAATTTTTAGCTTCTCTAGGCCTTAGCCTAGTTTTAATTAACTTGTGGCCCCTCTTTACAAAAAGAAATATTCTTTGTTAACTTACACCTTTTTGTGTATTATTTATACAATTATTAGTACTGAATGTATGATACTTAATATTGTATAATTTGAATAATAAATCTTATCACCGGAGTAACACGTGTTTTGCTCATTTACTTGCATTAGGCTTTTGGTCCAGAATTGCGTTAAGCAAGACAAGACAGAGGTATTCGGGTACTGAAATAACCATTCACACAACATGAGGATAACAAATTAGATTTTATTTAGTTATTACTGTTTACGATTACAAACAATTAGAGTCAATTAATACTTGATAAAATGCAAAATGGCGGCTTCATGACTTCCGTTTTCTAGCCATGCTTTCATGGTTACCTAGCCGTTTTCTTTGAAATTAAGGCTTTTATCAAATTCATTTACTGCAGTTAAAACTTCAAGAGGAATGTTTTTAAATTTTCTTTCTGTTAATAGTTACTCTAAACTTGATCACGAACCAACGCCTCAGATATATTTACTTAAGGTTGGCCAACTCTCACGTTCACACTATCACACACAACATTCATTTTTCTGATACTGAATACATTTTATTTTATAGATTTAGAGCTCATGTTTGAAATTTAGAAAGTAATTTTGAAAGGGCTTTCCTGAAATTGATGCGGCGTAGCCTCCTCAGAAGACTCCCATGTTGGCTGGCAGATGTTCGGCCGAATCTCTCTTTGTCCTTTTTTGTGCACTGAATTTACTAAACTTTTACATTGGTTGTCCACTGATGCTACATTATTGTTGCTCATTACATTTTTTAAACAATTCTTTCATTTTTATGGCAAAAACTGCCCACTACACTGTTTGAGCATGTGCTCTCTTTGAGTTGTTACTGACGACTGGGGGGCGATTCAGACGCAATTGTTATGTAAGTGGTCGTGCATCTGACGTCATTGGCTATTGTTCTCTAACCACTGTTTTGGTTAATACGTAATTGTTTTTTAACTCGTCATTGATTTGGTGACGATTTATTATCGCAGACCAATGGAAAGTCAGTATTGTCCGTGTTTTAGCGCCAACACTGCCATTTTCGTGGGTTCAATTTGCTCGTACGCCTCTGACCTTGGATCGTCTCTCCACCGGCGAATTTACATATTTATTGGGACTTGGGCCAAAACTAACCTTGTCTAACTTAACTTGATGATTACCATAAAATTCATAATAAAAATACCCTTACATCCCATTATTCCGATACAGACAATTTTGTACTGTTACAAAACCCCCTCAATGAAAGGTTTTGTGTCGAGACACAAAAACTTTCATTGACTCATTCATACTCCTCTAAAAGGATCAGTTCAGATATGTGCCACAACCCCCTGTAATGTTAATAAAATAAAAAAATCTCAATCACTTACCGTTGGTTCCATAGTGTCGATCGTACCCGTCTGACCTTACTGGACTTCTCCTGAGAGATCCCTACACCATAAGGCCATGAGGCACTGCACGCTCCTGTTCTGACGCTCCGGCCAGCTCAGGATCGCGGTCACAACACCATAAAAACTCTGAAACATTCAATACAAAATTTTAAAATAGTGGTCTCATTCATTTACATATCCGCAACTGATATGTTTCCTCTTAGATGCATTGGTTTGTGATTTGAGGCGTTGGTTTTAGTTATTTACAAAGTACCAAACAACACAATAAAACATAACAAGATTTAGGATAGATAAGCCTTCTACTTAACAACACTCCTACATATTTGTATCAATTGCTTTGACTCCCGTCAATATTAACTTGCCTCTTTCATCATAAAATTATACTCTTATAATAAACACAACATAAATTTTTTGATTCTCAAACAACAACTACTATTTTTATTCACTTACTTCAATTAATCATTACATTTATTTAGCATGGCAGTACTTCAATACTATCTAAATTTCTTTGTTAATTTCTTTACTTTAATTTCAAACCCTTTTCTACAGAATCACTTTTTTCTAGAGACTGGTTACTATAACACAATTTTTTATGTTATTATGGTCACTACCCTTACAGTAGCCTCCTAACCACACACACTATTGCTTTGATATGAATGAACTGTGACGTTCATTTGCTTCCACAAGGACTGTACTTATTTCGAGGAATCTATTGCCTCAGTGCCCTTGCTTCGGCATTACATTGGAAAAGTTAGGTATCAACATACCTTGTTCTCTTGCTCAAAAACAAGTTCGTTAATTATTTAAAATCTTATTCACATAGACACTTTACAAGTTCTAGCTTTCACCTTCACTGACAACTTCTTTTACTGCAAATTAGGAACTACGACAATGGATCACTTTATAAAATTACACAAAATAACACATCTTTTTCTTTCTCTCTCTCGCATTTTCTCTTTCTTCTCTCTCTTTTTTTTTTTTTTTTTTTTTTTTTTTTTTTTTTCTTTCTTTTTTTTTTTTTTTTTTAACTCTAATGTGACCAATACAATTTTAAGTTTGTGGCATTGTGCGTTCCTATTACCCTCCCTGTATCCATGTCCTGCAACACATATGAATTTTTCATCTTTATATCTACTATTTCGTAAGGTCCTTCATAAAGCAGGAAGAATTTCTTTATCTCCTTTTCTTGAGCACTCGACAGATCGTGCCTCCTCACTAATACCAACTGTCCTATTTCATACTTTACCCACTTACCTTTTGTGTCGTGTCTAAGTTTCATACGTTCGCCTTTGCTTAACAAGTTCTCGTTGGCCAGCCGGATCTTAATGCTCACATCCGTCTGCTCGCTCTCCTCTGGATAATCAAACAGCTGTTCCAATATTCTTAGAGGGCGTGTTCCCGTTATTAACTCGTGAGGTGTATAGCCGGTGGACTCGTGGGTGGTACTGTTCAGCCAATTTTCTACCTTCCTTACGTATAACGGCCACTCGCTGTGTTTAGCGTGACAATAGGCTCTAAAGATCCTGCCTATCTCTCTCATGACACGCTCAGCCTGGTTTGACTGGGGATGATACACAGCCGTATGCTTCGTGAGGATTCCTTCCCATCCTAAGGTCTGGCGCCATTTCCCACTGATGAACTGTGGCCCGTGGTCCGACAAAATTACCCTCGGCTTACCCACGTTAATCATGTAATCCTTAGTCACCTTCTCACTCAATACCTTACTGGTAGCTCTCTTTACGCTATACAGTTTCACATACTTCGAAAAAGTGTCAAGTAATACAAAAATATACATAACTCCGCCTCTACCCTTTGGCAATGGTCCAAACAAATCTACCGCAACTAAATCAAATGGTCTCCCTACCTTTATAAAATTCAACTCTCCTTCGACTCGATAATTTACCACTTTTGATTTCTGACACAAATCGCAACTCCTCAATACCTTCCTCACTCGTCTTTCCATATTCCTGAAAACACATGACTCCTTCAATACATTGACACACTTCTTCGCTCCAAAATGACCGTATCTATGATGACAATCCCAAATGATCTTCTCCTCCAATCCTGCGGGTATCACTAACTTCCAATCACGCTCACCCCCTACTACCCTTTTAAACAATAATCCTTTGTAAATTTGGAAAACGTGGCTATACTCTGATTCCTCCACGTCCGTTTCTAAGCTGTTGATTATCTTACCCGACTTACCATCTGCTCTTTGCATGGTGCTGATATCTTTTAACTCTTCTCCAAATACCTGATCCTCCCTTGTTATCTTGAAAATCTCGATCTCCTTTAGATCTCTACCTGTCCTGTTATTCTCGCTGTCTACTCTGGAGAGAGTGTCAGGTACCTTGTTCTCTGTCCCTCGGATGTATTCCCACTCTAAGTTGTATTCCTGTAGTACGAGCACCCATCGTGTGAGACGGCTGTGAGCAAGCTTGCACGTGTTCAAAAAAGATAACGCCTTGTGGTCCGTTTGTATGATGGTTCTGTTTCCCAGGATATATGTTCTAAATTTTCCTACGGCGAATACAATGCTCAACAACTCTTTTTCTGTTGTTGTATAATTTTTCTCCGCTGGCAGTAAGGATCTACTTGCAAAAGCTATTGTGAGGTGTTCCTTTTCTTTATCCTCCTGGTACAACTCTGCCCCGACGGCTACATTACTGGCGTCTGTTTGTAGATAGAACACTTTCTCAAAATCCGGGTGGTTCATCATGATCATTTCGCTAAATTTCCTTTTAATTTCCTCGAAAGCCCCGCGCTCTACTTCGCTCCATTTCCACTGATGACTTTTCTGTAGTACGGCGCTTAATCTTGCCGTCACGTGAGCGTAGTTCCTCTGGAATTTTCGGTAGAAGTTGCACAGCCCTAGAAAACTCTGAAGTTGTTTTATATTCCTCGGTTCAGGGAAGCGCATGATTGACTCAACTTTGTCCGGATTTGCAGATATCCCTTGCGGTGTAATAATAAAACCTAAAAATTTAATCTCTGTTTGCAAAAATTCTGACTTCTCCCAATTCACGGTAAGTCCTCCTGCTTCTAATTTCGTTAATACGTATTTTATATGTTCTAAATGTTCTTCGAAAGTCCTGGATGCTATTAAGACGTCGTCTACATAAACGGTCAAGAAATCCAGATCCTTTGGTCGCAAAATTTTGTCTAGACATTTTATGAAGCTGGCCACACTGGTATTCAAGCCAAAAGGTAGTCTCCTGAACTGGTAGTTCTTTCCATTGAATAAAAATGCGGTGTATTTCCTGCTTTCTTCAGCTAACGGTACCTGCCAATATCCTGCAGTAAGGTCCAGCGATGTCATAAACTTCACGCCGCTAAATTTTTGGAATATTTCGTTTATCGGTTCTGGTGACTCTCGGTCGGGTATGATTATTTGGTTTATTCTTCTTGCGTCCAAACACAGTCTGACTCTGCCATCCTTCTTTATTACTACTACCAAATGATTCGAGTAGGGCGATACTGATCTTTCTATTATATTACCTTCCAGCATTTTATCTAACTCCTCTTGCACCGCTCGTCTTTTGGAATAAGGTACAGGATAACTCCGTTGCATGAAGGGGGTATGTTCTCTAATCTGTAAAGTACACTCATAATCCTTTGCCCTTCCCGGTATGTCGGCAAACACTCCCTTAAACTGCTCCACCACCTGCCACAACGCTGCACGCTGGCCATTCCCAACACCGGACCCTTCACTCCGAAACTTATCGGCCCTTATCTCCCATACTGCATCATTAATATTGCTCTTGTCATTATCATCATCAAAATTATACTCAGCCTCTACACACCAATTAATTCTCGTATCGCTATTTTCCTCCTCGACTCGTTTTTTCAATAACCTTACTCCCGTGGTTTCAAATTGATCTAACACCCGTTCAAAATTAACTCTTACCGACCGGTCACCCCCGTCTAATTCTATCACCTTTTCTTTAAAATTTATCACTGCTCTATTCTGTTGTAAAAAATCGTTACCTAAAATAATATCCAAACTCAAACCCTTAACTACAAAAAATGTATTCACAAAATTTATTCCATTTATCAAAAAGTTCAAATGTATCTGTTTCGTCACCCGTTTACTCCTTACCCCGGTAACTCCTATCACCGTGACCCCTGCTACTGGCAACACTGGAATGTTTTTATTAAATTCTTTTAATTCGGTTAAAATGTTTTCAGCTATCACTGAAATCTCACTACCTGTGTCTACCAATGTTCGGTAATGCTTACCTTCTATATTTACCTGAATCTCTGTTAATCCTGCTCTCCCTTTCGTCAAAGTGTGGTTCTCCTCTTCTAATAAATCCTTTACTATGTCTGTTTGAATTACGTTGCTGGAGATGTCTTCTGTTGGTGGGACCTCATGCGCTTCTCTGAACAGTGGTTGGGTCCTGGCTACCACTGTCGGTTCTAGTTTTCCGGCTGTCTTCTATTATTTCTCATTTCCTGTTGTTGTTGTTGATCGTTAGGCCGTCCTTGTCTGTGGTTGGATGTACCACTGGTACTTGGCCCTCCTTTATCGGTTGATGTGTACTGTCTCCCATGTTCTCTCCTCCTGTGTTCTTCTTTAGGCAATAGGCATTTGAAACATTGTCGTCGGTGGGCGTAGTTTCTTCTTCCGCACCTGGAACAGTTCCACTCACCTGTCTGTTGAAAATTACTTCTGGGCCCATACTTACTCTCGTGGTTGCTGTTTCCCTGATAGTTACTCTTGTGTAGATTAAATTCTATGTTCTTGTCATGGTGATTTGTCAATATAGGCCGCCTGATTATTTCACGGTCCCTAATACTCTGTAAAATATCCAAAATCCGCTCCAACTCACTTAAACTCTCTATCTCCTTCGTCATTAAAGTCACCTGTGCTTCCCTGGGTAGATGTTTGCTTACATACCTGACGAACGATTGAAATGGTATCGGCGGTTCGAGATACTTTGCCTCATTATACAATTTCGTCACGTACATGGTTATGTTACTTTGTCCTCCAAAACTACCGACTCCCATAATATGACTTCTCAAACTCTCCTGCTCCTCTTCCGGCCAAAATTTATTTTTAAACGCCCTCTCAAATGTTTCGAAACTGTCCCACTCTACTCTATGCGCTTCTACCCATATAACCGAATTACCTTTAAAACATCTAACGATTTTCATTAATTGTATCTCCCAATTGTGGTTACTAAAACGGCTGTACTCACGCGTCTGGTTTAAAAATCTCATGGGGTGTATTATTTTATTTTCGTAGTCAAAATTTTCTAATTCGATTTCCCCATACGCGTCCCTGGTTACAATTATTCTTTCCGTAATACCGGTACAACTTTTGTGAATCTCCCCTCGTAACTCATTCCGCACTTTAATTATATCGTTTTCAATCACATTACATTTAACATGCACATTATTATCATTTTGTATAACTAGGTTATCTATCTCTTTAATTTTATTCTGTAACATGCTCATTCTCTCGCTTGTGTTATTCTCATTTTTTAATACTATCTTGTCTACTGTTTCAAAATGTTTGGTTATGTTTACTACATCTAATTCGCATTTCTCTATCTTGTTCTGTAAAATATTAGCTTTCATCTCTATTTGTTTATTTGTTTCAAAATTATCAGTACTCTCTATCTGTTTACTAATTGTAGCTAAACATTGGTTTTCTATTTTTTCACATTGTATTTCTATTTGATTCTGAACTGTCTCATTGATTTGTTTAATTTTGTCGTCTAATCGACTTATTTTATTAGTAAATTGCTCATTATCATTTTCTGTATGTTTTTGTATACTACCACACTGTATTTCTATTTTATTTATTCTCTCATCAAATTTACAGCTCTGTTTTTTAATTTCTTTTTTAATATCACTCAATTGTACATCGAATTTGATGCTCTGCTCATTGAAAAGCAGTTTCATCGTTTTTATTATGTCATTTTCTTCCATTCTGGTATTTACTATAGGCGTTGAGTTCGCCTGTGGCGTGCTCAACATCAATGATTCTGTGTTTGTATTTTCTACGTTAATGCTTTCGTTATCTGCCATTTTATCGTACTGATGGTACTAAACTTTGTTTTTATTTGTTGTGTACGTCTTTTATACTATAGGTAATCTCTGTAGATAACCTCTCTTTTCTGTTTATTTCTTTACCCATCTAACCTCCGCTTGTCTGCTTATTTATATATTTTTTATTAATATTTAAAGTCCAAGTTCGGGCTGCCATCTGTTAACTTACACCTTTTTGTGTATTATTTATACAATTATTAGTACTGAATGTATGATACTTAATATTGTATAATTTGAATAATAAATCTTATCACCGGAGTAACACGTGTTTTGCTCATTTACTTGCATTAGGCTTTTGGTCCAGAATTGCGTTAAGCAAGACAAGACAGAGGTATTCGGGTACTGAAATAACCATTCACACAACATGAGGATAACAAATTAGATTTTATTTAGTTATTACTGTTTACGATTACAAACAATTAGAGTCAATTAATACTTGATAAAATGCAAAATGGCGGCTTCATGACTTCCGTTTTCTAGCCATGCTTTCATGGTTACCTAGCCGTTTTCTTTGAAATTAAGGCTTTTATCAAATTCATTTACTGCAGTTAAAACTTCAAGAGGAATGTTTTTAAATTTTCTTTCTGTGAATAGTTACTCTAAACTTGATCACGAACCAACGCCTCAGATATATTTACTTAAGGTTGGCCAACTCTCACGTTCACACTATCACACACAACATTCATTTTTCTGATACTGAATACATTTTATTTTATAGATTTAGAGCTCATGTTTGAAATTTAGAAAGTAATTTTGAAAGGGCTTTCCTGAAATTGATGCGGCGTAGCCTCCTCAGAAGACTCCCATGTTGGCTGGCAGATGTTCGGCCGAATCTCTCTTTGTCCTTTTTTGTGCACTGAATTTACTAAACTTTTACATTGGTTGTCCACTGATGCTACATTATTGTTGCTCATTACATTTTTTAAACAATTCTTTCATTTTTATGGCAAAAACTGCCCACTACACTGTTTGAGCATGTGCTCTCTTTGAGTTGTTACTGACGACTGGGGGGCGATTCAGACGCAATTGTTATGTAAGTGGTCGTGCATCTGACGTCATTGGCTATTGTTCTCTAACCACTGTTTTGGTTAATACGTAATTGTTTTTTAACTCGTCATTGATTTGGTGACGATTTATTATTGCAGACCAATGGAAAGTCAGTATTGTCCGTGTTTTAGCGCCAACACTGCCATTTTCGTGGGTTCAATTTGCTCGTACGCCTCTGACCTTGGATCGTCTCTCCACCGGCGAATTTACATATTTATTGGGACTTGGGCCAAAACTAACCTTGTCTAACTTAACTTGATGATTACCATAAAATTCATAATAAAAATACCCTTACATCCCATTATTCCGATACAGACAATTTTGTACTGTTACATCTTTTTGTTTTAACTACTCAAGATGAAGTAGGGGTTACATTTGGTAGCAGAGCGTGGTTACCACGAGGGTCAACCCGAGGGTCCTGTGGGTGTGACGGGGCTTGCAAACTTAGGAAATATTTTGGAACTTTCACAATGTTAAGTTCAAATAGAACTTAGAAAAATTTTAAAGGCCCTATATCCCCAGTGAAAATATTTTTTGTTAGTTTTAAGGTTTGAAATATATGTACATGTACTTGCCCGCCTTGCATAGTGAATTGTGCCATGTGGTAGGAAATATTAGAAGGGGAAATCCCTGGGCAAGACTTATCGCAGTTCGGTGCTTGGTTAGTTTGAGTTACCTTGCCCATGTTTGGGGAGGTGTTGCTTTTTTTTTGTGATTATGCGGTATGGCCCGATCGGCAGTCGGTTTCTTCCGATAAATGGTAGCCGGAGGTAACCTAAGAAATGTTAAAATAAATTTTCGTTGGTCGGTATTTTGTTTTTCGTGTTGTGTGTGTGTCACGTTCCTTTTGTCTGGTGTGATCGAGTGTGAGCAGTTCAGGTAGTGGGCTAGTTCTCGCATCGGTAGGTGGACCCGCAGTCTACTCTTTGGAAGAACAGTACTTGGGTTTTTCAGATTCTGGTTTTATTTAAAATAAGTTTTAAAGTTTATGTTAAGTGTGCCGACCGCGAAGTGAGGATGACTTCAATGAATCCTGAGTTGTTTTTAAGGGAGGAAATTGAGTTCGAGCTCCGGGCCCGGGGTAAAGAAACCCGAGGCAATGTCCAAACCTTACGGCGGCTGCTCCGTGAAGCGCTGGCCGCGGGTGATGCGCTCTCCAGGGTCACTATCACTGACCCCGAGAGTGAGTGGGAACGGTGTATGGAAAAATGGGGTGAGCTGCAGGAGTTGGCTCAATCCGTCGAAAGTTTGGAGGAGGGACCGGGATGCTCTCTCGTTGTCCGGCGGATCCAGCAACGTATGCAGCACTTAATTCATCGGCTGCAGAATTTACAGGCACAAGTCTGTGAACCGCCATATAATATACCGCCACCATATAATATAACAGACATAATACAGGAGATTACCTCGACCCTCCAAGGGTCACCACTGGTAAGAGCATCCACCCCAATTCCGGTTGTGGAGGAGTCCGTGGTCTCAGCGGTGAACACTTCTTCATACAGAGAAGTAGAGCCTGTACGGACTGGTTCGGGGGCGGCAACGTACAACCACCTGCCCAACCCACTTGCCCATATAATACAACAACTTCCAGTCGTGGACGGACTGGAAGCAGACAAACTATTACCTTTTTTCAAAATAGTCTTTGAATTGAAGGACTATCCGGGTATGCTGGAGCGAACGGTGCTCGAACTCATCTTCCCCTACTGTCGCGGTACCATGGCTGACAGGGTGGCGGAGGTAATGCGACGCAAGGAAGGTGTGGATGAGTTCCACCGGGTGGTGCTGAGGGCGTTCGTACCCAGTAGACTGATGGAGCAATTGCGCCATCGTCATTTTTATAGAGTACAGGCACGGGGCGAAAAATTGGCCCAGTACGTGCTGCGAATGCGCCAGGTAGCTCGTATTCTGGGAATGGGCATGTCGGAGGAACAGGTAGTACAACACATTCTCGACGGCGTCTCTGCCGACGACCGTCTGCGACTAGTTTTTGCACAGCGGCCGCAGTGGTTTACCGACCTGGAGCGACTCTGCGTTATGACGGAAACCATGCAGATGACCGACCAGGCGAGCGGAGACAGTAGACGAGCCGAACCAAGACCTCAGACATCGGAAGGGACCCGAGAGCCTACCTTCCCCCGACAGGCCCAGCCAGCTCGAAATCGTCAGCAAACGAATTCAAATTCCGTGATTTGTTATAATTGTAACCGCCCGGGACACGTGGCGAGAAATTGTACGCGAGGGCGCGCGCGACCAGCACCACCTATGTCTAGACCAGCGCCAAAAAACTAAGTAGACAGGGGAAGATATTTCGGAGGATGTCTTCCCCCCGCTTCAATTCTGTTCAACTTCCGCCGACCTCCAGGCAGTCGTTAAAAGACCAATCTTCTGATATCAAGGTCCAGTCCGCTACCTCGCAACAACTTTCTGTATGCCCCTTTCTGTCGCTCGAGGTAAAGGGGGGTCAGCTCAGAGCCTTAGTTGACTCCGGTTCAGCCCGTTCCATCATTTCATCTCGGGTACATGCGGACCTTGAACGACAGGGTTTAATTAAAAGGTCAGACAAGTCATCTGCAATATGCTGGACGGCATCCCGGGAAATCTTGCCTATCTCCCGGGTTACTTCCTTTAAGATCAAAATCGATGGGTTTTCTTGGGTGTGGTCTTTTCTGGTTTCTCCTGCTCTGGGAGTGGATTGTATCATTGGTGCCGATTTCATCGCAAAAAGTGGTCTCGTGCTGGACATCCAAGCGCACCAATGTTTTTTTAAATTTAATCGGGAGGTTTTAATTCCGTTCCTTGGGTACCAGGGCGCTAAGCCGGGTATCCAAGAAGTAGCTTGTCCCGATTCTGCACGAGACCATCTCACTCCACCCCAGCAGACGGCCTTAGATCATTTGTGTGAGGAATTTCCCGAGGTGTTAACTCCTACTTTGGGACTCACACACCTGCTGGAATACAAAATCAGCCTTACAGATTCGAAAATAGTGAGGTCACACCCTTACAAGTTTGCCCCTCCAAAGATGACCATTCTGCGAGAGAAGGTTCAAGAATTATTGGACCAAGGGGTGATTGAACCTTCTCATTCCAGCTATGCCAGTCCAGCATTTTTAGTGCCAAAGCCTGGTGGCAAACAAAGAATGGTTATTGATTACAGGAAGTTGAACGCCAATATCGAGGTGGATTCTGTTCCCCTCCCGGATTTACATTCGGCCTTTGATTGGTTCAGTGGGGCCAGATTTTATACCATTATCGATCTGAACGCGGCCTATCATCAGATACCTCTTGCCAAAGAAAGTAAACCATATACGGCTTTTTGTGTACCCTGGAATTTGTACCAGTACACAAGGGTTCCCATGGGTTTGGCTGTGGGGGCCCAGACACTTACTCGCCTTCTCGACACTGTCTTTCACGACATCAAATTCCGTTTCGTCTATAATTATCTTGACGATCTTTTGGTATATAGCGAGACTTTCGAAGATCATCTGAGGCATTTAAGAGAGGTGTTGGGTCGTTTAAGAGAGGCTGGCCTCACTGTCAATCCCGAAAAGGTTCGTTTCGCCCAAGAGAGTATTTCTTTCTTGGGCCATTTAATTTCATACAAGGGCGTGACGGTAGACCCAGAGAGGACACAAGGCATCCGTGACTTTCCTCCGCCAAGGGATGCGAAAGGCATAGCGAGATTCGTCGGTATGATAAATTTTTATCGGCGTTTCATACCGAATATCGCTGAAATTGCCGCTCCCTTGAATAAACTGAGGAAGAAGGGGGCAAAGTTTACATGGGGGGAAAACCAACAGAAGGCTTTCGCTACCTTAAAGGAAGCCATCATTTCCCCACCGGTGTTGCGGATGCCCGACTTTTCAAAGCCGTTCATTTTGCAGACGGACGCGAGTTCGGTTGCGCTCGGAGCGGTCCTTTCCCAAGTTATTGACGACGCTAGGCAGCCTGTGGCTTTTATCTCACGCACGTTGACCCAGCAAGAACGTAAATCATCCGTTTATGAGCTAGAGTGTTTAGCTGTTGTGTACGCTCTAGATAAGTTCAGGCGTTTCCTGGAACATGCTGAGTTCCTGCTCGAGACCGATAATCAGGCTCTCTCATGGCTTCTAGCTCATCCCCGGCAACTGGGTAAAATTGGTAGATGGGTGGTGAAAATCTCATCCTTTAAGTTCACCGTGCAACACATCAGGGGATCCCAGAATGTGGTTGCAGATGCCTTATCCCGTATGTTTGCCCAACCCAGTGATGCCCAAGCTGAGCAACCCTGTTCCGTTCTTCTCGATTTTCCATTAGCCTTCACTGATGTGTTACCCCATCAGTTAAACGACGAAGTGCTGGGTCAAGTCATCCAAAATATTAAGCAGGGTAACGTACAGGCCCCTTATTTCTTGTCCAAGGGAGTCCTTTGTTGTCGAGAAAGAAAAGGACGAGCACCTAAAATCGTGCTGCCTAGCAAATTAGTGCCCATGGTCTTCAGTTATTACCATGATTCCCCAATCGGAGGCCACAAGGGAATTTCGAAGACCATTTCCAGTATTAGGAAACATTTTATCTGGAAGGGCATGGATAGAGACATCGCGACGAGAGTAAAAAACTGTCATCTGTGTGGCTTGAGCAAGCCTGCCCAGAACACGAAATTAGGGTTATCTTCTGAGGTGGCGAGCAGACCAATGGAAAAGTTATTTATTGACTACGTGGGGCCGTTCCCCCGTAGCAAGTCAGGTAATGCTTACCTGCTTGTTTGTGTAGATGCTTTTTCAAAGTTTGCCTGGCTACTGCCCTTACGACAGGCAACCGCTCGTTTGACCATCAACGCTTTACAGAACCACGTTTTTCAGCATTTCGGTCTTCCGACCATCATTGTCTCGGACAATGGCCCGCAATTTATTTCAAACGAATTCAGGCGTATGTGTTTCGCCAGTGGCATCAAACACGTAACCACTTCCCCTTATTACCCACAACCGTCCCATGCGGAGAGATTCAATCGGAATCTCCGGTCCGCCTTGATTGCTTATCACGCTGAGCAACAAACCACCTGGGATCAGAATCTGAAGTGGTTACAATTAGCCTTCAACACGGCCAGACACGACAGTCATCAGGCCGTGCCCTTTGAAATTTTGTTTGGATTCTCGCCCGCACTCCCGTTGACCAACCTATGGGATATCGAAGATCTTCTGCCGCGGGAGCCCAATAATAGAACTGCGGAGAGATGGAAAATCGCTCGGAAGAATTTGCTGCGAGCGCACGAGCGGGTCCGTCGGCGTTATAATCAGGGGCGTATTCCAAACCCCTTCCGGATTGGTGACTGGGTCTATTGCCAAAGCCACCCACTCAGCTCGGCTGCCGACAAACGTGCTGCGAAACTATGCTACCGTTGGTCGGGGCCATACCGTATCATAGGATTTACGTCACCGGTGACGGCCCGGATGGGCGTACCGGGAGACAAACAAAAATTGATGACAAGCCACATTTCCAAACTCAAACGTTGTCGGGGGCTATCAAAAACGTTCGAAGGGGGATAGTCCCCGTAAAGATAGGACGGACGTCCTTGTTAAATGTGGAAGTCGTGTTCAGGCGAATGGGGCGAGCCTCAGGAGATCGGAAGATCTACCTAGGTAGGAATCTTTCTTTTGTCTTTTGCTGTCTCTCTCTCTTGTGCTGTATGCGGACTCTGATCAGGTCAGCATGCAGCACCCGCACACTTACATAATACATATCTTCTTTCGTCTCTTTCATTTTCCTTTTTGATTTCTGTTCTCCTGAGAGCAAGCTCAGCTGAGCCAACCCAACCACGACGTCCACCGGTATCTTTTGGGGAGAGGTACACTGCAGGGTACCCTCCTGGCCTTTAACGTTGGGGCAACTATGTTGCCCTTTTGGGGTGAGGGTGTGCTGAACTTTGTCGTTCAGCTCTGTCATTTTTACAATCGGAGAGTGCACCGATACCTAGCGGTAAAATGATGCGAAATTAATGTATCTACCGTTGGTAGTTAAGGGCAGTACTGAATTAAAGTAATAATTCGTGCTGCGCTCTTGTATCGAAATAAGACAGACTTATTACAGTGCCCGATCGCTGTCGCTATCTGTCGGCTTGTTGAGGCATTATAAAAGCCAGGTGCCGCTACCTGTCGCCTGATTAAAGACGGGCGAAGTGCTTCACCAACTGCGTTCCTTGTGCTTGTCTCGACTTGGAATTCTAAGTGATTGCCTCGTGGTAAATTCCTTCGGTGGAGAGAAGAATTAATTCCATCTTCTACTTCTAACAACTATGGAAAGATAAGTTCTTAAACGACTGCGGTGAGTCTTAATTACATTATATTAATTATATACTAAATTTCACGGGAGAAAACGTTTTTTTTAGTAAGCCTGAGTGAGCGTGCCCACTTGTTCAATCGTGCATTCTGAGATACGTAATTGTTGTAAAGTTTTTATAAACTAATAAAACTAGATTATTGGAGTGTCTGAATCTCGGCCCTAAAACCTAAAGTACATTAACAACAAAATAATTAAGTTTGAACTTTCATTAACACCGATGTGATGAGATACGTGTACATCAAATGTTGCACAATAGTTGTTGGTTAGGTGGTATAAAGTTTTGCTACAATATTAGTAAAACCTTATACATATATATGGGAACTTACTCAGGCACGTTTTAAATGTAAATCATGTCACATTCAAATTAATGGTGTTCTCAAATTATATGTAGTAAGAAAACTATGTGTTTTAAATAAATTCTGCACCACGTGGTAACCACAATTTCACTCAAAGTAATAAGTTCATAAGATGTTACAAAGCCAAAATAAAATTTTATATTGCAAAAAGTAACTCACATTAGGTGAGGTTCAGTTTATAAAGAATCATTGTTAGAGAGTTTTTAAATAAGGCATGTTGGCCAAAATAATTTTACCAAGTTTCATTATGTAGCCCATAACTAGGTGTTGCCTTTATATATGTATTTTGGAGGGTGTCCAAACAGTGGGGGCATTTGTGTGTGGTCTCTCACTAAAAATGTAATGTGTGAGCAGGGTTCGCCGACCAGAGACAAAGTCCTGCTACATTGCTGAACGAATTCCATCTTTAAAAGCTCCACACTCGCCACCGAAGAGAATTAGCTCACCACAACAACAACAACATGCCAATCATAAGATCGCCACGTTACCAATAAAAGACCATCCTTCTGGACCCATAAGCAAGTGAAAAACAACCATTTATAATTAACACGTAGAATCAACATGGCACCACCAGTTATACATAACCATCAGTTTCTACCTTTCAAGTTAAACATTCATTTGGATCCCCAATTGATGGGACAGTTTAGTGTGTACACTAAGAAAAAGAATATTGTAAAATTTCAATATATTTATAGTAAATTGTCAGTTCAGAGACTGATATGGTTACAAGACAGCATCCAACATAGATTTCCACTCATTTCTTTATAGGGCTATCGCTACAGATTTAAAGTCAGTTTTGTTATTAGTAGTTTTCTCAAGTTTAATTTACTATGCATAAAAACATATATTTTCTCTTATTTTTAAAAATCAGTTTATTTCATTTGTATAAAAGGATTACTGGGGAGGTAGGCGAATTTTTAACTAGTTTCAACCAAGCTATGCCTGTCGAAACACTTTTCAACTTGTTTGTCGAGACTTGTTTGTTGAGACAAGTTTGTTGAAACAAGCCGAAAGTTGAATGAACATGTCCGTCTCTGACCCAAGTGTATTTTTTTATAAGGTGCTAATATTGTGCAATTTTCTCTTTTCATTAATTGGCCCTATTTAAGTATATATAAATTCTTTATACTCATTACGATAACTGGGGGGCGTTAATTATTTTAAAACAATTTTTATTTCTCACCGGAATTAGATACTTAAGCACTTAGCCACTTAGGCACTTACTTTTGAATTTTTATTAGGTCCTGGGGACATTTGTATGCTATACATTCTCTTATACACATGACGTGCAATTAACCCACACCATGTGGGTACTATTATAAATGTAAATTTCTAATCCTAATTGGGATTATTATTATAAAAAGAAAAGTTAGAATTTATATACACCAGAAGGGTAATATAAAAAAAAAGGGCGTGGCAAGAGACCTTTATGTATTTTATGTATACTGTTGTATAATGTATTTTTGTCCTGTGGCACATGTTATGTGTGTATATTTCTGTGTACATTTTGGGGGTTATAAATATTATACATTTTCTGTACTTTTGGTGGGAACTTGGGATATAGGGATTTATTATTCAATGTCTTGTACAACAGAAAGTTAACACATGTAGTCATGTGGGTATATCCTTTTCATTTGTTTTTAAGGGAGGTATTCTATCTCAATAATCGTGGCTGATCATTTCTTTAAGGAAATTATTTAATTTATTTAACAGTATAACAAGTATAGGAATTGTCACCTTTAAAATTTATTTAATTTGTTGAGTAATTATTTTTATTATTAATAGTAACAAGGAATGAAATCATTTATCTTCATTAATTTATATACAGTTTTATAAAAGGAACATATAAAATAAATTTTATATTTGATTAAATATTTTAATGGGAGCTTTATTTTGAGGTTAATGATTATTTTAAATTTCAATTCATTGATGGTGTGACATAGTAATTGTAACGGTACGGATTTGTGAGCCACCCAGTTTAATTTCATATTAATTCAAATCATCATTTTAAGCACTTTCCAAATTGCCAGACTTTCACCTGTAAGGAGCCTCCAGTACAGCAATGCAACATACACAGCCAGCCAAAACAACTGCCAGACGCATTGCACAATCACATAGCAGCAGGCTTGTGTGTGAAACCCAGTATGCAGTGTGTCATTAGAGAGTGCACAACAGACAGCCAGCATCAGACAGTAAAGTGTGTAAGTTAAAACAGTGGCCTCGGGAGTACAAGATAGGCCGTAGAATAAATTCGGCCTATCTAGTTAAGTGTTAAAACATTTATAAAAAGTGCCAGTTGTGACATAGGGCCGCGCGGCCAGCCTAAAAAACTTCAAGTGACTTTCTAAGTGCGAAAAGTTACGTCGGCCGACTAAATAAATAATATACGTATAATTCGAACAGTGGTGACTGATGGTCATAACATTGACGTGAATTAACCAGTGTACCAGAGAAAAAAAAAAAACAACTAAACGCGGAGTGAACCGTAATGTTGAACAAACAGCGATTGTACGACTCGCCGAGAGACACCTGGAACGGTTAAGTACCATCAGTAACTAATTGGCCAAAACTTTTAAATTTCACAGATATAATGGGTAGAATACTAACCAAATTAACTAAATGAAATAGAAGGGTGAGAGAGAGAGAGTGAGTGAGAGCGTAAGTTTGGGGTACGTACCTACAAAGTAAAATACTGGTTCATAGATTGAGTAAATTAATTAATTGTAAAATTTTTTGCATTATCTTGCTGTTGTAAGGGGATGATGCAAAGACCATTGTAGTAACTTTTTTATATCACTTTCATGTAATAAGTAATTAAGCGATTTTTGTGTGTAAACTGTTGTTCTACAGAGAGTAAAGAGGGAAATTAATTAAAGAAAAATAAATAAGCGCCATTCATTACATAACGTGTGTTAGCGTAATTATTCGTAACTCAAACAAATAATCCTGTCTGCAGCTGTTTTCGTCTGAAAGACTTTGGAATAAAACCCTAAGGTAAGAGAATTATAATTTTGTAAGTAATTCGTAGAGTTACATTTGGCCCCGAACCAGGGACCCGAGTCATATAATTTGTCTGTAAGTAATTCGTAGAGTTACACTTGGCCCCCGTACAGCGACGCGAGCATAGGTTACAACCTATATTCGCCAGACCTAATTAAGCTGCAGAAAGGGTTATTTGAGAGGGAGGACGCTTTGGTAAATTAAATATAAAAAGGGTTAAGTCAATAGTGGATGAGATTAATATTCTTGTGTAACATTATATAAACTTGTATAAAATGGCAGCGAATAATGACGATGTCAATGAAATAACGAGTGTTGACAATTGTGATGAGTCAAATATGAGTAATTTTGAGATACATTCGACTCCAAGTGCGAGTCAAGATAAAACAGAGTTAAACTTAACTGATCAGAGTAATGTAATTGAAGATTCGGGCGTGCAATTGACCCCGACTTCAACAAAATGTAACGTCCAATTCAATAGTGATGTAATGAGTATGTTACAATTACTCTTAGAACAAAATAAAGAACAGAAGAGTGATTCTGATATTAAATTCCATGAGTTAAAGGGTGACATAAATAATATTGACAAAAAATTTGATGAGCGTTTATATGATATGAAACAACAGAGTGTTAAGTTAGAAGACAATATTAATAAACGTTTCAATGAGACGAATGAATGTTTCAATACATTGAAAGAACAAATAGTAGAGTCAGTAGCAGAACAGATTAAAAGTAAGAAATTAACAAATGTTAACAATGATATTGAAAATAGTAATGTGATTGAAAGGGCGGTATCAGAAAGTGATACGTTGAAAATAGATAGTGAAACAGTAAGTGAGAGTGAGAAAATTATAAGTTGTAATGAAGTAATAATTAGTGTTGTTGAATTGGAAAAAGAATGGAAAGAAAGAGTAGATGAATGTGTAGGGCAGAGAGTAAATTTTCCCCTTATTTGTGATGAACCAGAGTGTTCAAAAGTGTTATTTTTGGGCAAGAGACCCTTATTAGTGAAAGATTTGAATTGTTTAATTTTGCTGAATAATTTTGTACCCTCTGCGTGGAATGATAAAAGTATGATATGTTGTTATGATGAGAGAATTTTAGATAGAGAATGGTGTATTGACAAAGAGACAGAATTGTATGAATTACAGAGAGATTATGGTGAGTGGAAGGAAATGTTAGAAGTATGTTTAAACAAGAGTAATTTACTGTATGATGAAAAAGTAACTGACCCGATATTGGAAATATTTACCGACGGAGACTTTACAAAGAATACTGATGTTGACTTAGTATATGATTATTATGGTAAAATGAATAAACTGAAATGTTATGGTTACAAAACCCAAGATAACCATATACGGAATGTAAATAAAATTCAAAATTGTTATTTGAAACCCCGATTAATTTTTGACGATGGAGGTTGAAATTCATAAACGAACAATTTAAATATGTCAATCTATGATAATGACCTAGCTGATTTTGATATTGAAGTGTGATATAACTGAATAATTATTGTTGAAGAGTTGTAAATACATGTGTAGTGAAAGTAATTGTATGTATTAGAAAATGTTGAATTGTTTGTATGAAATAACATTGTTGTTAAATGTTTCAGAGGTTACACGGAGATATTGGTGTGTGTGTGTGTGGTGTGTATTTTGTATTCATGTCAATAAGTGGATTGTAAGTATAAAGTCCAGAATACTAATCAGATAGAATAAAATGCTTACAGGTGTGAAAAGAGTGTAATAATAATAATAATGGTATTGAGATAATAATATTAAATAGAAACTGTAATTGAAAGGTAATAATAATTGAAAGGTGAATTAAAAGTATATTTGGTTGAACTGTAAGAAATAGACATTGATAAATATGTTATCTAAAAAATTTATAAAGACTGAAAAGTACAGGTGTTAATATGATGTAACCAGGATGTTTATACTATGTGAGTCTTGCAGACTAGTGTTTATATAAACAGGTGTGGTATGTTGAGACTAAGGTTCACAGACATACTTGGTGACCATAACAAAAACTGTTGTAGTCTGCTGAATCAGTATCTTATTGTGACAGAAGAGAATTGAAATTAAATTTTTTTTTACAGACCAAATAATAATGAGGCAATTACTGTAACTTTTGAGAGTAATTGAATTAATTAAAGTAAATTAAATACAAGTAAACTAATGATTAATTAAATTATTTTATTATTAATAAAATAAATAAATTAAACAGAAACAATGATTTTAATAATGAACTTAACTTTATTTTCATTCAAATTCAACTTGGAATTATAAAGTAAATACTAATTGATGTAAATAAGGATTTAACTTATTAAAATATTCATTTAAACTGAAAACTGAATGAAGTGTTGGAGCTGAAACGGTGTTTGGGAATTAAGATGTGTATATTACTGTCCATATAGATTTTTCATATGCTATGAATTTTTTGTCCTATTCATATATATAGTAGTTAAGGATACCTTGTATAATCTATGTGTCATTTTGGTTGGGCAATATTGTATGGGGAATATTATTTAATTTAACGGAAATTTATGTGTACCACTGTAAACGTGTATTGTTTTACTAATACTATATTTTTTTTTGGGTCCATTATATAAAATGAGCCAGTACGTTGTCAATGAACCAGTACGGCTAAGAGGAAACAAACCAGTTGTGGGATATGGAGTGATGGAAGGCCGTTTGTCAATGTTTAATTACATGTTTTAAAGTCAGGCGATACTGGGGCGGGTATCTGTCCGAGCTTATGGTGGTGGGATCTCGAGCAGAGAAGTCCAGTAAGATCGGATGGGTGCTGTCGCAGTCGCCAGACTAGGGGGGTAAGAACCCATGATTTAGTAGTGTTCAGGGGCGTTGCGGCGCCATATCCGCACTGATCCTCTTAGGTTTAGGCAATAAGAGTTTGAACGCTCCGGCCTTCAACCTCTTATTTGGGGGGGTATTGTAACGGTACGGATTTGTGAGCCACCCCAGTTTAATTTCATATTAATTCAAATCATCATTTTAAGCACTTTCCAAATTGCCAGACTTTCACCTGTAAGGAGCCTCCAGTACAGCAATGCAACATACACAGCCAGCCAAAACAACTGCCAGACGCATTGCACAATCACATAGCAGCAGGCTTGTGTGTGAAACCCAGTATGCAGTGTGTCATTAGAGAGTGCACAACAGACAGCCAGCATCAGACAGTAAAGTGTGTAAGTTAAAACAGTGGCCTCGGGAGTACAAGATAGGCCGTAGAATAAATTCGGCCTATCTAGTTAAGTGTTAAAACATTTATAAAAAGTGCCAGTTGTGACATAGGGCCGCGCGGCCAGCCTAAAAAACTTCAAGTGACTTTCTAAGTGCGAAAAGTTACGTCGGCCGACTAAATAAATAATATACGTATAATTCGAACAGTGGTGACTGATGGTCATAACATTGACGTGAATTAACCAGTGTACCAGAGAAAAAAAAAAAACTAAACGCGGAGTGAACCGTAATGTTGAACAAACAGCGATTGTACGACTCACCGAGAGACACCTGGAACGGTTAAGTACCATCAGTAACTAATTGGCCAAAACTTTTAAATTTCACAGATATAATGGGTAGAATACTAACCAAATTACCTAAATGAAATAGAAGGGTGAGAGAGAGAGAGTGAGTGAGAGCGTAAGTTTGGGGTACGTACCTACAAAGTAAAATACTGGTTCATAGATTGAGTAAATTAATTAATTGTAAAATTTTTTGCATTATCTTGCTGTTGTAAGGGGATGATGCAAAGACCATTGTAGTAACTTTTTTATATCACTTTCATGTAATAAGTAATTAAGCGATTTTTGTGTGTAAACTGTTGTTCTACAGAGAGTAAAGAGGGAAATTAATTAAAGAAAAATAAATAAGCGCCATTCATTACATAACATGTGTTAGCGTAATTATTCGTAACTCAAACAAATAATCCTGTCTGCAGCTGTTTTCGTCTGAAAGACTTTGGAATAAAACCCTAAGGTAAGAGAATTATAATTTTGTAAGTAATTCGTAGAGTTACATAATTATTTTCTTGGATTCAGTTAATATTTTTCAGGTGGCCTTGATGAGAGAGTATACTCATTTATTTAACTATTTTAAAGGGGAATTAAAGATTACTGTTGTAGTTATTCATTATATTATTATTATGAGATAGAATAATAAATAGGGAGTTGTTAATTATTTAATTCTTGAGTTTTCATTGCAAGTCCTGTCTCACTGGATCCAGCGCAATTTTTAGCTTCTCTAGGCCTTAGCCTAGTTTTAATTAACTTGTGGCCCCTCTTTACAAAAAGAAATATTCTTTTTGTTTTAACTACTCAAGATGAAGTAGGGGTTACAACGCGTAAATGTAGTCGTCTCTGTAAAAGATGTGTATGTTATGTGTTCGCCTCACACTGGTGTCGTTACTTCAATATTTAACGCTAACGAAGTCTGCAGCGATGTTTCCAATTACCAGTACAACACGAGTGGAAACCTTACCTGTTTGTTCATAGGGGTTTAATAATCCCGGGTGGCACCAAATTGTTTATCTAAAACAATTAAATTAATGAATAATGTGACAAAATTGTTTTCAGCTATGACGGCCGGGAGTATTCGAATTTGTTCCCGCCTTCGCACGACCTATTGAATCACGCAGGTAGTGAGTCGAGTTGGAGCGTTAGCGCTGGCTGTCAATTCTGGAAGTCGCTAAAATGCACAAATTATACAACACATTTCCCTATGAAATAAAAACAATGGTTACACTCTGTACTAGTTTCTTTAATGTTTGATTGGTAATTATTCAGTGGACAAGAAAATTATATTTGATTATTCAATAAATTTTGCACCGACAGATTGTATGAGACAATTTCTCTAGGGTTTGCGAAATCGAATTTGAACGAATCGTCCAGTCAATATGGCGACTGTGTTTGTTGTTTTACAATTATTTCGTTCAAAAAGGAGTTCTTTTGATTATGAGAAAAATATTCCTTATGATTACAATAAAAAGTACACTACCTTACATTATTTGTACTTAAATAACATAAAGTGTAGCTACAATTTGTTCCTGCTGTGTAGTAAAGTGTGTTTCAAAAGTTCACAGTTTAACATTAGGTTATTTTCTTAATTAATAAATTTTCAGTGTTGGTTTATCTTACTTAATCTTTGAAAGAAATTATCTTCAGTTTATAGTGAGAGTTCAGATAACTGTCAGAAATATTTAAAGTGAGTGTATTTCAGGAAATTGGGTAATTCAATTATACTTATCAAATCAGACGACTTGGGATAAACAGTCGTTCAGTTGTAATGTATATGGGCTGCAATCGTATTCAGTTTTCAATAATCTTGGGGCTTCAGTATGTCTTGCGTCTTTTTCATCTTAGTTGAAGTTATTTTTTCATTTAATTCTCAGGTAAAATGGTCCTTGGCATCAGTTAAACATTATTGTCCTTCGTCTTCTTCTTACTGGTTCATGTTTTGAATTTAGATTACTTTTCATACAATTTCTCTAAGCTGAAGAAGGCGAATACGTACGCCGAAACGCGTTTCGACGAGAAGAGAATAAACAGTAAGTTCACAAGAAAAAGTTTCATTTTTAGATAAGTGTTAAACATAACTGTTTTTCTAGTGTAGTTAGAACTGTATTGTTTCAACTTCTTATTTATCTATTTTGCCTTTGGTAACAAGATGGCTATTACTTACGATTAACACATAACATCTAGGCCTATGGTCTGCACAATTTCTCCAGCCATATCCTATTCATAAATAGAATTAAACAATTTTTAACAGTTATTATGTAATGTTTGTTTACAATTCGTTTCATTTCTTATTATTTTGTGGGTGATAAACAACATCACTCCTTTTAAATTTATTCAATTAATTATCCCTTATAACTTGGGTGTTTATTGATTTCATTTCTAATTCCTTATTCCTACATAATCTCTATCTTCAATCCATGGTAACACCAGTTGTTTACCTTTCATGGGATTCTCCCTTTTAAATACTAGTGTATACAATTTAACTTAATTTTATTATTAATAAGATTCTTATTTTAATAATAATGTCACCATCACTCTTCAGTGTTCATTTCATATTATTAAGTGCTTACATCTAATACTATCATTAATAACATTATTAATTATTAATGTGGTTCACTATTAATCATTTAGATATTATTATATATATAAACTTTCACTGAATGAACTTACTTTGGTTATCACTTCCCCAAACGTTTCAACATGATGTATGTCTTCTTCAGTGGGAGTTAATACTGAATGTCATAAGCAGAGTAACGGTTATGGACTATAGGTGTGTGTGGTGGGGGTTGATGGGAGGGAATTGGCACTGGGGTTCAAATTGTGTGTTTGGATCAGTGTATCGAATAGTGTATGTGATCTATAATGTAATTGTTCGTTTAATATGTTGTTTGATTTGTTATACTACTTTTATTGCTGATAATAAAATACAATATAATATCTTTACACTTAGACAATAATTTCAAAGGTCGGGCGCCATATTGATATGCAAATATAGAAGTAAATATAAACGTGAAATTTACTCACCTTTAAAAGTTGTTACAGGGCAGGAATTCGTTTAAGCGAATTTCTTGAGTAGCAGAAAGTGTTATGTGAAATAATAATACTTTGTTAAAATTTTTACCAAATGATATTACCCAGTTTATTTATGACATTTACTTACATATATATTCTCCACCAGGTGGCGACAAAATTACTTTAAATTTCCCTTTTACAAACCCTCCAAAATACCTACACAGTAAACATTAAACATTTGATATGTGTTTTATAGATATATATTGCAACGTAACAAATTGCAAATTTAATATAATTTAAATTTGTGGAGCCCCACGATCTTGGAGCGCCAAATTTATGCAACGTTACATATACATAAAAAATAGGCGTGACCGGTCTCACGTTCAAGATTGACAAATTACGTACCAATATAACATTTAAATTGGGTTTCAGGTGTACCTGCAATAAGAACTCTATGTAACTTGAAACGGTAATTAAAATTTATTCTTTGATTTCGTTGTCCATGACGTGTCCGTTACTTAACTAAATATCACTATAATATTGACGACTCGGAACACTAAGTTTTTTATAAGTAAAAACGTAAAGTTTTACCTTACAGCCTAAACCGGCTTTCACCTATAGAAGGCTTCATCAGAGGCTGTCGTTAGTAGCGCTGTTCGTCTTGTTGTTGGTGACGAGATAGTTTTTCGAAAGATCGAAGCTGTGTGTGTGTGGTGAGATGTGTTCGAATAATGCGTGCGATTTGAATTGTGTCTGTTCGTTTAGGATGTCGTTTTTATTTGTTTTTGTGTGTTTGTATATTTCTAATTGTTCTAGAGTGTCTAGTTTTCGGCCTTTTGTGTGTACGTTTAGTATGTTTATTTGATATGTTTAAAATTTATTTGATACTATTAAAAAATGTGCACGTGGCACTGACTTCGATTTAAAACATTCGTTATTATTTGTTATTATGCCGTAAGGCTTAAGCTATATACATCCTTACTGACTAAATATTCTATTCTACTAATTATTGTATAAAAGAAAATCTCATTTTCAGTATTGTAATGTACTCAAAATATTAATAGTTATTGAATTTATCTTTTGTTTCTCAGTACTGTTTTCTCAAATACTAATTGTTTTCATTTAAATGCTTTGTAATCATTTTATATCATATTAATTTGAGCTCTTGTTACGTTAATCGTATTTCTAAAACATCTATGATTTTAATTCTACTTTACAAGAAACATTGCTCTTACTTTTAAATAAAATAGAAATGTCTTTAATTGTCTTTGAGTTCTTTGTATGATTAAGATATAAATAAGTTGTTTATCACCTTATTGTCGTCAATCATACTCGATCATTTTTTGATCCATCGGTATTCTTCTTATGTACTGCTGTTATTAATTAAAATGATTGTCTTTACAACTTAGTTACATAGTTGTACGTAACTGGAAAATTTAAACTGTTTACAAAAAAAATAAATACGCCGTGCTGACGGGCATAAGCTCCCGCTGCACCGTGGATGATTTAAGAAAGAGAACCACTGTAGCTTGCGTGTCCTATTTATACCCATGTCTTGGTCGACACCTGCAGTGGTACGAAATCGACATGTTAGAAACTGTCTCTGGATTCAGTTCCCCCACTCTGTCAAATTTTTTTTTATATTTTTTATATTTCTGCGAATTGCAGAGTCCTGTAAGTATACTCTTATACTTATCTCATAACTATTTTTACAACACATGTTCACTGTAATTTTGGACATTGCAACTTAACCCTTTCGATTTGTACACAGTTATTTCATTATTACACTCGTACGGTGTGTCACTTTCGCGTGGTTTTCGTACACAGTATTTAGTAAATTTTATTACATTTTATTGTGCTTTTGGATTTTAATTCTTAATTATAGTTTATGAATAATTACGGAAAACGGTAATTGTGCAATTATTCATCTTGGGGTGGCAAACTCGCCTGCAGAGACCTGCGTTCACACACACTAGCAAAATACTGGTGTACACACTTTCAGTTACATTTGTGTGTGTGTGCACGTCGATTCAGGTCGAAACACCTGTTCATATCTTTGTCTGAGCCAAGCTTGCAATCCCTGACATGCTTATTTCTAATATATTATTAATTATTTACAGTTTATTAGGTAAATTTAAATTTTTATATTCCATGCTCAGTACATCACTTATTTGTACTGTCGCAATATATTTTATATTTGCACAACCCAGCACTTTTTAAATAGTATTTTGTTCACGCTCTCTCTCTCTCTCTCTCTCTCTCTCTCTCTCTCTCTCTCTCTCTCTCTCTCTCTCTCTCTCTCTCGTACAAATTTGTATTTTATGAGCTCATTTTATAAATAAATTCTTTATTGAAATGAATTTACTGAATTGGTCATTTTACTTTGATATTAGTATTTTTGAGATTAGTATCTTTGATATTACAAAAGGTTGTAACTGATACTTAGCTTCCAGTTTTGAGTTGATGTCATCGCACTACTCGAATCCTTGTACGTGGCAAAATCTGATTCTTTACATTGTCTTAGGCCCACACTCTCGAATCGTAGTGTCCCCCCTCGAATCACACTTTGGCAGATTTGGCTGCACGTAGAAGTCCGGACCGCTGCTAGATTCTTCACGGTTTCACTTGGCCGATGACACCCACTCAAGCCCAGTTACAACACCAACATTACCATTATTAATTGGTATATTTCGTTAATAGTTATTAAACCACTTTTGGTGGTGTAAAATTTACACAAACACACTTAGTGAATACGCCGGCCGCGTGAAGTGCCGACCGGCCCAATTCACGGTCCAGGCGAAAATGACCCAGAGTCTTTGTTAAACATTGCGTAGGTGGGGCAAAACTACGTCACGGACTTATTGTTCAGCAGCCCAACCCAGTCGCATACAATGAGTCTTACATTCCTTGCGTCTGACGTAATTGTGGGCTTGTTTGTTTACTGCTTATCTGTGGCAAATAGTTTTTTGCGACATTTGTAGCTTTTCAGCGAATTCGACCGAAATCCTGTTAACTCCAAAGTGCGTTGTTTAAAATATTCTATAGTTTATTCACCAGAACTTTATAGGGATTATGAAATAAAATTATTATTATTACAAAATAAATGGTTAGGGAATAAAAATACAATAATTATGGTTTTTAGGACCATAGATTTACAAAATTATTATCGTACCAGAATTGTACCGTCACAAAACCCCCTCAATGAAAGATTTTATGCCGAAACATAAAAACTTTCATTGACACATTCGTACTTCCTAAAGGGATCAGCCAGGATATGTCGCCACAACCCCCTTACAATTTATATGAAAAGAAATACAATAACTCACCCGTGGTCCGATGATGATGACAGTACCTGCATGACCTTACTGGACTTCTCCTTCGAGATCCCAACACCATAAGGCCAATCAGGCACGTAACGCTCCTGCTCTGACACGCTGGCCAGCTCAGGACCGTCGTCATAACATCACCAAACACTGAAACAATAAATCAAAAACATTAAAATAGTGGCTTGGTATAATACTATATCCATAACTGATCTGTTTCCCCTTAGCTATGTGCTGGTTTGCGTTAAGAAGCACTGGGTCTGCTTCAACTCAACAAGAATTATATAGAAGTGCCATTCTCTTCATTGACTATCCTTTATTTTAAAAATCTTTTCGATTCCCATCGATAATAATTAACCCTTTCTGTTTTTCATAATTAATGTAATTATAAAAGAAACAAATATCTAAATGAAATACATGGATATAATAAATATATATAAATCCCAAATTTATGGATATAATTACCTAAATCTCCCTTTAAATTAATTACTCAAACAGGGAGAAAAACATTAAAAAAAATAAAATCTTATTAAAATTAATATTATTATTATTAACAGTTAATAACTGGCGCTGTTAATAATATTTACCCCTCTTTCTCCTCCACACACACTATTTCCTATACATCATGTTCAAATTACTGTGCTAATACATAATACATATTACACAATACATAATAATACACATTATCATTATATTAATACAGTAATACATTTAACTTGATTAAGATTTACACATCCTACATCTTTAAGTTTGCATTTAAATTATAAAAGTTACAATTTCAATTAATTAATTAATAATTCTAAACTTTCATTAATTAGCCATCAATTATTTATTATAATTATAAAATTTATTTTAAATTTATTATTAATGTTCATATTACATTATTATTATTTCATTTCATATTACCTCTCTACTCTGAACTTTCTACCTACCTAACTACCTAACCTTTCACATTCTAATCATTGTTTAGTCTGGGTGACTCCTGTATTCACTATGCTTTTACTAACATTTATTATCTTACTCCCTTTCTTCTAACTAATAACCAAATTTACCTATCATGACACCAATTTCTCAATTATAAACACCTTCACTAATTTCATTTTGACGATAAATCCTATGGCACCGCGCGTCTTTGTACAGGGATGGGTGTTCCCTACCTGGCTATATACATTCATAAATTTTTGCCCTTCCAGAATATCTGCAAACACTCCCTTAAACTACACTATTACCTGCCACAACGCTATACGTTGGCCACTCCTTATCACCTCACCCCCACTACAAAATATCATCAGCAACAAATAAATGTTTAACCTTTACTTTACTCACCTCTACAAATAATCACTAACTACTGTGTCCCTAAAATATCTAATACTCTCTCTGTATTATTTTCTTTAAAATTCTTGTCCATCTAACTCCCATTAACTTTAATTAACTAACTCACATGCCTTTATTTATTAATACACCCAGGCTCTATCCCTTGTTTAACATTTTAAAACATTACTGTGATCATTGACAATTGCATCAAATTTATCTCTCACGTACTCATAACAATACATCTCAATCTTCAAATATATATTCTTACTTATTACATTATTATTCATTAGACACTTTCTTATTCATTACAAATTAGTAATTTAACTTCATTACTACCGCAATTATAAATTTAGTACAACCTTCTTTTGTACCACATTAATTCAGTAATTACTCTTTAATTATTATTCAATTATTTAAAATTTTCACTATTACTTTCACTTGTTTAGCAAAATAAAAACCTGTTAATTGTTAATTATTAAAACAATACATAATACATGGTGTACATACAATTTACCTGCAATACACAACATCAAAATACATAAATACATTGACATTAACACATATAAAACAATGAAAAATATACAATCCAAACTCATTATTTTGTCATTAATCAAAATCAGTCCATAGCAGTCCATTTCAAAATCACTTTTCACATATATTAAATGTTCATTACACAATAAAACAATCTATCCTCCATCATTGAATAATATTCTAATCTTAGATCTATTTATCTTATTGTTTAGTAAATACATTTTATTATTATAATCATTATAATATTTATCAAACTTTTTATATTCATTCACAATCTCAATAGGTTTATTATATACCAAGTCACGATCGAGTATGGTTCTGTCTACATCAGTATGATATGTTATAATCTTGTTAGTCATATAGTCATCATAATTATCTACTACTACACATGTTACTTCCCAAGGTAAGTAATTGTTATCATTTTTCTCATCATCTACTATTTTTACTATCTCACTTTTACTACAAGGTAAGTATTCATTATTGTCATCCACCATCTCTACTCCTAACCTTTCTACAAATTCTCTATACTTTCTATTTACTTTAAAAATCTCTATTACTCTCTTATTCTCTCTCTCAATATATTTCTCACCATAACACCAAGCTACACTCTCTCTCTCCAAATATGCAGGGGTCACTAACTCATAATTTCTGTACCACCTATGAGGTACACAAAAACACCAAGGACCTCTATTTGTAGACCTTTCGTCTCCCAAATATAAATCTAAGGAACTCTCGTCCTTATTAAAAATACGTGAAGACTTGACTTCACCCCCTAACACAACATCAACGGAAAATTCTAACCCCTGCACCCCTTTTACATATGTACTTTCTCTACACTTTCTCTCTGACTCAACACACTCAAACACCTCATTATCACTCCTAATATTCTCATTATCATTTTCTAATATCATATCATTCTTACTACCTGTAAACTCATTATTCAAATTATCACTGTTACTTTATTAATCAGTACTTCGTTTTTCGTCATATTTTCACTGCTACTCACCTTCTGATTTTTTGTTTGGATTAACTTCTCATCCAACTTTTTAATTACTTTGTCACATTGTTTATCTAGATTATCGTTACGTCTTTTAATTTCGTTTTTTATTTCATCGAACTTTACACTCTGTTCATCAAATTTGTCATTTAAATTAGTATATTTAACATTAGAATCGCTTTTTTGCTCATCTAACTTTTTGTCTAATTTATCAAACTTCCTACTGTGTTCATCAAATTTGTTACTTTGTTCATCGAATTTATTATTAAAACTACTCTTAATTCCTTTAATTTCGCTTAATAGTAACTGCATCATTGCAGCTGTATCATCTGGTTTACTTACGTCTTGAGTTGAGATGGGGGTTATTGGAACCGGATTTAATTCAGTAACACTGGTTTGACTAATTTGGTCCAGTTTAACATCCATCTCACTCGCAACTTTTTCATCTACATTGTCACCTTTATCGGTATTCATTTTGCTTATTTTAATATTACCCGCATGCATATACCTTATAACATAACCTCGTGGAAGTTGGGTTATGTTTACGTATTTAAATTATGTAAAACTATTACTTCAAATAACTTTTCCGCTCTCTTCGTAGGCTTACCCCCATAAAACAAAAGTTTACGTAGTGTCCCTGTTCGGGCGCCAAATGTTATACTACTTTTATTGCTGATAATAAAATACAATATAATATCTTTACACTTAGACAATAATTTCAAAGGTCGGGCGCCATCTTGATATGCAAATATAGAAGTAAATATAAACGTGAAGTTTACTCACCTTTAAAAGTTGTTACAGGGCAGGAATTCGTTTAAGCGAATTTCTTGAGTAGCGGAAAGTGTTATGTGAAATAATAATACTTTGTTAAAATTTTTACCAAATGATATTACCCAGTTTATTTATGACATTTACTTACATATATTCTCCACCAGGTGGCGACAAAATTACTTTAAATTTCCCTTTTACAAACCCTCCAAAATACCTACACAGTAAACATTAAACATTTGATATGTGTTTTATAGATATGTATATTTTATATTTGCACAACCCAGCACTTTTTAAATAGTATTTTGTTCTCTCTCTCTCTCTCTCTCTCTCTCTCTCTCTCTCTCTCTCTCTCTCTCTCTCTCTCTCTCTCTCTCTCTCTCTCTCTCTCTCTCTCTCTCTCTCTCTCGTACAAATTTTTATTTTATGAGCTCATTTTATGAATAAATTCTTTATTGAAATGAATTTACTTAATTGGTCATTTTACTTTGATATTAGTATTTTTGAGATTAGTATCTTTGATATTACAAAAGGTTGTAGCTGATACTTAGCTTCCAGTTTTGAGTCGATGTCATCGCACTACTCGAATCCTTGTACGTGACAAAATCTGATTCTTTACATTGTCTTAGGGCCCACACTCTCGAATCGTAGTGTCCCCCCTCGAATCACACTTTGGCAGATTTGGCTGCACGTAGAAGTCTGGACCGCTGCTAGATTCTTCACGGTTTCACTTGGCCGATGACACCCACTCAAGCCCAGTTACAATACCAACATTACCATTATTAATTGGTATATTTCGTTAATAGTTATTAAACCACTTTTGGTGGTGTAAAATTTACACAAACACACTTAGTGAATACGCCAGCCGTGTGAAGTGCCGACCGGCCCAATTCACGGTCCAGGCGAAAATGACCCAGAGTCTTTGTTAAACATTGCGTAGGTGGGGCAAAACTACGTCACGGACTTATTGTTCAGCAGCCCAACCCAGTCGCATACAATGAGTCTTACATTCCTTGCATCTGACGTAATTGTGGGCTTGTTTGTTTACTGCTTATCTGTGGCAAATAGTTTTTTGCGACATTTGTAGCTTTTCAGCGAATTCGACCGAAATCCTGTTAACTCCAAAGTGCGTTGTTTAAAATATTCTATAGTTTATTCACCAGACTTTATAGGGATTATGAAATAAAATTATTATTATTACAAAATAAATGGTTAGGGAATAAAAATACAATAATTATGGTTTTTAGGACCATAGATTTACAAAATTATTATCGTACCAGAATTGTACCGTCACAGGTTGTAGTGCATGATATCTGTATATTTCAAATTGTTCTTTTGTGTTTAGTTTTCTACTTTTAGGTAAGTAGTGTAATATTTCCATGTTGTGTTCTATGATTGTGTAACTGTGGTTTTCATTTTGTAAATGTGTGGCAAATGTGGAGTGTATGTAGTTTGTGGTGAGGGCTTTTAAATGTTCTGAAAATCTGGAGGAAAAAGATCTTCCCGTCTCGCCGATGTAGAATTGGTGACAGTCATTACAATTTAATTTATAAACCCCCGTTTTACTGTATATGTCTGTGTCTTTGTTAGTATTATTTATGTGTTTCCTAATGGTGTTGTTGGTTCTGTAAGCTACTTTATAATTGTGTTTCCTAAATGTGTTAGCAATTTTGTGTGTATTGGAATTGTAGTATGTAAGTGTGATGTATTTACTGGGTTGTGTGCTGTTGGTCTGATGTGTTTTACTTTTTGTGTTTTCGATGCGTTTGTGTAGTTTGTTTATTAAATCGGGGTTGTATCGATTTTTGACTGCTATATATTTGATTGTGTTTAATTCTTCTTGGTAGTCATGTGTGTTTAGGGGTATTGAAGTGAGCCTGTGGAGCATGTAGTTGAAAGCTGCATGTTTGTGTTGAGTTGGGTGGTTGGATGATTGGAATCATTTAGAGTTTGTTTATTGATTATTAAGTGTTTTTCCTGTTAATATGGTTTCTAATTATTTTGGGGTTTTACACTTTCACTTTTGCACTCCTTAAATGTTTATATTTAGTGTTTATTAGTGGGTAATCCCTATAATTACTATTCCTTTGTCGCTTAGTTGGTTTTATATTCTCACTATCTCTCTCATTACAAATATGATTTACATTATTAATAAGTTTATGTCGTTATAGAGTTTTTTGTTACATCTAACTCTAATTCTGGGGTTAGTGTACTTTTATTTTTTCACATTACGTTATTAGGTTTTATCAAATGATTTACATTCATTTTTCAATTGATAATAATAATTATTCTGGGTATTGGTTAGTTATTGGGTTCGTTTCCAATATTACTTTTGAGTGTACCATTTATCCTCTTCATATTCTATATTATTTGTCCGTGTTTTCTCATTCGGTTTCACTGTATTTCCTTTATACTTGGTTAGTTTCATATTCATTTTCCTTCTTCACCTTCATATTATTTTGTTTCATTTTATTTGGTTTTCCCCTTCTCATTTGGTTTTATTTCATTTGGTTGTATGGAATTATTCACTTCCTTCAATTGGTTTTATTCTTATTTGTTTTCGTCTTTTCCCTTCTTCTTTTGGTTCTTTTTGTTTGGTCAATCACTTGGGTTAGGTCATGTCGTCGTTTGTTGTGTCATGGTCATTTTATTTTCTTTATATTAAACATTTTATTTTAAACGAATTACTTTTTTTTATATTCAGATTCATCTTTTTTATCCCTGGTATTGGGGTGGCTTATTTGTGTTGTAACATAATGCCTCGCCTTCAAAATTGATCATTTTGGTAAAACACTAGCATAGTTTTTTATGAAATTATCAGTTATATATTATTTTTTCCTTTTCTTTCTTGTTTGTTTCTTCATTCTTATTTCTATTCTTACTTGATTCACTCCTTTTTATTTAGATCGGTTTTTATTTATTTCCATTAGTGCGTTCTCCCTTTTATATTATTTTTTCCCTAACTTTTAGTAGCTGGTTTCTTCCATTACTACTCATTTTTCTGAGACCAGAGGAACATCATCTCTGCTCAGTTAATTTGATTGCTGGACCTATTCTCAGTCAATCTTAAATACCTTTTTTGTCATCTTGTGACTTTCATAATAATAATAATATTTTTTGGGATTGTCCACTTAGTGGTTTTTTCAATCATTTTAGCCTTTTACTCATTCTTCCTTCCGCTGTACCTTCGCTATATACTGTTATTTAGTCATACAGTTGATTGTTTTTTATTTATTTAGTTGTTAATTTCATCATTTCTAACTTTTCATTAGTTTGTTTTTCTTTTCTTCTTGTGATCATTTTAATTATCTTAGACATCTTTTTACTTTTTCTTGGTTGTTTACCAATTTTCTGCTTTAGCCATTTGCTGTATATTTGCTTTATACATATATTTATTTTTCTTATACCAGTTCGGTTTTTTTCTTTTGAATACATTGAATTCATTATAATTTTAGGTATTTGTCTTAGCAGTTTTTGCTTGATTTTATTTTTGTTTATTTTCTTTTGTTTAAAATATTATTCTGAATGATTTTTGTAAGTTTGTTGTTCTTACTTTATAGGAATTTTTGTAACTTATTCCTTATGTATAAATTTTTTTTTCTTTATATGTTATTTATACATTTTTGTAAGGTGATATTACTGTGTAGGAATTTTTGTAACTTATTCCTTCTTTTAATATTTTTATATTATGCCTCATATGTCATCGACATATGGTTGTAAGTTGTTCTTACTTAATTTTTGAATTTTGATATTTCTTTATTTGTTTATTATAGGTTATTTTTCTTCGTAAAACTTTTTTATAGAAGCTTGATTATACACTCCTTTTATCTTTTTGGTGGTTAGGTTACTTATTTCATAAGTATTGTTACCATTGTCCTTGGTGATGACATAAGGTCCTATGTATAATAATAACAGTTGCTTTGTTATACCTTCAATCGTACTGGGTAGTTCACGGTTTTTTATTAATACTCTTTCCCCTTCGTTATATTTAATTATTTTAAGTTGGTTTTGAGAATATTTTGCTTTTTGTTTCTCGATTTTCTCCATGATTCGGCTGTACCATTTGTTTTCATCATACGGGTCTTCTGAGTTGCTCGGAAATTCTATTAATTCCTGTATCTCTCTATGGGGGTTTCTTCCAAACATCATTAAATATGGGGTGTTCTCAATAAAATGGTGGTAACTTATATTCAAAAATACTTCAGTTGAAGTTAAATATTTCTGCCATTCCTTTTGATTATCATTGCAATACGTTCTTAAAATACGTCCCACCTCTCTTAACACTCTTTCTGCAGGATTACTGCTAGGGTGGTATACGGATGTTTTATATGTTTTTACGTTTAATTTTAATAGTTCCTCCTTCCACTTTTGCCCATTGAATTGTGTTCCGTGGTCTGTTATTATCATGTATGGTTTTCCAATTTCTGTAATGTATTTATTTTTTATGATGTCTAATATTTTATTTGTTGTTGCTCTGTTTATAGCGTATAACTTGGTGTACTTGGTGTAATGGTCCAATAGAATCACTATGTACTTGTATCTGTGTCTCCCTCCGCTACGTGGGAATGGTCCACATATGTCGAGAAACACCTTTTCCAGTTTGGCGTTAGAAGTGATGGGTATCATTGTTCCATCTTTTCTCTCGTTATTCGTTTTGACCATCTGACATAATGTGCAGGTTTTAATGTTTTTATTTACCTTTTTAGTTATACCTTTTATGAACATTTCTTTCTCTAATGCTTATTTCCTCTATTTTCCGTTCCCATAAATCTCTACCTTCCTCTTCATCGGCCATAATGATTGACGGTTCATGTGTTTGGCAATAGTAATTTTTTAATCCTGGATCCTGATTGAAAGCTGTTGGTGTAGGGTTACAGTTTATAATATTCGCAGACCATATTCCCCTTTCAGAAGTCAGCAATATAACTCCTTTTTGCAAGTTGATGACTGCCGAATGTTGTCTCAACACATCGCAGCCTATAAGCATATTAAATGACAGTCCATTTGCTACAAGACACACAATAGGTATGGGTGTGTTCTGATTGTCCAATTCTAAGGAAACTTGTTTTCTTATCGATTTATTTTGCTTGCCTGGGGCACCAATTATGTTAATATTATTTATCGGTAGAGTGGGGATTGGTATCTGTGAGTTAGCTTGTATTCGTTCTAGCTCTGGTTGATTTATTAAAGAGATATTAGATCCCGTGTTGATCATGATTATTGTAATAGTTCCGTTGATGGTAGCCTTTATGTGTACGATTTCATTGTTTGTTTTAGGTAGCTGGTTAGCTTCTTCTGTTACTATAGTAACAGAATTACTATATATAGTAATAATAATTTAGATTTCTGACACAGTTCACAACTTTTCAATATTTTTCTTACTCTTCTCTCCATATTCTTAAATATACAAGACTCTCTCAATACACACACACATTTCTTGGCTCCAAAATGGCCGTATCTATAATGACAGTCCCATACTATTTTATCTATCAACCCTTCAGGTATAACTAACCACCAATCCCTTTCTCTCCCCTCTACTTTTTTAAACAAGCTCCCCTTGAAAACCTGAAAATACTGTCTATAACCTAACGCATCTAACTCTGACTCTACACTAGTTATTATCTTATTTAATTTAGCATCTGCCCTCTGCATTATATTTATATTTTTTAGTTCCTCCCCAAACAGTCTATCCTCCCTTGATAACCGGTAAATTTCAATTTCTTTTATGTCTCTACCCGTTCTATTCCCCTCTGTATCTACCCGTGATAACGTGTCAGGTACCCTGTTCTCTACCCCTTTTATATACTCCCAAGAGAAATTATATTCTTGTAGAGCTAGTACCCACCTTGTTAGTCTGCTGTGCGTGAGTTTACAGGTGTTTAGGAAAGACAATGCCTTGTGGTCAGTTCTGATGATTGTGGTGTTTCCCAGCAGGTATGTTCTGAATTTCTTGACCACGAAGACTATACTGAGCAGCTCCTTTTCTGTTGTAGTATAATTCCTTTCAGCTGCTAATAAGGTACGGCTGGCGAAAGCGATGGTGTGATGCTCCTTTTCGTCGTCCTCCTGGTACAGCTCTGCACCCAATGGGATGTTACTAGCGTCGGTCTGCAAGTAAAATTTACGTTCAAAATTAGGATGATTCATCATCACCATACTTACAAACTTCTCCTTTATCTCGTTAAAAGCGTCCCTCTCGGTTTCACTCCAATTCCATTGTTTATTTTTCTGTAACACTCTACTCAACTTTGCAGTTATGTGTGCATAATTACGCTGAAATTTTCGATAAAAATTACATAAACCTAAAAAAACTCTGTAATTGTTTAATATTTCTTGGTTCTGGGAACTTCAATATAGTCTCTACCTTATCTGGATTGGCTTGAATGCCCTCAGGTGTAATAATAAACCCCAAAAAATGTATTTCCTTCTGCAAAAAACTTGACTTCTTCCAATTCACCATCAACCCACCTTGATACAATTTATTCAAGACATATTGTATATGTTCTATATGTTCTTCAAAAGTTCTTGATGCTATTAAAATATCGTCTACATAAATAGTTAAAAAATCTAAATTTTTGGGTTGTAATATCTCGTCTAAGCATTTAATGAAGCTGGCAACGCTGGTGTTAAGTCCGAACGGTAACCGTTTGAATTGATAATTTTTTCCGTTGAACAAGAAAGCTGTATATTTTCTACTATTCGCTGCTAACGGAACTTGCCAATATCCTGCGGTTAGGTCTAATGAGGTCATATATTTTATACCGCTAAATTTCTGAAAAATTTCCTCAATAGCTTCGGGTGACTCTCGGTCTGGAATAATTATTTGATTAATTTTGCGGGCATCTAAACATAGCCTGACTCTCCCATCTTTTTTAATCACTACTACCAAAGGGTTAGAATATGGTGATATGGATCACTCAATTATATCCCCCTCTAACATTTTATCTAACTCAATTTGAACCGCTCTTCTCTGCGAATACGGCACCGGATAACTTCTTTGTACGTAGGGCGCCTACAAAGAAGGTGCTTCCCTTACCTTTAATTCGCATTCATAGTTTCTTGCCCTCCCTGGTACATCGGCAAACACTCCTCTAAAATCCTCTACTACCCGCCACAACAATTCACGTTGAGAACTCCCTATTACGCCACCCTCACTACAAAATTTAAGTGCCCTCTCAGCCCATATTTGCTCTACACTTTCATCACCCTCTATTTTACTCTCACTACATACATTCATACTAATTTCCGCTTCTTGTTCATTAACCCGATTATGTATCACCCTTACACCCGAAATTCTTACCGCATCTACTACCTGCTCAAAATTAATCCGAACTGGTTCTATTACATTGTTTAACTCTAACACCCGTTTCTGAAAATCAATCACCGCCTTATGTTTAATCAGAAAATCATTCCCTAATATAACCTCAAGATTTAATCCCCGTACGACTAGAAATGTATTATCGTACCCTACACCGTTAATTATCATATTCAAATGTACTTGTTTAGTGACTCTTTTACTCCTCACACCCGTAATACCTACAATAGTCACTCCAGCAACTGGCAAAGATGGAATATTTTTATTTAATTCTTTCAATTCATCTAATATGTGTTCGGAAATAACAGAGATTTCACTACCTGTATCTATTAAAGTTTTTATCTCCTTACCTTCAATGTTGATCTTCACCTCTGTTAATCCATTCTCCCGTCTAATCGCTTCAACATCGTCTTCCTCCATCAACTTCTCAGACAAATCTGTTATGATGATTTGTTTTGATAGCTGTCATTTATTTGGACCCCAGAATCCTCCGTCGACAACGGTCAGGTCCGGTTCTCCATTGTCTCTCTTAGTTTACCGCAGACGTGCTTGCCACCCCTGGGTTGTATCCAACTTCGCTCCGGTTCACCTGTTTTCCATGTTCGTTACCTCTCGGCGCTCCTCCTTGGCCCTCTCCCCTTCGCTGGTATGCATGGTTATTATTCTGCTTGGGTTGTGTTCCCTGTCGCTGGCCAGGTCTCTCTCTCCTACATCTAAAACAAAAATTTTGTGAGGCATAATTTTGCTGCGAACATGCCGGATAACTCCACATTGGGCCTCGATTATTTTGTTCTCGTCTGGGGTATGCCTGTCCATGTGGCGGTCCCCTCTGCGGTCCATGGTTCCTTCCGTTGTTCATATTCAGTTGGTTGTGACGACGACTTATTTCTTGGTCACGGATGCTCTGAAACACATCTAAAATATTCTCCAATTCACTAATATTTGCCATCTCCCGTGTCATTAATGATATCTGTACTTCCTTTGGTAAGTGTTTACTTATGTGTCTAACAAAAGATCTGAATGGCATTAGCGGTTCTAAATACTTCGCTTCGCTGAATATTTTCATCACTTAACCAGTTAAATTATTATTGGGTCCCCCAAAATTTCCAGTTCCCATGATTCTACTACGCAACACTTCTTGGTCTTCTTCAGACTAATATTTAGCTCTGAATGTAGCTTCAAACTCCTCATAATTCCCCCACTCTGTTCGGTGTACTTCGGCCCAGATTTCCGAACTACCTTTAAAACATTTAAAAATTTTTAATAATTGTACCTCCCAGCTACCGGTATTAAATTTATTAAACTCCCTCACTCTATTTATGAATTGCATAGGATGCACTCTTTTATTGTCACAACTAAATGACTCTAATTCAACGTCACTGCTTACGTCGCGAGTCATAATTACTCGTTCGGTAACAGTGTTCATCTGTTGGCTGATGGCCGTACTCAATTCATCTTTTACATTCACAATACTCTTTTCTACATTTCTAAATTTATTGTAATTAGCATTTTCAAATTTACTTATTATATTTTGTATGGTTTGAAATTCGCTCTTACAACTATTCTGTATCTCATTTATTTTATGGTCATTACTTTCAATTTTGTTCATAGCATAACTAATTTTATATTCAGTATTAGCGTTACATTCATTCATCTGTTTCTCGACAATTGTGTTTATTACACTACATTGTTCTGTGATTTGTTTTTCTACTTTATTTGTTATCTCATTTTTTATATCAGAAACACGGCACTCTAATTGCTCATTCATAAACTCTGTCAATTGTTCTTTGACATTTTCACAACGTTCGTCAATACGTTTACATAATACGTTACTCAGATAATCAAACTTTACATTAATCTCTTTAAAATTATCGTCATTTTTAATATTCTGTTGTTCACATTTTATTTTCTGCTCATTAATATCATTATGCATTTTGCGTAATAAATCGTCATTAGAATTAAAACGACTTTCAAACTCGTTTAATCTACTATCAAACTTACTATCAATTTTTCGTAAAAAGCTCATTATATCCATGTCATCGGATTGTTTATTTTTATTTGTTGAAACTGGAGTCAATTGAATTCCAGAATCAACAGCTGATTCGCTTAATTGCATTTGAGCCACAATTGGGGTGGAATGAATTATTACGTTACTGCCAACAGCTGTTTCCGTAACAGCTATTCGCATTTCACTTTCATTTAATGACTGTGGTTCAAGGCCACTTTCGCTCATATCTACGTCTGTTTAATTGCTTTGTTTTGCGTGCTCAGACATTTTTAACTGGTTTATAACTTAATGTTCTAAATACAATTAGTTCGAAATATTATGCTATAGCATACATAAAATAACTCTTATATCATAACTACGTGACTTTTACGTAAATTAATTTTTTCTTTCACAACCGTATTTCACTTCCTGCACTGTCAAACTAGGCCAGTGTAATACAAATTTTTATTATATTACATCATGGTCACGCCGCACCATTGTAACTATTTTATTCACTTTGATATAATAATTTAAACTTTCACCTACCTTTAATTCTTTTGTGTTGGCCGTTATATGTGATCTCTAGTGTTGGACTAACCCCGCTCGTACGACAAACTGATCAGTGCAGCAAATGAAATGAGGTGTTTGAAATGATTTGTTTAACAAATTGTATCATATAGCAGATAACATTTTATTTACGAATAATATGACATTTATTCTTCCCACTTCCTTCTATGCATGAAATATCAAAAAATATTAACCCTTTCACATTATTTTTAACTTTTGAAATACCTTATTATCATTTTTAACGTGATAGACATTTTAATAACTAGTTTCAAAATTACTTAAAATCTAGAAACACGACCCAGTTTGCTCATTCACACTCACATACTTGTTACCCCCTTTTATTTATAATAAAGACACATTTGATTTGATACTATTACTTGTATAACGGCGTTCCTGCCGATCCCATGGCGTGACGCGCAATGTTTTCTAATTTGATGTCCAAAAAACGGTGTAGTTATCACTTGTAGCACTGATTTCGCTGTTCCCGGGTTATTGAACTGTTTAACACATTTTATGTATAACGGTTCGGTCGGCCGACCTAAGTTAGTTTGACTTAAAATTTTATTTGACCATGCATGGCCGTAAGATGGAGTCGACTGCCCCAGACAACTGCGAACAAAGTCCCCACCTGTGCTGGTGGTTTTCGGCGACACACACTGCCTTTTGGATTACAAAGTTTTTCGTCACTGTATCGGTAACATGGGTTTGCATTGTGCCCAGGTGTTGACAATGCCAACCGGCAAAAATATTGAGGCTGTGGAAGGCGTGGCCTCTCAGTGTATCCACCAGCATCAGACCGCATGGAAATAAAGTTTTCGCATCTCACCATTTTTTGTGGTGTTGTTTGGAGTCTGATGTGCGTCGTCTATGCGCGCATGTTCATGTTGCGCGTCTTTGTACGTGCCGAAATGCTTAATTACCCTGGAGTTACACCCGAGATCGCATTCCATTACCACCTCGCCGTTCACAATTTCACTCCACTGTTCCTTTGTTTGACGACAACTTTATTTAACATGGGACTGGCCACGCAGATGGGAAATAAATTTTTATGATTTTAAATAAAATAAAACCCTCTCCTTTTAGCCTCGTTACAGTTGTTTTACAATTATTTCGTTCAAAGTCGGGAGTTCTTTTGATTATGAGAAAAATATTCCTTATGATTACAATAAAAAGTACACTACCTTACATTATTTGTACTTAAATAACATAAAGTGTAGCTACAATTTGTTCCTGCTGTGTAGTAAAGTGTGTTTCAAAAGTTCACAGTTTAACATTAGGTTATTTTCTTAATTAATAAATTTTCAGTGTTGGTTTATCTTACTTAATCTTTGAAAGAAATTATCTTCAGTTTATAGTGAGAGTTCGTATAACTGCGAGAAATATTTAAAGTGAGTTTATTTCAGGAAATTGGGTAATTCAATTATACTTATCAAATCAGACGACTTGGGATAAACAGTCGTTCAGTTGTATTGTATTTGGGCTGCAATCGTATTCAGTTTTCAATAATCTTGGGGCTTAAGTATGTCTTGCATCTTTTTCATCTTAGTTGAAGTTATTTTTTCAATTAATTCTCAGGTAAAATGGTCCTTGGCATCAGTTAAACATTATTGTCCTTCGTCTTCTTCTTACTGGTTCATGTTTTGAATTTAGATTACTTTTTATACGTTTAAAATGAAAATTTAGGTCATTCAATATTTGGCGTCTAATCTTGACGAGCGTCACTTTGAGAGTACTATAAATTAACGGAAAATTCGTAACCAACGGCCTGTTGTCATGGTTACAGGTTAATTCTGATTGGTTAATCTTGTCTTATTACCATTGTTATCAAATTTGAATTATTATTCAAAGTAGCTGTATATCTTCTGATTGCTTATATTCTTCTGTCTTCCTCCCTACATATTAAATATTATCACTACTGTTATTATTTCCTTTCAAAGATTGTTTTGATACACCATAAGGTTGGGTTCTATAAGATATTAACGTTTGTACAATTATGTCACCATTTGTTAATTACATTTCTTTTTTAATTTAAGTCTTTATTCTAACATTTTTCTTTTAATAAGATTTACAAATTATCCTTGGTTGGTTATTCGCCTTGGATTTGTTAATTTCTTTGTTGATTTCATACAACTTGTATCTATTTGTTTCTGGAAATTAGGCATTTCATAGGCCTAAGTAGCCATTGATTATATTTACTTATTTTATACAAATTATATCTCATTTTATTCTAATGTGTTTTGTTTTGTTATGATAATTGATCGGTTTATTTGTGGGTGTGTTTTGGGTCTGTTTTTATCCTATTTTTATGTTTCCATTATTTTCTACATAACTGATTTTCTAGTGTAGTTAGAACTGTATTGTTTCAACTTCTTATTTATCTATTTTGCCTTTGTTAACAATATGGCTATTACTTACTATTAACACATAACATCTAGGCCTATGGTCTGCACAATTTCTCCAGCCATATCCTATTCATAAATAGAATTAAACAATTTTTAACAGTTATTATGTTATGTTTGTTTACAATTCGTTTCATTTCTTATTATTTTGTGGGTGATAAACATCATCACTCCTTTTAAACTTATTCAATTAATTATCCCTTATAACTTGGGTGTTTATTGATTTCATTTCTAATTCCTTATTCCTACATAATCTGTATCTTCAATCCATGGTAACACCAATTATTTACCTTTTATGGGATTCTCCCTTTTAAATACTAGTGTATACAATTTAACTTAATTTTATTATTAATAAGATTCTTATTTTAAAAATAATGTCACCATCACTCTTCAGTGTTCATTTTATATTATTAAGTGCTTACATCTAATACTATCATTAATAACATTATTAATTATTAATGTGGTTCACTATTAATCATTTAGAGTTTGTTTATTGATTATTAAGTGTTTTTTCCTGTTAATATGGTTTCTAATTATTTTGGGTTTTACACTTTCACTTTTGCACTCCTTAAATGTTTATATTTAGTGTTTATTAGTGGGTAATCCCTATAATTACTTTTTCTTTGTCACTTAGTTGGTTTCATATTCTCACTATCTCTCTCCTTACAAATATGATTTACATTATTAATAAGTTTGTCGTTATAGAGTTTTTTGTTACATATAACTCTAATTCTGGGGTTAGTGTACTTTTATTTTTTCACATTACGTTATTAGGTTTTATTAAATCATTTACATTCATTTTTCAGTTGATAATAATAATTATTCTGGGTATTGGTTAGTTATTGGGTTCGTTTCCAATATTACTTTTTGAGTGTACCATTTATCCCCTTCATATTCTACATTATGTGTCCGTGTTTTCTCATTCGGTTTCACTTTATTTCCTTTATACTTGGTTAGTTTCATATTCATTTTCCTTCTTCACATTCATATTATTTTGTTTCATTTTATTTGGTTTTCCCCTTCTCATTTGGTTTTATTTCATTTGGTTGTATGGAATTATTCACTTCCTTCAATTGGTTTTATTCTTATTTGTTTTCGTCTTTTCCCTTCTTCTTTTGGTTCTTTTTGTTTGGTCAATCACTTGGGTTAGGTCATGTCGTCGTTTGTTGTGTCATGGTCATTTTATTTTCTTTATATTAAACATTTTATTTTAAACGAATTACTTTTTTTTATATTCAGATTCATCTTTTTTATCCCTGGTATTGGGGTGGCTTATTTGTGTTGTAACATAATGCCTCTCCTTCAAAATTGATCATTTTGGTAAAACACTAGCATAGTTTTTTATGAAATTATCAGTTATATATTATTTTTTCCTTTTCTTTCTTGTTTGTTTCTTCATTCTTATTTCTATTCTTACTTGATTCACTCCTTTTTATTTAGATCGGTTTTTATTTATTTCCATTAGTGCGTTCTCCCTTTTATATTATTTTTTCCCTAACTTTTAGTAGCTGGTTTCTTCCATTACTACTCATTTTTCTGAGACCAGAGGAACATCATCTCTGCTCAGTTAATTTGATTGCTGGACCTATTCTCAGTCAATCTTAAATACCTTTTTTGTCATCTTGTGACTTTCATAATATGTTACGTTCTATTCTTACCCCCCCCCCCTTAGTATAAACTTTTACTTACCTTTTACATATTCACCCTGCCTTACCAAAAACAGAAAATTCCAAACTTATAGGTCGCCACCAATATTTTTAAAACAAAAGGACAAATATGGAAACCTTAATACATTTTCCCATTATTTACTTCTCATTACTTACCAGGTCCGATTAGGCGAGATTTTCCATACAGGACAGGTTATGTTAAACGGGCGTAATAACTTACTCTAACACTTATTCGTGATAATTCAAATACTATTTTATTTAACATAAAAATTGACTTCTTTCTTTTCCTTTTTTACTTTACTTATAATTTTTATCATTAAGGTTACAATATCAAAATATGTAAATTTTATATATATATATATTGTAGGTAAACTAGATTCCTCTCCTTAAAACCCCACTGTTGGGTTTGTCAATTTGTTACTACACCTATGCCAATGTGTTTTGAATTATTTTAATTATGTAAATCTCGGAGATATTTGGAGTTGTGGGATGTATTGATGTAATTAATTAATATTAACTTAGGTCTCTAAAAAATATCAGTGTTAGTGTATCTGCAACTTAAATAATTAATGAGTTATTTTATAATTTCGTTCAACCCTATTATACCTTGAAGAGAATTATGTCTAATTTTGTATTTTTACGCTCTCTCTTTGGTGTCAGATAATTCCGCTATAAGCGCTGTAGTATCGGCTCAACGAAACTTATAGGTTATTTCAATGTTTATGTTAACCAATTATTCTATACTTATTCAGTTACTTTTTATTCCCAGCACATTAAACCATACTCCAAATAACAAGATTTTGCATATATATAAAGGTTCTTTATTTGTTTATTTCTTTAACATTGAATAAGATATGTTCTAATTAACATATGCTTGGGCTATAGATTGCATGAATCGATTGTTGATTATTCCGATCCTTTATTTAAATTTAGTTATATAGTGTGTTTTAATTTGTAATTGATTTAATTCAGGGTGTGAAGGTTCTTGTAACTGTGGGGAAGATTAAAAATACATAGATAAGAATGCAAGATTTACAAATTTGAAGTGTTGTGTAGTTAGTATGATTAATATAATAATAATTTACCAGACTAGAACGAAGGAAATCGTGTAGGCGGTTGATGGATAAATTTACTGTTCTGGACAATTATGCCGTACGATATTCTTTCTTCGGTTTAATAAAATGGAATTCTTGTCCTGTCCACTTCGGAATTACAGCTCTTTGGATTGGTTTACAGCCCGATTGATGCTTCTTCTGCAACTCCAGGATCCAAATACGTTCTTCTCTCGGTTGAAGCAAATTAGTGATGTTCCGTTTATTTGAAAGGTTATAAATTCTGGTGTAGTGTATATTATTATTTGTGATACTTTTGACTTTCTATTTGTTTTAATGTATCGTCAATTCCTTTCGGATATGGGACAGTTCAAGTCCTTCCTTGTAGAATCCAGTTATTTATTCGCTATTGTGATTTCATACTGTAGTATTATTTGGTTAAACTGTACTGTTGAAAGTCATAAATATTGTCATCAGGATTTTGTGTTTTATAATAGTGTCTGATAATTTAGAATATTCCAATTAAATAGATAATTCTTGGGTTTTTTAATCTCATCACATTCAGTTCATCAAAGCAATTATTGTTAAATCAACAACTTCCTCTTTTTTTTGTCGTCCCTAGCAACACATGACTTCTTCCTTCCACATGTTTTGAATATAGTGTGTATTTCATATATTTTTTGTCTATTCCTTATCAATTTGCTATCCTATCGGAGTGTAACTTTACCGATAGTTGGTTTATTATTTTCTACACATATTCTGCTGGTTTTTTGATATAAGCCGGTTTTTTTCCTTTTTTTATATTTAATCCACTTTCGATATTATATGTTATTAATCGATATCATGGCATTATGGTATTATCATAATTTGCATAAATTTTATTATATATTATTATTAATTTAATGTTTTTCTAGCTCTTCAAATCGTATTCATTAATTATTATTAATTGATGTACCTAACCTTTATATTATGAGTGGTTATATAGTGGTTTTGGCTGTTAGGCCTTTTATTGTAAACGGATCTACCTGTGTTTATAACTGGTACACATCTATAGCCCCTTTTACATAAATTCATACATATAATCAAATCTTAACTATTAACATTTACATAAACAATTATTTTTTCCATATCTAATAACAATTTTATGTTGACCTATGGATCACATATAAGACAATTCAAATCTATTAACGTTAATTAGCTGCTTCACACTTCATTCTACAACAGTCATTGAATAATACATCTTGTTTCATTATCTAACATTAACTTAACACATATTTGGTATAACATAACATAAACTTTATCATAATATTTGTTGTCACAAAATAATATCTTTTAACTCAACATTCTTATTTGCTATTACTATAAAGTAAATTATTGTTTCATTTTTTGTTTGCTTTTCACTAAACATATATCATCAATTATTATCTAACTTACAGGTTCGGTTATTCTTGTTAATATTACCTTGCATCCTTATTTACCTTTATCTATGATTATAAATGTAATTATTATATCTTTGTTCTATCATGGGGTTAGATATTGGCTTGTTTATTATTCTGTGAACCTTGTTTTTATGTAACTTGAACGCTAGCATTTCTGTTGCGTTACAATATATATATATATATATATATATATATATATACTATATGAACCAGTACTCTCCTTAATGTTTTCTTTCTCCCCCTTTATTACCTCACTCACTCTCTCATTCTTGTTACACTTTGTTTTTAAACCCCACTGTTTGAGATCTCATTATTTATTTGTGTACACTTTATAAAAAAAAATAAATGATGGATTATTATTGGATGGACTGTTTTCGCTGCTGCTTATCTACACTTGGTCACATACTGCAATTACGTCTTTTTACTCCGACACCAAAGTTTGTTTTAAAACTTTTCGTTGCTGTTTCGTCTCACTGTTTAAATTTGCTGTAACTTTTAATATTTTCTGGTAGGCCTACTTAAAACTTAATACTTTTTCAGCCTACCAGGGACTCATCCGAGGCTACTGTATAGAGTTTTACTTATTGAACTGTATGCTGCTGACACTAGTGAAGAACTCTGCTTACTGTAATTCACAAAGACTGCTGCTGGCAAGCTATTACATAATATGTCTGAGCTGTGCTGTCCCCAGACATCAACAATTTACGCTAACAATGTATGTGTTGCTGGATAAAAAGCGGCACCTCACAGGTGGATACTGACAATAAAAATTAAAACTGATTGAAATTAAAACTGGGGTAGCGCTCAATTCTGCACCGTTATAATACCCCCCCCCCCAATGAGAGGTTTGATGCCGAAGCATACAAACTCTCATTGCCTAAAACCTAAGAGGATCAGTGAGGATATGGCGCCGCAACCCCCCTGAACTTTCTACTAAAATCATGGGCACTTACCCCCCTAGTCTGGCGACTGTGGCAGCACCCATCCGATCCTACTGGACTTCTCTACTCGAGATCCCAACACCATAAGCTCGAACCGATACCCGCCACAGTATCACCTGGCTCTATAACATTTAATTAAAAGATTAACAAATGGCCTTCCATCACTCCATATCCACAACTGATTTGTATCCTCTTAGTAATACTGGTTCATGTTTATTACAAAATATAACCTAACTGTCTACTTACAGCTAATTCTATACAAATTAAATAATATTCACTGTATACTAATTACCCCTCCAAAATAACACATTGATTATACAAACCTTTTTTATTGTTGTTACTCAAAAATTTCCTTAATTTTCCATTTAAGTACAGTATATATTTTACTCATTATTTTTTCATCAGTTATTTATTTTACAATTACGGTCAAAATCCAAATCAAAATAAATTTAAATTCATTATTAAAATTTACCTTCTCAATTAATTTAATTACCCATTTAATTTAATTTTATTTAATTAACAGTTTCAAAATAAATTACATTTTTTCAAAATGATTCTCCATTAACAAAATCCTATCACCCAAATATTAACTGTCTTATAATCAAAACATTAAGTCATTTCCTTATTATTTAAAAATTTACCTTCATTTCTTCACATCTGGCATTTCTTTTTATTTCATAATAAAAATTGCTCATAGCACTGATTCATCAGAATAAAACAGTTATCAACTTCAACACCTGGCTGTAAACATTAGTCAAAACATACACTATGCCTGTTTACATCAACAATGGTCTGCAAGACTTGGTTTTATAAACACTGAGTCAGTCTCAACATTCTGATTACAACACCCCTGATACATGTGCTTCCTACAAATTTTTGGTTTCTATAAATCTTTTAGTGCTGACATATTAATCACTATTTGTTACAATTCAAAGCAAAATTTAAATCAAAATTAAATTGACTTCATTAAAATTCACATTTTTAAATTAGCTTCATTTTAACTCCAATCGGAACAGCTTAACTTCAATTATATATTTAAAACACTTTTAATATAAACACACAATGCAAAATTAAATTCATTATTACCTCTCATTAATTATTATTGTTAATTAACAAAATAAAATATTATTATTATTAAAATCAATTTCTACTCCATACACACATGGTTACATAAAACATTTTATAATACACACAATTAATTTCACTATAATTTATTTACAATTTCTTTGTCATTAATTTTTCCATTTACCACACTTCATTTCCTAAGTTAGCAAGGTCATAACCATTACTCACATAATTAAATGTTCATTCAGTATGTCTCAACCTCCATCGTCAAAAATTAGTCTTGTCTTCACATAACATTTCTCATTTTTATTTATTAGTCTCATATGGATATCATTTGTGTAATACCCATAAAAATTTCTTTTTTCCATTGTACCAAAATAATAATACATAGGGTTACCCCTCATTATTACTACATCATAAATCAAGTCTGCATTATTGTTTTTTGTCAAGTCTCCGTAAGTATTTGTTGTTACACCCAGGTAAGTTATTTTCTCATCATATTCCTCCACTACAAGTACACTAATTCTTCCGACAGGTACATATTTATCATCAATATAATCATTGTCTACTACTGCACAAGGTACATCTACATTATTTATCATAATTCTCTTAATATTCATATAATAGATATTTACCATATATCCGTCATGCGGCCATATTAATATAAGCGACTTGGAGACAACTAACCTAAAATGTATTAATATTCATCTTCTCTATCAACTCTCCATAACCTCTATTTAGCTTGAACCACTCTAACTTTTTCTCTCTCTCATAATCACTTTCATCACCACACCATTTCACATTCTCACTCCACACAGAGGGCAACACCACTAAATTATTTAAACACCATCTGGCTCTACCAGATAAACACAAACAACTTATTTGACTATTTGCCGACCCATTGTCGCCCAAATGTCCTAGTGAGGATCTTTTATCCCCATAAACAACTTGTGAAAACTCTGTTTCACATTTAACCCCATAAAAATTTGCCCCCTGTTCACCCTTTAAATTATCTCTCCATTCTTTCTCCAACTCATCAATACTAATCATTACTCCGTTACTAACACCAACTAACTTTCTATTCTTTTTTTCACTATTACTTACCGTATCATTCTTAGATACCCCATTTTCAACTATATAACCATTATTCTTATTTAACATTATTTCACCATTATAATTACTTATATTAACACCACCACTTACCTTGTCTACTATCCCTTCATTATTTATATTCTCATCGGCGTATAACTTACCACCATAATTACAGTTTTCTGTCACCCCTACACTCTCATCTGTATTTGGCACCATTTTCGTCTGTTATTTTGTTATTTCCATTCATACTATTTTTACTTACCTCATTCTCTGTTACTTGATCACCCTTTTCGTTTAATTGGTCTGTCTCTTTACCATTTACCCCCATTTTAATCTCACAATTATCATTATTCAATATTTTATTATCTAACACTACCACTTCCACTATTTTACTTTCTTGTTTACACTCCTCCGTTTGTCCTCTTAACTCTTTAGCTCGTTTTTTATCATCACTAATAGTGTTATCACTACGCTCTTTCCAAGGAGCGAATAATCCCGTTTGTTGTTCCTCCATTTGTCTAAGCTGATCAATTAAACTACGCTTATCATCATCAGTCATTCTCCTCCAAATATTCATAAACCCATGTACGAATTCCGTAGAATTCCATGCCACCCTAATCCACTCACTTTATTTTCTTGTGCCTCGGCCATATTCAAAAATTCTTTATAATATACCCTTTATATAACGCCTTCTTTAGTAACGTCTTACTAACACACAGTAATTATTCAATTTAACTCAAAATACCCCACACATAAAACAGTTAACAATACGTAAAAGTAAACACACAATAGCGCTACCAAAACATAACCTAATTTAACGTAATTATATACGATAATTTTTTACAAATACGCCGTTACCAAATCGTATTTTCTGTGGCCTCAAAACAGGTCTAGTTCATATAATATTTATACGAACATCCTGGCAGGGTCGCCAATGTAAAGGTTCTATTTCTTACCCCCCCTTAGTATAAACTTTTACTTACCTTTTACGTATTCGCCCTGACTTACCAAAAACAGAAAATTCCAAACTTATAGGTCACCACCAATATTTTTAAAACAAAAGGACAAATATGGAAACCTTAATACATTTTCCCATTATTTACTTCTCATTACTTACCAGGTCCGATTAGGCGAGATTTTCCATACAGGACAGGTTATGTTAAACGGGCGTAATAACTTACTCTAACACTTATTCATGATAATTCAAATACTATTTTATTTAACATAAAAATTGACTTCTTTCTTTTCCTTTTTTACTTTACTTATAATTTTTATCATTAAGGTTACAATATCAAAATATATAAATTATATATATACACTATATGAACCAGTACTCTCCTTAATGTTTTCTTTCTCCCCCTTTATTACCTCACTCACTCTCTCATTCTTGTTACACTTTGTTTTTAAACCCCACTGTTTGAGATCTCATTATTTATTTGTGTACACTTATAAAAAAAAATAAATAATGGATTATTATTGGATGGACTGTTTTCGCTGCTGCTTATCTACATTTGGTCACATACTGCAATTACGTCTTTTTACTCCGACACCAAAGTTTGTTTTAAAACTTTTCGTTGCTGTTTCGTCTCACTGTTTATATTTGCTGTAACTTTTAATATTTTCTGGTAGGCCTACTTAATACTTAATACTTTTTCAGCCTACCAGGGACTCATCCGAGGCTACTGTATAGAGTTTTACTTATTGAACTGTATGCTGCTGACACTAGTGAAGAACTCTGCTTACTGTAATTCACAAAGACTGCTGCTGGTAAGCTATTACGTAATATGTCTGAGCTGTGCTGTCCCCAGACATCAACAATTTACACTAATGTGTTGTTGTATGTGTTGCTGGATAAAAAGGGACACCTCACACGTGGATACTGACAATAAAAATTAAAACTGATTGAAATTAAAACTGGGGTAGCGCTCAATTCTGTACCGTTACAAATAATAATAATATTTTTTGGGATTGTCCACTTAGTGGTTTTTGCAATCATTTTAGCCTTTTACTCATTCTTCCTTCCGCTGTACCTTTTCTATATACTGTTATTTACTCATACAGTTGATTGTTTTTTATTTATTTAGTTGTTATTTTCATCATTTCTAACTTTTCATTAGTTTGTTTTTCTTTTCTTCTTATGATCATTTTAATTATCTTAGACATCTTTTTTCTTTTTCTTGGTTGTTTACCAATCTTCTACTTTAGCCATTTGCTGTATATTTTGCTTTATACATATATTTTTTTTTTCTTATACCAGTTCAGTTTTTTTTTTTTTTTTTTTAATACATTGAATTCATTCTAATTTTAGGTATTTGTCTTAGCAGTTTTTGCTTGATATTATTTTTGTTTATTTTCTTTTGTTTTAAATATTATTCTGAATGATTTTTGTAAGTTTGTTGTTCTTACTTTATAGGAATTTTTGTAACTTATTCCTTATACACTAGAGTCTCGTTTAACCGAATTTGATGGGACCAAGGGTGATTCGGTTAAATGAAAATTCGGTTAAATCGGAAACATAATACTGTACTGTAATTTACATTTTTGTAGTGAGAAAAAATGCTAAAGACAACAAGCGCCTTTAATAGTTTTTTAGGGAAACTAGCAGTAGGCCTACTCATGCGCAGTTATTACATACTTCTATTAAAATGGAGACGTCTTTAAAATCAAGGGACTTTAAATACTGTAATTAAATTGTACAATATTACTGTATTCAAATTTATAGCTAAGAACAACTTTATTTTAATCAAACTAAAATTTATTTTTCAAACGACATTTTCAAATACAGTAGTAAGTATTTAAGTTATAAACGCTGTAAAATTTAAAATATGCAAACTTTCTGAAAAAAGAAAATTACCGCGTCATCATTCGGTTAGTCCGAAAATTCGGTTAATCGCGATTCGGTTAATCAGGACTAGTGTATATAAAAAAAATTTTTTTTATATGTTATTTATACATTTTTGTAAGGTGATCTTACTTTGTAGGAATTTTTGTAACTTATTCCTTCTTTTAATATTTTTATATTATGCCTCATATGTCATCGACATATGGTTGTAAGTTGTTCTTACTTAATTTTTGAATTTTGGTATTTCTTTATTTGTTTATTATAGGTTATTTTTCTTCATAAAACTTTTCTATAGAAGCTTCATTATACACTCCTTTTATCTTTTTGGTGGTTAGGTTACTTATTTCATAAGTATTGTTACCATTGTCCTTGGTGATGACATAAGGTCCTATGTATAATAATAACAGTTTCTTTGTTATACCTTCAATCGTACTGGGTAGTTCACGGTTTTTTATTAATACTCTTTCCCCTTCGTTATATTTAATTATTTTAAGTTGGTTTTGAGAATATTTTGCTTTTTGTTTCTCGATTTTCTCCATGATTCAGCTGTACCATTTGTTTTCATCATACGGGTCTTCTGAGTTGCTCAGAAATTCTATTAATTCCTGTATCTCTATGGGGTTTTCTTCCAAACATCATTAAATATGGGGTGTTCTCAATAAAATGGTGGTAACTTATATTCAAAAATACTTCGGTTGAAGTTACATATTTCTGCCATTCCTTTTGATTATCATTGCAATACGTTCTTAAAATACGTCCCACCTCTCTTAACACTCTTTCTGCGGGATTACTGCTAGGGTGGTATGCGGATGTTTTATGTTTTTATGTTTAATTTTAATAGTTCCTCCTTCCACTTTTTCCCTTTGATTTGTGTTCCATGGTCTGTTATTATCATGTATGGTTTTCCAATTTCTGTAATGTATTTATTTTTTATGATGTCTAATATTTTATTTGTTGTTGCTCTGTTTATAGCGTATAACTTGGTGTACTTGGTGTAATGGTCCAATAGAATCACTATGTACTTGTATCTGTGTCTCCCTCCGCTATGTGGGAATGGTCCACATATGTCGAGAAACACCTTTTCCAGTTTGGCGTTTGAAGTGATGGGTATCATTGTTCCATCTTTTCTCTCATTATTCGTTTTGACCATCTGACATATTGTGCAGGTTTTAATGTTTTTATTTACCTTTTTAGTTATACCTGTTATGAACATTTCTTCCTCTAATGCTTATTTCCTCTATTTTCCGTTCCCATAAATCTCTACCTTCCTCTTCATCGGCCATAATGATTGACGGTTCATGTGTTTGGCAATAGTAATTTTTTAATCCTGGATCCTGATTCAAAGCTGTTGGTGTAGGGTTACAGTTTATAATATTCGCAGACCATATTCCCCTTTCAGAAGTCAGCAATACTACTCCTTTTTGCAAGTTGATGACTGCCGAATGTTGTCTCAACACGTCGCAGCCTATAAGCATATTAAATGGCAGTCCATTTGCTACAAGAAACACAATAGGTATGGTTGTGTTCTGATTGTCCAATTCTAAGGAAACTTGTTTTCTTATCGATTTATTTTGCTTGCCTGTGGCACCAATTATGATAATATTATTTATCGGTAGAGTGGGGATTGGTATCTGTGAGTTAGCTTGTATTCGTTCTAGCTCTGGTTGATTTATTAAAGAGATATTAGATCCCGTGTCGATCATGATTATTGTAATAGTTCCATTGATGGTAGCCTTTATGTGTACGATTTCATTGTTTGTTTTAGGTAGCTGGTTAGCTTCTTCTTCTAGAAGTTGTTCTCTCATATTCTTGAGGTAGTTGTTTGATATTATTGTTATAACTTTGTGTTTATTTCTTGATGTCATTTGTCGTATCAACCCAAGTGATTGGTCATGTGAAGGGTATATTCGGTTTTTCACTGACCTCTTTAGTTTAAAGGTTGTTGTGTGTTGATGGCCAGACTAGTGGACTGGTCCGCCGTCTCATTGATCGGTCCTTGTTGATCGCTTATTTGGTTCCTTGGCGCTTCCCTGGTTCTATTTTCTGGGAATTGATTGTTATTTGTATTGGAGTTATTATACCAGGAGTTTGCATGTTTGGACAATACAGTAGAAGCCCGATATAGCGCGGTTGTCGGGTGACATACTTTCCCCCGCGTTACAGGCGTAACCGCGGTATATCGGAAGGTGACCTGTACAGTGACAAATGATGGGGAGGGAGGACCGGGAAAAAGGCTACAGCATAATGCACTACTCTATACAGTACTGTACGTAAATTACGTCACCAAATGTAGAAATAAAAAATAAGAAAACTGTATTTTAATCCAATATTTTAATCTATTTTAATCCAATGGAATATAAAATACACTATTTATACATTGCTCACTCGACCTACTGTAGGCCTAATTGTTGGTCTTAAAAAGTCCGTAATTGTTGTTTGATGGGATAATGCACAGTGTTTCTTTTCCGTGTATTGTTTTATAAACGCGAGGTGCAGCAGATGAACATTATTAGATTCACTTTGCCTCTCCATCCACAAAATTACTGTACTTTGTTTATGTGCATTATCACTTCACTAACATTTGGAATAACTTCTTTCACTTCCACCCCATTTTCATTTCCATCATCGTCATCGTCTTCTTTTTCTTCGCAATTTGCATTTCGGACTGCATCGATGATATCTTTATCTCCTATACATTCTGTAACAGGCTCACCGTTGTCAACTTCTGCCCAGTCATTCAAGTCATCTAGAGTGAAGTTGCAATGCAGAGCACTACTCGCAGACTGTACATCACTATTAGTGAATCCGGCAACAGAGCAATTTCCATCGGCGATGTTTTGTTCAAAGGAACATTTCTTCCAGCAATTCTGAATCGTAGCCGTACTAATACTTTCCCATGCAAGACCTATTGAATACGCAACTGTTTTCAGGTTTATTGACTTAAGGTAAATTTCCATTTCCTCAGCAGAATTCACTATAGCACTCAGAAGTTCACGGCAGTAATGCGCTTTAAATGCTTTTATGATGCCTTGATCTAATGGCTGGATCAGTGCTGTAGTGTTTTTCGGCAAGAACATGACTCCGATTTTCCCATCTCTTGACTGTAGCATATCAGCAGGTGGATGTGCTGGACAGTGGTCAAGGGTCAGTACAGCTTTTTCTTCGAGGTTGAGTGACCGCAGGTGGCTACTCATAGATGGAACAAATTCTTCATGGAACCATTTACCGAAAATATCACTTGTCATCCAAGCATTTTTTGTATTACGATATATGATGGGTAATGACGTCATGTTAACATGTTGAAAGCATCTAGGATTTTGGCTTTTCCCTATACAGAGAGGTTTAACTTTGTGGCTGCCTGATTTATTTGTGGCAAACAGGAGGGTAACTCTATCCTTATTTATTTTTAATCCAGATTTATTTATTGAATTATTCACATCCAGAGTTCTGGTAGGAAGCATTCGAAAATACAGAGCAGTTTCATCACAGTTATACACTTGATGGTCATTTAAATCGTTATCGATCATTACTTTGTTTAATGCCTGAGGAAAAAGTGCTGCAGCTTCACTGTCACATGATCGTGCTTCCCCTTCAATGCTTATCTGGCTTATACCATGATGAGATTTCCATCGCGAAAACCAACCATCAGATGCATTAAAGTCACTGTTGCCATGTAAATCACTATGGAATTTCACAGCTTGAGCTCTAATAACTGGTCCTGGCAGTGGCACACCTTCACTTCGTTTTATTAAAAACCACCTGTACAGACACTCATCTAGTTCACTATCCTTACCTACTTTAGTCTTTTTTCTTTGCAACCCCACTTCACTTTCAACTGTGTTCACAAAACTTTTAAGTTTATCTTCTTCCTTCATCCACCCTCTAATTTTTCCTTCTGGGATGCCACACTCACGTGATAAACTTGCCTTTGACTCTCCGTTCTTCACACGATCAATTATTTTGAGTTTATCACTCACAGAATATTTTCTTTTCTGCGACATCACAAAACTCTACACTATGCGAATTTATGACAAAGACTATACACTTTGATAAGATAATATCAGAGTATAATCTTAAGGTGGGTATACACTTGCACGGTGCATGCGCCGCAAGTTCTCTAGATTAGTACGGGGTTTTGGAGCTGCGCACGAACTGAGCGCGCACGGCGCGTCACGCTCCATCTCCTGTCAGTTTTTTCAATGAACACTGTGTGTTCGTTGTTCAGATTGGGACGGGAGCGTGAGAGGTTCGTTGTTTTTTTGTGCGCATGTGATTTCTGTTTTGTGCCTTTTGAGTGGTAATTATGGAGTGGTCAGAAGAAAATTTGATAAAACTTATCGATGCTTATCGTAACAAATCTCTTCTGTGGGATCCTCAACATAAGGATCATTTTAAAAAACCAGACATGAGATAAAATCCACAGAGACATGATTACAACTACACTGCAAAATGACTACTGAATGTTCTTGGGTTTCCCTTGGATCGCGGGAGGTTCATTGAAATAATAATTCCAACGAACATTGGACGAGCAGCACGCGCGCCGCGCGGCACACAAGTGTATACCCACCTTTATACTGTAATATAAGAGTATGAGGGAGAGAAGGGATTTAGTTGGCTGCTTGCCTTGGCATGAATTCTTAGAAACGTAGAGACTGTAAATACGGGGCAATTGTTTATGTCTACAGGTACACTTGAACTGGCAATTCTGGCTGTTGTTTACAACGCCGTTTCCAACAACAAGCCTTTGTTTACAATAAACGCAACGCATTCCAATGTGGCTACGGAAGTCACGATAAACAATTCATAATTTACTCACTCTCTACAAGTAAGAATTTTCGCTAATAACGGGCGACATACTCTTCACCGCGTTATATCCGAATACGCGGTATATCGGACCGCGCTATATCGGGCTTCTACTGTACCTCCTATGGTTAGGTTGTCTCCTCCCATTAATGAAATGCACCTGGCGCCTAACCTCGCCTCTATTTTGGTTACTACCGGTTCCCCCGTTGTACTGGTAATTCGGGTTGCAACGGTTGCCATAATAGTTACTATTATTGGGGTGGCCATTCAGACGTTGGTTCTGATCTGCTCCTCTGTTATTGTTAGCGGGATGGTTGTTTTGGATGTTCCTGTTGGTCGGCTGGTTACCCGGATTATAATTCTGTTGGTCTCTGTTAAACGGCTGGTTATTTGGATGGTAATTTTGTTGATTCCTGTTGTACGGCTGGTCACCTTGATAGTTGTTGTTATTCCGGTTCATATTGTTCCGGTTATTGTTGTGTGTGTTGTCGTGAGACAGGTTGTAATTAGGCGCGTTATTACTTTCGCCCCACCTGTTGTACCTTTGGTTCACCAGTCGGTTTCTTTTGTACTGACCGTCGTTTTCATGGTCCTCTAACAAACTTGCCATTCCCTGGATGGTTTTGATCTGTCCTTGTCTCCTGGCCCTTTGTATGGCGTCCTCGTAGTAATAACCCAGCTGTATTACTAATGATTCTTCGGGTATTCTTGGTTCGAGATTCCTAGCCAAACATACCTTCCCTAAGAAGTAAGAAGTTAGTGTGTGTCCCGCCTGCGGTTCATATCTCCCATTGCTTATGTCGTTCCTTACTACATTCTGTGTGGATTCGGACCAATATTTTTCACAGAATTGTGCCTTGAATTCCTGGGTACAGTTAATCTCCGGTCGAGTGGCCGTCCACCAATTGTCATGAGTGTCTTTAAACATTTCATCAATAAGGCTCCTTACCCCGTCGTCCATCTAGTTTCTCTGTTCTTTTCGATGAGTTGTTCCACTCTCTTTAGGAATTCGATGGGATTACGTCTGTAACTCCAAAAGTTTATTATTTCTCTGTTTTCGTTGGTGATAATGTGAGTGTTATGACAAGGCTTCTCCCTCAGTGCATCCAGTTCTTCCTGCATCTGTCTCTCTCTTTGACTCATTCCTTGTGTCTTCTCTTTATTCTCTTGAGTCTGTTCGTCGACTGTATTGATGGTGCTGTATACTCTTTCCACACGATCACTGATATAATTTTGTATTTCTTTGTGCCTCTCCTCCAACTTCTTGAGCACCTCCTGTTTATTTCTTTGGCATTCTACTGTGGTTGTTACGTGGAGTTCTTCTATTTGGTTTTTTCCGTCGTCCTCGACTGCTTTAATTTTGCTTATGATTTCTTCTTGGGCCTTTACAATAGTTTCATTGGTTGTTTTTATTTTTCATTAGTTTCGGAGACCTTCTTTTGGATATCTTCACAGTATCCCTCTAACTGTTGTTCTAATTGACATTTTAATTCTTCTTTGTTCTTCTCATGGTCTTCCTTCAACCGTCCCCTCAATTCTTCCTTCACTTCTTCATTTCTTCTTTGAATTTCCTCCGTCAATTGCTGTTGTAGCGCTTCTTGGTTCTTCCGCAAAGTATCACTGTGTTCCTCCATTTTTTCATTTATCTGCTGCTTCAATGTTTCATTATTTCCTTCACTTTTGTTGTTCAGTGTCTCAATATCTTCCCTTAATTGTTTCTTTAAGTTTTCTCTTAAAATCTCATTTTGTCTCCATGAATTTTCATTGATTTCCTCTTTTAAGGATTCTTGCAGTGATTCTAACATTTTATTTAATTCCCCTTTGTCTTCCTTTCTTTGTTCTCTAGTTTCCTCCTTTTGTTTCTTAAAATTTTCATCAGTTTTCTCCTGGTTTTTGTTCAGTTGTTCCATCATCATCCTCATCATGTTCTCCATCCTCTCCCCTTCGGTTAGTGTAGCCTTGTCTGGTTGGTCGCCGACTGTTACTTCTACTTCCGGTTCTGGTTGGGTTGGATTTTCCGGTTGGTTCTCTTGGGGATCCTCTTCGATCATTTCCCCAATCATTTCTTCACTCTCTTCCATTTCTTCTTCTTTATTACCTTCAGTTCTCTTCTTTGCTTGATATCTTGTAACCATGGAATGTCTCATAATCGCCGCTAGTCTTCTTTTCTAGCCTCACCTGTTGGTCGCCAATCTGTAATGTAAAAAGACGTCCGTCTTATTTAAGCCCCACGATGGAAACCAATCTTTAACGCGTAAATTTGTAGTCCGCCTTGTTTAAGCCCCGCGATGGAAGCTAATCTGTAACGCGTAAATGTAGTCGTCTCTGTAAAAGATGTGTATGTTGTGTGTTCGCCTCACATTGGTGTCGTTACTTCAATATTTAACGCTAACGAAGTCCGCAGCGATGTTTCCAATTACCAGTACAACGCGAGTGGAAACCTTACCTGTTTGTTCATAGGGGTTTAGTAGTCCCGGGTGGCGCCAAATTGTTTATCTAAAACAATTAAATTAATGAATAATATGACAAAATTGTTTTCAGCTATGACGGCCGGGAGTATTTGAATTTGTTCCCGCCTTCGCACGACCTATTGAATCACGCAGGTAGTGAGTCGAGTTGCAGCGTTAGCGCTGGCCGTCAATTCTGGAAGTTGCTAAAATGCACAAATTATACAACACATTTCCCTATGAAATAAAACCAATGGTTACACTCTGTACTAGTTTCTTTAATGTTTGATTGGTAATTATTCAGTTGACAAGAAAATTATATTTGATTATTCAATAAATTTTGCACCGACAGATTGTATGACACAATTTCTCTAGGGTTTGCGAAATCGATTTAGAACGAATCGTCCAGTCAATATGGCAACTGTGTTTGTTGTTTTACAATTATTTCGTTCAAAGTCAGGAGTTCTTTTGATTATGAGAAAAATATTCCTTATGATTACAATAAAAAGTACACTACCTTACATTATTTGTACTTAAATAACATAAAGTGTAGCTACAATTTGTTCCTGCTGTGTAGTAAAGTGTGTTTCAAAAGTTCACAGTTTAACATTAGGTTATTTTCTTAATTAATAAATTTTCAGTGTTGGTTTATCTTACTTAATCTTTGAAAGAAATTATCTTCAGTTTATAGTGAGAGTTCATATAACTGCGAGAAATATTTAAAGTGAGTTTATTTCAGGAAATTGGGTAATTCAATTATACTTATCAAATCAGACGACTTGGGATAAACAGTCGTTCAGTTGTAATGTATTTGGGCTGCAATCGTATTCAGTTTTCAGTAATCTTGGGGCTTAAGTATGTCTTGCGTCTTTTTCATCTTAGTTGAAGTTATTTTTTCATTTAATTCTCAGGTAAAATGGTCCTTGGCATCAGTTAAACATTATTGTCCTTCGTCTTCTTCTTACTGGTTCATGTTTTGAATTTAGATTACTTTTCATACAATTTCTCTAAGCTGAAGAAGGCGAATACGTACGCCAAAACGCGTTTCGACGAGAAGAGAATAAACAGTAAGTTCACAAGAAAAAGTTTCATTTTTAGATAAGTGTTAAAATGAAAATTTAGGTCATTCAATATTTGGCGTCTAATCTTGACGAGCGTCACTTTGAGAGTACTATAAATTAACGGAAAATTCGTAACAAACGGCCTGTTGTCATAGTTACATGTTAATTCTGATTGGTTAATCTTCTCTTATTACCATTGTTATCAAATTTGAATTATTATTCAAAATAGCTGTATATCTTCTGATTGCTTATATTCTTCTGTCTTCCTCCCTACATATTAAATATTATCACTACTGTTATTATTTCCTTTCAAAGATTGTTTTGTTACCCCATAAGGTTGGGTTCTATAAGATATTAACGTTTGTACAATTATGTCACCATTTGTTAATTACATTTCTTTTTTAATTTAAGTCTTTATTCTAACATTTTTCTTTTAATAAGATTTACAAATTATCCTTGGTTGGTTATTCGCCTTGGATTTGTTAATTTCTTTGTTGATTTCATACAACTTGTATTTATTTGCCAGTTAGGCATTTCATAGGCCTAAGTAGCCATTGATTATATTTACTTATTTTATACAAATTATATCTCATTTTATTCTAATGTGTTTTGTTTTGTTATGATAATTGATCGGTTTATTTGTGGGTGTGTTTTGGGTCTGTTTTTATCCTATTTTTATGTTTCCATTATTTCTACATAACTGTTTTTCTAGTGTAGTTAGAACTGTATTGTTTCAACTTCTTATTTATCTATTTTGCCTTTGTTAACAATATGGCTATTACTTACGATTAACACATAACATCTAGGCCTATGGTCTGCACAATTTCTCCAGCCACATCCTATTCATAAATAGAATTAAACAATTTTTAACAGTTATTATGTAATGTTTGTTTACAATTCGTTTCATTTCTTATTATTTTGTGGATGATAAACATCATCACTCCTTTTAAACTTATTCAATTAATTATCCCTTATAACTTGGGTGTTTATTGATTTCATTTCTAATTCCTTATTCCTACATAATCTCTATCTTCAATCCATGGTAACACCAATTATTTACCTTTTATGGGATTCTCCCTTTTAAATACTAGTGTATACAATTTAACTTAATTTTATTATTAATAAGATTCTTATTTTAATAATAATGTCACCATCACTTTCAGTGTTCATTTCATATTATTAAGTGCTTACATCTAATACTATCATTAATAACATTATTAATTATTAATGTGGTTCACTATTAATCATTTAGAGTTTGTTTATTGATTATTAAGTGTTTTTTCCTGTTAATATGGTTTCTAATTATTTTGGGGTTTTACACTTTCACTTTTGCACTCCTTAAATGTTTATATTTAGTGTTTATTAGTGGGTAATCCCTATAATTACTTTTTCTTTGTCACTTAGTTGGTTTTATATTCTCACTATCTCTCTCATTACAAATATGATTTACATTATTAATAAGTTTATGTCGTTATAGAGTTTTTTGTTTCATCTAACTCTAATTCTGGGGTTAGTGTACTTTTATTTTTTCACATTACGTTATTAAGTTTTATCAAATCATTTACATTCATTTTTCAATTGATAATGTTAAATAATCAGATTTACTGTGTATATGCATGTTGTTTTGCCACACGTAAGATGCGTCACTCTGTAATCTAACCAGATTACGGTTTATAAAATTTAATAGGGTCTCTAATATTTGCAGTAATTATTATTAATTATTGATAAAGTCTGTTGTTATTATTAGCGATTTAGTTTGTTGATTTATCTCATTCAAGGTAGATAAATCGGTTTACTTACTTTCGTCGTTTAATTAATGTTTAGTTTTTTATGGGTAAATGTTAACTTGTCGATCCGTTGATGAATGTAACTGATGCGGAGATCTCTTGAAGTCGAACTCCTCTTCTGTTAATATTGTCGTCTGTGTAAGTCAAAGTATTGTCTGGACAAAGTTTATTAATATAAATTACACTTCACGTACCTGTTTTGAAGTACTGGATGTTCAGATGTTCACAGCTAATTAATAAACTGTCAAGTTCTTGGTTGACCAGTATAGTATTACTGTAAAAGTTTTTTCAACACTTTCAATATTACTTGGGCGCCATATGGGTTTTTTCCACAGAAATGTCCCATAAAAATAAACTTCTGATTTAATAATTGATAGTATTGATCTTTAATGACTCTATTAGTGATCAGTCATTTAAATTTGAGATTAATTTAAATAGTGTACTTGATAATTCACAGTTAAATACACCTCAGTGCTTGCAATACTGATTGTTGATTATTTATTAAAATAATTAATAACAAAGGTTGATGCTGTATAATACTGGTTGTTTATTATTACCTATTGAATTAGGTTGACAAATACATTCAAAAATTAATAAATTACGGATCACAAATCGTCCGGTTTAATTACTGGCCTAGCTCAGTTTTGAGTACAATGAAAACTCTTATTCTTATTAACAAAATATTTATCTTACTTAATTAAATACCTCAAGGGTGGTTTCTTTTAAGATACAGGATAGAACGTTATTTTCCTTCTCTAATAACACTAGTATGATATAATAATTTAGGTTAGACACCTTTAATAAATTTCAATTGAATAACGAGAAGTTCGTTTGTTTAGGTTCAAACTGATTTTAGTTATAAAAATTTTAATACATATACTCTTACTTCGGGATGTGTTAATCTCTCTAAATAAATTTGGTACAGTGTTATCTACAAATAGTCTTATTGTTTTTGCGTCAGTACAAGGTGTGTTAGGTTCTACGATTAATTGATAAAATGTAAACAAATAAATTTTATCACTGTACTACCTGGTTTTTTAATCGTATCGATTAATTTATAAACACATTAATGATCGGATTATAGTGATCGTTAATTCACTTCACTTAAATCGCACTTGGAACGAGAATAACCTTCTTCTTACTAAACAGATAGGTTGTCACCTTTTTAGGTTATGATTCTGTCTCGTTCAGATACACGCACTACTTGTTTAAAGTCACTACTAACTCTCGATGCACTCAGGTGATATTATTCGTCTTCTCAATGGTTAATTTCCGAAATTTACTTTAATTATTTTCAATCTGTACTGTTGTTGTTGGTTATGTGATATAGACAAATGCAGAACGCATACGACTAGCTTGTGAAGAAAATTGCCAATGCCATCTTTCTGGCGTGTCGTCGATTATATAGGATTCTCTCGATCGTCGCTAGGGTTTATTTTCGCTAAGTAAACTCGTTCGTGATTGGTACAAAATTATGTCATGATGACGTAATGTTATTAACAAATATTATCGAGACACAATCTGTACTCGTTATCGTTGTTGTTATTATTACATGAACTTCTTCAAATCTTGCCAAAAAAATGATGCTAACGTTAATTACTTGACTATTACAATTCCATTTTTGATGCTATTACTATCAAATTATAGCTTATTTTCTCATCTTTAATTTGATGTGGCTTGAGGCCAGTTTAAACATAGTTTTCATTAACAATTCATTAATTTACTGTCCTAAGACATTGTTTACTATTGTCGTCTGCTAACAGTGCAAATTCGACTATTTACTTTTCTTTAATATTTGATTAATTACATTTGTTTTCTCTTTCGAACATTATAAAATGATTAAAATTAAATACATTATTAAATCTAAATGCTGTCTACAGCTAAACAATATAAATTCTTGGTCTTATTAAGTAGACACATTAATTTGAATTTTCCTAATTCACTAATTACATTTTGATATGTCCTTCTTTCTAAAGCGTATAATACCGGTCAAGTGGTGGTACTTTACACCTTATTCGTTATAGTTATACTTCTATTAGTTTATGCTAATTAGGGGTTCTATTTCCCTATCATTTCATTGACATAAACTTGGTCATACAGGGTCTGGGTGTAATTCTATTACAAGGTTTATTCCCTGATTATTATTACCTTTACATACATATTATTTACTTAGGAAGTTACCTACATACATATAAGGCTTCCATCTATAATTACTCTTAAGTTACTACCACACATTTGTTTTTTATTCTATCCTTTACAATTTTGGGGGTACATCTAGCATAGTACATGGTATTTGTTATTTCTATATAATGGTTCTATTTACATCAGCCAATATGCTGTTATTTGTTACAATGTTATTAAAGTCAGTGGTTAATTTGTTTGTTCTGTATGACACTACTCATCAATGTTTTTATCTGGCTTACTTGACAGCTTATTTATGAATCTTTGCTTGTCCATTTGTTATAGTCAGTCAGTTTATTGAAGTTGTAGTGTCATGTAGTGGATTCATCGCTGCTTCTTGGGATCCCTCCTCTTCTTTTCTTCTTGGCTGGTTCATTCTCTTCTCTGTTACATTCATTTTATTTACTCATTTACAACTCTAGTAGTATATTTCACCCTTCTTGTGTTCATTATGGTTATGGAACGTTTTGTGATGTTACAATAATAATAATAATTATTCTGGGTATTGGTTAGTTATTGGGTTCGTTTCCAATATTACTTTTGAGTTGTACCATTTCTCCTCTTCATATTCTATATTATTTGTCCGTGTTTTCTCATTCGGTTTCACTTTATTTCCTTTATACTTGGTTAGTTTCATATTCATTTTCCTTCTTCACCTTCATATTATTTTGTTTCATTTTATTTGGTTTTCCCCTTCTCATTTGGTTTTATTTCATTCGGTTGTATGGAATTATTCACTTCCTTCAATTGGTTTTATTCTTATTTGTTTACGTCTTTTCCCTTCTTCTTTTGGTTCTTTTTGTTTGGTCAATCACTTGGGTTAGGTCATGTCGTCGTTTGTTGTGTCATGGTCATTTTATTTTCTTTATATTAAACATTTTATTTTATACGAATTACTTTTTTTTATATTCAGATTCATCTTTTTTATCCCTGGTATTGGGGTGGCTTATTTGTGTTGTAACAATAGCGATCATAGTAATATAGGAACAGTGAGAGAGTAGAAATCAGTATTGGTAAATTAGAGAGAGAATATGAAGAGAGTTATTTTGTAAATATAGGGCAGAGGGTAGATTTTCCCCAGTTTTATGGTAAACCAAGCTGGTTACAAATGTTTTTGAAGGGCAAGAGTTCCTTACAGGAAAATAATGTGTTTTTAAGTAATTAGAATTTAAAATTTTTTACCTTAATCCGGCTATGTGACCGCTTAATTTTGTCTTCTTACACGTTTCGGATTATGTTAATCCATCATCAGAGATTAAAAAATTTGTCGGTTAAGACTTCGTTAAAACATTAAAAGTTACACTAATAGACATTTAAGTATATATTCCACAAACACAGCGACGTACGCGGATGTGAGTGCGCACTCAATACTGGTTAGCGACGTACTACACAGTTTATTGGAGTTTTCATGGTATCTATTGTTGTGTTGGGGCATGTATTCTATGGCTATGTTATCTATAATCTTATCATATAATGTATGCGATTTAAATGCCAATTGTTCGTTTAATATATTATTGGGATTATTTCTGAAGGCTCAGTAAATTTCGAACTCTTCTACCACATCCATAATCGTCCCTTTCTGCAAATGTGTAAGGGTTTTCAATTTGCCTCAAAATTTGTGTAATTATGATTCAATGAGACGAGATGTTAAGCGTAGTTTGATTTATTTATATTTGAAATGCTCGTGGGTAAGTGTTCTTTATATCTTTCGAAAAAACTCCTGCCAGTGTGACCAATGTAACGCATGTTGCAGTCATCACACATCATTTTGTATACACCTGTTCTTTTTTCAATTGATTTACGTGTGGCATTATTTAGCATTTTACGGAAATTGTTGTTTGTTCTAAATGTGATGTGGATGTTATGTTTTTTAAAAGTATTTCTAATGAGCATTGAAAAGTTGTTAGTATAATCAACCGCCATATATATTGCGTTCATCGTGACACGGTGAGGGTTGTTAGTTCTGCATTTGTGTCTAAGTATCAAGTGTTCAACTAATGAACTGCGGTAACCGTTCATAATTGCAATGTGTTTAATTATATCTATTTCTTCTTTGTGATTTGCGGGATCTAAAGGTACGCTGTATAGTCTGTGTATCATACTATTGAATGCGGCCATTTTTTGTGAGTGCGGGTGGAAAGAATCAGCATCTATAACACCATCAGTTGTGGTAGGTTTTCTGTATATTCTGTATTGAAATTTATTATTATGTTTCATAAAGGTAAGTCCAAAAAATTTATGGCATTGTCTGACTCTATTTCAAGTGTGAATTGTATGTTTTTGGTGATGTTATTCATGTAATGTAACAACATGTTTGCCTGTCTCGTTGTCCCGTCGTAGATTACAAACGTCGTTTTTAAGTAGTTTTTTTAATTTTTAGTAGGCGTTTTTACGATTTAATACCCTCTGTACGGAATGACAGAAAAAGTGTGAATTGGTGTTATGGTGAAAGGTATGTTGATAAGAAAATAGAGTTATTTAAGACTAGTAGAGGTTATGACGAATTGATAAAGAGGTTAGATATTGAAAGAGTTAGTGATAATAAGTACTTACCTTGCGAAATAGTTAGTACAGCAAATGATAAAAGTGATAATATTGATTACTTACTTTATGACAAAACTGATACAGCAGTAGATAATAATAATAATGAAACTGTAATTGACATAATTATGACAGATCATACGAAAGGTGACTGGACTATACTCGGTGATAATAGACTATATGATTTAATAACATGGAATAGTCCTGTTGGTATTGTGGAAGAATATAAAAATTGGATAATCTTTATATTAATAAAAATGATATAATAAGTTTAATAAAAAATGAACTGTGTAAACGTAAAACCAGATTATTGTACGATGATGGGGGGTAAAACAATTAATGTTCATGAGCATGTAACTGTGTAATTAATGGTTTTGAATTGGACTGTTTTATAAAATGAGGTGTGGTAAACAGAAAAATAATGTCAAAGAATTGTAAATAAATGCATAGTGAAATTAATTGTGTTTGTGTTGTAGAACAGATTTTATGTAAACAATGTGTGCATGTAGTAGAAATTGATTTAATAATAATAATAATAATAATATTTTAGTAGGCTAAATAAATAATGAGAGTTTGTAATAAGTGAATTGTAATTGTTTTGGAGTAAGGTAATTAAAATATGTTGTGTTTTAAATAATTGATTGAATTAAATAATTTGAGATGTATTAATTGATTAATTTAAATGTTATATAAAGTGAGTTTGAACTTGATAATAAACAGTAATTGAATAAATGTAAAATGTATTTAGTTGTGGAATCATATGATTGTTATGTTTCAGAAGATACATGGAGTTATGTACATTGTTTGGTGGTGAGAAATGATTATATTTTTGTGTTTATGACAGTAGTTAATCATGTTGTATTCGAGTATATGAGTGATGTAATGCAAGCATGAAATTTATAATGCAATTTAAATCAGATAAAATGTTTGATGGTTAAATGGTAAAGTTCCGTTCTTGTGGAAGCAACTGGACGCCACAGTCCAGTGGGGGGTCATAGTGTGTGTGGCAAGGAGGTTACTCAGGGGAGTAACGAATTCAAATCTTGGATAGACATCAACTAAATGAGCTAAGAAGCTAATTAAATGATGTTTTAATTCATGAGATGATTACAGTAGACAATTTGTACGAAAGTAATGAATTTACATGTGTTATACCCTATATGATAATTTTATAAATGATTTTGCTGATGGAAATGGTTAATTCAAGGATAGTAGATGTTTGTTATGTTTTGTTTAGTAGGTTTTATTATGTTTTATAATGTCGTACTATGTTAGAGTGTAAGAACTATAAACATATGTTATGTATTTTACATGGTATAATTTTGTGTAGTGTATCTAGGGTAAGGTCATTCACCTGACCAAGAGAGATCAGCTGATGACTGAGGTTAGAGACATGATATGTTTCTCTTAGTGACTTATGGATTCTTTTGTTAATGAATATAGTATAATTTTGTTCGGGGAAAATTGTTTAAAAAGATATTGTAGGAATTGAATTTTTCACACAAAAAATTCATTTTTGCTTGAAGTACAGATTGTGTTTTGATTTCAGGATATACTGTTGATTATGTGTATGGATAGTGTATTAAATGATTTATATGGTTCATATTACGTGTGTTGTAAACAAATGTAGTGATAAGGGAGTTTCTGATAAAATGAAGTGTTCATTTTATTTTGTTTATTATGATTGTTAGCAGCTAGTTAAGAAGAGTTGTAAACTGTTTGTAAAAGATTTTGGAATTTTGAGCGTAAAGGGGGAGAGATGATCAAATTAATGGTAATATGAATCTTTGAGATTGGGCTTAGATTAATTCCTTCAGGTGAACAAAATTGAAGATATTTAATTTGATTTGTTTGAAGTATGTTGATTTGAAACCGTAACGTAAATTTTTTTTTGAGAAAAGGAATTTAATTGAAAATATAAAATATTTTATGAATTTTAAATATGGAAGTTGTATATAATATAATAATGAGTATGTGTCCGCACCCAGTACTTGCTAAAGGCAACCCAGTATGCATGTAAGGGGGAACATATCGGTTGAGGATCTGGTATGGTATAAGGCCAGTTTCGATTTTTGGAATTTTATTTGGAATGATAAAAGGTTAGGTGGTACTATGGTGAGTATCTGTCCGAGTTTATGGTGTTGGGATCTCGCACAGAGCAGTCCAGTAGTCTCGTTCAGGTGCAGCCGTAGTCGCCGAGCTAAGGGGATAGTTTACCCATGTGTGTAAAGTAATAAAAGGGGGTTGTTGGCCCCATATCCTCACCGATCCTCTTAGGGTTAGCAATGAGAGTTTTTCTGTTTCGACAGAAAACCTCTCATGGGGGGGGGGTATTGTAATGGGACAGTTTTGAAGGGTTTTATTTTTATTGCAATTATAAATGTAATATAAGGTCTACCCAAACAGGGCCTCAGTTTTGAACAATTAACATTCCTTGTTTTACCTTGTCGGGGCACCGAGACGTACACTTTGTCAGAACCCTGCAATTAGCACTGTTTCTTAAGACATTGGAATGCGAGTATGTGCGCGGATGATTGCGTTTTCCATTGGCCAACAACATAAACTTTGGGGCGATCCCCAGGACAAACAAATATATACAGACTCGCTACCAAGAGCGGAACCTATAATTTCACTAATGACCATGTCATGTGATTTTATCAGCGAATCAGAACGCAAGCTGGTGAGCATGGAGCGGAAGTGGCAGTGAGTGACGCCGTGGTTAGCGTCTCTTGTCTGTTGCCACACCGATAGCCAGCCGGCTGCCTATTAGTCTCGTGCATCAAAAGAAAATCTTTTATTATAAAATGTGAACTTAGAAACCGGAAAACAGTGATGAATGGGATTCCCTGGAACCTAGTGAAATCAACTGAATTTTTTGTTCTTCAAAATTAAAGCAATAACTTTATTTTTTGGACATCGTGTGAGAAAAAATGCAGGACGCAGCACGTGGTTGGCAGTGACGACGCTTCAGAACGTAATTGTGTTTCATCAAACCTATTATTCAAATTTCAAATAGAGATCTCTTATTTTACATCAATGGGGTAAAGCATGAATGAATGAGTGCGTGAGCAAGCTGGGTTGCTTTGTAATTTACAGTATTTAGATACCGTAGTTATTAGCATGAGTAAGTCACCATGTTGGTTTTCTTTCTTGTGCCTGTATAAAAAGAAATTATAACAGATCAGTAATAGTTTTAAAAAGGAAATGACAAGTAATTAAAGCTGAAAGAATATTTCAGAATCTATTTTCAATGTAACGTAAAAGAAAAATGAAATTGTTGAGGTGAGAGTTGTGGTAGTATTTGATGACTGAGTAAAATGAAACAAAAAAATGTGTTAAGTGAACATATAAATATGTGTTTGTCAATTGCATTCACCTGTTGTTTTTCTCTGCTGAGTACACCAGACGATACTTTGGTCAATTACCGATAAAGGTAGGTAATACGATTTTTTAATGTTCTAAACAGTTAATTCACATGTACTGCTTCAGTTGACGCTCTTAACAGGGGCGAAATTTAATTATTTTAATCATTAATTAAGCTGAACTGCTTCACAACGTATCCAAAAATACTATGTTATGTATTTTTTTCAGATTATAAAAATTACAACTAAACTCATTAGAATGAATAAATTGATAATTAATAAATAGTCAATTACAAAATGATAAATAGTCAATTACAGAATGATAAATAATAATTACAAAATGATAAACAATTCAAATACATTAACAAGTTGTTCAATTCACTTTTACCTTATTTTACTCCTGCTAATGGAAGTTATGAATATGGTCCTGCCATTTTTTTATTGAGTAGAACTGATAAGTCCTCATTCATCTTTGGTGTAATGTTGTGTCCTCTTCCAGTAGTTGATAGAAAAAGCTCTGAATGCATGAGAATCTTTAAAATATTTTCCAGTTGAACCCGTTTGATTATTCCTCAACGATTTCTTGAATGAAGTACCAGGACCCTGCGGATGGAAAAAGTGTATTCGATATTCCTCTTCATTTTCATGTATTTTGACTTCAAAGACTTCGCCTAACCACCACTTGCCATCGTATACGCAGCAGACATAATTTTTACATTTTGGCTTTGGTAAAGCTATAAACCAAACAGAAACACTAATAATGTCCTTGTGTACCGATACTAACTTAAATGTTTCTGATTCAGAGGTCACCCAGACTTTCAGAATACATTTCTGACTTGTTGGAACATAACTGTGAAAGGTTCTTGTGTCTGGGACTGTTGTGACTACCTGATAACGAGAACTGAGGTATTCTTCAGTCTCTTGAACATCTTTATTAGAGCAGAAAATAAATGTTATATTTTTAATATTGTCTTTGCAATAATTGTACATTTCAGAAGGTGTAACAATTTGATTGTTGACTGTCCTTTGAAGGTTTGCTTTAGTCACAGTCCTTTTTACAGTTCCACCAATACCATCACATGGTTCTTTTCCATGGTATGAGGCAAAAAAATGCCATTCAGCTGCGATTTCAAAATCTTCTTGATGGTAGCACAAATTTATAAAAATTTTTTTGTTTTTATACTGGGCTGAGGAGCCGTCAGAAAAATAAAAAAATTGTTTAACTTGTGGTGACACAGTGTTTTATAACTTGCTTTTGGAAGCAGAAGAATGATGTAGTATTGTGCGTCAAATACTCACTAATCACACAGTAGCTTTGGCTTTGTAATTTTCCTTCTTTTTTAAAATATATGAGAAATGGATGTACTGTGGCATAAGTTTTTGACCAGTGATATGACTGGACTTCATCCTGTATCACAAAAGAAAAATTTTGAGAGAAGTCTCCCATTACAATACATTCACCCTCCAACAAGTTTTCCTTTTTAATGTTGAGGAAATTAGCTTGTTTCTTTGCAACAAAATGATGCCTTTTTAGATTATTTAAATTTTCAGTAAGTGTATCTAAGTACTCTTGAAATGGAAGAAGTTGAGTAGTTAGTTCACAACGGTCAACAGAAGCCCACTGTTTGAAGATAATTTCAGAATCAAAATCATCCCAGCTCTCTTGCAGTAATCTGAGCACTTCAGTAGTGCCTGGACATTTTTCACACTGTGACAGCATGCACGTTTCATTTTCTATATCACATACCATGGTTGAAAGGAGAATTTTATAATCAAATTTCATTTTTAGAGCAGATAACATGAGTTTTACATTTTGGTGGGTGACACACACACAAACAGAGTGAGTACCTGACACACCAGCCAGAACACAAAATTTAGGTCTTAAATCAGCAAATTTTGAAAAACCAATTTACAAATTTTTTTTTTTTAAGGCTGTGTACAATTCTTTTAAGTTACATAAGATAAGCCTTTTTTGAATATTAATTTTCTTCCCGTCAGCTTGTCTTACAGAGACACGGTCCTTCTTGCCTGGCATCATTCGGCTGTGCTCATCATTCTGGTAAAAATCTTGGACACATTTAATAACATTTTCATCAGTTACGTGACTGAGTTTCTTTTTGCCAGTTTATGGCAAAATTCCACTTGTTTTAACTAATTGTTTGGATTGACGGGCTAAATACTGACTAACACTAAACTCATTTTGAATTTTTTGAATGCTCCAGCTGCTTGGTAATAAACTTAAAATATTAATTTTTTCCTTGGGTGATGTAACTGTTTTCATTTTATCCTTTATTTAATGATTAATTCTTCATATTTCCTACCTAAATCAGCATAATTTTGTGGTACTAAACTGGTTTCTTCTGTAGAAATATTTAAATCAAAGTAATCGTTTAATTTACTGGTAACTGACTCAGCTATTTTTTTAACTTTATTTTTTAAAATTGATTCCTTTGCGCTGCTCGATAATGTTTGAACCTTAACGGGGGAAAATGCCAAGTGTTGAACAAGCTTTATTCACCGACTCGACTATAACACATTGAGGCTCGAATATATCTTGACATTCCGGTTCGCTTTCTGTATCATCTTGTGGTTTTCGTATTTTGTTTAAGCATTTTGTACACAGTGCTCTGCCTGGAATTAATTTTAAATTTGGATTGCTTGTTGAAAGTGTCAAAGATATTTCTCGAAGAGATTTCTTAACCGGTTTAGTGTGACAGCTAAATGGGTCAGAGCAACTTTTCCCATTAATATGAAAATATTTATCTAAATATTCGGTTTTATGAAAAGTACAGATATTTTTTGTTTCAGTACATCCACTTCTTAAAGATATCAATGTTATTTGCTGTTCAGTAAACTCTAAAATATCGTGCAATACTGAAGATCTATTGTAAGTCAATTTGTGACATACTGTTTCAGTGTGAATGGCAATTGAACACTCCATAATCCGTTTTTATAAAATGCGAGGGTTCTTACAATAACAATACAGTTAGTATCTATATATTAATACGTGAAGAGAAAACTTTGTACCCCTTTTTAAGCATATTGCGCGCACGGAGGAGTGTGAGATTTGGCATAGTTAAAGTTTATATGGAGAAGGAGTGCAGAAAGCTAAAATTTATATATAATATGTGTTACAAATACATTAAATAAAATAAAATAAAACATTCATTTGCACTTGAAAATTCATTTAAACTTTTTCAAACAATGGTAATTGTTAAAAATAAAATAATTTTGTTGCCAGGCAACAATAGTCTGTGGAGTGTATGTCAAGGCAAAAAAGCGTTTATTTTATATTTTGTATATTAGATATCTGTGTTTTATATATTAATGTGCAGTTGAAAGTGAAATACAGCTTGCTTAATATACACCTGTTGCAAAAGGAAAATTTTGTAGCAGCAATTTCAATTGACTTACTCTCGCCTAATTATTATTGGTGGTTTCAAAAAAGTGAGTACATTTTATTATTTTTAAATTAAACCCTGTCTAATCTTAGTTTCAGTAATTTCATTCATGTTTTTTTTTACATTCAGATATTCGCACCTACTTCCATTATGCCTCGACATAGAACATTGACGGGTCGGAGTGAGAGACAAAGAAGAAGGAATATATATTCGCGTGAAAGTCAAAATGATAATAGACCAAATGCAAATTTAAATAGTGTAAATAGTATACAAAATGATGAAATTATTTTGAGGGATACATTTAAATGTGCACTGAATGTCATTCCAAGAAATTTTAATACTTTTGATTGTGGATTAATGCATTTACAATGCAGGTTTTGCAATGCAAAACATTTCGAATCTGAGGTCACTTTAGGTGAAAGGACTGCATTCACTTCATGTTGTCATAAGGGTAAAGCAATATTACCGGCCTTAAGTCAAAATGAATACTTTAACTCATTGTATGATGGACTTACTTCAAATGAACCTTCAATAAAAAGAAAGTCAAAAAATTATTTTGAAAACATTCGTAAATACAATTCATCATTTGCTATGGTTAGCTCAGAAGCTAAAATTTCGGATACAGTTACGCGTGGAGTGTATCATTTTAAAATACATGATGTTTTTTATCACAGATCAGGTCCAATGACTGCTGGATATGGTCGTTCACCATGTTATGCGCAATTATATTTTTATGATGTTGACACTGCTGTCAATTATAGATTACGTTAACACTATAATCAAACATGCAATAACAATATAATGCGCGAAATCTCTCTTGAATTGGAACGCATTAATCCTTTCGTTCGGTCATTCATTGCAATGAAAGATCATTGTCAGAGAGTTGAAAATCAAAATAAAGAAATTTGTATGCTCATTAAAGTAAATCATGATTTAGATCTACGCCGTTATAATGATGCAGTTCAAACTGATGTAGCAGTAATATTTAGTACAGTTGATGGTGAGCCACCCTTTGAACGAAATATGGTTGCGTTTTCAAAAGTTAATGGTACCATTAAAAATATCTCTGTTTTGGATTCATCATTGGACCCTTTAACGTATCCATTACTTTTTCCAAATGGTGATACTGGGTGGCATATCAATATTTCTCATAATGTACCAATGTAACTCTTCGAATTACTTACAAAAGTATAATTATATTTATCTCTTACCTTAGGGTTTTTTACTCCAAGGGTCGTTCAGACGAAACTGCTGCAAAAAGGGATTATTTGGATTTGATATAGGCAAAGATCAAATACACCGTTTGTGCTAAAACAAATTGCCTCCGATTTATTATTCAAAATAACTACTTCGTCTCCCTTTCATGACATTTAAATTAAATACTTGTAGAAGGAGCAACAATTTGTAAAATCAAATATAGTCACAAATATTTCTTAATTAACTAGCTTATGACACTACGATATACCTCCACTATTTATTATCTGCAATGAACCAGTACGTGCTTTAGCTACACACTCACACACATTCGTTCTTTGATTTTATCGTTCTATTTAAACCCCACTTCGAGATCTCTGATGTACATCTTAGATTTATATTTATTTCTGTTGAATTATACTCTGGGGAAAAGAAAAAAAAAAAAGGAAAATAATCTTGTTTAAAACTCAGTTAATACTTAACGTCTGAAGAACTCCGCTGTTTTGCACCTCTGCTGTGAATGCACTGTTTAACACACCATAATTTAGTTAAGACACTGTTTAACCGCGGTACTGTTATTGCTTATTTCAAATTAAGTTGATGCGCCACTATTACTCTAGTTCACTTTTAAATAGCATTTAGTGTTGTTTTGTCGGCCGACATATATTTTCGAACACTTAGCTCGCTTAGGTTGGCCGGGCGGCCCGGTGTCACAACTGGCACTGGCGTTAGTTTGCTAAATTGCATACAGTGTTTTTTGGTCACGTGATCGTGCATATGTGCTCCCATTGGTGCTATTGAAAGAGCGCCTTAGCAGAGGCGGGAAGGTGAGCAATGTTTTTGCCGCCTGGCGCAATGTGCAGTTACATACTCTCTTTCGTAATTCACGGCTGAGGCGCAGGTTGATGTTATTTCACCATCGGTCTGCGTTGCATGAGTGCGGAGACAAAACATAGACGTTTTTTCTGCAATAAACACAGCCTATCTGGTTGACTAACTTGGGGTTCTACAAGGGTGAACAATGACTGTATAGAGAATGTAATTTTTAAAAAATGTTATCTTGGCCCTACAATCTCGTACCGTTACAATACCCCCCCAATAAGAGATTGAAGGCCGGGGCGTTCAAACTCTTATTGCCTAAACCTAAGAGGATCAGTGAGGATATGGCGCCGCAACCCCCCTGAACACTACTTACTCATGGGTTCTTACCCCCCTAGTCTGGCGACTGCGACAGCACCCATCCCAGTATCGCCTGACTTTTAAAACATTCAATAAAAAAATCAACAAACGGCCTTCCATCACTCCATATCCCACATCTGATTTGTTTCCTCTTAACCGTACTGGTTCATTGACAACGTACTGGCTCATTTTATATTATAGACCCTAAAGAATAATATTAATAAAACAATATTGGTTTACAATGATACACATAAATTCCAGTTAAATTGAATAATATTCCCCATACAATGTTGCCCATCCAAAATAACACCTTAATTACACAAAATGACATTAACTCCATTTATACTTAGTTACTATAAATTTTTTTTTTTTTTTTTTTTTTTTATACATATATACCCCCCTTTCAATCCCTTAACCCCTGATACCCGTTACATTTGAATGTGGTCTGCACGAGGCTTCTTGGCCTTTTTCAGCCTCATCCTCGCCGTAACCCACATCTCCCTCGTGACCTGTAACTGGGTCACCGCCCATCCACACTCACTATTACCCCCCCTAGACTGTGGCGTCTAGTTGCTTTCACAAGGACTGATGCGGAAGGGGTGGACATTTTTTTCTTTTATTCCACCCCCATCCTTGCTTCGGCGTTACAATAAAATTCGGTATACATATAACCTACTATTTTTTATTTGTACACCCCTAATGGACTACCACCCCTATCTGGGTGAAAATAGACCTGTTCCAAAATTTGGTAGATTCCCCAAAAAATAACCCCCCTACTAAATATAACAAACCACCGGGTTGACAAAATAAAACAAACCACAAGCCGGTTATATCAAGTAAAATTTATGATTTGCCACAATTAACTACTTTCACGGTCATGGTCCGGTGAGGCCATGACCGCACTTAGGTGGGGAATCTACAGTTAAACATAAAATATAGATTAGCCTTGGTACAAGTTACTTGGACAGCAGTATATACATCTTATTTTCCAAACCCTATCTCATCCTGAACATTTTCCATCAATTGTCAGTGTTAAATAAATGTTTTAATCATTATTGGCATCAATTAGCATTTAATTTATAATTCCAATTTGAATTTAAATGAAAATAAAGTTAAGTTCATTGTTAAAAATCGTTTCTATTAATTTTATTACTAAATTAGTTTAATTGTATTTAATTTACTTTAATTAATTCAATTACTCTCAAAAGTTACAGTAATTGCCTCATTATTATTTGGTCTGTAAAAAAATTTAATTTCAATTCTCTTCTATCACAATAATATACTGATTCAGCAGACTACATTTTTTGTTATTGTCACCAAGCATGACTACAGACCTTAGTCTCAACATACCACACCTGTTTATATAAACACTAGTCTGCAAGACTCACATAGTATAAACATTCTGGTTACATCATGTACTGGCATATATACTTCCTGCAAAAATTTTCCTTTCTATAAATCTTTTTATTAACATATTTGTCAAAATCTCTTTCTTGCAATTCGAACCAAATATAATTTTAATTCACCTTTCAATTATTATTACCTTTCAATTACAGTTTCTATTTAATACTATTATCTCAATACCATTATTATTATTATTACACTCTTTTCACACCTGTAAACATTTTATTCTATCTGACTGGTATAATGAACTTTATACTTACAATACATTATCCGCCTATTGACATGAATACAAAATACACACCACACACACACCAATATCTCCACGTAACCTCTGAAACATTTAACAACAATGTTATTTCATACAAACAATTTATCATTTTATAATACATACAATTAATTTCACTACACATGTATTTACAACTCTTCAGCAATAATTATTCAGTTACATCACACTTCAATATCAAAATCAGCTAGGTCATTATCATAGATTGACATATTTAAATTGTTCGTTTATGAATTTCAACCTCCATCGTCAAAAATTAATCGGGGTTTCAAATAACAATTTTCAATTTTATTTACATTCCGTATACGGTTATCTTGTGTTTTGTAACCATACAATTTCTGTTTATTCCTTTTACCATAATAATCATATACTAAGTCAACATTGAGTACATCGGTTAAGTCTCCATCAGTAATATTCATTATCAAGTCAGTTATTTTTTCATCATAAGATAAATTATTATTGTTTGAACATGTATCATCAAAATAATCTTCATTCTCTATTTTAACAGGTAAGTATTTCGTCTCTAACATCTCTCTCAACTCATTATAATTTCTCTTTACTTTGTATAACTCTGTCTCTCTTTCACTACACCATTCTATATTTAAACTTCTCTCATCATAACACCATATCATACTTTCTCTCTCATTCCATGCAGAGGGTACAAAATTATTCAACAAAAATAAGCAACTCAAATCTTTCACTAATAAGGGTCTCTTGCTGTCCAATACTAACAATTTTGAACACTCTGGTTCATCACAAATAAGGGGAAAATTTACCCCCTGCCCTACACATTCATCTACTTTTTCTAATTCAACAACACTAATTATTACTTCATTACAACTTATCATTTTCTCACTCTCACTTACTGTTTCACTATCTATTTTCAACGTATCACTTTCTGATACCACCCTTTCAATCACATTACCATTTTCAATATCATTGTTACTATTTATCTTACTCTCTACTACCACGTTTTTACACATATCATTATAATTATCATCTGTTTTATACTCAAAATTTTCAGTTACCTTTTGTATTTGTTTCTCAATTTGTTCTTTAAATGTATTAAAACATTCATTCGTCTGTTGTTTCATATCATATAAACACTCATCAAATTTTGTATTCATTTCACATAAACGCTTATCCAATTTTTGGTCAATATTATTTATATCGCCCTTTAACTCATGGAACTTAACATCACTTCCATCAAAACGACTATTTATAATGTCAAATTTACTATTCTGTTCATTGAATTTTAACTCTAACATTGTTTGTATCATTTTAAACATTTCGTAATTGTCGTCAGACTTTTTATTTTGGATAGGTGTCACTAGATTTTCTATTTTGTCGTCAGTGATGCCGACTTCATTGTAATTATTTTTATTTTCTCTATTTGATTTTGGGGTCGTTTGGATCCCCGAATCATCTGTAACATTTATTTCATTTGTAATATCTGGTTTTATTTTATTGTCCTGACTCCCATCTGGAGTCGAGTGGACCTCAATATTACGCATAATAGCCGATTCATCAAAATTGTCAACATTAGTTACTTCATTGACATCATCATTATTCGCTGCCATTTTATACAAGTTTATATAATGTTACACAAGAATATTAATCTTATCCACTATTGACTTAACCCTTTTTATATTTAATTTACCAAAGCGTCCTCCCTCTCAAATAACCCTTTCTGCGGCTTAATTAGGTCTGGCGAATATAGGTTGTAACCTATACTCGCGTCGCTGTACGGGGGCCAAATGTAACTCTACGATTATTTACGGACAAATTATATGACTCGGGTCCCTGTTCGGGCGCCAAATGTAACTCTTCGAATTACTTACAAAAGTATAATTATATTTATCTCTTACCTTAGGGTTTTTTACTCCAAGGGTCGTTCAGACGAAACTGCTGCAAAAAGGGATTATTTGGATTTGATATAGGCAAAGATCAAATACACCGTTTGTGCTAAAACAAATTGCCTCCGATTTATTATTCAAAATAACTACTTCGTCTCCCTTTCATGACATTTAAATTAAATACTTGTAGAAGGAGCAACAATTTGTAAAATCAAATATAGTCACAAATATTTCTTAATTAACTAGCTTATGACACTACGATATACCTCCACTATTTATTATCTGCAATGAACCAGTACGTGCTTTAGCTACACACTCACACACATTCGTTCTTTGATTTTATCGTTCTATTTAAACCCCACTTCGAGATCTCTGATGTACATCTTAGTCCACGTGTAACGTGTAACACCCTTTAACCGTTATTTTGAGTATATTTTCGAACACTTAGCTCGCTTAGGTTGGCCGGGCGGCCCGGTGTCACAACTGGCACTGGCGTTAGTTTGCTAAATTGCATACAGTGTTTTTTGGTCACGTGATCGTGCATATGTGCTCCCATTGGTGCTATTGAAAGAGCGCCTTAGCAGAGGCGGGAAAGTGAGCAATGTTTTTGCCGCCTGGCGCAATGTGCAGTTACATACCCTCTTTCGTAATTCACGGCTGAGGCGCAGGTTGATGTTATTTCACCATCGGTCTGCGTTGCATGAGTGCGGAGACAAAACATAGACGTTTTTTCTGCAATAAACACAGCCTAACTGGTTGACTAACTTGGGGTTCTACAAGGGTGAACAATGACTGTATAGAGAATGTAATTTTTAAAAAATGTTATCTTGGCCCTACAATCTCGTACCGTTACAATATACACCCTTAATACCAATATACCGTACTCATAACCTAACATAGCAGGTACCACAAAATAATAATTAAACCCTTTGGTTACAACTTTTATGGTGAAATATTTCCCAAAATTATTTTTTTTTTTTTTTATTATTATTATAATATTTATTATAATATTTACACTTATTATTTTTTCTTAACTACCTGTAAATAGGTTATATGTTACATGTACATGTACAATATGAATCGAGATGCGATGGAAGACGAACAGAACCCCTACATGAGTGAATGTGAACAAAACCTGTTGGCAGCCGCTGAATTCCTTGCCTGCCTCCTTTCCCATAGAAACAAACCACAACCACTAATCTACAACCCCCTCTCAATCCACAATGTTCATGTAAAATTATACAGAAATTTATTATCTAGTTTGTCTGCTCAGCCACAAAACTTCTCCACTACCGACCTAATTAAGGGATGAGTTTACAATTCATAAATAACGCCAGTTTATTTAATTTTGAGGATTACTTTAATGTAGTATTTGGAATTAAGGCAATCAAATGGTTACAAAAAGTGTGCCAGATTATGTGACTATTATTTAGGTATTTACTCTAGGGGGAGGGTAGGGAAATCGGGAAGATAAAAGGGATAAGGATCCTTAAAAGGTCCAGAACTGGGACTAAAGGTAGGGACAAAGCTTCCTCCGGAAATAAGGGTACATGGAGAAAACCAAGGCTCGCGTAGGCAGGGGCGCGTCCCTGAAATAGACGAACCCCACTGGGACAAGTGGGGAAAATCTATCCGCTACCACTGTGGTAGAATAATTACGCTAACACATGTTATGTAATGAATGGCGCTTATTTATTTTTCTTTAATTAATTTCCCTCTTTACTCTCTGTAGAACAACAGTTTACACACAAAAATCGCTTAATTACTTATTACATGAAAGTGATATAAAAAGTTACTACAATGGTCTTTGCATCATCCCCTTACAACAGCAAGATAATGCAAAAAATTACGTCACGTCTTGATCTCTAGTCTGCAGGAGAAATACAATACAATTCCTTTGACACTGTCCACAGAAAAATGCACGGTTTTTCTTTCAACACGCTTCTTCACGGTTGCCCAAGTCAGTTCCATAGGATTAAAATCCGGCTGATAGTGTAGAAGTTATAAAACAGAATGTCCTTGGTTTGCCAAAATAGCATCTATTTTAAAAGTTTTGTAATTTGGTTTGTTTTGTTTAATTAGTGCATACAGCTCAGGCTTTAACATAGATGGACTACAAGGAATGTTATGGTTTTTTAACCAGTTAATCATGTCTGCCTTTTTTTGTTAATGATGTTGGAGGTGGATTTATTTGTACAGTGTGGTAGGAGGCATTATCTATTACTATTACGCTGTTCTTATTAAAATGAAATGAAATTAAACGCTTCATATTTGATGAATACTGATGTTTTTTGAAAAGTACTCGCACAATAACCTCCACAGCGTCTCAGAGAAAACTAAGCTATGTTTCTCTGTTAACGCATGCGCATTACATAACCTGCGCTGTTAGCACGAAAACAGTTGATTCATTTCTAGTAAAATTTACTGTACATTACCTAACCACAGTATTAACACTAGCAACAATACAACATATCACATTGAAATCAAAACAGTAACTGAGCCTTCTACAATGTTTACATTCAGGATTATGCAAACATTCATGTCCATGCATGTCTATTCACTTTCGTGTTTAAAGTTTAAACATGAGTTTGTGTGTATGAGTCATACTTTAAGTAACAAACTATCTAGAATATAAGCTATCTCATTATAAACATATCAAAATATTTTGTATAGTAGGCCTACATTATTATCTGAAAAAATACATGCTGTGAATTTTTTGGATACATTGTTCACGGTTAGAAGGAACGGTGTTTTTAGCGGTTTTGATGGCTTCATTACTCGTCAACCCCTTTGAGTAACAAAATAAATTTTATATGGATTTAAAGTACATAAAAAGTACTTACTGCTGTAAAAATTTCAGATTTTTGCCACCTGTCCCACATGTGGTTTTTGGGCCCCAAAAATGAGACATTTTCAAAATCTTACGATTTGGTGGCCATTTTTTTTAATGAAAGACACTTGGTAACAGTCCAATTTTTTTTTTATAAGTCCTACTATACCTAAGAGTTAAAAGGTAAAAACAGGCCTGTTACCCTAAGCCCTTCATTATTTATTTTGGGCCCAAAATTTGAAAAAACAACAAATTGTAAACGTAACTTCAGTAAACATTACAAGATTTGGTTATGTAACAAAATGAATTTTGAGTACACTAAGATGAAGTTCCATCTTTACTCTTTCCAAAAAGCCCTTTTTGACCTCTGTACGATGTAAAATAAGAATGCTACAGCTCATGGAAAAAGTGACGAAAATGGCTGTTTTTACCTGTTGGCGAGTTAGAAAATGGTCTATTACTCAAGAAACAAATTTTTTAAAAATATAAAAAAATATGTTTTGGCCACTACAAGGTGGGTAGTTATCATGTACCAAATATCATCAAAATCAAAAATAGTGATGGAATAAAATTTCTGAAAATTTGTTGAATTAAAATGTAATACCCCTACATTCAAAATTATTATTATTTAGTGTAAGAAGTAGGGAGGTAGAGACTTAAAACTCACCCTGTACATGAAATGAATGAACCATTCTACAGTATTGGAAAAAAACTAGGCTACCCCTGGTAGCGGAAGGAAAATAAAAAAACGCAACACTTACAATTTTTCAAAAAATATTGCATTTTGAAACTCTTATAAATCAGTCTTAACACATTCTTTCGAGGCCTTTTTTTTTAACTTTGAAGGCAATTTCCTCTACTTTTTGATTATGTAATTTGTTTTTTCAGATTCGATGGATTGTCCATCATTTTTTCCAAAAAATAAAGCAGATGACAAAAATTGCAACATGCATACTTTATTTTCAAAAGTGTCTGCGGGATTCAGTTTTGATCAAAATGCAATTGTAGATAAGACATTTTTTAGGAAATTTTATTAGCTTGAAATCTAGAACTTAGACATTCTTTTGCGACCTAAGTACCCGAGTTATTGCACTTTGCAGTGTGTATGTTGCATTTTTTGTTATCTGATTTTTTGACAGAAATGATGGAAATCCGTCAGAAAAAAAATACATAATCAGAAAGTAGAGGAAATTGCCTTCAAAGTTTTAAAAAAAGGCCTAGAAAGGGCCTACTGTATTATAGAACCCTCTCTCGTGAATCACTCCCGCTGTTACGGTTAACTATGACTCAATATGAGGTTGTCTAGAGTAATAAAAAATAAAATTTCGACAGACAAATTTTTAGTCACTTTATTTATTTGCTATATTAATTAATCACATTGTTACAGAGCTGAAGTATGAGTCACTTTACTGATTTTAATTAATATATGGAATACCGCTGAGCTAGTTTAAATTTTACTTTCTTGCCAAGGGACTGCACCTTCTGGGCCGCTGAATTTCTGCACCTTCTGGGCGTGCGTACTTATTTCTGATTGCGTACGCTGCTTTACTACCTCGTGACAAAAAAGTATCTGTGGTGGAGTTGTAGATGTCATAGAGTCCATCGATCTCCAGCGTGTCCTGAAAACGGATACCATCTCTCTCCCTGACAAAATTATGTAGTACACAAGCAGCTTTAATGACAGATATGCAGTTTGAATACTTTAGATTTAAAGGCCGGTGAAATATTCTCCACTTATTACTCAAAATTCCAAAAGCACATTCAACAAATCTACGTGCTCTCGACAAGCGGTAGTTAAAAATTCTCTGCTCTTTCGTTAAATGACTTCCTGGGAAAGGCCTCATTAAATTCTTAGATATACCAAAAGCTTCATCGGGAACAAACACAAAATTGTTTCTCAAACTTTGGAAAAACTATAACTTTTAATATTTCTTTTATGAAATTGCTAAACTGCTACAATTTTTATTGTTTAGACAAAGCTTTTCGTCATCACTGACATCATCAGGTCTTAAACAATTGGCAGTTTAGCAGTTTCATAAAAGAAATAGTAAGGATGGCTGCTAATTCAAACAATACGAAGAATATAACTCTTAAGGCTATCCACAACACTTGACAAGAAGCAGGCACTATCAAACTTGCAGTTGTTTTTCCAATTCTGTAAATGTAGTGTAAATCATTCAAATAGCAGCCAGATCCCAAATACCTGAAAAAAGGGAAACCTCGATTAAAAGTACATCCGCAAATAGGATTCTTAATTAAACCTAAAACTGAGTAAATTGACATATTTTTGTGAGATCCTCGCAAGTAGTATACCATTGTAAAACTTTTAATTCTGCTAACCCGCACTCTTTCACTTGTGTATACACTTTATTCTGTGTGATGAAACTGAAATCCAGTTGTAAATTTACAACCCCGAGTTTTCAGCCCTCACACAAGTGTGCCCGCAAATGAAGATAAGCTAACCCCTGACCAGTTTCGATCTTATGGATCTCATCAGAGAGGTGATATGCACATGTACTTGCGAGGATTTCGCAAAAATATGTCAATTTAAAATCAAATTAAATTTGATCATATGGAGGCTATCTCCAAAAATATCTGCTAGCTTGCATTTAGGCATTTGCTCATGCCTTGTAGGAATGTCCTTTAGACGAGAGTCATTTGGTTACAATCTGAATTTTTCAGGAGCTTTCGCGGTCTGTTTCTACAGAACATGTGCATATCACCTCTCTGATGAGATCCATAAGATCAAAACCGGTTAGGGGTTAGCTTATTTCCATTTGCAGGCACACTTTGTGTGAGGGCTCAAAACTTGCAGTTGTAATTTACAACTGGATTTCAGTTTCATCACACTGGATAAAGTGTACAAGTGAAAGAGTGAGGGTTAGCAGAATTAAAAGTAAAACTGAGTAAGGCAGTTTTAGCCCACATAAATTGTCTGATTGTTACCAGGTCAAAACTTGTATTTACTATGCTTGGGTTTATTTTCAGGTAAAGAGCTCCAAGAGAAATGGAGGAATATTAGAGATGCCTATGTTAGAAGTGAAAGAATTAGAAAGACAAAGTCTGATCAGGCTCAACTCAGAACTAAAACCTATATATATGCACCACAACTACAATTTTTGAAACTCATTTTAGATTCCGGTTATTCGGAATCATCTTTAGATAATGATGGTCAAAATTATCCTGTAAATAGGATTGAAGATGAAGCTGGAATTGACGTTGGAACTACAGAAACGCAACCTGTACTAGAAGATCAAAGTGTCTCGGCCAGCACCGTCCATCGAAGAGCTGCGAAAAGGTTGGAACGGAAAATAGAAGATTATATAGACAATTTTCAACCTAGAAAAGTTGGAAGAACTGAGACTTGTGTTCATGCTACACCGTGTGATGATATGGAATTTTTCCAGTCGTTGCTTCCAATTGTACAGACCCTACCATTACACAAAAAAATGCTACTTCGAATGGATATGATGAAATTAGCTGTAGAATACTCAGAGAAGAATTACCAAGTACTGTACCACAATCACCACAGGTAAAACAGCACCAACAGTTATATCAAATCCCTCAGCAGCATTTTAATACTCCTCCAGTATTACCAATAGCCCCTCCTACTACAGGATATCAGGATATTACGGCCAATCCGGACATCAGCCTTACAGCCAGCAGCCTTTCAGCCAGCCACCTTACAACCAGAGAAGTCCTTCTGTCACAAAATCACCTGACATCAATCCTGGAGCACTCAATTTGGGTCTAGCATCTCCTTCTTCAAATCATACTTCTGCATCTGGGTTTTCAGAGCAGGAGTCTTCAGACATATACTCAGAACAAGATTTCGAGGTGTAAAACGTCAACTTAATGATTTCAATTTTTTTAATACTTCCACTGTCAAAATTATTTTTATAATGTGTTGAATGAATATCCTAATATAAATATAATAAATTTATTTAACATTATATTGTAGTTTCTTTTACCTGAGAGTGACAAATAACATTTCTTGAGGAGAAAAAGATAGTCCTTGCACAATATCTTCTTTGGTTTTAATAGTTTTTTGGAATACTGCAACCAATTCATCAAATGAACGAGTAGATAATCGTGTGTAGTTAAAAAACTTGTCTTCATCTTCTCTGAGCATTCTGTATAGATTACGGAAAGCACCATCAACATACCTTGAACAGTTTATAGGATGAACACTCCATCTTCTTGCTTTTCTTCGTTTATGAACATAACGATACCATGCGTACAGCACAACCGGGTCCATTTTCACAACTGCCGATCAAGTCGATTGGCAGCACTTAGTGGTCTTTTAACCCCTCCTTACGATATAATTATCGCACTGTGTCTATCCTGCGATAAAAATATAGTACAATATCTTACCGCACGACGTCGTCCGATAGTTATCGCATGCATAAACCCAGCTTAAGTTATATTGATGTAGTGGTGTTATAGTATGCATGATGTTTTTACAAAACATCTTGTTAGCGAGGTTCCAGCCCCGAAGCGCCGATCTCTCGATGTCTCTTGTAAACTCTATGCACCAGACCCCAGAGAAGTGGATTGATGGTTATTTTTGCCAATGATAACTCCTCTTTTCCATGTTCCTTTGCCAATTCTTTAAGTCGGTATCTGTCTTCACACTGTCCAGTACAATTTAATAGGGTATGCTCAATGGTGTCCTCCTCTTCATTACACACCTCGCACATTGGTGAATCGCTAAGGTGAAATTATTTAAGTAGCTTTCCGTCACCAAATGCCCAGTTCTTAACCTCGCTCCAAATGTCTGACTTGATCTACTAATATTTCTGTATATACTAAGGTCGTTTGGTATTTTCTGTATTTTGAAGAGCTGGTGGCCAGTAGTTTCCTGATTCCAGTTCCTTGTCCATTGGCTTTTAAAAGTTTTATTGCTTTTTGCGACACAACTTTGAAGCGACTGTACTGCTGGAGGTTTTGGTCCAAGCGTAGATGCCATTTTAGCTATTTCATCAGCCGTCTCATTTCCAAATATGTCACAATGACCAGGGATCCATTGAAAGGTGATAATTTTATTTTTCAGTAGTTGAAGTAGATGGAAATTTCTTTAGCTCTATAATAATAATCTGTAGGGTTATACTATATAATTGTTTGTAGTCTGTAAGAATTCAGATCTTCATATATTCCAAGGATAGACAATGCTGTAGAGCAGCTGATGTTGCCAGCAATTCAGTGTCCAATGAGGATCCGGAGGATGAGGTGATGTAATATTTTTCTCTGGTCTTAGGAACATAGTAGCCAGCACCTGACAGGCCCTCACTCAAGCACAGTGAACCATCTGTATAGATGTGTAGGTGGTCATTGTAATTTTCTTCTATTGTACGCAGGGTCACTTGCTTCAAAAATTCTGGTGTCTCAGTCTTTGTAACATCTCCCGTCAGAGAAATGAAAACATTTGGTGGAGCGCATGCCCATGGCGGCATACAGTTTGTCACCGAACAAAAGGCTTGCCGCATGACAAATGGCGCCAATCGTACACTCTAGTGTTTTTGGTGGCCCTAAAAAGGACCTTGTGGCGAGAAAGCTGAAGTTGGTCGTGCCGCGCTGAGATGTTCGGCGGCTGCGCCTGCTGTTCGTGGCGTACTACAGTCCTCCTCTTCTTTCGGCACCGGTTGTAGAGTCGGCTGCCGGCCCAGCGAAATCCATCACTGGCACGGAATGGGAGTGCGAAGACGCAAGAACGGCGGCGGTTCTATTCTTCGGCTGTTGACTCCGCCTCAATGTCGTCCGAGAGAGGAGAGGAGATGAAGTGCATCCGATGGCGTGGCGATGAAGAGTGTGCAAAATTTTCTGCCGGCCCGGGTTTTATTAACTAACCGGGATCGCTGATTCGCTAGCTCCGAACACGCAGTTGGTCACGTCTCGGCAGCTGCTGATGCCGGATTGGCTTGCTGTGTCCACCGCTGGTACCGGAGAGCAGATGTTCGCATACCGCTGCCGTCACAACTCCACCGGGTCTTGAATGCTCTCCGGTAGCCAGCCTACTGCTCTTCTCCGGATCTTGTAGAGGTGTCTGTTGGGCGCCATTTTGATTGGTGTGCCGGCTGGTAGCTCGCTGGCGTGGCTGGATCTTGCATCTGCAAGATGATCGTCGCCCCACGTTGGGCGCCACTTGTCACCGGACAAAAGGCTTGCCGCATGACAAATGGCGCCAATCGTACACTCTAGTGTTTTTGGTGGCCCTAAAAAGGACCTTGTGGCGAAAAAGCTGAAGTTGGTCGTGCCACGCTGAGATGTTCGGCGGCTGCGCCCGCTGTTCGTGGCGTACTACAGTCCTCCTCTTCTTTCGGCACCGGTTGTAGAGTCGGCTGCCGGCCCAGCGAAATCCATCGCTGGCGCGGAATGGGAGTGCGAAGACGCAAGAACGGCGGCGGTTCTATTCTTCGGCTGTTGACTCCACCTCAATGTCGTCCGAGAGAGGAGAGGAGATGAAGTGCATCCGATGGCGTGGCGATGAAGAGTGTGCAAAATTTTCTGCCGGCCCGGGTTTTATTAACTAACCGGGATCGCTGATTCGCTAGCTCCGAACACGCAGTTGGTCACGTCTCGGCGGCTGCTGATGCCGGATTGCCTTGCTGTGTCCACCGCTGGTACCGGAGAGCAGATGTTCGCATACCGCTGCCGTCACAAGTTCACAAAAGGTCTTTCTTCAGGAGTTAACTGATCCTGTCCTGGGCATATTCTATATACTGTTTGGCTAAAGGATTGCTTATGTTTATTTCCAGTAGACAATATGGTGAGAGGGATGGCTGTTTGGAAAAGTTTGGTTCTTTAAAAATTTGATCCATATTCTTTTATCAATTTTAATATTGAGTGGTTCCACATTCAGTTCTATTTCTAGAGCATTTTTTGGAGTAGTAAGGGGACATCCGAGACAGAGACGCAAGGCAGAGTTCTGAATCACATCCAGCTTTTTCTTGTGCGATGGTGCTGCGCCTCCCCAGACCTCACAAGCATAAATAACTTATGGCAATATGTAAGATACATATAGTTGTCTCAATGTGACTGTATCTCCTCCCCAACATCTACCTGCCACTGCTTTCAATAAGTTAATTCCCTTCAGGCTTTTATCTATCACAGTTTCAATCTGTTTTTTCCAAATAAGTTTCTCATCCAGAGTCACTCCCAAAATTTTTGGATGTGGGTTGTTCTTAATATTTTTACCAAACAAGAGAATTTCGGGTTTATATTCTTTAAGAGAGTACTTTATAGTGAATAAGGTACATTCGTTTTTTTTTTTTCAGAAGAGATCTTCATACTCCATTTTTGAGCCCAGATTGATATTGATGTGATTGCTTTTTGTATTAATTGAGTAGCCAATTTTGGATCCACTTCAACTGTCCAGACAGTCAGATCATCAGCGTACGTGCTATATTTCACTTCAACTGGCAATATTTCCTATAATGTGCATCATTATGTTAAAAAGTGTAGGGCTCAGGACTGAACCCTGTGGAACTCCATTATTGATTTTGATCACGTCAGATGTTGTATTATTTATCTTTGTTTTTATTGTTCTGTCCTGAAGAAAAGAATCTATGAATCTAAGCATTCTTCCTTTAATTCCTATTTTCATTGCTTGTAGTATTAAAGAAGCTGGAGGTATCTTGTCAAAGGCTGCTTCGAAGTCCACCATAACAGCAACTGTAACCTTCTTGTGAAAACCCGCATAGATATCCTCTGTTAACCTGAGGATTGCATCCACAGTACTTCGGCCCGGTCTAAAACCAAATTGATTCTGATCCAACAAGTTGTTTTTTTCTAATCTCCACCTAAGTCTATTGTTTATAATTCTTTCTGATAATTTTCCTAAGCATGATGTGAGGGCAATTGGACGATATGAATTTGTACTCAGCTTCTGTTTTCCTGGTTTCAATAGTGGAATAATGATAGAAGTTTTCCACTCTCCCAGAAAATTTCTAGAGGTCCAGATGTGATTGAATAAATTTAAGATGTCTTGAGTGAATTCCTCTGTTAGGTGGCGCAACATCCCATTGTGAATATCATCTGGGCCAGCAGCAGTGTTCTTTAACTCTGAAACGCCCAGATGAAGTTCTCCACTGGTAACAGCGGCATCACTCTCTTCTGCATGCAGAAATAGGTGGAACTTATTACATGCGTAGAACTGTTCTTTTGAAAGAGTTTTGGGATACGAGGTCTTTACTCCTGATTTTTTTGGCGTATGTTCTATTGAAATGTTCTGAGATGGTGATTTCATCCTGAAGAATATTACCTGCATCATCCTCAACACAGTTGATTGTGTGGTAGGTTTGACCAGAGATCGCTTTGAAATTCTTTCAAACAGTTGAAGCGGGGGTATTGGGATTTATTGTACCTACAAATCTTCTCCAACTTTCTCTTTTTGCACTAAGATTTTCACATTTTGCAAGTGCATTTGCTCTGTTGTACTTGATTCTATTTTCAATATTATTTTGTTTTGCCAAGGCCCGCCTTGCCTTTTGTCTTTCCTTCCTTGCTCTAGCTGTTTCAGAGTTCCACCAAACATTCATTGGTCTTCCCTGTTTTTGTTTAATTTTTGGGATGGACTTTAGTGCTGCCTTGATGATCACATTTGTCAGTATCCCAACGAGTGGAGCAGAATGTGAATTTTTTCTGACAGGTTCGGATCTGGTGAAGATTCATGTTTTGCAGCAATAAGTGAGTTGTCAAGTTCGCTTCGAAAAATGGGCCAGTCTGCTGATTTCAGCTTCCATTTCATGTGTGGCACACTATTCCCAGATGTATCAATCCTATGAGAGATTTTGGTGAATATCGGCAGATGGTCACTTCCAAGGTCTTCTCCAATGAACCAGTCTTAAATGTAGTGCAATAAGCTAGTGGACACTAATGTCAAATCAATGGTGCTACCTTCTCCTGAGCTGGCTTGGCTGAGAAATATGTCTTTTGCTTACTATTCTGTAGTATCATATTGTTTTTCACATATCCATTGATACATGATTCTTCCCCTAGTATTTGCAGGGCCATCATTCCATGCTGGGTGTTTGCTATTTAAGTCCCCAAGTATCAAAAAGTATTTGTTAGTTGGAATTAGTTCGTGTAAGTTTTCTTTAGATATGTTAACATCTGGAGGGATATATACATTCACTATGGAAACTGTAAGATTTTCGTGCAATTGCACAGTGGTTTGTATGAATTCCATACCTCCAAGTTCCCTCTTCGATACTTTGGTGACAGGCAATGAGTTGTGTATGATGGTAGCAACTCCACCACCTCTTCTACCTGGACGTGACATATTGTAAATTATATAGTTTCTAAACTTGGGCTGGAATTTCTCTTCTGCCTTGAGTGAGGATTCCTGGATACAAGCTATTTTGATTCCCTGTTCTTGAAGTTCTTGTTTAAGGTTATCAGATTTGTTGGCCAAACTCCTTGCATTCCACTGAAACACTGTAACAGATCCAGTCTCCTTTTTGTTAGCTTCATATATATTTTGTGATTTTCATATCTTCTTTTGCTACGCTGCTGGTATTTTGCAAAACATGCTGATGTTAACTTTTTTTTTATAGTATCTCATCACCTTGTGTTTATATTATATATGGTACTATATACAAAGTACTACACAAGTTGCTTCAGTTTATATGATTAATTTCTTTCCATAAAAACAGAAATTGTTAAATACACTTTTATGATAATGTCACCAGTTTTTATGTGTACATCTTTGCAACAGCAGTTAACAGTATCTATATAATTATATAGATTTATAGTTTTAGGTAATTAGTTTTATTGTTATATTTAATTTTCCGACCTTTAAAATCTAGAATTTTATAGTTCCAAATCGGGCTTTTCAAACTGTTCCTAACCAAACATAACCTAACTTTTTTCGTGTTTTGTTACCAGCGTCGTTCGACTTTAAAAGTTATTTTTATTGTTGTTTTTACTTTTCCAACCTCTAAAAATGTTTCATCTATGATTATAAAGTCAATCTAAACATTAGAGGTGACGGTGAAATAGTGAACAATTACCGATTTATAATTTCAATGACTTCCCATGCAAATTAGTAAAATATAATTTTTTTTAAGAAAACTAAGAGTATAAGACAAATTCCTACATGTAAATTTCTGCATATATCGTATTTTTTCGTAAGTTTTAGTCACTTTCTTCAGTCTTTTTTAATAATTGAAAGTAACTTTTTTTAAATTAGTCATGTTTATTACTTTTTTGGATTTAAAACCTGCTTCAAGACATGGAATGTGAAATATAATATAGGCCTACTAAGATTATTTAACAAGTGTGGGAAGAACTAATAATTCTTTTTTTTTGTAGTTAGCATTTAATTTAAAATGATATTTTTCAGTACTGGTTATACTAATCAGAACTTAATTATTTCGGTAAGTGTGTTATGAGCATACATGGTCCAAGCACTGCTCAGTACACTTTGTAGTGACAGTTCTTTTGTGTGAAGTAATTTTCTAACCTGTATTAATAACATAAATATTTAATTTGATAACCTATAGCCTATGTGCTGATTTATTTCAAATTAAGAGTAAGACATGTAATAAATGTGAATATGGTGTTAATTTTTTTTTAATGTTTCGTGTCATAATTTGTTTTACGTCGAGTGTGTAATCAGTAACCTGGAATTTTTTTGAAAATGTCCTGGAAAACCTGGAATTATGCATGAATTTTCGGGCCTTGATTTAGTGGCCACCCTATACTGATTACTTTCAGTTAAATTATATGATGTCTCTTGCCTATTATTAAAATTTAAAAATTCATCTGTATTAAGATGATGTTTGATTACAGCTTCTAATACTATCAGTATGTATATTTTTACTGTCATCGACTCATTCAATTGCTTATACATTCCCTGTCTATACACTGAAGAATGATTGATGAATTGACAAAAATAAAATAATAGTCTGTTTTCCTTTTGGAATTATAAACTTATAATTAATTAAATACACTAAAAACTCGCTTATCCTAATTGCGTTTATCCGAAACAAAATTTAAAAGACATTAAAGGATACACACAGTTACAAGAAGAAGACGTATGCGAGTGGATGAATTCGGAAAAAGACGATCCTAGATATCAGCTGTTATCCGATGATGAAATTGTTACACAATGTTCGCAACAGCCCGGTGAGGACAAAAGCTCTGATGATGATGTGGAAGAGAAAATGGGAGTCAACCATACAAAGGCAAAATCAATGTTTGAAGAGCTACTGTCGTATTTGGAGCGACAAGACGAAACTTCCCCTGCAAAACTTCTAACAATGAAACGACTTCAAGATCGGGCAGCCAGCTAACGAGTTCAAAGCTTAGGCAAAAACAATGATTGATTAGTGAACGAACAAGCACTAGGACTGTTCCAGTACTGTAGAAACTACAATGTACAGTGGGGTGCCGTTTTATAGTTTATTGTGTTATATTAACTATAAGTAACTTTTAAATTATTATTATTATTATTATTATTATTATTATTATTAAATAAAGTTACTGTACTTACATATGTGTTATTATTTAAATAGAAGTTTCGGTTTATCCGAAATGGGCACTGTCCCATCAAATTCGGATAAACGAGATTTTAGTGTAATCTAAAATCGAATTGTTTAATGGTAAAATAGGTTCCATTCATTATGTGGACAATAATAATTATCGCATTTGCAAATTTTTCTTTTTGAGAAAGTAGTAGAATGTTTGACATTTTGAATATTTGACGTTCAGACAGTGGCGGCTGATGTTATGGTTGCAGCGTTGCACAACCACCAATATAGAAAACTAAACTATAAAGTAATATACGAAATCATTAAGCAGTTAAAAATATAATTAATTTCAACGGAAAACGTATTAGATTCTATGCAGCAATGTTCACGTACAATTCAAATGTGGCGTGCAGGCTGGTGGTTGTAGCCCGTTTGCAACTTGAAGAGTAAATGGCAGAGCTTACTACACAAGCATATGGGAGAACGTGCGTTACTCTTCACAGTTGCCCTATATTAGCTAGGCGGTTGCAGTTTCTGCAACATTCCACTAACAGCGCTGTAGTGCATCTTTAATTTTGTCATGAAGTGAGCACAGCCTTCTTGATTTGTACGTTGTATCAGGTTTAATGTTTACATTGGTTCAAAGCAAACGTGTACTCGCTTTTGAGGTTATAAAATTATAGTTTGTGATTTTATAAAATTTTGTACAACTGTGATTGTGATAATTACGTGTCAATTAACTGTTATTAATTAACTGTGTGTTAAGTATTTTTTTATTTGGTAAGAGCTGCTGTGTGCTTTTGTGTTTGTGCTTTTTGGAGTTAGTGATTCTGTGTCCTTTTAAATGTGTTTCTTTAATTTTAAAATGAATAGCATTAAGAACCTTTTAGAAATTCCCTTTCTGCAAAGACCAGTGGAGGAAAAAATTGAAATTAAAAGACTAGGACGACCAATGCCTCCCTTAACAATAAATCAAATTGTAAAGTCAGGCGATCGACAATTTAGTCGAGCATTTAAAATAGAATATTACGAAAATACTGACTGGTTATGTGGTTGTGACGACAAAAATTCTTTATTTTGTTTCCCATGTTTATTGTTTGGAGGAGAGGACCCCTGGACAAAATTCGGAATGAAAGATTAATCTTGCCGAAAGAATAAGAAAACATCAGGCATCAAGTGTACATATAAAGAATGGTTTACAGTTTGCTCTTTTTGGCACAATTAATATAGCTGGACAATGAATATAGAAACATTATTTTACACAACGAAAGAGTATGAAATAATCAGTACGTCTTAAATATAATAATAAACTGCATCTGCTTCTGTGGAGCTTTTGAATTAGCTTTGCGGGGTCATGATGAGACTGAATCTTCATCAAATCCTGGTGTATGTCGAGGATTAATTGATTTCAGTTCTGAGCTTGACACAGCGATGAAAAATCATTTAGAGAAAGCAGCTGTATTCAAGGGCACCTCAAAAACAATTCAAAATGACCTTTTAAATGTAATATGAGAAAATGCCATGAAAAAATAACGAGTGAGATAAAAGAAGCGGATTATTGGGCTGTAACTGCTGATGAGACCAGCGATGTTGCTAATGTTTTTCAAATGGTCATAGTGTATCGGTACATAATAAAAGGTAAACCAGTTGAAAGATTCTGGGGTTTCATTGCTCCACCTAAACATGATAGTCACTTGCATCATGCTTCTTAGATGAACTGTCTCGACACAACTTACTTGGAACTTCCCACAAATTAATTGCACAAACATATGATGGAGCGTCAGTAATGTCTGGGTCCTCTGGTGGTGTACAAGCTATTGTAAAACATACCTATCCAAATGCAGAATATGTGCATTGCCATGCTCATCATTTGAACTTAATTATGCTGAATGCTGCTTCAGCAAACAGAAGTGTTCGTGGTTTTTTTTTCAACTTTACAAGGGATTGTTCATTTTTCTCTACCAGCCCTCAGCATACAAAAATGTTGGATGAAATAGTAAAAAGGAGATTACCTTGATCAGTTCCCACCAGGTGGAACTTTCAGTCACGTAGTGTTAATACTGTATTTCTCTATAGAAAACAAATAATAGAATATGGAACTGATTCTTAAAGGAGAGGAAGTGAAAAATGCAAACACAATTGCTCAAGCAAACGGCTATATAAAAACATTAACAAGTAAGGATTTTGTATTCTGGCTTTCTCTTTTACTTCCATATTTCCTTAAGGAATGGAAGTATGGTGATGGCAAAAAAAATCGTGTTCGAGATTATTGCAGATTCTGATTCTACTACACTCAAAACATGAAAAAAAGTCGTTTTCCGAAAAGTGTCTGTGTGTCTGTAGATTTTTTTCTATGGCAAACGATAACTGCCGCAAATTCAAACAGAATCAAATAATTTTTTGCATACAGCCCTGATTTGTAGAGGACTCGCGACCTATTGTTTTTGGTGAAGATCGGTTGAGGGAAAGGGGTAGTTTACCAGCAACGGTTTTTTTTTATCAAGGGAAATTTTTTTTTTTTTGCTAACGATAACAGCCGCAAATTCAAACAGAATCAAATAATGTTTCGTATACAGCCCTGAATTGTAGAGTTCTCAAGACCTTTTGTTTTTGGTGAAGATCGGTTAAGGGAAAGGGGTAGTTTACTTGTAACGTTTTATGTTTTAACAAGGGTATTTCCTATGGCAAACGATAACAGCCGCAAATTCAAACAGAATCAAAAGATTATTTGCATACGGCCCTAAATTGTAGAGTTCTCAAGACCTATAGTTTTTGGTGAAGATCGGTTAAGGTAAAGGGGTAGTTTACCTACAACGTTTTTTAAACAAGGGTATTTTCTATGGCAAACGATAACAGCCGCAAATTCAAACAGATTCAAATAATTTTCTGCATACAGCCCTGATTTATAGAGTACTCAAGACCTATTCTTTTTGGTGAAGATCAGTTGAGGGGAAGGGGTAGTTTACCTGCAACGTTTTTTATCAAGCGTATTTTCTATGGCAAACGATAACTGCCGCAAATTCAAACAGAATCAAATAATTGTTTGCATACAGCCCTGATTTGTAGAGTACTCGCGACCTATTGTTTTTGGTGAAGATCGGTTGCGGGGAAGGGGTAGTTTACCTGCACGGTTTTTTTTATCAAGGGAAATTTTTTTTTTTGGCAAACGATAACAGCCGCAAATTCAAACAGACTTAAATAATGTTTCGTATACAGCCCTGAATTGTAGAGTTCTCAAGACCTTTTGTTTTTGGTGAAGATCGGTTAAGGGAAAGGGGTAGTTTACTTGTAACGTTTTATGTTTTAACAAGGGTATTTCCTATGGCAAACGATAACAGCCGCAAATTCAAACAGAATCAAAAGATTATTTGCATACAGCCCTAAATTGTAGAGTTCTCAAGACCTATTGTTTTTGGTGAAGATCGGTTAAGGGAAAGGGGTAGTTTACCTACAACGTTTTTTTAACAAGGGTATTTTCTATGGCAAACGATAACAGCCGCAAATTCAAACAGAATCAAATAATTTTCTGCATACAGCCCTGATTTGTAGAGTACTCAAGACATATTGTTTGTGGTGAAGATCAGTTGAGGGGAAGGGGTAGTTTACCTGCAACGTTTTTTATCAAGCGTATTTTCTATGGCAAACGATAACTGCCGCAAATTCAAACAGAATCAAAAGATTATTTGCATACAGCCCTAAATTGTAGAGTTCTCAAGACCTATTGTTTTTGGTGAAGATCGGTTGAGGGGAAGGGGTAGTTTACCTGCACGGTTTTTTTTATCAAGGGAAATTTTTTTTTGGCAAACGATAACAGCCGCAAATTCAAACAGACTTAAATAATGTTTCGTATACAGCCCTAAATTGTAGAGTTCTCAAGACCTATTGTTTTGGTGAAGATCGGTTGAGGGAAAGGGGTAGTTTACTTGCAACGTTTTTTTAACAAGGGTATTTTCTATGGCAAACGATAACAGCCGCAAATTCAAACAGAATCAAATAATGTTTTCCATACAGCCCTGATTTGTAGAGTACTCAAGACCTATTGTTTTTGGTGAAGATCGGTTAAGGGGAAGGGGTAGTTTACCTGCACCGTTTTTTTATCAAGCGTATTTTCTATGGCAAACGATAACTGCCGCAAATTCAAACAGAATCAAAAGATTATTTGCATACAGCCCTAAATTGTAGAGTTCTCAAGACCTATTGTTTTTGGTGAAGATCGGTTGAGGGGAAGGGGTAGTTTACCTGCACGGTTTTTTTTATCAAGGGAAATTTTTTTTTTTTGGCAAACGATAACAGCCGCAAATTCAAACAGACTTAAATAATGTTTCGTATACAGCCCTAAATTGTAGAGTTCTCAAGACCTATTGTTTTGGTGAAGATCGGTTGAGGGAAAGGGGTAGTTTACTTGCAACGTTTTTTTAACAAGGGTATTTTCTATGGCAAACGATAACAGCCGCAAATTCAAACAGAATCAAATAATGTTTTCCATACAGCCCTGATTTGTAGAGTACTCAAGACCTATTGTTTTTGGTGAAGATCGGTTAAGGGGAAGGGGTAGTTTACCTGCACCGTTTTTTTATCAAGCGTATTTTCTATGGCAAACGATAACAGCCGCAAATTCGAACAGAATCAAATAATTTTTTGCGTACATCCCTGAATTGTAGAGGTCTCAAGGACGTTCGATTTTGGTGAAGATCGGTTAAGGGGAAGGGGTAGTTTACCAGCAACCTTTTACGTTTTAACAAGAGTAAAGTACTTGCAAATTTATTTAAACTTTTTGAAACAATGGTAATTGTTAAAAATAAAATAATTTTGTTGCCAGGCAATAAAATTAAAATTTTTTAATTTTAATGTAATATAATATTTTTCATTTAATACGGCAATAAAAAGGCAGGTAAGACACAAACACACAATTCACGTTATTTCTGGCCTCACTCATGTTTATTTTCTTACGTTTGCACGCTTTTTAAATGGAAAGTGCCGAAACCCACACCAACATAACGCGTGCAAGCCGAAAAAATGGACATCAATTTGCTTACTGGCGAAGCTAGTAGTTAATGAATGGGTAGGCAAAAATCTTATCTTAAATTTTTTTTAAGGAATCACTAAAAGGACGGTGGGTGAAATCGGACGTTGAGGTAGAGTTTGCTGTAACCGAATGGTTCCACAAACAGCCGTAAGAATTTTACTAGCAGGGAATCTACAGGTTAGCGCAACAGTGGAACTCATGTCTTAATGTTATTGGAGACTTCTTTTAAAATCGTTGAATAAAAATTGCTTTACAGCTCTATACGTGTGTCTATTGAACAATCCTTGTACTAGTCATACACGATAATACAACTGATTAAACTTCAAATTTTTAAACTTGGTTAGTTTCTATATATATGTTTAATGTTACAAATAATTCAAATAACAATCTTGATCATCTGTTAGTTCAGCGGAATAACAGTGACACTTTTAATAACCGCATAAAATAAACACTTAGAAACAACACAGGCGCTTTAACTTAACTGTTTGGACCACAGAAGTGAGGCATGCCTCAACGCTCTATGTGTACAGCGCGGGACAATCCCCCCTCCCTACACTTCCCTATCACACCACTACATTGCTTACATACGATGTATACAAAAAACGCTGAGGCAAGTTCAGGTTGCCTCATTCGCTTTAAACGAACTATGCCGAATCTCACCTGTCACCATCTAGCGGTCGCTCAATAAAGCACGTTTCGGTTTAATAAATTTGACAGTCACAGTAACAATGTATAATCTTTACGTTATGTAGTTCATACGTATTTATAATTTTTATTCTACAGAATTTGTTAGGGTAGGCATTGCCTCAATTGCCTCCATGTAACTTCGCCACTGATATATATGTGTACAACGTTATCGGCAACAAAGAAGTAGTTTTTGTTAAAATTCCTTCCCGGGATATTTGGCCGTAGTCCAATGTTTTCTACAAAACCAGACATTTCGGCAATGCCATCGACTTCCATCATCAGTGAAAATCGAGTGCGATAACGTGAGGTGGTATACGTTAGTGACCACAGTACTGTGGTTAAGGCTGAAGCAGTAAGTAGAAAGAAGTAGTTTCTATGGTAATATTTCATTTCGAAATTGATTTTAAATATAAATCTTAGAATATGGAAGTCATGTATGGTTCTCCATACCGATATTTTCATGAAATCATACCTCATGTTGACATTTTATTTGGCCATTTTCAACGAAAAGATATTGACCATATTAGTGCTGTAAAATATGTCACAAATTTTGAAGAAACGATAACTAATATCAGGAGCAAGATTGATGAAAATATTTATGGAATTGTTGGATCATCAAGTACTGTCACCAACAAAAGGAAAAGATCTGATTTTTCAGAGCTGAAGACAGAAGCAAAGGAAGTGTGTAACACAATAATATGTCAGGTAAAGAAAGGTTTGCTTTCACTGGGCATCTTGAAGTATCTTTGTTTTTAAGTGAACGGTTTTCCCATTATCAAAAATATTTTCCTGATGAAATTCTGAAAAGGGTTTGCAACATTTACACTTTTTTAAACACAAAGCAACTTCACTATGAACTAACAACAATCTACAGTACTAATGAATTTGCATCAGTTAATGGTGCTGGTACATTACTAGAGTTTTTTTATGGAAAACAACCTGGAGAACACTTTTAGTGAAACTATGAAAGTTTTAAAAATAATCATTACAATTCCAATGACAACTTCAGAGGCCGAGCGATGTTTTTCTACTCTCAAAAGAATTAAGACATTCTTCAGATACACCATGCCAGAAGACAGATTATCAGCACTAGCAATTTTGTCAATTGAGAGACAATTAATAATGGATATTCCAGACTTCAATCAAAGAGTAATAGAGTGTTTTGCTACAAAAAAAGAAAGTAGGATGGATTTCCTTTTTAAATAAGGTAGGAGACATTTATGTTATAATGTTATTCTTTTAAAAATTGAAAGATTTGTGAAATTTTTAATATTGTGTACTGATTTATTTTTTCTTATTGTTCATAAATCAAAGCAGGCAGTACTCCACTCACTTCTCTTTTAGAGTAGAGTTTTCAAGTAATATTTTATGTAGTTAAATTTATGTGCCTTGGAGTTTATATACAGGGAAAATCTGTTCTTATAGCTCAAAGAAGTCATTTAAAAATAACTAACCTGTATATAAATTTGCTGTTTTTATTTTTTATTTCTCGTAAACACAAGGATCGCTTTCAAATAAGTGTATTATTTTATAGGTATAAAAAGCACAATTCTGTTAACCTTTTTCTTTTCTCTGCATATTTAGTATTTGATTACTGCACAGTTAGTGCAGTAATCATTCATGAGTATGTAGGAACATGGAATCTGGCATAGGTAGACATACTGATAGAATCATTCCATTATCATTAGCAGCTCTCTTTTTGGGGGATGTTAAACCTTTGTATGTGTTTACATGCTCGTGCGCAATCAGCCCACGCACTTACGTCATTCGCTTAAAGTACAGCTCGCTACGGCCAGCTGCTACAATAGTTAGTAAAAACTCAGCCTTTCATCTGTTCACTATTCTCTTCCATTTGCTAGCCGCGGCAATGTGAATTTTATTAATGTAACTTCTTTTTACAATTATTTTCTCTTCTATTCGTTATGTATCTTGGCAATGTACGCCACACGTAATTGCATGGGCCTGCGCTTCTTTATATAATTTTTCAATAAATGGCTATTTAACTCAATTTCCATACAGTCCGCTTCTTCATTCAAAAACACATTTCCGATTCCTATACCAGCAGCACTTCGCATTGCAATACTAACTCTAGAATTTCTAGAGAGCGTTGAGCATGCAACATATGGTCCTCCGGGCCGGATATGATTCATTTCATGGATGATTCATTCCACATACAATTTATTTTACGGATGTGATTCATTTCATGGATAATTTGTTTCTTGGATTCAGTTCAATAAGCAGGCCCTATCAGCATTTTTCTCCATGATTTAAATCAGCAGTTCTTTAATCATCAACCATAACTGGAGCACGCATTGTACGACTTTGGGGACGTCATACTTCGCCGACCGGATCGTTCGAAGCATTATTTCAGCAGTTGAACACCATCAGCACGTGGCATTCATCATTTGGGAAAATCCAAAGCAGCCAATCTATGCAGGATTCGACCACTTCAGACATCACCTGACAGGCAGCGACCGTGTCTACATCATCAATTCATGGGTACCGGATGGGACTGCCAAGGTTTCGACACGCTCTGAGGCCTTCTTGAACATGTCGATAAGTACCACATGCCAAGTGACTATAAATTCATGTTTCACATTAGTTTTCAATTTTGCATAATTTTGTATATCTTTCAATGGCATTCAAGTAAAAGAAGCAGTATTAAAAAAATAATAATAATATAACTTTTTTATATCAGTTTCATTTGAATATGAACTTGGAATTTTTTTGCGAACTTAACAAGCTTATAAATTTTTTCTGTGAATCAATCACAAATTTAAATAACTTAACAAGCTTTTTTAATTGTATATTATATATATACTATTTTTTAAATAGTGTTCATAGCAATAGGGATTATACTGCTATATTGTATATACTGTCTAAATCAGTATTTATTACAACATAGAATTAGTTTAAGATGTTTTAAGCAATGGTTACCACGTTGTAGCGCGACTTTATAATTTGGATATCCTGCATGGTCTTGTTCATCTCTTTGCATTCAGTTAGTTTTTTCGTATTATCATTCAAATTTTCTGTGATACACAATCATGACTGATATGAAGGCGCTGATCAATAAACGTGGCACGAACAAGGCCTCTATATCGCGCATAAACACGTACGCGGATTATTTTGATCACGATACGCATGACCAACATGCGCTAAAAATAAAGCTTCGTCATCTGATGGAGCTATCTGCCAAATATGACGAGATTCAAACGCAAATTGAGTCTGAGGACTCTGACTTTGCATCTGCTAGCGATAGAGTTCAGACGGAAGATGATTTGTGCAACATAGAATGCAAGTTGTAAAATTTATTAGATCATGCCGAAGAGATGAGCAAGAAAATACCAAATAAATCCGAAGGCGTCACATTCAGCACGCCTCCTATTCAATTACAACCAATTAAACTACCCTGCTTCGCAGGTAACATAATTGACTGGCAACATTTTTACCATATGTTTTTGGAGTTGGTTCATGTCCATACCATATGTCAAGACCTGACCAACATCCAAAAATTTCACTACTTGCACTCATCACTAAAGGATGAGGCGCTGAATGTTATAAAATCACTCCCAATCACGCACGAAAACTACACGGTGGCCATTGAGCTGTTAAGAGCCCGGTATGACAGTAGATTGATTGTTGCGGCGTATTATGCGGCTAATGTCTTGGGCATGAAGCACATGCAACAGGATTCTATGCTTAGCATTTCCAAATTTATAGATGATCTCACCGCTAACATAAATGCTCTGAACTCATTAAATTTGTCAGTGAACACATTTGAAATTATTTTTGTGCATTTTCTCGCCCAAAAACTTGACGATCGCACATGTAGATTATGGAAGGAAGGTTTAACTGACGAACAGCTTCCGAATTACAATAATTTTATTAAATTTCTAAATACGAGACGCCAGCTGCTACAAAATGTAAATGCACCGACTGGTTCGTCTTGCGGCAGACAAGTTAGCGATAAAACTTCTTATCGCAAATCGGCTAAACGCGCTGAGTTCACTGGGTCACTGATACATACTCAAACAAACAATAAATTTTGCCAGCTGTGTCATGGCAATCATAAATTGTCCGAATGCCCACAGTTCGTGGCTTTGCAACCGACTCAATGGAGAGAGGTTTTAATAAGTCACAAGCTCTGCCTAAATTGCACACGCTCGGGCCATGAAAGCTCGCGTTGCCCTTCCAAATTTTCGTGCAGAGTATGCTTGAAAAGGCACCACACCATGATCCACGCTTCAACAAATAATTTGTCGAACGGGAACAATAATCAATGTTCCCTAAAACTACAAACTAACAAATCAATTTTATTGTCTACCGCCGTTTGCATCACAACTGATCGTGCCGGTAACAAACACCCGGTAAGAATCCTGTTAGATTCAGGGTCGCAAGCAAACTTTTGTACGATGGGCTTCGCCCGCCGCATGGGCTTAAAACTAAACAAATCCGAACTGCCTATCACGGGCATAAATAATTCCCTATGTCAAGCCAATTTCAGCACAAGGGTGCGCCTAAACTCACGCTACAGGGATTTCAGTTTGAATGTACACTGCGCTGTTCTGCCCAGAATTACAAATAACCTCCCTACAGAATCCTTTAACATGGCATCGTTGAAAATTCCAAAAAACATTTTTAGCTGACCCGCAACTTAATTTTTCATCACAAATTGACATATTACTCGGGGCACAGTATTTTTTGCAGTTGATTGAGCCGACTAAATTTGTTCGCAGTCCGCACTTTCCGATAATACAGGAAACAAAACTAGGGTTTATACTCGCCGGGAATTTACCCTTCAACGTAGACATGACAAAACCGGTCTCTTCGTTTATGGCTCGTGACGACAATAATGCCATCTCGTCACAGTCGAGGAACTTCTGGCAGTTGGAGGATGTTTCTTTCCGTACTCCCTCAGCTGAGGACTCGGAGTATGAAAATCATTTCCTCACAAACACCTATCATAACACTAGTGGTAGGTTTGTTGTGTCGCTACCCCGTAGGACAGAGTATCTCGGCGATTCTCTCCCCGGAGCAGTTCGCAGATTTCAGACACTCGAACTCAAATTTAGGCAAAACCAGTCTTTGCACAAAGAGTATACTAGTTTTATGCAGGAATATTTAAGCCTGGGTCATATGTCTCCACTCAGTTCATATGATTTATCAATTAACAAGTCAAATATTTTTTACTTACCACACCATGCTGTCGTCAAGTCCATTTGCACAACCACCAAACTTCGCGTTGTTTTCGACGGCTCAGCCAAAACGTCAAACGATTTATCGTTAACCCTGCTGAGGTGTTCGGGTCCTTTTTGACCCAAAAGATTTTGTTTTACGCTGCTGTTTGTTAAAAAATTATTAGATCAACTTTCCGTTTTGTGACTTTGTCAAATACCTATAAATAAGTATCATTCTCTAATATAAATTTTTTAAACCGCTTATAAAATTTTATGACACGTTTTTATACAAAAAAGTTGTTCGGGTCCTTTTGGACCCATAGGTGAAGTAATTATTTTATTAATATTATAAGCTGTACTTTGGATTCAAAAGCTTCATTACTTTGTCTCGTTTGATGATTCAATGCATAGTCTCATAGTACAAGGTCACACTGGTTGCTACATTCTCTCCCACCTCCTCCACTTAGTAACAGTGCCTGCCCACCTACAAGAAGGTTTTCCCTCTCCGTCTGTCAGTCAGTGCTCCTTGAGCAGAGTGTGAGTGAGGTTAATTTTTAGTGCTCTTTCTTTGGTTTCATTACCATACTTGTGTTTGACCTGAAGTGGCTTTTGTATGAACAATGATGAAGAAGTGTTATCGGAAAAGTTGCTTCCGACGACGGAGAAGTTGCTTCAGAAATTGAAGATAATATTTCTGAATGTGTGTCTTCAGATTCATAAGATGAAGAAGTACATCACGAACCAGGAAATAACACTTTATTATCTAAAAACGGTGATATTCAGTGGAAGACCAAGCCTGAGCTCCAGATAGGAAGACGTCCTTCTCATGATGTAATGACACTTACGCCAGGACCAACCAGGTATGCAACTGCACGTGTTACTGATGAATATTCGGCATTCAAAGTATTTTTTCCCCTCCAATTGAAAATATAATCCTGACCCAAACAAATGAAGAAGGCTACCGTATTTATGGGGAGAATTGGAAAAAAATTGACTCAACAGAACTAGACGCTTATATTGGACTTTTGTTAATGGCAGGTGTTTATAAATCACATAATGAGTCAACTGAGAGTTTGTGGGATGAAACAAAAGGAAGGCCAATATTTTGGGCAACAATGTCACTGGAAAGATTTAAAATTATTTCTCGTATTTTCCGTTTTGATGCTCGTCAAACTCGATCAAGTAGGCGCGCTACTGATAAATTCGCACCTATTAGAGAGCTGTGGGAGAAATGGGTTGAAATTTTGCCAAAACATTTCAATCCTACCGAATATGTCACAGTGGATGAAAGGTTAGTTGGTTTTAGAGGAAAATGCCCTTTCCGTCAATACATGCCTAAAAAACCAGCTAAATATGGCATAAAGTTTTGGGTTGTATGTGATAATGCCACTAGTTACGTTTGGAATATCCATCCATATTTAGGAAAGCCACAAGGTGCACTACCAGAGAAAAACCAGGGTCTTAGGGTAGTTCTGGATTTGACAGTTGGTCTCAAAGGCCACAATGTTACTTGTGACAACTTTTTTATATCGTATGGATTAGGCCAAACGCTTCTCAGAAGAGGTATTGCAATGGTAGGAACTATCAAGAAAAATAAGCCTACACTTCCTCCCCAACTTCTAGAAACAAAAAATGTACCTGCACTGACCTCAAAGTTTGCATTTACGAGGGATACTACACTGGTCTCTTACTTTCCAAAAAAGAATAAGTGTGTTGTACTACAGAGTACTTTACACCACGATGACAAAATAAGTTGTAATGATGATAAAAACCACTGCTTATTTTAGATTACAACAAACCTAAAGGGGCTGTTGATACTCTAGATAAGATGTGTGCAAACTATACTTGAAAAAGGAAAACAAATCGTTGGCCCATAGTTGTCTTTTCAAATACAGTTGATATTTCGGGTGTCAATTCTTTTGTTTTATTTACTTCCATCAACCTTCAATGGAAGCCAAAATGCAATGACCGGAGAAGAATATTTTTAGAAAACCTTGGAGAATCTTTGATCAAAAAACACATTGACAGACGACAGTATATGCCAAGAGGAAAAGCTGCAAGAGATGAAGTTGAACACGTACAAGCTGAACGTGCAGTACCAACTCAGTCTATTATGAAGAATCCAGATACAATGCAGAGAAAAAGAGGGAGGTGCCAGTTGTGCCCAAAAACTGACAATAAGTCTTCTGTAAAGTGCTCAAAATGTGACAAGTTTACTTGCAAGAATCACCTCACCCATATATGTAATAAATGTTTCAGTTAAATTGTGTAAGTTTACGTAACAGAAACAGTTTACCTGACAGATAGCCTCGTAACATACAAATATAAGATTTTCCATTTTGTTTTTTGCCTGTGTTATATAATAATTTAGAAATGACTTTAATCTTTGTCGTATAGAATAGTATTTCATAAAAATTATGTTCATGAAATAATGTACATTTCTTTAATAATACAGATTTTTAAATTTCCAATAAACAGAATTTTAATAGCTAGATTATCAATAAAGTTTTTTGTTTCAGAATATAATAATGTGTTCGTTTCGTGCTTAGAAATCTTTACTGTATTCATAACAAATAAAAATACAGAATTATGTTAGTTTTAGTACACAAATAAATATATACTTACATATATAAAAATAAAATATGATGAAATGTGCAAGGCAACATATATGATAAAAATGCTGATATACTGCATTGTTAGGTGATTATTTTGGTCATTCATTATCATAACTTAGGCCTAATGTATAAAACATAAATATGCATAGGCTAACAAGAAACTTTTTTGTTGAAAAAAATAATTTTTCTTGTATGGGTCATTTTGGACCCGAACGTCTTAAGTGTTGCTAAAATTTGAACACCCTAGTAAGGTTAAACGACACCCTTATGGTTGGTCCTACGGTCCAGCAGGATCTTTTCACCATCATGGCCAGATTTAGAACGCATCATTACGCTCTCATTGCCGACATCGAGAAAATGTATCGCCAAATCTTGGTATCCCCGAGGGATTCTAACTTACAAAGAATTGTTTGGCGTGACGCTCCCCACAAGGAACTTAAACACTATGCTCTGAGAACAGTCACATATGGGACAGCCAGTGCTTCATTTTTGGCCACTAGATGTTTAAAACAAATCTCTCAAGAAAATAGTACTCAGCACCCCTTAGCCTGCTCTGTAATTGCAAACGATTTTTACGTCGACGATCTCATCACCAGATCTGATAGCTCACACGTCCTAACCCAACTAAACTCTGACATTTCTGATTTATTAAGCCGGTACGGCTTCACTCTGCATAAATGGTCTTCTAATGACCGGAATATAATATCCTCACATACCAACTCGTCCCTGGACTTCAACAAGGACCAAACCGTCCGCACTTTAGGTATTCAGTGGGACGTTCATGCTGACAGCTTCGTATACAATATCCAAAGAGATCTTAAAATTGATGTGTTTAATAAAAGAAGGGCATTATCCGTCATCGCTGGAATCTACGACCCATTAGGGCTAATTGGACCTATTACATTCTGGTGCAAGCACTTTATGCAAACGCTATGGTCATCGGGTACAAATTGGGACGACCCGCTGTCTGACTCATTATCAATTCAATGGGCCGAGCTTTACGCTCAATTAATTTCTGACACTCATTTTAGGATCCCGAGAGCTATAAAGGATTCATGTAATTTTCCAATCATTTCATTTCAATTACACGGGTTTGCCGACGCGTCAGTAAAGGGTTACGCATGCTGTATTTATGTGCGTACAGTATATTCCGACAACAGTATATCATCTCATTTATTGTGTTCCAAATCTAGAGTCGTCCTTTTAAAGCAGATATCTTTACCTCGCCTTGAACTTTGCGCCAGTCTATTATTGGCTCAGTTGGTTTATAAGGTTGTCAACGCTGTGACCTACAATTTCAGCGAGTTGTATTTTTATTCTGACTACGATTTCCTTACACTGGATTCACCAACAGTCGTCTAGATGGAAGGTATTTGTGGCCAACCGCGTCGCGGAGATACAGCAGCTCACTGCAAAGGGCACTTGGTATCATGTCGCTTCGCATGACAATCCCGCGGACATTTTATCCCGGGGCTGTTTACCCCGTTCGTTACACCGCCACCCGCAGTGGTGGCATGGTCCTTACTGGTTGTCAAAGGAGCCTTCAGCATGGCCCACCAGTCCTTTTGATTCCAATTCTTCCTGCACTCATCCAGATCTGGACAAGGAAAAACGTAAACAAGGTCTACTCGCTCTGGTTACTGCTTCATCCTCTTCTAACTACATTGAAGATTACTCCTCGCTTTCAAGACTTATTCGTGTGTTTGCTTATTGCCTGCGTTTCATTCGGAACGCTTAGTCTCCCGTCGCTAACAGAAACACTTCATTTTTAACTTCGCAAGAGCTACACAGCGCACTTTTGGTTTTTATACGTCAATCCCAGCTATCGCATTTCAACATCGAAATTAAAGAACTTCAGGCACAACGCCCTGTACCTAATACTAGTAAAACTTTTTCGCTTAATCCATTTATAGACAACGCGGGTATACTATGCGTGGGCGGACGCCTTCAACAGTCTCAGCTAAACTATAATAGTAAACACCAGATCATACTCCACCCGCAGTCTCATCTTACTAGACTAATTATAGAAAACGAGCATATTCGACTACTCCATGCCGGAGTACAATCAACGCAGTGCTCTCTACGTCAAAGATATTGGATTATCAATGACAAATCTTACATACGCTCCGTGATACACAAATGCATCACTTGTTATCGATTTCGCGCAACTGGCTCAAGCCAACTTTTAGGACAATTACCCTCTTCCAGAGTCACTCCTTCTAAGCCATTTTCACAATGTGCCGTCGACTATGCCGGTCGGGCAGCAGTCCAAATCATTTACAAAGGCTTATATTTCACTCTTCATTTGCATGGCCACTAAGGTAATTCACCTTGAACTGGTCTCAGATTTGACTGCAGACGCCTTTATAGCTGCCTTGAAACACTTCATAGCTCGCAGGGGCATCCCTGCACAAATATTCTCCGATAACGGTACAAATTTCCATCATGCTGGCATTATATTACACGATTTGTACAAACTCTTTCAGGAGGACGAATTTCAACAATCCACTCAGGACTTCGCCAGTTCACAGGGGATTAAGTGGTCTTTCATACCTCCGTCAGTGCCTCACTTTGGCGGTCTATGGGAGAGCGGAGTCAAAAGTGTTAAATTTCATTTACGGCGCGTTATCGGCAGTACGCTTCTCAACTTTGAAGAGTATTACACTGTTTTGACTCAAGTAGAGGCATGTCTGAATTCGCGTCCCTTGTTCACTGTTTCAAATGATGCTGGGGATCCCGAGCCTTTGACTCCAGCACATTTCTTAGTTGGTTCTCCACTTACTGCACTCCCGGAACCCGAATATTCGGATGTAAAAATGGGTCGCTTGGGGAGATGGCAGTTTCTGCAGAGATTCACCCACTCTATATGGAAGAGTTGGTCAAGAGATTATCTGCATCAGCTGCAACAACGAAATAAATGGAGAAAACATTCAAAAAATTTGTCTCCAGGACAACTCGTCCTCATTTTAGAAGACAATACACCACCTCTGCAGTGGAAATGTGGTATTGTCACCCAAATCTATGTAGGTCAGGATTCGTTAGTATGCGTAGCGGATGTCCTGCGCACACGGCATCCTGCGTAGGCCTATCCACAAGCTGTGTCCACTTCCCGTGGCATCAGACTAATTGATTTTTCGGTGCTTCATGCCCGGGACATTTCCGGATGAGCACGTGCTCTACTTGCTACTAAGTACAATGTTAAATGTACTTATTTATACATTTGTATTTATTTATACCAAATTAATGTACGCTATGTATATTGTAACAATATATATGGGTCGTTCCTGTTAAAATGTCTCACACTTGTTTATTTTGTGTATTAGTGTGAATGTAGTGTGTTTGCCTCACACTGGTTGTTACATAAATCGACGTCACTACTGGAGTCCGTAGCGTTGTCAATGTCACCAGTACAACCTACCTGCTAATTCAGAGGGATTACGATTCCCGGGTGGCGCCAAATTGTTTTTGTTAAAACAATTAAAACATTTAATTTTTAAAGTAATATGTGGTATTAGCATGGACAGCTGTGGCGTTCGAATTATTCCCGCTGCTACACAGGTTGTCGACTCGGCCAATCATGACAAGCGCTAGTTGGCTATGATTTGAAACTTCGCTAACACACATATATTTACAAAAAAAATCCTATGAAATAAGATAGTAATGTACTGTACTGCGTTTTTTAATACACATTTAATTATTAATAAACATGACAATTGAATCATAAACAAATTTATAATATTATGCTCCGGCTTAGAGCTTGAAACACAAAATATCTCAGGTTGGCAAAATTGGTTTCAAAACGCTATCGTTCATTTACTTTTAACAAAATTACTATGTTTTTAAAAACCTGGAGTTCTTTTGATCATGAAAATAGACATAAACGTTGATTACATGAAAAGAAAGGACACTATTATACCTTATATGTACTTAGGATTTATAATGTGTTTGTACAATTTGTTCAGTAGTGTCGTACTTCTGTTACAGTAGTTATGTTCACAAATAAGGTTATCTCTATAAGTTAGTCAAATGTTTTTTAATGTAAGTAAATTGTGCCTTTACCTTTGAAAGAAAATACTATTTTTTAAATAGTGAGAAATTTTATCATTTGAAAATAATTCAAGTAATTTAGGGTTTTTTGGGAGTAAGAAATTATTCAGTACTTATCAGTTCGTCTCACGTTGAAGGGTCATCATCAGGGTAGGCGTGTATTTTTCGAATTTGGGCTGGTTGTAGGCTTCCAGCATCTTCTTCAAACTGGTCTGGGTTTTTTCTTTAATTAGATTATTTAATTTCGCTCCTGGTCATCATTAATTCGGTATGGATCGACGTCTCTTCATATTGGATCATTTTGGTTCACTAGTTGACTTGTTGTAACTGTTTAAATTAAAGTTTTAGTTTGTCCAATTTCTTGTGTGGCGTACCCACGCTTCGTTTCTTCAGCGTCTATATAATTTAACGGAAAAATAAGCCTCAAACGACTCGTTGTCATAGTAACTAATAATTCAATGCTGGTTTAATTACTCCTTACTTACATTGTTAGAGATATTTGAATTTTTATTCAAATTTATTAAGTATTTTCCTAATGATTTTATTCCCTTATAATTCCTTTGGGATAATAAATGACATCACTATTATTTTTCTTTCCTTTCAAAGTTTACAATGATACCTCATAAGGTCATATTCTGTTACACTTTAACTATAGTCTAATTAGTTGACATTTAATAAATAACATATCTTTCTTGAATTAAATTATTACAATAATATTTCTGTGTTGAAATAACTGATATACAATTATTGTCCATTCACTGTTCTTAGATTAGTAAGATTTTTTGTGATTGATACAATTTGCATTTGAATGTTCTTGGCAGTTAACTGTTTTCATAGTTACAAACAGCCATGATTGTTTTCTAGTGTATTTCCTTTTTAAATTACATTCTGAATTCAGCCTGATGGGCTTCATTTATTTGTTTGTGTTTTAATTATTATTCAACATACATTTTCATTACTTTTCATTTAAAATATAATAGTTAGGTTTATGGACTGTAAGTCCCCTTTCAGTCATATTCCTTCTTTAACATTGAATCAATTATTCTTTGTAAGTCATAAATTATTCTTAGTACTAACATTGATTTCTTTCTTGTCTTATAAACTAGGGTGATAAACATTGTCACTTTCTCTAATATTATGAATGTTAATTCCCCTTTCAACATGGGGTGTTGTATTCTTTATAATTTTAATCCTTAATAACAAACTTTACTTCTATCCTATCATGCCATGTTAACACAAGCTATGGTACTGGGCTTTCTCCCTGATATGTCACATGCTTCCCTTATATTAATTTTAAATACTATTTTTAATTACTTCTAGGTATACAACTAATTATAATTCCACTCCAATCATTGGTGATTTATCAATGTTTTAAAGAGTGTCTATTTCCTTAGCATTCTAATTTGAATGTTTCACATTCACTTTCACTATTTTTTAGGGCATTAACACTTCACTAAAACACTTCACTTTGGTTCACTGTTTTGTAATTAGTGTTATTTAATGGGTAACCCCTATACCTTCTCCTACCATTTCTCACTATTTTTGTTTTAGTATTATTTTTACTATAAACAATATTAGGCTAGTTGTGTTTTGGGTTGAATCTAACCTTTCTGACAGGGTTAGTGTACCTTTCCTATACTACTTTGCTTTATAATTGTATTGTCTCAAAAATGTGTACATATGTTAAATTAATAATAATAATAACATTGGTTTTATTAACATATAATTATTTAAGGTTTATTGACCGTATTCTATCTTTAAACATACAATCTTTCCCTTTTATATATGTGTGTTAGTTTCCCCTTGGGTTTTATCTGTCTCCTCTTCATTCTTCCTCTTCTTCTTCTTCAATAATCTTCATCTTCATTCTTCATCTTGGTTTGGTTCTCCTTTAGTTCTATGTCCATCATTGTTTTGTCAATCACATTTTCTTAAGTATGTTTGGGTTGTCGGCTCAATCATGTCAAAATATTTACATTTTAATAAGTATGTTACGTGGTTCCCTTCTTTATGTCTGTGTTTTCGGCTCAATCACTTGGGTTGGGTAATATCGTTGTACGTCTTGTCAAAGTATTTACATTTTAATCATTTTTTACACATTTTATTTCATATGAAGTAACTTTTATATTAAGAATTATCTTTTTTATCACTGGTACGAGATTTGGCTTAATTGTATCGTTACATAATGCCTCTCCTCTAAAATTGATCATTTTAATAAAATACTAGCATAGTTTTTTATGAAATTATCAGTTATAGATAACTTTTTTCCTTCTCTTCCTTGTTTGTTTCTCCATTCTTCATTTCTCTTCTTACTTAATTCACTCCATTTTATTTGGATCTGTTTTTATTTATTTCCATTGGTGCATATTCCCTCATACACAAATTTTTTTCCCTAACTTTATATAGTAGCTGGTTTCTCCCATTACTACTCAATTTTCTGAGACTAGAGGCACATCTTCTCTACTCAGTTCATATAGATTGCTGGACTTTTCAACAGTCAATCTTAAATCTTTGTCAACTTGTGACTTAATAATAATATAATAATATAATTGGGATTGTCCACCTTGTGGTTTGTTTTTAGATCACTTTATCATTACTACTCATTCTTCCTTCCGCTATACCTTAACTATACACTATCATCTACTCATATACTATATTGAGAAATTTTATCTTTACTCATATGTTAATTTCATCATATCTCACTTTTCATTATTTTGTTTTCAATGCTCGTTGTGATCATCTTAATTGTTTTAGACATTTAGCATGATTCTGCTTTAGCCATATCTGTATATTGGTTTTATATACAATTTCTCTCTCTCCTTGTACCAGGTAAAGTTTTATTTATTTTTTCTGATAATACTTTTGATTCAGTATAATTTCAAGTATTTATCTCAGTAATTTGAACTTGATTTTATTTTTGTTTATTTTACTCTGTATTCAACATCATTTTTGATAATTCTTTGGTAAGTTAATGGTCTTACCTTAAAGGAATGTTTGTAGCGTATTCCTTTTTAGCTATTTTTTGTTTTTAATTATAATTGTAAGTTTGTGCTCCTTACATTTTTATTACATAGGAATGTGTGTAACTTATTCCTGATTATCTCACTTTTTACTTCATACTTCATATTTCAATCTTTTGTTATATTTTAAACTGATTTAAATTGAAAGGAATTTGTGTAACTGTTTCCTTTGTTTTTTTTTTCCATTAAAACTTTTTTTTTATTGTTCCGCATATATCATCTAAATATTTGAGTAAGTTGCTCTTACAATCTCTTTTAGAATTTTGAAATTGGTTTCATTTCACAATGGTTTTAAAACTTTTTTATTGAAGTTTGGTTGTAAACTCCTTTGATTTTCCTTGTATTGATATTACTGATTTGGTAAGTATTATTACCATTGTCTCTTGTGATGATATACGGTCTATTATGATATACATAATTGTTCTATTCATATTACTATACACAGGACCTTGTTATTTATATTCGTGGTAAGTTGACTTCTCCTTTTCTTTCCTTTATTATTTCCTTCTCTTGTTCGACTCTTTGTTATTATGCACCTCTACTCCTTCAAGTGCTTGATAGACACACTTATTCTGGATAACACATCAGCCACTATATTTTTTCGTCCTGGAATATATTCCCATGTAATGTGGTATTCTTGCAAGGCAAGTACCCATCGAGTAAGTCGGCCATGATTCAACTTACATTGTTTTAGAAACGATATTGATTTATGATCGCTTCGGACCGTTATATTATATCCAAGTATGTACGTCCTAAACTTGCCGCACGCGAATACTATGCTGAGCAACTCCTTTTCTGTAACATTATAGTTACGCTCACAGCTATTGAGTATTCGGCTGGCGAAGCTAATGACTAGGTGATTGCCATCTTCATCTTCTTGGTATAATTCTGCGCCTAGACTTACATCACTAGCGTCGCAGTTTAGATAGAACTGTTTTGCAAAATTAAGGTGGTGTAAAATAACAGTGTCAACAAATTTTTGTTTGATTAATTTAAACACTTCTTCTTGTTCCACTCCCCACGTCCATTTCTCTTTTGAAGATAATTGCTTGGAAAATTTTGCTGTTAGGTGGGAGTAGTTGGTCTGAAATTTCCTGTAGTAATTACATACTCCTAGGAAGGATTGCAACTGTTTTTTGTTTCTTGGTGATGGGAAATTTTGTATGGCGTCAACCTTCTCTTGGGATGGAGAGATTCCCTCTTCAGTTAGGTTGAATCCTAAGAATTTTACTTCTTTAGCAATGAACTTTGATTTGTCTAACTTAAGTGTGATATTGTTGTTAGATAATTTTTCCAACACATGTCTGACTCTTTCACAGTGTTCGTCCCAGTTTGCTGACGTAATAAGTAGGTCGTCAACGTACACTGTAGTAAATTCCAGTGCCTCTTGACCTAACACTTGGTCCATGCACTTCACGAACACTGCTACTGAATTTATTAGTCCAAATGGTAGCCTTTTGAACTGGTAGTTTCTACCGTCGAACAGGAATGCTAAGTATTGTCTACTGTGTGGGTGCAGCTCTACCTGCCAATACCCACATACAGTATCCCAAGTGCTAATATATCTGATTCTGTGGAATCTCTTCAGAATTTCTTCTATTTCTCCTGGTGAGGTTCTGTCATTTATAATCATCTTATTTATTTCTCGGGCGTCTAGGCAAATTCGTACCTTGCCATTTTTCTTGGGTATGGCAATTATGGGACTGGTATATTGAGAATGACTGTATTCAATTATGTCTTCGGCAGTCATTCTATTTATTTCCATTCTAACTTCGTTTTTTAGAGAATGTGCTATTGGATATGATTTCCGGTGGAACTCCACTGGTTCTCGGAATTGAATTTTACATTGATATCCCTTAACCTTTCCGGGGATGTTCGAAAAGACATGCTGGTATTCATTATAAATGGCGATTAATTTTTTGGATTGTTGTTTACTAATCTCCTGCATAGGCCGCTCTCTTTGGAAGGTGATAATTTCTTCCAACTTCTGGTTCCATAAGGTCTTACGCTCCTCCTCCTCTACTATGGTGATATCTGGCTCGTGCCTCTGGCAATAATAACTTTTCAGTTCTGTGTTTTGGCTTAAAGCAGTTGGACTTGATACACAATTGATAATGTTCGCGGACCAGGTTCCTTGTTCTGAATTTAACAACACTACTCCCTTCTGCAGGTTTATTACTGCTGAATACCTTCTTAGTATATCACATCCGATGAGCATATTGAAAGGTAGCCCATTTGCTACGAGAAATATAATGGAGATGGTGGATTCTAGATTATTTAGTTCCAATGACACTTGCTTTTTCACTGTTTTGTTCTGTTTGCCCGTAGCGCCAATGATGACTATATTATTTATTGGCAATGTAGGTATTGGTGTTCGAGAGTGAGCTTGAATTCTTTCTAATTCAGGCTGGTTAATGAGAGAGATATTAGACCCCGTGTCTACCAGGATACTGGTTATGGTACCGTTTATTGTTGCCTTTATATGAACAATTTCACTATTGTTCTGTGGTAATTGAGTGGCCTCTTCCTCGAGAAGTTCTTCTCGAATATTTTTTAAATAATTGTTGTAAATTATCGTGATTCCCTTGGTTTGTTTATCTGACATTGTTTGACGTATCAACCCAAGTGATTGGTCATGTGAAGGGCGTTCATACTTTATCACTGACCTTTTTAGTTTAAAGGTGGCTGCTGGCTGACGGCCAGGTTGCTTGGCTGGTCGTTCGTTTCATTGTGTGGCACATTTTGCTGGTTATTTCCATTTTGTAGTGGTTCATGGTTCCTGTTCACTGATGGTCTGTTGTCAGTCTCGTTGGATGCATTGTACCATGGCTCTTGGTGCCAATTTGAGTTGTATCTTCGGTGGTTATTCCGCCTTCTACCACTAATAAAATTTACATGACGTCGATTGTCACTCCTATTTGGATTGCCCCCGGGTCCCCGGTTGTACTGGTAATTGGGATGATACCGGTTGCCGTAATAATTGTGGTCATTGGGGTGACTGTTGGTACGTTGTTCTGGTTCTATTCCTCGATAATTCTCATTTGGTCGGTGGTTATTATTTGGGCTGCTTCTATTATTGTTTGGACTTCCTGGGTGATTGTTCTGTTGTCCTCGGTTACCAGGCTGGTTATTTGGATGGCGATGCTGATCGTTTCCATTGAATGTTGGTTCTGCATTATTCTTGTTGTTATTCCGGCCCCAGTTATTTCGATTATTGCCTTGTGGATAATTGTATGGTCCCTGGAAATTAGGTGTATTATTGTGTTCATTCCACTTATTGTATCTTTGGTTTGAGACCCTGTTTTTTCGATACTGGTTATCGTTCTCCAGGTCTTCCAGTAAGCTAACCATTCCTTGGATTGTTTTAATTTGGCCTTGTCGCCTGGCCTTCTGGACGGCCTCTTCGTAATGGTAACCCAGTTGTATCACCAACGACTCTTCCGGTATTCTGGGTTCCAAATTTCTGGCTAAACATACCTTTCCCAGAAAGTACGATGTTAACGTGTGTCCTCCTTGTGTCTCGTACCTTCCGTTACTAATGTCATTGCGGACCACATTCTGTGTTGATTCGGACCAATACTTCTCCCTGAACTGTTTCTTGAACTCTTGAGTATCATTTATCTCAGGTCTTGTGGCTGTCCACCAATTGTCATGGGTGTCACGAAACATCTCGTCGATCATACTCCTCACACTAGACCATCTGGTTTCTCGGTTCTTCTCTATCAACTCTTCTACCCGTTTGAGGAATTCTATCGGGTTTCTCCTGTAGCTACGAAAATTAATCATTTCTCTGTTCTCACTGGTTATGAACTGTGTGTGATTATATGGTTTTTCTCTTAATGCATCTAATTCTTCCTGCATCTGTTTCTCTCGCATGCTGATTCCCTGGATTTTTTCTCGGTTTTCTCGGGTCTGTCCGTCGATTTTGTCTATGACGGTATACACCTTCTCCACGCGATTGTTTACATCCAGTTGTAACTCTTGGTGCCTCTCCTCCAGTTCCTCGACCACTTCTTGTTTATTCTTTTGGCACCCTTCAGTAAGGACTTGGTAGAACTCCGTCGCCCTCAATTTACCTTCGTCTTCAACGTTACTAATTTTATTATTTAATTCTTCCCTGATTAGTATTACTGTTTCGTTGGTCTCTGTTACCGTTTGTCTAATCTCTTCTCGACATTCGACTAGTTGTTGCTTCCATTCCTCCTTGGTTTTCTTACTTTCTTCCTCGATTTTCCTTTGGAGAACATCATGATTAGTTTCCATCTTTTTGTTTACTATCTCCAGATCCTTCTTGATCTGTTTCTTCAGTTCTTCGCTCTTCTTCTCCAATGCCTCTTGACTTCTTTTCAAGTCTTCATGGTTACTTTCTATTTTATCATTCAGGAATTCTATACTCTCCTTCATTTGTTTCTTCAATTCTTCACTGTTTAGGTCTAGTTTCTCTAATCTTTTATTCAAATCTTCACTGTTTAGGTCTAGTTTTTCTAATTTTTTATTTAAATCTTCATGGCTCCGGTTCATTTGTCCAAATTGTTCCATCATGAACTTCATCATGCTATTCAAATTCGTTTCTTCTGTCGGTTTGACTGGTTGTTCAGTCACCATGACTTCTGCTTCTATTTCCGGTTCAGTTGTATTAGGATTTTCCATTTGGTCCTCCTGTGGGTTTTCTTCTGACAATTCTCCAGTCGTTTCCTCCATTTCTACTTCTTCAACTTCCTCCACTTCTTCAGGGTTTCCTTCTTGGTTTTGTGTTTCCTTCCCTTTGCGTCTCGTAACCATCCCGTGTCTATTCATGATCGCCGCTAGTTATTCTTACCAGCCACACGTTGCTGGTCGCCAATATGTAACAATATATATGGGTTGTTCCTGTTAAAATGTCTCACACTTGTTTATTTTGTGTATTAGTGTGAATGTAGTGTGTTTGCCTCACACTGGTTGTTACATAAATCGACGTCACTACTGGAGTCCGTAGCGTTGTCAATGTCACCAGTACAACCTACCTGCTAATTCAGAGGGATTACGATTCCCGGGTGGCGCCAAATTGTTTTTGTTAAAACAATTAAAACATTTAATTTTTAAAGTAATATGTGGTATTAGCATGGACAGCTGTGGCGTTCGAATTATTCCCGCTGCTACACAGGTTGTCGACTCGGCCAATCGTGACAAGCGCTAGTTGGCTATGACTTGAAACTTCGCTAACACACATATATTTACAAAAAAAATCCTATGAAATAACAAGATAGTAATGTACTGTACTGCGTTTTTTAATACACATTTGATTATTAATAAACATGACAATTGAATCATAAACAAATTTATAATATTATGCTCCGGCTTAGAGCTTGAAACACAAAATATCTCAGGTTGGCAAAATTGGTTTCAAAACACTATCGTTCATTTACTTTTAACAAAATTACTATGTTTTTAAAAACCTGGAGTTCTTTTGATCAAGAAAATAGACATAAACGTTGATTACATGAAAAGAAAGGACACTATTATACCTTATACGTACTTAGGATTTATAATGTGTTTGTACAATTTGTTCAGTAGTGTCGTACTTCTGTTACAGTAGTTATGTTCACAAATAAGGTTATCTCTATAAGTTAGTCAAATGTTTTTTAATGTAAGTAAATTGTGCCTTTACCTTTGAAAGAAAATACTATTTTTTAAATAGTGAGAAATTTTATCATTTGAAAATAATTCAAGTAATTTAGGGTTTTTTGGGAGTAAGAAATTATTCAGTACTTATCAGTTCGTCTCACGTTGAAGGGTCATCATCAGGGTAGGCGTGTATTTTTCGAATTTGGGCTGGTTGTAGGCTTCCAGCATCTTCTTCAAACTGGTCTGGGTTTTTTCTTTAATTAGATTATTTAATTTCGCTCCTGGTCATCATTAATTCGGTATGGATCGACGTCTCTTCATATTGGATCATTTTGGTTCACTAGTTGACTTGTTGTAACTGTTTAAATTAAAGTTTTAGTTTGTCCAATTTCTTGTGTGGCGTACCCACGCTTCGTTTCTTCAGCGTCTATATAATTTAACGGAAAAATAAGCCTCAAACGACTCGTTGTCATAGTAACTAATAATTCAATGCTGGTTTAATTACTCCTTACTTACATTGTTAGAGATATTTGAATTTTTATTCAAATTTATTAAGTATTTTCCTAATGATTTTATTCCCTTATAATTCCTTTGGGATAATAAATGACATCACTATTATTTTTCTTTCCTTTCAAAGTTTACAATGATACCTCATAAGGTCATATTCTGTTACACTTTAACTATAGTCTAATTAGTTGACATTTAATAAATAACATATCTTTCTTGAATTAAATTATTACAATAATATTTCTGTGTTGAAATAACTGATATACAATTATTGTCCATTCACTGTTCTTAGATTAGTAAGATTTTTTGTGATTGATACAATTTGCATTTGAATGTTCTTGGCAGTTAACTGTTTTCATAGTTACAAACAGCCATGATTGTTTTCTAGTGTATTTACTTTTTAAATTACATTCTGAATTCAGCCTGATGGGCTTCATTTATTTGTTTGTGTTTTAATTATTATTCAACATACATTTTCATTACTTTTCATTTAAAATATAATAGTTAGGTTTATGGACTGTAAGTCCCCTTTCAGTCATATTCCTTCTTTAACATTGAATCAATTATTCTTTGTAAGTCATAAATTATTCTTAGTACTAACATTGATTTCTTTCTTGTCTTATAAACTAGGGTGATAAACATTGTCACTTTCTCTAATATTATGAATGTTAATTCCCCTTTCAACATGGGGTGTTGTATTCTTTATAATTTTAATCCTTAATAACAAACTTTACTTCTATCCTATCATGCCATGTTAACACAAGCTATGGTACTGGGCTTTCTCCCTGATATGTCACATGCTTCCCTTATATTAATTTTAAATACTATTTTTAATTACTTCTAGGTATACAACTAATTATAATTCCACTCCAATCATTGGTGATTTATCAATGTTTTAAAGAGTGTCTATTTCCTTAGCATTCTAATTTGAATGTTTCACATTCACTTTCACTATTTTTTAGGGCATTAACACTTCACTAAAACACTTCACTTTGGTTCACTGTTTTGTAATTAGTGTTATTTAATGGGTAACCCCTATACCTTCTCCTACCATTTCTCACTATTTTTGTTTTAGTATTATTTTTACTATAAACAATATTAGGCTAGTTGTGTTTTGGGTTGAATCTAACCTTTCTGACAGGGTTAGTGTACCTTTCCTATACTACTTTGCTTTATAATTGTATTGTCTCAAAAATGTGTACATATGTTAAATTAATAATAATAATAACATTGGTTTTATTAACATATAATTATTTAAGGTTTATTGACCGTATTCTATCTTTAAACATACAATCTTTCCCTTTTATATATGTGTGTTAGTTTCCCCTTGGGTTTTATCTGTCTCCTCTTCATTCTTCCTCTTCTTCTTCTTCAATAATCTTCATCTTCATTCTTCATCTTGGTTTGGTTCTCCTTTAGTTCTATGTCCATCATTGTTTTGTCAATCACATTTTCTTAAGTATGTTTGGGTTGTCGGCTCAATCATGTCAAAATATTTACATTTTAATAAGTATGTTACGTGGTTCCCTTCTTTATGTCTGTGTTTTCGGCTCAATCACTTGGGTTGGGTAATATCGTTGTACGTCTTGTCAAAGTATTTACATTTTAATCATTTTTTACACATTTTATTTCATATGAAGTAACTTTTATATTAAGAATTATCTTTTTTATCACTGGTACGAGATTTGGCTTAATTGTATCGTTACAATATGTGCATTAGTAAACAATATTGTTATTGAGTTTGGGGTATTGTTATTATTCTTATTATATGTCATCACACATTCAAGCATTTGCATTTTATTATTATATATTATTCAATGAGCATTGATTAATAATGTATTTACATTTATTTATATTGTATTTGTATTTATGCTATCTTATGGGCCATCTATCGATGCGCCAATATTCATTATACCATGTATTATCACATTTTTCAGGTTTGCAACTTGTTAATGTATACTTGTATATTTTCAAGCAACCTTTTTTTACTGTAACCTATGTCAAAATCGCCCGATTTTGGGCGGGCAGTATGTTAAACCTTTGTATCTGTTTACATGCTCGCGCGCAATCAGCCCACGCACTTACGTCATTCGCTTAAAGTACAGCTCGCTATGGCCAGCTGCTACAATAGTTAGTAAAAACTCAGCCTTTCATCTTTTCACTATTCTCTTCCATTTGCTAGCCGCGGCACTGTGAATTGTATTAATGTAACTTCTTTTTACAATTATTCTCTCTTCTATTCGTTATGTATCTTGGCAATGTATGCCACACGTAATTGCATGGGCCTGCACTTCTTTATATAATTTTTCAATAAATGGCTATTTAACTCAATTTCCATACAGTCCGCTTCTTCATTCAAAAGCACATTTCCGATTCCTATACCAGCAGCACTTCGCATTGCAATACTAACTCTAGAATTTCTCGAGAGCGTTGAGCATGCAACAGGGGAAAACAGTAACTTTCTATTGTTTCCATACGACAGCATTACGTATGATGCAGATATGTTGGTCTGTGCCCTGTTTAATGTGTCGTTTTACCCCTCCCCATCCTCCCCCCACCAACTCAACAACTACCAAACTATTGGAACCACCAGCCGCCACTGCATTCAGATAAATGACACTTTACTATACTTACATTGTGAACATAATTCTTACATTGTAAATGCGGTTGTGAGAAAGATAAAACTGGAACTAATCGACAGTAGCAGTACAAACTAATAATTGCAGGAAGCATTTACATGTACGTATTATAATCACTGAACAGGAATGCAAAAACTGATTGTCTCTTAAACATGTGCTTTATAAAATATGTTATAAAAATTAAACTGGCAGCAACCTGTCATAACTGTCAAATAACTGGAACAGAGTATTTGCTATTAAATGTTGATATATCTGAAATGGCAAAAAAACTAACACATTAGCATATATTTCATATACTGTAGTAATATGTTTTGTTTGGTTAATTATAGTAACATAACATTTGGTTTGTTTGTGTGAACTATGTTTGATAAATAACTCCAAAGAATTAAGGAAAAAACTTCAAAAAATCTATCAACCACATTTGACAGGCATGTGGTTTACTCTCTCTCTCTCTCTCTCTCTCTCTCTCTCTCTCTCTCTCTCTCTCTCTCTCTCTCTCTCTCTCTCTCTCTCTCTCTCTCTCTCTGTGTGTGTGTGTGTGTGTGTGTGTGTGTGTGTGTGTGTGTGTGTGTGTGTGTGTGTGTGTGTGTGTGTGTGTGTGTGTGTGTGTGTGTGTGTGTGTCAATGGATTTGTTATTTTATATTTGTGCTAGTCTCATTTACTTAGTTTATGGAAACAGTGTTATTACCAAGGATCAGTTTTATTTTGAGATTTACTTTACTGAACTCTTTCATGCTGGGGCCATTAAACTAGTAGGATGAGTCTATTTTGCATTTATTTAAAACACTATAGTTTTACAAAATACAGTAAAAATACATATTGCCTATATCTTTATAAAGATCTAAGTGTCCTGTTTAAAATGTTTGTTAAACAAACATTGTTGTCTCCTCATGATTGTTGTCTCAAAGTACTTAAAAAAAAAAATAATAAAAAATATTCAGAAAAGTAACATATTGGCTGAGACACATGAAGTTGTAACGTGACCAAAATATGGGATTTTCTTTTATAAAATTTTTTGGGGTTTTATTAAAATATTTGTAAATTTACTTTTCAACTGTGACCAGACCACGTGTTATATTGTAAGAGCCGTGTTAACAAAGGAGTAATACGTGTCCACAATTGTGCAATCAGTACAGAGGAATGCACCCAGCCTCAGTTTCTAAGAACTTTGTGAATGTGTGGCAGTGCGCCCGTATGCATCACACGAGCATGCGCGCGGAGCGACGCCGTTTTGTGCAACTCCAAGATGGCTAAGAGAACAATTTCTATTCACTTAGTTTACCATGCTGCCGGACGTAAGACCTAAGTCCCACCTATCTTGTGACGTCAGCCAGTGCCTAGCGAATATCCTATATGATCAGCACACAAACAACTGTATGGGTTGAATAGGACGAAGCTACGACGAAGAACTATGAGGCTTTGTCTTCCATCAAAAAGACGAAATTGAGTTGGCCGTGAACATATAGCCGCTCTTCCCAGTTTCACCTAGAAACCGTGTCTGGCCAGACACTGCCCCAGAGGGGCTCGTCAGATTTTATAAGTTCAAATATCAAAAGCGAGTTTAATTCAGTAATAATGTGTCCGTGGGTGGTAATGTGCAAGTAAGGTCCCACAAAAGTTTATTTTACTCAACTTCTAGACAGTGAATTATGAAATCAATCGAGCTCGAGCGATGACCACGTGCCGGCAGGGAGGGGTATTTTCAAAAATGTTAAGGGTTTGTTAATATTCTGTGTGTGTGTGTGTGTGTAAAAATGCAGGCTGGGCAGTCTGAATGGTATAGAGAAGGTAAGCTATAGTATATAAGTCAATATGGTATAAGAACATATTTCAAGGAAATTCCAGTTAAAAGTCAATTTAAAATAATCGATGGTTTGTAAACATACAGCAGATGAATAACAAATAATTTGAGACAGAGTATAAAGAATGAAAAAATAAAGATCAATTAATTTCTCTTCATAAAAATGTGTAGCATAAATCATTCACACAACCTAAAATCACGTTTGTATCCTAACGTTCGTATGACGACCCTGGACCAAAAATACATTCTGAAGGTAAGTGGAAGTTTATAAATTTATGTATTGGTAATTTTAATTAAATAGTAACTTAACAATTGGCGCCTCGACAGGAACGAATTTAATTAATGAAAAGTAAAATTCCATACCTACAAATAAGATACAAGCGTGTTTTAAGGTTAGTGTAAGGAAATGAAAGTGCGTCATTTACGCAAAATTGACATGAAATAGAAAGCGTATTATAAAAAATAAAATTAATTGAAGTATTCTAAATATTAATTATAAAAAATAAGAGATGGCAGATAATAACGAAGTCAGCTTAACTGACAGCACAAATGAAAGCCAGACAAGTGTAACTGAATCGCAAATTATGAGCGAGAGTGTTCACTCAACGCCAGTCCCGACTAAAAGGACTGACGAGAATGATGTAGTAAAAATAATTCAAACACTTTTTAATATACAGAATGCTACATTTGAGGAGAAATTTAACGAAATAAAGAGTGATTCTGACGCTAAATTCAATATTCAGAATAACAAATTTGGTGAACAGAAAAACGAAATTCAAGAATTTAAAAGTAGTGTTAATGAGAAATTAGATATACAGACTAACAAGTTTGATGAATTAAAAAATGATATACAAGAAATGAATAAACGTTTAGAAAATACTAATGAAATAATAAGAACTAGTTTGAATAAATTAGAACAGAGTAGTGAGAGAATGGGAGTAGTTGTGATGAATCCAAACAAGAATAATACAAATGAAAATTATAATGACATGTGTAACAATGTGGTACTAGATAAAAAGTTAATAAATGATAATGATGTCGAAAATAATAAAAATAATATTGAGAATAGTAATGTATTTGAAAAGGTAGTATCAGAGAGTGATATGTTGAAAATAAATAATGAGAGTACGGATGACGTTGTGGAATGTAATAATGAAATGTTAATGAGTGTTTATGAGTTAGAGAGAAAGCGGAAAGATAGTATAGTGGTAGAATGGGGGCAGAGGGTAAATTTTCCCTATATTAATGATGATGTTATTTTGTGTTCACAAGTGTTGTATTTGAAGGGCAAGAGTCCCGTGTTAGTAGAAGATTTGAGTTGTTTATTTTTGTTGTATAATTTTGTACCCTCTGTCTGGAGTAATATTGAAGGTATGAGATGGTGATATGATGAGAGAGTGTTAGATAGAGAATTGTGTGTTGATAAAGAGACAGAATTGTATGCATTAAAGAGAGATTATGGTGAGTGGAAAGAAATGTTAGAAGTATGTTTAAACAAGAGTAATTTAATTTATGATGAAAGAATAACTGACCCGATATTGAGTGTATTTACTAACGGAAACTTGACAGAAATACTTAATGTTGACTTGATTCATGATTATTATGATATAACGGATGAATTTGAATTTTGTGGTTATGACACACAAAATAGCAATATGTGTGTCAATAAAATTGAAAAGTGTTATTTGAAGCAAAGATTAATTTTTGACGATGGAGGCTAAACTATAAAACAATCAATGGACAATTGTAAATGCTTTGTTTTATGGTTTTTGACCTCACAACTTTGGACATAGAAGTGTGATATAACTGAATAATAATGATGACGATTTGTAAATAAATGTTTAGTAAATTTATTTGTGTGTATTGTAGAATGTCCGGTAAACAATGTGTATATGTAGTAGCAATGGTTGTGGTAATAGTAATATTAATATTTTCCAATCTAAATAAATAACAAAATTAATTTTAAAGACAGTCATTAGCGAATTGTAATTGTTTTGATAGCAATGGAACTTGTATTTTCAATAATTAATTTAATTAAAATGATTTGAGATGTTTTAAATATTTTTGATTGGCTCAAAGGTTATATAATTGAATTTTCTAATGAATTTAAATTATTTTACGAGATATGAATTTGGTAATTAATTGTTAAATTGTTTGATTTGAACTAACATTTTGTGAAATGTTTCAGAGGTTACTTGGAGTTATTGGGGTGTATGGTGTATATATTTTGTGTATGTCAGTTTAAATGGACTGTAAGTATAAAATTTATTATACTAATTAAATGGAATAAAATGTTTACAGATGTTTAACGTAATGGAAAGAATTTTAACTTCAGTAATGAAAATAACTTAAGATAATAATTTAAAAGGTAATAATAACTGAAATATGATGAAAAATAAATGTTAATAATAAATTTGAAAATTTTAAGAAGTTTGATTGTAGAAAGTTATGAATGATTTAAATGTTGATGGATAAAATGATTAATGACTAATGAAAATGTCACATTAGAATGTTGTATATAAAAATTTTTATTATTTAGCTATTAATGTGCTATTGCTGGGGTGGCCTGTGCCCCAGTAGATAGTGGGAATGGGTTGGGGGTAACAGTGAGTGTTACCTCCATCGGAGGCCAACATGGCGAAGATGTGCGGCACACCTTTTTTGTACAAATTTAATTTGTGCCATGATAGACTTTCGTGCCGTACATAATAATGATGAATAGAGCAGGCATTAAAGTAAAGTTTGATTTCCCCGATTTTTCGGGCGATTACTGCCTTACCAGCACTAATCGTGGTTTTGGCTAGCGGTCAGGTATGGCCATATCAAGTCCCTTGACCATAGCTGACTTGAAATTGGTTGATATTAGAAATTAATAGGGGGGTGAAACTAGGGGAAATCCCGGAACTATGGAACAGCGGCTGCCACTCTGTCCGCGTGGGGACAGCATAGCCAGGTGGTAGACTCGTTTTAAGGGTTTTATAACTATAAAACGAGGATATGTCGATATCCAAAATCTTTAAAATATAAAGCCGAAGCAAAGACACGGAGATGTTCAATTCCTCCAACTATGCAGTCTTTGTGAAAGCAAATGGGCGCTACAGTCCAACATAAAATACAATAGTGTGTGTGGATGGGAGGTTGCTCAGATGAGCAACGAATTTAAATTTTGTAAATTAAAAAAAAAATGATAAATCAATTTTGCTCAAATAAAATGCTTGTATTATGCTTTGATAAATAGGTGGTCATACGTTCAGTAAAATGTGTTCATTCTGTATTTTATAAATGTATTATTTTAGTGTGTTAGAGGTAAGGATTGCTAAAAATATATATTTCATGTAACTTGTATAATTTTGAAATGTGTGTGCAATTGTTACAATGTGTTTGCAGTAATGTCATTTACCTTGCTAGGAAGGTCAGCTGATCAGTAATAGAATGTCACTGTTAAATTGTTTATTAATGTTCAAGGTAATTAATGTTAAAGATAATGTTTTAATGTGTTAAAGATGCTATTTCAAATGATGAGAAAAGTAATTTAATGTAGTAAGATTTTTAAATGAATTGTCAGAGATAATAAAAGATAGATTTTTGGTGATGAATATTTTGTGGGACATATAGATCAGTCCAAGTTAAAGTTAGAGTTAAAGTGTTAATAGAGATGAAAATATTGTTTTGAAGTAATGTAATGTTGTTGTGAGTTAATGTAATAGAATTTGAGAAATATTGATGTTGACACAGTAGATATGGGGAATATATGTAGAGTATTGATTGATATATTGATATAAATAAATGATGATGTTATTTTGTTGTAGTTGAAGTGTACCTCACTTCAATGAGATTTGAGGAGGGTAATTTTGTAAGAGGGGATAGTGTAATGGTGGAGTCCGCAACAAAAGGGTTGGGACGGGAAGGGACCGTTTGGCGCCGGACAGGGTTACCTTAGGTAGAATCCAGGAACCAACATAAGGGAATGAGCTTTTGGGGGGGGGGAACACTTATCCTAAGTACAAAGGGTTAGAGAGTATTTTTTTTATATATATCGAGAGAAGGTGGCAATTTGAGTTTAATAGTAAGTTGGGTTTAGAGATTGTTTGATAGATGTTTTGATAGAATTGGGTGTCCTGATAGTTAAAGTTGTTAGTGGTATTAGAGTCAGAGTGAGAAAGATTATATATGTATAAATGCCCAGTGGCAAATCAAGCTAGTATAAATAATTAAATCACCCAAATTAATGGAGAATGAGATTGTTAAATAAAGAAAGTTATAGTTAAGAATATAAAATTTTGATTGAAACTAGTGACAATTTTTGATAGAGTTTGAAAATAATGTAAAGTTAGAAAGTGTTTATTTGAGTAATTTAAATATCAACTTGATTGTTAATCATAATAATATTTTGTTAATTTCATATGTTTTATTTTATGATGTTTTTATGTTTAAAGGTAGAATTTTAAAGATGTACAATGTATTTTCAGATGCAACTTGTGTATAGCTTATGTAGGTCAAGGTTCTTGACTTGACCCAGTTTTGATCAGCTGATAGTTGATGTCCTATACTAGACATGTTTAGCACGGAAGTAAAGCCAATTTTGCTTTTAATCAATTTGAATAATTTAAAATAATTTCAAGATTGAAAAAAAAATATATATATTTTAATAAATTTAAATTTTTGGAATTTAAAATTTTTGAAAGAAAAAAAAGTATTTTCTTGATTTTGCGCCTGCCATCTAATGGATATTTTGAACTTTGATGATGTTATTGTTTGTGTATCATTAGTGTTTTTATTTGAATTGTATTGTTAGAATATAGGTGTAATCACATGTTAAATTAAGGATGTTCCTATTTGAAGAAATGTTCAGTTTGTGTATTTTCTAATAACAAAAAACTAATGAAGAGAATTTTTTAGATAAAAGATTTTAGTTTGATTTTTTGGATTTTAACTTAAATGAAATGGTATAGCTAAGAATATATCAATGTTTACAGTATGTAGTATAAGTGTGTGTGTGAGCCCAGTATCTGCTAAAGGCAGCCCAGTTTGCATATAAGGGGGAACATATCGGTTGAGGATCTGTCATGATATAAGCCAGGGATTTGGATTTTTTGGGGAACCATGCTAGTAGGTGAGGTGCGCTGTGGTGAGTATCTGTTCGATTTTTCGGTGTTGGGATCTCGCACAGAGAAGTCCAGTGATCTCGTGCAGATGCGTCCATAGTCGCCGAGCCAGGGGGGTCGTTTACCCATGAGGTGTAAGAGCAAAAGGGGGTTGTTGGCACCAGTTCCTCACCGGTCCTCTTAGGGGTTTTAACAATGAGATTTCTTCTGTTTCGACAGAAGATCTCTCATTGGGGGGTATTGTAACGTGACCAAAATATGGGATTTTCTTTTATAAAATTTTTTGGGGTTTTATTAAAATATTTGTAAATTTACTTTTCAACTGTGACCAGACCACGTGTTATATTGTAAGAGCCGTGTTAACAAAGGAGTAATACGTGTCCACAATTGTGCAATCAGTACAGAGGAACGCACCCAGCCTCAGTTTCTAAGAACTTTGTGAATGTGTGGCAGTGCGCCCGTATGCATCACACGAGCACGCGCGCGGAGCGACGCCGTTTTGTGCAACTCCAAGATGGCTAAGAGAACAATTTCTATTCACTTAGTTTACCATGTGGCTGGACGTAAGACCTAAGTCCCGCCTATCTTGTGACGTCAGCCAGTGCCTAGCGAATATCCTATATGATCACCACACAAACAACTGCATGGGTTGAATAGGACGAAGCTACGACGAAGAACTATGAGGCTTCGTCTTCCATCAAAAAGACGAAATTGAGTTGGCCGTGAATATATAGCCGCTCTTCCCAGTTTCACCTAGAAACCGTGTCTGGCCAGACACTGCCCCAGAGGGGCTCGTCAGATTTTATAAGTTCAAATATCAAAAGCGAGTTTAATTCAGTAATAATATGTCCATGGGTGGTAATGTGCAAGTAAGGACCAACAAAAGTTTATTTTACTCAACTTCTAGACAGTGATTATGAAATCAATCGAGCTCGAGCGATGACCACGTGCCGGCAGGGAGGGGTATTTTCAAAAATGTTAAGGGTTTGTTAATATTCTGTGTGTGTGTGTGTGTGTGTGAAAATGCAGGCTGGGCAGTCTGAATGGTATAGAGTAAGGTAAGCTATAGTATATAAGTCAATATGGTATAAGAACATATTTCAAGGAAATTCCAGTTAAAAGTCAATTTAAAATAATCGATGGTTTGTAAACATACAGCAGATGAATAACAAATAATTTGAGACAGAGTATAAAGAATGAAAAAATAAAGATCAATTAATTTCTCTTCATAAAAATGTGTAGCATAAATCATTCACACAACCTAAAATCACGTTTGTATCCTAACGTTCGTATGACGACCCTGGACCAAAAATACATTCTGAAGGTAAGTGGAAGTTTATAAATTTATGTATTGGTAATTGTAATTAAATAGTAACTTAACAAAGTTACTAAAAACTTAAGTGCTATTATTATTTGTTATAACACATTAAAAATATTGTTACATAATGTTTCTACTATAATTAGTTTTATAAATTTACATTTTTATTTTTTAGCGAAATAATTTAAAACATGGCTTTGCACAATGGAATTTTTCACGGAATACATGAGTTTTCGTCAGCTGTTGTGACAAAAGTGAATGCCAGTGCAATCTAAGATCATGATTTAAACACTATAAGAACAACCTTTTGTTTTAAAACAGCTCCAAATGCGTATTTATACACGCAGTACCATATAGAAACAGAGTGAGACTGTAGGACATCAGTTAATGTTGTTTGGCATTTTTTGAAGTTTTGGCATCCATTCATCAGAAGTGTCCATTACCATCAAAGTGTCAACAGTATATATGTAATATTTATAATTACTTTACCTCAAGATTTGGTACATCTTTTGGGAATCCTATTGTTCCCATCCTCAGCCTTCTTAATTTTGAATCTTGTGGAGTATTTGTGTTTTGGTTGGTTTGTTGTTATGGTTTCCTGTCCTGTTGGTTTTTGTATTTTAAACTGGTATTATTTGACTCAAGTATTGTAATTATAGTATGCTTTTGTAGTAGCGATTATTAACATTAGTAATGTGTGATTTATATCAACTAACCTAGTTTGTAATGAATATTGTTTATGTAGGCTATATTGTAATAATAAGTTATATACATAAAGTCTTCTAGAACTATTTTATTACACTTGCAATTGTGATCTGAATCTCTACATGATTATGTGGGTAGAACTTGCAATTAGAATTACTTCAAGTCAAAAATAAATCAAAAAAGAACATTATTGATTTTGGTGTTCTTATAATTAATATTGACTTTACGTTTCAGGGTAAAGTTTATATCTACTACGGCCTAACTAATTTTTACCAAAACCACAGACGCTATGTTAAATCACGGGATGATTTTCAGCTGCTTGGTCGGCTCAGTGATGCTCCATCAAGTGATTGTGATCCGTTTACATATGCCAATTCAAGTGATGGCAAAAAGAAACCAATAGCACCCTGTGGTGCAATAGCGAATTCACTTTTTAGTGGTTAGTATCCGTTTGTGTCTGATGTAAGATAAAATTCCGTCTCTTATCAGTTTGTATAATAACAGTATTAGTCAAAGATTACAGTTATGTCAAGTAGCATAACATAGAATTTGTGGTCTTTGAGACAACTTTTAGTACAGAAGGAAATCAATAGAATTGGTGTTGTATACATTGTAATTACAAAATATGTTTGGAGTGACAACATTTTAGTATTTAAAATATTTTAAACAGAATTTTTATGATAAATCAATATTGATTTTAAAGTACTGTACAGTAAGGTACCCAAAAGCCTAAAACAGGATTTGGGTTCTTAATTGTAATTACTGATATGTATTGTTCATTTCAGCAGTTATAAAAACTATAATCTTATGAATCAGAATGCTATGTGATGTTGTTTTCAAGAGATAGAATGTTTCTGAATTCTTCTTGCAACCTCCGTCAGAATATTGTGGATGGCCATATACCCAAGTTGTGTGCGTGTGTTTAAAACCCTTATAGCTTTCATATCAATTTCTGAAGACACCTATTGCAAGTCTTTCCAAAGCAACTTTTACCTCTGCTATCATAGATTTGATATCTTCAGTGGATTTCACTAGAGACTTATGTTTTCCAGATATTTGGAAGTATTTAAATTTGAATTGTCTCAATTTATTTTGGTTACATATAGCAGATTGTGGCATGCACTAAAAATGCAGTATGTACTGTTAGGAAGAGTACTAGAAACAGATTGTTTAAAAAAAATGTATATAATTATTAATTGATCATTATACAGGGTCCGCCAGTGAAGCAGGAAAATTAAAAGTACCCAATTTTTTTATGAAACATTTATTATCAGAATTTTTTTTTACAGATTTGAGTTGAGTAAAGTATGCCATTATTTTACTTTTTAAAAATAACGCCGCTCATGTGAGAGCCATTTCTGTGTAAACATTCTTCTAATCTTGACCGAAAATTTTACATCACTCGACGAAGCAGGTCAGGTTGAATCCGTGCAATTTCTTGTCTGATATTCGTTTTTAATTCCGGTAAGGTGTGCGGTCTATCAATGTACACCCTGCTCTTCAGAAATCCCTAAAGAAAAAAGTCGCATGTGGGCAAATCTGGGGATCTTGCAGGCCACGAGATGTCGCCATATCTGGATATGAGTCCGTCCGGGAAGAGTTCTCTTAAAGCAGCCATGGACACACGATCAGTATGACTTGTGGCCCCATCCTGCTGGAAAAAATTAATTTCCAGAAACCTAGGGAGCTGTTGCATAAAAAATGTTCTGACCATGTGTGTGTAGTGGTCTGCATTGACAGTTGTGGTGTTTCCTCTATCGTCTTGGAAAAAATATGGCCCAGTAATGCCAGATGATGAAACTGCACACCACACCGTAACTTTCGGACTATGTAATGGCTTTTCATGCAACTCACCTGGGTTTTCATCATTCCAATATCGACTATTTTGTTTGTTTACATATCCATTCAAATGAAAATGTGCTTCATGTGACATAAACATGCGGTGAATAAAGTTTTCATCATCATTTACACATCGCAATATTTCTTCGCTGAAAATCCTGCGGGCCAGCATATCGCCATCTTTCAACTCCTGGATTACTTGAATTTTGTAAGGATGAAAAGATAAGTCTTTATGCAAAATTCGTCATAACGATGTGTCACTAATGCTTAGTGCGGATGCATGTTTTATTGCAGAACGTTGTGGACTACGCGTCAATGCTACTCGAACTCTCAATGTTTTCCTCTGTTCTTGCAGACCTTGTTGCTCCTCTGTGCTTTAAGTTTAATGTGGAACCAGTTTCTTCAAACTTTTTCACCCATGACATAATTGCATGAGCGGACGGCACTCTTCCATGTCGTGGAATATTGAAATGATTACGAAACAATCGTTGTACAGGAGTCACACAGTCACCATTCTTATAAAACGATGTTACGCAGAAAGCACGCTGTGCACCGGACCACTGCTCCATGTTTTAAAACATATAATAACAAATGGCATTTAATGTAAAACAACAATCGAAAACCTCCACGCCCTCTCGTGAGCAGAAAATGAACTATTGGACTTTCAAAATTTCCCGCTTCACTGGCGGACCCTGTACTACAGTTTTTGCATTAATATTTTATGCAGCATTCTGACTAAGTATGTTAAAACCAAATCACAGTGTAAATGTAGGTGTATGGCTCTCTTGATGATTAACATAATTTGTGAACATATAGAGACAAATATTTCAAAGTTACAGTTATATTTGTTGACTTTCCATCATGTTTACTAGTTCTACATCTCTGGGATGAAATGTTTTGAATCAATTTTAACCCATTAAAAACAAAAACAATAAACACATCAAGGTAATGTTTTATTAATTTTCATAATGTACATACGTTATAGCAAAATAACATATGCTTTTCTGTCCAACACCACATTCATACAGGAAAAAATAAGATAATAGAAAACTACAATATTTATATACATATTTATATAAAATTTGTGGCAAAAGTATTTGTAATTTTTGAAATGAAATATTAATTACCATTTTTTTTTATTCATGGTGACAAATAAGAATATGTATGTATGTATGTATGTATTTATTTATTTATTTATTCTTAATAAATAATCAATAAAACTTTTCAGATGAGCTTGAAATATATTCATATCAACATAATCAAACTGTTCCTGTATTAAGAACCGGGATTGCTTGGCCTTCAGACAAAGAAATTAAGTTTCGTAACCCACCAGGAGATCTTAAAGAAGGTATGTTTGCTGCTGAAGAATATCAAAGTAGTAATTATTTTAAAACTTGAGTGTATTACCTGAAAATTTTCAATGGTAGTTTAAATTGAATATCTGTATACACACATTTTACAGAAATGTCAGTTTTAAATTTAGACTTGTGAAATCCTGCAGAATACTTTATCAATATGACTTTTGTATATTTTTAAATATTCACTTTGTATAAAAATTATCGGTTGCATTATCTACAAATTATGTCACTAATAAAGTATTAAATTGTTGATAAGATTTTACTCAAGCTTCTTTTTAGAAGATTATGTAATAAATACTGAGAATAAGTAATCCAATATACAACTTTATTTTGTTGTTGCAGCTTTTAAGAACTTTGAAAAACCAGTGAGATGGAGAAAAAACATATGGGAGTTAGATACAAATGATTCGAACAACAATGGTTTCCAAAATGAAGATCTAATTGTGTGGATGCGAACTGCTGCACTGCCAAACTTTCGCAAGCTGTATCGGAGAGTCAATCATGACATTACTGGCTTCAAGGATGGGCTTCCTAAAGGCAATTATTCCTTACTTGTGACTTACAGTGAGTTACTTTCAACATCAATATTTAACCACATTATTGTTATATGCTTACGTGTGCGCGCACATGTGTGTGTGTGTGTGTGTGTGTGTGTGTGTGTGTGTGTGTGTGTGTGTTTATAAAAGTTTACAAAGTTATTGGTAGAAATAGCAGTATGTTCCTAAAAAAAAGACTAATGTATAAATATAAAAAAGTAAATGAAATCGACAAAAGTGTAGAAATGTGAATAAATTCTTAAGTGTAAATTTTTATAAATGTACAAGCAATATATTAAATTTTTAAATATATAAAATTACAGTGAAAATAGCTATTTCTAAAATAAATTTTTTAATATTTAGTCAATAACAAATAATTTTAATATATCAGGTCAATTAATTGGCATAAGTAAATTTTAAAAAAATGGTTGACTTAATTATGGTGCCAAGGAGGCACAATTCTATGCAGATGTAAACAGGGTTAAACAGGCTCCTCAATGATACTCGAGAATCCACAAGTCTAATCACCAGACAACTCAATCAGCAATACACTCAAGTACAGACACTTGCACTGAATTTTCTATTGTTTTCCCTCTCTTCCATCTTTTATGTCTCAGCAATGTTGTCAGGTTCTCTGAAATTTCAGGACTGATAAACATTACTGGTAAACATTTGTTATTAATTGATTGCTGTTTCAGACCAACTCTTTTTCAAATCAACATACTGAATTTCATTACAGCATTTAAACCTAACTTTGTATCTAAAATAGTTTGAAGTTCTATACTAGTATAATCCTGTTTGAAACAAAGAACTTAATATATTATATTTTTTAAAGTATAGTTATCGTAGTTTTGAAAGCCTAAGTGATTGAATTACCACTGATTCCGTATGTGGGAAACAACTGCTTTTACTTTATAAACAATCGCCGAAGCCCGACGCTACTGGTCAGCGCGTCGCCTAATGGCTCAACAGCCAAGGGTGGACATTGGCTAGTAAGTAAAGTACTTTATTAAACAAAAAATTTTTTCTCTGATCAGTGTTGAATCTCAATGTTGAAATGTATACTTAAGTTTTCTACCATAGAGACCTTTTATGTTATGTAGTTTTCAGATTTTTCTCTGGCCTCCCAACATACTTCTTCATGTTGTTCTAATATGTTATTAGAGAAATATAAAAAATAAAATTAATGAAGCAACATAATTGTCAAAATTTTAAGATTACATACGCCTAACAATGTGTACAATCAAAGTTAATTTTGTAGACACAGACATAGAAAACCATAATTGATACACTGCTTATTTCTCTGTAATTTGCTTATTTCTTCACTATAATTTGAAGAAAAGTACACTGTAACTGTTCGAAAAAAATAAAAAGAAGAAACTAAATCCCGATTATTACTCTTTTCGACTTACCTTTACAAAGTCAGAAGATTCCCAAAGTCCCAAGGTCGCCACCACATTTTTTGGAGGAAATGTGGAAACTTTTTCACTTTCCCGAAGAAAACAATTTAGACAAATAAACAAAAACTCCCTCACAGAAAAATAACTCCAGGGCCGTCTAGGTGAACTTATTAACACAGAGACTAGGTTACGGGTATATTGCGTAATTAACTAAGCTAACACATTATAATGAGAAGTCTGATTTTATTTTAATAAAAAACAGTAGTATTTTCTTTGTAATGTTAAACAAATAATTCCAAAAAAATATAAGAAAAGAAAGTCTTCAATTTCAAATCAGTACCTTGTTATTTGTGAAATTTCACCCTTCCTTTTTTCTTTCACTCATGCTCACACACCTTATTGAGATCTCATCATTTTGTTTGATATTTTTTATTTAAAAGTAATTTTACATTAAAAACAAATTTTGTATAATTTTGGTAAATTGTTTTCGTCCTTTATGGTTACTTATCTCTTTCATCACGGAGTCTCCTGCTGGTTGCACAATGGGTCGTAATTCGCTTTCCCGATGAGAAAAGCACAAAAAATGTCCCAAATGTCCAATTTATATTCACATTTTTTGTTTCAAGTAAATTCACATTTCTATTACCATTTTTTAAAACTCTTTTGCAAGAAACTCGGTAGGCCTACCGTAACTGCCCGCGGGCACTAATAGAACACATGTTTACTGTTCGGTTGCTGACTGGAGACTGAGGCGCTTCGTTTTCGTTCATGCATCACAATTCCGTTCAAATACGCATTTGGAACCAGTCATTCCAGTTACCTCTCCCTGTCCCTCCTTTGGATTGACGTCATTTGTTTTTCACTTGATCATCGCGGTGCGTGGCCGTCGACCACACCTCAACTCTGCCTTACTTCGTCTTTGTCAACAAAATGCTTTTTGTGTGAATCACTGTCTAAAAATAAAATTCGTTACATAGCGTACCGTTACAAGACCTAGAAGGGGCAATAACACGAAACTCCTCTTAGGTGAAAATTTAATTGAATTTTTCCTAAAAAGAAATCATAACACGTACAAAGTCAAGATATATGAAATATTTAAAGGCTTAGTGAAGTATCCAACACCAAGAGTGACAGTATCAAGAATGAACAAGATTCTTATAGTGATGCCAATGACTAGTATAATATTAAAATTGTTATTTAATTTTGAATACTGCTTGATATTGTAACAATAAAAAATAGCCGAAATATATTAATACATACAATCCACTACCAGGACTCACCTGTTATAACTACGCTTACCTGCTGCAGAAATTTTATCAGAAGCCCAGAGTCGCCACCTATATCTTTGAAGGACAGATATGGAGACCTTTACACTTTACCTTAATAAAACGGACAATTTAGCAATCTGACCCCACCCAATTAATAATTCAGAAAGATTCCGGTCCGTTAGACGAATTTTTCAACACAGAAATGAGAAGGTGGTAATGACGAAATAACTTAGTCTAACACATGACTTGACAATAAACTAAATAGTTTTAATTAAGTAAAACAAGGACATAAAAAGCAAATTTTCACATATACATTTATAGATTGTAGATTTCGGTTATAGATTTAAATATTATTCAAGACAGCCCATTCTGCTCACGCACTCTTTCACACCATACTTTACCCTTATTTATTATATTTTACAAACTCCTTTATTGTTTTGCAACTGTTCACTAACGCGTTGCCGGCCGAACACGTGTTTTGTCCCGATTCGATTCCACTGTCCGTAATTTAACTGTTTGCGATTCGCACTTGCAACAATTTTGTAACTGCGATGTGTCTGTTAATTTCTGGGGTCCCGGTCGGTCCTACTGGATTAATTACATTTTATAATACCACCGACCGGGCCCTAAACAAAACTGTAAGTGTCTGTAGTAGTTGGCGTTGGCTTCTAGTTGACTGTATGGCGTCTCTGACTAAGGTAGACTATGTAACGTGGACCGCGAGCGGGAGAAAACGGCGGTTCACGGCCACCTGATTTTCGTCGTTGTTGAGGAAACCAATGCCTGTCATTTGTTCGTCACAGTTTCGTCCTATGCTATGTATGTAGTTGTTGGAGTGACGATAGCAGACGATTTCAGCTAGGCACTGGCTAACGTCACAAAAGGGGCCGGACTTAAGACATTATTTCCTGCCGTTCCACGACCATGTGCTCGTATAGTTTCTTGCTTTTAGCCATTTTGAGTTTCACAAACGCGTGGGTCAGCGCCCATGCTTGGTGGACGCATAGGTGCGCACTGCCACACTCTCGCATAGTTCTTGGAAAAACTAGGGTGGTAAATTCTTCGCTTACTGATTGCCCAACACTACTACGTCTTGCCTTTGTCCCAAACTGTTCAGTCAACACGTGGTCTGTTACAATGGGATAAAATTTACAATATGTTTTAGAAAACCCCTGAAATGAAATAAAATAAAAACACCCACATTTTTGACACGTTACAATACCCCCTCAATGAGAATTCTGCTGTCCAGAACAGAAGAAATCTCATTGATAAACCCCTAAGAGGACCGGTGAGGAACTGGTGCCAACAACCCCCTTGTTCTTAATCTACATGGGTACACGACCCCCCTGGCTTGGTGACCATGGACTCCCTTGAACGAGATCACTGGACTTCTCCATAAGAGATCCCAACACCGAGAAATCGAACCGACAAGTACCACAGCACACCTCGCCTTTTAACATGCTACCCCCAAATATCCTCAATCCCTGGCTCAAATTATGCCAGATCCTCCACCGATATGTTTCCCCTTTCATGCAAGCTGGGCTGCCTTTAGCAGATACTGGGCTCACGCACACTCACATTACATATTACACATTGAAAAAATTCCCTAAAATTTACTATATCATCAAAAAGATTCAAAATTCAAAATAAAATATTTTATCAAAAAAAAATTCTCTTCCTTGTTTTTTCTGTTTAATTAAAATGACTTAATTTAGATATTTCTCCTAATCAAAACATATCCTTAATCTAACATTTGAATACTTAGAGTCTAACAATACAATGCAATACAAAATAAATCAATAAAATAAACATGGTTAACACACAAAGAATAAAATAATCAATGCTTAAAATATTCATTCGCTGGCAGGCGAAAAATCAAGATTTTTTTTTTTTTTCACAACTCTATTTTCCCAAAAATTTTAAAATTCAAAAAAAATTTAAGTTTATTTAAATGTTTCCTTTATATATATAATTTGTTTGAATTGATCAAATAAACAAATTGAATTGACTTCCTACTGCACAAGCTTAGTATGTATATGACCTCATCAGCTGATCGAAACTAGGTCAAGTCCACTAACCTTGACCCACATACGTTATGTATACTTTCTGAAAATACATCCAACATCTGTAACAATCTAATTTTACACACAAAACATAATAAAATAACATTTTTAAAATAAACAAAATATTATTATAAATAATAAGCAAATTGACATTTAATTTATTTAAAATAATCAATTCTTAATTTTACATTACCAAATTCTATCAAAATTCTGTCACTGGTTTCAAAAAATAAAATTTTATATTCTATTATAAATCTCTCTCTTTATTTAACAATCTGATTCTACATTACTGTGGGTGATGTAAATTATTTATCAGTACTTAATCTACTACGTGATCTGTATACATAGATCAACTTTCTCCCTCTGACTCTAACCCCTAACCACTTCAACTCCCATGACACCCATCTCTACCAAAACATCTATCCCAAAACGCTCTAACCCCAACTCACTATTAAACTCAATTCGCATCATTCTACCCTTATAAAAAAAAACTCTCTACCCCTTTGTACTCAGGATGTGTGTTCCCTCCCAAAAACTCACTCCCTTATGTTGGTTCCTGGACTCCCCCTAGGTAACCCTTTCCGGCGCCAATCGGTCCCTTCTCGCCACAACGCCTGTCGCTGCGGACTCCCTATCACACCACCCCCTTTTACAAGATCACCATCCCCAGAAATCTCAATCCCATTACCTTACTACAACTACAACAAAAGAACAACCTCAATTATAAACAACAATATATCCTTCAAACTCCACAATTATTCTCCATTACTACCGTGTCAACATCAATACTTCTCAAAATTCTATTACATTACATTAACTCAAAAGCAACATCACATTATTTTCATCTCTACTAATTCAACTTTAACTTTGACTTCAACTTGGACAGATCTACATGTCCCACAAAATATTCATCACCCAAAACTATCTCTTATTGACTGGCATAAATTACTACTTTACTTCTCACTTTATCAAGTTCTTTTTTATCCTTACTTTAAAACATCTGTACTACATTAAAACATTGCCTTGAACATTAATTACTTGGAATGTTTATAACTAATATACCAGTGACATATTATTGCTGATCAGCTGATCCTCCTAACACAATGAAAATACCTCTCACAATTGAACAATTACATGAAATATATATTTTTATTTATACTCACTTCTCACCTCATTGTTCCCCTTTTTCTGATTCTGATCATTTTGTGTTACCCGCCTGCCAGACATTTAATCATTGGCTTAGTTTAAAGTACACACATATAATGAAAACATATATTTTATAAACACCTATATCTAACGTACAACAAGAAAATAATACATTTAAAAGCATGTACTGAACACCTTATATTGAGTGTCTGAGCAGCTAGTTATTTAAACAGAGCACAAGCAGTTTATTGTATCAAAATTGAATTAAAATTTTCAAAATTTATTATTTATAATCAGTATATATCATTTTTCATTTATTATTAAATTTTTTTAATTATCTTTTTTTTTATTTAACACAATTATTGCAAATAATCTCACTATTGAATTAAAATCTTAGTTACCTGTAAACATTTTTGTTATACATGATTATAAAATTTTTATACTTACAGTTCAGTTAACATGATATATACAAAACATAATCACCATATCACAATACTTTCACCTCACCTCTGAAACATTTTACACAAAAATCAGTTTACATCCAACAATTCATTTAATTACAAAATTCACCTCGTAAAACCATTTGACTTCGAAACAAAACAAAAAATTCAATTATACAACTTTTAAATCAATCAAAATATTTTAAACATTTCAAATTGTTTCCATTAAATTCATTATTAAAATATAAATTCCATTATTATTGTTTGCCACTATACAAATTAGCCAATTACTGTTTCCAAAATGAATGTTATTATTTCTTTAAATTGCAAAATATTAATCTTATTATTACAACAATTAATTACCTACCTACACTGTTCACTTAACCACAACGCCTACAATTGGCTTTACTACATATTTATTTACAAATCTGATTCATTATTTATTCAGTTATCACATCTCAATGTCCAAATTAGCTAGGTCAAACCCCCCTAAAACAAAATATTTAACTGTTTTATGGTTTAGCCCCCATCGTCAAAAAGGTATCTCACATATTTATAGCATAAACCATTTTTATTTACATCCAATTTATTATTATTATTCTTATTATAAACCATTACCTCTATGTCATTCATCTTCCCTTTTATTATTTCATAAGACTTGTCACTATTATTTGTTTTTATCCAGCCTCCGTGAATATTTGTTGTTACACCCAGGTAAGTTATTTTCTCATCATATTCCTCCACTACAAGTACACTAATTCTTCCTACAGGTACATATTTATCATCAATATAACCACTGTCTACTACTACACAAGGTATGTCTACATTATTTATCATAATTCTCTTAATATCCATCTGCTCTATCAGCTCTACATAACCTCTATTTATCTTGAACCACTCTAACTCTTTCTCTCTCTCATAATCACTTTCATCACAATACCTGTCACAACACCACTGACCTACTTCACTCCGTGCAAAGGGCACAACAAACTTACTATACCACTCCCTGGCTGTTCCAGGTTTACAAAAAATTAGGGGACTGCTTGAAGACACCTTGTCTTCCACATAATTAACGGAGGAAACTGTGTCCTCAAAAATCACTACTAGCGGAGTCCTTACTCCACTTACATCACGGGGAAAATTTGCCCTTTGCCACCCTAACCTTTCATCACACTCTCTCTCAATTTCATCAACACTCGCTAACATTTCGTTATTAAATTTGAAACTTCTCAATTAATTACAAAATTATAATTATCTCTTACCTTCGGGTTTTTTACTCCAAGGGTCGTTCAGACGAAACTGCTGCAAAAAGGATTATTTGGATTTGATATGTTCAATAATTACGTTAACACATGTGATACTGTCTAAAACACATACTTATTTTTATTTATCAAAATTTCGCCTTTCTTTTATGTTATTACAATCTTTCAACGATAGTACAACTGGTTGAAATTATTTCTTATCTCTATTGAGTTTTATTTTGGTTAATATTATAAGTGATATTGTTAAATAATTAAAACATTGAAAATGAACCAGTGGATAACCTCTATCTTAGCACACGCACACTCATTCTGTTCCATTGATCTTTAAATAAACTCCGCCCCTGAGAGAACTCTATCGTACAAAGTATTGGTGTTATATATTTTCCTTTTATAACGAATAATCACCGGTTAGTTGGCATTGGTTTTAATATGCATATTAAATGTTTCTAGTTACCCATACGCAGCGTACTCCTAGGGTTGGTTGCGCGAACTGGTGTTGAATACTTGCTTCGATCTCACGCACTCCGGTACTCGTTTAATACGTTTACTGTTTGTGTTTAAAGGCCCTTACTGTTTTATCGGTTCCACATTATACATTATGATTAAGTCGGCCGGATTAATTTTATTCGCACTAATTTTTTGCAGACTGGCCGCGCGGAACTGTTTTTGAGTTGTTTAAATAGATAGGCCCAATTAATCTAGGCCTATCTTATGCCCGAGGCCACTGGTTTTAATTTACGCACTTTACTGTCTGATGCTGGCTGTCTGTTGTGCACTCTCTAATGACACACTGCATACTGGGTTTCACACAAGCCTGCTGGTGGGTGGTTACGCAATGCGTCTGGCAGTTGTTTTGACTGGCTGTGGGTATGTTGCATTGCTGTACTGGAGGCTCCTTACAGGTGAAAGTCTGGCAATTTGGAAAGTGCTTAAAATGATGATTTGAATTAATATGAAATTAAACTGGGGTGGCTCACAATTCCGTACCGTTACAATACCCCCCCAATAAGAGATTGAAGGCCGGAGCGTTCAAACTCTTATTGCCTAAACCTAAGAGGATCAGTGAGGATATGGCGCCGCAACCCCCCTGAACTCTCTACTAAATCATGGGTTCTTACCCCCCTAGTCTGGCGACTGTGACAGCACCCATCCGATCTTACTGGACTTCTCTGTTCGAGATTCCAACACCGAAAAATCGAACAGATACCCGACCCAGTATCGCCTGACTTTAGAACATTCAATTAAAAAAACGACAAGCGGCCTTCCATCACTCCATATCCTACAACAGATTTGTTTCCTCTTAGCCATACTGGTTCATTGACAACGTACTGGCTCATTTTATATTATAGACCCTAAAAAATAGTATTAATAAAACAATATTGGTTTACAATGGTACACATAAATTCCAGTTGAATTGAATAATATTCCCCATACACTATTGCCCTCCAAAATGATACATAGATTATACAAGGTATCCTTAACTACTATATATGTATAGGATAAAAAATTCATAACATATGAAAAATCTATATGGACAGTAATATACACATCTTATTTTCCAGACACTATCTCATCCTGAACATTTTCCATCAGTTGTCAGTGTTAAATAAATGTTTTAATCCTTATTGGCATCAATTAGCATTTAATTTATAATTCCAATTTGAATTTAAATGAAAATAAAGTTAAGTTCATTGTTAAAAATCATTGTTTCTATTAATTTTATTACTAAATTAGTTTAGTTGTATTTAATTTACTTTAATTAATTCAATTAATCTCAAAAGTCACAGTAATTGCCTCATTATTATTTTGTCTGTAAAAATTTAATTTCAATTCTTTTCTATCACAATAAGATACTGATTCAGCAGACTACAACATTCTTTGTTATTGTCACCAAGCATGACTACAGACATTAGTCTCAACATACCACACCTGTTTATATAAACACTAGTCTGCAAGACTCACATAGTATAAACATCCTGGTTACATCATATTAACACCTGTACTTTTCAGTTTTTTATAAATTTTTTAGATAACATATTTATCAATGGCTATTTCTTACAATTTAAGCCAAATATTATTTTAATTCACCTTTCAGTTATTATTTCTCTTTTAATTACAATTTCTATTTAATGCTATTATCTCAATACCATTATTATTATTATTATTATTATTATTATTATTACACTCTTTTCACGCCTGTAAGCGTTTTATTCTATCTGATTAGTATTATGAACTTTATACTTACAATGCATTATCCACCTATTGACAAGAGTACAAAATACACACCACACACACACACCAATATCTCCGTGTAACCTCTGAAACATTTAACAACAATGTTATTTCATACAAACCATTCAACATTTTATAATACATACAATTACTTTCACTACACATGTATTTACAACTCTTCAACAATAATTATTCAGTTGTGTCACACTTCAATATCAAAATTCAGCTAGGTCATTACCATATATTAACATACAGTAGACGCCCTCTTAACCGGCCTCGGATCAACCGGCCGCCGCTTTAACCGTCCAGACTCGTCTGTTTCCCACGCTTTCGATATCCGTTAATTAAACGGATGTTTCTACATTTTCTATTTGTTTTTAGTAATCAAGCGGCTTTCGATTACCGCTTTAACCAGCCGACCCTCAGACTCATCTGTTTCCCACGCTTTCGATATCCGTTAATTCAACGGATGTTTATACATTATCTATTTATGTTTTTAGTAATCAAGCAGCTTTCGATTGTACCGCGTAAACATAAATGTGAAATTACACCGACACGGCTCACCGGCATGTCAAAAGTTTCATGATTTGCACTTGTTTATTTTATTGAACGTCTGTAGTCAGTTTAGTGGTTGATTTGTCAATGTGAAGACGTGTTGATTATTACTGTACTGTACTACTGTAAGTACACCCAGTTTCATTATTTTTTTCGTGTGCTACAAACATGAGTGACAAAAAACGGAAACGTGTAGTAATCAGTATCACGCAAAAACTTAACGCCTTAGAACATTTAGACAAAGGTGAATCGGTACAATTAATATGTAACGAATTAGGCGTGGGAAAAAGTACTGTCAATGACTGGCGGAGAAACAGAAATTCACTTCAGGATTACTGTATGCAGGTTGAATCACAAAAAGAACTCAAGTCCCGTTGCACAATTAGAAAACCAACCAATAAGATTGTTGATGATGCCCTTTGGGTATGGTTTGTCCAACAACGTCGAAAAGGTACGCCGATTAGTGGGGCAATATTAAAAGAAAAGGCCTTATGTTTTCACAAAAAACTCGAAAACCAGGCCGAATTTGTTGCTAGTGATGGGTGGTTATCGAGGTGGAAAAAACGGCATGGAACACATGTGCTTGATGTGTGTGGGGAAAAGCTGTCTGCTAATCCAGGAGCAGTAGATGAATTTACAACAGAACTCGTAAAAATCATAAATGAAAAAGAACTTAAACCAGAGCAGATATATAACCTAGATGAAACGGGCTTAAATTTCAAACTTCTACCAAAACAAACTTTCGCTATGGCAGATGAAAAATCAGCACCGGGAATGAAAGTTAACAAAGAAAGATTGACTGTTGCTCTCTGTAGCAATGCCGCGGGTACACATAAGATTCCTCTTTTTGTGATTGGTAAATCGAAGAAACCGCGTGTGTTTAAACATGTTAATATGGAAGCCCTCCCGGTTTACTATAGATCTCAAAAATCTGCGTGGATGGACTCCCATCTTTTCAAAGAGTGGTTTATAACGCAATTCATACCAAAAGTTAAAAGCCATTTAATCAATCTAAAATTGCCTGTAAAAGCTCTACTTGTCATTGACAATGCACCGACCCACCCCAGTGCTGATCAATTAGTATGTGTGGAAGACATCAGCATTTTATTTTTGCCTCCTAACGTAACTAGTCTCATACAACCTATGGACCAGGGAGTTGTTGCAAGTTTCAAAAGACGGTATAGGCGAAAATTGTTATCTGAAATTTTGGGTAAAATGGAAGATGAAAACTCAGGACTTGTAGACACTGTAAAGACTATAAACATCAAAGATGTGGTGTACATGATAGCGGCTGCGTTTGAAGAAATTCCCCACACTGCTTTTATAAAATCATGGAGGAAAGCTTGGCCAGGCATTGAGAATTACGTTGACCAGATAACGGAAGAAAATACACGTGTCCCAGATAACGACAATCAAAGTTTACTCTGTGATCTGCAAAAAATAATGGCAGAATGCGAAGAAAGAGATGTCGAAGAATGGATAAATGGTAATCAAGAGCTTGAAAACAAAACTTTGGCTGATGAGGAAATCATAAGTGTTGTCTGCCAGCAAACTGATATTGACAAAGATGGGATCATAGAAGAAAAAGAAGAAGACAGTGAGGGAAAAGTCAGTCACAAAGACGCATTGGAAGCATTATAGCTGGCAATGCGATACGTCGAACAACAAGGTGAGGTGTCTGGTGTCGATGTCATGTTTATGCGAAAGTGGCGTGACCACGCTTTTAAAAATTTGTTCAAACTTAAAAAGCAAAAAACAATCACGGATTTTTTAAAAGTGTAACTGAAATACTGTATACAGTGTTAATGTTATGTCTATAAAATAAACAACTTTTAACGATACAGTACTGTACAAGTGTTTGATTTTGTTCGGTTTAACCAGCCGTTTTGTTAACCGGCCGACCCCCTGGTCCCAAGCTGACCGGTTAAGAGGGCGTCTACTGTATTTAAAATGTTCATTTATGAATTTCAACCTCCATCGTCAAAAATTAATCGGGGTTTCAAATAACAATTTTCAATTTTATTTACATTCCGTATACGGTTATCTTGTGTTTTGTAACCATACAATTTCTGTTTATTCATTTTACCATAATAATCATATACTAAGTCAACATTGAGTACATCGGTTAAGTCTCCATCAGTAAATATTTCCAATATCGGGTCAGTTACTTTTTCATCATACAGTAAATTATTATCGTTTAAACATGTATCATCAAAATAATCTTCATTCTCTATTTTAACAGGTAAGTATTTCATCTCTAACATCTCTTTCAACTCATTATAATTTCTCATTAGTTTATATAATTCTATCTCTTTGTCAATACATATTTCTCCATTTAAATCTCTCTCATCATAATGCCATATCACGCTTTCTCTCTCATTCCATGCAGAGGGTACAAAATTATTCAACAAAAATAAACAACTCAAATCTTTCACTAATAAGGGTCTCTTGCCCTCCAATACTAACAATTTTGAACACTCTGGTTCATCACAAATAAGGGGAAAATTTACCCTCTGCTCTACACATTCATCTACTCTTTCTTTCCATTCTTTTTCTAATTCAACAACACTAATTATTACTTCATTACAACTTATCATTTTCTCACTCTCACTTACTGTTTCACTATCTATTTTCAGCATATCACTCTCTGATACCACATTCTTAATTATATCATCATTATTTCTCTCACTTGTTACTTTTTTATTGTCATCATTACTATTACTCTTAATCTGTTCTCCTATTGACTCTATTATTTGTTCTTTAAATGTATTGAAACATTCATTCGTCTCATTTAAACGTTTATTAATATTGTCTTCTAACTTAACACTCTGTTGTTTCATATCATATAAACGCTCATCAAATTTTGTATTCATTTCACATAAACGCTTATCAAATTTTTGGTCAATATTATTTATGTCACTCTTTAATTCATTGAATTTAACATCACTTACATCAAAACGACTTTTCATAAAATCAAATATATCCTCCAATGACAATTCTTTTTCTTTTATGTTTGTTTTAATTGTAATAGGGGTGGAAGTTACTCCCCCCTCACTAATTACTACAGATCCGTTTACATTACTGTCACTGATTGACAGCGACTCTGTCTGAATACCTGAATCGCTTTTATTGGCCGATTCGGTTGACATATTTTCATTTACTACCGTTTCGTTTACTCTTATTCTTATTTGATTTTCAGCACTAGTGCTAGTTAAATCAATATTGTTTTCCATGTTTTCAAGTGTTTACTTATACACAATTTATATACTTATACTGACAATCGCCCTCACTCCCAAACAACCCGTTCTGCAGCTTGGTTAGGTCCGGCGAATATAACCACAAATTATATTCGCTGTCCCTGTTCGGGCGCCAATGAAACTTCTCAATTAATTACAAAATTATAATTATCACTTACCTTCGGGTTTTTTACTCCAAGGGTCGTTCAGACGAAACTGCTGCAAAAAGGATTATTTGGATTTGATATGTTCAATAATTACGTTAACACATGTGATACTGTCTAAAACACATACTTATTTTTATTTATCAAAATTTCGCCTTCCTTTTATGTTATTACAATCTTTCAACGATAGTACAACTGGTTGAAATTATTTCTTATCTCTATTGAGTTTTATTTTGGTTAATATTATAAGTGATATTGTTAAATAATTAAAACATTGAAAATGAACCAGTGGATAACCTCTATCTTAGCACACGCACACTCATTCTGTTCCATTGATCTTTAAATAAACTCCGCCCCTGAGAGAACTCTATCGTACAAAGTATTGGTGTTATATATTTTCCTTTTATAACGAATAATCACCGGTTAGTTGGCATTGGTTTTAATATGCATATTAAATGTTTCTAGTTACCCATACGCAGCGTACTCCTAGGGTTGGTTGCGCGAACTGGTGTTGAATACTTGCTTCGATCTCACGCACTCCGGTACTCGTTTAATACGTTTACTGTTTGTGTTTAAAGGCCCTTACTGTTTTATCGGTTCCACATTATACATTATGATTAAGTCGGCCGGATTAATTTTATTCGCACTAATTTTTTGCAGACTGGCCGCGCGGAACTGTTTTTGAGATGTTTAAATAGATAGGCCCAATTAATCTAGGCCTATCTTATGCCCGAGGCCACTGGTTTTAATTTACGCACTTTACTGTCTGATGCTGGCTGTCTGTTGTGCACTCTCTAATGACACACTGCGTACTGGGTTTCACACAAGCCTGCTGGTGGGTGGTTACGCAATGCGTCTGGCAGTTGTTTTGACTGGCTGTGGGTATGTTGCATTGCTGTACTGGAGGCTCCTTACAGGTGAAAGTCTGGCAATTTGGAAAGTGCTTAAAATGATGATTTGAATTAATATGAAATTAAACTGGGGTGGCTCACAATTCCGTACCGTTACAAATTCTATTTCACCACAAACTTCATCATCACTATTTGTTATGACATTTTCAATTATATTATTATTCTCATTATTTTCAACAACATCATTGTTATTTATTAATTCTTTATCTGGTATCGTATTTTTACATTTGTCACTACAATTTTCATTTGTTTTGCTTTTGTTTATACTCATCACATGTACTCCCATCCGCTCCACACTCTGTTCTAACTTATTCAAATTAGTTCTTATCGTTTCATCAGTACTTTCTACACATTTGTTCATTTCTTGTATTTCATTTTTTAACTCGTGAAACTTGACATTGGAATCAATTTGTTGCTCTTTATATTTTGTATTTATGTTGCTATTTATATTTTCAGACACGGTTTTTATTAGATTAAACAGATCGTCTATTGACACCTTTTTTTCTTCCACCCCTACGCTATCGTTGGGTTTATTCGTATCTTGTACCTCGGTCATTTTCAAAATTTCTTTATATCATACCCTTTATATAACGTCCCCTTAAATCAAAATACCCCATACATAAAACAGTTATCAATACGTAAAAGTAAACACCCGCTCGCTCTACCCAAACATAACCTTATTTAGCGTAATTATATACGATAATATTACATAAGTACGTCATTACCACATCCTATTTTCTGTGTATTAAAATAGGTCTATCTCGTATAAAATTATAATTAAACGAAAATCCTGGCAGCGAGAGCCATTTGTAACAATAAAAAATAGCCGAAATATATTAATACATACAATCCACTACCAGGACTCACCTGTTATAACTACGCTTACCTGCTGCAGAAATTTTATCAGAAGCCCAGAGTCGCCACCTATATCTTTGAAGGACAGATATGGAGACCTTTACACTTTACCTTAATAAAACGGACAATTTAGCAATCTGACCCCACCCAATTAATAATTCAGAAAGATTCCGGTCCGTTAGACGAATTTTTCAACACAGAAATGAGAAGGTGGTAATGACGAAATAACTTAGTCTAACACATGACTTGACAATAAACTAAATAGTTTTAATTAAGTAAAACAAGGACATAAAAAGCAAATTTTCACATATACATTTATAGATTGTAGATTTCGGTTATAGATTTAAATATTATTCAAGACAGCCCATTCTGCTCACGCACTCTTTCACACCATACTTTACCCTTATTTATTATATTTTACAAACTCCTTTATTGTTTTGCAACTGTTCACTAACGCGTTGCTGGCCGAACACGTGTTTTGTCCCGATTCGATTCCACTGTCCGTAATTTAACTGTTTGCGATTCGCACTTGCAACAATTTTGTAACTGCGATGTGTCTATTAATTTCTGGGGTCCCGGTCGGTCCTACTGGATTAATTACATTTTATAATACCACCGACCGGGCCCTAAACAAAACTGTAAGCGTCTGTAGTTGGCGTTGGCTTCTAGTTAACTGTATGGCGTCTCTGACTAAGGTAGACTATGTAACGTGGACCGCGAGCGGGAGAAAACGGCGGTTCACGGCCACCTGATTTTCGTCGTTGTTGAGGAAACCAATGCCTGTCATTTGTTCGTCACAGTTTCGTCCTATGCTATGTATGTAGTTGTTGCAGTGACGGTAGCAGACGATTTCAGCTAGGCACTGGCTAACGTCACAAAAGGGGCCGGACTTAAGACATTATTTCCTGCCGTTCCACGACCATGTGCTCGTATAGTTTCTTGTTTTTAGCCATTTTGAGTTTCACAAACGCGTGGGTCAGCGCCCATGCTTGGTGGACGCATAGGTGCGCACTGCCACACTCTCGCATAGTTCTTGGAAAAACTAGGGTGGTAAATTCTTCGCTTACTGATTGCCCAACACTACTACGTCTTGCCTTTGTCCCAAACTGTTCAGTCAACACTCGGTCTGTTACAATGGGATAAAATTTACAATATGTTTTAGAAAACCCCTGAAATGAAATAAAATAAAAACACCCACATTTTTGACACGTTACAATATAGTAATATATTTATTATGACTGATGCCAATGACTAGTATAATATTAAAATTGTTATTTAATTTTGAATACTGCTTGATATAATAATTTATGACATTCTGTATTGTGTGTTTACATATAAACTATTTGTTAAAATCATCCCAGTATTCTTTACGTAACCATTCGTGTCTTTTGGACACAAATACCATTGTAGCCAACTTAATATTGACTGTGGGTATCGTTATTTTTACTTCCATGTTCCTTAAGGAAATAGAAGTATGGTGATGGCAAAAAAAATCGTGTTCGAGATTATTGCAGATTCTGATTGTACTTCACTCAAAACACGAAAAAAAGTCATTTTTCGAAAAGTGTCTGTGTGTCTGTAGATTTTTTTTCTATGGCAAACGATAACAGCCGCAAATTCAAACAGAATCAAAAATTTTTTGCATACAGCCCTTATTTGTAGAGTTCTCAAGATTGTTTTTGGTGAAGATCGGTTGAGGGAAAGGGGTAGTTTACCTGCAACGTTTTATGTTTTAACAAGAGTAATTTTTTCTATGACGAACGATAACTGCCGTAAATTCAAACAGAATCAAATACTTTTTTGCACACCTTCCTAAATTATAGAGTATTCAAGGTCTGTTGATTTTGGTGAACATCAGTTAAGAGAAAAGGGTAGTTTACCTGCAACGTTGTATGTTTTAAAGGGGTAATTTTATTTTTATGATGAATGACAACTGCCGCATATTCAAAGAGAATCAAATAATTTTTTGCATACATTCCTGAAGTTTTAAGTACTCAAGGTCTGTTGATTTTGGTGAAGATCGGTTAAGGGAAAGGGGTAGTTTACCTGCAACGTTTTATGTTTTAACAATGGTAATTTTTTCTATGACGAACGATAACCGCCGTAAATTCAAAGAGAATCAAATAATTTTTTGCATACGTTCCTGAATTGTAAAGAACTGACGGCCTATTGTAACGGGACAGTTTAGGTCTACCCGGGGTAATTTGGTGAAAAGAGTTCACAACATAATAAATATAAATTTTCTTCCTAAATTATAATGACGCAGGCAAGTGAGTGAAATAGTGTCAAGGTCACCAGCGAAAATGCAAGCGAGGCAGCTATTTTTAGCAGTATAAACTTTGACCTATGTAATCATAAGTCACGCCATATGACATCAGGGCCGAACCTTTAAAATATGTCACTTGGAATGCAGAGCGATGCCAACCGTCTGTGCTGAGAACAAAAGCAGTTGTCATCTAACACCTAACGGCGCCGGACGCGGGCCGCGTTGCTCGCCAGTAAATTCGGAAAAACCCAGTCTACAATATTCCGTCGTGCTGTGCAGTTGCGAAGTTCCGGAACAAAATTACAGGCGCGCCCAAAAACACCAAAAGGTGTTAAAATGTGATTTTTAAAACCAAAAGAATAACTCAAGTAAGAATGTAACTGTACAGGGTTATGACTAAATATAACAACAGTTCGGCAGTAAAAACAGTGCAGTAAGAAAGGTGTGAGATGACAGAAAATAAGGGACGGCTCTGGATCACCAAATGAACAGCTAAGTAATCGGCGAAGTACTACAATTTTTAAAAAATCAAATATGAATATTTATTTAAATACTTTGAATCACTAAAAATGAGATCGCAAGGGCTCGGGGTGTATGAGTATGAATGAATGTGTATTAAGTAATATTCTAGGAGCGCTGGTTTGTGTAAACAATTCTAAATGGTACCGTAAATATATGTTATTTTGTTTCAACTACAGTTTTGCTTATATAGAACCAAGTAAAATTTTAATTAAATTTTATCGAGTAAAATATTGTGGATTAATAGCTTTGAATATGTTTGAAGGAGAATGGAAGTAACCACGATGAATAAAATTCAAGTTTTCGTAAAATTGTAAAGTACATTTTTATTTGTGCCAAACAACCATCTTGCTTTTCAGCTCATCCAACCTTGAGTCCTGGACCTTGTAAGTAAATTTTCAAGGTTGGTACTAAACAACATGGCGGCTACAATAGCAGAAAGTTAATATTGGTAAACAAAGTGCACTTATAAACTTATATTCAGAAATTAAAATGTTTCAATGGCGCCCGAAGCTGGGACATTTGCATAAATAAAATTTATGCAAATATGGACCTGTTTTGAGGACCAGGATGGTTGTTTGAGATGAGTAAATTGGGATGTACGTATAAATAGACGTAGATGACAGGAGTGTCAGATAGGGTTATGTTATAATGTGATTGGTATATGTTTATTACAAATAAGTAAGAATTAGATAGTTAAAATGAATACGAATGAAGATAATAACGAGAACGTCAGCTTCACTGATGGCAGTAAAGAAAGTCAAGTAAATATTGAACTAAGCGAAACCGAGTCGAGAATAATCGAATATGTTGAACATCAATCAACGCCGGTCCAAAGTAAAAAATCTGATGACGATGATATGTTGAAACATTTGTATGGCATGATGTGTAGCATGAAAGAAAGTTCAGATGAACTAAGATTGGATATTAACGTAAAATTTGATGTACAAAATAATAAGTTTGATGAACAAAAGAGTAATTTCGATGAAAAGTACGACAAAATAAATAGTCGTTTTGATGAAGTAAACACGAAAATGAATGATCAAATGAACGAGATTAGAAACGAAATTAAACAACAGAATTTTAATATTAATAAAAGTTTAGAAGTTGATGAACCTTTTAGTGCCATTGTAAAACAATTATAAGACGAAGTAAACGAAAGTAGAAAGAGAAAGAAGGGGGTAGAAAATGGTACATATAATAAGGTAAGTGGTTGTAGTAACGGTATTAAAAATAATGATGGTGATATGATGACGAATAATAATGAAGAAATAATTAACGAGGTAAGTGATGTTATAAAAATGAATTAACGAGTAGTAGTGGTAAGATAGGTGAAAACGAGGTATTTAAAGGTAATACGGTGAAAATTAATAGCGATGATGAGAATATAGAGATAGATAGAGAGAGTGAGAGAATAATGGGAGTAGGGGGTTGTGAAGGGGTAGAAATCAGTGTTTGTTAGTTAGAGAGAGAGTATGAAGAGAGCGTATTTTGTGGATATGGAGCAGAGGGTAAATTTTCCCCGGGTTTATTGTGAACCAAGGTGTTTACAAATGTTTTTGAAGGGCGAGTGTCCCTTAGTCGAAGACTATGTGTCTTCAAATTGTTCCCTAAGTTTTGGTGGTGTTCCTGGAAAAGCCAGGAGGTGTTTTAATGTAGTAGTACCCTCTGCATGGAATGATAGAGAAAGTGTTAAATGGTGTTATGATGAGAGGTATTTAGAGAGAGAGAGAGAGAGAGAGAGGAGGATAGAGTTGTTTGAGGTTAGTAGAAGTTATAAAGAATTAAGAGAGAGAGTGAAGAGTGAGAGAGCTGATGATTATATTGAATTCTTACCTGGCGATGTAGTTAGTGCAGCAAGAGGTGATAACAATGTTGATGACTTACCTGTATATAAGAAGGGTTACTAGTAGTAGATGATTACTATACTAAAGAAATGATAAAAGATTTAATCGTAACCAGCGATACTAAGGGAGAATTGACCATACCAAATGTCGACAGGAATTTTGAATTAATAGTATACAATAATGTTTGTGAATACTATATTGATACGAGGGATAAAATTATTGATGATAGTTATTATAATCATAATAACAATATGTATCTAATTATAAATGAATTGTGTAGACCTAAGCCAAGATTATTATTCGATGATGGTGGTTAAACATTTATTATGTATGAACATTTAATTATGTGAATATTGGGGTTTCGAAATGGACTGTATTATGAAATGATTTGTGGTAAACAATAACGAATAATAATGTGGATTGTATATACTTTTGTGCTGATGTCAAATGAATTTGTGTAACATGTTATGGTGTACTCTGTATTTTATGTAAACATTGTAGGTATGTAATAGGAATTGATTTTATAATAATAACAACATTTTACTAGACTAAATAAATAATGAGAGTAATTGTGAATTTTATAATGTAATTAAAGTAACTTAAAAAAACTGCTTGAATTAAATAATTGGAGATTGATTAATTAATTTAAAATGTTGTACAGAGGAATTTTGGTGATAAATTTAAATGATTTTTCTGAGATTTAGATTTTATAATAAATAGTACATGATTAAACGTACAATGTGTTTAGGTATTGAGTTATAGTGTTATTATAAGGTAAGTTATGAATTTTCTAATGTAATTTTCAACGATTAACTTAATGTAAAATGTTGTAAAAGATGGAGTTTGGATGATGATTATTTCAATAAGGCATTGAGACAGTCAGAGTTAATTTTAAATGGGTATTAGACAAAATAAGAATTTCTGGAATAAAGGTAATACAGAAACGGGTCAGTAGTAGGGACACAGTAGCGAGAGTGAATGTGTGTAGAGAGAAAGGGAGTGATGAAAGTGGAGAGTAAATAGGTGAAAGCAGGGTACATAAATTTTGTAGTGAGGGTGGAGGTGTAAGGAGTCCTCAACTCAAAGCGTTGTGGCGGGAGGTGAAAAGATTTAAAGAGGGCTGGGGGTTACTTGGAAGGGCCAGGAACTGATAAAGCAATGAGCTGGTGGTGCGGGAACACACATCCTATGTACAAAAAGGGTATCAGGTGATTTGTAATAAGAGGACAATGATTAAAGTAGAGTTAGATAAATGGTTGGAGGGGTATATTATTGAGAGATTGGTGTCATCCTGTGCAAATCCATTAGTGGTTATTAGAAGGAAGAAGGTGAGTAAGGTATATCTATATGCCCGTTCAATAAATCAAATCATTATGAATGACTGGGAATCACCCGAACCAATATATGATGAAAATGCTTAATAGAAATTCATAGTTGAAATTATAATGTAACAAGTGAAAGATTTAATAGAATTTGAAACTAAAGTAAACCTGTAAGGTGTGTAAATTTTGATCAAACTTAAATTGGAATTGTTTATTTTAATGTAATAATAGAAATGTTAATTATGAGCGTATTATGTTGTATTATGTAAGTGTAGGAATTTTAAACATGTATTGTGTGTGTTAAATAGATTCCCCACTTTCGGGCGGTCCCGGCCTTACCACCCCAGACCGTGGTTTTGGATGACAACTAGTTGTGGCCAGAATAATTGTAAACTGACCATGGTTGGTTGCCTATGAAATTGGTATAATTTAGAAATTAACAGGGGGTTTTCATCAGGGGAATCAACATGACTTTGGAACAGCGGCTACCACCGAACGGGGTGATAGGACCGTATTAAGGGCGTATGAATCATTATAGTAGGATTACTGGTGTCCTCGGATACTAGTAATGGCGAATTTTTATATAACGCCGAAGCAAGAACAGTGTAAGCAGCGTTTGCACCCTAATAAAATTCAGTTCTTGTGGAGTAAAATGGGCGCTACAGTCCAACATCATTAAGCAATAGAGTGTGTGGAAAGGAGCTGGCCGTTACAAGCCAGGGGCGTAAATACAGCACTTATGCAACAAGGTAAATGCCTTACACGGTTTACCCGTGAGGTGATTTACCTAATGGTAATTGGGTAAAGGGGGGATATCAGAAAATGATGAAGGAGGTTACTAAACTGTTAGTAATGAATTATTGAATAATAAATTGAATTATGTTGATGATGTAGAAGGTGTAGTTGATTTTATGATGCAATTAAATGATTTTATGTTGAGCTAAGGAGTAATATGAAGATGCTTAATGATTGTTAAGTAAATAATTTGTTCGATGTAGTTGATTTAAATGTGCTTTATTCTATAAAAGAATTTTAATAACGAATTTAATTATTTTGAAATGTGAATTATATAATGAAAGGTATTTGTAATGTTGTATAGGGAAATGTTTTGAATTTTGGGATAAGAGTTAACAAGAGAAGGGCATACAGAATGTTAGTATTGAAGTTTCAGTGTTTTATATCATGTTATGTTAAGTATGTATCAATGTATATGTTAGAAGTTAAGAAAAAACCAGTGCTTCTTAACGCAAACCACCACAGCTAAGGGGAACCAGATCAGTTAGGGATATGGTATTATACAAGGCCACTATTTGATATTTTGATTTCATGTTTCAGTGTCTGGTGATGCTGTGGCGGCGGTCCTGTGCTGGCCTGCGCGTCAGAGCAGGGGCGTCAAGTGCCTGTCTGGCCTTGCGGTGTTGGGATCTCGAGAGAGAAGTCCAGTAAGGTCATTCAGGTGCGGCCGCAATCACTGGACCAGGGGGGTAAGTTACCCATGATTTTAATAAAACATAAGGGGGTTGTGGCGACATATGCAGGCTGATCCCTTTAGGAAGTATGTGAGTGTGAATGAGAGGTTTTATGCCGAAGCATTTTATGCTTCGGCATAAAACCTCTCATTGAGGGGGTATTGTAACGGGACAGTTTAGGTCTACCCGGGGTAATTTGGTAAATTACAACATAATAAATATAAATTTTCTTCCTAGATTATAACGACGCAGGCAAGTGAGTGAAATAGTGTCAAGGTCACCAGCGAAAATGCAAGCGAGGCAGCTATTTTTAGCAGTATAAACTTTGACCTTTGTAATCATAAGTTACGCCATATGACGTCAGGGCCGAACCTTTAAAATAAGTCACTTAGAATGCAGGGCGATGTCAACCATATGCGCTGAGAACAAAAGCAGTTGTCATCTAACACCTATCGGCGCCGGATGCGGGCCGCGTGCTCGCCAGTAAATTCGGAAAAACCCAGTCTACAATATTCCGTCGTGCTGTACAGTTGCGAAGTTCCGGAACAAAATTACGGGCGCGCCCAAAAACACCAAAAGGTGTTAAAATGTGATTTTTAAAACCAAAAGAATAACTCAAGTAAGAATGTAACTATACAGGGTTATGACTAAATGTAACAACAGTTCGGCAGTAAAAACAGTGCAGTAAGAAAGGTGTGAGATGACAGAAAATAAGGGACAGCTCTGGATCACCAAATGAACAGCTAAGTAATCGGCAGAGTACTACAATTTAAAAAAAATCAAATATGAAAATTTATTAAAAATTTATTTAAATACTTTGAATCACTAAAAATGAGATCTCAAGGGCTCGGGGTGTATGAGTGAATGAACGTGTATAAGTAATGTTCTAGGAGCGCTGGTTTGTGTAAACAATTCTAAATGGTACCGTAAATATATGTTATTTTGTTTCAACTACACTTTTGCTTATATAGAACCAAATAAAATTTTAATTAATTTTTATCGAGTAAAATATTGTGGATTAATAGCTTTGAATATTTGGATTTCGTTGTCCATGACGTGTCCGTTACTTAACTAAATATCACTATAGTATTGACGACTCGGAACACTAAGTTTTTTATAAGTAAAAACGTAAAGTTTTACCTTACAGCCTAAACCGGCTTTCACCTATAGAAGGCTTCATCAGAGGCTGTCGTAGGTAGCGCTGTTCGTCTTGTTGTTGGCGACGGGATAGTTTTTCGAAAGATCGAAGCTGTGTGTGTGTGGTGAGATGTGTTCGAATAATGCGTGCGATTTGAATTGTGTCTGTTCGTTGAGGATGTCGTTTTTATTTGTTTATAATGGCCGAAAACTAGACACTCTAGAACAATTAGAAATATACAAACACACAAAAACAAATGAAAACGACATCCTAAACGAACAGACACAATTCAAATCGCACGCATTATTCGAACACATCTCACCACACACACACAGCTTCGATCTTTCGAAAAACTATCCCGTCGCCAACAACAAGACGAACAGCGCTACCTACGACAGCCTCTGATGAAGCCTTCTATAGGTGAAAGCCGGTTTAGGCTGTAAGGTAAAACTTTACGTTTTTACTTATAAAAAACTTAGTGTTCCGAGTCGTCAATACTATAGTGATATTTAGCTTTGAATATGTTTTGAAAGACAATGGAAGTAACCACGATGAATAAAATTCAAGTTTTCGTAAAATTGTAAAGTGAATTTTTATTTGTGCCAAACAACCATCTTGCTTTTCAGCTCGTCCAGCCTCGAGTCCTGGACCTGGTAAGTAAATTTTCAATGTTGGTACTAAACAACATGGCGGCTACAATAGCCGAAAGTTAATATTGGTAAACAAAGTGCACTTATAAACTTATATTCAGAAAATAAATAGTTTCACTATTGATTTTGGTGAAGATCGGTTAAGGGAAAGGGGTAGTTTACCTGCAACATTTTATGTTTTAACAAGGGTAAAGTACTTAATTTTGATAAATAAAGTATCCTGAAAAGCAGATCATAATAATCCACTGTAGAAACGTAGATGAATTATCTATAAATGAAGAGGTGAGGGTAATTTTCTATAAATGAAATTGATTGTTGAAAGGGGAGGGGATAATTTGTATTTATATGTCATGTGTACTACGTTATCGGCAACAATGAAGTAGTTTGTTGTTAAAATTCCTTCCCGGGCTGTTTGGCGTGGTGCAATGTTTTCTACAAAACCAAACATTTCTGCAGTACTATCGACTGTCATCATCAGTGAAAATCGAGTGCACTAACGTGAGGTGGTATATGATAGTGACCACAGTACTGTGGTTAAGGCTGAAGAAAGAAGTAGTTTCTATGAAAATATTTCATTTCAAAAATGATTTTAAATATAAATCTTAGAACATGTAAGTAATGTATGGTTCTCCATACCGATATTTATTTGTCTTCTTCAAGTATATTAGAACAACATATAATGCGTGTAAAAATCTAAATTCTGACCTTTTTCATCAAAATTAAGAAAAGAGTATTATTTTTTAGTTGGTTATTATTTTACGATTACTGTTGTTAGTTAATCAACGAGTTCTTACTTTTCCAGCTTTTACTTATAGATTTTGTGTATTTCACTGTAAAAAAAATCTCCATAGACAAAAATCTCCATAAACAGGAGTTACTTTTATTTTTATTGACAGTAATAAATTCCAGAAAAAAATCTGACCACCCATTTAAACATTACAAAGTTTTTCCAACACACACACACACACACACAAACCATGTGTAAAATTATTTCTTTCTTTACATTTTGAAAGTTGTAGATTGCAGACCTTTAGTATCTTGAATCCAGTCATTGGATATTGTATTTCATATGAACATAAAAATAATAAGGCATCATAAAGACGCACATGAATGTTCTTTTGTTACATCTGGCCAAAACAGAAATGTGCATGTCATTTGTTAAATGTTTCAGCATATCCTGTAACATCTTTTGAAGGCAGAAAGATGCTGATAATTTCAACAACTTCACTGCTTGGTGGTAAAAATCCCTTCATTGGTATTGGTTATATTGTTGTTGGTGGTATCTCTCTTCTGTTGGCAATTATTTTCCTGTTCGTTCACATCAAATGTGGTAAAAGGTATTTATTAATTCAAGTATAAGTAATATATTAATATTAATATAAGTAATTCATGTACTTATTTATGAATTTATTGGAGTTCTGTTCCGAGAATGATGTTTTATGTTTATAAATGTTATTTAATTATGAATAAAAAAACATATGAATAATATCCGTTTATAGTAGTTATTTTATTCTTGTGTACTGTTCTAACATATCTTTTATTTATTTCAGTACAACAGAGGTGATAAATGTAAATCCACATACGCCATATCAATAAGACTAAAATATCAATTTGTACGAGGCCTTCTTTGCACCAAGGTATTTTATCTAGTCACAGGACCATAGGATAGATCACTTGATGAAGATCCACATGTAATGACTATTATAGTAGTGAGAAAGTATCTTGTAAGTTAATGTGTACGCAGAGTTCCTGGATGCGGGAGCTTTGTTCTTGCTATTGTGTGTATAGATGTCTGTCTACATTGACACAGTGAATTTATGTATATAATAAACTCTGCTCCCATGGATGATGAGTTACACTACTTTAGACTTTTTTTAACAAACACGTTCATTTAGCATCTTGAAATGCAGTTTAAACGTTTATTATGCTAAGTCTTCAACATTTAAATAGTGATAGAGATTTATTGATTGTTCTACATATATTTTATAATATCCTCGTTTATTACCACAGTCAGATCATCCTTTTTTTTCTTTTATAATTGTCTTGTATATGAAATTCTTTATTCATATTTTCACTTTAGATTTATAGTTGCATTAATATATAAAAATGCTTAGCTTATTTCATAACTGAATGAGATTTAGACTACTACAAATAAAAAAATATTACAATCCTACCATAACCAGGATGACATTTAGTTCATCGGTCATAAAAATTCAAGTTTTGGAAATGCATTTGGATTATCTACATTGTCCACGTGTTTGGAATTGGGTCTGTTACATGAAATTGTTGCAAATTTTTCTATGGGGGAGAATTTACAATGCAACACAATTCATTGACAGGATTCAGTGCGCATACAAGAAATCTTATCTATGGTCTGCTGAAACATTGTACCAAAAGGTGTGTTAAGAATGAATGGAAATAAGTAAATACATTACAGTTTGAGGAACCTTCCATCAAATGTAAATTCTGTCAGTACATAGAGATGTGCACCAAATCCCTAACCTACTGTGCCCACTTTTACTATAGTACGGGCCTTATCATAACAAGCTTCGAGGTTACGCAATAGTAACAGCTCTTCCCCGCCCCGCCCCCAACAGCGTTGTCGCACGTTACACTTGGTTATGCATAGGAAAAGGCGGGGAGGGGAGGTCTGTTGCAAACAGTGGCAATACCGCAGTGGCCTTGAAGCTTATTATGATACGTCTCACATATTAACAATACATATTCTACTAGCTATAAATTGCCCATTCGACATATAAGTAGAAATTTTTTATTGTAGCTTTGGGTATAGGTGACAAAGCGGCTAGACAACCATACTTGTGGTGTATGTCTGGTTTACATGTAAAAAAGTACCATCTTAGAAATATTGACTATAGTGACATACAGAACTGGTTGTAGCAACTAAGTATTACAAGCAATGAACAATTTTCTCACTGTTTATAATGCCTGAACATTATTGGCAAATAACTCTTGAGTGACTATTACGCTCTCATCTTCCTAGAATGCTGTATGATAGATATTACTGTATAGTAAACCACCAAAAAAAAACAAAGGATATTTTGTTCTTATGTATTCATGCTCCATTGGAATCCAGTACAAATCACATGCTTATATGAACAGTTTATGTGTACATTGTTCAGTGTCAGCAATTTTAACAATTCGTATGTCTAACATAGTGTCATCTCTGACATTTATTTCCTTTCTTACAACATGAAAATGGAAATTAAAAAAGATGTTAGGAAAAAAGTGAGAATTCTGTATCCAAAATAAATCTGTCAGGAAAAAGTCTTTCATTCAAAAGACTGAAATTTTTTAATTTGAACTCCATAATTCATTTTACTGGAAAATTTCATTTAATAATGTTTTGTATTATAATTATTATTGTAATTATATTAATATGTATGTTACATTATTTTACTATATTTTGTTTAAAAAAAGGAAAAACAAAAGAATAGCACAAAATATGTACAAAAATGTAAGTGATTACTGCTATCAGTGACCACAGTTTTTTAGTTGTTTTGACCACCATCTACTTTTTGGTGATTTGCTGGAGGTTATTTTAAACAATTTCTGTTGTGTTTTAAATGCTTATCAGTAAGTTGATAGTGGTGTAATGTGTAATTACATATGCACTTGATTATATTAAATTAAAGTATAAATGTAAAATAGTAAACTTCAAGTATAGCTAAAAACCAAAACGTTTTAACCCAACTGGTGACTTTATAGTCCAAGAACTTACAAATGTAGTAAGAAAGGGACTAGTTACAACTTCTTTATGCTGTAATTCAATTTTTTATGAAACAGTTTTACTGACTGAAGTAATATAGTTGCTGAAGTAAGTTAATAGTTTAACAAATATGTGGCATGAGTTTTGTATTTGAGTTTACATCAAATTCATTATTTAGAATAATGAATCATGAAATATTAAAATAATGACATAGGTTTAATACTGGGAATTAATTGTCATCTGTTTTATGATAATCATTCACTTCTCATGGGATCAGTGTTTATGTATTGCACAAGTATGTTAACCTTCATAATTGTTCTAGTTATTCTATTAAATAAATACAATGTGACTTTTTATAATTAATGAAAACAAGTACAGGTTATTTAGGGTTATTAAACATTAAGATGTTTCATATTTAACAGCATCTGAAATAACACATATTTTTTTTTATTTTAAAATGAGCATCTGTTGAAAATGTTAATTTTTTTATTATAAATAGAGAAAATTTCTTGTTAACACAAGAAGTAATATACCTCCAGGTAGAAAATTTTAGTGTGAGATGATATTGTACAAAAGCAGTTTTATATAAAATTTGTTTATAATATGATCAAAGATAGAAGAGCCCCGACTTTATAACTTTCACAGTATTTGAGATAAAAAGAATAAATAAAAAAATTTCTGTTATTGTAATCCTTGTTGATTTCTCTACTTGACTGTGTTGTTTCATATTTTTTGTGTTTTCCATTATTTTATAATGCAGTACAATCCAAAATAGTCACAGGATTTTCTGACATAAGCATTAGCTGAGCTACTGTGAATAAATTGTGTCAGAAAAAATTACTAGTAGAATATGATTTGTAAAAGGGCTTTTCAGAAATTAAGAGGTATTTATTCAAATATAATGTATGTACAATAGTCTACATATATGTATATTTTTAAATCTATGCTAAAGGACATCATAAAGACGGTCCTTTACATGTTTGTATTATTTGTATTTTCATATTAATAGTTATTTGTTCAGAGTTCAGGTACAGTATTCATGAAACGGGAGTTGCACAGTTCAAAATTAAAGTAAAACTGACTTACAAATATTTCTTGCTTGACATTTTAAAATTCTGTAAATTATTAATAGATAAGAATCCAACTGATAAATAATAAATCATAGCAAGATGTGACAGCACAGTGTGTAACAGTTTAAAAAAAAAGCTGATGTTTTTATAATAAACGATGATTAATATTTACTTTTTGTTTGTTTCAGCATGTAGGGTATTTCTGATTAACAGTTTATCAGCATTTGTTCATTATTAAGTCACATTTTACACACACACTCAGCATAATTGCTTAATTATCACTGAAATTAGTAATAACTTTGATGATGGGCCCAAGTGTACAATATTGTATTGTGCTTTTATTTTTGTGTCTGTGTTTTTCATCTCTTACACTTACTTCCTTTGTTACAACATGAAAATGGAAATTGAAAGTATTATCTGTTACTGAAAAAAATGTGAGAATCCTGTATACACACGTGTGTGTGTTTGTGTCTGTGTACTCTAACATTCAGTAATGTAAGCATTATCCATAATAATTCAGTCAGTATTTTGTAGCAATTTATTCTATGCAGTTCATTGAGAGTTGTACTTAATGTTTCGTAACTCTTACTGTTTTATGTTTATTTTAATATTTATGTAAGTGGTATAAAGATCTTAAAAACTAAGTGCTTATATTTAAATGTCAAACAAAAACTAATTGCTTACAGTTGTATGATAATTCACAAAAATGTGTACAGTTAAAATTATACTAATTGCTGATATATAAAATAAAAATTACGTGGCAGGGAACCAAAATGATCATCTGTAGAGGCACAAGAAAATATGTTGCCAAAAACGATAACATAAAATGGCGTTAAAAATGTTTATTTCAGAATTTTTGTGGAAAAATGATGGTAATTACAGACCATTGGTTGCAATTGACGAAACAGTGAAAAATCATTGGACATCAAAAATTAGATCGTTAACTAATAGAGATTGTTCTTAACACATTCTTTGCTGAATTAAATGTGGCTTCTTTCATCTAAGTTTCCTGTTTATCTTATATAAAGTAACATGAACTTTCTTATATTATAAATTTTAGGTTGGTCACTTTGTCATTATAAACGTATTATCCACACAAACGCATATGCTGTTGCCTTTACATTTCTCCTTTCTGAGTTTTTTAATAACCATATGTACGTTTATCAATAAAAATTAATTAAACTAGCAAATGTTAAAGTAAACGCTTATATGGTGAACAAAAATGGATGTTTTAATAAGTGGCTTAAAATATTTGTTGTGTGCTGTTCTCACTGTCTCGATAATAGTAACAGAATTATTACTGTAACGATAAATACAGGGTGGATAGTAACCACCACTTAAAGTTATGCTTAGTATGGGATCTTCTTAGAATAATGGTTAACATTTCCTGGAGTTAATGAGTCCTGTCATAGGGGGAATTAGAAAGCCAAACGGAAATTCAGAAACAGCTGGAGACTCATGACGGCCTGCTACTAGCTTCCCTGACCAATGGTTGTATGAAAATGCAAGGCTGCATAGAACTGTTATCCTAGTCATACTGTATTTTCTTTTTACAGTTGGAAACGGTGTGATACGAGAAATTTTACGTGTAGTTAAAAAGTAGACAAGTTTAGTATAGACAGTGATGGGAAAATTAGGGTTTATATACAGGCCTCTCACAGCCCTGAGTACCAGCTGTACATGATTTTTCAGCTTTTAATAATTCCACTTGTTTCTATGATGTAATTAGGAAGAAGATGAAACAATCGCTATGATCAGCATTAGTTTACACAATTGTGTATGTGTTAAATTTTAAATCTTAAATTTATGTTTATGCTGATTTGCATCTGAAAATACAAATACATATTACTTCCATAGTCCTTAAGGAATGGAAGTATGGTGATGGCAAAAAAAATCGTGTTCGAGATTATTGCAGATTCTGATTCTACTACACTCAAAACATGAAAAAAAGTCGTTTTCCGAAAAGTGTCTGTCTGTGTGTGTGCCTGTCTGTCTGTATGTGTGTCTGTAGATTTTTTTTCTATGGCAAACGATAACTGCCGCAAATTCAAACAGAATCAAATAATGTTTCGCATACAGCCCTGAATTGTAGAGTTCTCAAGACCTATTGTTTTTGGTGAAGATCGGTTAAGGGAAAGGGGTAGTTTACCTGTAACGTTTTATGTTTTAACAAGGGTATTTCCTATGGCAAACGATAACAGCCGCAAATTCAAACAGAATTAAATAATGTTTCGTATACAGCCCTAAATTGTAGAGTTCTCAAGACCTATTGTTTTTGGTGAAGATCGGTTAAGGGAAAGGGGTAGTTTACCTACAACGTTTTTTTAACAAGGGTATTTTCTATGGCAAACGATAACAGCCGCAAATTCAAACAGAATCAAATAATTTTCTGCATACAGCCCTGATTTGTAGAGTACTCAAGACCTATTGTTTTTGGTGAAGATCGGTTGAGGGGAAGGGGTAGTTTACCTGCAACGTTTTTTATCAAGCGTATTTTCTATGGCAAACGATAACTGCCGCAAATTCAAACAGAATCAAATAATTTTTTGCATACGTCAGTGAATTGTAGAGGACTCAAGGCCTTTAGATTTTGGTGAAGATCGGTTAAGGGGAAGGGGTAGTTTACCTGAAACCTTTTACGTTTTAACAAGAGTAAAGTACTTGAAAATTCATTTAAACTTTTTGAAACAATGGTAATTGTTGAAAATAAAATAATTTTGTTGCCAGGCAATAAAATTATAATTTTTTCATTTTAATGTAAATTATGTATATATTAGAAAATATATCGTGCTTGGCAGTCAAGCATATTTCAGTTATGTACTGTTTACGTTTCCATTTTATTATTATGACTACTGCAGTAAAAAGGCAGGGAAGACACACACACACAAAATTCGCGTTATTTCTGGCCTCATTCATGTTTATTTTCTTACATTTGCACGCTTTTTATATGGAAAGTGCTGAACCCATACCAACATAACGCATGCAAGCCGAAAAAGTGTCCAGCGTGGATAGCGATTTGCTTCCTGTGGATCGCTGGGCAGTGTAACTGCACGTGTTTACAGAGGAACGATTCATAGACAGACTTTTCGTCTTTAGGGAATGAACCCTCTGCAAGATGCTGAGGGTCCATGAGTGACTTCGGAGCGCTCCTTCTTTTCCGCGTTTGTTCTGTGAAACGTACACTGTAGATTCGCAGCTTTATTCTAAGCAACGCTCAATAGGAAATGTTGAAAATTTTTGTCCACGGTGTACCCTCATACACACTAAACCTGCTCTGATGTTTTAATTACGGACATCATAATATTAAAACTTTGGAAACTTGAGCACTACTTAATGGAGATTAATCATTAACTTATACAAGCCATTAATTTTATGCATATTTTTTATATATATGTGTACAACGTTATCGGCAACAAAGAAGTAGTTTTTGTTAAAATTCCTTCCCGGGATATTTAGCCGTAGTCCAATGTTTTCTACAAAACCAGACGTTTCGGCAATGCCATCGACTTCCATCATCAGTGAAAATCGAGTGCGATAACGTGAGGTGGTATATGTTAGTGACCACAGTACTGTGGTTAAGGCTGAAGCAGTAAGTAGAAAGAAGTAGTTTCTATGGTAATATTTCATTTCGAAAATTATTTTAATTATAAATCTTAGAATATGGAAGTCATGTATGGTTCTCCATATCGATATTTTTTATTGTTGTTACTATCCTAGAATTTTAGCTTGCCAAATAATATAATAACTCTAGTTAAAGTGCTTACTTTTTAAAAATTAAATACAGCTTATTTGTTCCTGTTGTAAGTATGCATTTATATATTAATAGAATAATATAGTATGTTATGTATATCATTGTATATTTATATAAATTATTTTAAATACAATAAATTTTGTTAATTTTGAAAATAAAAATATGGTAACATATTTATGTTGTGAACAAAATAAATTCTGGGTGTCATTTATTTATAGTACAAACAAAATAACCAAGCCTTTTACTTCCATATTCCTTAAGGAATGGAAGTATGGTGATGGCAAAAAAAATCGTGTTCGAGATTATTGCAGATTCTGATTCTACTACACTCAAAACATGAAAAAAAGTCGTTTTCCGAAAAGTGTCTGTGTGTGTGTCTGTGTCTGTAGACTTTTTTTCTATGGCAAACGATAACTGCCGCAAATTCAAACAGAATTAATAATTTTTTGCATACAGCCCTGATTTGTAGAGTACTCACGACCTATTGTTTTTGGTGAAGATCGGTTGAGGGAAAGGGGTAGTTTACCTGCAACGGTTTTTTTTTATCAAGGGAAATTTTTTTTTTGGCAAACGATAACAGCCACAAATTCAAACAGAATCAAATAATGTTTCGCATACAGCCCTGAATTGTAGAGTTCTCAAGACCTATTGTTTTTGGTGAAGATCGGTTAAGGGAAAGGGGTAGTTTACCTGTAACGTTTTGTGTTTTAACAAGGGTATTTCCTATGGCAAACGATAACAGCCGCAAATTCAAACAGAATTAAATAATGTTTCGTATACAGCCCTAAATTGTAGAGTTCTCAAGACCTTTTTTTTTTTGGTGAAGATCGGTTAAGGGAAAGGGGTAGTTTACCTACGTTTTTTTAACAAGGGTATTTTCTATGGCAAACGATAACAGCCGCAAATTCAAACAGAATCAAATAATTTTCTGCATACAGCCCTGATTTGTAGAGTACTCAAGACCTATTGTTTTGGGGGAAGATCGGTTGAGGGGAAGGGGTAGCTTACCTGCAACGTTTTTTATCAAGCGTATTTTCTATGGCAAACGATAACTGCCGCAAATTCAAACAGAATCAAATAATTTTTTGCATACGTCAGTGAATTGTAGAGGACTCGAGGCCTTTAGATTTTGGTGAAGATCGGTTAAGGGGAAGGGGTAGTTTACCTGCAACCTTTTACGTTTTAACAAGAGTAAAGTACTTGAAAATTCATTTAAACTTTTTGAAACAATGGTAATTGTTGAAAATAAAATAATTTTGTTGCCAGGCAATAAAATTATAATTTTTTCATTTTAATGTAAATTATGTATATATTAGAAAATATATCGTGCTTGGCAGGCAAGCATATTTCAGTTATGTACTTTTTACGTTTCCATTTTATTATTATGACTACTGCAGTAAAAAGGCAGGGAAGACGCACACACACACAAAATTCGCGTTATTTCTGGCCTCATTCATGTTTATTTTCTTACATTTGCACGCTTTTTAAATGGAAAGTGCTGAACCCATACCAACATAACGCATGCAAGCCGAAAAAGTGTCCAGCGTGGATAGCGATTTGCTTCCTGTGGATCGCTGGGCAGTGTAACTGCACGTGTTTACAGAGGAACGATTCATAGACAGACTTTTCATCTTTAGGGAATGAACCCTCTGCAAGATGCTGAGGGTCCATGAGTGACTTCGGAGCGCTCCTTCTTTTCCGCGTTTGTTCTGTGAAACGTACACTGTAGATTCGCAGCTTTATTCTAAGCAACGCTCAATAGGAAATGTTGAAAGTTTTTGTTCACGGTGTACCCTCATACACACTAAACCTGCTCTGATGTTTTAATTACGGACATCATAATATTAAAACTTTGGAAACTTGAGCACTACTTAATGGAGATTAATCATTAACTTATACAAGCCATTAATTTTATGCATATTTTATATATATATATATATATGTGTACAACGTTATCGGCAACAAAGAAGTAGTTTTTGTTAAAATTTCTTCCCGGGATATTTGGCCGTATTCCAATGTTTTCTACAAAACCAGACGTTTCGGCAATGCCATCGACTTCCATCATCAGTGAAAATCGAGTGCGATAATGTGAGGTGGTATATGTTAGTGACCACAGTACTGTGGTTAAGGCTGAAGCAGTAAGTAGAAAGAAGTAGTTTCTATGGTAATATTTCATTTCAAAAATTATTTTAATTATAAATGTTAGAATATGGAAGTCATGTATGGTTCTCCATACCGATATTTGTTACATATCTGGGAAATGGTAAACATTCACAGAATTAGATTACAGTTGTATTTGTTAAGTGCAGATATTTGTATCGGCTGTGAAAAACTGACGAAGATATTGCAAACTATTGAAAAATTTGTGGTCTGACCTTAAAATAGTAGTCTCCCTTCCCCCAGTCAGATTCTTTTCTTTTTACAAAGGTTTTTAAAAATATATAAACACTTGGTATGTTTCACAATTTTTTATTTAACTCTTGACAGCTGTTTTAGCTTCTCAAGCAATTGTCAAAGAGATCAGTGAACAACTAAACAGAGGATGTTAGGGTGGTGAACATCTGTTTAGGGTGTGTATCCAGACATGTGTGGGGTGTGATAATGCATGTAATAATGCTGTTAATGTTAAAGTATACTGTATATAGTTTTAAATGTCTTAATGTAAAATAGTGGGCATTCTTTTATGAACTTGATATTAATGTTGTTTAACAATGTTAATGTGAATTACATTACTCCTTAGGGTAGACCAACAACTCTAAATACTGTTGTAATTATCAAAATCATTAAATTCACTCACAGTATATTGAAAAATTTGGGTATTACAAAAAGGTCAGTTCTTCAGTTGAAAGTGTTCTAAGTCGCAATGATAGTGGAGTACATGTAAATTCTCTTGGACAAGCTTTGCTTTAATTAATGAATTCTAGGCATTGCTGAGTCCACCACCGCACATTCTATCATGGCCTCTGATAGGAACCGATGTCCTTTTCCTTCTTCTGATGGCACTACAGCTCACACAGCTCCTCAATTGGCCTTTTCTAAGCATCCTAGTCTAATGCCTCTCTCTGCAAACGCAAGCATTTATCATGTCTGTGTCATCCATTGCTGCACTATCCCTCCACCACATTTATGGTTTTCTTCTTAATTGACCCCTATACACTATTTTTTTAGACTGTCTTTCAGCATTTGCAGTACATGCCCCTCCCACTGGAGACTTAATTCTTACTGCTAGACTCAGGCATCCAGCATTAGGTGATGCCAATGGCGTCCAGAGTATGCTGCAGCTGCTGGACCCCATAAAGCCTTGTTTTTTGAGGGTATCCTCCAGCTTTGCATGGTCACTAATAAGTGCTCTCAATCTGTTTCACAGACATTGGTGGGTGGATGTGCCATCCAGGAGGATGTGAGCTAGAGATTCTTTTTTTGCTCATTGCAGGCTGTGCAGTCCGGAGAGGTGCTCAGTTGGATCTGGAACAAATATTTATAAAGAATTCTTACTTGGGGTGGTTAAACAAGTAATAAATTAATAATTAAAAAATCACTTACTGCCAAAATGTTTCAATTTCCCGGGCGCCACCTCATATCTACAAGGATGTGGATATAAAGGATTCATTTGCCAAACGCACAACAACAATATTATGTCTAATGCTTATTTAATTAATTAAGTTGTAGCAAATTACAAATATAACACTCTGTATGGATATTTCCTTAAGTAGAATCACTTCTCTTATCTTAACAATGAGTATCTCTGAAATCGCGATTAATTAACATTTAATAATTTTCTAACACTTATAATTGTAAATTATAATCTACAATTGTATTTGGCAAATTTAGATTACTGTTTAGATATGATTTTTTAAGAATTTACCAATTAACGTTTTATTTCGCTTCAGTCGAATGCAGAGCACTGAGAGGCAGTTCTCAAGGTTAATTAATTATTAGTGTGAGTTCTTTGCCTTGAATGAATTGAGTTTATTGACTTAACTCTACAGTACCATTAGTTTGAGAGCGTTGATTATTCGTAGTTCATACTCTCGGTGACATCATGTGGTCCTCTGTGTTTAGTAGTTGCTGGTCTCCGTAGTCGTTGTAGATTACGTATCCCTTCGCGGTCACTGCACCTCACGATCACTGTTTAATTATTGAAGAATTCTCGAACTGTTCACTTTTCACGGCACTCGTATTGTGTTGAATATGAGTGTCCTTAATTGATGTTGGTAAAGTTCATGTATAATGTTTTTTAAAGTAGTTGTTTAGATTGCTGATTTTATGTCTAATGTCTCTGTGGTAGAATATGCACTGAGCCTCTCTGTTGATGTGTTCTGTATTATATAAAAGCTGCTGTAATGTTTATAGTTTCTTGTGAATTATTTGTACGTAGAATGTCTGTTAATTGAATTTGTCTTCACTTAGTATTGTACTGTGTATCCGTATTCTCCGACACTTTGTTTAATTTACGATGAAGTTAATTAATTGTAAAGTCTGTTGTACATGTTGACTTCGCGTGAGATTAATTTATACTAATAGTCTGTCGAACGCGATTAACTGTTCAACTCTCTTGCTATGAGTTTAGAATTTAGTGATAATTATAACAACGAGTTTCGTACGATTTGTCGTATTCACTTAATTGTTCACTTTGAGAAATTGAATGTTCGCACTGAAGTAACCGTTCTCAAGACTCAGATATGCGCACTTCTGAAATTGTGTCGAGCGCTTGTAGTTGTTCACGCTTATGTAATGAATCGATGACTAAACATTGTTATCGAGTTAAGATGACTCGTGGTGATCACTTTGTAGATGAGTACTAGACTGCTGTTTTTCTGTTCTGAGATCTACCAAGTAAACTCTCATCCCGCCTACCTCTGCTGAATCTTCCATCTGCTTGGATACTCTTATTGGTTCTTTAGCCAGTGTGACAAATTGTATATTCGTCATTGGTTTTCGAGTATCTCTGCTTTACACGTGATTCTCTTGTCGAACTACCATTCGTCCCTGATTGTTCCTACAGCCGTTTTCTCTATTTACTAGGAATCTCATTCAAGCACTCCAGAATTCGTGAGTTTCACTTTCCCCTTGTAAATCAGGCGACATTTCTTTGTCTCTCGTGGCCGTTTCCTAGTGTCCAATTTCTGTTACGCTTTGACATAGATACAATACTGTTATTGTTCGATCTGCTGCACCATTGTTTATCTTCAAGTTGCACTCTGGCTTTGTTTTGAGTCTGGAACGAATCTTCCTTTGTAATCACGACTTTCGTCAAATTTCTACGTTGCAATTGTTCTGGCCTCTAATGTTGTACCGTATCGAATTGACAAACTCTTTGCTTTCAGTCTGTGTCAAAGTTTTAAAAAGGGTAGATTGGTTTATTGGGGGTTATGCCTTTCTTCCCTCAGACCAGCTGCCTGATGCGAAATACAACGTCTCACATACATCTAGTAAGTGTCACTCTTTTTGTCAAACAATTAACTTTACAGCCGTAACACATCAAGCTGTCTGTAGGTTACAATGCCAAAAGGACAGTCTTACAACTTTCCCTTCACACACCCTCCCATACTTCTTTGTTAATTATAACTGCTAGTACACATTATTTTTTAGCTATTATTTACTACTTGTACAATTTTATAAATATTTTCAAAAATAAACGTTACATTGTCCTTAAATTTTTATTAATTGATGGCGTGTAACAAAATCAAATAATAAAATTTGTGCCCTTTTTTTAATTATGTAAATTTTAATTAATTATGTAAATTTTAATTAATTAAGTATGAATATCTAATGAGTTACATTTATTGCTAGTGATGTAATCCCTTTAACGGGTTCGAGTACGTTCAACTTGGTTTGTTTACATTCAAAACTGTCTACAGTGTACCCTTGTGTCTGGGCTGAGATTTATGACCTCTCCCATTCATCCCCCTGTCACTCTCTCATTCACACCTTGTTACTTGGCAAAGGGTCCTACTAGTGGTTTCAATTTTTCTGTTTGCTATTCTAACCTATACAATTGCTTACAATCCTACGCACTACCATCCATTCAGACCACTTATCTTCCTAACATATCATAATATAGAATTAACAACTATCTAATTCATTATGTACATCTGTTTACATATAATTATTCACCTAGATACTATTACTGTTCTTTCTTACTTCCTATTAGTTAAATATCCACTTATATATATTTTTCATTTGTCAATAATTTTCTACTTGCAAATACATACAACAACAACAAAAATTCATAATATCATATTAATTATCACTTAGTTCTTATCATTACTTTCATTGTTAGTCTTTGTTCAATGTCTTTGTTTTGTTTTTCTTAGATATACTTTTATTCTTATACATAATATACAAAATATAAATCTTTACTCTGATATACATCGTCAGTTGATAACCATACTTCGATTATTACTTTAAAATTTTACAATTATTATACATAACTTTATTATATCATATTTATTATATGAGTGCTACAATTTGCTTACTCACGTAACCGATCGTTACTAACGCATTATTTCCTTTTACTGCTCTTCTTATCAGGTAATATATTGCTTTAGCTGTCGGACATTGAAATTTCCTCTTGTTCCTTTCTTCTCGTCCAAATATTCTAACGTATAAGTAGCTTTACTTATTTGCTTCGCAACCCTATATGGTCCTTCGTACAGGTCGCAAAATTTCGCTATTCTTTCATGTTATTCGGTACATATATTTTCCATGACTTCTTGTCTTGTCGGTATAGGATTTTTTTTAACATATTGATATTTATTACTTAATTTAGAGTCTTCCTTACTTTCTAATTCACAAATAATTTTGTTCAATTTAGGATCTTGGCGCTGCAATTTCTCAATATTTTTTATATCCTTCATTATTTTTTTATCCAATTTCAAGGTAATACGATTAATTTCCATCTCTTCACTAAAACTGACATCACTGCTGTCCATAGAGTCCTCTGGGTTTCGGCTTAGTATGTCGGCTACAATATTTTCTTTGCCTTTACAATGCACAATGTCGAAATCGTATTCTTGGCTGCACAGTATCCAGCGGGTAATTCTAGCATTTGATAGGTGGCATTTGTGTAGGAATGTGAGAGCTTTATTATCTGTTATGATTGTGAATTTATGTCCTAATAAGTATATCCGAAATTTCTTCAAACAACGTATGATACTCAGCAGTTCCTTCTCGGTGGTGTGATAGTTTAATTCAGCACCTCTGAAAGTTCTGCTAGTAAAAGCTACGACGGCGATGTGTCCTTCGTCATCGTATTGAAACAATTGCCCTCCTAGTGCGTAGTTGCTGGCATCCGTTTGTAAATAATATTGCTTCTTGAGATCTGGGTGTTTTAAAATTACAGTATCTATAAATAATTCTTTGACTAATTTAAATTGTCGGTCGTGCTGCTCCGTCCACTTGAAGTAGCGCTCCTTCTTTAACAATTGTATTAATAAAGATGTTGTTTCAGCGTATCGACTGGTAAATCTGTTATAAAAATTTGTAAGTCCTAAAAACCCTTTTAGTTGCTTTTGATTTCTTGGACGTGGAAAATTTTGGATTGCCTTTACCTTGTCTGGCATAGGACTAAGGCCGTCTACTGATAAACAGTAACCAAGATAATTAATTTCTCTACGGAAAAACTGTGATTTTTTGAAGTTCACTGTGATGTTTGCTTCGTATAAATTGGTCAATAATAGATCTAAATGTGTGAGGTGTTCCTCCAGACTGTTAGATAGACATAGGCAGTCGTCTACATATATTATCGTAAATTTCTTGACTGCATCTGACAACACAGTATCCAATCCTCTCGTCAGGCTGGCCAGACTTGTCTTTAATCCAAACGGTGTGACTGTGAAGCGGTAGGTCTTTCCTTTATATAGAAACCCGGTGAAGTCCCTGCATTCTCGCTTAAGTGGTACCTGCCAGAAGCTGGAGCATAGATCAATCGATGACATATATTTTACTCCTCCGCAATTAGCAATGAGCTCGTTGATTGGTTGTGCCCCTTCGAAGTCAGGTATCATCACCTTGTTTAACTTCCTGGCGTCCAAACACAATCTTACGCTCTGGTCCTTTTTTATAACTGTCACCATGGGATTGATATATTGGCTGCTCGCTCGCTCGATCACTCCGTATCAACATTTTCTGGATCTCCTCTTCGACTTTGTCTTGATAGGCAATTGGTATAGGCCATCCCTTTTGGAAGAAGGGGGTGTTGTCCGTGATACGTAGTTCATGTTCATATCCATGAATTCGGCCCGGTTCTTCTCGGAATAGATTTCTATTTTTCATTAATATTTTAGTTAATTTTTTCTTCGTTTCTGTATTTATATTAGTTAACTCTTCGACAGCTTCTTGAAAGTTAATAGATTCCTCATCAGCCGTTTCTTTATCCAAAGCGATCTGATGTATATGTACAATTTCATTAGGATCCTCTACATTTTTCTTATAATTTCTATTATTAATATGCATTACATTTTGCTGGAAATCTATAGTACACTCACCTTCCTTCAACATATTTATTCCTAGTATACAGTCTTTATTCAGTCCAGGGATGATAAAAAATACTAAGTCAAATTTATAATTATCAACCTCAGCTTCTAAAAGTACTTGTTTTCGTATTAATTTTGATTTATGTCCGAATACACCTTTTATATTGGTATTCGATAAGTTTAATAACTCGATTCTACCTAATTTATCTTTATTATGGTTGAACCATGTTTCGGCAATTCCGTTTAATTGACTCCCCGAATCAATTAGTGCAGTTACTTCTACATTATTTAATTTTATTTTTGTTTCTGGACATTTATTGTACGGGAAATTAGTGGTTTCTTCTTCTTCATCCATTTTATCCAATTCTTCACGAATATCAATATAATCTAATGCTACGTCTAACTGGTTATTTATTTTTCTACTAGCTAAGTATTGTTGCCGCGACAGTGGGTTAGCTGGTTGTTTTTTGTACGTGATTCTTGTGAAGGACCAGGTTGTTGACGCTCAATTGTTACTGTGTTGACAATGGGCTGTTTTGTTCCCCTATCCTCTGTACCAAACGTTTGTTTATTGCGCCACCCAGGTCTGTGACCCTCGTGTTCAGTCTCCACTTTCATACCCTTCGTTTTATGATAGCCATTGTTAATATGTCTTCCACCGTTGTCTGTTGTGGCTGCCGATACGATCCTCTCATTTCTCGTTGTTGAATGGTAGCAAACTCATTTAATAAGCTTTCAAATTGATCTATTTGTTGGACGCCTCTAGTTATGATGGCAACTTCTATTTCCTTACTATAGTGGCGTGCAAGTTTGCGAATTAGATGTTGGTCCGAGATTGGTGGGATCAGTTGTCTGCACTGTAGAATTTTATTCTCGGGGTATTGCACCATAGTGAGTTTACCATTCGGATAATAACATCCGTACTCCAAGCTGTCCCGGATGTTTTCTTGAATTTGTTGACTCCAGAATTTCTTGGTAACCGCCTCCTCGAATTGTTCAAACGTATGTATTTGGGATTGTACGATTCTCCACCATACTGTTGCTTCACCCTCTAGATGTCTGCTAATCCACTTAATACCTCCGCTGGGGTAATATATTTCTTTAACCTCTTTTAATTCTTTTAGAAATTCCATGGGGTAGGCGTCTCGTCTGTTGTACCGTACCTCCTTTAACTGTTCTTGGTTAGCCACAATAGTATTTTGGTTGTTTACCATTGGTCTTGACTCCAACTCTGTTAATTTTCATTTTAATTGCTCTTGATCTTCTTTCATCTCGTCGATGCGTCAACCCTTTTCTTCAGCTAATTTTCTTAATTGTTCTTCCATTTCTTCTTTGTTTACGGTACAAATATTTCTGACTTCTTCTCAGACGACCTCTTTCGTTGTTTTTATTTCTCTTCTCACTTCCTGATTGATTCGATTTAAATTTTCACTTAAGTTTTTAGTAGTTTTTTGTATTTCACACTTAAATTTTTCACTTTGTTGCTGTACCACCTCACCAAAATTATGCTCAGTCTTATTCAATTCTTCACGCCATGTTTTATTCACTATTTGAATATCACCAACTAATTTGTCATGCAACGTGTTCATATCGTTTTTTATCTCCTCTCTTAACTTAGTGTGCTTTACTGTAATTTCCTTAATAGCTACTTCTAATTTATTCTGATTTGCTTCAACTTTTTCTTCTAATTTCTTCTGATTTACTTTAACATCTTGAATGTCTTCTCGTATCTTCTTATTCTCTTCTTGTAATTTATTCAGACTTATTTCTAATTTATTCTGTAATTTCTTGTTATCTTCTTTCATCAATTCGTATAGCATTTGCAGCTCACTTTTTGGCTGTGGTCCTTCTGCCCTTATTTGTTCCTTCTCCGTCTGTGGTACTGTCGCACTTACTTGTTCAACTTCTGCGCGTGGTCCTTCTGCCCTTATATTTTCAATATCCGTTCTGATTTCTTCCTCCATCATTGCTATGACTTGAGGATCACCCATTTGGTTATATATCTCCATCTCTTCAGCTCTCCTTGGTGCTTGTGTTTCTTCTTCACTGGCCATTGTCGTATAAGGTGTTTCATTTTTCCGTTTTGCGTGCCTTACTTCGCGTCAACATATACCGTATATATTCGAACCATGACTAAGCAACTGTAGTTACAATTACTAGCCCTATGTTCTTAATGTCTACTCTATTTATTAATACTTTTATTTTATTTCTAATTCTCAGTTTAGTTAACTTATTTAACTCAATTCATTCATCTGCCTTTTTGACAAATCTAAATTTAGATTTTGCCACGCGAGTTGGGCGACAAATATAAAGAATTCTTACTTGGGGTGGTTAAACAAGTAATTAATAATTAAAAAATCACTAACTGCCAAAATGTTTCAATTTCCCGGGCGCCACCTCATATCTACAAGGATGTGGATATAAAGGATTCATTTGCCAAACGCACAACAATATTATGTCTAATGCTTATTTAATTAATTAAGTTGTAGCAAATTACAAATATAACACTCTGTATGGATATTTCCTTAAGTAGAATCACTTCTCTTATCTTAACAATGAGTATCTCTGAAATCGCGATTAATTAACATTTAATAATTTTCTAACACTTATAATTGTAAATTATAATCTACAATTGTATTTGGCAAATTTAGATTACTGTTTAGATATGATTTTTTAAGAATTTACCAATTGACGTTTTATTTCGCTTCAGTCGAATGCAGAGCACTGAGAGGCAGTTCTCAAGGTTAATTAATTATTAGTGTTAGTTCTTTGACTTGAATGAATTGAGTTTATTGACTTAACTCTAAAGTACCATTAGTTTGAGAGCGTTGATTATTTGTAGTTCATACTCTCGGTGACATCATGTGGTCCTCTGTGTTTAGTAGTTGCTGGTCTCCGTAGTCGTTGTAGATTACGTATCCCTTCGCGGTCACTGCACCTCACGATCACTGTTTAATTATTGAAGAATTCTCGAACTGTTCACTTTTCACGGCACTCGTATTGTGTTGAATATGAGTGTCCTTAATTGATGTTGGTAAAGTTCATGTATAATGTTTTTTAAAGTAGTTGTTTAGATTGCTGATTTTATGTCTAATGTCTCTGTGGTAGAATATGCACCGAGTCTCTCTGTTGATGTGTTCTGTATTATATAAAAGCTGCTGTAATGTTTATAGTTTCTTGTGAATTATTTGTACTTGTAGAATGTCTGTTAATTGAATTTGTCTTCACTTAGTATTGTACTGTGTATCCGTATTCTCCGACACTTTGTTTAATTTACGATGAAGTTAATTAATTGTAAAGTCTGTTGTACATGTTGACTTCGCGTGAGATTAATTTATACTAATAGTCTATCGAACGCGAGTCTCTCTGTTGATGTGTTCTGTATTATATAAAAGCTGCTGTAATGTTTATAGTTTCTTGTGAATTATTTGTACTTGTAGAATGTCTGTTAATTGAATTTGTCTTCACTTAGTATTGTACTGTGTATCCGTATTCTCCGACACTTTGTTTAATTTACGATGAAGTTAATTAATTGTAAAGTCTGTTGTACATGTTGACTTCGCGTGAGATTAATTTATACTAATAGTCTATCGAACGCGATTAACTGTTCAACTCTCTTGCTATGAGTTTAGAATTTAGTGATAATTATAACAACGAGTTTCGTACGATTTGTCGTATTCACTTCATTGTTCACTTTGAGAAATTGAATGTTCGCACTGAAGTAACCGTTCTCAAGACTCAGATATGCGCACTTCTGAAATTGTGTCGAGCGCTTGTAGTTGTTCACGCTTATGTAATGAATCGATGACTAAACATTGTTACCGAGTTAAGATGACTCGTGGTGATCACTTTGTAGATAAGTACTAGACTGCTGTTTTTCTGTTCTGAGATCTACCAAGTAAACTCTCATCCCGCCTACCTCTGCTGAATCTTCCATCTGCTTGGATACTCTTATTGGTTCTTTAGCCAGTGTGACAAATTATATATTCGTCATTGGTTTTCGAGTATCTCTGCTTTACACGTGATCCTCTTGTCGAACTACCATTCGTCCCTGATTGTTCATGCAGCCGTTTTCTCTATTTACTAGGAATCTCATTCAAGCACTCCAGAATTCGTAAGTTTCACTTTCCCCTTGTAAATCAGGTGACATTTCTTTGTCTCTCGTGGCCGTCTCCTAGTGTCCAATTTCTGTTACGCTTTGACATAGATACAATACTGGTATTGTTCGATCTGCTGCACCATTGTTTATCTTCAAGTTGCACTCTGGCTTTGTTTTGAGTCTGGAACGAATCTTCCTTTGTAATCACGACTTTCGTCAAATTTCTACGTTGCAATTGTTCTGGCCTCTAATGTTGTACCGTATCGAATTGACAAACTCTTTGCTTTCAGTCTGTGTCAAAGTTTTAAAAAGGGTAGATTGGTTTATTGGGGGTTATGCCTTTCTTCCCTCAGACCAGCTGCCTGATGCGAAATACAACGTCTCACATACATCTAGTAAGTGTCACTCTTTTTGTCAAACAATTAACTTTACAGCCGTAACACATCAAGCTGTCTGTAGGTTACAATGCCAAAAGGATAGTCTTACAAACTTTCCCTTCACACACCCTCACATACTTCTTTGTCAATTATAACTGCTAGTACACATTATTTTTTAGCTATTATTTACTACTTGTACAATTTTATAAATATTTTCAAAAATAAACGTTACATATTGTTGCATGATTATATGTCCCATTCTGACCCTTGCTGCAAAGGTGGTGATTTCTCTTGGTGTCAGTGAAAAAACCAGTTGGGGCAGGTGTAGGTGAAAAAACCATCTCCCCATTTTCGTAGTTCTCTGTATCTCTCTCAGCACGGCACTCTTGAGCTTCAGTAGGGACATTGTGTGATGGTACAAAAGTCCGTCTTAGGGAATTATGTTATTCAGGAAATTTTATTGTATTTTTTATATTGTATTTTCATACATAAAATATGGTTAGAACAACTCCCAAGCATTAACCAAACGACACAGATTCAACAGTGTAAATCGGACCCAAGGTCAGAGCCTACGTGCATTCCACCACATACGTTATGTATAACAAATAGAAAGACAATAATGAAACGCAGTACAATCAGTGAAAACGTCATAAGTATGGCGTTAAACAAGGGCGTTAGCTATATGAAACAATGGAACGCTGACGACATAACACACACACATGCAAGAACGGAACCAGTTTTCCGCCCCATTGCACATCAGACATTCAGAGCGTTAACACGTAAAATTCGCTGGTAATTAATCGCCAGCAGAAGTGAGAAATAACAAAACGTAATTACAAGCAGTAATTTAGTGAACTATTAAGATGTAACAAATTAAATTCAGTGTGTGACAACAAAATAGACAGGATGCAGTAAAGCTTTCGGCGAACACCGGCCGGCAAAGAGTGGACATCTGGAGGAACAACGACACTTCAAAATACAGGAAAGTGCACATCTTATCTAAATTCATTATAATAAAATTTGAGCTCAAAATACAATTAAATTCAGTTAAAAATGTATCGTTGATCTATTTCTGGGACAAAATGAGTGTGTGTGGAGTGGATGAAAGCAGGCATTTAAACAGACGAAAAGCCATGAGGTGTTGGTTTGTGTTTCGTAATACTAATAAATAATGTGTACACAATAAATACTGCAGTATAAAAGATATTCATGTTGCTTTCTGAAAGTAAAATGAAAGAAAAATTTATTATTATAAAATGAGGTTGATTAATGGTAACAGGCGGAAGTAAAGTAAGACACCATTTTGGTTAATGTTACAAGACACAATAATTGTTGATGTTCATAAATGTAAAAAACAATGCAGTATCATTAAACAAAGTTTTATATACCATCAATACTGTTGTTTAAAAACATTATTTCAAGACCCAGCTCAGTCTCTAATTTCGGTTAAAGAACTCGGGACCTTCCAAAGAAAGAAAACACATGGCAGTGAACCATGTGCCTCAACCCATAATTATGGTAAGTACGATAAAAAATAAATTCGTTAATTATCAAGGTAAACCATGTCACCAAGAATAAAATGAATTTATTTATTTGTATTGTTAATAAGTTAACAAATGACGACCCGAACTAGGGACTTAGTTTATTCTATAACAAATGGTGCCCGAACTGGTGACTATATAAAATATTTTTACATAACAAGCCCAAATATAGAGACAGAGCGGGTATTGAAGTGAGGGGTATTATAATTATAGGTTATGTTGTGACGTCTGTAGAAAGCAACAGTTCATTAAAATTTTGTAACAATGGCAAACACTAGTGAAATAAGCGTAACAGAATCAGAAATAATGGGTGAAAGTATTCACTCGACACCAGCCCCAACAAAAAGAGTTGAGGCGAATGACGTGACAAAAATGATGAGATTACTTTTTGATGAGCAAAATACAAGATTAGACAATTTTAATGATAAGACTAACCAATTTGATGAGAAAGTCAGTGACATGAAAAATGAAATACAAAGACAAAATTGTAATTTTGATAAAAGAATAAAGGAAATCGAGACACGGTTAGATAAGATAGAGTTAGAAAATAAGAGGGAAATACACAAATTAGATATAAACAAAGATGACAAGGTAAGTAGTGGTAAGAATTATGATAAAATAAATAAAAATATGGTAATAGAAGTTAATAGTGTGGATGTTGGTAGTGATAAGGAGATTTTAATGAGAGTAGAGGTTAATGGTGAGGAGATAGTTGTTGATGAGATTGAAAGAGGGGGTAAGGAGAGTTTAAGTGAGTATGGTGGGCAGAGGGCAAATTTTCCCAGTGGTATAGGCGGAGTGAAGACTCCACAAATGTTGTTTGAGGACGAAGGTTCCTCTAGAATTTATGTGGGAGATATGTGGTCTCCAAATGACCCCTTAGTTTTTTGTGTTGATGTACCTGGTGAAGCCAGGAGGTGTTTTTATGAAGTAGTAGTGCCCTATGCAAATATAGAAAGAGAGCATGTAGCCTGGTGTGATAGAGAGAGATGTTTTGAAAGTGAGAGAAATAGAGATTTTTAAGATAAGTAGAAACTATGAAGAATTTATGGAAATATTAGGTGGAGAGAGAAGTAATAAAAATAAATACTTACCTTGGGTGGAAGCTGAGATAACAATAGTGGGAGATGATAATGAAAATGATGACTTGATAGCTTACCTGATTGTGAAAAATAATACAGAAGGTGACATAACCATACCCGATCATGAATTATATGAGTTTGCAGAAAATGATAAAAATTTGAATAGTTGGTACATTTATAATGATGATATAATGTATTTAATAATAAATAAGTTGTATAGACCTAGGATAAGATTATTGTTCAATGATGGAGGATAAATATATTATTGTGTTATGAACATTTAATTATGTGATAGTGTAGTTTCAAGATGGACTGTTTTTATGAATTGATTTATGGTAAATGATTAAATGATAATTTGGATTGTATATTTTTGTGTGTTGATGTCAGTGTATTTGTGTATTTTTGATGTTTGTATTTTATGTATTTTTTATGTAAACCATGTACTGTAGAATTTTAAATAATTGAAGAAAGTTTGATAATGAATTTTGTAACGGTACAGAATTGTGTGCTACCATAGTTTCAATTTAAATCAGTAAATTTATAATTGCCAGTATTCACCTGTGAGGTGCCCCTTATAACCAGCAACATACAGTGTTATTGTTGATGTCTGGACTGCCCAGCTCAGACGTGTTACGGAATACCTTGCCAGCAGCAGTCTTTGTGTGTGAATCACAGTAAGAAGCTTGTCACCATAGTTTTTGCATCAGCCAGTAGCAGATAGCAGTCTTCAACCAGAGCGGTCATAAGTTAAACGGTGGCCTCGGGTGCAAGATAGGCCGAAAGTACTATAATCGGCCTATCTAGTAAAGTGCGCAATACAACAGTAAACTAACTACAGTACCGGTTATACGAAAAGTTTTAAAACAAACTTTGGTGTCGGAGTAAAAAGACATAATTGCAGTATGTGACTAAGTGTAGATAAGCAGCAGCGAAAACAGTCCATCTAATAATAATGCATTATTTATTTTTTTATAAAGTGTACACAAATAAATAATGAGATCTCAAACAGTGGGGTTTAAAAACAAAGTGTAAAAAGAATGAGAGAGTGAGTGAGGTAATAAAGGGGGAGAAAGAAAACATTAAGGAGAGTACTGGTTCGTATAGTGTATATATAATTTACATATTTTGATATTGTAACCTTATTGATAAAAATTATAAGTAAAGTAAAAAAGGAAAAGAAAGAAGTCAATTTTTATGTTAAATAAAATAGTATTTGAATTATCATGAATAAGTGTTAGAGTAAGTTAGTATGCCCGTTTAACATAACCTGTCCTGTATGGAAAATCTCGCCTAATCGGACCTGGTAAGTAATGAGAAGTAAATAATGGGAAAATGTATTAAGGTTTCCATATTTGTCCTTTTGTTTTAAAAATATTGGTGGCGTCCTATAAGTTAGGAATTTCTGTTTTTAGTAAGTCAGGGCGAATGCGTAAAAGGTAAGTAAAAGTTTAATATAAGGGGGGTAAAGAAAAGACCGTAACAGTGGCGACCCTGCCAGGATGACTCATATGGAATTTTCTGATATGGGTTTAGGCCTGATTGGAGGTACGAGACAGGTTGTGGTAACGGCGTATGTGTGAATAATTGTAGTCTTTATATAAAGGGTATTTAACATAAAATAAAAAAGTGTGTTTAACATGGCCAGGGCACAATCCGTAGTAATTAGTGAGGCGGGAGCAAATTCTACTCCCGTAGCAACTAAAATAAAAGAAAAGAGTATTCAATGAATGATATATTCAATTTCATGAGAGCAATGTCCGATGACATTAAGCAGAGTGTGAATATTAAGTTAGAAAGTAGCTTCCAGGTAGTAAATAGTCGTCATGTGTTAACAAATGATAACTATGATATTAAAAACTGTGATGTAATTAAAAATGGGGTATCAAAAAGTGATACAGTAAATAATAGTGGTGATAATGAGAATAGAATACGAGTTGAGGTTGATCAAAGATTGCTAGTTAGTGTTCATGATTTAGAAAGGGAGTATAGAGATAGTTTAATTATAGAGGGTGAACAGGGGGCAAATTTTTCTGAGGTCAAATGTGAAGCAGAGGTTTCACCAATGTTGTATGAGGACAAAGTTTCCTCCGGTAGTTGTGTGGAAGATGAGGTGTCTTCAAATGGTCCCTTTATTTTTTGTGATGGTCTTGGAAGTGCCAAGACGAATAGTAAGTTTTGTGTTGCCCTTTGTGTGGAGTGAGAATATTAAATGGTGTGGTATTGAAAGTGATTATGAGAGAGAGAGATATAGTGGTAGAAATATTTAAGGTGAATAGAGAGTTAATACAGTGTTTAAATAGTGAGAGTTGGTAGAATTAAAAACTTACCTTGTGAAGTAATTAGCACTGTAGAAAATGATGATTATTTTGACAATATTGAGAATAAACACTTACCTGGTGATAAAATTGGAGTTCTAATAGCAGATGTTGGCTATGATAAAGAGATAATAACGTATTTAATGGGAATAACAAAAAATACTGACGGAGACAGAACTAAGATCACAAATGTAGACGGGCTTTATGAATTAATGGTAGACACAAATGTAGTTAATTATTGTATTAATGTAATTAACGAAAGTAGTCATTGTAATGATCATTACCGTATAGTGTATGTGGATAAAAATGATTTATGTTATAAATATATCAGATATTTACGTGATGATGGAGGCTAAATATAAACTCAATGACGGACATTTTAAATATTTTAGTTTATGGTAATTACTTGGCTGATTTAGGTATTGAAGTGTGGTAAATAATAAAAACTATGACGAAAATTTGTAAATAAATGTGTTAGTGTTAAATGTATTGTGTCAAGATTATATTGTCGGAATGTAGATTATAGTTTATGTAACAAGGTTTGTAGTATGCTATAATAATAATAATACTTTATTTTGCTAAAAAAGTAATAGAAGGTACTAAGGAATTTATTTTGAATTATGTGTTTAAATTAAAAGTGTTTTAAATAATGTAATTAAAGCCAAATTGTCTTGAGTGGAGGTGGTATTAAAGTAATTTAAAAGGTTAATTTTATTAAGGAAACCAAATTAATTTTGATATGAATTGTAACAGATAGTAATTGACTAGTATGTCAGCACTAAAAGATTTATAGAAACCAAAAAATTGAAGGAAGTATAGGTGTTAGTTGTGTTGTAATCAGAATGTTGAGACTGAGTTAGTGTTTATAAAACCAGTCTGGCAAACAACTGTTAATGTAAACAGGTATGTTGTCTGTTGTGTGACTAATGTTTACAGGTTGATGTTTGTTTCATGTTTGAGTTGACAACAACAAGAATGTTGTAGTTGGATGAATCAGTGCCATGAGCAAAATCTTATTATGAAACAAAAGAAATGTAAGATGTGATGAAATGAAGTTAAATTTTTTGTAATTATTTCAATGTAATGAAATAACGTAGTGTTTTGATTGTAATGTAGCCAAAATTTATAGATGATCTATCAATGTAGACTAATAAATGAAAGTGGAAGCATTTTAAATAATGTAATTAAAGTAATTGAAATTGTTTGAATATATGAACAGACTAAATTAAATTCGAGTTGGCCTTGGATTGACTTAATAATGTGAATTTTAGTGATACGTCTAAACTTATTTTGATTTGAATTTTAACTGTAATGGTAAATTAAATAATTATTGATGAAAACAATGACTGAAACATTCATTTAAAATTGAATATTGAAGGAAATGTTTGGGTAAAAAATAACCAAAAAATGTTTAGGTTGAGATAGTGTTTGTAAAATAAGATGTGCACACAACTGTTAATGTAACCCTTATAAATGTCAATCTATGTTTTATGTTTTAACTGTAGATTCCCCACCTAAGTGCAGCCATGACCTCACCAGACCATGACCATGAAAGTAGTTAATTGCGACAAATCATAAATTTTACTTGATATAACCGGCTTGTGATTTGTTTTGTTTTGTTAACCCGGTGGTTTGTTAGTTTTAGTAGGGGGGTTATTTTTGGGGGAATCTACCAAATTTTGGAACAGAGCTATTTTCACCCAGATAGGGGTGGCAGTCCATTAGGGGCGTATCAATCACTACTAGTAAGTATAGTATACTGAATTTTTATTGTAACGCCGAAGCAAGGATGGGGTGGAATAAAAGAAAAAAATGTCCATCCCTTCCGCATCAGTCCTTGTGGAAGCAACTGGGTGCCACAGTCCAGGGGGGTAATAGTGAGTGTGGATTAGGGGGTGACTCAGTTACAGGTCACGAGGGAGATGTGATTACGGCTAGGATGAGGCCTGCGAGGGTCAAGAAGCCTAGTGCTGAACACAGTAGAATGTAACGGGTATCAGGGGTTAAGGGATATGTAGGGGGGTAGTAAAAAAAAAATATATTGTAATAAAATATAATATCTAAGGTGTTAAGATGCGACGATGATGCCTCACGTTGCGAGCGTCAATTTGTAATAATATAAAATAGAATGTGTTGAGTACGTGTTTAAATAAGCTCCACGTTGTTATGCGCCAATTTGTAATAAAACCAATATGTGCCGGTACTAGCGAAAATGTCCGTCTTATTCAAACCCCACTGTTATAATCAATTTAGTAACGAACTGCTTGTTAATTATGTGAGGACGTATGTTATATTGTATGATACCAGCTGGAGACGTCAAATTGTAAAGAAATCTTGTCTATTAGTGTAATTAGTTATAAGAGACTCCGGTGTAACAAACGCCAAGTAATACGTTGTAGGTGGCGATCTGTAACTATTAAACTGCCGTTACCTGGTTTAATTAATATATTATTAACTAATATACCTTTCGGTTGTGACCGGTGAAACCCTCAGAACATAGATTATTAAGTCCACAAAATTAGAATTATGTTCCTGAATTTATAATGGTATTATTCTATAGACTTAATTTAGTTCTCAGTGGTTGTTTAATATGAGCAATATATATGGAGTATTTACTGAATGTAAGTGGTATTTGTTTCAACCCTAGTCCCTCAACGATCAAAATTTTGTTCAAATTTAGTATTAAAAAACCAGTTAGTTCAGCAATCTCCCGTCCCACCAGCTGCAAACTTGGAGCGCTGTTATTAGAAATAAGTATACTTATAGGTTAGTTATTCGGAGTTTTTGTATCAATCTGTTAATAAATTATTACACCAACTACATATAGTATTTTCTCTGCAATGATTAAAACGTTATCTAATACAACCAATGTACTTTATTTATTTTTCTCTGGTATTTAACAAGTTACGTTGTCTCAGACAAACAATAAGACGATCCAATCGACTATCCCAACATATATCGATTCTTAATTATTCAAACTCTAAAAACATATATATTTGAAAATAATGACAATTAATTCTTATACCAGGGTTCGTGTAGTTCTTTGAACCATTAGTAAGGCCAGGTAAAACGCATAATTAAGGTTGTTCAATTTACAAAAAGAATAAAATTATTTACTTAAAATACAATGATATGAAAATAATTTGTTTTTTACCCACACGACGAAAGCTTCATTAGGCGGTGAATGTTTGTCAACAGCGGTCAAAATCCAGTTTATATCGTCTTCACCCAGTAAAACTGCTCTGGTTTTCAATGAATTGATCATGGTAATCCCACAGGAACTCTTGTGCTTCGATTCTTCTTTTGCGACTTCACAATTCTTGGTCCCAATGAACTGGAATTAGGATCTCAGCTTACGCTGTCAATGAAGGTTATTTCGTCAACCGAGTCTTCTGTATTTCCAAATATTTCCGTTAATTCAGGCTTTAACTCTTTACTGGTCTTCAATTTATAGCATGAATTGGTTTGATACCAAATTCAGCGGAATTATTTAATGATTGAGGTGAGAAGCTTTCAATTCTTTTTTATTTTACTCATTGATAATTTAGAGTGTTATTTAATTTGTACGATTCATTAGCATTCAAATATAATTGTTTTACAAAAAAGGCTTTATCAGTTTGGACATATCTTTCCTTTATATTTATTCATATATTTTTATATCGGTTCATTTCAATCTAATAGCTTGTAACAATCAGAACCATCTATCCAAAAATCAACAACTTATTATATATCAGTTGCCTTAACAACCACGTTTTCTATATATCCTTGAGCCGGCATTATAGAACATTACTACTTCTTTCCAATAAAATACTCCATGCTTGGATTAATCTTGAATCACATAAAACTTTCCCCTAACCTTCCTTACTAAACAGTAAATGTTTTACTAGAGTTTCGTTGGACTGGGTTTACTAAAAAGGTATTAATTTCCTTTCACTAATATGGAATTTAGGCCTATAGATTCATTTACAACCATTATAACATTATTTGGTTTTTAACTTAATTTTCTTTTTACCTGACCTACTGTACAATTAATTATTGATTACATAGTTAATTACATGAATTTTAATTTACTGGTGGTTAGTTGTTTTTATATTAATTAACTGGTTCTGGAACCCTTTATTAATTTATGACATAATTGTCAGAACTACTTGTTAGACTTGAAACACTGGTCACACTCCTGATCCAGTTTATAAACATTAATTAGAACAACAGTATTTTTCAACATTATACAATACTGATAACTTAGTACAGTACCTAACATTGGTAACTATACTGGGTTATATAAATACAAATCTAATATAAACATAAACATAATTATTGGTGAAGTATTATTATCAAATAACATTATTTCATTTTTAGTATATTCAACATACAATATAAAATACTCTGTGACCTGAACATGCCACAGTACAAAACAAACAATTCATAACATTCAATCATTCCTTAGTCTGGCTTTTATACATTTAATACTAGTCATTGCCTCCTTCTGGTTTGAGTTACTTCTTGAGCACATGACCTATTGAACAACCTTAAGTCAGGGTATGGTCCTTGACCATATTACATTCAATTTTTTATGTAACGTTGGGGAACCTCAACTATGTTGCGTTACAATATATATATATATATATATAGTAGTTAAGAATAAAGATTCTTGAGGATAATTTGTATTTCTTAGCCATAATTGTTGTGATTTAATGTGATTCTGTATAATCAATGTGTTATTTTGGATGGGTAATATTGTACTGGGAACATTATTTAATTTGTATGGAAGGCATGTGTTCTAAGGCTAGGTAACTACAAACTTATATTGCTCTGTTAATATTGTATCTTCTAGGGTTAAGCTATTCTGTTGAAACCAATATAACTTGTTGAAGATGAGTAGAAATCATTGTGATAGTGTATGAGCATGGGCTTGATGTTTAAATTTTAATTAATCAAGGTAACCGATGGACGATTTAGAAGTTATATAACAATGTAGCCAAATGCATATTATATTTTGTAATAACCATGAACCAGTACTTTGCAATTAATGAACCAGTACGACTAAGAGGAACCAATCAGTTGTGGATATGGAATAATGGAAGGCCATTTATTGATATTGTGATTAAATGTTTCACAATATTGGTGGTGACCTATAAGTTGGGAATCTTCTGTTTTTGGTAAGGCAGGGCGAATGCGTAAAAGGTAAGTAAAAGTTTAATATAAGGGGGGTAAAGAAAAGACCGTCACATATTATTATATATGTTATAATATTTTTAAAAATCTCGCCACCAATATTTTTAAAACAAAAGGACAAATATGGTAACCTTAATACATTTTCCCATTATTTACTTCTCATTACTTACCAGGTCCAATTAGGCGAGATTTTCTATACAGGACAGGTTATGTTAAACGGGCGTAATAACTTACTCTAACATTTATTCATGATAATTCAAATACTATTTTATTTAACATAAAAATTGACTTCTTTCTTTTCCTTTTTTACTTTACTTATAATTTTTATCAATAAGGTTACAATATCAAAATATGTAAATTATATATATACTATACAAACCAGTACTCTCCTTAATGTTTTCTTTCTCCCCTTTTATTACCTCACTCACTCTCTCATTCTTTTTACACTTTGTTTTTAAACCCCACTGTTTGATATCTCATTATTTATTTGTGTACACTTTATAAAAAAATAAATGATGGGTTATTATTAGATGGACTGTTTTCGCAGCTGCTTATCTACACTTGGTCACATACTGCAATTACGTCTTTTTACTCCGACACCAAAGTTTGTTTTAAAACTTTTCGTATAACCGGTACTGTAGTTAGTTTACTGTTGTATTGTGCACTTTACTAGATAGGCCAATTATAGTACTTTCGGCCTATCTTGCACCCAAGGCCACCGTTTAACTTACGACCGCTCTGGTTGAAGACTGCTATCTGCTACTGGCTGATGCAGAAACTGGTGATAGACTGCTTACTGTGATTCACAAAGACTGCTGGAGAGCTGTTACGTAATATGTCTGGGCTGTGCTGCCTAGACATCAACAATAACACTGTATGTTGCTGCTTACAAGGGGCACCTCACAGGTGAATACTGGCAATTGAAAAATTTACTGATTTAACTTGAAACTATGGTAGCACACAATTTTGTACCGTTACAATACCCCCCCCCCAATGATAGGTTGTATGCCGAAGCATACAAACGCTTATTGCCTAAAACCTAAGAGGATCAGTGAAAATATGGCGCCGCGACCCCCCTTAAAGCTCTACTAAAATCATGGGTACTTACCCCCCTAGTCTGGTGACTGCGGCAGCACCCATCCGACCTTACTGGACTTCTCTGCTCGAGATCCCAACACCATAAGATCGGGCAGATACCCGCCACAGTATCACCTGACTCTGAAACATCCAATTAAAAAATTAACAAAAAGGCCTTCCACTACTCCATATCCCCAACTGATTTGTTTCCTCTTAGCCGTACTGATTCATTAACAAAGTACTGGTTGACTTTTCTCAAAGTACTGGTTGACTTTAATTTTGGTAATATAAACTTACTGTATACTTACAGCTAAATCATATAAATTCCATACAAATTGAATAATGCTCACAATACATTATTATACACCTCCAAAATAACACGTTGATTAGCCCAAACATTTTTGATTATTTTTTACCCAAAAATTGCCTTCAGTTTTCAATTTTAAATGAACATTTCAATCATTACATTTTCATCAGTTATTATTTATTTTACGTTTACAGTCAAAATTCAAATCAAAATACATTTAAACTCGTTATTAAAATTTACCTCTTCAATTAATTTAACTAAATATCACTATAATATTGACGACTCGGAACACTTAAGTTTTTATAAGTAAAAACGTAAAGTTTTACCTTACAGCCTAAACCAGCTTTCACATATAGAAGGCTTCATCAGAGGCTGTCGTAAGTAGCGCTGTTCGTCTTGTTGTTGGCGACGAGATAGTTTTTCGAAAGATCGAAGCTGTGTGTGTGTGGTGAGATGTGTTCGAATAATGCGTGCGATTTGAATTGTGTCTGTTCGTTTAGGATCTCGTTTTTATTTGTTTTTGTGTGTTTGTATATTTCTAATTGTTCTAGAGTGTCTAGTTTTCGGCCTTTTGTGTGTACGTGTAGTATGTTCATGTTATTGTCGATGTTTTTATATGTGTGGTTTGCTTCAATGAGGTGGTTTGCGAAGGTAGATTCTGTAGTGGTGTGGAGTGCTTTTGTGTGTTCAATGTATCTCTGTTTGAAGCTACTCCTTCTGGCCTATGTAGAATTTATTGCAATTTGAACAATTTAGCTTATATACACCGGGTAGATCGAATTTGTTTTGTGCTTTGGGCATGCGTTTTGATAGTGTGTGTTCTGTTTTGTTAGTAGTTTTGTAAGCGATTCTGTATCCTGCTTTTTTGAATTTGTGGGCAATTTTTTCTGTTTGTTTGTTGATGTATGTTAGTGTTATGAATTTGTTGTTTTCTGTCTTTGTCTGTTGTTTGTTTTGTGTAGGAGTTTACTGACTATTGTTCTGTCATAACCGTTAGATTCTGCTAGATATTTTATCGTGTTTAGTTCGTCTTTGTAGTCTATTTCATCTAAGGGGATGTTGTTAAGTCTATGTATCATGGTTCTAAAAGCAGCTAGTTTGTGTTGTATTGGGTGATTGGAGGTGTTGTGTATTAGTGTGTCAGTTGTAGTTGGTTTTCTGTATATACTGAATTTGTGCCTGTGTTCTAGTTTTGTGATGGAGAGGTCTAAGAAGTTTATGGTATTGTTGTGTTCGTATTCTGTAAACATTCACAGAATTAGATTACAGTTGTATTTGTTAAGTGCAGATATTTGTATCGGCTGTGAAAAACTGACGAAGATATTGCAAACTATTGAAAAATTTGTGGTCTGACCTTAAAATAGTAGTCTCCCTTCCCCCAGTCAGATTCTTTTCTTTTTACAAAGGTTTTTAAAAATATATAAACACTTGGTATGTTTCACAATTTTTTATTTAACTCTTGACAGCTGTTTTAGCTTCTCAAGCAATTGTCAAAGAGATCAGTGAACAACTAAACAGAGGATGTTAGGGTGGTGAACATCTGTTTAGGGTGTGTATCCAGACATGTGTGGGGTGTGATAATGCATGTAATAATGCTGTTAATGTTAAAGTATACTGTATATAGTTTTAAATGTCTTAATGTAAAATAGTGGGCATTCTTTTATGAACTTGATATTAATGTTGTTTAACAATGTTAATGTGAATTACATTACTCCTTAGGGTAGACCAACAACTCTAAATACTGTTGTAATTATCAAAATCATTAAATTCACTCACAGTATATTGAAAAATTTGGGTATTACAAAAAGGTCAGTTCTTCAGTTGAAAGTGTTCTAAGTCGCAATGATAGTGGAGTACATGTAAATTCTCTTGGACAAGCTTTACTTTAATTAATGAATTCTAGGCATTGCTGAGTCCACCACCGCACATTCTATCATGGCCTCTGATAGGAACCGATGTCCTTTTCCTTCTTCTGATGGCACTACAGCTCACACAGCTCCTCAATTGGCCTTTTCTAAGCATCCTAGTCTAATGCCTCTCTCTGCAAACGCAAGCATTTATCATGTCTGTGTCATCCATTGCTGCACTATCCCTCCACCACATTTATGGTTTTCTTCTTAATTGACCCCTATACACTATTTTTTTAGACTGTCTTTCAGCATTTGCAGTACATGCCCCTCCCACTGGAGACTTAATTCTTACTGCTAGAGTCAGGCATCCAGCATTAGGTGATGCCAATGGCGTCCAGAGTATGCTGCAGGTGCTGGACCCCATAAAGCCTTGTTTTTTGAGGGTATCCTCCAGCTTTCCATGGTCACTAATAAGTGCTCTCAATCTGTTTCACATGACATTGGTGGGTGGATGTGCCATCCAGGAGGATGTGAGCTAGAGATTCTTTTTTTTGCTCATTGCAGGCTGTGCAGTCCGGAGAGGTGCTCAGTTGGATCTGGAACAAATATTGTTGCATGATTATATGTCCCATTCTGACCCTTGCTGCAAAGGTGGTGATTTCTCTTGGTGTCAGTGAAAAAACCAGTTGGGGCAGGTGTAGGTGAAAAAACCATCTCCCCATTTTCGTAGTTCTCTGTATCTCTCTCAGCACGGCACTCTTGAGCTTCAGTAGGGACATTGTGTGACGGTACAAAAGTCCGTCTTAGGGAATTATGTTATTCAGGAAATTTTATTGTATTTTTTATATTGTATTTTCATACATAAAATATGGTTAGAACAACTCCCAAGCATTAACCAAACGACACAGATTCAACAGTGTAAATCGGACCCAAGGTCAGAGCCTACGTGCATTCCACCACATACGTTATGTATAACAAATAGAAAGACAATAATGAAACGCAGTACAATCAGTGAAAACGTCATAAGTATGGCGTTAAACAAGGGCGTTAGCTATATGAAACAATGGAACGCTGACGACATAACACACACACACATGCAAGAACGGAACCAGTTTTCCGCCCCATTGCACATCAGACATTCAGAGCGTTAACACGTAAAATTCGCTGGTAATTAATCGCCAGCAGAAGTGAGAAATAACAAAACGTAATTACAAGCAGTAATTTAGTGAACTATTAAGATGTAACAAATTAAATTCAGTGTGTGACAACAAAATAGACAGGATGCAGTAAAGCTTTCGGCGAACACCGGCCGGCAAAGAGTGGACATCTGGAGGAACAACGACACTTCAAAATACAGGAAAGTGCACATCTTATCTAAATTCATTATAATAAAATTTGAGCTCAAAATACAATTAAATTCAGTTAAAAATGTATCATTGATCTATTTCTGGGACAAAATGAGTGTGTGTGAGAGTGGATGAAAGCAGGCATTTAAACAGACGAAAAGCCATGAGGTGTTGGTTTGTGTTTCGTAATACTAATAAATAATGTGTACACAATAAATACTGCAGTATAAAAGATATTCATGTTGCTTTCTGAAAGTAAAATGAAAGAAAAATTTATTATTATAAAATGAGGTTGATTAATGGTAACAGGCGGAAGTAAAGTAAGACACCATTTTGGTTAATGTTACAAGACACAATAATTGTTGATGTTCATAAATGTAAAAAACAATGCAGTATCATTAAACAAAGTTTTATATACCATCAATACTGTTGTTTAAAAACATTATTTCAAGACCCAGCTCAGTCTCTAATTTCGGTTAAAGAACTCTGGACCTTGCAAAGAAAGAAAACACATGGCAGTGAACCATGTACCTCAACCCATAATTATGGTAAGTACGATAAAAAATAAATTCGTTAATTATCAAGGTAAACCATGTCACCAAGAATAAAATGAATTTATTTATTTGTATTGTTAATAAGTTAACAAATGACGACCCGAACTAGGGACTTAGTTTATTCTATAACAAATGGTGCCAGAACTGGTGACTATATAAAATATTTTTATATAACAAGCCCAAATATAGAGACAGAGCGGGTATTGAAGTGAGGGGTATTATAATTATAGGTTATGTTGTGACGTCTGTAGAAAGCAACAGTTCATTAAAATTTTGTAACAATGGCAAACAATAGTGAAATAAGCGTAACAGAATCAGAAATAATGGGTGAAAGTATTCACTCGACACCAGCCCCAACAAAAAGAGTTGAGGCGAATGACGTGATAAAAATGATGAGATTACTTTTTGATGAGCAAAATACAAGATTAGACAATTTTAATGATAAGATTAACCAATTTGATGAGAAAGTCAGTGACATGAAAAATGAAATACAAAGACAAAATTGTAATTTTGATAAAAGAATAAAGGAAATTGAGACACGGTTAGATAAGATAGAGTTAGAAAATAAGAGGGAAATACACAAATTAGATATAAACAAAGATGACAAGGTAAGTAGTGGTAAGAATTATGATAGAATAAATAAAAATATGGTAATAGAAGTTAATAGTGTGGATGTTGGTAGTGATAAGGAGATTTTAATGAGAGTAGAGGTTAATGGTGAGGAGATAGTTGTTGATGAGATTGAAAGAGGGGGTAAGGAGAGTTTAAGTGAGTATGGTGGGCAGAGGGCAAATTTTCCCAGTGGTATAGGCGGAGTGAAGACTCCACAAATGTTGTTTGAGGACGAAGGTTCCTCTAGAATTTATGTGGGAGATATGTGGTCTCCAAATGACCCCTTAGTTTTTTGTGTTGATGTACCTGGTGAAGCCAGGAGGTGTTTTTATGAAGTAGTAGTGCCCTATGCAAATATAGAAAGAGAGCATGTAGCCTGGTGTGATAGAGAGAGATGTTTTGAAAGTGAGAGAAATAGAGATTTTTAAGATAAGTAGAAACTATGAAGAATTTATGGAAATATTAGGTGGAGAGAGAAGTAATAAAAATAAATACTTACCTTGGGTGGAAGCTGAGATAACAATAGTGGGAGATGATAATGAAAATGATGACTTGATAGCTTACCTGATTGTGAAAAATAATACAGAAGGTGACATAACCATACCCGATCATGAATTATATGAGTTTGCAGAAAATGATAAAAATTTGAATAGTTGGTACATTTATAATGATGATATAATGTATTTAATAATAAATAAGTTGTATAGACCTAGGATAAGATTATTGTTCAATGATGGAGGATAAATATATTATTGTGTTATGAACATTTAATTATGTGATAGTGTAGTTTCAAGATGGACTGTTTTTATGAATTGATTTATGGTAAATGATTAAATGATAATTTGGATTGTATATTTTTGTGTGTTGATGTCAGTGTATTTGTGTATTTTTGATGTTGTGTATTTTATGTATTTTTTATGTAAACCATGTACTGTAGAATTTTAAATAATTGAAGAAAGTTTGATAATGAATTTTGTAACGGTACAGAATTGTGTGCTACCATAGTTTCAATTTAAATCAGTAAATTTATAATTGCCAGTATTCACCTGTGAGGTGCCCCTTATAACCAGCAACATACAGTGTTATTGTTGATGTCTGGACTGCCCAGCTCAGACGTGTTACGGAATACCTTGCCAGCAGCAGTCTTTGTGTGTGAATCACAGTAAGAACCTTGTCACCATAGTTTTTGCATCAGCCAGTAGCAGATAGCAGTCTTCAACCAGAGCGGTCATAAGTTAAACGGTGGCCTCGGGTGCAAGATAGGCCGAAAGTACTATAATCGGCCTATCTAGTAAAGTGCGCAATACAACAGTAAACTAACTACAGTACCGGTTATATGAAAAGTTTTAAAACAAACTTTGGTGTCGGAGTAAAAAGACATAATTGCAGTATGTGACTAAGTGTAGATAAGCAGCAGCGAAAACAGTCCATCTAATAATAACCCATCATTTATTTTTTTATAAAGTGTACACAAATAAATAATGAGATCTCAAACAGTGGGGTTTAAAAACAAAGTGTAAAAAGAATGAGATAGTGAGTGAGGTAATAAAGGGGGAGAAAGAAAACATTATGGAGAGTACTGGTTCGTATAGTGTATATATAATTTACATATTTTGATATTGTAACCTTATTGATAAAAATTATAAGTAAAGTAAAAAAGGAAAAGAAAGAAGTCAATTTTTATGTTAAATAAAATAGTATTTGAATTATCATGAATAAGTGTTAGAGTAAGTTAGTATGCCCGTTTAACATAACCTGTCCTGTATGGAAAATCTCGCCTAATCGGACCTGGTAAGTAATGAGAAGTAAATAATGGGAAAATGTATTAAGGTTTCCATATTTGTCCTTTTGTTTTAAAAATATTGGTGGCGTCCTATAAGTTAGGAATTTCTGTTTTTAGTAAGTCAGGGCGAATGCGTAAAAGGTAAGTAAAAGTTTAATATAAGGGGGGTAAAGAAAAGACCGTAACAGTGGCGACCCTGCCAGGATGACTCATATGGAATTTTCTGATATGGGTTTAGGCCTGATTGGAGGTACGAGACAGGTTGTGGTAACGGCGTATGTGTGAATAATTGTAGTCTTTATATAAAGGGTATTTAACATAAAATAAAAAAGTGTGTTTAACATGGCCAGGGCACAATCCGTAGTAATTAGTGAGGCGGGAGCAAATTCTACTCCCGTAGCAACTAAAATAAAAGAAAAGAGTATTCAATGAATGATATATTCAATTTCATGAGAGCAATGTCCGATGACATTAAGCAGAGTGTGAATATTAAGTTAGAAAGTAGCTTCCAGGTAGTAAATAGTCGTCATGTGTTAACAAATGATAACTATGATATTAAAAACTGTGATGTAATTAAAAATGGGGTATCAAAAAGTGATACAGTAAATAATAGTGGTGATAATGAGAATAGAATACGAGTTGAGGTTGATCAAAGATTGCTAGTTAGTGTTCATGATTTAGAAAGGGAGTATAGAGATAGTTTAATTATAGAGGGTGAACAGGGGGCAAATTTTTCTGAGGTCAAATGTGAAGCAGAGGTTTCACCAATGTTGTATGAGGACAAAGTTTCCTCCGGTAGTTGTGTGGAAGATGAGGTGTCTTCAAATGGTCCCTTTATTTTTTGTGATGGTCTTGGAAGTGCCAAGACGAATAGTAAGTTTTGTGTTGCCCTTTGTGTGGAGTGAGAATATTAAATGGTGTGGTATTGAAAGTGATTATGAGAGAGAGAGATATAGTGGTAGAAATATTTAAGGTGAATAGAGAGTTAATACAGTGTTTAAATAGTGAGAGTTGGTAGAATTAAAAACTTACCTTGTGAAGTAATTAGCACTGTAGAAAATGATGATTATTTTGACAATATTGAGAATAAACACTTACCTGGTGATAAAATTGGAGTTCTAATAGCAGATGTTGGCTATGATAAAGAGATAATAACGTATTTAATGGGAATAACAAAAAATACTGACGGAGACAGAACTAAGATCACAAATGTAGACGGGCTTTATGAATTAATGGTAGACACAAATGTAGTTAATTATTGTATTAATGTAATTAACGAAAGTAGTCATTGTAATGATCATTACCGTATAGTGTATGTGGATAAAAATGATTTATGTTATAAATATATCAGATATTTACGTGATGATGGAGGCTAAATATAAACTCAATGACGGACATTTTAAATATTTTAGTTTATGGTAATTACTTGGCTGATTTAGGTATTGAAGTGTGGTAAATAATAAAAACTATGACGAAAATTTGTAAATAAATGTGTTAGTGTTAAATGTATTGTGTCAAGATTATATTGTCGGAATGTAGATTATAGTTTATGTAACAAGGTTTGTAGTATGCTATAATAATAATAATACTTTATTTTGCTAAAAAAGTAATAGAAGGTACTAAGGAATTTATTTTGAATTATGTGTTTAAATTAAAAGTGTTTTAAATAATGTAATTAAAGCCAAATTGTCTTGAGTGGAGGTGGTATTAAAGTAATTTAAAAGGTTAATTTTATTAAGGAAACCAAATTAATTTTGATATGAATTGTAACAGATAGTAATTGACTAGTATGTCAGCACTAAAAGATTTATAGAAACCAAAAAATTGAAGGAAGTATAGGTGTTAGTTGTGTTGTAATCAGAATGTTGAGACTGAGTTAGTGTTTATAAAACCAGTCTGGCAAACAACTGTTAATGTAAACAGGTATGTTGTCTGTTGTGTGACTAATGTTTACAGGTTGATGTTTGTTTCATGTTTGAGTTGACAACAACAAGAATGTTGTAGTTGGATGAATCAGTGCCATGAGCAAAATCTTATTATGAAACAAAAGAAATGTAAGATGTGATGAAATGAAGTTAAATTTTTTGTAATTATTTCAATGTAATGAAATAACGTAGTGTTTTGATTGTAATGTAGCCAAAATTTATAGATGATCTATCAATGTAGACTAATAAATGAAAGTGGAAGCATTTTAAATAATGTAATTAAAGTAATTGAAATTGTTTGAATATATGAACAGACTAAATTAAATTCGAGTTGGCCTTGGATTGACTTAATAATGTGAATTTTAGTGATACGTCTAAACTTATTTTGATTTGAATTTTAACTGTAATGGTAAATTAAATAATTATTGATGAAAACAATGACTGAAACATTCATTTAAAATTGAATATTGAAGGAAATGTTTGGGTAAAAAATAACCAAAAAATGTTTAGGTTGAGATAGTGTTTGTAAAATAAGATGTGCACACAACTGTTAATGTAACCCTTATAAATGTCAATCTATGTTTTATGTTTTAACTGTAGATTCCCCACCTAAGTGCAGCCATGACCTCACCAGACCATGACCATGAAAGTAGTTAATTGCGACAAATCATAAATTTTACTTGATATAACCGGCTTGTGATTTGTTTTGTTTTGTTAACCCGGTGGTTTGTTAGTTTTAGTAGGGGGGTTATTTTTGGGGGAATCTACCAAATTTTGGAACAGAGCTATTTTCACCCAGATAGGGGTGGCAGTCCATTAGGGGCGTATCAATCACTACTAGTAAGTATAGTATACTGAATTTTTATTGTAACGCCGAAGCAAGGATGGGGTGGAATAAAAGAAAAAAATGTCCATCCCTTCCGCATCAGTCCTTGTGGAAGCAACTGGGTGCCACAGTCCAGGGGGGTAATAGTGAGTGTGGATTAGGGGGTGACTCAGTTACAGGTCACGAGGGAGATGTGATTACGGCTAGGATGAGGCCTGCGAGGGTCAAGAAGCCTAGTGCTGAACACAGTAGAATGTAACGGGTATCAGGGGTTAAGGGATATGTAGGGGGGTAGTAAAAAAAAAATATATTGTAATAAAATATAATATCTAAGGTGTTAAGATGCGACGATGATGCCTCACGTTGCGAGCGTCAATTTGTAATAATATAAAATAGAATGTGTTGAGTACGTGTTTAAATAAGCTCCACGTTGTTATGCGCCAATTTGTAATAAAACCAATATGTGCCGGTACTAGCGAAAATGTCCGTCTTATTCAAACCCCACTGTTATAATCAATTTAGTAACGAACTGCTTGTTAATTATGTGAGGACGTATGTTATATTGTATGATACCAGCTGGAGACGTCAAATTGTAAAGAAATCTTGTCTATTAGTGTAATTAGTTATAAGAGACTCCGGTGTAACAAACGCCAAGTAATACGTTGTAGGTGGCGATCTGTAACTATTAAACTGCCGTTACCTGGTTTAATTAATATATTATTAACTAATATACCTTTCGGTTGTGACCGGTGAAACCCTCAGAACATAGATTATTAAGTCCACAAAATTAGAATTATGTTCCTGAATTTATAATGGTATTATTCTATAGACTTAATTTAGTTCTCAGTGGTTGTTTAATATGAGCAATATATATGGAGTATTTACTGAATGTAAGTGGTATTTGTTTCAACCCTAGTCCCTCAACGATCAAAATTTTGTTCAAATTTAGTATTAAAAAACCAGTTAGTTCAGCAATCTCCCGTCCCACCAGCTGCAAACTTGGAGCGCTGTTATTAGAAATAAGTATACTTATAGGTTAGTTATTCGGAGTTTTTGTATCAATCTGTTAATAAATTATTACACCAACTACATATAGTATTTTCTCTGCAATGATTAAAACGTTATCTAATACAACCAATGTACTTTATTTATTTTTCTCTGGTATTTAACAAGTTACGTTGTCTCAGACAAACAATAAGACGATCCAATCGACTATCCCAACATATATCGATTCTTAATTATTCAAACTCTAAAAACATATATATTTGAAAATAATGACAATTAATTCTTATACCAGGGTTCGTGTAGTTCTTTGAACCATTAGTAAGGCCAGGTAAAACGCATAATTAAGGTTGTTCAATTTACAAAAAGAATAAAATTATTTACTTAAAATACAATGATATGAAAATAATTTGTTTTTTACCCACACGACGAAAGCTTCATTAGGCGGTGAATGTTTGTCAACAGCGGTCAAAATCCAGTTTATATCGTCTTCACCCAGTAAAACTGCTCTGGTTTTCAATGAATTGATCATGGTAATCCCACAGGAACTCTTGTGCTTCGATTCTTCTTTTGCGACTTCACAATTCTTGGTCCCAATGAACTGGAATTAGGATCTCAGCTTACGCTGTCAATGAAGGTTATTTCGTCAACCGAGTCTTCTGTATTTCCAAATATTTCCGTTAATTCAGGCTTTAACTCTTTACTGGTCTTCAATTTATAGCATGAATTGGTTTGATACCAAATTCAGCGGAATTATTTAATGATTGAGGTGAGAAGCTTTCAATTCTTTTTTATTTTACTCATTGATAATTTAGAGTGTTATTTAATTTGTACGATTCATTAGCATTCAAATATAATTGTTTTACAAAAAAGGCTTTATCAGTTTGGACATATCTTTCCTTTATATTTATTCATATATTTTTATATCGGTTCATTTCAATCTAATAGCTTGTAACAATCAGAACCATCTATCCAAAAATCAACAACTTATTATATATCAGTTGCCTTAACAACCACGTTTTCTATATATCCTTGAGCCGGCATTATAGAACATTACTACTTCTTTCCAATAAAATACTCCATGCTTGGATTAATCTTGAATCACATAAAACTTTCCCCTAACCTTCCTTACTAAACAGTAAATGTTTTACTAGAGTTTCGTTGGACTGGGTTTACTAAAAAGGTATTAATTTCCTTTCACTAATATGGAATTTAGGCCTATAGATTCATTTACAACCATTATAACATTATTTGGTTTTTAACTTAATTTTCTTTTTACCTGACCTACTGTACAATTAATTATTGATTACATAGTTAATTACATGAATTTTAATTTACTGGTGGTTAGTTGTTTTTATATTAATTAACTGGTTCTGGAACCCTTTATTAATTTATGACATAATTGTCAGAACTACTTGTTAGACTTGAAACACTGGTCACACTCCTGATCCAGTTTATAAACATTAATTAGAACAACAGTATTTTTCAACATTATACAATACTGATAACTTAGTACAGTACCTAACATTGGTAACTATACTGGGTTATATAAATACAAATCTAATATAAACATAAACATAATTATTGGTGAAGTATTATTATCAAATAACATTATTTCATTTTTAGTATATTCAACATACAATATAAAATACTCTGTGACCTGAACATGCCACAGTACAAAACAAACAATTCATAACATTCAATCATTCCTTAGTCTGGCTTTTATACATTTAATACTAGTCATTGCCTCCTTCTGGTTTGAGTTACTTCTTGAGCACATGACCTATTGAACAACCTTAAGTCAGGGTATGGTCCTTGACCATATTACATTCAATTTTTTATGTAACGTTGGGGAACCTCAACTATGTTGCGTTACAATATATATATATATATATATAGTAGTTAAGAATAAAGATTCTTGAGGATAATTTGTATTTCTTAGCCATAATTGTTGTGATTTAATGTGATTCTGTATAATCAATGTGTTATTTTGGATGGGTAATATTGTACTGGGAACATTATTTAATTTGTATGGAAGGCATGTGTTCTAAGGCTAGGTAACTACAAACTTATATTGCTCTGTTAATATTGTATCTTCTAGGGTTAAGCTATTCTGTTGAAACCAATATAACTTGTTGAAGATGAGTAGAAATCATTGTGATAGTGTATGAGCATGGGCTTGATGTTTAAATTTTAATTAATCAAGGTAACCGATGGACGATTTAGAAGTTATATAACAATGTAGCCAAATGCATATTATATTTTGTAATAACCATGAACCAGTACTTTGCAATTAATGAACCAGTACGACTAAGAGGAACCAATCAGTTGTGGATATGGAATAATGGAAGGCCATTTATTGATATTGTGATTAAATGTTTCACAATATTGGTGGTGACCTATAAGTTGGGAATCTTCTGTTTTTGGTAAGGCAGGGCGAATGCGTAAAAGGTAAGTAAAAGTTTAATATAAGGGGGGTAAAGAAAAGACCGTCACATATTATTATATATGTTATAATATTTTTAAAAATCTCGCCACCAATATTTTTAAAACAAAAGGACAAATATGGTAACCTTAATACATTTTCCCATTATTTACTTCTCATTACTTACCAGGTCCAATTAGGCGAGATTTTCTATACAGGACAGGTTATGTTAAACGGGCGTAATAACTTACTCTAACATTTATTCATGATAATTCAAATACTATTTTATTTAACATAAAAATTGACTTCTTTCTTTTCCTTTTTTACTTTACTTATAATTTTTATCAATAAGGTTACAATATCAAAATATGTAAATTATATATATACTATACAAACCAGTACTCTCCTTAATGTTTTCTTTCTCCCCTTTTATTACCTCACTCACTCTCTCATTCTTTTTACACTTTGTTTTTAAACCCCACTGTTTGATATCTCATTATTTATTTGTGTACACTTTATAAAAAAATAAATGATGGGTTATTATTAGATGGACTGTTTTCGCAGCTGCTTATCTACACTTGGTCACATACTGCAATTACGTCTTTTTACTCCGACACCAAAGTTTGTTTTAAAACTTTTCGTATAACCGGTACTGTAGTTAGTTTACTGTTGTATTGTGCACTTTACTAGATAGGCCAATTATAGTACTTTCGGCCTATCTTGCACCCAAGGCCACCGTTTAACTTACGACCGCTCTGGTTGAAGACTGCTATCTGCTACTGGCTGATGCAGAAACTGGTGATAGACTGCTTACTGTGATTCACAAAGACTGCTGGAGAGCTGTTACGTAATATGTCTGGGCTGTGCTGCCTAGACATCAACAATAACACTGTATGTTGCTGCTTACAAGGGGCACCTCACAGGTGAATACTGGCAATTGAAAAATTTACTGATTTAACTTGAAACTATGGTAGCACACAATTTTGTACCGTTACAATACCCCCCCCCCAATGATAGGTTGTATGCCGAAGCATACAAACGCTTATTGCCTAAAACCTAAGAGGATCAGTGAAAATATGGCGCCGCGACCCCCCTTAAAGCTCTACTAAAATCATGGGTACTTACCCCCCTAGTCTGGTGACTGCGGCAGCACCCATCCGACCTTACTGGACTTCTCTGCTCGAGATCCCAACACCATAAGATCGGGCAGATACCCGCCACAGTATCACCTGACTCTGAAACATCCAATTAAAAAATTAACAAAAAGGCCTTCCACTACTCCATATCCCCAACTGATTTGTTTCCTCTTAGCCGTACTGATTCATTAACAAAGTACTGGTTGACTTTTCTCAAAGTACTGGTTGACTTTAATTTTGGTAATATAAACTTACTGTATACTTACAGCTAAATCATATAAATTCCATACAAATTGAATAATGCTCACAATACATTATTATACACCTCCAAAATAACACGTTGATTAGCCCAAACATTTTTGATTATTTTTTACCCAAAAATTGCCTTCAGTTTTCAATTTTAAATGAACATTTCAATCATTACATTTTCATCAGTTATTATTTATTTTACGTTTACAGTCAAAATTCAAATCAAAATACATTTAAACTCGTTATTAAAATTTACCTCTTCAATTAATTTAACTAAATATCACTATAATATTGACGACTCGGAACACTTAAGTTTTTATAAGTAAAAACGTAAAGTTTTACCTTACAGCCTAAACCAGCTTTCACATATAGAAGGCTTCATCAGAGGCTGTCGTAAGTAGCGCTGTTCGTCTTGTTGTTGGCGACGAGATAGTTTTTCGAAAGATCGAAGCTGTGTGTGTGTGGTGAGATGTGTTCGAATAATGCGTGCGATTTGAATTGTGTCTGTTCGTTTAGGATCTCGTTTTTATTTGTTTTTGTGTGTTTGTATATTTCTAATTGTTCTAGAGTGTCTAGTTTTCGGCCTTTTGTGTGTACGTGTAGTATGTTCATGTTATTGTCGATGTTTTTATATGTGTGGTTTGCTTCAATGAGGTGGTTTGCGAAGGTAGATTCTGTAGTGGTGTGGAGTGCTTTTGTGTGTTCAATGTATCTCTGTTTGAAGCTACTCCTTCTGGCCTATGTAGAATTTATTGCAATTTGAACAATTTAGCTTATATACACCGGGTAGATCGAATTTGTTTTGTGCTTTGGGCATGCGTTTTGATAGTGTGTGTTCTGTTTTGTTAGTAGTTTTGTAAGCGATTCTGTATCCTGCTTTTTTGAATTTGTGGGCAATTTTTTCTGTTTGTTTGTTGATGTATGTTAGTGTTATGAATTTGTTGTTTTCTGTCTTTGTCTGTTGTTTGTTTTGTGTAGGAGTTTACTGACTATTGTTCTGTCATAACCGTTAGATTCTGCTAGATATTTTATCGTGTTTAGTTCGTCTTTGTAGTCTATTTCATCTAAGGGGATGTTGTTAAGTCTATGTATCATGGTTCTAAAAGCAGCTAGTTTGTGTTGTATTGGGTGATTGGAGGTGTTGTGTATTAGTGTGTCAGTTGTAGTTGGTTTTCTGTATATACTGAATTTGTGCCTGTGTTCTAGTTTTGTGATGGAGAGGTCTAAGAAGTTTATGGTATTGTTGTGTTCGTATTCTGTAAACATTCACAGAATTAGATTACAGTTGTATTTGTTAAGTGCAGATATTTGTATCGGCTGTGAAAAACTGACGAAGATATTGCAAACTATTGAAAAATTTGTGGTCTGACCTTAAAATAGTAGTCTCCCTTCCCCCAGTCAGATTCTTTTCTTTTTACAAAGGTTTTTAAAAATATATAAACACTTGGTATGTTTCACAATTTTTTATTTAACTCTTGACAGCTGTTTTAGCTTCTCAAGCAATTGTCAAAGAGATCAGTGAACAACTAAACAGAGGATGTTAGGGTGGTGAACATCTGTTTAGGGTGTGTATCCAGACATGTGTGGGGTGTGATAATGCATGTAATAATGCTGTTAATGTTAAAGTATACTGTATATAGTTTTAAATGTCTTAATGTAAAATAGTGGGCATTCTTTTATGAACTTGATATTAATGTTGTTTAACAATGTTAATGTGAATTACATTACTCCTTAGGGTAGACCAACAACTCTAAATACTGTTGTAATTATCAAAATCATTAAATTCACTCACAGTATATTGAAAAATTTGGGTATTACAAAAAGGTCAGTTCTTCAGTTGAAAGTGTTCTAAGTCGCAATGATAGTGGAGTACATGTAAATTCTCTTGGACAAGCTTTACTTTAATTAATGAATTCTAGGCATTGCTGAGTCCACCACCGCACATTCTATCATGGCCTCTGATAGGAACCGATGTCCTTTTCCTTCTTCTGATGGCACTACAGCTCACACAGCTCCTCAATTGGCCTTTTCTAAGCATCCTAGTCTAATGCCTCTCTCTGCAAACGCAAGCATTTATCATGTCTGTGTCATCCATTGCTGCACTATCCCTCCACCACATTTATGGTTTTCTTCTTAATTGACCCCTATACACTATTTTTTTAGACTGTCTTTCAGCATTTGCAGTACATGCCCCTCCCACTGGAGACTTAATTCTTACTGCTAGAGTCAGGCATCCAGCATTAGGTGATGCCAATGGCGTCCAGAGTATGCTGCAGGTGCTGGACCCCATAAAGCCTTGTTTTTTGAGGGTATCCTCCAGCTTTCCATGGTCACTAATAAGTGCTCTCAATCTGTTTCACATGACATTGGTGGGTGGATGTGCCATCCAGGAGGATGTGAGCTAGAGATTCTTTTTTTTGCTCATTGCAGGCTGTGCAGTCCGGAGAGGTGCTCAGTTGGATCTGGAACAAATATTGTTGCATGATTATATGTCCCATTCTGACCCTTGCTGCAAAGGTGGTGATTTCTCTTGGTGTCAGTGAAAAAACCAGTTGGGGCAGGTGTAGGTGAAAAAACCATCTCCCCATTTTCGTAGTTCTCTGTATCTCTCTCAGCACGGCACTCTTGAGCTTCAGTAGGGACATTGTGTGACGGTACAAAAGTCCGTCTTAGGGAATTATGTTATTCAGGAAATTTTATTGTATTTTTTATATTGTATTTTCATACATAAAATATGGTTAGAACAACTCCCAAGCATTAACCAAACGACACAGATTCAACAGTGTAAATCGGACCCAAGGTCAGAGCCTACGTGCATTCCACCACATACGTTATGTATAACAAATAGAAAGACAATAATGAAACGCAGTACAATCAGTGAAAACGTCATAAGTATGGCGTTAAACAAGGGCGTTAGCTATATGAAACAATGGAACGCTGACGACATAACACACACACACATGCAAGAACGGAACCAGTTTTCCGCCCCATTGCACATCAGACATTCAGAGCGTTAACACGTAAAATTCGCTGGTAATTAATCGCCAGCAGAAGTGAGAAATAACAAAACGTAATTACAAGCAGTAATTTAGTGAACTATTAAGATGTAACAAATTAAATTCAGTGTGTGACAACAAAATAGACAGGATGCAGTAAAGCTTTCGGCGAACACCGGCCGGCAAAGAGTGGACATCTGGAGGAACAACGACACTTCAAAATACAGGAAAGTGCACATCTTATCTAAATTCATTATAATAAAATTTGAGCTCAAAATACAATTAAATTCAGTTAAAAATGTATCATTGATCTATTTCTGGGACAAAATGAGTGTGTGTGAGAGTGGATGAAAGCAGGCATTTAAACAGACGAAAAGCCATGAGGTGTTGGTTTGTGTTTCGTAATACTAATAAATAATGTGTACACAATAAATACTGCAGTATAAAAGATATTCATGTTGCTTTCTGAAAGTAAAATGAAAGAAAAATTTATTATTATAAAATGAGGTTGATTAATGGTAACAGGCGGAAGTAAAGTAAGACACCATTTTGGTTAATGTTACAAGACACAATAATTGTTGATGTTCATAAATGTAAAAAACAATGCAGTATCATTAAACAAAGTTTTATATACCATCAATACTGTTGTTTAAAAACATTATTTCAAGACCCAGCTCAGTCTCTAATTTCGGTTAAAGAACTCTGGACCTTGCAAAGAAAGAAAACACATGGCAGTGAACCATGTACCTCAACCCATAATTATGGTAAGTACGATAAAAAATAAATTCGTTAATTATCAAGGTAAACCATGTCACCAAGAATAAAATGAATTTATTTATTTGTATTGTTAATAAGTTAACAAATGACGACCCGAACTAGGGACTTAGTTTATTCTATAACAAATGGTGCCAGAACTGGTGACTATATAAAATATTTTTATATAACAAGCCCAAATATAGAGACAGAGCGGGTATTGAAGTGAGGGGTATTATAATTATAGGTTATGTTGTGACGTCTGTAGAAAGCAACAGTTCATTAAAATTTTGTAACAATGGCAAACAATAGTGAAATAAGCGTAACAGAATCAGAAATAATGGGTGAAAGTATTCACTCGACACCAGCCCCAACAAAAAGAGTTGAGGCGAATGACGTGATAAAAATGATGAGATTACTTTTTGATGAGCAAAATACAAGATTAGACAATTTTAATGATAAGATTAACCAATTTGATGAGAAAGTCAGTGACATGAAAAATGAAATACAAAGACAAAATTGTAATTTTGATAAAAGAATAAAGGAAATTGAGACACGGTTAGATAAGATAGAGTTAGAAAATAAGAGGGAAATACACAAATTAGATATAAACAAAGATGACAAGGTAAGTAGTGGTAAGAATTATGATAGAATAAATAAAAATATGGTAATAGAAGTTAATAGTGTGGATGTTGGTAGTGATAAGGAGATTTTAATGAGAGTAGAGGTTAATGGTGAGGAGATAGTTGTTGATGAGATTGAAAGAGGGGGTAAGGAGAGTTTAAGTGAGTATGGTGGGCAGAGGGCAAATTTTCCCAGTGGTATAGGCGGAGTGAAGACTCCACAAATGTTGTTTGAGGACGAAGGTTCCTCTAGAATTTATGTGGGAGATATGTGGTCTCCAAATGACCCCTTAGTTTTTTGTGTTGATGTACCTGGTGAAGCCAGGAGGTGTTTTTATGAAGTAGTAGTGCCCTATGCAAATATAGAAAGAGAGCATGTAGCCTGGTGTGATAGAGAGAGATGTTTTGAAAGTGAGAGAAATAGAGATTTTTAAGATAAGTAGAAACTATGAAGAATTTATGGAAATATTAGGTGGAGAGAGAAGTAATAAAAATAAATACTTACCTTGGGTGGAAGCTGAGATAACAATAGTGGGAGATGATAATGAAAATGATGACTTGATAGCTTACCTGATTGTGAAAAATAATACAGAAGGTGACATAACCATACCCGATCATGAATTATATGAGTTTGCAGAAAATGATAAAAATTTGAATAGTTGGTACATTTATAATGATGATATAATGTATTTAATAATAAATAAGTTGTATAGACCTAGGATAAGATTATTGTTCAATGATGGAGGATAAATATATTATTGTGTTATGAACATTTAATTATGTGATAGTGTAGTTTCAAGATGGACTGTTTTTATGAATTGATTTATGGTAAATGATTAAATGATAATTTGGATTGTATATTTTTGTGTGTTGATGTCAGTGTATTTGTGTATTTTTGATGTTGTGTATTTTATGTATTTTTTATGTAAACCATGTACTGTAGAATTTTAAATAATTGAAGAAAGTTTGATAATGAATTTTGTAACGGTACAGAATTGTGTGCTACCATAGTTTCAATTTAAATCAGTAAATTTATAATTGCCAGTATTCACCTGTGAGGTGCCCCTTATAACCAGCAACATACAGTGTTATTGTTGATGTCTGGACTGCCCAGCTCAGACGTGTTACGGAATACCTTGCCAGCAGCAGTCTTTGTGTGTGAATCACAGTAAGAACCTTGTCACCATAGTTTTTGCATCAGCCAGTAGCAGATAGCAGTCTTCAACCAGAGCGGTCATAAGTTAAACGGTGGCCTCGGGTGCAAGATAGGCCGAAAGTACTATAATCGGCCTATCTAGTAAAGTGCGCAATACAACAGTAAACTAACTACAGTACCGGTTATATGAAAAGTTTTAAAACAAACTTTGGTGTCGGAGTAAAAAGACATAATTGCAGTATGTGACTAAGTGTAGATAAGCAGCAGCGAAAACAGTCCATCTAATAATAACCCATCATTTATTTTTTTATAAAGTGTACACAAATAAATAATGAGATCTCAAACAGTGGGGTTTAAAAACAAAGTGTAAAAAGAATGAGATAGTGAGTGAGGTAATAAAGGGGGAGAAAGAAAACATTATGGAGAGTACTGGTTCGTATAGTGTATATATAATTTACATATTTTGATATTGTAACCTTATTGATAAAAATTATAAGTAATTTAAAAAAGGAAAAGAAAGAAGTCAATTTTTATGTTAAATAAAATAGTATTTGAATTATCATGAATAAGTGTTAGAGTAAGTTAGTATGCCCGTTTAACATAACCTGTCCTGTATGGAAAATCTCGCCTAATCGGGCCTGGTAAGTAATGAGAAGTAAATAATGGGAAAATGTATTAAGGTTTCCATATTTGTCCTTTTGTTTTAAAAATATTGGTGGCGTCCTATAAGTTAGGAATCTTCTGTTTTTAGTAAGTCAGGGCGAATGCGTAAAAGGTAAGTAAAAGTTTAATATAAGGGGGGTAAAGAAAAGACCGTAACAGTGGCGACCCTGCCAGGATGACTCATATGGAATTTTCTGATATGGGTTTAGGCCTGATTGGAGGTACGAGACAGGTTGTGGTAACGGCGTATGTGTGAATAATTGTAGTCTTTATATAAAGGGTATTTAACATAAAATAAAAAAGTGTGTTTAACATGGCCGGGGCACAATCCGTAGTAATTAGTGAGGCGGGAGCAAATTCTACTCCCGTAGCAACTAAAATAAAAGAAAAGAGTATTCAATGAATGATATATTCAATTTCATGAGAGCAATGTCCGATGACATTAAGCAGAGTGTGAATATTAAGTTAGAAAGTAGCTTCCAGGTAGTAAATAGTCGTCATGTGTTAACAAATGATAACTATGATATTAAAAACTGTGATGTAATTAAAAATGGGGTATCAAAAAGTGATACAGTAAATAATAGTGGTGATAATGAGAATAGAATAAGAGTTGAGGTTGATCAAAGATTGCTAGTTAGTGTTCATGATTTAGAAAGGGAGTATAGAGATAGTTTAATTATAGAGGGTGAACAGGGGGCAAATTTTTCTGAGGTCAAATGTGAAGCAGAGGTTTCACCAATGTTGTATGAGGACAAAGTTTCCTCCGGTAGTTGTGTGGAAGACGAGGTGTCTTCAAATGGTCCCTTTATTTTTTGTGATGGTCTTGGAAGTGCCAAGACGAATAGTAAGTTTTGTGTTGCCCTTTGTGTGGAGTGAGAATATTAAATGGTGTGGTATTGAAAGTGATTATGAGAGAGAGAGATATAGTGGTAGAAATATTTAAGGTGAATAGAGAGTTAATACAGAGTTTAAATAGTGAGAGTTGGTAGAATTAAAAACTTACCTTGTGAAGTAATTAGCACTGTAGAAAGTGATGATTATTTTGACAATATTGAGAATAAATACTTACCTGGTGATAAAATTGGAGTTCTAATAGCAGATGTTGGCTATGATAAAGAGATAATAACATATTTAATGGGAATAACAAAAAATACTGACGGAGACAGAACTAAGATCACAAATGTAGACGGGCTTTATGAATTAATGGTAGACACAAATGTAGTTAATTATTGTATTAATGTAATTAACGAAAGTAGTCATTGTAATGATCATTACCGTATAGTGTATGTGGATAAAAATGATTTATGTTATAAATATATCAGATATTTACGTGATGATGGAGGCTAAATATAAACTCAATGAACGGACATTTTAAATATTTTAGTTTATGGTAATTACTTGGCTGATTTAGGTATTGAAGTGTGGTAAATAATAAAAACTATGACGAAAATTTGTAAATAAATGTGTTAGTGTTAAATGTATTGTGTCAAGATTATATTGTCGGAATGTAGATTATAGTTTATGTAACAAGGTTTGTAGTATGCTATAATAATAATAATACTTTATTTTGCTAAAAAAGTAATAGAAGGTACTAAGGAATTTATTTTGAATTATGTGTTTAAATTAAAAGTGTTTTAAATAATGTAATTAAAGCCAAATTGTCTTGAGTGGAGGTGGTATTAAAGTAATTTAAAAGGTTAATTTTATTAAGGAAAGCAAATTAATTTTGATATGAATTGTAACAGACAGTAATTGACTAGTATGTCAGCACTAAAAGATTTATAGAAACCAAAAAATTGAAGGAAGTATAGGTGTTAGTAGTGTTGTAATCAGAATGTTGAGACTGAGTTAGTGTTTATAAAACCAGTCTGGCAAACAACTGTTAATGTAAACAGGTATGTTGTCTGTTGTGTGACTAATGTTTACAGGTTGATGTTTGTTTCATGTTTGAGTTGACAACAACAAGAATGTTGTAGTTGGATGAATCAGTGCCATGAGCAAAATCTTATTATGAAACAAAAGAAATGTAAGATGTGATGAAATGAAGTTAAATTTTTTGTAATTATTTCAATGTAATGAAATAACGTAGTGTTTTGATTGTAATGTAGCCAAAATTTATAGGAGATGATCTATCAATGTAGACTAATAAATGAAAGTGGAAGCATTTTAAATAATGTAATTAAAGTAATTGAAATTGTTTGAATATATGAAAAGACTAAATTAAATTCGAGTTGGCCTTGGATTGACTTAATAATGTGAATTTTAGTGATACGTCTAAACTTATTTTGATTTGAATTTTAACTGTAATGGTAAATTAAATAATTATTGATGAAAACAATGACTGAAACATTCATTTAAAATTGAATATTGAAGGAAATGTTTGGGTAAAAAATAACCAAAAAATGTTTAGGTTGAGATAGTTTTTGTAAAATAAGATGTGCACAACTGTTAATGTAACCCTTATAAATGTCAATCTATGTTTTATGTTTTAACTGTAGATTCCCCACCTAAGTGCGGCCATGACCTCACCAGACCATGACCATGAAAGTAGTTAATTGTGACAAATCATAAATTTTACTTGATATAACCGGCTTGTGATTTGTTTTGTTTTGTTAACCCGGTGGTTTGTTAGTTTTAGTAGGGGGGTTATTTTTGGGGGAATCTACCAAATTTTGGAACAGAGCTATTTTCACCCAGATAGGGGGGTGGCAGTCCATTAGGGGCGTATCAATCACTACTAGTAAGTATAGTATACTGAATTTTTATTGTAACGCCGAAGCAAGGATGGGGTGGAATAAAAGAAAAAATGTCCATCCCTTCCGCATCAGTCCTTGTGGAAGCAACTGGGTGCCACAGTCCAGGGGGATAATAGTGAGTGTGGATTAGGGGGTGACTCAGTTACAGGTCACGAGGGAGATGTGATTACGGCTAGGATGAGGCCTGCGAGGGTCAAGAAGCCTAGTGCTGAACACAGTAGAATGTAACGGGTATCAGGGGTTAAGGGATATGTAGGGGGGTAGTAAAAAATATATATATATATATAGTAGTTAAGAATAAAGATTCTTGAGGATAATTTGTATTTCTTAGCCATAATTGTTGTGATTTAATGTGATTCTGTATAATCAATGTGTTATTTTGGATGGGTAATATTGTACTGGGAACATTATTTAATTTGTATGGAAGGCATGTGTTCTAAGGCTAGGTAACTACAAACTTATATTGCTCTGTTAATATTGTATCTTCTAGGGTTAAGCTATTCTGTTGAAACCAATGTAACTTGTTGAAGATGAGTAGAAATCATTGTGATAGTGTATGAGCATGGGCTTGATGTTTAAATTTTAATTAATCAAGGTAACCGATGGACGATTTAGAAGTTATATAACAATGTAGCCAAATGCATATTATATTTTGTAATAAACATGAACCAGTACTTTGCAATTAATGAACCAGTACGACTAAGAGGAACCAATCAGTTGTGGATATGGAATAATGGAAGGCCATTTATTGATATTGTGATTAAATGTTTCACAATATTGGTGGTGACCTATAAGTTGGGAATCTTCTGTTTTTGGTAAGGCAGGGCGAATGCGTAAAAGGTAAGTAAAAGTTTAATATAAGGGGGGTAAAGAAAAGACCGTCACATATTATTATATATGTTATAATATTTTTAAAAATCTCGCCACCAATATTTTTAAAACAAAAGGACAAATATGGTAACCTTAATACATTTTCCCATTATTTACTTCTCATTACTTACCAGGTCCAATTAGGCGAGATTTTCTATACAGGACAGGTTATGTTAAACGGGCGTAATAACTTACTCTAACACTTATTCATGATAATTCAAATACTATTTTATTTAACATAAAAATTGACTTCTTTCTTTTCCTTTTTTACTTTACTTATAATTTTTATCAATAAGGTTACAATACCAAAATATGTAAATTATATATATACTCTACAAACCAGTACTCTCCTTAATGTTTTCTTTCTCCCCTTTTATTACCTCACTCACTCTCTCATTCTTTTTACACTTTGTTTTTAAACCCCACTGTTTGACATCTCATTATTTATTTGTGTACACTTTATAAAAAAATAAATGATGGGTTATTATTAGATGGACTGTTTTCGCAGCTGCTTATCTACACTTGGTCACATACTGCAATTACGTCTTTTTACTCCGACACCAAAGTTTGTTTTAAAACTTTTCGTATAACCGGTACTGTAGTTAGTTTACTGTTGTATTGTGCACTTTACTAGATAGGCCAATTATAGTACTTTCGGCCTATCTTGCACCCAAGGCCACCGTTTAACTTACGACCGCTCTGGTTGAAGACTGCTATCTGCTACTGGCTGATGCAGAAACTGGTGATAGACTGCTTACCGTGATTCACAAAGACTGCTGGAGAGCTGTTACGTAATATGTCTGGGCTGTGCTGCCTAGACATCAACAATAACACTGTATGTTGCTGGTTACAAGGGGCACCTCACAGGTGAATACTGGCAATTGAAAAATTTACTGATTTAACTTGAAACTATGGTAGCACACAATTTTGTACCGTTACAATACCCCCCCCCCCAATGATAGGTTGTATGCCGAAGCATACAAACTCTTATTGCCTAAAACCTAAGAGGATCAGTGAAAATATGGCGCCGCGACCCCCCTTAAAGCTCTACTAAAATCATGGGTACTTACCCCCCTAGTCTGGTGACTGCGGCAGCACCCATCCGACCTTACTGGACTTCTCTGCTCGAGATCCCAACACCATAAGATCGGGCAGATACCCGCCACAGTATCACCTGACTCTGAAACATCCAATTAAAAAATTAACAAAAAGGCCTTCCACTACTCCATATCCCCAACTGATTTGTTTCCTCTTAGCCGTACTGATTCATTAACAAAGTACTGGTTGACTTTTCTCAAAGTACTGGTTGACTTTAATTTTGGTAATATAAACTTACTGTATACTTACAGCTAAATCATATAAATTCCATACAAATTGAATAATGCTCACAATACATTATTATACACCTCCAAAATAACACGTTGATTAGCCCAAACATTTTTGATTATTTTTTACCCAAAAATTGCCTTCAGTTTTCAATTTTAAATGAACATTTCAATCATTACATTTTCATCAGTTATTATTTATTTTACGATTACAGTCAAAATTCAAATCAAAATACATTTAAACTCGTTATTAAAATTTACCTCTTCAATTAATTTAACTAAATATCACTATAATATTGACGACTCAGAACACTAAGTTTTTTATAAGTAAAAACGTACAGTTTTACCTTACAGCCTAAACCAGCTTTCACATATAGAAGGCTTCATCAGAGGCTGTCGTAAGTAGCGCTGTTCGTCTTGTTGTTGGCGACGAGATAGTTTTTCAAAAGATCGAAGCTGTGTGTGTGTGTGGTGAGATGTGTTCGAATAATGCGTGCGATTTGAATTGTGTCTGTTCGTTTAGGATCTCGTTTTTATTTGTTTTTGTGTGTTTGTATATTTCTAATTGTTCTAGAGTGTCTAGTTTTCGGCCTTTTGTGTGTACGTGTAGTATGTTCATGTTATTGTCGATGTTTTTATATGTGTGGTTTGCTTCAATGAGGTGGTTTGCGAAGGTAGATTCTGTAGTGGTGTGGAGTGCTTTTGTGTGTTCAATGTATCTCTGTTTGAAGCTACGTCCTTCTGGCCTATGTAGAATTTATTGCAATTTGAACAATTTAGCTTATATACACCGGGTAGATCGAATTTGTTTTGTGCTTTGGGCATGCGTTTTGATAGTGTGTGTTCTGTTTTGTTAGTAGTTTTGTAAGCGATTCTGTATCCTGCTTTTTTGAATTTGTGGGCAATTTTTTCTGTTTGTTTGTTGATGTATGTTAGTGTTATGAATTTGTTGTTTTCTGTCTTTGTCTGTTGTTTGTTTTGTGTAGGAGTTTACTGACTATGGTTCTGTCATAACCGTTAGATTCTGCTAGATATTTTATCGTGTTTAGTTCGTCTTTGTAGTCTATTTCATCTAAGGGGATGTTGTTAAGTCTATGTATCATGGTTCTAAAAGCAGCTAGTTTGTGTTGTATTGGGTGATTGGAGGTGTTGTGTATTAGTGTGTCAGTTGTAGTTGGTTTTCTGTATATACTGAATTTGTGCCTGTGTTCTAGTTTTGTGATGGAGAGGTCTAAGAAGTTTATGGTATTGTTGTGTTTGTATTCTGTAAACATTCACAGAATTAGATTACAGTTGTATTTGTTAAGTGCAGATATTTGTATCGGCTGTGAAAAACTGACGAAGATATTGCAAACTATTGAAAAATTTGTGGTCTGACCTTAAAATAGTAGTCTCCCTTCCCCCAGTCAGATTCTTTTCTTTTTACAAAGGTTTTTAAAAATATATAAACACTTGGTATGTTTCACAATTTTTTATTTAACTCTTGACAGCTGTTTTAGCTTCTCAAGCAATTGTCAAAGAGATCAGTGAACAACTAAACAGAGGATGTTAGGGTGGTGAACATCTGTTTAGGGTGTGTATCCAGACATGTGTGGGGTGTGATAATGCATGTAATAATGCTGTTAATGTTAAAGTATACTGTATATAGTTTTAAATGTCTTAATGTAAAATAGTGGGCATTCTTTTATGAACTTGATATTAATGTTGTTTAACAATGTTAATGTGAATTACATTACTCCTTAGGGTAGACCAACAACTCTAAATACTGTTGTAATTATCAAAATCATTAAATTCACTCACAGTATATTGAAAAATTTGGGTATTACAAAAAGGTCAGTTCTTCAGTTGAAAGTGTTCTAAGTCGCAATGATAGTGGAGTACATGTAAATTCTCTTGGACAAGCTTTACTTTAATTAATGAATTCTAGGCATTGCTGAGTCCACCACCGCACATTCTATCATGGCCTCTGATAGGAACCGATGTCCTTTTCCTTCTTCTGATGGCACTACAGCTCACACAGCTCCTCAATTGGCCTTTTCTAAGCATCCTAGTCTAATGCCTCTCTCTGCAAACGCAAGCATTTATCATGTCTGTGTCATCCATTGCTGCACTATCCCTCCACCACATTTATGGTTTTCTTCTTAATTGACCCCTATACACTATTTTTTTAGACTGTCTTTCAGCATTTGCAGTACATGCCCCTCCCACTGGAGACTTAATTCTTACTGCTAGAGTCAGGCATCCAGCATTAGGTGATGCCAATGGCGTCCAGAGTATGCTGCAGGTGCTGGACCCCATAAAGCCTTGTTTTTTGAGGGTATCCTCCAGCTTTGCATGGTCACTAATAAGTGCTCTCAATCTGTTTCACATGACATTGGTGGGTGGATGTGCCAACCAGGAGGATGTGAGCTAGAGATTCTTTTTTTTGCTCATTGCAGGCTGTGCAGTCTGGAGAGGTGCTCAGTTGGATCTGGAACAAATATTGTTGCATGATTATATGTCCCATTCTGACCCTTGCTGCAAAGGTGGTGATTTCTCTTGGTGTCAGTGAAAAAACCAGTTGGGGCAGGTGTAGGTGAAAAAACCATCTCCCCATTTTCGTAGTTCTCTGTATCTCTCTCAGCACGGCACTCTTGAGCTTCAGTAGGGACATTGTGTGACGGTACAAAAGTCTGTCTTAGGGAATTATGTTATTCAGGAAATTTTATTGTATTTTTTATATTGTATTTTCATACATAAAATATGGTTAGAACAACTCCCAAGCATTAACCAAACGACACAGATTCAACAGTGTAAATCGGACCCAAGGTCAGAGCCTACGTGCATTCCACCACATACGTTATGTATAACAAATAGAAAGACAATAATGAAACGCAGTACAATCAGTGAAAACGTCATAAGTATGGCGTTAAACAAGGGCGTTAGCTATATGAAACAATGGAACGCTGACGACATAACACACACACACATGCAAGAACGGAACCAGTTTTCCGCCCCATTGCACATCAGACATTCAGAGCGTTAACACGTAAAATTCGCTGGTAATTAATCGCCAGCAGAAGTGAGAAATAACAAAACGTAATTACAAGCAGTAATTTAGTGAACTATTAAGATGTAACAAATTAAATTCAGTGTGTGACAACAAAATAGACAGGATGCAGTAAAGCTTTCGGCGAACACCGGCCGGCAAAGAGTGGACATCTGGAGGAACAACGACACTTCAAAATACAGGAAAGTGCACATCTTATCTAAATTCATTATAATAAAATTTGAGCTCAAAATACAATTAAATTCAGTTAAAAATGTATCATTGATCTATTTCTGGGACAAAATGAGTGTGTGTGAGAGTGGATGAAAGCAGGCATTTAAACAGACGAAAAGCCATGAGGTGTTGGTTTGTGTTTCGTAATAATAATAAATAATGTGTACACAATAAATACTGCAGTATAAAAGATATTCATGTTGCTTTCTGAAAGTAAAATGAAAGAAAAATTTATTATTATAAAATGAGGTTGATTAATGGTAACAGGCGGAAGTAAAGTAAGACACCATTTTGGTTAATGTTACAAGACACAATAATTGTTGATGTTCATAAATGTAAAAAACAATGCAGTATCATTAAACAAAGTTTTATATACCATCAATACTGTTGTTTAAAAACATTATTTCAAGACCCAGCTCAGTCTCTAATTTCGGTTAAAGAACTCTGGACCTTGCAAAGAAAGAAAACACATGGCAGTGAACCATGTGCCTCAACCCATAATTATGGTAAGTACGATAAAAAATAAATTCGTTAATTATCAAGGTAAACCATGTCACCAAGAATAAAATGAATTTATTTATTTGTATTGTTAATAAGTTAACAAATGACGACCCGAACTAGGGACTTAGTTTATTCTATAACAAATGGTGCCCGAACTGGTGACTATATAAAATATTTTTACATAACAAGCCCAAATATAGAGACAGAGCGGGTATTGAAGTGAGGGGTATTATAATTATAGGTTATGTTGTGACGTCTGTAGAAAGCAACAGTTCATTAAAATTTTGTAACAATGGCAAACAATAGTGAAATAAGCGTAACAGAATCAGAAATAATGGGTGAAAGTATTCACTCGACACCAGCCCCAACAAAAAGAGTTGAGGCGAATGACGTGATAAAAATGATGAGATTACTTTTTGATGAGCAAAATACAAGATTAGACAATTTTAATGATAAGATTAACCAATTTGATGAGAAAGTCAGTGACATGAAAAATGAAATACAAAGACAAAATTGTAATTTTGATAAAAGAATAAAGGAAATCGAGACACGGTTAGATAAGATAGAGTTAGAAAATAAGAGGGAAATACACAAATTAGATATAAACAAAGATGACAAGGTAAGTAGTGGTAAGAATTATGATAAAATAAATAAAAATATGGTAATAGAAGTTAATAGTGTGGATGTTGGTAGTGATAAGGAGATTTTAATGAGAGTAGAGGTTAATGGTGAGGAGATAGTTGTTGATGAGATTGAAAGAGGGGGTAAGGAGAGTTTAAGTGAGTATGGTGGGCAGAGGGCAAATTTTCCCAGTGGTATAGGCGGAGTGAAGACTCCACAAATGTTGTTTGAGGACAAAGGTTCCTCTAGAATTTATGTGGGAGTCATGTGGTCTCCAAATGACCCCTTAGTTTTTTGTGTTGATGTACCTGGTGAAGCCAGGAGGTGTTTTTATGAAGTAGTAGTGCCCTATGCAAATATAGAAAGAGAGCATGTAGCCTGGTGTGATAGAGAGAGATGTTTTGAAAGTGAGAGAAATAGAGATTTTTAAGATAAGTAGAAACTATGAAGAATTTATGGAAATATTAGGTGGAGAGAGAAGTAATAAAAATAAATACTTACCTTGGGTGGAAGCTGAGATAACAATAGTGGGAGATGATAATGAAAATGATGACTTGATAGCTTACCTGATTGTGAAAAATAATACAGAAGGTGACATAACCATACCCGATCATGAATTATATGAGTTTGCGGAAAATGATAAAAATTTGAATAGTTGGTACATTTATAATGATGATATAATGTATTTAATAATAAATAAGTTGTATAGACCTAGGATAAGATTATTGTTCAATGATGGAGGATAAATATATTATTGTGTTATGAACATTTAATTATGTGATAGTGTAGTTTCAAGATGGACTGTTTTTATGAATTGATTTATGGTAAATGATTAAATGATAATTTGGATTGTATATTTTTGTGTGTTGATGTCAGTGTATTTGTGTATTTTTGATGTTGTGTATTTTATGTATTTTTTATGTAAACCATGTACTGTAGAATTTTAAATAATTGAAGAAAGTTTGATAATGAATTTTGTAACGGTACAGAATTGTGTGCTACCATAGTTTCAATTTAAATCAGTAAATTTATAATTGCCAGTATTCACCTGTGAGGTGCCCCTTATAACCAGCAACATACAGTGTTATTGTTGATGTCTGGACTGCCCAGCTCAGACGTGTTACGGAATACCTTGCCAGCAGCAGTCTTTGTGTGTGAATCACAGTAAGAACCTTGTCACCATAGTTTTTGCATCAGCCAGTAGCAGATAGCAGTCTTCAACCAGAGCGGTCATAAGTTAAATGGTGGCCTCGGGTGCAAGATAGGCCGAAAGTACTATAATCGGCCTATCTAGTAAAGTGCGCAATACAACAGTAAACTAACTACAGTACCGGTTATACGAAAAGTTTTAAAACAAACTTTGGTGTCGGAGTAAAAAGACATAATTGCAGTATGTGACTAAGTGTAGATAAGCAGCAGCGAAAACAGTCCATCTAATAATAACCCATCATTTATTTTTTTATAAAGTGTACACAAATAAATAATGAGATCTCAAACAGTGGGGTTTAAAAACAAAGTGTAAAAAGAATGAGAGAGTGAGTGAGGTAATAAAGGGGGAGAAAGAAAACATTATGGAGAGTACTGGTTCGTATAGTGTATATATAATTTACATATTTTGATATTGTAACCTTATTGATAAAAATTATAAGTAAAGTAAAAAAGGAAAAGAAAGAAGTCAATTTTTATGTTAAATAAAATAGTATTTGAATTATCATGAATAAGTGTTAGAGTAAGTTAGTATGCCCGTTTAACATAACCTGTCCTGTATGGAAAATCTCGCCTAATCGGGCCTGGTAAGTAATGAGAAGTAAATAATGGGAAAATGTATTAAGGTTTCCATATTTGTCCTTTTGTTTTAAAAATATTGGTGGCGTCCTATAAGTTAGGAATTTCTGTTTTTAGTAAGTCAGGGCGAATGCGTAAAAGGTAAGTAAAAGTTTAATATAAGGGGGGTAAAGAAAAGACCGTAACAGTGGCGACCCTGCCAGGATGACTCATATGGAATTTTCTGATATGGGTTTAGGCCTGATTGGAGGTACGAGACAGGTTGTGGTAACGGCGTATGTGTGAATAATTGTAGTCTTTAACATAAAATAAAAAAGTGTGTTTAACATGGCCGGGGCACAATCCGTAGTAATTAGTGAGGCGGGAGCAAATTCTACTCCCGTAGCAACTAAAATAAAAGAAAAGAGTATTCAATGAATGATATATTCAATTTCATGAGAGCAATGTCCGATGACATTAAGCAGAGTGTGAATATTAAGTTAGAAAGTAGCTTCCAGGTAGTAAATAGTCGTCATGTGTTAACAAATGATAACTATGATATTAAAAACTGTGATGTAATTAAAAATGGGGTATCAAAAAGTGATACAGTAAATAATAGTGGTGATAATGAGAATAGAATAAGAGTTGAGGTTGATCAAAGATTGCTAGTTAGTGTTCATGATTTAGAAAGGGAGTATAGAGATAGTTTAATTATAGAGGGTGAACAGGGGGCAAATTTTTCTGAGGTCAAATGTGAAGCAGAGGTTTCACCAATGTTGTATGAGGACAAAGTTTCCTCCGGTAGTTGTGTGGAAGACGAGGTGTCTTCAAATGGTCCCTTTATTTTTTGTGATGGTCTTGGAAGTGCCAAGACGAATAGTAAGTTTTGTGTTGCCCTTTGTGTGGAGTGAGAATATTAAATGGTGTGGTATTGAAAGTGATTATGAGAGAGAGAGATATAGTGGTAGAAATATTTAAGGTGAATAGAGAGTTAATACAGAGTTTAAATAGTGAGAGTTGGTAGAATTAAAAACTTACCTTGTGAAGTAATTAGCACTGTAGAAAATGATGATTATTTTGACAATATTGAGAATAAATACTTACCTGGTGATAAAATTGGAGTTCTAATAGCAGATGTTGGCTATGATAAAGAGATAATAACATATTTAATGGGAATAACAAAAAATACTGACGGAGACAGAACTAAGATCACAAATGTAGACGGGCTTTATGAATTAATGGTAGACACAAATGTAGTTAATTATTGTATTAATGTAATTAACGAAAGTAGTCATTGTAATGATCATTACCGTATAGTGTATGTGGATAAAAATGATTTATGTTATAAATATATCAGATATTTACGTGATGATGGAGGCTAAATATAAACTCAATGAACGGACATTTTAAATATTTTAGTTTATGGTAATTACTTGGCTGATTTAGGTATTGAAGTGTGGTAAATAATAAAAACTATGACGAAAATTTGTAAATAAATGTGTTAGTGTTAAATGTATTGTGTCAAGATTATATTGTCGGAATGTAGATTATAGTTTATGTAACAAGGTTTGTAGTATGCTATAATAATAATAATACTTTATTTTGCTAAAAAAGTAATAGAAGGTACTAAGGAATTTATTTTGAATTATGTGTTTAAATTAAAAGTGTTTTAAATAATGTAATTAAAGCCAAATTGTCTTGAGTGGAGGTGGTATTAAAGTAATTTAAAAGGTTAATTTTATTAAGGAAACCAAATTAATTTTGATATGAATTGTAACAGACAGTAATTGACTAGTATGTCAGCACTAAAAGATTTATAGAAACCAAAAAATTGAAGGAAGTATAGGTGTTAGTAGTGTTGTAATCAGAATGTTGAGACTGAGTTAGTGTTTATAAAACCAGTCTGGCAAACAACTGTTAATGTAAACAGGTATGTTGTCTGTTGTGTGACTAATGTTTACAGGTTGATGTTTGTTTCATGTTTGAGTTGACAACAACAAGAATGTTGTAGTTGGATGAATCAGTGCCATGAGCAAAATCTTATTATGAAACAAAAGAAATGTAAGATGTGATGAAATGAAGTTAAATTTTTTGTAATTATTTCAATGTAATGAAATAACGTAGTGTTTTGATTGTAATGTAGCCAAAATTTATAGGAGATGATCTATCAATGTAGACTAATAAATGAAAGTGGAAGCATTTTAAATAATGTAATTAAAGTAATTGAAATTGTTTGAATATATGAAAAGACTAAATTAAATTCGAGTTGGCCTTGGATTGACTTAATAATGTGAATTTTAGTGATACGTCTAAACTTATTTTGATTTGAATTTTAACTGTAATGGTAAATTAAATAATTATTGATGAAAACAATGACTGAAACATTCATTTAAAATTGAATATTGAAGGAAATGTTTGGGTAAAAAATAACCAAAAAATGTTTAGGTTGAGATAGTTTTTGTAAAATAAGATGTGCACAACTGTTAATGTAACCCTTATAAATGTCAATCTATGTTTTATGTTTTAACTGTAGATTCCCCACCTAAGTGTGGCCATGACCTCACCAGACCATGACCATGAAAGTAGTTAATTGTGACAAATCATAAATTTTACTTGATATAACCGGCTTGTGATTTGTTTTGTTTTGTTAACCCGGTGGTTTGTTAGTTTTAGTAGGGGGGTTATTTTTGGGGGAATCTACCAAATTTTGGAACAGAGCTATTTTCACCCAGATAGGGGGTGGCAGTCCATTAGGGGCGTATCAATCACTACTAGTAAGTATAGTATACTGAATTTTTATTGTAACGCCGAAGCAAGGATGGGGTGGAATAAAAGAAAAAAATGTCCATCCCTTCCGCATCAGTCCTTGTGGAAGCAACTGGGTGCCACAGTCCAGGGGGGTAATAGTGAGTGTGGATTAGGGGGTGACTCAGTTACAGGTCACGAGGGAGATGTGATTACGGCTAGGATGAGGCCTGCGAGGGTCAAGAAGCCTAGTGCTGAACACAGTAGAATGTAACGGGTATCAGGGGTTAAGGGATATGTAGGGGGGTAGTAAAAAAAATATATATATATAGTAGTTAAGAATAAAGATTCTTGAGGATAATTTGTATTTCTTAGCCATAATTGTTGTGATTTAATGTGATTCTGTATAATCAATGTGTTATTTTGGATGGGTAATATTGTACTGGGAACATTATTTAATTTGTATGGAAGGCATGTGTTCTAAGGCTAGGTAACTACAAACTTATATTGCTCTGTTAATATTGTATCTTCTAGGGTTAAGCTATTCTGTTGAAACCAATGTAACTTGTTGAAGATGAGTAGAAATCATTGTGATAGTGTATGAGCATGGGCTTGATGTTTAAATTTTAATTAATCAAGGTAACCGATGGACGATTTAGAAGTTATATAACAATGTAGCCAAATGCATATTATATTTTGTAATAAACATGAACCAGTACTTTGCAATTAATGAACCAGTACGACTAAGAGGAACCAATCAGTTGTGGATATGGAATAATGGAAGGCCATTTATTGATATTGTGATTAAATGTTTCACAATATTGGTGGTGACCTATAAGTTGGGAATCTTCTGTTTTTGGTAAGGCAGGGCGAATGCGTAAAAGGTAAGTAAAAGTTTAATATAAGGGGGGTAAAGAAAAGACCGTCACATATTATTATATATGTTATAATATTTTTAAAAATCTCGCCACCAATATTTTTAAAACAAAAGGACAAATATGGTAACCTTAATACATTTTCCCATTATTTACTTCTCATTACTTACCAGGTCCAATTAGGCGAGATTTTCTATACAGGACAGGTTATGTTAAACGGGCGTAATAACTTACTCTAACACTTATTCATGATAATTCAAATACTATTTTATTTAACATAAAAATTGACTTCTTTCTTTTCCTTTTTTACTTTACTTATAATTTTTATCAATAAGGTTACAATATCAAAATATGTAAATTATATATATACTCTACAAACCAGTACTCTCCTTAATGTTTTCTTTCTCCCCTTTTATTACCTCACTCACTCTCTCATTCTTTTTACACTTTGTTTTTAAACCCCACTGTTTGACATCTCATTATTTATTTGTGTACACTTTATAAAAAAATAAATGATGGGTTATTATTAGATGGACTGTTTTCGCAGCTGCTTATCTACACTTGGTCACATACTGCAATTACGTCTTTTTACTCCGACACCAAAGTTTGTTTTAAAACTTTTCGTATAACCGGTACTGTAGTTAGTTTACTGTTGTATTGTGCACTTTACTAGATAGGCCAATTATAGTACTTTCGGCCTATCTTGCACCCAAGGCCACCGTTTAACTTACGACCGCTCTGGTTGAAGACTGCTATCTGCTACTGGCTGATGCAGAAACTGGTGATAGACTGCTTACCGTGATTCACAAAGACTGCTGGAGAGCTGTTACGTAATATGTCTGGGCTGTGCTGCCTAGACATCAACAATAACACTGTATGTTGCTGGTTACAAGGGGCACCTCACAGGTGAATACTGGCAATTGAAAAATTTACTGATTTAACTTGAAACTATGGTAGCACACAATTTTGTACCGTTACAATACCCCCCCCCCCAATGATAGGTTGTATGCCGAAGCATACAAACTCTTATTGCCTAAAACCTAAGAGGATCAGTGAAAATATGGCGCCGCGACCCCCCTTAAAGCTCTACTAAAATCATGGGTACTTACCCCCCTAGTCTGGTGACTGCGGCAGCACCCATCCGACCTTACTGGACTTCTCTGCTTGAGATCCCAACACCATAAGATCGGGCAGATACCCGCCACAGTATCACCTGACTCTGAAACATCCAATTAAAAAATTAACAAAAAGGCCTTCCACTACTCCATATCCCCAACTGATTTGTTTCCTCTTAGCCGTACTGATTCATTAACAAAGTACTGGTTGACTTTTCTCAAAGTACTGGTTGACTTTAATTTTGGTAATATAAACTTACTGTATACTTACAGCTAAATCATATAAATTCCATACAAATTGAATAATGCTCACAATACATTATTATACACCTCCAAAATAACACGTTGATTAGCCCAAACATTTTTGATTATTTTTTACCCAAAAATTGCCTTCAGTTTTCAATTTTAAATGAACATTTCAATCATTACATTTTCATCAGTTATTATTTATTTTACGATTACAGTCAAAATTCAAATCAAAATACATTTAAACTCGTTATTAAAATTTACCTCTTCAATTAATTTAACTAAATATCACTATAATATTGACGACTCGGAACACTAAGTTTTTTATAAGTAAAAACGTAAAGTTTTACCTTACAGCCTAAACCAGCTTTCACATATAGAAGGCTTCATCAGAGGCTGTCGTAAGTAGCGCTGTTCGTCTTGTTGTTGGCGACGAGATAGTTTTTCAAAAGATCGAAGCTGTGTGTGTGTGTGGTGAGATGTGTTCGAATAATGCGTGCGATTTGAATTGTGTCTGTTCGTTTAGGATGTCGTTTTTATTTGTTTTTGTGTGTTTGTATATTTCTAATTGTTCTAGAGTGTCTAGTTTTCGGCCTTTTGTGTGTACGTGTAGTATGTTCATGTTATTGTCGATGTTTTTATATGTGTGGTTTGCTTCAATGAGGTGGTTTGCGAAGGTAGATTCTGTAGTGGTGTGGAGTGCTTTTGTGTGTTCAATGTATCTCTGTTTGAAGCTACGTCCTTCTGGCCTATGTAGAATTTATTGCAATTTGAACAATTTAGCTTATATACACCGGGTAGATCGAATTTGTTTTGTGCTTTGGGCATGCGTTTTGATAGTGTGTGTTCTGTTTTGTTAGTAGTTTTGTAAGCGATTCTGTATCCTGCTTTTTTGAATTTGTGGGCAATTTTTTCTGTTTGTTTGTTGATGTATGTTAGTGTTATGAATTTGTTGTTTTCTGTCTTTGTCTGTTGTTTGTTTTGTGTAGGAGTTTACTGACTATTGTTCTGTCATAACCGTTAGATTCTGCTAGATATTTTATCGTGTTTAGTTCGTCTTTGTAGTCTATTTCATCTAAGGGGATGTTGTTAAGTCTATGTATCATGGTTCTAAAAGCAGCTAGTTTGTGTTGTATTGGGTGATTGGAGGTGTTGTGTATTAGTGTGTCAGTTGTAGTTGGTTTTCTGTATATACTGAATTTGTGCCTGTGTTCTAGTTTTGTGATGGAGAGGTCTAAGAAGTTTATGGTATTGTTGTGTTCGTATTCTGTAAACATTCACAGAATTAGATTACAGTTGTATTTGTTAAGTGCAGATATTTGTATCGGCTGTGAAAAACTGACGAAGATATTGCAAACTATTGAAAAATTTGTGGTCTGACCTTAAAATAGTAGTCTCCCTTCCCCCAGTCAGATTCTTTTCTTTTTACAAAGGTTTTTAAAAATATATAAACACTTGGTATGTTTCACAATTTTTTATTTAACTCTTGACAGCTGTTTTAGCTTCTCAAGCAATTGTCAAAGAGATCAGTGAACAACTAAACAGAGGATGTTAGGGTGGTGAACATCTGTTTAGGGTGTGTATCCAGACATGTGTGGGGTGTGATAATGCATGTAATAATGCTGTTAATGTTAAAGTATACTGTATATAGTTTTAAATGTCTTAATGTAAAATAGTGGGCATTCTTTTATGAACTTGATATTAATGTTGTTTAACAATGTTAATGTGAATTACATTACTCCTTAGGGTAGACCAACAACTCTAAATACTGTTGTAATTATCAAAATCATTAAATTCACTCACAGTATATTGAAAAATTTGGGTATTACAAAAAGGTCAGTTCTTCAGTTGAAAGTGTTCTAAGTCGCAATGATAGTGGAGTACATGTAAATTCTCTTGGACAAGCTTTACTTTAATTAATGAATTCTAGGCATTGCTGAGTCCACCACCGCACATTCTATCATGGCCTCTGATAGGAACCGATGTCCTTTTCCTTCTTCTGATGGCACTACAGCTCACACAGCTCCTCAATTGGCCTTTTCTAAGCATCCTAGTCTAATGCCTCTCTCTGCAAACGCAAGCATTTATCATGTCTGTGTCATCCATTGCTGCACTATCCCTCCACCACATTTATGGTTTTCTTCTTAATTGACCCCTATACACTATTTTTTTAGACTGTCTTTCAGCATTTGCAGTACATGCCCCTCCCACTGGAGACTTAATTCTTACTGCTAGAGTCAGGCATCCAGCATTAGGTGATGCCAATGGCGTCCAGAGTATGCTGCAGGTGCTGGACCCCATAAAGCCTTGTTTTTTGAGGGTATCCTCCAGCTTTCCATGGTCACTAATAAGTGCTCTCAATCTGTTTCACATGACATTGGTGGGTGGATGTGCCATCCAGGAGGATGTGAGTTAGAGATTCTTTTTTTTGCTCATTGCAGGCTGTGCAGTCTGGAGAGGTGCTCAGTTGGATCTGGAACAAATATTGTTGCATGATTATATGTCCCATTCTGACCCTTGCTGCAAAGGTGGTGATTTCTCTTGGTGTCAGTGAAAAAACCATTTCCCCATTTTCGTAGTTCTCTGTATCTCTCTCAGCACGGCACTCTTGAGCTTCAGTAGGGACATTGTGTGACGGTACAAAAGTCCGTCTTAGGGAATTATGTTATTCAGGAAATTTTATTGTATTTTTTATATTGTATTTTCATACATAAAATATGGTTAGAACAACTCCCAAGCATTAACCAAACGACACAGATTCAACAGTGTAAATCGGACCCAAGGTCAGAGCCTACGTGCATTCCACCACATACGTTATGTATAACAAATAGAAAGACAATAATGAAACGCAGTACAATCAGTGAAAACGTCATAAGTATGGCGTTAAACAAGGGCGTTAGCTATATGAAACAATGGAACGCTGACGACATAACACACACACACACATGCAAGAACGGAACCAGTTTTCCGCCACATTGCACATCAGACATTCAGAGCGTTAACACGTAAAATTCGCTGGTAATTAATCGCCAGCAGAAGTGAGAAATAACAAAACGTAATTACAAGCAGTAATTTAGTGAACTATTAAGATGTAACAAATTAAATTCAGTGTGTGACAACAAAATAGACAGGATGCAGTAAAGCTTTCGGCGAACACCGGCCGGCAAAGAGTGGACATCTGGAGGAACAACGACACTTCAAAATACAGGAAAGTGCACATCTTATCTAAATTCATTATAATAAAATTTGAGCTCAAAATACAATTAAATTCAGTTAAAAATGTATCGTTGATCTATTTCTGGGACAAAATGAGTGTGTGTGAGAGTGGATGAAAGCAGGCATTTAAACAGACGAAAAGCCATGAGGTGTTGGTTTGTGTTTCGTAATAATAATAAATAATGTGTACACAATAAATACTGCAGTATAAAAGATATTCATGTTGCTTTCTGAAAGTAAAATGAAAGAAAAATTTATTATTATAAAATGAGGTTGATTAATGGTAACAGGCGGAAGTAAAGTAAGACACCATTTTGGTTAATGTTACAAGACACAATAATTGTTGATGTTCATAAATGTAAAAAACAATGCAGTATCATTAAACAAAGTTTTATATACCATCAATACTGTTGTTTAAAAACATTATTTCAAGACCCAGCTCAGTCTCTAATTTCGGTTAAAGAACTCTGGACCTTGCAAAGAAAGAAAACACATGGCAGTGAACCATGTGCCTCAACCCATAATTATGGTAAGTACGATAAAAAATAAATTCGTTAATTATCAAGGTAAACCATGTCACCAAGAATAAAATGAATTTATTTATTTGTATTGTTAATAAGTTAACAAATGACGACCCGAACTAGGGACTTAGTTTATTCTATAACAAATGGTGCCCGAACTGGTGACTATATAAAATATTTTTACATAACAAGCCCAAATATAGAGACAGAGCGGGTATTGAAGTGAGGGGTATTATAATTATAGGTTATGTTGTGACGTCTGTAGAAAGCAACAGTTCATTAAAATTTTGTAACAATGGCAAACAATAGTGAAATAAGCGTAACAGAATCAGAAATAATGGGTGAAAGTATTCACTCGACACCAGCCCCAACAAAAAGAGCTGAGGCGAATGACGTGATAAAAATGATGAGATTACTTTTTGATGAGCAAAATACAAGATTAGACAATTTTAATGATAAGATTAACCAATTTGATGAGAAAGTCAGTGACATGAAAAATGAAATACAAAGACAAAATTGTAATTTTGATAAAAGAATAAAGGAAATCGAGACACGGTTAGATAAGATAGAGTTAGAAAATAAGAGGGAAATACACAAATTAGATATAAACAAAGATGACAAGGTAAGTAGTGGTAAGAATTATGATAAAATAAATAAAAATATGGTAATAGAAGTTAATAGTGTGGATGTTGGTAGTGATAAGGAGATTTTAATGAGAGTAGAGGTTAATGGTGAGGAGATAGTTGTTGATGAGATTGAAAGAGGGGGTAAGGAGAGTTTAAGTGAGTATGGTGGGCAGAGGGCAAATTTTCCCAGTGGTATAGGCGGAGTGAAGACTCCACAAATGTTGTTTGAGGACGAAGGTTCCTCTAGAATTTATGTGGGAGTCATGTGGTCTCCAAATGACCCCTTAGTTTTTTGTGTTGATGTACCTGGTGAAGCCAGGAGGTGTTTTTATGAAGTAGTAGTGCCCTATGCAAATATAGAAAGAGAGCATGTAGCCTGGTGTGATAGAGAGAGATGTTTTGAAAGTGAGAGAAATAGAGATTTTTAAGATAAGTAGAAACTATGAAGAATTTATGGAAATATTAGGTGGAGAGAGAAGTAATAAAAATAAATACTTACCTTGGGTGGAAGCTGAGATAACAATAGTGGGAGATGATAATGAAAATGATGACTTGATAGCTTACCTGATTGTGAAAAATAATACAGAAGGTGACATAACCATACCCGATCATGAATTATATGAGTTTGCGGAAAATGATAAAAATTTGAATAGTTGGTACATTTATAATGATGATATAATGTATTTAATAATAAATAAGTTGTATAGACCTAGGATAAGATTATTGTTCAATGATGGAGGATAAATATATTATTGTGTTATGAACATTTAATTATGTGATAGTGTAGTTTCAAGATGGACTGTTTTTATGAATTGATTTATGGTAAATGATTAAATGATAATTTGGATTGTATATTTTTGTGTGTTGATGTCAGTGTATTTGTGTATTTTTGATGTTGTGTATTTTATGTATTTTTTATGTAAACCATGTACTGTAGAATTTTAAATAATTGAAGAAAGTTTGATAATGAATTTTGTAACGGTACAGAATTGTGTGCTACCATAGTTTCAATTTAAATCAGTAAATTTATAATTGCCAGTATTCACCTGTGAGGTGCCCCTTATAACCAGCAACATACAGTGTTATTGTTGATGTCTGGACTGCCCAGCTCAGACGTGTTACGGAATACCTTGCCAGCAGCAGTCTTTGTGTGTGAATCACAGTAAGAACCTTGTCACCATAGTTTTTGCATCAGCCAGTAGCAGATAGCAGTCTTCAACCAGAGCGGTCATAAGTTAAATGGTGGCCTCGGGTGCAAGATAGGCCGAAAGTACTATAATCGGCCTATCTAGTAAAGTGCGCAATACAACAGTAAACTAACTACAGTACCGGTTATACGAAAAGTTTTAAAACAAACTTTGGTGTCGGAGTAAAAAGACATAATTGCAGTATGTGACTAAGTGTAGATAAGCAGCAGCGAAAACAGTCCATCTAATAATAACCCATCATTTATTTTTTTATAAAGTGTACACAAATAAATAATGAGATCTCAAACAGTGGGGTTTAAAAACAAAGTGTAAAAAGAATGAGAGAGTGAGTGAGGTAATAAAGGGGGAGAAAGAAAACATTATGGAGAGTACTGGTTCGTATAGTGTATATATAATTTACATATTTTGATATTGTAACCTTATTGATAAAAATTATAAGTAAAGTAAAAAAGGAAAAGAAAGAAGTCAATTTTTATGTTAAATAAAATAGTATTTGAATTATCATGAATAAGTGTTAGAGTAAGTTAGTATGCCCGTTTAACATAACCTGTCCTGTATGGAAAATCTCGCCTAATCGGGCCTGGTAAGTAATGAGAAGTAAATAATGGGAAAATGTATTAAGGTTTCCATATTTGTCCTTTTGTTTTAAAAATATTGGTGGCGTCCTATAAGTTAGGAATTTCTGTTTTTAGTAAGTCAGGGCGAATGCGTAAAAGGTAAGTAAAAGTTTAATATAAGGGGGGTAAAGAAAAGACCGTAACAGTGGCGACCCTGCCAGGATGACTCATATGGAATTTTCTGATATGGGTTTAGGCCTGATTGGAGGTACGAGACAGGTTGTGGTAACGGCGTATGTGTGAATAATTGTAGTCTTTAACATAAAATAAAAAAGTGTGTTTAACATGGCCGGGGCACAATCCGTAGTAATTAGTGAGGCGGGAGCAAATTCTACTCCCGTAGCAACTAAAATAAAAGAAAAGAGTATTCAATGAATGATATATTCAATTTCATGAGAGCAATGTCCGATGACATTAAGCAGAGTGTGAATATTAAGTTAGAAAGTAGCTTCCAGGTAGTAAATAGTCGTCATGTGTTAACAAATGATAACTATGATATTAAAAACTGTGATGTAATTAAAAATGGGGTATCAAAAAGTGATACAGTAAATAATAGTGGTGATAATGAGAATAGAATAAGAGTTGAGGTTGATCAAAGATTGCTAGTTAGTGTTCATGATTTAGAAAGGGAGTATAGAGATAGTTTAATTATAGAGGGTGAACAGGGGGCAAATTTTTCTGAGGTCAAATGTGAAGCAGAGGTTTCACCAATGTTGTATGAGGACAAAGTTTCCTCCGGTAGTTGTGTGGAAGACGAGGTGTCTTCAAATGGTCCCTTTATTTTTTGTGATGGTCTTGGAAGTGCCAAGACGAATAGTAAGTTTTGTGTTGCCCTTTGTGTGGAGTGAGAATATTAAATGGTGTGGTATTGAAAGTGATTATGAGAGAGAGAGATATAGTGGTAGAAATATTTAAGGTGAATAGAGAGTTAATACAGAGTTTAAATAGTGAGAGTTGGTAGAATTAAAAACTTACCTTGTGAAGTAATTAGCACTGTAGAAAATGATGATTATTTTGACAATATTGAGAATAAATACTTACCTGGTGATAAAATTGGAGTTCTAATAGCAGATGTTGGCTATGATAAAGAGATAATAACATATTTAATGGGAATAACAAAAAATACTGACGGAGACAGAACTAAGATCACAAATGTAGACGGGCTTTATGAATTAATGGTAGACACAAATGTAGTTAATTATTGTATTAATGTAATTAACGAAAGTCGTCATTGTAATGATCATTACCGTATAGTGTATGTGGATAAAAATGATTTATGTTATAAATATATCAGATATTTACGTGATGATGGAGGCTAAATATAAACTCAATGAACGGACATTTTAAATATTTTAGTTTATGGTAATTACTTGGCTGATTTAGGTATTGAAGTGTGGTAAATAATAAAAACTATGACGAAAATTTGTAAATAAATGTGTTAGTGTTAAATGTATTGTGTCAAGATTATATTGTCGGAATGTAGATTATAGTTTATGTAACAAGGTTTGTAGTATGCTATAATAATAATAATACTTTATTTTGCTAAAAAAGTAATAGAAGGTACTAAGGAATTTATTTTGAATTATGTGTTTAAATTAAAAGTGTTTTAAATAATGTAATTAAAGCCAAATTGTCTTGAGTGGAGGTGGTATTAAAGTAATTTAAAAGGTTAATTTTATTAAGGAAACCAAATTAATTTTGATATGAATTGTAACAGACAGTAATTGACTAGTATGTCAGCACTAAAAGATTTATAGAAACCAAAAAATTGAAGGAAGTATAGGTGTTAGTAGTGTTGTAATCAGAATGTTGAGACTGAGTTAGTGTTTATAAAACCAGTCTGGCAAACAACTGTTAATGTAAACAGGTATGTTGTCTGTTGTGTGACTAATGTTTACAGGTTGATGTTTGTTTCATGTTTGAGTTGACAACAACAAGAATGTTGTAGTTGGATGAATCAGTGCCATGAGCAAAATCTTATTATGAAACAAAAGAAATGTAAGATGTGATGAAATGAAGTTAAATTTTTTGTAATTATTTCAATGTAATGAAATAACGTAGTGTTTTGATTGTAATGTAGCCAAAATTTATAGGAGATGATCTATCAATGTAGACTAATAAATGAAAGTGGAAGCATTTCAAATAATGTAATTAAAGTAATTGAAATTGTTTGAATATATGAAAAGACTAAATTAAATTCGAGTTGGCCTTGGATTGACTTAATAATGTGAATTTTAGTGATACGTCTAAACTTATTTTGATTTGAATTTTAACTGTAATGGTAAATTAAATAATTATTGATGAAAACAATGACTGAAACATTCATTTAAAATTGAATATTGAAGGAAATGTTTGGGTAAAAAATAACCAAAAAATGTTTAGGTTGAGATAGTTTTTGTAAAATAAGATGTGCACAACTGTTAATGTAACCCTTATAAATGTCAATCTATGTTTTATGTTTTAACTGTAGATTCCCCACCTAAGTGTGGCCATGACCTCACCAGACCATGACCATGAAAGTAGTTAATTGTGACAAATCATAAATTTTACTTGATATAACCGGCTTGTGATTTGTTTTGTTTTGTTAACCCGGTGGTTTGTTAGTTTTAGTAGGGGGGTTATTTTTGGGGGAATCTACCAAATTTTGGAACAGAGCTATTTTCACCCAGATAGGGGGGTGGCAGTCCATTAGGGGCGTATCAATCACTACTAGTAAGTATAGTATACTGAATTTTTATTGTAACGCCGAAGCAAGGATGGGGTGGAATAAAAGAAAAAAATGTCCATCCCTTCCGCATCAGTCCTTGTGGAAGCAACTGGGTGCCACAGTCCAGGGGGGTAATAGTGAGTGTGGATTAGGGGGTGACTCAGTTACAGGTCACGAGGGAGATGTGATTACGGCTAGGATGAGGCCTGCGAGGGTCAAGAAGCCTAGTGCTGAACACAGTAGAATGTAACGGGTATCAGGGGTTAAGGGATATGTAGGGGGGTAGTAAAAAATATATATATATATAGTAGTTAAGAATAAAGATTCTTGAGGATAATTTGTATTTCTTAGCCATAATTGTTGTGATTTAATGTGATTCTGTATAATCAATGTGTTATTTTGGATGGGTAATATTGTACTGGGAACATTATTTAATTTGTATGGAAGGCATGTGTTCTAAGGCTAGGTAACTACAAACTTATATTGCTCTGTTAATATTGTATCTTCTAGGGTTAAGCTATTCTGTTGAAACCAATGTAACTTGTTGAAGATGAGTAGAAATCATTGTGATAGTGTATGAGCATGGGCTTGATGTTTAAATTTTAATTAATCAAGGTAACCGATGGACGATTTAGAAGTTATATAACAATGTAGCCAAATGCATATTATATTTTGTAATAAACATGAACCAGTACTTTGCAATTAATGAACCAGTACGACTAAGAGGAACCAATCAGTTGTGGATATGGAATAATGGAAGGCCATTTATTGATATTGTGATTAAATGTTTCACAATATTGGTGGTGACCTATAAGTTGGGAATCTTCTGTTTTTGGTAAGGCAGGGCGAATGCGTAAAAGGTAAGTAAAAGTTTAATATAAGGGGGGTAAAGAAAAGACCGTCACATATTATTATATATGTTATAATATTTTTAAAAATCTCGCCACCAATATTTTTAAAACAAAAGGACAAATATGGTAACCTTAATACATTTTCCCATTATTTACTTCTCATTACTTACCAGGTCCAATTAGGCGAGATTTTCTATACAGGACAGGTTATGTTAAACGGGCGTAATAACTTACTCTAACACTTATTCATGATAATTCAAATACTATTTTATTTAACATAAAAATTGACTTCTTTCTTTTCCTTTTTTACTTTACTTATAATTTGTATCAATAAGGTTACAATATCAAAATATGTAAATTATATATATACTCTACAAACCAGTACTCTCCTTAATGTTTTCTTTCTCCCCTTTTATTACCTCACTCACTCTCTCATTCTTTTTACACTTTGTTTTTAAACCCCACTGTTTGACATCTCATTATTTATTTGTGTACACTTTATAAAAAAATAAATGATGGGTTATTATTAGATGGACTGTTTTCGCAGCTGCTTATCTACACTTGGTCACATACTGCAATTACGTCTTTTTACTCCGACACCAAAGTTTGTTTTAAAACTTTTCGTATAACCGGTACTGTAGTTAGTTTACTGTTGTATTGTGCACTTTACTAGATAGGCCAATTATAGTACTTTCGGCCTATCTTGCACCCAAGGCCACCGTTTAACTTACGACCGCTCTGGTTGAAGACTGCTATCTGCTACTGGCTGATGCAGAAACTGGTGATAGACTGCTTACCGTGATTCACAAAGACTGCTGGAGAGCTGTTACGTAATATGTCTGGGCTGTGCTGCCTAGACATCAACAATAACACTGTATGTTGCTGGTTACAAGGGGCACCTCACAGGTGAATACTGGCAATTGAAAAATTTACTGATTTAACTTGAAACTATGGTAGCACACAATTTTGTACCGTTACAATACCCCCCCCCCCAATGATAGGTTGTATGCCGAAGCATACAAACTCTTATTGCCTAAAACCTAAGAGGATCAGTGAAAATATGGCGCCGCGACCCCCCTTAAAGCTCTACTAAAATCATGGGTACTTACCCCCCTAGTCTGGTGACTGCGGCAGCACCCATCCGACCTTACTGGACTTCTCTGCTTGAGATCCCAACACCATAAGATCGGGCAGATACCCGCCACAGTATCACCTGACTCTGAAACATCCAATTAAAAAATTAACAAAAAGGCCTTCCACTACTCCATATCCCCAACTGATTTGTTTCCTCTTAGCCGTACTGATTCATTAACAAAGTACTGGTTGACTTTAATTTTGGTAATATAAACTTACTGTATACTTACAGCTAAATCATATAAATTCCATACAAATTGAATAATGCTCACAATACATTATTATACACCTCCAAAATAACACGTTGATTAGCCCAAACATTTTTGATTATTTTTTACCCAAAAATTGCCTTCAGTTTTCAATTTTAAATGAACATTTCAATCATTACATTTTCATCAGTTATTATTTATTTTACGATTACAGTCAAAATTCAAATCAAAATACATTTAAACTCGTTATTAAAATTTACCTCTTCAATTAATTTAACTAAATATCACTATAATATTGACGACTCGGAACACTAAGTTTTTTATAAGTAAAAACGTAAAGTTTTACCTTACAGCCTAAACCAGCTTTCACATATAGAAGGCTTCATCAGAGGCTGTCGTAAGTAGCGCTGTTCGTCTTGTTGTTGGCGACGAGATAGTTTTTCAAAAGATCGAAGCTGTGTGTGTGTGTGGTGAGATGTGTTCGAATAATGCGTGCGATTTGAATTGTGTCTGTTCGTTTAGGATGTCGTTTTTATTTGTTTTTGTGTGTTTGTATATTTCTAATTGTTCTAGAGTGTCTAGTTTTCGGCCTTTTGTGTGTACGTGTAGTATGTTCATGTTATTGTCGATGTTTTTATATGTGTGGTTTGCTTCAATGAGGTGGTTTGCGAAGGTAGATTCTGTAGTGGTGTGGAGTGCTTTTGTGTGTTCAATGTATCTCTGTTTGAAGCTACGTCCTTCTGGCCTATGTAGAATTTATTGCAATTTGAACAATTTAGCTTATATACACCGGGTAGATCGAATTTGTTTTGTGCTTTGGGCATGCGTTTTGATAGTGTGTGTTCTGTTTTGTTAGTAGTTTTGTAAGCGATTCTGTATCCTGCTTTTTTGAATTTGTGGGCAATTTTTTCTGTTTGTTTGTTGATGTATGTTAGTGTTATGAATTTGTTGTTTTCTGTCTTTGTCTGTTGTTTGTTTTGTGTAGGAGTTTACTGACTATTGTTCTGTCATAACCGTTAGATTCTGCTAGATATTTTATCGTGTTTAGTTCGTCTTTGTAGTCTATTTCATCTAAGGGGATGTTGTTAAGTCTATGTATCATGGTTCTAAAAGCAGCTAGTTTGTGTTGTATTGGGTGATTGGAGGTGTTGTGTATTAGTGTGTCAGTTGTAGTTGGTTTCCTGTATATACTGAATTTGTGCCTGTGTTCTAGTTTCGTGATGGAGAGGTCTAAGAAGTTTATGGTATTGTTGTGTTCGTATTCTGTAAACATTCACAGAATTAGATTACAGTTGTATTTGTTAAGTGCAGATATTTGTATCGGCTGTGAAAAACTGACGAAGATATTGCAAACTATTGAAAAATTTGTGGTCTGACCTTAAAATAGTAGTCTCCCTTCCCCCAGTCAGATTCTTTTCTTTTTACAAAGGTTTTTAAAAATATATAAACACTTGGTATGTTTCACAATTTTTTATTTAACTCTTGACAGCTGTTTTAGCTTCTCAAGCAATTGTCAAAGAGATCAGTGAACAACTAAACAGAGGATGTTAGGGTGGTGAACATCTGTTTAGGGTGTGTATCCAGACATGTGTGGGGTGTGATAATGCATGTAATAATGCTGTTAATGTTAAAGTATACTGTATATAGTTTTAAATGTCTTAATGTAAAATAGTGGGCATTCTTTTATGAACTTGATATTAATGTTGTTTAACAATGTTAATGTGAATTACATTACTCCTTAGGGTAGACCAACAACTCTAAATACTGTTGTAATTATCAAAATCATTAAATTCACTCACAGTATATTGAAAAATTTGGGTATTACAAAAAGGTCAGTTCTTCAGTTGAAAGTGTTCTAAGTCGCAATGATAGTGGAGTACATGTAAATTCTCTTGGACAAGCTTTACTTTAATTAATGAATTCTAGGCATTGCTGAGTCCACCACCGCACATTCTATCATGGCCTCTGATAGGAACCGATGTCCTTTTCCTTCTTCTGATGGCACTACAGCTCACACAGCTCCTCAATTGGCCTTTTCTAAGCATCCTAGTCTAATGCCTCTCTCTGCAAACGCAAGCATTTATCATGTCTGTGTCATCCATTGCTGCACTATCCCTCCACCACATTTATGGTTTTCTTCTTAATTGACCCCTATACACTATTTTTTTAGACTGTCTTTCAGCATTTGCAGTACATGCCCCTCCCACTGGAGACTTAATTCTTACTGCTAGAGTCAGGCATCCAGCATTAGGTGATGCCAATGGCGTCCAGAGTATGCTGCAGGTGCTGGACCCCATAAAGCCTTGTTTTTTGAGGGTATCCTCCAGCTTTCCATGGTCACTAATAAGTGCTCTCAATCTGTTTCACATGACATTGGTGGGTGGATGTGCCATCCAGGAGGATGTGAGTTAGAGATTCTTTTTTTTGCTCATTGCAGGCTGTGCAGTCTGGAGAGGTGCTCAGTTGGATCTGGAACAAATATTGTTGCATGATTATATGTCCCATTCTGACCCTTGCTGCAAAGGTGGTGATTTCTCTTGGTGTCAGTGAAAAAACCAGTTGGGGCAGGTGTAGGTGAAAAAACCATTTCCCCATTTTCGTAGTTCTCTGTATCTCTCTCAGCACGGCACTCTTGAGCTTCAGTAGGGACATTGTGTGACGGTACAAAAGTCCGTCTTAGGGAATTATGTTATTCAGGAAATTTTATTGTATTTTTTATATTGTATTTTCATACATAAAATATGGTTAGAACAACTCCCAAGCATTAACCAAACGACACAGATTCAACAGTGTAAATCGGACCCAAGGTCAGAGCCTACGTGCATTCCACCACATACGTTATGTATAACAAATAGAAAGACAATAATGAAACGCAGTACAATCAGTGAAAACGTCATAAGTATGGCGTTAAACAAGGGCGTTAGCTATATGAAACAATGGAACGCTGACGACATAACACACACACACACATGCAAGAACGGAACCAGTTTTCCGCCCCATTGCACATCAGACATTCAGAGCGTTAACACGTAAAATTCGCTGGTAATTAATCGCCAGCAGAAGTGAGAAATAACAAAACGTAATTACAAGCAGTAATTTAGTGAACTATTAAGATGTAACAAATTAAATTCAGTGTGTGACAACAAAATAGACAGGATGCAGTAAAGCTTTCGGCGAACACCGGCCGGCAAAGAGTGGACATCTGGAGGAACAACGACACTTCAAAATACAGGAAAGTGCACATCTTATCTAAATTCATTATAATAAAATTTGAGCTCAAAATACAATTAAATTCAGTTAAAAATGTATCGTTGATCTATTTCTGGGACAAAATGAGTGTGTGTGAGAGTGGATGAAAGCAGGCATTTAAACAGACGAAAAGCCATGAGGTGTTGGTTTGTGTTTCGTAATAATAATAAATAATGTGTACACAATAAATACTGCAGTATAAAAGATATTCATGTTGCTTTCTGAAAGTAAAATGAAAGAAAAATTTATTATTATAAAATGAGGTTGATTAATGGTAACAGGCGGAAGTAAAGTAAGACACCATTTTGGTTAATGTTACAAGACACAATAATTGTTGATGTTCATAAATGTAAAAAACAATGCAGTATCATTAAACAAAGTTTTATATACCATCAATACTGTTGTTTAAAAACATTATTTCAAGACCCAGCTCAGTCTCTAATTTCGGTTAAAGAACTCTGGACCTTGCAAAGAAAGAAAACACATGGCAGTGAACCATGTGCCTCAACCCATAATTATGGTAAGTACGATAAAAAATAAATTCGTTAATTATCAAGGTAAACCATGTCACCAAGAATAAAATTAATTTATTTATTTGTATTGTTAATAAGTTAACAAATGACGACCCGAACTAGGGACTTAGTTTATTCTATAACAAATGGTGCCCGAACTGGTGACTATATAAAATATTTTTACATAACAAGCCCAAATATAGAGACAGAGCGGGTATTGAAGTGAGGGGTATTATAATTATAGGTTATGTTGTGACGTCTGTAGAAAGCAACAGTTCATTAAAATTTTGTAACAATGGCAAACAATAGTGAAATAAGCGTAACAGAATCAGAAATAATGGGTGAAAGTATTCACTCGACACCAGCCCCAACAAAAAGAGCTGAGGCGAATGACGTGATAAAAATGATGAGATTACTTTTTGATGAGCAAAATACAAGATTAGACAATTTTAATGATAAGATTAACCAATTTGATGAGAAAGTCAGTGACATGAAAAATGAAATACAAAGACAAAATTGTAATTTTGATAAAAGAATAAAGGAAATCGAGACACGGTTAGATAAGATAGAGTTAGAAAATAAGAGGGAAATACACAAATTAGATATAAACAAAGATGACAAGGTAAGTAGTGGTAAGAATTATGATAAAATAAATAAAAATATGGTAATAGAAGTTAATAGTGTGGATGTTGGTAGTGATAAGGAGATTTTAATGAGAGTAGAGGTTAATGGTGAGGAGATAGTTGTTGATGAGATTGAAAGAGGGGGTAAGGAGAGTTTAAGTGAGTATGGTGGGCAGAGGGCAAATTTTCCCAGTGGTATAGGCGGAGTGAAGACTCCACAAATGTTGTTTGAGGACGAAGGTTCCTCTAGAATTTATGTGGGAGTCATGTGGTCTCCAAATGACCCCTTAGTTTTTTGTGTTGATGTACCTGGTGAAGCCAGGAGGTGTTTTTATGAAGTAGTAGTGCCCTATGCAAATATAGAAAGAGAGCATGTAGCCTGGTGTGATAGAGAGAGATGTTTTGAAAGTGAGAGGTATTGTGAGAGAAATAGAGATTTTTAAGATAAGTAGAAACTATGAAGAATTTATGGAAATATTAGGTGGAGAGAGAAGTAATAAAAATAAATACTTACCTTGGGTGGAAGCTGAGATAACAATAGTGGGAGATGATAATGAAAATGATGACTTGATAGCTTACCTGATTGTGAAAAATAATACAGAAGGTGACATAACCATACCCGATCATGAATTATATGAGTTTGCGGAAAATGATAAAAATTTGAATAGTTGGTACATTTATAATGATGATATAATGTATTTAATAATAAATAAGTTGTATAGACCTAGGATAAGATTATTGTTCAATGATGGAGGATAAATATATTATTGTGTTATGAACATTTAATTATGTGATAGTGTAGTTTCAAGATGGACTGTTTTTATGAATTCATTTATGGTAAATGATTAAATGATAATTTGGATTGTATATTTTTGTGTGTTGATGTCAGTGTATTTGTGTATTTTTGATGTTGTGTATTTTATGTATTTTTTATGTAAACCATGTACTGTAGAATTTTAAATAATTGAAGAAAGTTTGATAATGAATTTTGTAACGGTACAGAATTGTGTGCTACCATAGTTTCAATTTAAATCAGTAAATTTATAATTGCCAGTATTCACCTGTGAGATGCCCCTTATAACCAGCAACATACAGTGTTATTGTTGATGTCTGGACTGCCCAGCTCAGACGTGTTACGGAATACCTTGCCAGCAGCAGTCTTTGTGTGTGAATCACAGTAAGAACCTTGTCACCATAGTTTTTGCATCAGCCAGTAGCAGATAGCAGTCTTCAACCAGAGCGGTCATAAGTTAAACGGTGGCCTCGGGTGCAAGATAGGCCGAAAGTACTATAATCGGCCTATCTAGTAAAGTGCGCAATACAACAGTAAACTAACTACAGTACCGGTTATACGAAAAGTTTTAAAACAAACTTTGGTGTCGGAGTAAAAAGACATAATTGCAGTATGTGACTAAGTGTAGATAAGCAGCAGCGAAAACAGTCCATCTAATAATAACCCATCATTTATTTTTTTATAAAGTGTACACAAATAAATAATGAGATCTCAAACAGTGGGGTTTAAAAACAAAGTGTAAAAAGAATGAGAGAGTGAGTGAGGTAATAAAGGGGGAGAAAGAAAACATTATGGAGAGTACTGGTTCGTATAGTGTATATATAATTTACATATTTTGATATTGTAACCTTATTGATAAAAATTATAAGTAAAGTAAAAAAGGAAAAGAAAGAAGTCAATTTTTATGTTAAATAAAATAGTATTTGAATTATCATGAATAAGTGTTAGAGTAAGTTAGTATGCCCGTTTAACATAACCTGTCCTGTATGGAAAATCTCGCCTAATCGGGCCTGGTAAGTAATGAGAAGTAAATAATGGGAAAATGTATTAAGGTTTCCATATTTGTCCTTTTGTTTTAAAAATATTGGTGGCGTCCTATAAGTTAGGAATCTTCTGTTTTTAGTAAGTCAGGGCGAATGCGTATAAGGTAAGTAAAAGTTTAATATAAGGGGGGTAAAGAAAAGACCGTAACAGTGGCGACCCTGCCAGGATGACTCATATGGAATTTTCTGATATGGGTTTAGGCCTGATTGGAGGTACGAGACAGGTTGTGGTAACGGCGTATGTGTGAATAATTGTAGTCTTTATATAAAGGGTATTTAACATAAAATAAAAAAGTGTGTTTAACATGGCCGGGGCACAATCCGTAGTAATTAGTGAGGCGGGAGCAAATTCTACTCCCGTAGCAACTAAAATAAAAGAAAAGAGTATTCAATGAATGATATATTCAATTTCATGAGAGCAATGTCCGATGACATTAAGCAGAGTGTGAATATTAAGTTAGAAAGTAGCTTCCAGGTAGTAAATAGTCGTCATGTGTTAACAAATGATAACTATGATATTAAAAACTGTGATGTAATTAAAAATGGGGTATCAAAAAGTGATACAGTAAATAATAGCGGTGATAATGAGAATAGAATACGAGTTGAGGTTGATCAAAGATTGCTAGTTAGTGTTCATGATTTAGAAAGGGAGTATAGAGATAGTTTAATTATAGAGGGTGAACAGGGGGCAAATTTTTCTGAGGTCAAATGTGAAGCAGAGGTTTCACCAATGTTGTATGAGGACAAAGTTTCCTCCGGTAGTTGTGTGGAAGACGAGGTGTCTTCAAATGGTCCCTTTATTTTTTGTGATGGTCTTGGAAGTGCCAAGACGAATAGTAAGTTTTGTGTTGCCCTTTGTGTGGAGTGAGAATATTAAATGGTGTGGTATTGAAAGTGATTATGAGAGAGAGAGATATAGTGGTAGAAATATTTAAGGTGAATAGAGAGTTAATACAGAGTTTAAATAGTGAGAGTTGGTAGAATTAAAAACTTACCTTGTGAAGTAATTAGCACTGTAGAAAATGATGATTATTTTGACAATATTGAGAATAAATACTTACCTGGTGATAAAATTGGAGTTCTAATAGCAGATGTTGGCTATGATAAAGAGATAATAACGTATTTAATGGGAATAACAAAAAATACTGACGGAGACAGAACTAAGATCACAAATGTAGACGGGCTTTATGAATTAATGGTAGACACAAATGTAGTTAATTATTGTATTAATGTAATTAACGAAAGTAGTCATTGTAATGATCATTACCGTATAGTGTATGTGGATAAAAATGATTTATGTTATAAATATATCAGATATTTACGTGATGATGGAGGCTGAATATAAACTCAATGAACGGACATTTTAAATATTTTAGTTTATGGTAATTACTTGGCTGATTTAGGTATTGAAGTGTGGTAAATAATAAAAACTATGACAAAAATTTGTAAATAAATGTGTTAGTGTTAAATGTATTGTGTCAAGATTATATTGTCGGAATGTAGACTATAGTTTATGTAACAAGGTTTGTAGTATGCTATAATAATAATAATAATACTTTATTTTGCTAAAAAAGTAATAGAAGGTACTAAGGAATTTATTTTGAATTATGTGTTTAAATTAAAAGTGTTTTAAATAATGTAATTAAAGCCAAATTGTCTTGAGTGGAGGTGGTATTAAAGTAATTTAAAAGGTTAATTTTATTAAGGAAACCAAATTAATTTTGATATGAATTGTAACAGACAGTAATTGACTAATATGTCAGCACTAAAAGATTTATAGAAACCAAAAAATTGAAGGAAGTATAGGTGTTAGTAGTGTTGTAATCAGAATGTTGAGACTGAGTTAGTGTTTATAAAACCAGTCTGGCAAACAACTGTTAATGTAAACAGGTATGTTGTCTGTTGTGTGACTAATGTTTACAGGTTGATGTTTGTTTCATGTTTGAGTTGACAACAACAAGAATGTTGTAGTTGGATGAATCAGTGCCATGAGCAAAATCTTATTATGAAACAAAAGAAATGTAAGATGTGATGAAAGAAGTTAAATTTTTTGTAATTATTTCAATGTAATGAAATAACGTAGTGTTTTGATTGTAATGTAGCCAAAATTTATAGGAGAGGATCTATCAATGTAGACTAATAAATGAAAGTGGAAGCATTTTAAATAATGTAATTAAAGTAATTGAAATTGTTTGAATATATGAAAAGACTAAATTAAATTCGAGTTGGCCTTGGATTGACTTAATAATGTGAATTTTAGTGATACGTCTAAACTTATTTTGATTTGAATTTTAACTGTAATGGTAAATTAAATAATTATTGATGAAAACAATGACTGAAACATTCATTTAAAATTGAATATTGAAGGAAATGTTTGGGTAAAAAATAACCAAAAAATGTTTAGTTTGAGATAGTGTTTGTAAAATAAGATGTGCACACAACTGTTAATGTAACCCTTATAAATGTCAATCTATGTTTTATGTTTTAACTGTAGATTCCCCACCTAAGTGCGGCCATGACCTCACCAGACCATGACCATGAAAGTAGTTAATTGTGACAAATCATAAATTTTACTTGATATAACCGGCTTGTGATTTGTTTTGTTTTGTTAACCCGGTGGTTTGTTAGTTTTAGTAGGGGGGTTATTTTTGGGGGAATCTACCAAATTTTGGAACAGAGCTATTTTCACCCAGATAGGGGTGGCAGTCCATTAGGGGCGTATCAATCACTACTAGTAAGTATAGTATACTGAATTTTTATTGTAACGCCGAAGCAAGGATGGGGTGGAATAAAAGAAAAAATGTCCATCCCTTCCGCATCAGTCCTTGTGGAAGCAACTGGGTGCCACAGTCCAGGGGGGTAATAGTGAGTGTGGATTAGGGGGTGACTCAGTTACAGGTCACGAGGGAGATGTGATTACGGCTAGGATGAGGCCTGCGAGAGTCAAGAAGCCTAGTGCTGAACACAGTAGAATGTAACGGGTATCAGGGGTTAAGGGATATGTAGGGGGGGTAGTAAAAAAAAAAATATATATATATATAGTAGTTAAGAATAAAGATTCTTGAGGATAATTTGTATTTCTTAGCCATAATTGTTGTGATTTAATGTGATTCTGTATAATCAATGTGTTATTTTGGATGGGTAATATTGTACTGGGAACATTATTTAATTTGTATGGAAGGCATGTGTTCTAAGGCTAGGTAACTACAAACTTATATTGCTCTGTTAATATTGTATCTTCTAGGGTTAAGCTATTCTGTTGAAACCAATGTAACTTGTTGAAGATGAGTAGAAATCATTGTGATAGTGTATGAGAATGGGCTTGATGTTTAAATTTTAATTAATCAAGGTAACCGATGGACGATTTAGAAGTTATATAACAATGTAGCCAAATGCATATTATATTTTGTAATAAACATGAACCAGTACGACTAAGAGGAACCAATCAGTTGTGGATATGGAATAATGGAAGGCCATTTATTGATATTGTGATTAAATGTTTCACAATATTGGTGGTGACCTATAAGTTGGGAATCTTCTGTTTTTGGTAAGGCAGGGCGAATGCGTAAAAGGTAAGTAAAAGTTTAATATAAGGGGGGTAAAGAAAAGACCGTAACATATTATTATATATGTTATAATATTTTTAAAAATCTCGCCACCAATATTTTTAAAACAAAAGGACAAATATGGTAACCTTAATACATTTTCCCATTATTTACTTCTCATTACTTACCAGGTCCAATTAGGCGAGATTTTCCATACAGGACAGGTTATGTTAAACGGGCGTAATAACTTACTCTAACACTTAATCATGATAATTCAAATACTATTTTATTTAACATAAAAATTGACTTCTTTCTTTTCCTTTTTTACTTTACTTATAATTTTTATCAATAAGGTTACAATATCAAAATATGTAAATTATATATATACTCTACAAACCAGTACTCTCCTTAATGTTTTCTTTCTCCCCTTTTATTACCTCACTCACTCTCTCATTCTTTTTACACTTTGTTTTTAAACCCCACTGTTTGACATCTCATTATTTATTTGTGTACACTTTATAAAAAAATAAATGATGGGTTATTATTAGATGGACTGTTTTCGCAGCTGCTTATCTACACTTGGTCACATACTGCAATTACGTCTTTTTACTCCGACACCAAAGTGTGTTTTAAAACTTTTCGTATAACCGGTACTGTAGTTAGTTTACTGTTGTATTGTGCACTTTACTAGATAGGCCGATTATAGCACTTTCGGCCTATCTTGCACCCAAGGCCACCGTTTAACTTATGACCGCTCTGGTTGAAGACTGCTATCTGCTACTGGCTGATGCAGAAACTGGTGATAGACTGCTTACTGTGATTCACAAAGACTGCTGGAGAGCTGTTACGTAATATGTCTGGGCTGTGCTGTCTAGACATCAACAATAACACTGTATGTTGCTGGTTACAAGGGGCACCTCACAGGTGAATACTGGCAATTGAAAAATTTACTGATTTAACTTGAAACTACGGTAGCACACAATTTTGTACCGTTACAATACCCCCCCAATGAGAGGTTGTATGCCGAAGCATACAAACTCTTATTGCCTAAAACCTAAGAGGATCAGTGAAAATATGGCGCCATGACCCCCCTTAATGCTCTACTAAAATTATGGGTACTTACCCCCCTAGTCTGGTGACTGCGGCAGCACCCATCCGACCTTACTGGACTTCTCTGCTCGAGATCCCAACACCATAAGATCGGGCAGATACCCGCCACAGTATCACCTGACTCTGAAACATCCAATTAAAAAATTAACAAAAAGGCCTTCCACTACTCCATATCCCCAACTGATTTGTTTCCTCTTAGCCGTACTGATTCATTAACAAAGTACTGGTTGACTTTTCTCAAAGTACTGGTTGACTTTAATTTTGGTAATATAAACTTACTGTATACTTACAGCTAAATCATATAAATTCCATACAAATTGAATAATGCTCACAATACATTATTATACACCTCCAAAATAACACGTTGATTAGCCCAAACATTTTTGATTATTTTTTACCCAAAAATTGCCTTCAGTTTTCAATTTTAAATGAACATTTCAATCATTACATTTTCATCAGTTATTATTTATTTTACGTTTACAGTCAAAATTCAAATCAAAATACATTTAAACTCGTTATTAAAATTTACCTCTTCAATTAATTTAACTAAATATCACTATAATATTGACGACTCGGAACACTTAAGTTTTTTATAAGTAAAAACGTAAAGTTTTACCTTACAGCCTAAACCAGCTGTCACATATAGAAGGCTTCATCAGAGGCTGTCGTAAGTAGCGCTGTTCGTCTTGTTGTTGGCGACGAGATAGTTTTTCGAAAGATCGAAGCTGTGTGTGTGTGGTGAGATGTGTTCGAATAATGCGTGCGATTTGAATTGTGTCTGTTCGTTTAGGATGTCGTTTTTATTTGTTTTTGTGTGTTTGTATATTTCTAATTGTTCTAGAGTGTCTAGTTTTCGGCCTTTTGTGTGTACGTGTAGTATGTTCATGTTATTGTCGATGTTTTTATATGTGTGGTTTGCTTCAATGAGGTGGTTTGCGAAGGTAGATTCTGTAGTGGTGTGGAGTGCTTTTGTGTGTTCAATGTATCTCTGTTTGAAGCTACGTCCTTCTGGCCTATGTAGAATTTATTGCAATTTGAACAATTTAGCTTATATACACCGGGTAGATCGAATTTGTTTTGTGCTTTGGGCATGCGTTTTGATAGTGTCTGTTCTGTTTTGTTATTAGTTTTGTAAGCGATTCTGTATCCTGCTTTTTTGAATTTGTGGGCAATTTTTGCTGTTTGTTTGTTGATGTATGTTAGTGTTATGAATTTGTTGTTTTCTGTCTTTGTCTGTTGTTTGTTTTGTGTAGGAGTTTACAGAATACGAACACAACAATACCATAAACTTCTTAGACCTCTCCATGCCATAAACTTTACGTTTTTACTTATAAAAAACTTGGTGTTCAGAGTCGTCAATATTATAGTGATATTTAGTTAAGTAACGGACACGTCATGGACAACGAAATCCAAGAAATTAATTTAATTACCAAATTAATTTAATTTAATTCAACTCCTAATAATATCAATCTCATTTGTTCAAAACAATTTCATTTACATTAATTACATTTTACAAAATGATCCTACATAAAAATATTACCTACATTCCATCACATCTGATATTTCTTTTATTTCATAATAGAATCTGCTCATAGCACTGATTCATCAGACTACAACAGTTATCAACTTCAACACATGGCTGTAAACATTGGTCAAAACATACACTATAACTGTTTACATCAACAATGGTCTGGAAGACTTGTTTTATAAACAGACTCAGACTCAACATTCTGGGTTACATCACCACTAATACATGTACTTCCTTCAATTTTCAAGTTAGACAACTCTTTTGGTGTTGACATATTAATAAATTTCACATTTTTAAATTGGTTTCATTCCAACTCAATACGTTTTAAATAAATACGTTATTTAAAACTCTTTTAATTTAAACACACAATACAAAACAAAATTCCTTCACACCTCCTGTTAATTATTTTATCAAAATAAAATAGCATTATTATTATAACCTACTACAAACATTGTTACATAAACTATTGTATACAATCTACCAATATACCCTGACACAATACATTTAACACGAACACATTTATTTACAGATTTTCGTCATATCCAATTATTAGTTATCACACTTCATTACATAAATCAGCCAAGTAATTACCATTGACTCAAATGATTAAATGTTCATTCTTAAAATGTCTAGCCACCATCATCGAAAATTAGTCTTTTCTTCACATAACATTGTTCAATTTTATTTGTACACATCATATGGCTATCTCTTGTTATAACCATAAAATTTTGTTTTTTCCATTGTACCATAATAATAATACATAGGGTTACCACCCATTATAATTTTATCATAAATCATGTCTAGATTAGTATTATTTGTCCGGTCTCCGTCAGTATTTATTGTTACAATTACATCATTATCACAATTGTCGTCAGCTGTTACTAATACGCTGACCCTCACTACAGGCAAGTGCACATTATTATCATCAATATAATTATTGTTTATTAAACAAGGTAAGTCTCTATTATTTTTAATATAATAATTTCTTTCCATATTTATTTCCACTACTAATTTATACTTACTTTACTGTCTCTTGCTATCATACAATTCTGTACCGTTACAATACCCCCCAATGAGAGGTTGTATGTCGAAGCATACAAACTCTTATTGCCTAAAACCTAAGAGGATCAGTGAGGATATGGCGCCGCAACCCCCCTGAACTCTCTACTAAAATCATGGGCACTTACCCCCCTAGTCCGGTGACTGCGGCAGCACCCGTCCGACCCTACTGGACTTCTCTTCACGAGATCCCAACACCATAAGCTCGGACAGATACCTGCCACAGTATCGCCTGACTCTGAAACGTTTAATTAAAATATCAATAAATGGCCTTCAATTATTCCATATCCACAACTGATTGGTTCCTCTTAGTCGTACTGGTTCATTGACAAAGTACAGGTTCTTTTATTTACAAAGTACTGGCTTAGTTTTTAATTTTCATAATATAAACTTACTGTCTACTTACCGCTAAATCATATAAATTCCATACAAATTAAATAATTTTCACAATACATTACTGCCCCTCCAAAATAGCACATTGATTCACCCAAACATTTTTGATAATTTTTACCCAAAAATTTCCTTCAGTTTTCAACTTAAACATTGCTTTCATCAATTATTATTTATTTTACAATTATAATCAAAATGAATTTAAACGTATCACTAAAATTCACATTATTAAGTTAATCCAAGGCCAACTCGAATTTAATTTAGTCTCTTCATATATTCAAAACAATTTCAATTACTTTAGTTACATTATTTAAAATGCTTCCACTTTCATTTATTAGTCTACATTGATAAATCCTCTCCTATAAATTTTGGCTACATTACATTCAAAACACTACGTTATTTCATTACATCGAAATAATTACAAAAATTTTATGTTGATTTCATCACATCTTCCATTTCTTTTGTTTCATAATAAGATTTTACCCATGGCAATGATTCATTCAAATACAACAGCTATCAACTCTGAGCATGACTGTAAACATTCGTCACACAACAGACAACATGCCTGTTTACATTAACAGTTGTACTCAACATTCTGATTACAACACTACTGACACATATACTACCAACACTTCCTTTAATTTTCTGGTTTCTATAAATCTTTTAGTGCTGACATATTAGTCAATTACTATTTGTTACAATTCAAATCAAATTTAATTTTACTTCATTAATAAAATTAACCCTTTTTATTACTTTAATTCCACCTCTACTAAAAACAATTTAGCTTTAGTTACATTATTTAAAACACTTTTAATACAAACACACATGCAAAATTACATTCATTATTACCTCTCGTTAATTATTATTGTTAATTAACAAAATAAAATATTATTATTATAACATACCACAAACATTGTTACATAAACTATAATCTACATTCCAACAATATAATCTTGGCACAATACATTTGACACTAACACATTTATTTACAGATTTTCGTCATATCCAATTACTAGTTACCACACTTCATTACATTAAATCAGCCAAGTAATTTTACCATGGACTCAAATAATTAAATGTTCATTCAGTATTTCTCAACCACCATCATCGAAAATTAGTCTTCCTATCACATAACATTTTTCATTTTTATTTATATGTCTCATATGGATATCATTTGTATAATACCCATAAAAATTTGTTTTTTCCATTGTACCACAATAATAATACGTAGGGTTACCCCCCCATTATTACCTTATCATAAATCATGTCTACATTAATATTTTTTGTCAAGTCTCCGTCAGTATTTGTTATTACAATCACATCCTTTAATTTTTCATCGCTATAGGTGTCAGCTGTTACTAATATGCTGACCCTCACTACAGGTAAGTGTATGTTATTATCATCAATATAATCATTGTCATTGTTTACTACTGCACAAGGTAAATCTACATTGCTAATAATATAATCATTTCTCTCAATATTTATTCCCCCTACTAAACCTTCATAATCTCTACTTAATCTGAATAACTCAATCACTCTCTCTCTTTCTTTATTATCACTTTCAATACCACACCATTTCATACTCTCACTCCACACAGAGGGCAACACCACTAAATTATTTAAACACCATCTGGCCCTACCAGATAAACACAAAAAACTTATTTGACATTTTGAAGACCTTTTGTCTTCTACAAAAACTATCGAGGAACTCTTGTCCTCCAGCAACACTTGTGAAGCCTTTCCTTCACCTAAACCACAAGAAAAATTTGCCCTCTGTTCATACTCTACATTTAAACTACTTCTATACTCCCTTTCTGAATCATTACGATCACTAACTAACAATCCTCTAACCTCAACTAATTTTCTACTCTCCATATCACTACCCCTATTACTCAATTTATCATTATTATTTTCATTCAATAATATATCACTCTTGTTGACATCATCATGACTAACATTATTACTCCCCATATTTACGGCCACCTGTTTTACATTTAAACTAACCGCTTTCTGATTATTATTTGTATTGACCTCACTTACCTCGTTTTTTATCTCCGCTGCACTCAAACTAACACTGTTATTTGTAAAAGCATCATCATTATTCAATGTACCACTCTCTATCACCACGTTTTCAATTATGTCACCATTATTACTTGTGATATCGTGATTACTATCAATTTTACTTACCCCGTTAATTATTTCTTTATTACGTTTATTCATTTTATTAATCATGTCATCTAACATCGCGCTCTGTTCATCTAACATTGTTTTTTGTTTATCAAAACGTTTATGTATCTTATCAAATTGACTTTTTGCGCATAATTCATTAGATCGGCCCATGTTAGACCTACCCCGTTTTCCGGTACCTCGGCCATGCTTACGAAATACTATATAATACACTCTTATCAAAACTACAATAATACACATACGCCGTTACCACAACCTGTCTCGTACTTCCAATCAGGCCTAAACCCATATCAGAAAATTCTATATGAGTCATCCTGGCAGGGTCGCCACTGTTACGGTCTATTTCTTATCCCCCCTTATTATAAACTTTTACTTACCTTTTACTTCACTCGCCCTGACTTACCAAAAACAGAAGATTCCCAACTTATAGGTCGCCACCAATATTTTTAAACAAAAGGACAAATATGGAAATCTTAAAACACTCTCCCCTTTTTGTTTACCTTACTTACTTACCAGGTTCGTTTAGGCGAGATTTTTCATACAGGACAGGTTATGTTAACCGGGCGTAATAACTACTCTCTAGACATGGTTATCATCATACAAACTCTGAATTTATTTTAAGTCAAATAATTATTGATTATTATATTTATAGTAATACTACAGACCTGTTGAAAAGCAACAATATTCGGACACAAATTATACTATAGCCAACCAGTCTTTGACTATTTTCCCCATTTTGTTTACCCACTCGCTGTCTCACTCTCTTTAATTACCCCACTGTTTGAGATCTCATTCTTTATGGGTGTACACCTTCTATTGAAACAAGTAAATAATGGATTAATATTAAATTAAATATTTTTACTGTTATTTATCACCACATAATTGAATAATAACGGAATATGATATGGTAAATAAAATAAGATTTGTTTCAATATAAAACATGTGGTAGAGTAAGTTATTACGCCCATTTAATATAACCTGTCCTGTATGGAAAATCTCGCCTAACCGGACCTGGTAAGTAATGAGAAGTAAATAATGGGAAAATGTATTAAGGTTTCCATATTTGTCCTTTTGTTTTAAAAATATTGGTGGCGACCTATAAGTTGGGAATCTTCTGTTTTTGGTAAGTCAGGGCGAGTGAAGTAAAAGGTAAGTAAAAGTTTATAATAAGGGGGGTAAGAAATAGACCATAACAGTGGCGACCCTGCCAGGATGGCTCATATGGAATTTTCTGATATGGGTTTAGGCCTGATTGGAAGTACGAGACAGGTTGTGTTAATGGCGTATGTGTGAAGAATTATTGTAGTTTTTATATAAAGGGTATTACAATAAAAAAGTGTGTTTAACATGGCCGGGGCAAAATCCGTAGTAATTAGAGAGTCGGGAGCAAATTCCACTCCCGTAGAAACTAAAATAAAAGAAAGAGAAGTGTCAATAGATGATCTATTTCACTTGATAAAAAGTAGTTTCAAGGAAGTAAAAAATGATTTCATTGAAGTCAATGTTAAATTTGATGCACAAAATACAAAATTTGAAAATAACTTTAATGAATTAAATAAGCATCTTGATATACATGACCATAAAATTGATGAAATAAAAAGCGATATTAATAAGATTAAACTACAAAATTTTAATATCGAGAAACGTATAAATGATATAGATGAGCGATGCAATGTTATTCTTGAACAAGTAATTACAGTAAATGATAATTTAAAAAGCTTTGCAAGTAACAGTGGTAATATGCCAACAAATAGTGAAGAAATTAATAACAAGGTGAGTAATACCGATGATTATAATGATGTGTTAACAAGTGATAACAATGATATTAAAAATGGTGATGTAATTGAAAATGGGGTATCAAAAAGTGATACAGTAGATAACAGTAGTGATAATGAGAGTAGAATGAGAGTTGAGGTTGACCAGGGAGTGCTAGTTAGTGGTTATGATTTAGAAAGGGAGTATAGAGATAGTTTAAATGTAGAGTATGAACAGAGGGCAAATTTTTCTTATGGTATAGGTGAAGGAAAGACTTCACCAATGTTGCTGGAGGACAAGAGTTCCTCGATAGTTTTTGTAGAAGAAAAAGGTCTTCAAAATGTCAAATAAGTTGTTTGTGTTTATCTGGTAGGGCCAGATGGTGTTTAAATAATAAAGTGGTGATGCCCTCTGTGTGGAGTGAGAATATGAAATGGTGTGGTATTGAAAGTGATAATAAAGAAAGAGAGAGAGTGATTGAGTTGTTCAGATTAAGTAGAGATTATGAAGGTTTAGTAGTGGAAATAAATACGCTACCGTGAAATACCATGGAAGAAGTGCAACGTGTGTTCGGCAGGAAAACGCCAACAGAGTAACTATATGTAAACTCCTTATTAAAAGATTTTAAATTAAAAGAGCTCTTAATTATGGGATAATAAAATGAATGAATGGGAGCGTGTACAATTGCCTTTATTTAATATAATCTAATGAAACGTTTATTTTAAATAGGTTAAGTAAAACTGTGAATTTTGTTTTTGTCTTAATTAAATTGAGTATGTATCTCAACATTAATATTTGTTAGGCTTAAATCCTAATGGATACGGAATAATTGTGTCATTATTTACAAAAGAAAGATAGACTATCAAATAACATGTTTAATAAAAGCTGAGTTAATTAACAAACACAATGAGAGTTGCGTATATTAATGACGTAAACCCTAAATCACGCTTATAATTCACAGGTTCGTGTGAAGAACTCTGGCCTGTAAAAGGTAAGTAAAGTGTGTTTTATTAATTGGTAAAGAGTGTGTAATACCTCACTGTCAACTCATGATCTACAAACACACAAAATGCCTAGCTGTAGCCTATTTAAAATATTCTTCAAATACACTATTTTTACAGTAAACGGTATAACTCTCTCCAATACAACAATAAAACAGTATAACTGTTTTATAATTTTATATAAAATATACATAACATTTTCTATTACCAACCTAAAAATTAACCATCAGAAAAAAAACAAAAGCACTCTAATTTTGGTACTTCGTTTCATACTAAACAAAATTCACCCACTTTATAGGTAACATATATTCTTTACTGAAAACAAAAAAAAAACCTCAGTAACTTCAACAGCAGAACTATTGGGAAGATTGATTATTCATTGTAACCTATGACAGTGATCTAAACTTTGTCACAGAAGAACAGCGTTCACAATCTTTTATATGACTGGTGACCCAAGTCTAGAAAATTCCCTGAATCTATATAATGTTACTCGTCCCGTACAGCTACATTATTCATAGTAACCAAATTCACATATTGAGGTGAAAACAGCTTTCTCGGTTACTTACTGGCATATACAATTTTTAGTTGGTTTAGTGTTGTAAGAAAGTTATATCCAACTGTTTATTATAAAATTACAATTTGGAGAGCTGGGAAAAGATACAAGATGAAGCATAATACACTTTAAGCATAATAGTGTGTTATGCACTATTATGAAGCAACAAGATGAAGCATAATACAAATGGCTCCTGTTTGAATCGTCTGTATTCACATAATGAAATACACAAATTTATAAAAATTGATTTATACAGTCGAATAACTTTTACATTTTGAAATGTAATTGTTCAAAACAATTAACTTTTGCTTCTAAAATAGGAACAATGATGACTGTAATAATTACTAACTGCACAATCAACAAAGAAGTTGCCAAGTGCTTTTATCATATATGATCCAAAGATTAACTTGGTCATATGCATTATTCAAGACCTTTTGGAATTTAGACTAATACCAAATTTATTTGTAAATACTGTCTTACTATATGAAGTCACATAGTCTATTAACTGTATGGGGCTGATATTTTAAATGTTATTTAAGATACCGCTGAAAGGATCTTATTCTTGAACAGGCCAAGTGTCTTGTATACAAAATATGCAACTCCCTTTATTCATCACTTCATGGGACCCCGCAGACTTTCTAGATGTGTCTGGTTTATAAATAAATTATATTGCTGGTTCATCTTGAATGGTGAAGATCTTTCCTTCCCTTTTACCATAATATACATACAACATCAACAACGAAAGTTGCAGATGAAAGTGCAATATCATTCACCAGTCTGATGATAAAACACTGCCGATTACCTATTGCTGTGGTAATATCACGTTTTTCAAAATGTAGTCTCGTCAATCTCTATTTTTAAAGCCAGTAGATAATCATAAATGATTTTGTTATAACAAAATAATTGTAAAAATAGATTGTCAATAGTAAAATATGTAATTGTGTAATGCATATGAAACAATTCATTTTCTTACAATAAAAAGGGTAGATAATTTATATACAACGCTTAAATCAATGTCTGTAACCAAACTAAAATTACAGTCCAAGTTTGTGTATTTTAACAGAAATATACATTTTGCAACATAAATTACATTTTGATGATCCAGATCATAAGGGGGGAGGGGAGAAATGAGTTACTTTTTTGAATGGAACTATAAAAATAATGTGTAAATAATTTACTAAAGACAACAGTTTATAAAATATTTGTGTCCACATACAAAAATTATGCACACACAAACCAATACATTACTCTCAAATTCATACATTTGAGTCCCTGGAGAGAAATATCATCGAAATATAATTGTTTATAATAACTATTAGCATACATGGACAAAATTATTTAGATTCACGAACACCAAATTTTAATAATATACAGCGTACCCAAACCTACAATTTAGTACACAGATAAATGAGAAAAATTTATAATGGATGCAGATTAATCTTCTTTGCATTTTCACATTCATTTTAAAATCAAGACAAGATAATACGGTAGTTTATCATTCATGATATTCATCACTTAACACAACTTTAAGTGAAGAACCCAACGAATTTTGGAAGTGTTCATGAAGTAAGTTCACAAGTGAAAGTTTAATAACCAATATTAATTTAGTGCTGTGAAAAAAGAAGATGAACTATCAAAACAACTATGAACTTTTATGAAGAAAGTGGTGAATAATAGGTTATTTTTTTAAAGAAATGATAAATCTTTGTTTCAATTTACATTATTAAAATAAAATTACTGATTTTATATTTCTAGCCTACACAGTTTACACTAAAAGTGTATTTTAATTTATTAACCTGCAATAACGTAAATTATATCAACTGTGCCTGGGCAACCTGTTCCCCATGGAATTGCTTCATGTTATAACAAAGTATGTCACAAATGAGACCTGAACAGGTAGGCATGTGAAATGAACTGCAAGTCTACCATCTTCCAATTTATCATATTATCATAATAGAATTTGCCCAATGCCATCTGTTATTGTTAAATAAAAAAAAGAACTAACAAACAACTACAAACATTTTCTATGTAGTTTTAACAGATTCCGTAGACTATTAATGAAGCTGCCACAGTAAAACCGTCTTCAACACTGTGATCATTCGTGACCACTCATGCTGTAAATAAAACATGTATATAACACACTCCACTTGCGACCATAATGGGAGTATCAGCAAAAAATGTATGGAAATATCTACAGATGTTTGACTTTCTATCAACAGCTTCTGAAATGGACACTAATTTTTCGCGTAACGAACCAATCTAATGGTGAACAGCATATATCATTTCATGGTATACCCATTTCATTTTTATTACTCATGACAAAAACCGCAATTAAACAAAAATACACCCGCTACTCGTTCACAAGAAATTAGGTTAACAACACACTACGATTCACGTCTTACTACACGCCCCTCTCTAGGCACAGTCTGCACCTCATTCGTTTGGGAACACCATTTATAACTGCAACTCTTTTAACAAATAAGACTAGCAAAGCAGTACATAAAAGATACTGAAAATGCTTTCAATCCAAACAACAATATCAGTTTTTAGAGCTGCCGTGAATGTGTGTAATCAAACTAAACCCCGCCTACTGGCTGCCAACGGTAGTTTTCATTGGTTGGCGTGATAGTGGAACCGTCATATCCCCTCCACACCCAACTACGAACTTGATTGCCTTTTCCTTTGAGTTCAATCAAATTCTCCGCACTCAATCTACTCTCAGTTTGCAGCGTAACTGTATTAGAATTACGGAAACAGAACCGTTTTTAGTTGAGTGTTAGTTAAAAGCGGCACTTAGTAAGAGGTCTGGTTAGTTAGTAACGTTTCTCAGGTTTGCTCAAACCAAATAAACGTTTAACAGCAAGTAATAAGATACTAGAATGTTCGATACAAGCACGTTAATAAACGTTCTTAATTTTACTGACATAATTTTAATTTTCAATACGTACACTTGACGTTTAAGTCTCTGCGTAATGGGCATGAGTTGTTACTCCCACTCAGTAATCTATCGATTGTGTAGCTTTTCTATAGTGTGACGTCATGTCCAATCAGGGCAACGGAATTCCTGTTTTGAGTTCTGTGGCCCCCGTAGGACATAGGCACGTTACACCATGGGTAAGTGTTTTCAGATTGCACATTTTGTTCATTGCATTTTCACACAGAAAACGAACTGCATGCTAACTGTATGTTGCATTGATAATAACAGAATAATCTTAAGGCTTTTAAACTGACGATAACTTTATTGCAGCTGTTTTTAACAGCTTAACAAAATGACCTTTTTAGTTGAGACGTTACTGCTTATAGCCTAGTGTTGAATCACACTTAACAACCTATTCTAAACTTGAATTTTCACTTGTTATGTATCACTGAAGGCACAAATGTTCTTCACAACATACGTACTTCTAAAACACAACTGCGATATCTTCACGTGAGCTGGATCCTGGCTGTTGTCATTGTAGGGCATCCCCCTCCCTCAATTTCATGAATCCCCTCTCTCTTCCCCTTTTTGCCCCTCTACAGTTCTTTTGGTCTTACCCCTCCCACCTGCACACACTAGATCTAGCCATTGGATGGCCCTCGCAATCAGAAACGGGGAGGGGGATTGGAGTAGTGCCCGAGTACAATTTTAGGTTGTCTGGATAAGTTGCTTTTTTTGATGACTCTTTTTAAGAAGTCTGTTTTTGGAATTAAGGGTTTGTAGCCCAGACGAATAGAATGTTGATACCCTTACATGAAAGCCATTAAACTACGCTTACGTCTGTTTGTAAACACTAATTTAACTAGATAATGTACGTTTTTGAAATTAATGCGTCAAACCTAACACATTGCTTACGTATTGCTTGTTTATAAGCTATTTTTATTCATATTGATTATGGAAATAGGAAGTGGTTCAGCTTGTCAAGCAAACATGTTTGCATAATTAATTACTGTTATTCACAATTGATAGTTGGCAATACTTACCGTACTATATTTAATATGGATTAATGTATAAAATTTATAAATGTTTGTATTTCGCGCACACAGAAATTAGCTAACATACCTTATTCTTTACATTTTAATTATGCAATATAGTATATTAAAATAATTTGAATTATAGCCTCCAGTTAGTCTTTGATTTGTTCCATTAAAGGTTATTCTAGACAGTGAATAGTATTGATTTTAAAATAATAACAGAACGATTGTATATATGTAATTACTTTTAAACATACCCATTTAGCTTGTTGGCAGACATGAAGAAGATGCTGTAAGCGCTTCGCAATTATGGCAACATTGTATTGGCAAATGAAAATGGCCGTTTACCTTATATTTTTAAGGACATAATGCAGTATTGTAATTAATGAGTAGTAACATTTATAATGTTTTAACGTTCCTACCGTACACGGTATTAATTTTTAATGTAAATGTCGTTTTAAGCGGAATATAACAAATGACGTATAGTGTAGTGCACAGTTTTAATTCAGAAAATGAAATACGAAAAAGAAGGCATTCACAGACTAGACCTGTTTGTTTATTATTTTTAAGTTCAGGCCTAAACGATAATTCAGTGTTTATAAATTTTTTAGTTCAGTTTATTACATAATTTTAAGTAGTGATGTTTTTTTAAGTAAGGTGAGTTAATTTTGTGAGTGATAATCGTCAGTATTAGTGTTGTTTACATTGTCTCTTATGTAGTTAAGTTAGTGACTTACCATTTAGGAGAGGTTAAAACTAATACTGTTTATGTTTTTGTCGGTTTAAAGCTTTGTTGGGTAACCCTTTGTTGTTTAATGTTATGATTCCATTATTTTCAAACAACTGTTGTCGTAGCTAAATTTGAGTTTAATCTGCGTTTATAGAATGACATATCGTTTTGCATTCCTTCAAAATATTTTGTGCTTTGAATTGAAGGCAGAAGTAGCTATAATGAATTGGTGTTTCATGTAAAAATTTGGAGAAGTGTAAAAATTATTTGGATAAATTGAGGTTAGGAAATTGCTTTTTTTATTTTGTTTAAGAAGGAGAACTGTATAAAGTATGTGCTGAAACAGTTACTATAATCTTTGTTATTACTTAATTGCACACTACTATTAAATTGCTTATATATTTTGCTATAAATTGTAATGTTTATAGGTCCCTGTGTAGTATTTTCTTAGTAGGGTATAACTAACATAACCAAGTTTCATTTAAATCGCATGTTTTTCTATCAATATAAAAAAGTTAAGAATGATCAATCCAGTTGTAGAATCCTCAAGAATAAAGTATTCATTTATTAATACAATTAAATAAAGTAACAGGTGTTTGTACGCATAACAAACAAGTATAATACGATAGTACAGCAGGTTAACTGTAACTGTATAGTGTATCACTTCTAGTGAGTTTAAAAATGATTTGTTGAATTAAAATAGTGTGAAATTTTCATAATTTTGAGGGAATCTTAGAGATTTATATGAATTTATATGCTTAAACTTACATTTTATATATCCCAATAAAAGAAAGTATATATATATGGTTTATTAAAATTGTTCAGCTATGGGATTTTGTATTTAACTAGCAATGTAATTTAATTGTATTTCTTCTTTGTTTAAGAGGAAAATGTAATAAATGTATACACAACACACTTCTCTTGGCAAGTTAAGAGAGATTGTTTTTTGTTTTCCTTCTTCGCTCATTAATAAAGTAAGGAAAGGAAAAATTTGAAAGATTTAATCATGTGCTATAGTTGTTCAGCAGTAGAAGTCTGCCAGGTTCGTAAGTTTTATGATATTGGTCAATTTGATATTTTATGTTTTTATTTAATTCTTAGTTTGTATACCACGGGGTGTAAAACTGCCCTACATGAAGTACAGACCATGAATTAATTTTCGTCATCAACCATTTTCTGTTTTGTTTTAATTTGTTAAACTTCTCTCATTCAATGTCTTTTGAGCTACATGTTTCTCCATCTTGCCACATTCTTCTTTGTATGCCACTTTTGCTAGATTTGTATAGGTATAATTGAAAATAAATGTTATTGCTTTAAGTAAGCTGAAACAAAAATAATTTAATATTGTAAATGTAGAGAGAATGAACATTTCAGTAGGTCTAACATCTACCACAAAGTTTGAAGCCAAAATCACCTAGATTTTAGGATGTGTTTAGGTATTTGTAAGCATCAATTTCATGTTTTCCTATTGACAGAGAATAGATGTTCGGTTTCAGTGTGCTAAGTAGTTGTTTAAACCCCCTGACTGTGTGCAAATATTTTCCCTCTCATTTGTAGCCATTTTGAAATGAATAGGTATCGTGTCATAGATACGTCATAGAGAATACGAATTTTTGACAAATTTTCATTGTTGCCAAGTGGATTAGTATGTAAATTTGGAAAAAAACAGCTACATACATTCTGCCACTGAAAGTTATATAAAAAGATGTGATGTTATATTGATGGATAACATGTTAAAACCAGTTGTAAATGTTGTTGTTGTTGTTTTCCAATGGCTCCCCCTTGGTACATTTAACCCATTTGGTACCGAGCTTCCCAATAAAGACCACTGTAATTTCTGAGTTCTTGCATTTCCCGGTTCAGCTTCACACACTCCAATAGATGATTTTTGTTCATTTTTGAGTATTCTCTCCTGCACAATACACATTCTTCTGTGGTGGAAATTTTTAATTTGTAGAGATGTGCTGAGAGACAGTCATGGCCAGTTTCCAGTCTAAAGTTGGCGACTGCTTCCTTCCTGGGTTTTCTACAGTTGTTATTCCATAACTGTTCAATCCCTGACCATGTTTTTCTTTTTGATATGTTTCTTGCTTCTTCCAGGAAGCGAGAGTTTGTTTTCCTTGTCATTAGTCTTTTTAGGGTGCTGAAGTCATGGGTACTTTCTCGGTGGTAGAGCATTGTCCCTCGCTTTGCCAAGGTGTCCGCTGTCTCATTTCCTGAGATGCCTATGTGAGATGGGATCCACTGAATAACTATCTCCTTGTTAAGTGCTGTAAGTTGCCTGGTGAGTCGTCTTGCTTCCAGTATGCTCCTGTATTAGAGAATGTTGCCTGGATGGCAGACTTAGAGTCCACTAAAAGGACAGCTTTCGAAAAGGAATTTGGCCTCCAAATGAGGTTTTGCAATGCCACTTTGATAGCCTCCACCTCAGCATCATAACTTGATTTATTTTGTCCCACTGCAATGTAGTGAGAAAACAATGAGGAGAACACTCCTGCTCCAGCACAACCCACTTTACCCAGTTGTAAATGTAATGCTTACACTTTGCTGGCTAACAGGAAAGTGTGTAATCTGTGTTTTGGTGAAATTGTATACATTTTCGAGCATTTAGTCTGTTGTGTTCTTTATTAGGAAGTTAGTATATTTATGTATATATCATTTATTTATGAGATTATTTTTTAATTTTTTAGTAAAAAAACTACTGCAGAATAATTTGATATTTGTAGAAGTTAATGTCCACAGTATTCTTGTAACCGATATGTATTATCATATCTATTTCCAGTCACTTGTCAGGAAATAAAAATCTTAACAATTTATAAACAGTTATGTATTGAACTTAAAAATAAAATATCGGTATGGAGAACCATACATGACTTCCATGTTCTAAGATTTATATTTAAAATCATTTTTAAAATGAAATATTACCATAGAAACTACTTCTTTCTACTTATTGCTTCAGCCTTAACCACAGTACTGTGGTCACTAACGTATACCACTTCACGTTATCGCACTCGATTTTCACTGATAATGGTAGATGATGGCACTGGCGAAACGTCTGGTTTTGCAGAAAACATTGGACTACGGCCAAACATCCCGGGAAGGAATTTTAACAACAAACTACTTCTTTGTTGCCGATAACGTAGTACACATATATATAAAAAATATGCATAAAATTAATGGCTTGTATAAGTTAATGTTTGATCTCCATTAACTAGTGCTCAAGTTTCCAAAGTTTTAATATTATGATGTCCGTAATTAAAACATCAGAGCAGGTTTAGTGTGTATGAGGGTACACCGTGGACAAAAATTTTCAACATTTCCTATTGAGCGTTGCTTAGAGTAAAGCTGCGAATCTACAGTGTACGTTTCACAGAACAAACATGCGGAAAAGAAGGAGCGCTCCGAAGTCTCTCATGGACCCTCAGCATCTTGTAGAGGGTTCATGCCCTAAAGACGAAAAGTCTGTCTATGAATCGTTCCTCTGTAAACACGTGCAGTTACACTGCCCAGCGATCCACAGGAAGCAAATCGCTATCCACGCTGGACACTTTTTCAGCTTGCACACGTTATGTTGGTGTGGGTTTCGCCACTTTCCATTTAAAAAGCGTGCAAATGTAAGAAAATAAACATGAGTGAGGCCAGAAATAATGCGAATTGTGTGTGTGTGTGTGTGTGTGTGTGTCTTCCCTGCCTTTTTATTGCAGTAATCATAATAATAAAATGGAAATGTAAACCTTACATAATTGAGATATGCTTGCCTGCCACGAACGATATATTTTCTCTCATACATGATTTACATTAAAATGAAAAAATTATAATTTTATTGCCTGGCAACAAAATTATTTTATTTTTAACAATTACCATTGTTTGAAAAAGTTTAAATGAATTTTCAAGTACTTTACTGTTGTTAAAACGTAAAAGGTTGCCAGTAAACTACCCCTTCCCCTTAACCGATCTTCACCAAAAACAATAGGTCTTGAGAACTCTATAATTCAGGGCTGTATGCGAAACATTATTTGATTCTGTTTGAGTTTGTGGCTGTTATCGTTTGCCATAGAAAAAAAATTACCCTTGATAAAAAAAAAACGTTGCCAGTAAACTACCCCTTTCCCTCAACCGATCTTCACCAAAACCAATAGAGTGTGAGTACTCTACAAATCAGGGCTGTATGCAAAAAATTATTTGATTTTGTTTGAATTTGTGGCTGTTATCATTTGCCATAGAAAAAAATCTACAGACAGACGCACACACAGACACTTTTTGAAAAACGACTTTTTTTCATGTTTTGAGTGTAGTACAGTCAGAATCTGTAATAATCTCGAACACGATTTTTTTTTACCATCACCATACTTCCATGTTCCTTACGGAACATGGAAGTAAAAAACAAAAAGTAGTTTATATATATATATATATATATTACATTTAATATTTATAACTAAATTTACCTCAAGATGTTATTTTTCCTTTTTGGAACATGATTCGAGAGTTCCTGTGCTCTCATCTTCAGCCTTCGCGATCTTGTGTCTGGTGCAGTATTTGTGTGTTGGCTGCTGGATGCTATTAAGGTTGTTTGTTGGTCTTTGGTATTTTAAAGTTGTATTATTGTGTGTGATTGTGGTATATGTATTTGTATTTTGTGTATTTTCAATGTTGAGTGCTTTGAATATTGTGTCATGTTTTGTATTGATTTGTCTTTGTTCTGGTATTAGTTTGTTTTGTGTTTTATGTTTGTATATTTGTAAATTTTCCCAGATGTTCATTATGGTGCCTTTGTGTGGTATATGTTTTATTAATGACACATTGGTTATGTCTGGGAATTCATGTCATGTGTTTATTGCATGTGTGGCTAAATTGGGAGTTTTGTACATTCTGTTAAATAGCGAATAGAATGCAGCCATTTTATGTTGTGGTGGGTGGTCAGAATGGATAGGTATAATGATGTTAGTGGAAGTTGGTTTTCTATATATTGCATATTGTATGTGGTTGTTGTATCTTGTGATGGTTATGTCTAAATAGTTGATTTTGTTATGTTTTTCTTTTTCTTCTGTGAATTGTATTTTAGGATGTATGTTATTGATTTGTTTCAGTATGTTCTCTGCATTTGTGTTTTTGTTATTTGATACATATAGCCCATCGTCTACATATCTTATCCATATGCCATTTGGGTCATGTGACAAAATTCCCCTAAACAAACAAGAAACTGACAAAGAAAGAAATATAATATACCAAATTGGTTATGAAAATGGATACAATAAAAATACTGTGAACAAAATAGAAAATAAAATCAAATATAAAATAAAAACTGAACAATTAAGAATTAATCAAAATGAACAACACGTAAATAATAACAACAACAAAAAATGGGCCACATTCACATACATAAATAATAAACTAACAAAACTATTTAAAAACACAGATATAAAAATAGAATACAAAACTAATAAAAATAAATTACAAAATCTAAATAGCTCACACAACAAAGATAATACAACAACTAATGGTATATACAAAATTGAATGCCAAGATTGCAATAAATGTTACATAGGACAAACAAAAAAACAGCTGAAAAAACGTTATTTTGAACACCTAAACGCATACAAAAAACCAGAAATATATAAATCCAATTTAGCCCACACATGCAATAAACACAGGACATGAATTCCCAGACATAACCAATGTGTCACTGATAAAACATATACCACACAAAGACACCATAATGAACATTTGGGAAAAGTTACAAATATACAAACATAAAACACAAAACAAACTAATACTAGAACAAATACAAATCAATACAAAACATAACACAATATTCAAAGCACTCAACATCGAAAATACACAAAATACAAATACATATACCACAATCACACACAATAATACAACTTTAAAATACCAAAGACCAACAAACGACCTTAATAGCATCCAGCAGCCAACACACAAATACTTCACCAGACACAAGATCGCGGAGGCTGAAGATGAGAGCATGGGAACTTTCGAAACATGTTCCAAAAAGGAAAAATAACATCTTTAGGTAAATTTAGTTATAAATATTAAATGTATTATATACATCAAGAAACGGACTGTAGCAGAAAGTGATTGAAAAAAAAAATATATATATATATATATTATATTATATTTAATTTTTATAATGAATTTACCTCAAGATATTTCTTTCCTTATTAGGCACATGTTTCGGGTACCATTTTGTACCCATCCTCAGCCTTCCGGATTTTCTGTCTGGTGAAGTACATGTGTGTTGGTTGGTTGTTATTGTGGCTTCCTGTTTGCTTCTGGTACTTTAAATTGGTTTTATTGTGCATGATTGTGGTGTATGTATTAGTATTTTGTGTATTTTCGATGTTGAGTGCTTTGAAAATTGTGTCATGTTTTGTACTAATACATACACCACAATCACACACAATAAAACCAATTTAAAGTACCAGAAGCAAACAGGAAGCCACAATAACAACCAACCAACACACATGTACTTCACCAGACAGAAAATCCGGAAGGCTGAGGATGGGTACAAAATGGTACCCGAAACATGTTCCTAATAAGGAAAGAAATATCTTGAGGTAAATTCATTATAAAAATTAAATATAATATATACATCAAGAAACGGTCTGTAAAAAGTGTTTGAATATATAATATATAGGCATATATATAAGTTTAAAAATATACAATTTCGCTTAAAAAGTTTTGTGTCGAAACATTTTTACTTAAATTTATGCAAATGAAGTCGGAAACCTGTATTTAAAGTTTACGTAAGATAAAATATATTAACATACACTTTTTAGTAGGCCTACAGGGAAGCAGGCCTACCATATATTGTGTCTTTATATGGTATACACATTTTTATGTTATCAAGTTATAATCTTCATACAGTTCTGTCGTAATTGGTTTCAAATCTACAAATAATACCATCTTTTTTTAGCTGTCTAATGTCTTATCAATCGGTTGGATGTGTTCTATAATCCAGTTTCGGCAATCTTTTGTGCAATATATTTTCTAATACATGAGTTATATATGTATGATAACGTCGATATCTGTGATACAGCCCTCTCATTTGCATCTGTAAAATATCACAGAAAGGTTTTTTGAAAGGGCTTAATTTTATTTACTCTCCAGTCTTTTGATTACCTTAACTTCATGTGAAATTGTTGGACAATCTTTATTAAACTTGAGGTCTTTCAGCTTCCACTCGTAATGTGAAAAGATAGCACAACCCAACTTGTGGAATGTGTTCATGGTTTTGTACCAGAATGGCTGTTCTTCATTAAAGACCAGTACTTTTTTAATGATCTAATTCTTTGTGATCCCTTATAAAGGACACAGTGCTCTCCGCTGTACCCCTCTAAACAATTGACTGTCGATATATAATGGTGTCAGAATAGTATAAGCCATAACAGCAGCCACAATTTGTATTTCAGATTTCTCTTATCGTATTTATACATATACACTATGCAAAGTAGGCAAAAGGCTGTAATGTTGTCAGACGTTAAGATAAATGATGTCCAGCAGAGATTTCTAATCGTGTGTTTCATACAAACTTCCTATAATATTAATTACGAGAAATCAGTGTTTGCCAGTTATACTAATTTTTTTTGTCAATATATTAAAAGCTTTTTGATAGTTATAAATCCCAGGTTAGTTTGTAAAGATATCATTTCTTTAATGTTACTTCAAAGTGGAAACATCAGTGTAAGATCTGATTACAATCCTGCTTGTTCATCTAATAAAACTGTATGAGATTATAACAGAGATTCTGTTGCATTTAAATTGTTGTGCTTTATTATGCCAATACAATTTTTTTATTTTGTAGACTTATTAATTTATTTTTTATGTTTTCACAACTGTATTTAATTCTTCTATATTAAACAGATTTTTGGGGCAGTGTGCATTGTTTGGTAAGCATAAGGCTTATTCTTATCCACAGTACCGGTGCACATAAATTTTCAAATTTATTCACTATTTTTGACTAGTCTTATTAATATACATTTAATATTTATACTAAATTTACCTCAAGATGTTTTTTCTATTTGGAACATGTTTCGAGAGTTCCTGTTCTCTCATCTTCAGCCTTCGCCATCTTGTTTCTGGTGAAGTATTTGTGTGTTGGCTGCTGGATGTTATTAAGGTTGTTTGTTGGTCTTTGGTCTTTTAAAGTTGTATTATTGTGTGTGGTTGTGGTATATGTTTTTGTATTTTGTGTGTTTTCGATGTTGAGTGCTTTGAATATTGTGTCATGTTTTGTATTGATTTGTATTTGTTCTGGTATTAGTTTGTTTTGTGTTTTATGTTTGTATATTTGTAAATTTTCCCAAATGTTCATTATGGTGCCTTTGTGTGGTATATGTTTTATTAGTGATACATTGGTTATGTTTGGGAATTCGTGTCCTGTGTTTATTGCATGTGTGGCTAAATTGGATTTATATGTTTCTGGTTTTTTGTATGCGTTTAGGTTATATGCGTTTATATTTATTTTTTTGTTAATCTTATTAATATTCACAGTGTTTCATTCCACCCTTTTTATATCTTATTAAATTACAGACAGTGATCAGATCTGTGTCCCATATGCTGTTATAGAACTTCACCTAATTAATTCAGATAAAAAATACTTGAATTTTCATTTGAAACATTAAAATAATAGTGTGTTTGACATTTATGTGCTGATTTCATATAATATAATTGGGTAATATGATTTCATAAGAGATATGAAGTCTGGTATAATTGTTCATTGAATGTGTCGTATCTTCTTGTACCAACATAGATTCATAGTATAACAAATCAGTTTGGAGTGTGCATGTTGCATCTACATTTATAGTCCTCTGATGAATTTGTTGTATCATCTGTGTGTATCTGTGGTTTACACATATGATTGTGTATAATAATAATAATATTTTGTTTACTTGTACACTTTCTTTACGCACACAGTAAAACTTGTACTTATCCTTCATACAATTTAGTGTAATCACTTTTAACCATCAGGCAAGGGATTTGTTCATTGTATGAGCCTTCCCTCCCCATCCGAATGTGCCATACTGTATTTTACCATGGCATATTAGAATATGACTGAACTTGGCCGTATGAAAAAAACTGTATGAGAATATTTGTACATATTGTTATAACAGTCCACAGACTGTCGTGGGTAGAGTGGAAACAGAATAACTGACACCAGTGAAGTCACAAATTATAAACTTTAATTAGACAAAAACATCAGTTATAAATCAACAAAGTATTCTTATACAATAATTCAAGTTAAATTTGTCCAGCACACAACAATAAATGTCAACTTATTACAATTCCGCACTAATTAACACAATGATCACATCCTCCCACTAAACTGGCTCAGTGCTCCGATCTGAACTTGAATATCACCATGTCTAAACTGAAACTGGGCCGCTTTGAAATCCAGTATTTATACCTCCACTGCCTTACGTTGCAGTCAGATTGTGAGCCTGGATGCTGGTAGAGTAGTTGAGTAAACATCTGAAAGGGCCATTGGGATCTCGCATGACCTAGAACAGTTCAGAGCATTACATAATTCTGCCGCATAGAATGATCTGTAAAAGTCTGAACCAGTCTCTCACGCCATGTGACCAGAATCGTGTATCCACTTAGCGATGTGGTCCTATTTATTTCATCAGCATAACAATATTTTTATTTCATCCTTTTTTGCTTTTCTTCATTTCGTATGTTTATTTTGAAACTATATTTGTTATTTAGGCTAAACATTTTTGTACGCTATTACACTGTTTTAATGAACTCTGTAATGTTTTATATGTAAGTACAACTATGTTTGTGATTAACTTATAATATGTACATTGACTTCTTCATCATTATGACATTTTTTCACTCCTAGGCAAAGTTATAGCCATTCATTTGGGCCATTCAAACTCAAAAAAACAAGTGGGAGTAGTGAGCCACTGTACCCTCAAATACATGTTAATTAAAATATATTAAATATTGTATTTATACAGATATCTTGCTTTTGTCAGAATCAGCCATGGTGCCTGCGTCTGATAGATAATAGAATTTCTGTTATTTGCATATGTATGCTATAAGATAATTGTTTGTAACTATAAATGATGATTGTGGTATGTTTTGTTTCAGTGATGTCCAGCATTGGTGTTCACTACCTCCAGTGCTGAGACTGTAAGTAATATATACAGTTCATTTTTGCCTTATGCAGACAGTCCCTGACTCTCATCCCATAAACCCTTATGGAAGTAGAATATTATGTAAATTACATTAAACTATTCAACGTAAATATTCAGCTCTATTAGTCTTGAGCCATTTGGTAAGCGACTGTGGTATTTGATATATGTGGTGGGCATATGCGCAGAAACCAATTTATGGATGGACGAGTCCACTTTGAAATAGTGATTGACGGGAGGGTAACGGAGAATCAGCTGGTATGCAAGTGAAGGTGTCGCCAACTTTGTGTGTGATGTTTAGTTACTCGTACGTTGTTAGTTATTGTGTGACGTACATTTACGTTATCTCAGTCTTGCATTTGTTATTATTATTTCAATTTATTATTAATTATATCGTTTTACAGTCAATAAATTTTTATTAGTTATTCAATTTTTTAGTTAATGTCTATTGGTAGTTTTTATTCTGTAATTACGTATTATCGTAATTATTTGTGTTATCATCCAGTAACGAGATTTGTTAAAATGGATACTTCTCCTTCAACTAACAAAGACAGGCAAGCTATTCATAGTCAAGCACGGGAAGTAATAATACACATTTTATTGTTGTTCAGGATTGAAAAGATTCTTCCAATTAAATTAATACGAAGAACGCGTTCCTTTATGTAATGATAAACTGTAGAGATAGTCGAGTGTAATTAAGGAGTGGAAGTGTTCAGTTTGCAAATTCCATTGCGATAAGAACTGTCAGAAAGTTTGTAGTTTTTTACGTCTCAGCAGTACACAATGGCAGAACAAACAACACTCAGATATGTTTATAAAACATTCCGATATGTAACAGCAACAAATTCCGATACGTGTGAACAGTACATATCATTTGCTTAATTTGTATAGTAATATAATTACAATATTATTATTATTTGAATTACGTCGGAAACAGTAAACGTTTAATTCTTTTTTTAAAGCCACCTGTGTGACTGTAGGTACACACAGACACACACACACACACACAGATAGAGATTCGTGGTGACACATTTACAGCAAACCTTAGCAGTCGCGAGATTTTGTTACTATTAGAAATAAGATTCATAGGTTGGCAACACCGTCGCTGATATCAACAATTCTCTTCTCACAGCGACTCCCTCCACATCGCCTTTCCCCTCTCACCGTAAGCGTTTCGCGCATTTCCATGCCCTTAACTTTCAATGTTGCTATAAATGTGAAGCTTCCCATGTGCAATTGGCAATGTCGCAGCAAAATGTCAGAGTCACTTACTGTGAACAGCTTGAGTGTATGACAATTTAAAATTTTCTGCTCGTTAGAGTTTCTAAGGCTTTCACGGCCATCATCGACATAGTTATAAACATTATTAGCCGGGCTGAAAGGCCATGGTCTATAGTTTGTGTTGACAGACATTTCAGACTCACCATCAGATGCCATCATCAGTGTCAGAAACAATTGGTGGACACCATGCCAATTGTTTCCGACACTGATGATGGCTTCTGATGGTGAGACTGAAATGTCTGTCAACACAAATTATAGACCACAGCCTAACAGCCCGGTTAATAATGTTTCCAACTATGTTTCTGCATGTTTTCTAAAACATTTTGAAAGAAGGCGAAATTAATTATACAAGGAGGATGATGAGACGTGATATATAATGAAGCACAGTGTTAAAAATGCGGACTATTTTTTTAGTCTCACAAATATGTTGAAAGATGTGCGAACAATAGTGTCTTGTGTTATCATCAAAGATAAACCTGTCTACCACCAGTTTTCAGCTGAACAGTTACTTCCTCTGTCTGTCCTATCTTATACAGTTCTCATTAAAACGTTTCTCTTTTAGATCTGTCAGCATTCGGCACCTCTTTTTTTTACCTCTTTTGCCTTCCATTTTCTCTTATATAATTAACTTATTCTTACAGATGCTTATCCATTTAGCTTTACTTTCTTTAGTTAACTTCTTTCTGTTTTCTTGTTAACATTTCCTAATTTTCCACAGTGGTTACTGTTTAATATTTTCAATTTTCTTCCATGGCTATGATTCAGAATAATCCAAATACCTATCCTACTTCTTTGTCAGTGCCTATGTTTCACATTCATAGGTGACAGCAGTTTAGATAGAGCATTTCACAGATGCATTCAGAGACTAGTGTTTACTTTTATGTGAGTTTGTACCTCATGGTTTCCTGAAAAGCTTCCTTCCAATACACTAATTATTTTGTTTTCTTAACAAGATAAAGTTTTTTTCCAGTAATTACCAGCTTTGTAACTTGGCATGGTATTTAATATCAAAAACTAATGCTTAAATGTGTATAAATAATGGATAGTTCACAGTAACTGATGACATTCTGTTTTCGTGTCTTACAAGTTGTACAACAATGTCTGAGGTGTGTACTCCACATTTACTTAAGTTGAATTTGTTAAACTCAGGGCCTGTCTGTAATCTGTACCTTAGTATTTTAGAATAAAATTTTAAAACAAATGGAGAACATAAACTTTACAAATAATTAATTATATCATTAACTATTACGTATCGTTGTTGTGTGTTACAGCATCAGTTATGTGTGATTTGCTGTATATAGTATTACTGCAATTTTATGGTTTTTAATTCTAGTAATACATGTGCACTAAACAGTGTACCAATTTAATTTTTGCACATCGTTGTGTCCAGGCTATTGTGGGGTTTTAGAAAATTTCATAATTTTCTAATTGGGCAGTTCGAAGTTTATACTAGAGAAGCATGTAAAATACTGTTACATTCCCCAATAGTTTATTTTAAAATGTGCAACAGAAGAGAATTTAATACTAATATTTGACCAGCAATGTTTTTCGAGTATCATGTGAGTAAGTTCAGAACATTTTTTAACCATCTTTTTCTTTGTCAATATGAATACAGGTCCTACCCGTAGTAGGTACTGAAGGAAGATCTCCATGCGGTAATTAGTGTCTGGCAGTCAGATTCTTTAGGAAAAGAATAAGAAAATCGAAAATAACAAACAGTGTAGTGATTGCTACAGCTCAGAAAAAACACGTTTTCATTAAGGAACAATGGAAATATATATTGAAAGTGTAAACACGGAAAGTTCTAGTTTTTTTTTTTTACTCGCAACACTTTGAGTACAAAATTATAAAAAACAGTATAAGAATTATGTGCTGCATGAAAAAGTTTTTCAGAGTGTCAAGAATGGCAGTACAAATTTTAAATCTTTGTATACTATATAATATTTCCTGTTGACAGGCTTCTTAAACATATTTGTCTATATAATGTACGGCACTCTAAATGAACTGTAATTAGAGCCACCAAGGGAGACTCTCTTAAAACAAAACTAATGTCATCATACAGCATTCATGTGAGGTTAACCACATATCCTCAATTCAATTTTGTGTCATTTTATTTCATGTCAGTTGTAAACATATAAGCATATATTGCTTTCCTGTTACAACTAATGTTTTGATTTTGAGTCCGTGTTTAAACTTTCTTAGTGCCCACTGTGTTGATAATTTTTTTTCTGCTCTTTTAGAAGAATATTAAAAATCTTTATGAATTTTGCAGTAAAAGAGTTTAAACGTTGATTGACGTTGCAGATTATTACACTCGATTAAAAATAAATCATAACAATTGTACTTAAAATTATTGAGTTTATTATTTTCTACTATTTTGTTAACTACTATAAATTAGTAGAACATATAGTATAGTATAGTGTAGTAGAAAATAGAGTACTTTCTGAATGAGACTTTTCTAGATACTTGTATACATAGACAATATAAGATATTAAGAAAATATTGCCAATTCAATGGTTTTTAATACAGTAGGATCTATATAAATTATACAAACAAGTAATTGTTACACACAAACACACACAATACTGTGTACTGCTATTTCAAGGACGGGTGGAGTCAGGCTGAGACTTTCAGAAGTATGTTGCCAGCGTTATCTGTTTCTGAAACGTTTAATAAATTTGTTGTCATAGTTTTTAACTAATAAAAGTATACTGATATATCGTGCCATGTTTAGCTTTCATTATATTGCTGCTTGTTACCATAAGCCACTGATACTTCAGATGTACTTTTATAAAAGTTGTGCTTTGAACATTATAATAATAGAAGTTTTGTATGTGTATGTTGTAACACATTATCTATGCATGCATGTGAGTGTGTGTACATTTTTATGGTGTAAATAAATTTTAATTTGTATACATAATTTTCAAGATGTTTTAGACTCACTGTATAATATTAACGAAATAATTTTTTACAGTGCTCAAGTAAAGGAAAGCATCGTGGACTCGCTACCACAGAGCTTGTTGGAGGGGCGCCCCGGCAGCTCGCTACTGCTCACTCCACACCAGGTATCGTTTATCGCTCCACATATCGTTGTTGTAAGATGAGAATAAGTTCTGCTATTCATACACATAAAAAAAGAAAGCTGAATTTTATATTTATTTGCTAAAGTTTTTATTCTGTTTGGAATTTTAAATAGGCTGTTATGAGTGAATTTGTGAATGCATTGATTTTAGTCATTTAGTATGGCATGATAAAACCCGTTTTATTTGTTTCTGTTAATAATTGACATGAAAGTAAATTATAAACGTTATTACTGTTTGAAATTTGTGTTTTTTAAAACAAGATTATATTATTTTCATCTCCTGATATTCAGTAAGAGATTAAAATAGGTGACCAATTGTTCAAAAAAAATAATTTACCATGTACAGTCTGTTGAACTGTAAAGGTGTCGTGTGTCATTGTACTCAAAACAAGGGAATGTGGGAACTTGCATTTAGTTTATTCATTTGCTGTTGTTTGATAGTGTTATATCAACATTCAGTGGTGGTGAGTGCCACTGAAACAGTTATACCATACTACTAATAATAAATTAGTTGTGTGACAACAACTTGTATATTTTATTCTATAAAGAAGAAATACCAGAGCATCAACAACAACAGTATATTTATGCGTCAACAGTAGATTTTCTATATTGTTACTTTTTTAGTTGTGTATTGAAAGAACCTTGAACTCAGAATCTCTAGTCTTGTAGTCAGATAATCCAGATATTGTCACACTCATGGTAATAGAATTATTATGATCTTAATTTTGGCTGTTGGGGAAGCGGGTAAGTGCTGAATAGTGTGTAAAAATAAGTGTTGAATATGTAGATAAGAGGTCAGTCTTATTGTAGGTTAATCATCTTTCAGTAAGTAGTGTTACTCTATCACCATTACTGTGTATCTGATGTTACTAAAGCCTGATGTATATGTTGAAATATATTCAGAAGTATTTACGTATAATTAGTATATAATGTTTTTAGTTGCAGCAACTCCAGCAGCTCCAAGCCCAGCAAGAGCAGGCCGGTGGAGCCCTTACACTAACACTCCAACACCAGCATTCGGTAAGCAGCGAGTTTTTACCTGTATTTGGGTATATGCATTTTTTCTGTATGTATCCTGGAGGTATTTAATTTAATGTAACATGATCTTCACATATTGTATCCAGGTCTATTGCAATAGACAATGTATGATAACTAAAATTGAACCGTGTGTTAATCATAACTTGGTCTTTTTTTTTTAAATAAAATACTTAACATCACTCCATTATGTGACTAACATGCATTTAATCTTAACTAAACAATATAAGTTCATTCCAGATTGATAGAGAGGAATTTCTTCCCATTAACCATGACAGTTATTGTTATTTGATTCACAGATCGTTAAATTCCTTTTTGACATGAACCTTATACTTGAGTTTAGTATCCATGTCAAAGTACTCTCCCCTCTCTCTCTTTGGGCCTGTGAGTGGTATTGAGTAAGATTTTGGAGTTGCAGAAGATGTCCATCATATCTTCTTACCTGACAGTGTTGGGCTTTGGAGAACCGTGGTGATATCATCCCATCAAAGTTCATTTATTCTGGAGCATGAAGTAATGCCTCCACCTCTTGACCATTGTCATGTTAGGTGTCAATAAACATATCAGTTCTGCTCACAAACACCTCACATTGCAAAAAAAATGTTTGTGGAACACTTCCAGGTATATAATCTTGTGTTTGACCATCAACAAGTATAGAATCCAGATGCATACGTCGAATCATCAATGTTTTTTTTAATTATTGTTCAGTATTCTAGACATTTCACATACAGTTACTCGCCTGGTGTCCCATACTAGTTTTTATTAATACAGTCAGTTTTTTTTATCTGCTATTGAAGGCCTCAGACAGTGCTCGTACGGTTCATCCCACACAAATTACGATTTACATTCAACTGCGAATTCTTACCATATTTGAATACCGAACAGATTTCTGACAGATTATTAGCTTCCTTGGTCAGGAGTTTGGTTATAATTCCACATTAATGAGGTCATCTGCTTCTCTCATCTTTTTCATCACTAACTGTACAGCCGCAAACTTGAAGCTGTACAACCTTACCTTCAACAGAGCTACCAACCTCAAAGTATGGACTGGTTTCAACATACTGAGGTGCATTGTTAATTTACAAGTTAATGTGAATAGATTTTAACTCATCACATTTATCATGTTTAATCAAGTTTTGAATTTGAATGTTGGCTGTTTGCTGTGTCTCAGTTGTTTTTGTGTTTGGTACCCACTGCGAATGTCATCAAACTGTCTCTGTAGTGTAATTTTTAAACTCGGGATTGTCGGTATACAGCAGGTAATGAATAAGTCCAAAAGTGCTTTTCTAAGGAACTTGTGCCGTGATCTAATTAGGCACCATCCTCTTGCATAATAGTGAAATATATATGTTTTGATTGCATGATGGCAGTCAAGGCAAACTATAGTCTTTTGTCTATATTTTGGTGAATTGTTTAAGAAAGATTATTTTGTACAAGTCTTTGAGACAAAGAGGTAAATTTAAAAAATGCAGAGTATTTGTTCTGTGTAAGTGAACAGTTGTGTCACATAATTTATTCTGAGAGAAAATAAATAATCACGAAAATGAATGAAGTGGAATGATAGTGAAATAATTAACAATAAATGTAAGACAAAACTCAATCTCTTACCAAAATGAGCTTGTTACAAAGTAAAATAATAGATCATCTGTATATAAAAATTACAATATTTTTAACATGGTGATCATTGAATGAAGTAAAAGGGATTCTACCTGAAGTCACCAAGTTCTGAACTTTGATATTATTTTTGTTTATTTTTATTTTGAGGGTTAAATCAGTACATACATATTATGTGTGGGATTAAAACTGCAAAAAAATTTGAATATCATTTTAAACGATGTTTGGTACATTTTTTATGTTTCATATTAATTATCAATTAAAGAGCCAATATGTGCAAGTTTGAGACATTTTGAAAAATGTGTTTCTTTGTCATTAAGCTTCTGTTTCATTTGGTTTTAAAGTCTATTTTGATTTCTGTAAGTAGAGTGCTATATACTGAATTCACATAATTAGTACTCTAATGTACTTCTAGAGAGAACGTAGTAGTTAATCTCATTTTAGTTTCCGATACTATTTCTGCTCTTTATCAGATATATAAGTAACAAAATACAAGGAATATGAAACCATTATCTTGAAGCTATTATAGCTTACATTTGTAGGTTTTAATAACCTCTCAGATATTTACCTCATAAAGAATGTGACCATTTCATAAATGTGTGCATTAAACATTATACGAATAATAGATCAGTTTTAACCACAATTTCAGTTTGTTTCTTATAGAAAAATAAACCTGTCACTTTAGTGTGTATGTATAGTATAAGAAAAATTACTATCTGGTTGTATGGGTGTATGTGGAGATGTTAGCAGTTATAAGACCATACATTTTGCTCGTTGTTTAGTCATTTGTTAATGATTCAGGCTGGTGCGGGCTGCTTGGCGCCACAGCTGGTGCTTGCCCCTCCCCACAGCTTTGCATACCAAGTACCACAATGCGCTCCGTCTGCTACTTCGTGTGTACATCATTTGAGTGGTCCAACTGATACACAGTCTTCTCCGATTATCCAGCACATTGGTCACACCAGTATTCTTCAGTCTAGCATACAACATCATGTTCGTCAGTCTAGCATTCAACAAGTCATTCAGCAAGTTGGTCAGACTAGCATACAACAGGTTCGATACATATATTCTCATCATGATTTTTTTATATATTAGTAGTGTTGTGCTATAAAACTTTGACTCAGTATCATGTGTTTAAAATCCAAGTTATAAATAATCATAATAACAGTAAACACATATTCGTGAATCATTTTCCTCTTTTTTATGATTGTGGAAAGGCTGTACAAAGATTTAATGCGAACTGAATAAATACACACTATGTAGAATAAGTAATATCAAAAGTTTCTGTTAAATGTGTTCCATTTGTGAATACATATAAATCCAAATGCTCATCATGTGTGTGCGCACGCGTGTGTGTGTGATAACGAACACAATAGCGTAACAAGTAGTGGCAGTAATTAGTTTGTGTGACCAAAACATTATCTGGCAGTGTTTAGATTTTCAGACATGTACGAGGGAAAGTCAAAAGGTAAAGGGAAATTTTTTCCCTCCCCATCAGGTAGAGGGCAGCACTGACTGCTCTGTTATAATGCGTAACCTCATGAAGTGTCTCTTTGTTGAAAATATTATTTCATTTTTAAGTATATCATTATTAGACGGTAACCAAGTCGCAGATTTAATTATAAATTTACCTTATTTCCGTCTTGTGACTTATTTTTCTTGTTGTAGGTTACTTTTGACGCGTTTCGGAGCTCTTCAGTGCTCCATCTTCAGAAAATCTGTTGCTTAGACTTTGTCACGTTAATATTAAAATCTGGTATTGAAAACATATGTACAATACTAAAACAAGTATACACTTACACGGTGGTCACATATGTGAAACTACATCTTCGGATTTTCTAAAGATGGAGCATTGAAGAGCTCCGAAACGCGTCAAAAGTTACCTACAACAAGAAAAATAAGTCACAAGACGGAAATAAGGTAAATTTATAATTATTTCATTGTTAACAGTTTGGTATTGTGCTTAAAAGTCTATTTAAAATGAGTACTTCATTGGCTGGGTGCACCAAGGAAGAATCTGGAGTAGTAATATATTTTCAGACCTCAGAGGGTGTGAGATTTGTTGAGATTAATATTTAATGCAGTAGAAACATGGAAAGAGTGTTGCATGAGTTGTAGTAAGAACTACAAGTGGATTGATGGCTTTAAAAATGCCAAAGTTTTCTCTGTCATGAATGATAGAAAGATAGGCAGATCCCCTTCGAATGATAATGTCAATATCAAAAAGGGTAAACAGTGTTTATTTCACAGCTAAAGATGAAAAATGACCAGTCAAACCTACTGTGAAATACTCAAAGCCGAAAGTTAAATTTAAAGAAAAAAATATTAAATTTTTAAAAGTTATGGTTTTGCTTCAGGACAACACTCGATTTCTTTCATACAGGCAGCAAGATTTTGCCTCCAAGCCCTTGTTTCTGACCTGTTGAACCACGTACCATAGTGCCAATGTTCACATTGGTTTTCTTCTGTTTGATCTGTTGAAAGAAGAGTTGTAAGGAAATCGTGTTTGTTCAGATTGATCAAGATATCAATAATAGTGGTGTGAAATTGAATGCACACAAGACCAAAAAATGTCTGCCAGGAAGGAATTCAAAATGCCATTAAGAGTAGGTCTAGTGTATAGAAGTAGGCAGGAATTGTGTAGAAAGAGAATGCAGGTTTTATTTATTTAAGTTCAATTAAAACTAATAATTCTTTAAGTTGCTCTTTTCTTTTTGACTTACCCTCATATTTATGAAATTAATCAGTTAAATGTGTGTTATTGTAGTAACAAAAAAAAACAGCAATATCATTGATGTGATGAATGAAACAAGATTGTATTAAGATATGAAATAATAGTTGTCTTCACTTGGAAATTGCTGGTCTGCTAATTGGTTTGTTCTGTGTGAGGCCTTTCAGTGTCTCCACTCACTGTTTGTAAGGCCTATAACATAGATGACAATTTTTTGTTATCGTCATATGGGTGTGAAATATGGCCAATAATACAAAGAACAGAAAAGTTGTTGGAAGCTACTGAAATGGATTACTGGCGAAGAGCGGCAGGGAGGTCAAAACTGGAAAAAATAAGAAATGTCAGAATCTGGGAGATAATGGGGGTACAGTACTCTATTGTCGACGACATAAAAACAAAACAGCTAAGATGGTTTGGGCATGAACAAAGAATGCTGGGTAATTGACTCCCCAAGCAAATTTTGAGATGGACACCATATGGTCGTAGGCGAAGAGGAAGACCTAGGTTGAGTTGGAGAGATGGCATCAACCGGGCAATGAGAGACCTGGAATCGGAAGAAATATCTTGGTTAGATCGAGACCAGTGGAGACTAGGGATCAGAAGACGTAGGATAACATTATGAACCGATTTATATATATATATATATTGTAACGTACTGCTTAATGTGAGGTACTTGCGAAACGTACACCTTTAGTCAAGCCCCAAATGTTGGGTTCGCCAAATCTGTAACGTAGCGTTTATGATAGGCGTCCACCTCTTACAAGTGTATTGCAATTACAGGTTTCGTTAATTCAGCCCCACAGTTGTACGCCAAACTTGTAACGTACTTCTTTTTCGTAAGGTCTTATGGAAGTGTTATTATATGCCTCACGCAGTATGCGTCACTTCTGAATTATAATAACTGACGTTTTATAAAGTATAAATAAAGGATTTTTCTATTTTTTGTTATTTGGTTTTACTCAATCTAAATAGAAAATCGAGAGTGTGTGATTTGGGGTCAAAAAGTGAAGTTGTTCAGCCTTATGAAGAAGAGAGAGTAAGTATCAATTATTTATCCTCAGTTTAGCCGATTTCGGATTTCTTCTGTTTTTTGTGCTGAAATTGATTACACATACCCACTACAAAAAAATTATAACACTATATTATTCAATATTAATTTTTCAATAATATTATGTATTTATCATTGGTTTTTATTTCCTGCCACCAAAACACAAGTATTACAATTGCTCTTTCCTTCAGTTAAACATAATCTCGAGTGAACAGAGTAAACATGGAATAGTCTAAATAGAAAAACATATATGGTTTTGTTTCATAATTTTGCACTATTAAAAAAATCAATTAATATAATTCTTAATAATTCCCCAGGGTTCAGGGTAAGTTCTTTTTGTTACGAGAGTGTCAGAAATGGATAATTACTATGCTTTACAAATACCGAAAAACTTATTAAATAATTTGTTTATTTTTCCGTGTAGTATGTAGTTCCTGTAATGTCCGTAAGAGTGCAGCGTGCTTTTGTTTATTTTAAAAACATGTGTTCAGATGAATATTTTGTTTTTCGATCTCAGCGTTCGGAATGTGTTTTCTTCTTGAATTATTACAAAAAAATGTTTATATTACCTCGCTCCATATGGTTCTTACTGGATTGAATCCTTTTCTGTGGTGAGGTCTGTCTTGGGTTATAATTTTCTTACCGTTTGGTGAATTCTCAAACGTCAATTAGAACTAGGCCGAAACCATGTTGGCTCATCAGAATGTCTTCTTTCACGGTTTATTAATTAACACAACCATCTAATTTGGATAAATCATGTATGATTTTGAAGTGTTCATGCGGCTAGTTAATTTTGTATCAATTTGCCCTCCTCTCAAGTTCCGAAAAGGTTATTTTTATTTATAAATGTAGTAGCATCATTTCTCAACTCTACCGTTTTAGTTCAAAATTTTTCTTATTAACAATACTTGTTATTTTTCATCACTCTTAGTAACACATAGTATTTTTATTATGCAGGCAGTTTGTAATTATTATAAATTTATATTTTATTTATGGAAAAATAATTCCTTTCCATTCCGGTTTCTTTACTAATTTAGTTTACATAATAAGTTTTGGTTCATTTTCTTATGACATTGTATATAAGTATTTGATAATTTTATTATCTTTAAATAAATTTATATATTATTTATTTAGTCTCTCATAGTATTCCTACACGGCCCTACTTCCTGTTGCCATTTCCTTCATAGGATTATTTTAATTTTTTATTATCTTTTAAAACTAACCCTGGGTTTTCTTATAATCTAACACAATTATTTGAAAAAATATAATATTAACTTGGGTATAACAATTAGTTGTTCATACAATATAAATACTACAATAAACAAAATAAACTACAAGATCAGTTAGTATTATAGCATACTTTCATAGTTTTATAATTTCCACACACATAACACAGTTTGGTAATACTTTACTTTCACTTTTATTTTTCACCTCAATGGGTACACTAGAACTCACTTTGCACTGTATACCACTCGAATTGTTTATCATATTGAGTGATATAATTTAATTTTGAGCGAGCCATAGGTTACCCATTTCTGACATTGATGTTATTATGATTTAGTTTATTGGGACAGGGTTATGTAACGTTACATAAAGCCCCCCCACTAGAACAAATTTATTTCAGTTTAACTTGTTTATTAAAAATAAATTGTTGATTATTTCCATTTTCTTAACTCCTATTTATCTTCATAATAGTGTTTTATTTCTGACTGATTATACACTCCCTTTATTCTATTATTGTTAATTGTTTTAATTTCGTAAGTATTATTCCCCTTCACCTGGGTTATGAGGTAAGGGCCGGTATAAAGTAGCAATAGCTTCCGAGCAATACCCTCTATAGAACTGGGTAGTTGTCTATTTTTGATTAGTACTTTATCTCCCATCTGGTATGTATCCAATCTTCTCCTTTTTCCCTGCTCCCTTTTCTGTTGAAGTTCCACTTTATGCAACACTCTGTTGTGCATTTCCACTTGGTCGAACTCTACTCTCTCTCCTGGAGGGAAATTTATCAATGATGTAATTTCTCTTGGTGGTGGTTTATCAAACATTACCTGATACGGGCTAGTACCGATAGTGTCATGGTATGACCAATTAAGGAAAGTCTCTGCTGGTTCAATATACTGACTCCAGTTTTTGTGTTCTTGATGACAGTAGGTACGGAGAATTCTGCCAACTTCCCTTAATACACGTTCAGCAGGATTGCTACTAGGGTGGTACACTGATGTCTTGTATGTTCTTATTTGCCACTTTCTCAATTCTTCTTTCCACCTTTTTCCCCGAAATTGCGTTCCATGATCAGTTATAATCATTTCCGGTTTTCCCACCTCAGGTAAGTATTTTTTTATAATTACTTCTAGAATTTTCTTCGTTGTGGCTCTACTAATAGCGTAGAGTTTTGTGTATTTCGTATAACGATCAAATAATATGATGATATACTTATATTTATGTCTTCCTCCACTTCTGGGAAAAGGTCCGCAGATATCAAAAAAAATCTTTTCAAGTTTTTTATTAGATGTTATGGTAATCATGGTGCCTGTTCTCTTTTCATTATTTACTTTCACTAGCTGACATATGTTACAGGTTTTTACTATCTCTCTTACTCTTTTATTTATAGCTTTCACGTAACAATGTTCAGATAAAGCTTTAATAACTTTGAGTGATCCCATATGGCCATACCTTTCATGATAATCCTGAATCAATGCTACTTCTGTTGCTGCTGGTACATACATCTTCCAGACATGATCCTTAATGGTGGGACGAATAAAAAGGATCTCTTCATAAACACAAAAAAATTTCATTATAATAGGGTCATGTTGTAATATTCGTTCCTTAATTTTTGTTAATTTAGTGTCCCTTTGTTGATCGACTTTTATTTTATTAATTATATCTTGTAACTCCTTTGCCATCTTAATGATGTAATATATTTTTCCAATACTTTCTGGTTCTATTTCACAAGTTCCTTTTTCGAGGTTAATCCGGGATAATCGGTCTGCTATTACATTCTTCTTACCTGGAATATATTCCCAGTCTAAATTATATTCTTGAAGTATTAATGCCCATCTAGTAAGTCTGCCGTGATTAAGTTTACAATTTTTTAAAAACGAAATCGATCTGTGATCAGTTCTGATAGTCACTGGGTATCCCAAAATAAATGTTCGAAATTTTATACATGAGAACACAACACTCAGCAGTTCTTTTTCAGTTACTGTATAATTTCTGTCACAACTACTCAGTACTCTGCTTGCAAAACTGATAACTCCATGATTTCCTTCTTCATCTTCCTGATATAGCTCACTTCCAAGGCTAATGTTACTAGCATCACAATTTATGAAAAAACGTTTATTAAAATTTGGGTGATGTAACATGATGCTGTCAAGAAATTTATTTTTTACTATTTGGAAATTATTATCTTCACTTTCTTCCCATTTCCACTTGTTTTTTTTTTTTTTTTTTTTTTTTTTTTTTGAAAGTAAACATTCAAATTTAGCTGTTACTTCTGAATAATTCTGTTGAAATTTTCTATAATAGTTGCATATCCCCAAAAAGGATTGTAATTGTTTCAAGTTTCTTGGTTTAGGAAAATCTTGAATAGCCTTTACTTTTTCAGGAGATGGTTTAATTCCAGTAGCAGATAAAATGAACCCTAAAAATGGTAGTTCATGTGTGATAAATTTAGATTTATCCAGTTTTAAAGTTATATTATGTTGCAAAAGTTTATTTAACACTGTTTCCACTCGGTTACAATGCTCCTCCCAAGTACAAGACGTAATTAGTATGTCATCCACATATATGGTAGTAAAATCTAAAACTTCCTTACCTAAAATTTGGTCCATGCATTGGATGAACACGGCCACAGAATTTACCAATCCAAAAGGCAAACGCTTAAAATGATAATTTCGTCCTTCGAATATGAAAGCAACATATTGTCTGCTGTTAGGGTGCAACTCTATTTGCCAGTATCCACAGACTGCATCCCAAGTACTCATGTACTTGCATCCATAGAATTTTTTCATTATCTCTTCAATCTCACCTGGAGATGTGCGATCGTTAATGAGCATTTTATTCAACTCTCGAGCATCGAGACATAGTCTGACTTGACCATCTTTCTTCGGTATAGCCACCAATGGGCTGGTATATGGAGAACTACTTCTTTCAATTATGTCTTCTAATATCATTCTTTGAATTTCTTTCCTTGCTGCCTCTTTCAAAGCTTGAGCAATAGGGTACGATCGTTTATTAAAATTTACATTTTCCTTGAACTTTAGTTCACACAAGAAGTTTTTTTGCGTTTCCTGGTGATTCTGAGAATACTGTTTTATATTTATTATAAATGTTTATAAGTTGTTGTTTCTGTTCTACTCTAATTATTTCCGGTGCCTGCCTATTCTGAAACTCCATTATTTCTTCTATCTTCTCTTGCCAAATCTTTGATTCTGTTACTTCTATATTGTTACCTAGGGTTAATCTATTATCCTCCCTAACAAAAAATGAGCTCGGACACTGAGGGGCACTTTGGCTACCAATTATCTCAGCCGTTAACTCACCATTTTCTGTGCTCAAGGTTACTATACCCCTGGCCAGATTTATAATTGCAGTGTGTCGCCGTAACATATCACACCCTATTAACACCCTAAACGGTAGCCCTTTCGCTACTAAAAATCCCATAGGTATTCCTATTCCATTAGTGGTAACATTCAAAGACACTTGTTTTTTGATTGTTTTATTTTGTTTCCCGGTAGCACCAACAATTGTTAAATTGTTAATTGGTAAAGTAGGTATTCTCTCAGTAGTTAACTCAGTAATACGATCTAATTCTAATTGATCAATAATTGAAATATTGGCCCCTGTATCAATCATGGCCTCTGCTGACACTCCACTTAATTTTATTTGTATATAGACTATGTCATGGTTTGGTGATGACTCTTTAATTGCTCTTTCTTCCATTAGCTCGGACTGTATATTTTTTAGAAAATTATTTCTGATAATGGTTATTGGATGATTTAAATTAGTATTATAATTGGGTGTATGGTAAATTCTGTGCCCTGTTGTTTCTAGCAGTGACGGGCAATCACATCTTCTCACTGCTGGTACCCGTTTCCCCTATTTCCATCATTATTATTGTTTGATTCAACACTTTCCTGATGTTGAATATTGTTTATCGGTATCCTTTCTTCATCCCTCTCTCTGGATCTAGGTTGATCGACGTTCATACTCCTTTGTGGACCTTCGTCTCGATGGTAAGAATCATGTCTGTAATTTTGTCGATTATTATTAGGCCATCTTCCTCGATATCTATTATTGAAATAATTGTTATTAGCATGCATATAATTAACTCGGGGCCGATTCTCTCTTGGTGGTTCATTCCTTCGCTCCTCGGTATTCCCTGACCTCCATCTTCTTCTCCTATAATAAGATTCCTGTTCATAATTTTCTAGCAGCGTTTCCATGCCTCCAATAGTTTTGATTTGTCCACTTAAGCGTGCACTAATGATCTTCTCTTCGAAATGATACGCCATTTTGGTCACTAGACACTCTTCAGGTATCTTAGGGTCTAGATACTTTGCGATACACACCTTCCCCAAAAAGTAAGCAGTAGGTGTTTGTCCCACTGTACGATCATACCTACCATGACAGATATCATCCCTAATAATGTTTTGTACTGATTCTGACCAGTACTTAAGTTTGAACAGTTTTGAAACCCCCATAATCACACACCTCGTTCCTAATTGCTGTTCACCAATTATCATTGATATTTTTGAACGATTCGTCTAATAGACCTTTTATCATATCCCATCGATTCTCCTTTGATCTGTTCAAAATTTCATCTACTCTCCCTAAAAATTCAAGTGGGTTTCTGTGATAATCCCGAAA